>CM060901.1:344052621-346552621 GCA_030737815.1 Allium fistulosum | reverse complement strand
TGAAGAAAACTAGTTATTAACACATAAACTTTGATTTAAAGATAAGGGTTTTAGTTTAACTAAATTCAAAATAGCGTTATAAGAAGAAAAATACTAATTTTAACAGCTTAAGCTAAAACCAACTTTTAAATAAATCCATTTGTAAAAATAATTGCTAATATACTCCCAAATTATTACGGTATTAAAATTATTAATTTATTTCTTTAAAAATAACGATTTCTTAAAAATACTTTTAAAACGATTTAAACTTAACCTTAGTTAAATAAAAATCTTTTTATAAACATTTACTTGGTTTTCCCAGGGAAACACTTTCCCGTTTCAAAACATTCCAAAGTACTCTTTCATATAAATCCACTGATTTATTTCAAGTCAATTATGTTTTACAACATAAATCCCAAATCCCATATTTAACTATGACTTCATCCGAAGTTCATACCCAATTTCCCATATCCGGAATTTCACTTTTAAATATACCATTTAAATCATTTTTCTTAAATAAACAATATCGGAGAATTTCTTACTGAAAACCATATCTACCATTTACTTAAATAAATCCCCAATGAAATACGGCATTTCAAATTATTCTATTTTCTTTTGAAACTTGTTAATTTATAGTTGACAACTCCATTTAAACATATTTTTAATTTTCGGATAACATCAGTCATTATTAAAATAAACATCGTTATTTTAAACAATTTATAATTTCATAAATTTAATTTCCAGAAAAACTATACTTTCCATTTACCCATTTCATAAACTTCCCATTATATTCAAAATCCCAATTTGGCCCAATTTACATTTTCCTTTCAAATCCGATTTCAAATTTTATTCTTTGAAATTCTAAATTTAACAATTCATTTTATTTCGTAAAAACACAATTTAGCCATTTATAATTTAATTCTGTGATTACAATTTATACCACAATGTCACAGAACAACTAAATTTCCAGATTTATCAATCACATCATATAAACAGGTATCACTATCAATTATAAAATAATTGCTACATTATGAGGAATCCAGTTGGATCCCTCCAACATGTTTCTCCCTGCATCCACAAATATTAGCTCATCAAAATATAAATATCAATCCAGACTGATAATAACAATTATATTCAGCCATCCACACAGATATTTAAATATCAACTATTTATAATGTCTAGCATCCAGATGTGAGTGAGAAAAACTCACTTTGAGTTCGGCGAGCGTTCGAAATTTTAAATTAAACCGGACGACGTCCGATTTAATCTAAATTTCTACATGCCCGGAATGCTTCCGGAACTGCTCCATCTTCGTAGTGCTCGTTTCTGCGATTCCGGCGTCGCAAATTTCGTCGAATTCTGATATAGTATGAATTAGTTATGATTTTATAAAATTCGAACAACAATTTAAAAACAAATTTTCTTTTAAATGTTAATTTATATACCCAACAAAATCTGGCCGCACATCTAACATTCGAAAATAGGCCCGCTATTTCCATCTTCCCAAACGCGACATCTCCAGCTTCAAATGCACCCACTCACGCACGCCTAGGGTTAGCCACCGCCTCACCTACGGTCGACTCGAACGCGATCGGAACCCGGCACCTTGAAGCCCATCGCCATCTCCACCCTTCCCAGGCGCGCGCACGAGTCCGGTCACCCCTAGCTCTCGAAAAACGCCATCGAACGACCACCGTTCGTGCCCACCTTGCCGCCGATCTGCTCCACTTCACGCGAAATCACCCGTTGGATTTATAGATCCCTCAACGATCTACAACTTTCATTTAGAAAGTTTCTCAATTTAAAGCATGGATTGAAAGATTTTTGGAGGGGAAACGAATCGATTTTCGGCCATTAAACGATAAAGAGGCGGCTGGTTGTTTTTAACTAGGGTTTAGAGAATAAAACGTTTATATATATATAAATTTAATATTATTTAATTAATAAAATTCTCAAATTAACAGTTTATGCAAACGACCTCCAAACTACACGTTCCGACAGGCAATCCTAGGGTTTTTCCGCGTTCCGGACACAATGGAACAGGTTTCGTAAGCTAATTTAATCGTATGCGCGAGATACGGAATTAAACGATCAATTTAAAATTAAATCGGTTAAATCGATTTCGATGCGTTTCGAACTGCCCCGATCACACGACAACTCTGATTGCTCCGAAAATTGAAATCCGATAATAACTATTTATTATGGATCCAATGGAACTGGTTTCGTCGAATTCCGAGACTGCGCCCCGGAAGGCTATTTTAACTCGTCTATTAAATCGAGCGATTTCTGAAATTATCAGAAACGCTTAAAATTTTACTTTTAAAATTTTATTAACTTAACAATACATCATATAAAATTTATAATCACATAAAAATCATTCTGGCTCGTTCTAGACCAAAATCTGATTAAATTGCATTTTAATAATATTAAATTCATTTTTAAATTAATATAAAATTCCAAATAATAACTTGTCAACTTTTAAATTCATCTAAAAATCCAACATTATTGTTTATAATCAATTGAACTTAAAATACATTTAAACACCATTTTTATCACTATTTACATTCAGATTTACCCTTATCTCAATTCCGAATATTTAATTTATTATTTCCCATTATTCAAATTCAACCAGGATTGCTAAAATTTAAAATTATAGCTTATTTTATTGAATGAACCCGAATCCATTCATTCCAACATCAATTAAGAATCCACATTAAACATTTAAAATGAATTAAATGTTCAAATTCAATGGCTTAAAAATACGGGATGTTACATTCCTCCCTCCTTATAAAAATTTCGTCCCCGAAATTTGCTAAGGTAGAAAATATACTTCAACTCAACTCACTTATCCCATTTGCTTAGTTAAAAGCTATATTCACTTTCCCAAAAAGTTTCAGCTCCATTTCAAAACCCTTTGCTTTCTTTACTCTAAAGCCTTTATTTTAACACTCGCTTTTAAAATAACTTTACTTATTAATAAATTTCCCAAAAACCCCAAAAATTTTCTAACTCCCAAAATTTCTGGAAAATTTTGGCGGAGTCTCCTTTGTACGGAGGAGCTTCTGCGATATCGCAGGATACACAAATATATATACATCGGCTCACATGGCCGGAAACCAAAATATATCACAATATATATATCATTTTCCCAATTATTTTTGCGTAGGCGTACCTTTAGCAAATTTTTAATAGCGAGCGGCTAATATAACGCATATACGCGCTCCAACTCTCTCGAACGCCTCCCGTACCTGTACTTAACTCAAGCAAACTCATCAGTTTCAAAGATGTGAGCATTTTAATAACATTTCCAATGTAAATGCAAGCCAAACATATCCATTTCATAACCAAACCAAGCATAGTTCATAATTTAACTATGTTGACCATCTTTATAAACAATTTCACAAATTTCGACAACATTTCAAATCCTCTTTACAAACTCAAACTTCATAGTTTAACAATGTTTCCATATTTTATTTACAATTCAAAGATTTCAATCATCTTTTAATTTCTTATTCAAGTTCGACTTCATTTTATTCCACTTGAATGATTTACACTCAAATTCTCTATATACCATTCATATTTGTTACAACCAATTCATTTCTATTCCAATATGATTAACATATGCCTTACTTACATCTCTTATTTAAATTTAAATTCCCTATTTGATTTACCATCAAATTTTATTTTAAATTTGAAGCATTTGCATTACTTTTACGATCCACCTCCATTCACATGCAATATTACTCATTAAAAGGTCAATTCATTCCTATTGATTCAAAATCAATTCCATTTGCTATTTTTGAATCAATTCACTTGCATTTATTTACAAACCCTCTGAATTGGATTCCAATTCATATCAATTTATTCACAATTCAATTCCAATTGCTTTTTAAACAACTCAATTCTGAATACATGCAAATTTTCACGCCATTCAAGCAAAAATTATTGTCACTTAAGCTTATCACCATTCAAAATTAATTTCAACTTGGATGTGTATTAATCTTATTCAATTTTTGTATTGTTCACAATCCAAGTATTTTCTTTTCCGAATGCAATTGTTAAATTCAATATTTCCTTTACATTTTTATTTCATTAACCAACTCAAGTTTATATTAATATCATTCCATTTTGGATTGTTTACAACCCATACATCCTTATTTCATCTCAATAATTAATTAAAACTCATTTCACTTGCTTTCCAGTTTTATTATCTAACAAATTGCACTCAAGATTACTTAATAAAGCCCATTCAAAATCACTTGTTTTTCTTCCAAGTTACTTAAGTTCTTTCACAATAGATTCATTATCTTCTTATATCAATTTTATTTTATTTCCATTTGATTCTCATCCAATCAAATTTCAATTCATTTACAACTTTAATGCTCTTTGTTTATTTATCCAATCCATGTACAAATTTATTTTATTAACAAAGAGACCTTTTAAATTATTTCTCTCATTTGAATTTTTATTTACAATTCAAATTCATCATTATTATAGCTAATTCTATTATACCTTCTCACTCTCAGATATTTATTACCAAAATTTCAAATCTCAAATTCTATTCCAGACTGGATTTTACTTACCTTCAAAATTTGACCAAACTATCAAAATTTTATTTATTGCAATACAAATTCCATTTAATTTAGCTTACACAAGATTTATTTCCAAACAATCATTTTGGATTTAATAGAGTAAGCATTTACTTCATTCAACATCACTTCAACTAAATTAAATTTCCATTTAATTAAATTCTTATCCAAATTTAATTCAAGGTTAACTAGATTATATATGCATTTTCAATTTAATTCCGTTCCAGAATTTATTCAAGTTCATCTAAATTTTATTTAGCCCACCTGAATTTAACCCATTTCCTTTACTACCTTAAATAAGAATTTAATTATATTCATTTTTATCCATAACACAACTGAAATTTTAATATTCAGCTTAATTCCATCTTAGTCGAAGTTAGACCAAATTCAATTTAATCTTAATTCTCCATATCCAAGTTCAACTTATTTACTAACTTCAGTTCACTTACCTCTTTTATATTTTATAATTGTTTCACCTTACTATGCATTCCATTTAAAATTAAGTTCGAATTCACCATTCCACTTATTATTTCCATTTGTGATTATAATCCCATTTTACTTGAGTTAAAATCAAATCTTCCATTCTCAAGTTCTCCAACTTATTTACTTGTAAGTTTATATTGCTCATTTCAAACCAATCCACATTTTATAATCACAATGTCAATTTTTTAACACTTAATAGCTTAAGAATATGAATTCATTTGCACAATCATAAGCATTTACATTTCACCGTTATCTCAACTTCCCTTTAATTCCAATTCATTTAGATTTAATTCAAATTCAAATTCTTAATTTTATTTAACTTATCATAAGTTAAATCCAGATATATTCCATTCACCTTCATTTATTCGAAGTAAATTTACATTCCATATATACTCAATTCTTCTTTAAATCAACTTTCCTTTATAAGTTATATAGTTGAATCATTTCAACTTTCACATTTTTATTTTAAAATAGAATTTCCAGAATTCAATTTACCCGGATTTATTTCAAAACCAATTTGAAATAAAAATCAACACATTTCTCTTTTGATATTCAAATCAAATACCAAATTCCAAAACAAACTGCTTTTACCAAACAATTTTCCTTTGAAAATTCCAAAATCACTTGTTTCCCAAACAAGTCCAAACAATGTCATAACCAACTATTTTGGTAGCAATCCATCACTTTAGAAACTCGAAAATGAATTCTAATGATGTGGCCAGCATCATCAGGATTATTTTCCAGCGACTGAAGTAAGTTCAGTGCTTTCCACTTCCAAAATCCACCTCAAAACAATTTCTATTCAAAAATATTTCCCCAAAATATACTCCATTCTTACAAATGCTTTTGAAAACATTTCTAACATTTCCACAAAGTCAAACTCCCAAAACTTTGTTTAATTCCATTTGAAATCCCTTTCAAAATTTCCGGGGTCAAAATTCTAGTTTAAATCAAATTTTAATTTTTACTTTTCTTATTTAAAACATATCCAGTCAATTCCATTTGGTTATAAACCATTTTAATATTTTAACTTCTTATTTTCTTATATATATCATTTCAAATTTTAGATCATGTTTTAATTTCTTATTTGATTATAGAAGAAACACCCAAACAACATCTAATATATAAAATTTAGAAAACTATTTCCTTTTATATCAAAATACAATTTTGGGTAAAATTATTTCATTTACCCGCTTTAAAAACAATACTATGTCGGTTTATCTTGTTTAAGAGTTTAGAAACCCCTATCGATACGGTTGTACTTCCCGCACCGACCAGAATTCATAAACACTCAACCGATAAGTCAACACAGTACAAAAACAATTTTATATCCACTAACAAGTACGCTCTCATAGCTATTATTACACTCAACTCATTATAGAGTACTTCCGACTCTATTTAAAAATGAGTAATTTTCCCACCAAAGCCTAGGTTGTCGCCAACCTATGCTCTGATACCAACTGTCACGACCCGCCCTTCTCGGCCCTCGAAAATCGACACAAAATACTCAACAGTAAATTATGCCGACGATCGAACGCCGGAAAAGACAGATTGTAGGAAAAGAAAGAAGGTAGAAGAAGAAGAATGAACTAAACAACATCAAACCTCACAGTCACAGCGGAATAAAATATAATATATAGAACAGAACTTTACACAAATCAAAACTATATCTGTTTATATACAATACATCATCATCAGAGTATACCAATACAACCAACCATAGCCAGTCAACAATCTCAACAATCATAGCAGCGGAATAAAACAAGTACGAGAAATACGTCTCCGACTCCAGCTCCTCTCCTGAGCTCCATAGCAACCTATCCTGAAATATACTCGGTCTGACCCGAGCATTATAATAAAATAACACCCGAGTCAGTCTGGAATACCAGCGCATCATAAATACATCCAAACTGATTATTAAAGTTTCAAAAATCCTTTGAAAACAAAAGCATCTCGTAAGACCACGCCAAAAATAAACATGTCGGGTTTTTACCTTACGATAGCTAAACACTTTTTATAAAAATCCTCTGATATTATAATAGTGTCTAGATACAAATACTTATTAAAATAGCTGAAATTGTTACATGATTAAATTCCAGCATACTAGCCACAACGTGGGTAATACAAACAAAACTCGTACAAGGCACGTAGGGAGAATGGATTTCCAACGAATGACTAGGCACTGGGGTACCACCTGTCACAGTACGTGGCCTAGATCACAGTACCGAGGAGTACGCCCGCTCCCCTGCAACACAAAGCCGGAATCATCCCTTACTGGATAATTCCAAGTAAAATCACCCCACGGTTGTGATCAGCAACCGCACCACTAAGCCGAAATAAAAGGGACATCTAGACAGGGATGACCTTACTCTCAAGTGGGGGCTACCCACGAAGCCTTGCTGCATAACCCCTGATTTTTCAGTCATTCCCGGTTGATGAGGCTCGAGGCTAAACGATACCTTTATAGCACAAATCCCTTAGAATGCCCATCGTCCACCTGACGATGTCACGAAAGCATTCGTCCATACAAGTCCGTCCCGGGTCCGAACAGAACCGAAGGCACTATTCCTACTACATCCATTTTGGAAATATCCTCAGGATTAGTAGCGACTAGCCCTTGCTCTTCACTGCTCCATCTTCGACTCCGAAATCGTTTTCGCGAAACGTACAAACCGGATCGAAGTGGTTTTCGAGTCTCCAGACCTAGAATCCCGGTATACAGAAACTCGATCCCGGTCTCTTCGAAACGATCGCGCATTTGGCCAATATTGATAGTCGGTGGTTTAACTATCAATTAATGTTCACAAACATCCATACACATCCATCACACAATAAATAATCTCCATATTATTTATTTTCTTCTAATATCTTTCAAAGATATATTCACATTTTCAAAACTCATTTGAAAACAATTTCCACTCTTCCTTTACAAGGTAAATCTTTTACCCTTTATTCCCATCGGGATTAACCAAGTTTAAAACAATTTGCATTTAAAACAGTTAAAAATACTTTGTACTGAAATATACTTTAAAATATGAAAATTACTTCTATTTATTTACTCAAAATATAAATTTAAAATATGTGAAGAAAACTAGTTATTAACACATAAACTTTGATTTAAAGATAAGGGTTTTAGTTTAACTAAATTCAAAATAGCGTTATAAGAAGAAAAATACTAATTTTAACAGCTTAAGCTAAAACCAACTTTTAAATAAATTGTAAAAATAATTGCTAATATACTCCCAAATTATTACGGTATTAAAATTATTAATTTATTTCTTTAAAAATAACGATTTCTTAAAAATACTTTTAAAACGATTTAAACTTAACCTTAGTTAAATAAAAATCTTTTTATAAACATTTACTTGGTTTTCCCAGGGAAACACTTTCCCGTTTCAAAACATTCCAAAGTACTCTTTCATATAAATCCACTGATTTATTTCAAGTCAATTATGTTTTACAACATAAATCCCAAATCCCATATTTAACTATGACTTCATCCGAAGTTCATACCCAATTTCCCATATCCGGAATTTCACTTTTAAATATACCATTTAAATCATTTTTCTTAAATAAACAATATCGGAGAATTTCTTACTGAAAACCATATCTACCATTTACTTAAATAAATCCCCAATGAAATACGGCATTTCAAATTATTCTATTTTCTTTTGAAACTTGTTAATTTATAGTTGACAACTCCATTTAAACATATTTTTAATTTTCGGATAACATCAGTCATTATTAAAATAAACATCGTTATTTTAAACAATTTATAATTTCATAAATTTAATTTCCAGAAAAACTATACTTTCCATTTACCCATTTCATAAACTTCCCATTATATTCAAAATCCCAATTTGGCCCAATTTACATTTTCCTTTCAAATCCGATTTCAAATTTTATTCTTTGAAATTCTAAATTTAACAATTCATTTTATTTCGTAAAAACACAATTTAGCCATTTATAATTTAATTCTGTGATTACAATTTATACCACAATGTCACAGAACAACTAAATTTCCAGATTTATCAATCACATCATATAAACAGGTATCACTATCAATTATAAAATAATTGCTACATTATGAGGAATCCAGTTGGATCCCTCCAACCTGTTTCTCCCTGCATCCACAAATATTAGCTCATCACAATATAAATATCAATCCAGACTGATAATAACAATTATATTCAGCCATCCACACAGATATTTAAATATCAACTATTTATAATGTCTAGCATCCAGATGTGAGTGAGAAAAACTCACTTTGAGTTCGGCGAGCGTTCGAAATTTTAAATTAAACCGGACGACGTCCGATTTAATCTAAATTTCTACATGCCCGGAATGCTTCAGGAACTGCTCCATCTTCGTAGTGCTCGTTTCTGCGATTCCGGCGTCGCAAATTTCGTCGAATTCTGATATAGTATGAATTAGTTATGATTTTATAAAATTCGAACAACAATTTAAAAACAAATTTTCTTTTAAATGTTAATTTATATACCCAACAAAATCTGGCCGCACATCTAACATTCGAAAATAGGCCCGCTATTTCCATCTTCCCAAACGCGACATCTCCAGCTTCAAATGCACCCACTCACGCACGCCTAGGGTTAGCCACCGCCTCACCTACGGTCGACTCGAACGCGATCGGAACCCGGCACCTTGAAGCCCATCGCCATCTCCACCCTTCCCAGGCGCGCGCACGAGTCCGGTCACCCCTAGCTCTCGAAAAACGCCATCGAACGACCACCGTTCGTGCCCACCTTGCCGCCGATCTGCTCCACTTCACGCGAAATCACCCGTTGGATTTATAGATCCCTCAACGATCTACAACTTTCATTTAGAAAGTTTCTCAATTTAAAGCATGGATTGAAAGATTTTTGGAGGGGAAACGAATCGATTTTCGGCCATTAAACGATAAAGAGGCGGCTGGTTGTTTTTAACTAGGGTTTAGAGAATAAAACGTTTATATATATATAAATTTAATATTATTTAATTAATAAAATTCTCAAATTAACAGTTTATGCAAACGACCTCCAAACTACACGTTCCGACAGGCAATCCTAGGGTTTTTCCGCGTTCCGGACACAATGGAACAGGTTTCGTAAGCTAATTTAATCGTATGCGCGAGATACGGAATTAAACGATCAATTTAAAATTAAATCGGTTAAATCGATTTCGATGCGTTTCGAACTGCCCCGATCACACGACAACTCCGATTGCTCCGAAAATTGAAATCCGATAATAACTATTTATTATGGATCCAATGGAACTGGTTTCGTCGAATTCCGAGACTGCGCCCCGGAAGGCTATTTTAACTCGTCTATTAAATCGAGCGATTTCTGAAATTATCAGAAACGCTTAAAATTTTACTTTTAAAATTTTATTAACTTAACAATACATCATATAAAATTTATAATCACATAAAAATCATTCTGGCTCGTTCTAGACCAAAATCTGATTAAATTGCATTTTAATAATATTAAATTCATTTTTAAATTAATATAAAATTCCAAATAATAACTTGTCAACTTTTAAATTCATCTAAAAATCCAACATTATTGTTTATAATCAATTGAACTTAAAATACATTTAAACACCATTTTTATCACTATTTACATTCAGATTTACCCTTATCTCAATTCCGAATATTTAATTTATTATTTCCCATTATTCAAATTCAACCAGGATTGCTAAAATTTAAAATTATAGCTTATTTTATTGAATGAACCCGAATCCATTCATTCCAACATCAATTAAGAATCCACATTAAACATTTAAAATGAATTAAATGTTCAAATTCAATGGCTTAAAAATACGGGATGTTACATTAAATTTGTCTTCATTTTAAATCTTAAATTTAAAATGAAATTTAAAAGTAAATTTAAAGGTAGATTGTTTTAAATGTTTTATTAATGATATTTTAATCATTAATAAGAATAAAGTGTTATCTTAAATATAATTAAGATTTAATAACTTGGGGTAAAATAAATTATTAAGGTAATTAAAAGTTAATTAATCAATTTAATTAATTTATGATTTGGGTTAATAAATTAGTAATTAAGGGTTTAAAATTTATTAATGAAGAATTAATTAAATTAATTTAAAGGCTAATTAATTTAAATTAAGGATCATTAATTTGATAAGTTAAGATTATAAATTAATGGTTAGGAATAAATTAATCAAGTAATTAAGGTTTAATTAAGTTATTAATTAATTAAGTAATTAGAGATTAATTTATTAATTAAGTTGTAATTAATAATGGTTAGTAAATGTTTAATTATTTAAGAAGGATAATTAAAGAATAGTTAATAGTTAATGTAGATCATTAACTAAGGATTATTAAATAATTAATGAATGTGATTAATTTTATAAATTAAATAAATTAATTAATTAAGGTTAATCATTTGTGAAATTGTTTAATTAAATATAATTACTTAATGGAATTAATCAAGGGATTAATTAAGAAGTTAATTAAGGAATAATTAATTTATTTTAAGAAGTAATTAAGGGTAGTTAATTACTGAATGTGATTAATCGAGAATGATTAATAATTATGATTTAATTAATTACTTAATGTAATTAATTTAATTAGAGTAATTAATAATAAAATGTAATTAAGGATCATTAATTAATATAATTAATGATGTAATTAAGAATTGATTAATTAAGGAATAATTAATAAATGAAGTAATTAATTAATTGTAATTAATTAAGGATTAATGTAATTAAATATAGTTAATTAATTAATGAAGTAATTAAAGATTAATTACTGAATGGTTTAAGATAATTAATTTGTGAAATTAATTAAGTATTAATTACTTAAAGTAATTAAAGGATTATTAATCAGGAATGATTAATTAAGATGGATACTTAGAGTAATGATTAATTAATTGGTTTAATTAATAATTAAGTAAGCAGGATTTATAGAATGAAGTAATTAGTTTAATTCACTTTAAATTAATTAGATGATATAAATCATTGCTTAAGGATGGATGAATGAGATTGAATGTATTTCATTGTTTGATATCTCTGATGAGATATGATTGATATATGATATGGATGTTTGGTTGAATTATAATGATAATGTGAATTATCTGTTTGGGATGATAATGTAGATTATCTATTGAATTATCTATCTTTGTGTATATAGATAAGAATTGAATTGTTTTAACCTTAAAACAACTTGGCCCTTAAAAGATACGTTTTGGATTTCGATGAGACCGGGATCGGGTTTCCGTATACCGGAATTCCAGGTCTGGAGACCCGAATACCACATCGATCCAAATTAACGATAGGTCGTGAATCTCAAGTGAAGATGAAGATTCAGAGTGCAAGGGTTATTGTCGTTAACTCTGAGGGTGATTCCAAAACGAGTGTAACGAGATAATGCCTTCGGTTTCGTTCGAACCCGGAACGAACTTGTATGGATTGAATGCTTTCAGCACATCGTCAGGCGGACGATGAGCATTCTAAGTGATATGTTCTGATTTAAGGTAATCGTAACCTCAAGCCTCATCAACCGGGAATGGCTAAAACAGGGGAGGTGCAGCAAGGCTTCGTGGGTAGCACCCACTGAGAGCAAGATAGATCCCTGTCTAGAGGTCCCTTTCTTTTTATTCGGCTTAGTGTGTGGTTGGTCGCGCCAACTACGGGGTTATCTTGTTCGGAATTATCCAGTAAGGGATGGTTCCGGCTTTGTGTTGCAGGGGAGCGGGCGTACTCCTCGGTACGGTGATCTAGGCCACGTACTGTGACGGGCGGTACCCCAGTAGCCCGGCCATTGTATGGAATCCAAACTCCAATAAGTGCCGTACGTATTAGTTGTGCCCAACTATGTTGGAATGTGAGATGTAAGCATTTCAGCTATTTCTATATTTTACTTGAAAACCCTAGACCCTATTATAATAAAATCAGATTTCCTATCAAATGTTTTGGTTAGCGTAAGGTAAAAACTTACCCATGTTTATTTGTGGGGAGTCTTACGTAATACCTTTTCTTTCTAAAGGTTTTGAAGTTAAGCAAGTTTAACCTGTTACTCACACCAGACCCATGTCTGACCCAAGTGTTTATTTCTGTTTTATATAAACTCTTGGGTACTCAAATTTTTACGAGTAGCCAAGGGATTCAGGTTTAGCTTTGACGAATATTCTGGAGGAGCAATGGAGCAGGAGGCTTCGGCGTTCGTAGATATAGTATTCCGCTGTGTTGATATCTGTGTTAGAGTCTTGTATTGTAATTGAGTTGTAATATCTAGACAGATGTTTATAACTGTCTAGTATGTGTTGTATAGATGTGTAAACTCTGATAAGTGTTGTATAATATAGTTTCTTTATGTTATTAATATAATTTATTCGTTCCGCTGTGAGATCGTTGTTGTTGTTTCTTTCTTTCTTCTCTTCTTTTCTATTTTCTACCCCTTTCTTTCTTATTAACGATGAGACTTTCTGTGGAGAGAAAGTCGTGGTCGTTACAATTTTCGAGTTTCGAAGTGGAGATACTATTCTGTAGCTTTGCTAAGGTTTTGTTTTGAAAAATATTTTGATTTGAATTTCTTCGGTATAATTTGATTTATATATATATAGGTATCTTATTTTAAAATTTAATTTGATTTGATATAAATATAATATATATATCTCTAAATTGTTTAAAGTTAATCGGAAATCTAATTCTTAAATTTGGGTAAAGAATGATTCAATTTTAAATAAAACAAAAATTTGGAATAAATATTTAAACTTGAATAATTGAATTGAGAAAATTCTATTTGTATATTGTTCAACTGCATTCTAATACAACTTACCTAAATCGTTCAGAAGTTGAATATGTAATTGGATAATATATAAGATAAATTGAATTTATAAATAAAATTTGAGTGTTTATAATAAATGTTATACACTAAATTTTGATTATAAAGATGTCAATTGAGTTAGATTGGATAATAAATAAAACTCAGTTAATAATGAAATAAATTTGTTTTGAAAGAATTAATAAATTGAAATTTGATCAACATATGAAAATACCTTGAATTTAAAAGAAATTAATAGATGTAAATTAATTTAAATCGAAACTCTTATGTTTTAAATTAATTTACATGGGTTAAATATATGTGAGAAGATATATTAAGTGGAATAAAGTTAATAATAATTTGTAATAAAGAAGAATTTAAAATTGTTGAAGAAAATATGATTATAATAAAAGACTATTCAAATTTATTGTTTTAGAAATTTTAAATTGAAGAAAATGGGAATAAGATAATGAATTTAGAAATAGTTGAGATTGATTTTAGTGAAATCAAATGGATTAAATCAATTATTGAATAACAATCAATTTAAATTTGAATTTATATGGTTTAAATTAATTGTTATTTTGTATTTCAAATCTGTTTTTCTTTCTGGTTGTTTCTATTCTCCTACCTCGTTCCTTTTCGAGGACGAAAAGTTTTGAGTGGGGGAGAGTGTAACGACCCGTAAAATTTCAACTTTTTAATAACGTAATTAGTTGAAATTTTACGAAATTTTAAACGATAAAATTTTGAAATAAAAAAATTAATATTTGAAATACGTCTAGTTAAACATAGCAACTGGTAAATTTTCGTCCGAAAATATGAAAGTTTATTTCACGCGAAAATTCACTTCAATTTAATCAGTTAAAAAGCGATGAAAATAAAATGTTTCGAAACCAAAATATTTTTACATAGAAAAATTCTAAACCATCTTCTGAGCAAGATGTCAGTTCGTCGTTTTTCCAAATTCGGACATCTTTGGCTCCGTCGATCTTATTCTTCAGCGTTTTTCTTGCATTGTCCGCTATTAGAAAATTCGAATTTTTATATTTAAATCGTACCGCTGTTATCTGTATACCGTTTTGACCGTCTCGTCGCACTGATCTCAACGGTATAAAAATTTCTGTATTTTGAGGTTCGGATCACGACGAAACGTTGATAGCAGTCCGTTATACCGGTACCGAAATAGTGACTTTTACTTTCCCAATCCTTCTTAAAATCTTTACCGTGCAACTCAAGAGATTAATCAATTACATTGAATGGCTTTTCAGCTGAAATCAAGGAAATTGAACCGTTACCGAAATTCAAAGCGTAGCTACTTTTAGTTCTCATCAGTTCCCAATATGAAATGGCACCATTTCATTTCGTTCGTATATACTTCTCAGAAGAAAATAGTGTGCTCTGTTGTTTTCTCCACCTCTTCTTCTTCCCTACCAAATTCACTTCCTCACAGACCAGCCCCGCCTTCAACAGCTCCTACCATTGTGACGACCGCCCATGACCCCTGCACCGAATCTAGGGATAGTGTGCTGTAAAGTGTGCCAGGCGACCATGGACGATTGTCAAGGTAAGATTAAAACAACAGGATCTATCGTATTACTCACAGCGCATGGACAAAATACAATAGAACATATGTATAGTGAAGCTTTACAGAACAAAATGACATCTTATAAAACTCCATAATAGTTGAATACAAGCATTCATATAGTCAATACATCCAGCCTCGCTACATATCTCTCAGAGAAAACAAAACAGCGGAATATCCAGTACATATAAGAAGATAATATGCAACCCTCTAGCTCGTCTTCGATATCAGCATCGTGAGAAGAGAACAGCACCTGTCACCTGCTACCTAGTCTGCCCGTCCCAAAATGGACGAACAGCCCAAGGCAATAAGAATTAAAACATAAAGCCTTGAGTCAGACAACAGTCTTAGTGAGCAGTAAATTAACTAACAACATACCAAAAGAGCATAAAGGAAAAAGGAATAGGAATACAACCCTCCCACTCCAACCTCATTCTACAGTGATAGCCCCCAGACACACACTAAGCAGAAGCAAACATAGCAGAGCATACAATTTAAAGTAAAGCTACTATCACTCGAGTCAAGGGCGATGTTTTCCAAGTACCAAGGCCTAAATCAGATAAGCACCCAGAAAATACCGCTCTTGAGTCCGAATGACGATACAACCAAACATCCATGACTCTGGCTATCACTGTTATCATTGCTTCGATATCACCGTTAATTGAATGACCGGCACATTCTTTCAGCCGTCCGTCAAGGGCTAATGGAAACCCCGGTTCTAGACATAACTCCCGCACGTCGTCGCAGCCCGTGCCTAGGACTATCGAATCTGCCTAGAGTACTCGACCATCAACAGTTGGCCGTTGGGACTATCGAATCTGCCCAAACGTACTCTTGCTTAGAGCATGCTAGAACCTTCAACAACGATGCTATCCAAGCCTCCTAGTCATCCTCCTCGACGACTATCCTCATATCCTTTCATTATCTTCAACTCGAATCATATCACCGAGTTATCAACATGCTTGGAATGATCCCGTCTGGATTAGACCAAGTCTTCATCATATGATTGCCTCGCTTCATTACATCCTCGCAAAGCCTCATCTCATCATCACATCATCGAATCTATGCATAAGAGCTTCATCATCCCGCTACATATGCCACGAGCAGCTTTTCCAATTCAAGAGCCTTTCCCTTAGCTTTTGAATCACCTTCGATCTAAATCTAATCATCAATCATCTAGTTCATAACAATCAATCAAATCAAACATCAATCCAAGCAATCAAGCATTCAAAAATGATCTAAGTAGACAATTATAACAATAATGGCATTTTCGTAATTAAAGAGTTGAAAGTCCAATAAGCATGAAAACATGGATTATATCTCTACAAACTTGATGAATGAACTTGCATAGATTAACATATGATAAAATGGATGCAACATCATCATGAACAATGGATCTATATGGATCTACACATAGGATGAAGAAAATGCATGGAAATCACTATTTTAACACCAAATCGAGCCAACAATCCGATATACTCCTTTGGATCCGTGTGAGAGATAATCACCACTCACCAAATCACCTAAACAACCTCAAATCAACACACTTCAGATCTGGACAGCGAAGGATAAAGCTAGATCTATCACAAATCCGCTTCAAATGAAGAAATCTCCCTTGAAAAGATGAAGATCTTCAATCTAAGCTCTTGAATCTTCAATTTGGATGGATGGAAGCACTAGATTAGAGTGGAGAAAAGAAGTGAAGAAGTGTAGAAGTCGAGCTCTCAAAATGGCAGCACTTCGTCGCTTCAAAATCCGGATCCCAAAAAGTGAGAACAACCCCTCCTATTTATAGCTGAAAACTGCCCTTAAGTCGTAACTCGGCTATCTCCTTAAGTCGGTGCCGACTTAACACCATGCCGACCTAGTGCCTTGCCGACCTAAAAACTCATCATACTGCCGCAAAACCCAAGTCCTAAGTCGGTTGACGACTCAACAACAAAGCGCAACTGCGACTTAACACATAGGCACGACTTAACTTAGGTCGTTGCCGACCTAAGTGCCTTGCCGACCTATGACATACGAAGGAATACAACTACGACTTAACTCGCAACTGGGTTACGACTTAACACAGGAGGCGACCTACCGACTCAATTACTCTGCCGACCTATCCTTAACTCGTCAGCCGACTTAACACTTAGCTCAAAACCTTAAGTCGTCTACAATAACTTAAGTCGGTCACTTCCTTAGGTAGTCTATCCCTTAACTCGGCAACGACTTATAACCTACGACTTAATATTTGCCGAGTTACCTTCGACCTAATAACTTAGCCCAGCTACGACTTATCTCCTTAGGTCGTGGCCGACTCAACCCTTAAGTCCTTAACTCGCTTATAAGTCGGTACTCCTATGGGTCGCTAATTCGAACTGCCGACCTAACACTTAACACCTAAACACTTAGGTCGCTCACAACATTCTCTTAGGTCGTTGCCGACCTAACTCTACCCCATAATACTTAGGTCGCCTGAACCTCTTAAGTCGGTCACGACTTATCTCCTAGGTCGGTGACTACCTTAAGTCGGTCAACCACACTCCCTTAACTCGGTGAGTTCCTTGAGTCGGCAACTCGACCCAGACTTGTTGCTTAACTCGTCCAAACTCCTAAGTCGGCTACGACTTAGGACTTAAGCAAAATCCTGCCAAAACCTGAAATGTCTTAACAACAATATAACCAAGGGTCAATCATTTTAGAATGTTTTGATCCGTAAAAATACGGGTCGTTACATTCTCTCCCCCTTAGGAATTTCGCCCCCGAAATTCCAAACAAACAAGGCAATCAAAGCTATTCTGTACGCCTATCATCCATAACAATCAATAAACCATGCATCCAATTCTAGCTTAGCGTACAGAATTCTAAGACTTAGAACAAGTTACAATTTCGTTAGATGACACGACACCTTAGGGCCATACCTTGAAGAGTTCAGGATGAGCTGCCTTCATCCTCTCTTCCACCTCCCACGTACAGTCGTTATCATCGTCACTCCATTGTATCTTGAGCAACTTAACTACCTTCCTCCTAAGCTGTTTCGTGTCGGTTTCAACAACACGAAGCGGCTTACGAGGTCTTCTATCAACTGGATCAACCTCGAAATCTTCACAGCTATCAGCAGAAACTACGGTACTCGAGTCGTGCACATACTTCCGTAGATATGATACATGAAAAACATTGTGCACACCCGACATTTTCTCCGGTAACTCCAATCTGTAGGCGAGCTTTCCAATTCGCTCGATGATCGGGAATGGTCCAACAAATCTCGGAGTCAATTTTCCTTTCTTCCCGAATCGGATAACATTCTTCAGTGGAGAAATCTTCACAAAAACCATTTCACCTACGTCGAACTCCAAATCCTTCCGACGTTTATCAGCATAACTCTTCTGACGATCTTGGGCTGCCTTCATTCGTTGCCGAATGATCTCTATAAAATCTGAAGTCTGACGAATCATCTCTGGCCCAAGCATCAACTTTTCCCCAGTTTCCAACCAACATGTCGGAGAGTTACACGGTCTTCCATACAATGCCTCATATGGTGCCATACCAATACTTGACTGGTAACTGTTGTTGTAGGCAAACTCCACCAAATGAAGGTGATCTTCCCACGATCCTCCGAAATCCAAAACACAAGCTCTGAGGAGATCTTCCAAAACTCGGCTGACTCTCTCAGTCTGACCATCTGTTTGGGGATGATAAGCTGTACTCAAACACAACTCGGTTCCCAAGACTTCCTGGAAGCTCTTCCAAAATCCACTAGTGAACAATGGATCTCGATCGCTCACTATACTCTTCGGAATACCATGGAATCGAACTATCCACTTAACATACAACTCAGCCAACTTTGATGCAGTCCTAGTCGATCGAACAGGAATGAATCGTGCACTCTTAGTCAGACGATCCACAATGACCCAAATCCCTTCATTTCCCGTTCTGGTTCTAGGCAATCCATCAATAAAATCCATCGACACTTGTTCCCACTTCCATGTAGGAACTTCTAAGGGCTGAAGCAATCCGCTTGGCTTCTTCTGTTCAGCCTTTACCAACTGGCAGTTCATGCATTTTGAAATAAAATTTCCAACATCCTTCTTCATGCCTTCCCAGTAGTAGGTTCTCTTCATATCCCGATACATCTTGTTTCCACCTGGATGAATTGTCAACTTCGAGTGATGACTTTCCTTCAGAACTTCATTCCTCAATTCATCTATATCGGGAACAACTAGTCGTCCTTGCTTCCGAAGCCAACCCTCTCGATCGACCTCGAATCCTTTATCCTTTTCTGGATCCAACCCAGATTCCAATTCACGGATAATCTTGACAAGCTTACCATCTCGCTTTTGGCTCTCACCAATCCTTTCCACAAGAGTGGGTCTTATTGATAAGTTTGCCAACATCTCAGGTTCCAATTCGCATCTAGGCCTGAAGTCAAACTCAGCTAAATACTCGAGACTCTTCCATTCTGAAAACATGGCTCCCAATCCTGCATGTCTTCGACTTAACGCATCTGCCACTGCGTTACCTTTTCCCGGAGTATAAGCTATACCAAAATCATATGATGCCAAAAACTCTAGCCAACGTTGCTGCCGAAGATTCAAATCCTTTTGGGAGAAAAGATACTTCAACGACTTATGATCCGTAAACAACTCGAATCGAACTCCCAACAGATAATGCCTCCACATCTTCAGAGCAAATACAATCGCCGCTAATTCCAAATCATGAGTTGGGTAATTCCTTTCATGCGGCTTCAGTTGTCGACTGGCATACGCAACAACTTTATTCTCCTGCATCAGCACTGCTCCAAGTCCAGTACCACATGCGTTTGTATAAACCACCATCTCATCATTCCCACTAGGAATAGTCAAAACAGGAGCACTCGTCAATCTCTCTTTCAGGATTCCGAAAGCTTGCTCACACTTAGCATCCCAACTGAACACTTGGTTCTTCTTCGTCAATCCTGTTAACGGTGCAGCTATCTTGGAGAAGTCTTTGATAAACCGTCGATAATATCCTGCTAATCCAAGAAAACTTCTCACATCGGATGCATTCTTAGGTCTAACCCAATCCTGGATTGCTGCCACCTTAGCGGGATCAACCGCTATTCCATTTCCAGAGATCACATGGCCTAAGAACCTCACTTCACTCTTCCAGAAGTGACACTTCGAAAACTTAGCCTTCAGCCGATGTTTCCGTAAGATCTCCAAAACAATACGCAAGTGCGTCTTGTGCTCTTCTTCCGTTCTGGAATAAATCAGAATATCATCCACGAACACAAGTACGAACTTGTTCAACTGATCTCTGAACACTCTATTCATAAGATCCACAAAATATGCTGGCGCGTTAGTCAATCCAAACGGCATTACCAGCCACTCAAAGAAACCGGATGGTGTCCTAAAAGCAGTCTTCGGCACACTATCCTTAGCTACTCTCAACTGGTGAAATCCCGTTGCCAAATCCATCTGAGAAAACACCTTGGCTTCGTGAAGCTGATCAAACAAGTCATCTATTCTCGGCAATGGATACTTGTTCTTCTTAGTCACCTTATTCAGCTCACGATAATCCACACACAATCTCAATGACCCATCTGCCTTGGTTGCAAACACAACTGGTGCACCCCACTCGGACACACTACGCCGAATGAATCCTTTCTGCAAAAGATCATCAACTTGCACCCTCAACTCCTGCTGTTCCCTAGGCGCCATCCGCCTAAGAGGCATCACAACAGGTCTGGCTCCTTCAACTAGATCTATACGAAACTCGATCTCTCTATGCGGCGGCAACCCTTTGACTTCGTCAAAGACATCCTCGAATCCATTTGCGATTGGCACTAAAGACAGTCCATCCCGTGGAACAACTAGCGAATAAATGAAGCTCATGAAGACGCCTTCCTCATGCTTACATCGTATCACAATCTTTCGCCCTTCCACATTCTCGACTGCCACCTCTAGCCTCTCACAATCAACCTTAGCCGCATACTTCCTAAGCCAGTCCATACCCAAGATAATTCCGAACCCCGCAAAGTTCAGAACAAAACAATCACAAACAAAAGAGCAACCATGACTCGACACAACTAGACCACGGCATAACATACACAAACAAGACGAACCCCCAACTGGATTAGTCACAACCAATGGCCTATCAACAATATCCGGTGCCAAACCTAACCGGCCTACGAGTTCATTACAAACAAACGAATGCGACGCTCCAGTATCAAACAAAACTCTAACCGGAACACCACATAGGAAAAGAGTACCTTGAACAACCACACTCTTTCCCTTCTCTTCAGCAGTAGGAGCTTTTGAAGACGACGGAACAGCTCCTAAAGCATAGGCTTGCACAATCTGCCTGTCCTTCCTTGGTTCTGGACAATTCTTCCTGAAATGTCCCGGCTTGTCACAGTTGTGACACTTCATCGGTGCCTTCGGATTCTTACAATCCTTAGAGAAATGGCCCTTCTGCTGACAATTGTAGCAAGTCACCTCGCCTTTCGGCTTCTTCTGGCCATCCTTACCCTTCTGCTGCTGCTGCTTCCTCTTCTGGTTTCCACCCTGCTGTGGTTTAGATTCCCCCTTGGTCACAGCAACAACAGATCCTTCCTTAGGAAACAGACTCTCATGCCTAAGAGCTTTCTCCACAAGCTTCTCAAATGAATCGTCCAAATGATCCACCAACTGTCTCCCAAGATAACTATCCAAGCCGGTCACAAACTTCTCATTCTTCTGATAAGCAGATTCAATATACGACCGGGCATACTTGGACAAAGCTTCGAACTCAGAAACATACTCAAGAACTGATCTTCCACCTTGCTTGAGCTCCACAAACCTCTTGAACAGAACAGACTTCTGGGCTGTAGAAATGAACTTAGCTTCAAATCTGACTTGGAATTGCTCCCAAGTAATCTCTTCTTCCGGAGTAGTGATGGTAATAGAGTTCCACCAATCAGAGGCTCTCCCTTGAAGCTGCCTCGATGCCAACTTCCTCTTAGTTGCATCATCAATTCCCAAATCGCCAAAGATCCTTCTACAAGCATCTATCCACCTCTGGACCTCAATGGTAGATTCTGTTCCCAAGAAAACCTTCCCTCCAAGAGCAGTATAATCCTTGCACAACTTAGCAAAATCCACTGGTTTCGGAGCTTGGACTTGAATTCCAACATCAACTGCTGCCCCCGGAACTGGTATCCTTCTCATGATCGAAGTCATCATAGCTTCGAACATGGCTGCATAATCAGCAGTCTCTTCAGTAGCACGGCCTTCCCTAGCAGCTGGTCTCCCTCTTCGACTCATTCTCAATATCTATAAAAAGGAATGATTAGAACATCTAGAGAAACAACTGCATACAGGACTAACTTACTGCTAAACTACTATATTATATATAGTAATCATCCATCAAATTACAATTACGTCTCTCATACGTAGTTACGACAGCGAGCGTTGGGTAAAATCGATTAACCAATGCTCTGATACCAAATGTGACGACCGCCCATGACCCCTGCACCGAATCTAGGGATAGTGTGCTGTAAAGTGTGCCAGGCGACCATGGACGATTGTCAAGGTAAGATTAAAACAACAGGATCTATCGTATTACTCACAGCGCATGGACAAAATACAATAGAACATATGTATAGTGAAGCTTTACAGAACAAAATGACATCTTATAAAACTCCATAATAGTTGAATACAAGCATTCATATAGTCAATACATCCAGCCTCACTACATATCTCTCAGAGAAAACAAAACAGCGGAATATCCAGTACATATAAGAAGATAATATGCAACCCTCTAGCTCGTCTTCGATATCAGCATCGTGAGAAGAGAACAGCACCTGTCACCTGCTACCTAGTCTGCCCGTCCCAAAATGGACGAACAGCCCAAGGCAATAAGAATTAAAACATAAAGCCTTGAGTCAGACAACAGTCTTAGTGAGCAGTAAATTAACTAACAACATACCAAAAGAGCATAAAGGAAAAAGGAATAGGAATACAACCCTCCCACTCCAACCTCATTCTACAGTGATAGCCCCCAGACACACACTAAGCAGAAGCAAACATAGCAGAGCATACAATTTAAAGTAAAGCTACTATCACTCGAGTCAAGGGCGATGTTTTCCAAGTACCAAGGCCTAAATCAGATAAGCACCCAGAAAATACCGCTCTTGAGTCCGAATGACGATACAACCAAACATCCATGACTCTGGCTATCACTGTTATCATTGCTTCGATATCACCGTTAATTGAATGACCGGCACATTCTTTCAGCCGTCCGTCAAGGGCTAATGGAAACCCCGGTTCTAGACATAACTCCCGCACGTCGTCGCAGCCCGTGCCTAGGACTATCGAATCTGCCCAGAGTACTCGACCATCAACAGTTGGCCGTTGGGACTATCGAATCTGCCCAAACGTACTCTTGCTTAGAGCATGCTAGAACCTTCAACAACGATGCTATCCAAGCCTCCTAGTCATCCTCCTCGACGACTATCCTCATATTCTTTCATTATCTTCAACTCGAATCATATCACCGAGTTATCAACATGCTTGGAATGATCCCGTCTGGATTAGACCAAGTCTTCATCATATGATTGCCTCGCTTCATTACATCCTCGCAAAGCCTCATCTCATCATCACATCATCGAATCTATGCATAAGAGCTTCATCATCCCGCTACATATGCCACGAGCAGCTTTTCCAATTCAAGAGCCTTTCCCTTAGCTTTTGAATCACCTTCGATCTAAATCTAATCATCAATCATCTAGTTCATAACAATCAATCAAATCAAACATCAATCCAAGCAATCAAGCATTCAAAAATGATCTAAGTAGACAATTATAACAATAATGGCATTTTCGTAATTAAAGAGTTGAAAGTCCAATAAGCATGAAAACATGGATTATATCTCTACAAACTTGATGAATGAACTTGCATAGATTAACATATGATAAAATGGATGCAACATCATCATGAACAATGGATCTATATGGATCTACACATAGGATGAAGAAAATGCATGGAAATCACTATTTTAACACCAAATCGAGCCAACAATTCGATATACTCCTTTGGATCCGTGTGAGAGATAATCACCACTCACCAAATCACCTAAACAACCTCAAATCAACACACTTCAGATCTGGACAGCGAAGGATGAAGCTAGATCTATCACAAATCCGCTTCAAATGAAGAAATCTCCCTTGAAAAGATGAAGATCTTCAATCTAAGCTCTTGAATCTTCAATTTGGATGGATGGAAGCACTAGATTAGAGTGGAGAAAAGAAGTGAAGAAGTGTAGAAGTCGAGCTCTCAAAATGGCAGCACTTCGTCGCTTCAAAATCCGGATCCCAAAAAGTGAGAACAACCCCTCCTATTTATAGCTGAAAACTGCCCTTAAGTCGTAACTCGGCTATCTCCTTAAGTCGGTGCCGACTTAACACCATGCCGACCTAGTGCCTTGCCGACCTAAAAACTCATCATACTGCCGCAAAACCCAAGTCCTAAGTCGGTTGACGACTCAACAACAAAGCGCAACTGCGACTTAACACATAGGCACGACTTAACTTAGGTCGTTGCCGACCTAAGTGCCTTGCCGACCTATGACATACGAAGGAATACAACTACGACTTAACTCGCAACTGGGTTACGACTTAACACAGGAGGCGACCTACCGACTCAATTACTCTGCCGACCTATCCTTAACTCGTCAGCCGACTTAACACTTAGCTCAAAACCTTAAGTCGTCTACAATAACTTAAGTCGATCACTTCCTTAGGTAGTCTATCCCTTAACTCGGCAACGACTTATAACCTACGACTTAATACTTGCCGAGTTACCTTCGACCTAATAACTTAGCCCAGCTACGACTTATCTCCTTAGGTCGTCGCCGACTCAACCCTTAAGTCCTTAACTCGCTTATAAGTCGGTACTCCTATGGGTCGCTAATTCGAACTGCCGACCTAACACTTAACACCTAAACACTTAGGTCGCTCACAAAATTCTCTTAGGTCGTTGCCGACCTAACTCTACCCCAGAATACTTAGGTCGCCTGAACCTCTTAAGTCGGTCACGACTTATCTCCTAGGTCGGTGACTACCTTAAGTCGGTCAACCACACTCCCTTAACTCGGTGAGTTCCTTGAGTCGGCAACTCGACCCAGACTTGTTGCTTAACTCGTCCAAACTCCTAAGTCGGCTACGACTTAGGACTTAAGCAAAATCCTGCCAAAACCTGAAATGTCTTAACAACAATATAACCAAGGGTCAATCATTTTAGAATGTTTTGATCCGTAAAAATACGGGTCGTTACAACCATAGCCAAGCACCTTCCCAAATCCCCACGACCGCACACACCCCTATCTTCTGCCTCACCCACCAGCAGCTCCACCCTCCAGCCGTCACCATCAATCGAGAACCACCTTCCGCTTCCCTTCCATATTTCCATGACCGAGGCCATTCCTCACGTCAGTCCACTGGCCTTCCCCCCTCTGCCTCGACAACCGCCACCAACCACCTCAGCTTCCCACCTCCGCCCCATGCGAATCCACAACCTCCCTTCACGGCAGCCCACCCATGCTAGCAGTTCCGCCTCGACCACTCTATGCGAGCGATCCAAACCCGCTGCCCAGATCCGCCTTCCACCACCTTCCCACCCACTGCCTTGCCGACCGCCTACACCCATGCAGTCACCTTCCACTCGCCAACGCACTGCCTTCCGCCTTGCACTGCACCTAACCCAATAGCCTCTGTGACCCATGCTTCGCAGCCGATGCTCACCACTCCTCCATGTTCCGCGGCCCTTAGCTCCGCCAACCTCCGCTTGCTCCTTTCGCCAAACCCAGTCGAGCTCCACCTTTTGCCGTCAAGCTCATCCTCTCTTCTTCTGCTTTTCTTTTGGTTATATATAGGTAACGTATATATTTTATATATGCTTCATATTAGTTGTATATATGTTACGGATTCATTTATATAGTATGTGTTATACAGTTAGTATATACATGAGCTTTGAAGTCGTATATACATTCATATTTGCAAATCTGAAAGCTACTTGTTTATTTGTCTTATATTTTACAGTATGTGTATTGTTTTGCATAAACGAGCTGTTGTATATTTATATAAATATATATTATTTTATAATATGGTACTTAATATAACATGTTACAGTATGTTTAATTGTTATGTGAAGACTAGAATAGCTTGTCCAAATCAAAATTTTATACATTCATTTGAAATAGGTGGTCTGCATATTTTCCTTAGCCTTCCCGATTGTATATAACTTATAATTTATATACGTAAAGTTTACATGTGATTTTACATAATAAGTTATGTTAAGGTTGAGTACATATGTAAGTAGTTATTCCACAATATATGATGTATATATGTTGATTTTATTTTATGTGTTTTAATTAAAACCAAAGATTTTTGACATATGTATATAATTTAATATGTGTTTGAAATTTAAAATATGATTTTATATATAAATAGTTGTATATAGCTATATACGAGATCACTTATATCCAGTATCTTCATCGGTCCAGTTCTGATTCATTTTATTAATTCTTGATTATCAGCCTTGATCGTCCATTTCGCGTTCAATCTTGCTTTTCTTTGAAATCCGTGTTTGGAATCGTAACTCACTCTATCGTCGAATCTCTCTCTAGCCTCGAAAGGTGAGCACTCACTCACGATTAACGTTCTTTTATTTATTAGATTTGATTTCAATTGAAACGACAATTGAAATATTGCTGCTGTTAGTTATTTACACTGTTATTACCGTATCAGTTCACCTGTGACATCTGACACCATTATCTGTTAATTATTTATGCGATGATAATATAGTTTGGCTGATAATTGATTGGTTGTTGATGTTTATATTGGACGTTAAATTGTTAATGTTAAAATGATAAATAGTATGAAATGGAACTTGATATAGGATAATTAAATGTTAAATTTGATTAAATGACATTTGTATAATATGACCCCTTTATCTGTTAAATTTATTGACACGTAGGATTGTTTAATTACATTTTGAACCACTGAATGTATGTTGTTATATTGATGATGTATGAAATTGTAAATATATGACAAGTGAAAACCGTAATGTAATAATCTTTAATCTACATGAAATGATAGTGTAGATTCTAGAAATAATTATATTAATTCGTACAAATAACAATGCGAATTAATACGGTTATTTTGGGATTATTTGAATTGATTGTTGGATTGATATTGGTTGTTGTTATTGCTTGTTTATTTACTTTGACACCATCCCAGTTATCACACTGCAAGTTCCCTTTGATATGTTTTGATTTTGAATTGAATTGGAATCGGGTTGAAATGATAAATACCCAAATTGAACTTTGACTTAGGATAGAAAATTAAATAAAAAACCCGATTGGTCAATAATTTGATTTGAAAATAAACGAAGATTTTTTTTGAATAAAGAATATGGTTTTGAAATGAAGTTGAAATTTGAATTTTTGATGAAAGGAAAATGGTAATATTTAATAATCTGAAACAAAAGATTAACAATGTAATCAATGAAAGAATGTTGTTTAATTTGAGAAATGATTGAATTAAGTTTGAAATGATTTAATAATTAAGTTTGAAATTATAATTAAGTTTGAAATTATTAAACTTTGAAATTATTTAATAATTAAGTTTTGAACCATTAAATAATGAATTATTAAATGATTAAATTGAATTGAAATTCTTTAATAAGAAAAATTGAACTTTTGAATAAGTGAATTTTACTTCGTAAAGAACTGAAATTGAGTTTCTTTATTAATTAAGTTTTGGAAAATTATTTAAGGGAGTAAATAAGTGAAATTGGATTTCTTTAACAAAAAAATGAAATGTGATATTTTTGGAATTAATGTAAGACTTGTAATTGGAGAATTGATTTGACGAATTTAGTTTAATTCAAAATTGTAAGTTTTGTTTTAATGAAGTTGAACTTAAGAATTGATTAAATGAATTAGAAATTTAATAGAAATTGTTTGAATGATAAAGTAACTTAACGAATATTGAATGAAATCGATAAATGAGTTTAAATTGATATGAATGTTAAATAGAATTTATTTAAATGATTTCGAAATGAAACTTATATACGAACTTGAATCAATATTTGAATTGTTTTAAATAGAAATTGAAATTGAATTATAAGATTTTGAAACGGAAAATTGGAAGTTTTGAAACGAAAATTTGGAAACTGTTTTAGAAAGACAAATGAAATGTTGATTTACGAATTCTATTTGAAATTGAAATTGATTTGGTTTTTGAAATATATAAACGACCAATCGGTGTAATAATTACGAAAGTTATTAAAGAGACCGGGATCGGTAATGGATATACTCTCTATCTGAACCGAAACCACTTTAAAAACTATACGCGGAGTGTTGATCCAGAATGAAGTGGATGGTTTGGTGAACGCGTTGATTGAAGAAAGAGAACGATTTTGGATGACCCCTGACATGACTAAAACAGGAGCCGCGCCGGGCCATTGAGGTTCGCCACCTCTAGCGGACACACTTCTTCGTTACCATATCTATTACTTTTGTGATTCGATTTGGGTGCACCCCTCGACTATGGGAGTGTTGTTCCGCGGTGTTGGGGTAGTAGCTGCTATGCCCAACATCAGTCCGGATCACGCAACTACTAGTATCCTAGTTGGTATCGCCTCATGTACCTTGTCATACTGATTATCCTATGCGCGACCATTACGATTTTGATTTGTACCTTTAGTATATGGATTGCCCTCTGGTGACATCCGGTTTTGGGGAAACTACGGTCTTGTATATGCTTTTGGGAATAAAAATGTGTTAAGGGTGGAATGGGCCACGACTTAACGCTATTTTGATATCTTATTATTACTGATAGACATTATCTACTTATCGTACATTACTACCTAGTAGATAGTTTGACGGATCCTTAAAGGATGGTTATTCCAAACATCCTTTGAGTTACTTGTATTTCAATTGCTATTTCACTTGAGTTGGATTTATAAATATAAGAATGTTAATCCTGACTCGAGTGTTTTGTGTTTTTCCTTACGCTCGGGTCAGACTGAGAGGTTCAGCTTTCGAGACTCACCTTTGGAGTTGGAGCTTTGCTTGAGGATCCAGCCATCTATTCTGCTTCTAGTATTTGATGATTCCAGTGATGTATTCTGATTTGTATCTGATGTATCGTATTTCTCTTCCGTTGTATCTGTTTAACTCTGATGTATTTTATATATTCATATAGTAGCTTCATGAACTACTATCTCTTTTATTTCCGCTGCACTTATTACTCTGTGTCTGTGATCTGTGATTATTTATTTATTGTATATGTTCAGTTTTGCCAAATTTAAATTAACAACGCGGTATTTTGAGCAATTCAACTCCGGCATGAGTGTCTACCTATACACTTATAATGGACGCGAATGGTCCAAAATTCTGGGTCGTTACAGGCGAGCTTAGATCGGGAAGTGGAGGAGGAGGCCGATTGGGTCAAGGCTGGAGCCGAGGCGTCGGAGTGGTGGAGGATTTCGGAGGCGCGGCTGCGGTGGTGGTCAGAGACGTGGGCGCTTGCTCGGGTTGGTGGTTGAACCGAAGATAGTGGAGGCTTGGCATTGGTTAACCAGGCGGATGGCAGGGGAGGCGAAGGGTGGAGGAAGTTTCGGCCTGGGAAGAGGATCTGGGAAAGTCTCGGTTGAGGGAGGGTCCGGGCTGCAATAAGGCCGATAGGACTGGGTCGGAGACGAGGGGTTGGATTCGGGGAGATGGGCGGAGATCTAGGCACTGATGGTGGTCGTTGGCCATGGGTACGGTGGAGGTGCGGGATGGGTGCTCAGGTGTTCGGCAAAGGAGGGTAAGCTAGAGGTGGAGCCGAGTGTGGTGGTGGGAGGCCTTCGGCGGTAGGGGAGCACGGTGTCGGCTTCGGAAAGGAATGGGTCTAGTAATAATTATATAAACTTGTTTGTTGAGGACGAGCAGATCCAGGAATTGGAGAAAACAAACAAAAAAATGAGAAAAGAGGAGATGAGCAGAGGAAAGAGAGGGCTGGGGAAATGAAAAGAATGAAGGAGCAGAAGAGGAATAGGTAGATAAATGATTCAAAGTAAAAAAGAAGTTACAGGCTATGGTATAGATCTATAAATTTATTTCAAAATAACGTAAGCCACAAATCAGATCAAAAGAAAAATTTGAATAGGGATGGTTGTCCGATGATTCAGCAAAGTTATTAAAGCAATTAATATTTTCTTGGATGACACGGATAAAGTTTAAATTCAAAAGAAAACAAACGGTCACGGATCCGGTACCAATACGATTTACCGGTTTCGTGGATTTTGCTGTGTTCTGGACTTCAAAATACAGAAATAAATATACCGTAGAGATCAGCATGACGGGACGATCAAAACGGTATACAGATATTAGTGGTACGATCATCCGATCAAAAGTCGATAATCGGTACCAGAAATACTGCTATTATGTCAGAAATAAGATAAACGGAGCAATAGAAATCCAAATTTGGAAAAACGAATTTCGCAGTCTGATTCAGAATGATCTGAATAAATTTTCTACTATTGACATATTTTGGTTTCGGAAAACTTTTTAAATTCACTGTTATTAACCGGTTTGATTTGAAATGAAATTTCATAGGAAATTAAACTTCAATATTATCAGATGAAAATTTACCAATTGCTATATAAAAATAGACGTATTCCAAATAATAAATTTTTAATTTCAAATTTTATTGTTTAAAATTTCACAAAATTTCAATTAATTACGTCATAAAATTATTAAAATTTACGGGTCGTTACACTCTCCCCCACTCAAAACTTTTCGTCCCTGAAAAGAAAGGAGGTAGAAGAATAGAAACAACCAGAAAGAAAATAGATTGAAGGTTAAGATTAAACAATTAATTTAAAACTATATAAATTTTACTTGAAATATTCATTTGAAAACTTCATTTGCAATCAATTATCTTTAATACTTTAATACTTTTCAAAAATCCATTTGTAAATTCTTGCCTCATTTATCAATACCTTTTATATGTTTAAATAATATCTTTATAAATATATAAAAACTATTTGAAAACAGTTATTTACATTATTACTTATATTTACAAGAAGTTATTTGAAAACATTAAATCCATAATTCATAAATTTATAAAAAAAGATTTCTCAAGATACTTTTCAAATATTATTAATAAATCAATAATCATTTCTTTAAATATGTCTTATTAAATTCATAACTTCTGAAATATTTATAACACTAAATTTTTTTTTTACTATTAAACCATGTAGTATATAAATAAACAATATTTAAAAGGATATAGTCAACAAGGAAAAGAATGAGGACTTGGAAAAACAGAATATGTTAGAAATACTTTTATTAAGGTAGATTCAAAGGAATAATATCGGGCATGAATAATTAATTAAAACCATCAGAAATTTCAATTTCGAATATTAATACAAAATTTCTTTGTTAGAAATACTTTTATAATAAAATATTTTTTTTATAACGAAACAAATTTTATTTCGAAAATACTTTTATAACTCGATGTTTCAACAAGTTTATCCTTGTTCCTGTAGACTCTGGTAGTGCGTTGATCAGGCGCAAAACTAGAATTCTCCAGGTACTTAGTAGACCTGTTTCAACACCCAGTGAAAATACTGGAAAAACTTTTAAAAATAGATATGGAAAGTACAATCCAAACAACAAAACGAACAAAACCTTTGTCTAACCATGGTTCGCAGATACACAATGGTTACGCCTGGTTCCCCCAGGAAACAATCCATATCCGTAGGCTTTCTCAGCCCTGCGAGTTACGCCATGATGACTAGTAGAATGCAGGATACACAATGGTTACGCCTGGATCCCCCAGGAAACAATCCGTACCCCCAGGCAAGACTCAGCCAAGCATTTGCGCTACTATTCGCGACCTACACAGATTGCAGGATACACAATGGTTACGCCTGGATCCCCCAGGAAACAATCCGTAACCCTAGGCAAGACTCAGCCAGGCAGTTGTGCTATGCAGTCACGAGAGAAACATAAGACCATGGGTAACGCGATGGAATTCGAAGGACACTCGAGTATCATATCCGGAAAACGAAAATCAGAGAGAATAATATCGATAGAATGAATCCAAGATGTGGCCACAAATCGGATATCAAGCAGAAGGCACTTTCCATATATTTACTTCGAAAATATGTATAATATAGTACCTTTTCAAATCACTTTCAAATATCGTACTTATATAAAATCCATTATATATAAGATTAAATTTTCAAATCAAATACTTTCCAAAATCAATAGTATATCAAATCATACTTATATAGACTTCAATTATATAAGATTTCACTTTCAAATTGAGTACCCTTTCAAATCTAGTTTTCGAATCAATTTCATACTCATACAAATCAATTTTATATAAGTTCGACAACTCCCAAATCAAGTGTTTAGTAACATAGGGTTCTCAAATTTCAATTTGTTTCAATATCAGCTGTCACATACCAAAATTTTTGACTTTCGAAAATTCGACATCGATACTCACTTTATCGACTGCCGAGCAATCGAGTGCCGGAAACTCCAATAGTGAGGGTTTAAGAAAAAGAAATAGAAGAAAAGATAGTAGAAATAGGTAGAAGAAGAAGAGAGTAGAAGAAGAAGAGAAGAACAACAGAACAACTTTCAGAACAGAAAACAATATCAGAATCTTACACATCGCAGCGGAACAATATATAATAGATAAATGAATAATCTTTAAAACAAAGAACTATATCATTTTATACATACATCAATCATCAAAGTCAATATACAACTCAGTACAACAATGGACTGTTTTATAACTTGTCCTCATACAGAATACACAGCGGAATAAATAATATCAGATACAAATACTACGTCTCGTCATCCAGCTTATCTCCAAGCTCCAGAATATCCTGATAATCTAACTCTAGACTGCCCGTATGGAAATTGGTGGGCACCCAGAGTTTAGAAGGGAACAATAAACTCCGAGTCAGTCATGGTGACTGGTGTGAGATCGTAAAACAGTTATTTTTCACAAAGAAAATAAAACACATTCGCAATGCTTTTTGAAAATGAAACTACCATAAGACCTCCCGCCACACACACAATGCAAACGCAGAATTGGAGGAGATTTCTTCTTATGATAGTCAAAGATGCTTACTACGCAAAATCAAATCATTTTTGATATTATTATTAGTGCACAGTGTAGAAAACAGTTCGAAAGTATAATATAAATCTTAGCCAGCATAGACATTTCGAACTATGCCAACTATAGCTACCATCCAAACAGTGGGGCGCCACCATAAGTGAATGATAGGTTCTACAACTAAAACCGTACAAGTCACGTATTGTTTCTTTGGATTTCCAACAAATGGTCAGGCTAAGGAACTTCCTATCCACGATGGGTACGTCCCTGGAATAGACGACCCGAGAAATAACCTAACATTACGGTTAGATCTCTGCCAACACAAGGCCGGGTTACCTCTGCAAAAATAGGTAACTACTGACACGCGTATGCCATCCCCCGATCGTAACCGATCTTCCCGAGGATCCCCGATTTCCAACAAACCACATAGATAATAATGCAGCAACCACATAGGTTAAGTATCTGGGCTCCATACCATGATACCACCTCTATCCAGAAGGAATGACATACACTAAGGGGCGCTACTGCCTAGAACCTTGCCGCATCCTTCCTGTTTTGACCATTTCCGGGGTGTGAGGCTCGATGAAGTCTCGTCCACAAAGCTACGCTTTCTACAAAGCCATGCTTCGGGTCAAACAAAATGATCAACCTATGATCACAAAGATATAAGATCAAACAAATGATCATATCGCAAATGATCAAACACTGATCATTTCACAGCAACACTTAGTATGCCACGTTACCAAATTGGGATATATCGCTGATAAATTTCAACTACATAACCTCTGAGCTCGTACGTCTCAGAGAAGGGTGTTAAGCTAAGAGGATAAATTCTCCGCCACCAACAGAAATGTATTTGAAAGAAATCAGCTTTATATCTCAAATTGTAACGTCAGACACACAATCCATACAAGTCTGTTCCGGGATCGAACAGAACCGAAGGCACTTCTCACGAAGCCCTTGCAATTCCGGATAATTTTCAATCACGTCAGGACTTCCCATCACTAAGGGTGATAAAACCTCTAAATCGAAGATCAGTCGATGTAGAGTAACTCGACGGTAATCCTTCCGTTTTCAAAAATATCCGGTCTTCAACACCGGTCTTCGAATGCAATTCATAACGACGTATCACATATTCGGAATGGGTTATACGACCCCATGGTCCTTTCCCGGCTAACCCGAATAGTGAGCGCTTATTCAAAATAAGTGTGGCATTCAAATTCATTCAATTCACAACAAATACCATATTCAAGGTAATTATTGATAGTCGGTTATTTAACTATCAATAAAGATGCACGACATCATCAGATTCCAAATAATTTTCCAAATTATTTATTCTTCAAAAATATCTTTTACTAGATATAAAATTTCCACACTTCAAAAATAAATCAATATTTATTTTCAAAACGAATTCCCATTTCTCTTATAAATTCCATATTGAATTTATATTTTTCAAATATCTACAGATATACGATTCTCAAATCGATTTCAAATATTCAATTTCATTTTATCTTTAAGAAGATAAAATCTCAAAACGTTTCATTTCATATTGGAAAAGCAATTCCATACTTATTTAAAAATAAGTGTTTCCCAAATCTATTTATTTTCAACACTTGAAAAAGATTCGATATACTTAAATCAATATTAAGTATATATTTCATTCTTTAAGGAAATCATTTACTATAACAACATTTATTTGAGTCAAAACGAATGTTACGTAAAACATCGTTACGACGACTCAAAATCACTAGTATAGGGATTCAAAATTTAGATAGATATATAAATCCCAATACTATATAAAAACATTTCCTTTCGGAAATCATTTACTATAACAACAGTGTTATAGTCCATCATTTCCTTATTCCTCGAAAATGTCTATTTCAATAACAAGTGTTGAAATCTATGCTTTCGATTCATAATACATTTTAAAACATTTTTAAAATGTTTAACTTTATTTTTAATATCACTTCTTCAAAAATAAATCCATTTTACTAAACAATATATTCACTGTCCAGAATCGTGAATATAATTCACTTAACCCAATTTCAATCCTTTCTACACATTTTAATTTCAATAGAGATTTTCTATCCAAAATCGCGAATATATCTTCTTTAAAAATCTTCTATATTTAATTTCTCAAATTCAACTGATTTTGAATTTATAAACACGTTTATAAATTCTATCTCTATTTTAATAACAACTTCGACTTATAAATCTTCTTTTTATTAACTTCTATACTTTACTTATCAAAATAAGTGATCCCGGAATTATAAACACATTTATAAATTCTATTTATAAAAGCTTCAATACCAAATCAATTTCAATATTGATTTCTAAATTTATTTTCAACTTTAAATAAAATTTCCATACTGATTTCTCAAAAATTCATTTCCAAATATTAAATCAATTACAGATTGATTTCTAATTTATTTATCACTACTAAAATAAATTCCTTATTTTTCTTTCAAATTATTCAATATCCTGTTTTTAAATGGATTCTTCAAATTGAAATCATTTTACATTGATTTCCCAAATTATTCCAATTTACCAATTAAATTTCTAATTGGATGTCCAACTTATCTTCTTTTAAATAAATTCTTTTTTTTTAAGAAAATAAATTTCAATTGTTTCTTTCAATTTATTTAAAAATCCAAATTTTAAATTAAATTCCTTAATTTAAAATCACTATTTTACGAAATCCATTTATTTAACATTTTCACTTGATTCTGGAAATAAATTAGATAAGATTATAACATCAACTTTTTATGTTTTAAAATTCTTCTTTCTTCAAATTTATTCAATTTCTAAAATTAATTCACTTAAAAATTTCTACTTGAATTTCAAAAACTCAATTTCGTTTATTTTTGGAATCCAATGATATCAAACATCCATTCAGCTAAATTTTAGCTTTCAAACAATTTCCAAACATCAATTCAATAACATCAATAATCATTCACAGATTATCACATCACAGTAGAAATAAATTCAATCAATGTGAGGGGTCCAGTTGGATCCCTCCAACCTGTTTCCCTACATCCAAAGACGTTAGCACAATACCAATTCCACTTCGAGGTGGAATATCGCGGTATATGGGTTTTATAAAAATCCGCTTACTAACGGCGCAATAGGGTCTCATTCGCTATACGAGGCGGGAAATCATCAATCCAATATATACATATGCCAATATGTATATATTGCTATATATATATAGATATATCCTATTATATCTAATATCACATCCAAATAGCAATCATCAATAACTACAAAAAAAATCCACTTCAATTTGAGTGAGAAAAATCTCACCTTAGCTTTTATTTGCAATCCATTTTCCATTTTGACCATTTCTTCATTTTTATTCACCTTGTATAAACAATTTTATAAATTTATTAATATTCGAAATAAATCGAATAACCAATTTTCATTTTGTATTTTATTTTATCTAACAATTAAATTTTAAACTAAGTTTCCCGTAATAATTTATTTAACTAAACATTTGATTTTTACTTGATAAATTAAATCTTACTCATAATTCTTTACTGTAAACATTTATCATTTTATACTTATATATTAGTATTTAACTGAAATCAAAATAAACTTGTAATTATACCTCACTGTAAAATGCAAACCCAGGCCATTACTCGCGAGACCCAAGTTCGCTGCTGCTGTGACCCAAGTGAAGCACCACCCCAAATCGCCTCGTCTCGCCAGACCGACATTGTTGCCATCGCGAGTTGAACCCTCTGCCTCACGTGCTACCTCGCCTTCGAGACCGGGACGACACCATCGACTTTTACTCCTACGCGCGCGAGGCCTATAACCCCCATCGCCATCGACCCATTCACCCAACGCCGCGCCGCGAATCGAACTCGCGAAACCCAACTTTGACTTCGGCAAACCCCAAATTCCAGTCGCCATTTGTAACAACCCGGGGTTTTTGCACCATTTTAAAATCGTCGTTAAACGATAAATCTGATAACTAATTGCCGTTGGGATTTAAATCTAGTTGAGATTCTTTTATAGATTGTTAAGTTGTTAGTTGCTGGTTGGAGTTTTTAAAACCCGGTTAAAATTCCTTTCAAAAATCTGTTGTAATGGGGGTGGGCTTTACAATTTTCTTAGCCCATAGTTTTGCCTATTGCCGTAATATTATCTAAGACTATACTCGATCCCCTCTCCATTTTTTTCATTCGGAACCCTAAGCCTAGAAATCGAACGAAAAGAAAAGAAATGGAGGCCTCGTTTTCGTCTTCAAAAACTAGAGCTCGCAAAAATCAGAGGCGTCGAATTTAGGGTTTGATTGATTCGAAGAGTTGCTGGATGTTGTCGATCATTCTTGAGGACCACGGCATCGACCCTTCCCCAATTCGAACGGCTGCTCTAAAAATTCGTTTTGCGAAGGTGAGTAAAATTATATTACTCACATCTAATTCATTGTTATTTGATCTTTTGTTTCTTGATTTCCATGGGTTTTGATTTTGGTTGGAACTTATTGCTTTGGATTCTCTGGCTTTCGAGTTAATTTATTTGGTCTCGGCCATTTTTGTGAAACCCACTACTCGATTACTTTGAAAATTCTGATGTTTAAAAATGTCGATCTTGACTCCGGCCTGAGTTGCATTTGTTTTTGCCTCGATGTTGAGAATTTCTGACTTGGTTTGATTTTTGCTCGATGTTGATAAAATTTGCCATAACTTCGGCCATTGCTGTCTTTGGTTGAGAACTTGGGGTTGATCATGTTGTATCGAATTGTTTTGCCTTGTGCTTTAGATTGTCTGACCATTTTATTTCATGTATAATGTTGCTCCATTTTTTTGTCTGGTTTCTGATCAGATTTGGTTTGTGCCATGGTTCCTCTGATATATTTTCTTCCGGTAGCACTTTCGTCTTTGTTCGAGTTTACTAATTGCTTTATGATATTGGTCAATCGTATCGCTGACCTGCAGTTCGAATACCATGATTTCTGCACTGCATTTGTCCTGTCCACCTGAGTTCACATGTATTGAGCCCTTGTGTCGTCTTCATGTACATGTCCGGTCATGTAAACCTTACTAGTACACTAGTTGGTTTAAGTGGCATTTGCTTTATACTTGTACTACCTGAACAAGTGCTTCTTTGATTTGTAGTGTCATGTTGTTTAATTACAGTACATTGGTAGTTGAGTTTTGAGTATGTTCATACCTGAACTAGTCTGGATGGCAATTGCAGCTTGCACTGTTGTAGTTTTGAGTTTGTACTGAGCATGCACATACATATATTTGGCTGCAGTTCAAACCCTTTCAATGTTACTGGCTTTCAATACATATGCATATATATGGAATTCATTGTCGTCCATTCATATTCACTGGTCTTGCAACATTTTATATACACACTGTTGCATTATAACCAGACTTCCTTTTGTCTTTGTAGTTTAGTTTGAGTTGTATTAGTACCACTTTCGGCATGTTGAATTAAGAGGTATTATGGCCTTGACACTCGAGTGTGATATTTTCTCTGTCCAGATTCGCTATTGTATACATGTCGTGTCTTTTATAGTGGGCCATCAGGTCAGTTGCATTATTAACCAGATATGTCTACAGTCCCAAGTTGCACTTTTGATTCAATTTGACCATGTGCATTTTGTACTGCACATTTGAGTTTTGTGCACAGGTTGTTTTCGACCTGTTTTGTTGTCACTGTGTCGTTGTTGTGCATTGTACATGTCACTGCACTGATTCGTTTCACTATTGCATGACTTTATGCATTCCTTTGAACTGTGCTAAGTACACTTTCTCGGTGGTTTTCCAGTTCTGGTATATGATTGCTCTGGGTATTTTACGGTTGTGTGCTGTGGTGCCACATCTTTGGTGCCCTCACCTTCATACTACTGTGCTCGCTGTTGCAGTTCCATCTAATTCATTTGATTTGAGTTGATGCCATTTACTTGTGTATTCTATAGGCACTCATTTCAGTAGCCATTCTGTTTAATCTGTGGTCAGGTTGAAGTTATTTGCAATTGCTTGCATCTGAGTTTTACTGTGAACTTCACCTGAGTCTGTTGTCTGCCTTCTGATATCTTGTAGCCTTGCTTCCTGTTTTCTGGTCTGCATATTGATGTTGTCTTCACTTTGCAGTGATCATTGAATTTTCATTCGAGACTAATTGCACTTGTGTTGAATCTAACCTTGATTTGACCTTGTGCTGACTTCTATTTCTTCACTCGAGTTGGCGAGGCCGTGCACGTTAGCATGCACTGCAGCCACCCAGAATCGACAGTTTTGAATTGATATTTCTTTGCGTCGTGATGAATTGATCTTTTATGCTGTATTGGCGAGGCCGTACACGCGTGCGTGTACGGCAGCCAATCGAGTTTTGATGATTTTAAAGTGACAATTTCAATTGTTTTTAAATTGATTTAGTCGATTTGATAAATTGTTTATTTATCTCTGTTGATGATTTAAATCTGCTGATTTATTGTTTAACACTGTTTAGTGTTATATTTTCGTTATCCGATTTCTTTGTTAAAAGAGTCGGATAGACGAGAATTATTGTGACTGTCGTCTATTTAAAGTATTACTGCCTATATGCACTAATAAACTGGTTTGAATTAGACTGACCTGGGTATTATTTTCTTTTGAATGTAATACTCGGGTCAGACCCGAGTTATTTCAGGTTGTAGATTTCCTTCTTTGAGTTGCTGTTCAGGATTTGAAGACTTTTCACATCTTTTGAAGTTGTCAGTGTCATTTTGTAGTAGTCGTGTCATTGTATAGAACGATATGTATTCATGTATATTAGTCGATAATGTACTTGTATATATAACTTCTAGAGTCGACAGTTGTAGTTGTACCATATGTATTGTGTCAACTATGTATTAACTGACATCAGTTATATATATATATATATGAGACTTTTGTTTTTATCTGTGTTCCGCATTTATATTATCTGTGTTATTGTTATATCTAATGTCCTAAACTATTATGAACCATCGTAGTTCGTTTTATACTAGTATTGGGTGTGTCGATGGGAGTAAATAAATAATAGATGAAAAATAAAAAGTATATACTACTTCTATCGAGATAACCAATAATAGTGTAAGGCCAATTACGGATGGTCGCTCCTATCCAGCCTTATTCTTTGTAATAATAGACAGTATTTCTTTTAATACTCTTTGTTATTATGAGCATAGAGGTGGGGCGTCACAGTTGGTATCAGAGCTTGGGGTTTATGGACATAATATAAAACTTAACTCGGATGGAACATATGTTACAACTATTGGTCGATGTTTTATTTGTGCTTGAGTCAAAACTAAAGTTTTGAAATTTGGATGAAATTTTTAAATAGCTTTATTTAAAAATAAAAGTGAAATTGTGTTCTGATGATTTGATTGATTTGTGTTCTGTTTATCAGAGTGCGCAGCGGAAACAGTGAAACTGTCTTCGTTGAGTACAACTGATAATCTTTTTGATTTAAAAAAAATCAAAATACGAAATTGATATGAATTTCATTTGTTGTTTACATAGCTGTAATTATTTTGTTTCTTTGAGAATTTCGAATCCGAATTGAGGATTCGAAGAAATTGCAGATATGTGATTTTTGTTGAAATTTCCGCTGGCTTTCTTTTGTACTAATCATCTATTGATTAGATTTTTGCTGTTTTAAATTATCTTCATTGAAGATACATTTGAATGATTCTTTGTTCATTTTGTTGTACGTGCAAAAAAAAAAAAATTGAATTGCACGTTATTGCAATTATTTTACGTTGAACCGATGCTTGGTTATGAAACGTATTTTGTTGCCGTTATTTTTACAACGGAATTTTACACCAATGCTATATTTTGAAGTACGGTGTTTTGTGGCATTTTGCTGAATGAGAATTCACTGATATTACATTTTGATGTAGATTGTTTGTAATGACCCAAGATTTTAGGAATTTATCCTGAAAAATATAAATGAATTTAAAATAAATTTTAAATAAATTTTAAAGGAGGAATTGATATAGCTTGATAGTGTATCAGTGTGTGTACATGAGTGCACAGGAAATGCACATGAATATAAGCTAAAACCCTGAACTCCAAGAATACATACATATTGATGTGTATGAATATATATATATATATATATATATGTAGATTAAATTCTTAAAAGTAGTATGCATAAGTAAATGTATATATGAGTGCTACTGAATAATTTGAGTGTACATGTGCATATGTGTGTGTCAGTATAGAATGATGTATGAATATATAGTTGGGAATACTAATTATTTCAGAAAGACTTATATACAAATATATATGTGTTAATAAAATACTAGAGTTTAAACTAGTGAAATAAAAAAAAATACAGACACATTTTAATATAAGCAGAAATGAAAAGAATGGAGATATAAAAAGGAACAATTCTCTTATAAATAAATGAAGGAAGTACATACCATTTGCATGAAAGCTAAAAATAGAAAAGAGTATTCAATAAATAACAAAACCAAGTCACATTTTTAGCATGATTGTAGACAAGGGGGAAAAGTATTTTCTGAAAAGCAAATTTCTGAAAAAAATGTGTAACCACTTTTCTCTTCACCCAAATTAAGCCGGGAAGGGGTAAAACTTTGGGTTTAAAATGCAGATAACATGATTTTCTGGTGGGCAAAAATGGCTTTAGCCAATACCCAAAACCCTAAGAAAGACCCTGTATATATACATGTATATGCAGTAGCCTCCTCTTCTCCTTAGAAAAGAATTTTGAAAAAAAAAGAAGAAAAACAATACCACAGAAATCATAAGACAAGGGAAGAAAGAGAGCTTGAGGATAAGAGCAAGAGTTCATCAGTTAATTAAGGAAACAAAGAAGAGAGCTAGGTGAGAAAACTCACTCAAAAATCTAAGGCAATAAGTCCTAATGTAGGCAGCCAGTTAAAAGTATTTTCTTAAAAGAGTATTTTCATATATGAATGTTTATCTGTGAATTTAAATCTGAAAATGTTTTGATTTTCTTTGATTGATTACTTGTTTTATTATAACAAAGTTTCATGTGTTGTTGGTATACATATCTGGTTTATACACTCAGATCTCTGATATGTTAATGTTTAGGGATATAAACAAATACCCAGAAAATAAAATGTTGAGAATAGGCAAGTAGTATTGGTTTTGGCTCAACCCAGAAAGATGTAAATAATGTTGAGCTGCAATATACTCATGTATAAGTGTTGAGGCTCGAAATAGAAAGGAATTAGGGGTGCAATAGGGTTGCCTATGTGCTGATGCTCCTGATTCAATAAAATACATAGCAAACAAAATTTTGTGATTCAGTGAAACCAGATTATTCTGAGTTTAACTCAAGCACAAATGGTTGCAAAAAGAAAAACTCCCCCAGAAGCCATAAACCAATGTTAGCTGCCTAAACTCCTTTAAAGAAAAATATACCAGGATGAATATCTATATATATATATACAGAACCTTTTTTTGTAGTCACCAATGGTTGTTTGCTTGTTGTTTCTGTATGGTCATGAATAATATGAGATACCATGATATAGATGTTTTCAGTTAATGGATCACTGAATGGTTTTGTCATGAACAATCAAAAGGGGTTATTATTAACTAAAACCTGATTAGGAAATTGGGGTCAAGAACACTGCAGGAATGACTTGTGTGCTTGAGTAACATAAGTTGACACATGGCTTGTTTAAGTCCTGAGATCTTTGTGTAATGGAGTGAATTAGTTCATTACAGTGTGTCCATTGATTCATAAATATTGCAGATGAGACCAAGGATAGATAAATATACCAAGGAAATAATACTTGAGTAGATGAGAAAACTAGAGTTTTTCCCAGATTTGAAATATGAGAATTGAATAAATGATTTAACTCATATTAGTTATTTTCCTGTTTGGTATGAATGATTGTTTGTCTATGATTGAGTTGTGTGCTTGAATGTATGTGCCATACTCATATGTGTAGTCTCTGGAAAGAAAGTTAAAGTGTGCACATGCACAATGACACAGAGCATGCACACAAGTATTTACCTGATTCCAAAAGGACAGAACCTTATGTATTTGTACTTAACTTGATTTTAACCTAATTAACAAATTGCTTTTGTGAATTTTCTCATACCAGACATGTGTCTGACCCTAGTGTGCTAATGGCATCTGGGGTGTCTCATTTAAAATGAGGCAGTTTCAAATGCTTTTTCAGGTATTGCAGCAACTAAATAGGAGTAGGAGCAAGGCCTTGAGAAGAAGATATAGCATGCTAAACTTAGTTAGATAAGAGCCTAAATGTTGAAATCTGCATGTATTGACAATTTAAATTGCTACTTGTATTAAGTGTTGAATATTGGATGGTTATTTTGTTAGGTATTTTGTTAAAAGATTGACTTGTATCTGGAAACTATGAACTAAGTTGAATATCTGTTATGTTTAAAAAGAATTTTAATCAAATCTTGTAAGTAGATTTAGCAAGAATCCCCATGTTAAAATTGAATGATTACATTTTATAAATGCATTAGTCAATCATGAATCTTTAGAAAGGATTTAAGTTTTGGGGAAAATCAGGACAGTTGATTTTCAGAAAATTAAATGGTTTTATTTCCTACTATGGCATATGTATACAAAAGAAATAGGCATAGGTTGAATGTTTTATATGGCTGCAAAGTTCCCTTAGTTAAACTGGTTTCATACAAATGTCTCATGTCCTATATTTTAAAAAAAAAGGAAAGGATTTGTAATAAGGGAATTGTAGGCCAGATTCAAATAGTTGCAGTTATATGTGCACATAAACATGTTTTGTGCAAATATCAACACACCTTTTCCTTTGCACTTGTAATAGGAATCTGAATTTCACTCAGATTTTAACCAAATGCATTTTAAATGCCAAACAGATCTTATAGGAAGAAATACAAACCTGAATAATGATAAACACTTTTATCATCCTCAAAACCTAAGAACCATACTCTTAATTCATATCAATCCTGAAGCCTTCCAGGTTGTAGGGATGGGTTTCAAAAATAATTAAGCTAGAATTATTGTTTTGTATGATGGAATATAGGCAAAAATAAAGTATATATATATATATATGTGCAGATATAGGTAGATAATAGATTGCAAACTGTACAGGAGAAAAAAAAATGAAAAACAAAAATTGGGTTTGAACCAACCAGCATAGTACTCGAACTCGTGATCTCTTGGGTATAAGTTAGGCGCGTTTCCATTACGCCTAGATGTTGCTTGTGTTCCCTTAGGATCCACTTTCTTTTATACTGATTTTGTCACTATTCAGAGCTTAACACAAACATCTATATTAAAAGCTTGTTTACTACTGATTATTACTTGATCACTTCTTAGTTAGTATAAACAGACTAATGTGTATGTTTCCAGTGGATTGTTTGGTCAAAAAAAAAAATTAGCAATCCAACATCCTCTTGTTTTTCCAGAACTCTGATTCAAACAAGAGAGGCATATACATCCTCACATGTATGTGCTTACCTTTGTGAATGTACTGATATATTTATATTGGTTGATTATTGTGATCCTGGATATATTTTGGTTTATTGGAGAAAGATATTGACCCTGAGAATTAAATTTGCAATGGATGATATATCTATATATTTATATATCCTCTTTACCTTAAAAAAAAATTCCTTATGAAATTTGAGTAGAAATAGGAGGGTCATTTCAGTTGGTATCAGAGCTATGTTATTTAACATAGAAGAAGTAAGGATCAAGTTCTTAGATAGAAATAAAATTAAAAGGAACTAAATATATATATAACAATGTGCTCAGTGGAAAAAAAAAACCACTGAAATAATAAAATTACTAATCAAACTAACCAGCTATGTAAATTATTATTAGCAAACTATGGTAGGGAGACCACCAAATCAGGGAGCAGGATCTTCCCATGCACCACCAATGGTCAATCTGCAAGACTTGGTGAGAGCATTTAGGGATGGGGCAGGACAAAGGCAAGAAAATCCCTATGAAGAACTCTCAAAATTACTTAAGACATATACTCATTTAGGAGGCAAAAGCTTTGAAGGGACAGAGAGTGTCATGGAAATTCAAACATGGTTGAGAACATTGGAAAGAATTTTCAATGACATGCAACTTGATGATCAAAGAAAGAGGCAAGTGGCTTCAAGACAACTAAAAGGAGTAGCTTTAGGCTGGTGGGAAGTAATCATAGCAGGAAGGAATGAGAATGAAATCACTTGGAATCAATTCAAAGAGATGTTGGAAGCAAGGTTTGTACCAGCATCAGCAAAGACTACCTTGCTAGAAGAATTCATTAGACTTAGACAAGGAACCATGACTGTCACAGAATACACTCAAAAGTTTGAGGGGCTTTCCACATATGGAGCAATGCTTGTGGCAGATGAGGCATCTAAAAATGATAGGTACATAAAAGGGCTGAACCCAGGACTTAGCAGAGCCATGTTACCCTATGCAGACAAGACTTTTGATCATGTGATAGACTTAGCTTTGAGGTTGGAACAACATGACAAGGAAAGGGAGAAGTTCAGAAATTTTAAGAGCAATAATAACAAGAAAGGTAAGGGGAGGTATCACCCTTATGATAAGAAGAAAGAAGAGGCTAGTAACAAAAGCACTGGAGATGTCAAAGCTAAGGAAGACAAGAAGAAAATTGTGTGCCATCAGTGTGGAAAGGAAGGGCATATCAAACCAAGATGTCCAGAATTGAAAGGAGGAGCTTTCAAATGCTATCTATGTGGGAAAGAGGGACATATGAAGAGGAATTGTCCTGAGTATAAACAGCAAGGCAAATTGGCAAATTTGGAAGGGAAAGGCAAAGCCACAGTGGAAAGTAACACTGTAAACCATAGCCAAGTGGAAGGTACATTACTTATTTGTACCATACCCATAGCAGTAGTATATGATACTGGGGCAACTCACTCTTTAATTTCTTATGAATTGGTTAAAATGCTAAAACTGAATTGCATATTGGTTGAAACCCCATTGCATATACACAGTCCATTGGGGAGTTCTAGTGTTTTAAATATGATTTGTGTGGATGTGGAATTAAACATAGGAGGAAATATTTTTATTTCCAATTTATATGTTTTGAATTACCCAAATATAGGTGTTATATTGGGGGTAGACTGGTTAAGGCAATTTAAAGCCATAATTAATTTAGACTCATCCACCATATCATTGCAAAATTCTAGAGGCCAGAGAATCACAGTTTTATGTGAGGTAGCTAAGGAAGGAAAACTATACCATTTAGTTGACTCAGAGAAAGATTTCAGTGAGCTAACCATTGAAGAAATTCCCATAGTCAATGAATATTTGGATGTGTTTGGTGAGGTCAAGGGTATTCCACACCATAGACCAGTAGAATTCCAGATCAATCTAGTTCCAGGAGCAAGCCCAGTGATTAAAAAGCCAACTAGAATGGGGCCAAATGAACTAAAAGAATTAAAGAAACAGTTAGAAGAATTGGAAGAAAAGGGTTTTATAAGACCAAGTAATTCTTGCTGGGGAGCACCAGTGGTATTTGTTAAGAAGCAAGATGGCTCCTTAAGACTCTGCATAGATTATAGAGAATTAAACAAAGTAACTATTAAAAATAAATACCCATTGCCAAGAATAGATGATCTTTTTGATCAATTAGCAGGGGCAAAAGTATTTTCTAGACTAGACTTAGCATCTGGTTTTCATCAAATGAAGGTGGAAGAATCAAGCATCAAGTACACTGCTTTTAACACTAGGTATGGGTTGTATGAATTTTTGGTTATGCCATTTGGCTTGACCAATGCACCATCTTACTTTGTAGATTTAATGAACAGAACCTTTAGAGATTGTTTAGACAAGTTTGTGCTTATTTTCATAGATGACATTTTGATTTATTCCAAGACAGTGGAAGAACATAAGCATCATTTGCACTTGGTTTTGTCTAGACTAAGGGAAAAAGATTTAAAGGCAAAATTTTCAAAATGTGTGTTTTGGAAGGAGGAAGTACATTTTCTTGGCCATGTTATATCTGCCAAAGGAATTTCTGTGAACCCCAATAAAGTAGTGGCTATTCAAGCATGGAAGAGGCCAAGCACTGTGAGTGAAGTGAGGTCATTTATGGGGATGGCAGGGTATTATAGAAGGTTTATAAAAGATTTTTCAAAAATTTCTACACCACTCACTAACCTAACCAGGAAGAACCAAGCTTTTGTTTGGTCAGAAAAATGTGAAAAGTCTTTTGAACAATTGAAGGAGGCATTGGTGAATGCTCCAATTCTAAAGGTACCACATGGGAATGAAGAATTAGTGGTATACACTGATGCTAGTGGATTTGGCTTGGGTGCAGTGTTGATGCAACAAGGCCAAGTCATTGCATATGCATCCAGACAACTTAAACCCCATGAAGTAAGGTATGCCACACATGATCTCGAATTAGCAGCTGTGATATATGCTTTAAAACTTTGGAGACATTATTTATTGGGCACAAAGTTTGAACTCTACACTGACCACAAGTCTCTAAAATATTTATTTTCACAAAAAGATTTGAACATGAGGCAACATAGATGGGTGGAGTTCTTAGCTGCCTATGATTTTGACATACTCTATACACCAGGCAAAGCAAACAAAGTTGCAGATGCTCTAAGTAGACAGCATGCTAAATTGGCTATGATGATGATAGCAGAATTTAAAGATTTGTCTTTGCTAACTGAGTTAGAGATTGAGGAGAATGGTTGTGTGCAGATGCATGGTGCACAAGAAGATAAAGGGAAGTTAAGCTTAATGACACTTCAACCAGATTTAATTCTGAAGGTAGGAAAAATGCAAGAACAAGATGCTCACTTATTAGAGAAGAGAATGCTCCTCTTAAGAGGGGAGGAAGTAATGAAACACCACATTGACAAAGATGGTTATGTGAGATACCAGAATAGGATGTGTGTACCAGAGGACATAGAATTGAAGAGGGAGATATTGAATGAATATCACAGGAGTAAATACTCCATACACCCAGGTAACACAAAAATGTATCAAAATTTGAAAAGAGACTTCTGGTGGAAGGGGATGAAATCTGATATAGCCAAGTACATTGCCAAATGTATGACTTGCCAACAAGTCAAGGCTGAAACTCAAAGACCATCAGGGTTGATGCAACCTCTTAGTGTACCACAGTGGAAGTGGGAAGACATATCTATGGACTTCATAGATGGACTGCCTAGATCTAAGAGAGGTAATACAAGCATATGGGTGATAGTTGATAGGGTAACCAAGGTAGCACACTTCATCCCAGTCAAGTCAGAAAGAACTGCACCAAAACTAGCTCAAATTTTTATAAAAGAAGTGGTAAGGTTACATGGCATTCCCAAAACCATTGTGAGTGATAGGGATACCATCTTCACTTCAAAATTCTGGAGAAGCTTTCAAGAAGCAATGGGAAGTGAACTATGTTTAAGTACTGCCTACCATCCTCAATCAGATGGGCAGACTGAGGTGGTAAATAAAGTTTTGGAGGACATGTTGAGGGCATGTATACTGGATTTTGGGGGCAACTGGGAAGATTATCTTCATCTAGTTGAATTTACATACAACAACAGCTACCAAAGCACCATAGGAATGGCTCCATTTGAAGCCTTATATGGTAAACCCTGCTTGTCACCTGTTTGCTGGGTAGAAGCAGGAGAAAGGTCTATTTTAGGACCTGAGTACATACAAGAAACCAAGGAGAAAATTGAGTTGATAAGAAGAAGAATGACAACAGCTCAAGATAGGCAAAAGAAATTTGCAGACATGAGAAGGAGGCAGGTAGAATATGAAGTGGGAAATTTTGTTTTCATCAAAATCTCACCCATGAAAAATGTGTTGAGGTTTGGAAAACAAGGCAAATTAACCCCAAGATATATTGGACCATACAATATTCTGGAGAGAATTGGTCCCTTGGCATATAAGTTAGAATTACCAGAAAACATGCAAGGCATACATGATGTTTTTCATGTATCACAATTGAGAAGGTGGGTCCATGACAAGGCAGAAATTCTTGAAACCCCAACCCAAGTGCAGATAAATCCTAATTTGATTTATGAAAAGGATCCAGTGGGAATTTTGGCAAAAGATGTGAAGAAGTTGAGGAATAAATCTCTAAAACTTGTGAAGGTACAGTGGAGTCTAAAATCACGAACGTCCCTTGAATCACGCCTAAAATCTCTAAAACTTGTGAAGGTACAGTGGAGTCTGCACGTTCGTCCCTTGAATCACGCCTAAAATCACGAACGAAATCGTGATTACACGTTCTCTTGTCTCCTCCCCATCTCTTTTTAAATCATCACGCAACAGTTTTAAATCTGAGAAAGAAAATCTTCTTTTGTTCGAAACAAACAATGGCCGAGCTTTATAATCAATTCCCAGTTTTCTTCACCGATCCCCCTTCATCTTTTAAACTTATCAAAACCCATACTCTTCAGATTCAAAAGCGAAATCAAAGAAAAAAAAAATGGCCGCACTTCTTTCATTTCAATTCACGAAAATGGCCGAAGCCCTCTCCTCTTACATTCTCAATCGCGGAAGAGATTTTAAACTCAGTTCGTATATATAAAAAAAAAGAGTAAATCGCGAGCAGAAATTCGCGATCCAAATCGCGAAGTGGGTTATCGTGGGAAGGCGACTGCGAGGGGATTGGCGAGGCGTTCGTGAGCACGCGATGGAGATAAACTGGATGCTGGGGAGCGGCAGTGAGAATCGATGGTGCGAGGAGTTCGCACGCAAGCACTGACATCGACGAAGGCGACATCATCAATTTGGGATCGATGGCTTCAAGCGTTGGGGGTGGGTTCTGGAGTTCTCGATGGACGTGCACGTGGAAGTCTGGCGATTGACGAAGGCGTTAGGGGTAGTTATGCTCGATCGGGATATTGAAAATTTAGCAGCAGGTATAATTTTTATTTGTGATTTAAATTTAATAAAATGTTTGAAATATTTATGTAAAATGAGATTTTTGTTTAGATTTAAAAGGGAATTAGTTAAAATATAATTTTCGATAAGAAAAAGAAATTTAATAATTGGTTGGATAAATATTAATTAAAGGGTAAGTTAATTTATTCTATCAAAGGAAGATTAGTTTCGAATTTAATTTTTGTTAAGACAAATCGTTAAAAAAGAATTTGTTAGTCGAAATAAAATCACAAGTTGAAAAAAATTATGAAATAAAAATTTCAATTTTTTGATTGATTCAAATGTTAATAAAAATCATATTTGTCTATACAAGGTTTAATACTGTGACATCAAGTCGGAAATGGAAAATGGATTGCACAATAAAATTAAAGGTGAGATCTTCTCACTCAGATTTAAAATTTGATTGCAGTTATTGATTTTTGATTGACTGTTTGGATTGTGATATTAGATATGATAGGATATATCTATATATATAGCAATATATACATATTGGCATATGTATATATTGGATTGATGATTTCCCGCCTCGTATAGCGGATGAGACCCTATTGCGCCGTTAGTAAGCGGATTTATAAAAACCTATATACCGCGATAATTCCGTACTGGAGCGGAATTGGTATTGTGCTAACATCTTTGGATGCAGGGAAACAGGTTGGAGGGATCCAACTGGACCCCTCACATTGATTGATTTTATTTATACTGTGGTATGAATCTGTGAATGATTATTGATGTTATTAATCATATTGATGTCTGGAAATAGATTGAAGCTAAAATTTAGCTGAATGGATGTTGGACATCATTGGATTCCAAAAATAAACGAAATTGAATTTTTGGAAATCAAAATAGAAATTTCTAAGTGAATTTAATTTTAGAAATTTAATAAATTCGAAGAAAGGAATTTTAAAGTATAAAAAGTTAATTTTTATAATCTTATCGAAATTATTTCCAGAATAAAGTGAAAATGTTAAATAAATGAATTTCGTATAATAGTGATTTTAAATTGAGGAAATTAATTTAAAATCTGGATTTTTAAATAGATCGAAAGAAACCATTGAAATTTGTTTTCTTTAAAAGGAATTTATTTAAAAAGAGATAAGTTGGAAATCCAATTAGAAATTTAATTGGTAAATTGAAATAATTTGGGAAATCAATGTAAAATGATCTCAATTTGAAGAATCCATTTAAAAATAGGATATTGAATAATTTGAAAAGAATAAGAATTTATTTTAGTAGTGAAAATAAATTTAGAAATCAATTCGTAATTGATTTGGAGTTAAAGTAGAATTAGAAATTAATTTGGAATCCGATTTTAGATTCAATTGAAATAATGTTAAAATGATGTTAAAATGATTTATAAAAGGATGAACTTTACAATTGTAAAGTTTTAAAAGAACGATGTTGAAGATAAATGAATTATAAGTATTAACTTATAAGATGGACCGTTAGTATAAAAAATTGAGTTATGAATTGAACTAGTTAATAAAGAAGATTTATAAATTGTAGTTTTTATAAATGGAAATAGAATTTATAACCGTGTTTATAAATTCGAAATAGATTGAATTTGATAAATTCAATATGGAAGATTTTTAAAGAAGATATATTCACGATTTTGGACAGTGAATATATTATTGAATAAAATGGATTCATTTTTGAAGAAGTAATATTTTAAAAATGAAGTTAAACATTTTAAAGATGTTTTAAATTGTATTATGAATCGAAAGCATAGATTTCCGCAGTTCTTGTTGAAATAGGCGTTTTCGAGTAATTTAAGGAAATGATGGACTATAACACTGTTGTTATAGTAAATGATTTTCGGAAGAAAATGTTTTGATGTAGTATTGGGATTTATATATCTATCTTAATTCTGAATCCCTATACTAGTGATTTTGAGTCGTCGTAACGATGTTTTACGTAACATTCGTTTTGACTCAAATAAATGTTGTTATAGTAAATGTTTTCCTTAAAGAATGAATATATACTTAATATTGATTTAAGTATATTGAATATTTTCCAAGTGTTGAAAATAAATGATTTGTGAAATACTTATTATTAAATAAGTATGGAATGTTTTCCAATATGAAATGAACGTTTTTGAGATTTATCTTCTTAAAGATAAATCGAAATCGAATATTGAAAACGATTTGAAAATCGTATATCAATAGACATTTTTGAAACATAAATTCACTATGGAATTTATAAAAAGAAAAGGGAAACTGTTTAGAGAAATAAACGTTGTTTTATTTTTGAAGTGTGGAAATTTTATATCTAGTAAAAGATATTTTTGGAAGATGAAATAATTTGGGAAAATTATTTGGAATCTGATGATGTTGCGCATCTTTATTAATAGTTAAATAACCGACTATCAATAATTACCTTGAGTAGGTATTTGTTGTGAATTGGATGAATTTGAATGCCACACTTATTTTTGAATAATCGCTCACTATTCGGGTTAGCCGGGAAAGGACCATGGGGTCGTATAACCCATTCCGAATATGTGATACGTCGTTATGAATCGCATTTGAAGACCGGTGTTGAAGACCGGATATTTTTGAAAACGGAAGGATTACCGTCGAGTTACTCTACATCGACTGATCTTCGATTTAGAGGTTTTATCACCCTTAGTGACGGGAAGTCCGGACGTGATTAGAAAATTATCCGGAAATGCAAGGGCTTCGTGAGAAGTGCCTTCGGTTCTGTTCGATCCCGGAACAGACTTATATGGATTGTGTGTCTGACGTTACACTTTGAGATATAAAGCTGATTTCTTTCAAATACATTTCTGTTGGTGGCGGAGAATTTATTCTCTTAGCTTAACACCCTTCTCTGAGACGTACGAGCTCAAAGGTTATGTAGTTGAAATTTATCAGCGATATATCCCAATTTGGTAACGTGGCATACTGAGTGTTGCTGTGAAATGATCAGTGTTTGATCATTTGTGATATGATCATTTGTTTGATCTTATATCTTTGTGATCATAGGTTGATCATTTTGTTTGACCCGAAGCAGGGCTTTTTGTAGAAAGCGTAGCTTTGTGGACGAGACTTCATCGAGCCTCACACCCCGGAAATGGTCGAAACAGGACGAATGCAGCAAGGTTCTAGGGAGTAGCGCCCCTTAGTGTATGTCATTCCTTCTGGATAAAGGTGGTATCATGGTATGGAGCCCAGATACTTAACCTCTATGGTTACTGCATTATTATTTTCTATGTGGTTTGTTGCGAATCGGGGATCCTCGGGAAGATCGGTGACGATCGGGGGATGGCATACGCGTGTCAGTAGTTACCTATTTTTGCAGAGGTAACCCGGCCTTGTGTTGGCAGAGATCCGGTTAGTTTCTCGGGTCGTCTATTCCAGGGACGTACCCATCGTGGATAGGAAGTTCCTTAGCCTGACCATTTGTTGGAAATCCAAAGAAACAATACGATCTTGTACGGTTTTAGTTGTAGAACCTATCATTCACTTATGGTGGTCACCACTGTTTGGATGGTAGCTATAGTAGGCATAAGTGCGGAATGCCTATGCTGGCTAAGATTTATATTCTACTTTCGAAATGTTTTCTACACTATGCACTAATAATAATATCAAAAAGAATTTGATTTTTGCGTAGTAAGCATCTTTGACTATCATAAGAAGAAATCTCCTCCAAGTCTTCGTTTGCATTGTGTGTGTGGCGGGAGGTCTTATGGTAGTTTCATTTTCCAAAAGCATTTCGAATTTGACTTTAAAATTATCCTGTTGTTTATTTTAAAGAATAACTGTTTTTACGATCTCACACCAGTCACCATGACTGACTCGGAGTTTATTGTTCCCTTCTAAACTCTGGGTGCCCACAAATTTCCACACGGGCAGCCTAGAGTTATATTATCAGGATATTCTGGATATTCTGGAGCTTGGAGATAAGCTGGATGGCGAGACGTAGTATTTGTATCTGATATTATTTATTCCGCTGTGTATTCTGTATGAGGACAAGTTATAGAACTGTCCATTGTTGTATATTGACTCTGATGATTGATGTATGTATAAAATGATATAGTTCTTTGTTTTAAAAGACTAGTAATTATCTATTGTATATTGTTCCGCTGCGATGTGTAAGATTCTGATATTGTTTCTGTTCTGATGTGTTTTCTGTTGTTCTTCTTCTTTCTTTCTTCTCTTCTTCTTCTATCTTTTCTTCTACCTCTTTTTCTTCTTCTTAAAACCATAACTTTTCGGGTTTCCGGCATTCGATGGCTCGGCAGTCGATAAAGTGAGTATCGATGTTGAATTTTCGAAAGTCGAAAATTTAGGGATGTTACAACAAATCACAGACATAGAGTAATAAGTGCATCGGAAATAAAAGAAATAGTAGTTCATGAAGCTACTATATAAATGTATATGTAACAACCCGCATATCTATCAATTCTATATTTAAATATTTTATTTAAATATTTTATCGTTAGTCGGATGTTAGTCCGAAAAGCTACTTTTTGCATACGGTCAAATTAGGACTCGAGACCACCCCCATTGAGTTCAAAATGACGTTTGCGATCTTTTTGAGTGTAAACTTCGATATGTTTGGAGATAGTGAAATTTTCAACACTTTTTCCCGCCTTTGACTTTGGTTTGGACTGCACCCCTTTAGTTCAGCCCAACCATCTTCCTCACTCCATCAAAACACTTCAAGCTTTGTCAAAAATGGTGGTGGGAAGTGGAAATTAAAACTCCAAACACAAATTCCATTGCAAATCCGAGATTCAACATCAAATTCACGTGAAGACCATTGATTCAAGCTTGTTGGTGTTCTTGCTTTGCTCTCAAATCTCCATCTTCATCAAATTCCGTGAAAAGGTGAGATTTTTGATCTCACATCTTGCCTATAATCGTCATTGGACTGTTGGGAATGATTCCTCATCACTTTAGCATGTTTGTTGCATTTGGTTTGGATTGGATTGGCGAAAAAATTCCAAATTTTAGTGATTTTGGTGAAAAAACTGCTACTAGGTCGTTCTGGCCATTTTTAGCTCGTTCGGAGTTAGGTCGTCCATCCATAGGTCGTAGGTCGCCTGCGAGTTAAGTCTTAGATCACCTGCGAGTTAAGTCTTAGGTCACCTGCGAGTTAAGTCTTAGGTCGTTGCCGACCTATAATTCCCAGGCAAGATGTTAAGTCGTTCGCGAGTTAAACCTTATGTCTTAGGTCGTTGCCGACCTAAAATCCCCAGGCAAAACGTTAGGTCGCTGCCGACCTATAAATCCCAGGCAAAAACTTAGGTCGCTGCCGACCTATAAATCCCAGGCAAAAACTTAGGTCGCTGCCGACCTATAAATCCCAGGCAAAAACTTAGGTCGCTGCCGACCTATAATTCCCAGGCAAGATGTTAAGTCGTTCGCGAGTTAAACCTTATGTCTTAGGTCGTTGCCGACCTAAAATCCCCAGGCAAAACGTTAGGTCGCTGCCGACCTATAAATCCCAGGCAAAAACTTAGGTCGCTGCCGACCTATAAATCCCAGGCAAAAACTTAGGTCGCTGCCGACCTATAAATCCCAGGCAAAAACTTAGGTCGCTGCCGACCTATAAATCCCAGGCAAAATCTTAGGTCGTTGCCGACCTAAAATCCCCAGGCAAAACGTTAGGTCGTTGCCGACCTAAAATCCCCAGGCAAAACGTTAGGTCGTTGCCGACCTATAATCTCCAGGCAAAGTTAAGTCGCTCGAATTTTGTTAAGTCTTAGGTCGTTGCCGACCTATAATTCCCAGGCAAGATGTTAAGTCGTTCGCGAGTTAAACCTTATGTCTTAGGTCGTTGCCGACCTATAATCCCCAGGCCAAGTTAAGTCGTTCGCGAGTTAAACCTTAAGTCTTAGGTCGTTGCCGACCTATAATTCCCAGGCAAGATGTTAAGTCGTTCGCGAGTTAAACCTTATGTCTTAGGTCGTTGCCGACCTATAATCCCCAGGCCAAGTTAAGTCGTTCGCGAGTTAAACCTTAAGTCTTAGGTCGTTGCCGACCTATAATTCCCAGGCAAGATGTTAAGTCGTTCGCGAGTTAAACCTTATGTCTTAGGTCGTTGCCGACCTATAATCCCCAGGCCAAGTTAAGTCGTTCGCGAGTTAAACCTTAAGTCGTAGGTCGTCTCCGACTTATCCCCCAGTTAAGTCGTTCAAGTTAGGTCGTCGCCGACCTTACACTTGGTCTTTTGAGTTCAAGTTAGGTCGAACCCCGTATTACTCTGCGTAGGCAATCTCTTCTGAAAAACGTTTATCAGAATTTCTACTTTGATGGTTTTGGGATTGACTTCTTTGGACTTTACTCACGTCTTCGAACGTGAATTGATTTGTTCTACCATCGTTTTATGACTTGTCACTTTAAAGATATATGAAGGTTTCAATACTAATAGTAAATATCAAAACTCTTTCATCAAAGCGATTTCAACACTATTTTAAGTATCAAAAGTTCGTTTTCTCAAACCGATTTTCAATCTACTAGTATATACAAGCCTTTACTTCACTCGAATGAGAAATCGACTTAAACGACTTAGTAAAACGAGTGGTATGAAACGCTTGCGTTCACTTCGTCGGTTAGCTCTTGGACTTGTTCGATTGAACCCTTTTTGTGACAATTTCCTAGTGAAGATTTACAGCTTGTTCGTAAATATTTAAGTTAAGCAAGTGGTTATGGGACATGAAGCTAAACTCATATATTTACTAGCTTGGTGTGATTGACACTTCCTTATGATCATGACGGTCATTTTTGTGATTTAGACTAGCGATTGAGCGATGTCTCTTTGTCTACGTGGGAGACTATACCCCGATTATGTGATGTTTCGCCATCACATTTCCTACGGTCTTCGGGCCATTCCTGTGTGAAAATTTAATGGATAGCTTCCATGAGATATCTTCTCGTCATGTGTTTACGCGTAGGTGAGTTTTCATGCTCCCATTCATGTGTTAGGCCTCCCCCCTTTTTATGTGTTTTCTGGATTTCTGATGATGATTTCTGGAATTTTGTGCTTCACCAATTTTCATGATTTTCATTGATATGATATCAGTTTTTGTGCATTGGTGAATTCATGTGTTATTGACTTGTTATGAATACAAGTTTAGGGTATGATACCCTATTTTATCTTTGAGAAGATTCTTGTGATATTGATTAATCTTTTGTTGATTATCATTTACATACTTATAGTAGCATGTCGCTATGGTTATTACATGTTCAGGTCATGCCTTTTACTGTATACCATATCATCTGATATTTATAGTTAGACTGATCCGTTTATTATTTTCTTATAAATAATACTCGGGTCAGACCGAGATGTTACAGGTGCTTCTGCTTGACTTCTCTTCAGGATATTTCTGACTTTTGGCTAACTACCTAGATTAGTAGTTTTTGGATGTACACCTTTGAGATATAGACTCTATGTTGTGTACTTATTCTTTTGTATAGCACGTGATGCTATTCTTTTGTATTATCGTGGATCTTTCCGACCACTACTCTGATGTACACTTTCATGTGATATATATATTTATTCATATCTTCTTCCGCCTTTGTGATATGGATGTCTGTGACTGATTTATGTTATGCATACTTCTATATTTGTTTCCGAAGATTTTATATAGCCACCGTGTGATAGCTTTGTGTTTGTATCGGTATGTCGGATTTCCTCCTTAAAAGATATGCATTCTATACTATCTGACATATCGGTTCTCGCACAAAGAAATTTCATGGATGGTCGCTCCTCAACAGCCTTATTCTCCGTGCTAATTGACAGCACTACCCCGTAGTGTTCTTGGTTAGCGTGGGTATAGAGGTGGGGCGTCACAGTATAAGATACATAAGAGTTTACAATAGAAGAGTAATACGATACATCAGATACAAATCAGAATACATCACTGGAAACATCGAATACTGGAAGCAGAATAGATGGCTGGACCTTCAAGCAAAGCTCCAACTTCAAAGGTAAGTCTCGAATACTGGTACACTCAGTCTGACCCGAGCGTAAAGCAAAACACAAAACACTCGAGTCAGGATTAACATTCTTATATTAATAAATCCAACTCAAGTGAAATAGCAATTGGAATACAAGTAACTCAAAGGATGTTTGGAATAACCATCCTTTAAGGATCCGTTAAACTATCTACTAGGTAGTAATGTACGCTAAGTAGATAATGTCTATCAGTAATATAAAGATATCAAAATAGTGTTAAGTCATGGCCCATTCCACCCTTAACACATTTTTATTCCCAAAAGCATATACAAGACCGTAGTTTCCCCAAAACCGGAAGTCACCAGAGGGCAATCCATATACTAAAGGTACAAAACAAATTCGTAGTGGTCGCGAATAGGGAATACAAGTATGACAAGGCACATGAGGCAATACCCAAGGTAGTGAAACTACCGTTTGCCTGATCTGGACTGGTGAGAACGCATCGCCGCAGCGACCGCAACACCGTGAAACAACACTCCTAAAAATCAAGGGTGCACCAATCGACAACAAGTAATGAGTAGTTCGAAGAAGTGTGTTCACTTGAGGTAGCTGACCTCCATTGGCCCGGCACGGCTCCTGTTTTAGTCATTTCCAATTTGACACAAGTGTCAAGGCTATCCATCATCGTTCTCTTTCTTCAGTCATCACGTACATCATTCCAACCACTTCATTCTGGATCACACTCCACGTATAGTTATTAAAGTGGTTTTCGGTTTAGACAGAGAGTATGTCCATAACCGATTCCGGTCTCTTTAATAACTTTTGTAATTATTACACCGATTGGTCGTTTATATATTTCAAAACCAAATCAATTACAATATCAATTAGAATTTGTAAACCAACATTTCATTTCTCTTTCGAAATCAATTTCCAAAATTTACGTTTCAAAACTTCCAAATTTATAATTTCAAAATCTTATAATTCAATTTCAATCTTTATTTAAAACAATTCAAATATCAATTTAAATTCGTATATAAGGTTCATTCCGAAATCATTTAAATCAATTTAATTTAACATTTAAATCAATTTAAATTCATTTATCGATTTCATTCAATATTCATTATGTAAATTTGCCATTCGAAACAATTTCTATTAAATTTCAAATTCATTAAATCCATTATTTAAATTCAACTTCCTTATATCAAAACTTACAAATTTGAATTAAAATAAATTCATCAAATCAAATTCTTTAAATTTCAAGTCTTACATTGATTTCAATAAATCGCATTTTATTTCTTGTTAAAGAAATTCAATTTCACTTATTTACTTACTTAAATAATTTTCCAAAACTTAATTAATAAAGAAACTCAATTTCAATTATTTACGAAGTAAAAATTTATTTATTCAAAAGTTCAATTTTACTTATTAAAGAATTCAATTCAATTTAATCATTAAATAATTCAATCTTATTTAATTATTAAATAATTCAAGACATAATTATTAAATAATTTCAAAGTTTAATAATTTCAAACTTAATTATTAAATCATTTCAAAGTTTAATAATTTCAACTTAATTATAATTTCAACTTAATTATAATATCAAATTAAACAACATTCTTTCATCAATTACATTGTTAATATTTTGTTTCAGATTATTAAATATTAACATTTTCCTTTCATTAAAATTCAAATTTCAACTTCATTTCAAAACCATATTATTTATTCAAATAAAATCTTCATTTTATTTTAAATCAAAATTTTGACCAATCGGGTTTTTATTTAATTCTCTATCCTGGGTCAAAGTTTAATTTGGGTATTTATCATTTCAACCCGATTCCAATTCAATTCAAAATCAAAACATAGCAAAGGGAACTTGCAGTGTGATAACTGGGATGGTGTCAAAGTAAATAAACAAGCAATAACAACAATCAATATCAATCCAATAATCAATTCAATAATCCCGAAATAACCGTATTAATTCGCATTGTTATTCGTACGAATTAATATAATTATTTCTAGAATCTACACTATCATTTCATGTAGATTAAAGATTATTACACTACGGTTTTCACTTGTCATTCAATTACAAATTTTATACTACAACAATTAATCCAAAATACGTTCAATGGTTCAAAGTGTAATTATCACTATTTTACATGTCAATTAATTTAACAAATAAAAGGGGTCATATTCAACTAATCAAATTCAACATATATGTCAATTCAAATTTTAATTATCCTACGTCAAATTTACTTGCATAATATTTGTAACGACCCAGAATTTTGAACGAATTAAATTGAAAATATTTAATTAATTTTAAATATTTGAATGATGATTTAATTTGAATCCCCAATATAACTTTGAAATTGGCGATTAAATTGTAAAATTTAATCTATTGAATTGAATAAAAAATTTGAATTCTCAATTTTAAACAGATTAAAATTAATCTGAAGGCTGTGAAAATTTATATTGATAATTCTGAAGGCAATCGAACTTTCAGAATTGAAATTTAAACGGTTTCGTTCAGTTTTGAAAATAATCGTTCAAACCGATATTTAAAAATAGTCATCCGAGGCGCAGTCTCGGAATTCGACGAAACCAGTTCCATTGGGTCCGTAACATTAAATTATCACCGGGTTTCAAATTTCGTATCGATCTGAGTTGTAGTGTGACCATACGATGGTTAAACGCGTTGAAATTAAGTTGAGTTAAATTTTTAAATTTAAATTTGAATTTGGTCAACTATAGCACGTTCTTCCCTAAATCCACGCCGAGCATCACGAGACTATCGTGCAAACCATACTCTGTCGTTTTCAAACACTTCCTCCCTCATTCGATTCCTCAATTCAGTTTAAAATCAAACGAACTCGTTCGTTCAAAAGAAAACAACCCCAAACGAAATCCCTCGTCTCCCTCTTTTTCCTTTTTCAGTTAAATCAAAACGAAAACAAAACAGTCATTTTCAATTTCAAAATACTTCTTTGAGTTCGCAAAAGATGGAGGCGCACGCGCGCGTGCTCGCGCGTGGGGGAAGGCGGCAGAGGGGAGGCTGGTCGAGGAATTCGCGACGAAGTGGAGTTCGTCAGGGCAAGCGCACTAGCGAGTGACTAGGGTTTCGCATAGGGGTTTGGGGATTCGCCGACGTCGCAGTTTGGTCGACTTCGTCTCTGGTGTTGATGGCAGCCACGTACGCGTAGGAATCTCGAATTCGATCGAGGTGAAGCCAGGGGGTTCGAACGAGGATAGGCGATTGAAGTCGCGATCTCTCGAGGGCATAGTGATTCTCGGCTGAAGCAGTGGGGTTGCGTTCGTCGATGAGGCATGTCGGAGTGAGCTGAACGAGGACGAAGTCAGTATAGCCAGAATTTTTGGGTTTAAAAATGGAGAAAACAAACGAGACTGGAAAATGGATGGCAAATTTAAAAGCTAAGGTGAGATTTTCTCACTCGAAGGAAAATTGTGTTTTACAGTTATTGATTGATGATGTAACATCCCGTATTTTTAAGCCATTGAATTTGAACATTTAATTCATTTTAAATGTTAATGTGGATTCTTAATTGATTTTAAAATGAATAGATTCAGATTCAATCAATGAAATAAGCTATAATTTTTAATTATAGTAATTTCGGGTTGAATTTGATTTATGGAAAAATAATAATTAAATATTCGGGATTAGGATAAAAGGGTGAATCTGGGTGTAAATAGCTATAAAATGGTTTTAAAATTTATTTTAAAGTCTATTTGGATATAAATAATGTTGTTGGACTTTTAGAGGAATTTTTAAGTTGATAAATTAATATTTGGGGTTTATATTAATTTAAAAATAAATTTAATATTTTTAAAATGCAATTTAATCAAGTTTTGGTCCGGATTGAGCCAGAATGATTTTTAATGTGTTTATAAATTTTATATGATTTATTGTTAAGTTAATAAAATTTTAAAAGTGAAATTTTAAACGTTTCCGTCAATTTTGAAAATCGCTCGATTTAACAGACGAGTTAAAATAGCCTTCCGGGGCACAGTCTCGGAATTCGATGAAACCTGTTCCATTGGATCCGTAATAGTTAGTTATTATCGGATTTCAATTTTCGTAGCAATCGGAGTTGTCGTGTGACCGTGGCAGCTCGAAACGCATCGAAATCGATTTAACCGATTTAATTTTAAATTGATCGTTTAATTCCGTATCTCACGCATACGATCGAATTAGCTTACGAAACCTGTTCCATTGTGACCGGAACGCGGAAAAACCCTAGGATAGCCTGTCGGAACGTGAGAATTGAAGGTCGTTTGCGTAAACTGTTGATTTGAGAAATTATATTAATTTAATAATATTAAAACAATTATATATAAACTATTTTCTCTAAAACCCTAATCATTCTCAGTAGCCGCCGCTTATAGTATTCAATGGCCGAAATCTACCATCGTTCTCCTTCAATTTCTAACAAATCTATCAACCCATTGCAAAAATTTTCAACTGGAATGTCGTAGAGGGCGAGGAGAACTGCAGATCCAACGGGTGAGATGAGTTTTAGCGAGGTAGATCGACGAGTATGGTGGCTCGAACGCAACCGTTCGTGTGCGATTCTCCGCCTGGGGGGATGCGCCGAGCTCCTCGAGCTTCTGGCCGAAGAAGGAGGTGGTAACGAGCTTCACAGTGGCATTTTCTGATCGTGGTCTAGACGAGCGTGGAGGAGGCGGTGGTCAACCCTAGGTGTCGAAGTTGGGTTCGATGTTGTTCTGGGCATGCGAACGCGAGGAGGAAGAAAGGATGGTGTGCGGCCGTGATTTCCTGGTGAACGTGTGGCCAGATCTTGTTTTGGTAATTTAAAAAGAAAGAGAGGAATTTGTTTTAAATCGTTATTTAAACTTTGTAATATCATAACGAATTCATACGTTATCAGATTCGAACGATTTTGGATGCGTTGGAATCGCAGGAACGCGTACTGCGCAGTGGAAAAATTCTGGAATCATTCCGAGCAAGTAGAAATTTGAGTTAAATCGGACATCGTTCGGTTTAATTTAAATTTCGAACGCTCGCCGAACTCAAAGTGAGTTTTTCTCACTCACATCTGGATGCTAGACATTATAAATAATTGATATTTAAATATCTGAATGATTGGTTGATTATAACTGCTGTTATCTGGCTGGACTGATATTTATATTATGATGTGCTAACATTTGTGATGCAGGAAGAAACAGGTTGGAGTGATCCAACTGGATTCCTCACAATGTAGCAATTATTTTATAATTGATAGTGATACCTGTTTATATGATGTGATTGATAAATCTGGAAATTTAGTTGTTCTGTGACATTGTGGTATAAATTGTAATCACAGAATTAAATTAAATGGATAAATTGTGTTTTTACGAAATAAAATGAATTGTTAAATTTAGAATTTCAAAGAATAAAATTTGAAATCGGATTTGAAGGGAAAAATGTAAATTGGGCCAAATTGGGATTTTGAATATAATGGAAAGTTTATGAAATGAGTAAATGGGAAGTATAGTTTTCTGGAGATTAAATTTATGAAATTATAAATTGTTTAAAATAACGGTGTTTATTTTAATAATGACTGATGTTATCAGGAAATTAAAAATATGTTAAAATGGAGTTTCCGACTATAAATTAACAAGATCAAATGAAAAATAGAATGTTTTGAAATGCCCTATTTCCTTGGAATTAAATTAAGTGAATTGGAAATTTGGTCCATTGGAAATTCACCAAAAATGTTTAATTTAAAATGTTTTAAACTATGATTAAAAATGAATTTCCGGATATGGGAAATTGGGTGTGAACTTCGGATGAAGTCATAGTTAAATATGGGATTTGGAATTTATGTTGAAATCATAAATTGACTTGAAATAAATCAGTGGATTTATATGAAAGAGTACTTTGGAATGTTGAAAGGGGAAAGTGTTCCCTGGGAAAAACCAAGTAAATGTTTATAAAAAGATTTTACTTAACTAAGGTTAAGTTTAAAATTGTTTTAAAAGTATTTTTAAGAAATCGTTATTTTTAAAGGAATAAATTAATAATTTTTAATACCGTAATAATTTGGGAGTATATTAGCAATTATTTTTACAAATGGATTTATTTAAAGGTTGGTTTTGACTTAAGTTATTGAAATTAGTATTTTTCTTCTTATAACGCTATTTTGAATTTAGTTAAACTAAAACCCTTATTTTTAAAATCAAAGTTTATGTGTTAATAACTAGTTTCCTTCACATATTTTAAATTTATATTTTGAGTAAATAAATAGAAGTAATTTTCATATTTCAAAGTATATTTCAGTATACAGTATTTTTAACTGTTTTAAATGCAAATTGTTTTATACTTGGTTATTCCCGATGGGAATAAAGGGTAAAGGATTTGCCTTGTAAAGGAAGAGTTTTGGAAAATTGTGTTCAAATGAGTTTTGAAATGTGAAAATATATCTTTGAAAGATATTAGAAGAAAATAAATAATATGGAGATTATTTATTGTGTGATGGATGTGTATGGATGTTTGTGAACATTAATTGATAGTTAAATCACCGACTATCAATATTGGCCAAATGCGCTGATCGTTTCGAAGAGACCGGGATCGAGTTTCCGTATACCAGGATTCTAGGTCTGGAGACTCGAAAACCACTTCGATCCGGTTTGTACGTTTCGCGAAAACGATTTCGGAGTCGAAGATGGAGCAGTGAAGAGCAAGGGCTAGTCGCTACTAATCCTGAGGATATTTCCAAAATGGATGTAGTAGGGGTAGTGCCTTCGGTTCCGTTCGGACCCGGGACGGACTTGTATGGACGAATGCTTTCGTGACATCGTCAGGTGGACGATGGGCATTCTAAGGGATATGTGCTATAAAGGTATCGTTTAGCCTCAAGCCTCATCAACCGGGAATGACTGAAAATCAGGGGTTATGCAGCAAGGCTTCGTGGGTAGCCCCCACTTGAGAGTAAGGTCATCCCTGTCTAGATGTCCCTTTTATTTCGGCTTAGTGGTGCGGTTGCTGATCACAACCGTGGGGTGATTTTACTTGGAATTATCCAGTAAGGGATGATTCCGGCCTTGTGTTGCAGGGGAGCGGGCGTACTCCTCGGTACTGTGATCTAGGCCACGTACTGTGACAGGTGGTACCCCAGTGCCTAGTCATTCGTTGGAAATCCATTCTCCTTACGTGCCTTGTACGAGTTTTGTTTGTATTACCCACGGTGTGGCTAGTATGCCGGAATTTAATAGATGTAACAATTTCGGCTATTTTATAAGTATTTGTAAATAGACACTATTATAATATCAGAGGATTTCTATAAAAAGTGTTTTAGCTATCGTAAGGTAAAAACCCGACATGTTTATTTGTGGCGTGGTCTTACGAGATGCTTTTGATTTTCAAAGGATTTTTGAAACTTTAATAATCAGTTTGGATGTATTTATGATGCGCTGGTATTCCAGACTGACTCGGGTGTTATTTTATTATAATGCTCGGGTCAGACCGAGTATTTTACATGATAGGTTGCTATGGAGCTCAGGAGAGGAGCTGGAGTTCGAGACGTATTTCTCGTACTTGTATTATTCCGCTGCTGTGATTGTTGTATTGACTGATTGACTGGATATTGATGATTGTATTGATATACTCTGATGATGATGTATTGTATATAAACAGATATAGTTTCATTTTGTGTAAAGATCTGTTCTATATATTATATTTTATCCGCTGCGACTGTGAGGTTCTGATTTTGTTTAGTTTCTTCTTCTTCTACCTTCTTTCTTTTCCTACAATCTGTCTTTTCCGGCGTTCGATCGTCGGCATATTATACTGTTGAGTATTTTGTGTCGATTTTCGAGGGTCGAGAATGGCGGGTCGTCACAGTTGGTATCAGAGCTTAGATTGGCGACAACCTAGGCTTTGGTGGGGAAATTTACTCATTTATAATAGAGTCAGAAGTACTCTATAATGAGTTGAGTGTAATAATAGCTATGAGAGCGTACTTGTTAGTGGATATAAAATTGTTTTTGTACTGTGTTGACTTATCGGTTGAGTGTTTATGAATTCTGGTCGGTGCGGGAAGTACAACCGTATCGATAGGGGTTTCTAAACTCTTAAACAAGATAAACCGACATAGTATTGTTTTAAAGTGGGTAAATGAAATAATTTTACTCAAAATTATATTTTGATATAAAGAAATAATTTTCTGGATTATTATATATTGGATGTTTGGTTGGTTGTTTCTTCTATAATTAAATAAGAAATTAAAACATGATCTAAAATTTGAAATGATATATATAAGAAAATAAGAAGTTAAAATATTAAAATGGTTTATAATCAAATGGAATTGACTGGATATGTTTTAAATAAGAAAAGTAAAAATTAAAATTTGATTTAAACTAGAATTTTGACCCCGGAAATTTTGAAAGGGATTTCAAATGGAATTAAACAAAGTTTTGGGAGTTTGACTTTGTGGAAATGTTAGAAATGTTTTCAAAAGCATTTGTAAGAATGGAGTATATTTTGAGGAAATATTTTTGAATAGAAATTGTTTTGAGGTGGATTTGGAAGTGGAAAGCATTGAACTCACTTCAGTCGCTGGAAAATAATCCTGATGATACTGGCCACATCATTAGAATTCATTTTCGAGTTTCTAAGGTGATGGATTGCTTCCGTGGTGATTGGTTAAGATATTTGTTTATACTTGTTTATATACAAGTCGTTTTAACAATTTTAAAGGGGAAAATTGTTTTGGTAAAAGCAGATTGTTTTGGAATTTGGTATTTGATTTGGATATCAAATGGGAATGTGTTGATTTATATTTCAAATTGGTTTTGAAATAAATCTGGGTAAATTGAATTCTGGGAATTCTGTTAAAATAAAAATGGGGAAATTGGAATAAATCAACTATAATCTTGAAAGTAAAGTTGATTTAAGTGAGAAAGGAAGGATGGAAATTTTAATCCAGAAATTTAAATTTACTTTGAATAAATGAAGGTGAATGGAATATATCTGGATTTAACTTATGATAAGTTAAATAAAATTAAGAATTTGAAATTGAATTAAATCTAAATGAATTGGAATTATATGGAAGTTGAGATAACGGTGAAATGTAAATGCTTATGATTGTGCAAATGAATTCATATTCTTAAGCTATTAAGTGTTAAAATTTGACATTGTGATTATAAAAATGTGGATTGGTTTGAAATGAGCAATATAAACTTACAAGTAAATAAGTTGGAGAACTTGAGAATGGAAGATTTTATTTTAACTCAAGTAAAATGGAATTATAATCACAAATGGGAAATAGTTGAATGGTATGGTGACTTCAAACTCAGTCCTAAATGGAATGTAAAGTAAGATAAGGTAAAGTGAGATATAAAAGATGTGAATGAACTTAAGTTAGTAAATAAGTTGAACTTGGATATGGAGAATTAAGATTAAATTGAATTTGGTTTAACTTCGACTAAGATGGAATTAAGCTGAATATTAAAATTTCTGTTATGTTATGAATAAGAATGAATGTAATTAAATTCTTATTTAAAGTAGGAAAGGAAATGATTTAAATTTAGGTGGGCTAAATAAAATTTAGATGAACTTGAATTAATTCTGGAAAGGAATTAAATTGAAAATGCATATATAATCTAGTTAACCTTGAATTAAATTTGGATAAGAATTTAATTAAATAGAAATTTAATTTAGTTGAAGGGATGTTGAATGAAGTAAATGCTCACTAAATTAAATTTAAAATGATTGTTTGGAAATAAATCTTGTGTTAGCTAAATTAAATGGAATTTGTATTGCAATAAATAGGATTTTGATAGTTGGTCAAAGTTTGAAAGGTAAATAAAATCCAGTTTTGGGATGGAATTTAAGTTTGGCAATAAATGTTGAAAGTGAGAATGAATAATGTAATTAGCTTATAATAGTGATGGTTTGAATTGTAAATCAAATTCAAATGAGAGAAATAATTTAAATGGTCTCTTTGTTAATAAAATAAATTTGTACATGGATTGGATAAATAAACAAAGAGCATTAAAGTTGTAAAGGAATTGAAATTTGATTTGAATGAGAATCAAATGAAAATAAAATAAAATTGATATAAGAAGATGATGGAAATTTTGTGAAAGAACTTAAGTAACTTGGAAGAAAAACAAATGATTGTGAATGGGCTTATTTAAGTAATTCCGAATGAAATTTGTTAGGAAATAAACTGAAATGCAAGTGAAATGAGTTTTAAATTAATTAATGTGATGAGTTAAAAATATAAGAGTTGTAAATAACTCAGGAACGAATGATATTAATGTAAATTTGAATTGGTTAATGAGATTAAAATGTAAATGAAATATTGAATTTAACAAATGCATTCGGAAAAGAAAATCCTTGGATTGTGAACAATGCAAAAGTTGAATAAGATTAATACACATCCAAGTTGAAATTAATTTTGAATGGTGATAAACTTAAGTGACAATAATTTTTGCTTGAATGGCGTGAAAATTGCTTGTATTCAGAATTGAGTTGTTTAAAAAGCAATTGAAGCTGACCTTTGAATAAATTGATATGGATTGGAATCTAAATCAAAAGTTTGTATATGAATGCAAGTGAATTGGTTAAGAATAGCAAATGAAATTGATTTTGAATCAATAGGAATGAATTGACCTCTTAATGAGTAATGTTTGCATATGAATGGAAATGGATCATAATTGAAATGCAAATATTTCAAGTTAAAATGAAGTTTGATTGTAAATCAAATTTGGAATGTAAGTTGAAATAAAGAAATGTAAGGAAGGCATATGTAATCATATTGAAGTGGAAATGAATTGGGTGAAATAAATATGAATTGTATATGGTGAACTTGAATGTAAATCATTCAAATGAAATAAAATAGTTGGACTTGAATAAGTAACTTGAAAGGTGATTGAAAACTTGAATTTAAGGCATTCAAGTGGAATAAAATGAAGTAGACTTGAATAAGTGATTCGAAAGTGATTGAAATCTTTGGATTGTTGAAAATATAGTGACATTGTTAAACTATGAAATTTGAGTTTGTAAAGCGAGTTAAAATGATGTCAGCATTGTGAAATTGGTTTATAAAGAGGGTTAGCTTGCATTTATATTGGAAATGCTAATGAATTGTTCTTATCTTTGAAACTGATGAGTTGCTTGAGTTTAGTACAGGTACGGGAGGCGTTCGAGAGAGTTGGAGCGCGTATATGCGTTATATTAGCCGCTCGCTTTTAAAATTTGCTAAAAAGGTACGCCTACGCAAATATAATTGGGAAATGATATATTTTGGTTTCCGGCCATGTGAGCCGATGTATATATATTTGTGTATCCTGCGATATCGCAGAAGCTCCTCCGTGCAAAGGAGACTCCGCCAAAATTTTCAGAAATTTTGGGAGTTAGAAATTTTTGGGGTTTTTGGGAAAATTTATTAGTAAGTAAAGTTATTTTGAAAGCGAGTGTTAAAATAAAGGCTTTAGAGTAAAGAAAGCAAATGGTTTTGAATTGGAGCTGGAACTTTTTGGGAAAGTGAATATAAGCTTTTAACTAAGAAAATGGGATAAGTGAGTTGAGTTGGAGTATATTTTTACCTTAGCAAATTTCGAGGACGAAATTTTTATAAGGGGGGAGGAATGTAACATCCCGTATTTTTAAGCCATTGAATTTGAACATTTAATTCATTTTAAATGTTAATGTGGATTCTTAATTGATTTTAAAATGAATAGATTCAGATTCAATCAATGAAATAAGCTATAATTTTTAATTATAGTAATTTCGGGTTGAATTTGATTTATGGAAAAATAATAATTAAATATTCGGGATTAGGATAAAAGGGTGAATCTGGTTGTAAATAGCTATAAAATGGTTTTAAAATTTATTTTAAAGTCTATTTGGATATAAATAATGTTGTTGGACTTTTAGAGGAATTTTTAAGTTGATAAATTAATATTTGGGGTTTATATTAATTTAAAAATAAATTTAATATTTTTAAAATGCAATTTAATCAAGTTTTGGTCCGGATTGAGCCAGAATGATTTTTAATGTGTTTATAAATTTTATATGATTTATTGTTAAGTTAATAAAATTTTAAAAGTGAAATTTTAAACGTTTCCGTCAATTTTGAAAATCGCTCGATTTAACAGACGAGTTAAAATAGCCTTCCGGGGCACAGTCTCGGAATTCGATGAAACCAGTTCCATTGGATCCGTAATAGTTAGTTATTATCGGATTTCAATTTTCGTAGCAATCGGAGTTGTCGTGTGACCGTGGCAGCTCGAAACGCATCGAAATCGATTTAACCGATTTAATTTTAAATTGATCGTTTAATTCCGTATCTCACGCATACGATCGAATTAGCTTACGAAACCTGTTCCATTGTGACCGGAACGCGGAAAAACCCTAGGATAGCCTGTCGGAACGTGAGAATTGAAGGTCGTTTGCGTAAACTGTTGATTTGAGAAATTATATTAATTTAATAATATTAAAACAATTATATATAAACTATTTTCTCTAAAACCCTAATCATTCTCAGTAGCCGCCGCTTATAGTATTCAATGGCCGAAATCTACCATCGTTCTCCTTCAATTTCTAACAAATCTATCAACCCATTGCAAAAATTTTCAACTGGAATGTCGTAGAGGGCGAGGAGAACTGCAGATCCAACGGGTGAGATGAGTTTTAGCGAGGTAGATCGACGAGTATGGTGGCTCGAACGCAACCGTTCGTGTGCGATTCTCCGCCTGGGGGGATGCGCCGAGCTCCTCGAGCTTCTGGCCGAAGAAGGAGGTGGTAACGAGCTTCACAGTGGCATTTTCTGATCGTGGTCTAGACGAGCGTGGAGGAGGCGGTGGTCAACCCTAGGTGTCGAAGTTGGGTTCGATGTTGTTCTGGGCATGCGAACGCGAGGAGGAAGAAAGGATGGTGTGCGGCCGTGATTTCCTGGTGAACGTGTGGCCAGATCTTGTTTTGGTAATTTAAAAAGAAAGAGAGGAATTTGTTTTAAATCGTTATTTAAACTTTGTAATATCATAACGAATTCATACGTTATCAGATTCGAACGATTTTGGATGCGTTGGAATCGCAGGAACGCGTACTGCGCAGTGGAACAATTCTGGAATCATTCCGAGCAAGTAGAAATTTGAGTTAAATCGGACATCGTTCGGTTTAATTTAAATTTCGAACGCTCGCCGAACTCAAAGTGAGTTTTTCTCACTCACATCTGGACGCTAGACATTATAAATAATTGATATTTAAATATCTGAATGATTGGTTGATTATAACTGCTGTTATCTGGCTGGACTGATATTTATATTATGATGTGCTAACATTTGTGATGCAGGAAGAAACAGGTTGGAGTGATCCAACTGGATTCCTCACAATGTAGCAATTATTTTATAATTGATAGTGATACCTGTTTATATGATGTGATTGATAAATCTGGAAATTTAGTTGTTCTGTGACATTGTGGTATAAATTATAATCACAGAATTAAATTAAATGGATAAATTGTGTTTTTACGAAATAAAATGAATTGTTAAATTTAGAATTTCAAAGAATAAAATTTGAAATCGGATTTGAAGGGAAAAATGTAAATTGGGCCAAATTGGGATTTTGAATATAATGGAAAGTTTATGAAATGAGTAAATGGGAAGTATAGTTTTCTGGAGATTAAATTTATGAAATTATAAATTGTTTAAAATAACGGTGTTTATTTTAATAATGACTGATGTTATCAGGAAATTAAAAATATGTTAAAATGGAGTTTCCGACTATAAGTTAACAAGATCAAATGAAAAATAGAATGTTTTGAAATGCCCTATTTCCTTGGAATTAAATTAAGTGAATTGGAAATTTGGTCCATTGGAAATTCACCAAAAATGTTTAATTTAAAATGTTTTAAACTATGATTAAAAATGAATTTCCGGATATGGGAAATTGGGTGTGAACTTCGGATGAAGTCATAGTTAAATATGGGATTTGGAATTTATGTTGAAATCATAAATTGACTTGAAATAAATCAGTGGATTTATATGAAAGAGTACTTTGGAATGTTGAAAGGGGAAAGTGTTCCCTGGGAAAAACCAAGTAAATGTTTATAAAAAGATTTTACTTAACTAAGGTTAAGTTTAAAATTGTTTTAAAAGTATTTTTAAGAAATCGTTATTTTTAAAGGAATAAATTAATAATTTTTAATACCGTAATAATTTGGGAGTATATTAGCAATTATTTTTACAAATGGATTTATTTAAAGGTTGGTTTTGACTTAAGTTATTGAAATTAGTATTTTTCTTCTTATAACGCTATTTTGAATTTAGTTAAACTAAAACCCTTATTTTTAAAATCAAAGTTTATGTGTTAATAACTAGTTTCCTTCACATATTTTAAATTTATATTTTGAGTAAATAAATAGAAGTAATTTTCATATTTCAAAGTATATTTCAGTATACAGTATTTTTAACTGTTTTAAATGCAAATTGTTTTATACTTGGTTATTCCCGATGGGAATAAAGGGTAAAGGATTTGCCTTGTAAAGGAAGAGTTTTGGAAAATTGTGTTCAAATGAGTTTTGAAATGTGAAAATATATCTTTGAAAGATATTAGAAGAAAATAAATAATATGGAGATTATTTATTGTGTGATGGATGTGTATGGATGTTTGTGAACATTAATTGATAGTTAAATCACCAACTATCAATATTGGCCAAATGCGCTGATCGTTTCGAAGAGACCGGGATCGAGTTTCCGTATACCAGGATTCTAGGTCTGGAGACTCGAAAACCACTTCGATCCGGTTTGTACGTTTCGCGAAAACGATTTCGGAGTCGAAGATGGAGCAGTGAAGAGCAAGGGCTAGTCGCTACTAATCCTGAGGATATTTCCAAAATGGATGTAGTAGGGGTAGTGCCTTCGGTTCCGTTCGGACCCGGGACGGACTTGTATGGACGAATGCTTTCGTGACATCGTCAGGTGGACGATGGGCATTCTAAGGGATATGTGCTATAAAGGTATCGTTTAGCCTCAAGCCTCATCAACCGGGAATGACTGAAAATCAGGGGTTATGCAGCAAGGCTTCGTGGGTAGCCCCCACTTGAGAGTAAGGTCATCCCTGTCTAGATGTCCCTTTTATTTCGGCTTAGTGGTGCGGTTGCTGATCACAACCGTGGGGTGATTTTACTTGGAATTATCCAGTAAGGGATGATTCCGGCCTTGTGTTGCAGGGGAGCGGGCGTACTCCTCGGTACTGTGATCTAGGCCACGTACTGTGACAGGTGGTACCCCAGTGCCTAGTCATTCGTTGGAAATTCATTCTCCCTACGTGCCTTGTACGAGTTTTGTTTGTATTACCCACGGTGTGGCTAGTATGCCGGAATTTAATAGATGTAACAATTTCGGCTATTTTATAAGTATTTGTAAATAGACACTATTATAATATCAGAGGATTTCTATAAAAAGTGTTTTAGCTATCGTAAGGTAAAAACCCGACATGTTTATTTGTGGCGTGGTCTTACGAGATGCTTTTGATTTTCAAAGGATTTTTGAAACTTTAATAATCAGTTTGGATGTATTTATGATGCGCTGGTATTCCAGACTGACTCGGGTGTTATTTTATTATAATGCTCGGGTCAGACCGAGTATTTTACATGATAGGTTGCTATGGAGCTCAGGAGAGGAGCTGGAGTTCGAGACGTATTTCTCGTACTTGTATTATTCCGCTGTTGTGATTGTTGTATTGACTGATTGACTGGATATTGATGATTGTATTGATATACTCTGATGATGATGTATTGTATATAAACAGATATAGTTTCATTTTGTGTAAAGATCTGTTCTATATATTATATTTTATCCGCTGCGACTGTGAGGTTCTGATTTTGTTTAGTTTCTTCTTCTTCTACCTTCTTTCTTTTCCTACAATCTGTCTTTTCCGGCGTTCGATCGTCGGCATATTATACTGTTGAGTATTTTGTGTCGATTTTCGAGGGTCGAGAATGGCGGGTCGTCACAGATGATATGATTGCTATGTTGATATGATATTAGATATGATAGGATATATCTATATATATAGCAGTATATACATATTGGCTTATGTATATATTGGATTGATTGATTTCCCGCCTCGTATAGCGGATGAGACCCTATTGCGCCGTTAGTAAGCGGATTTATATAAAACCCATATACCGCGATAATTCCGTACTGGAGCGGAATTGGTATTGTGCTGACGTCTTTGGATGCAGGGAAACAGGTTGGAGGGATCCAACTGGATTCCTCAACTGTATTTATTTATTTACAGATGTTGATATATATTCTGTCATCATATGATGATATATGATGTTTGATGTTGTGATGGACTAATTGATGCGTTGCATCATCGGGTTCAATTTTAAAGTTTAAAAATAAACGATTTTTACTTTAAAAGGGATTTTGAAGTGATTTTTGGAAAGTATACGTTTTATTAAATTTTGGAATTTATTTATCTTAAATAAATAAATGTTATAAATTTAAAGTTATGAAAATTTTAAATTGTGAAATATACCTGAAAGGTGATTTTGAAATAAATAGTCAAGTGATAAATAAAATAGTTTAAGTTGGATTTCTTTTGAATTATTTAAAAAATGATGTATATAAAAGATGTACAGAATTGATATTTATCAATTAAAAGTATTGGAATTTTAAAACGAGTTTCTATAAGTGTTAGAAATTTATAGAATTATAAATTGTGAAGACATGAGATTTATAGAATTATAGATTGTGAAGATTTGAAGTTTATAGATTTATAAAGACTGAAGTTTATAGATTTATAAAGTATGAAGTTATAAAATGAATGAAGTTATAAAATGAATGAAGTTGTAGAATAAAGACTGATAAGAAATTTACTTGTAACTTGGATTGTTGCCTTTAAATGGGATATTGATCGAATTATTAATAAAGAAGATTTATTAAATTGAAGTCGTTAGAAAATAGAAATAGAATTTATAAAACGTTGTTTTATAAATTCGAAATCAATTGGATTTGATAAATTAAAATGTTAAAGGGGATTTTATCCACGATTTTGGACAGTGGGTAATTCTTGAAATAAATGTGTAGAAAAAATCGAAATTTGGTTATGGAAGTATATTCACGATTTTGGACAGTGAATATATTATTGAAAAAAAAATGGTTATGTTTGGGAAAGCGATATTATAAAGGAAGTTAATTGTTTTAAAAGATGTTTTAAAACGTGTGAACTATCGAAATCATAGATTTCAACATTTATTGTTGAAATAGACGTTTTCGAGAAATAAGGAAACGATGGACTATAACACTGTTGTTATAGTAAATGATTTCCGAAAGGAAATGTTTTTAATGTAGTATTGGGATTTATATATCTATCTAAATTTCGAATCCCTATACTAGTGATTTTGAGTCGTCGTAACGATGTTTTACGCAACATTCGTTTTGACTCAAATAGATGTTAAAATGTATGGTTTCCTTAAAGAATGAAATATATACTTAATTTGATTTAAGTATATCGAATATTTTCCAAGTGTTGAAAATAAATGATTTGTGAAATACTTATTTTTAAATAAGTATGAAATTTCTTTTCCAAAATGAAATGAACGTTTTGAGAATTTATCTTTGTAAAGATAAATTGAAATTGAATATTGAAATCGATTTGAAAATCGTATATCTGTAGATATTTGAAAAATATAAATTCACTATGGAATTTATAAAAGGGAGACTGTTTAAAAATAAATATCGATTTATTTTAGAAGTGTGGAAATTTTATATCTAGTAAAAGATATTTTGGAAGATAAAATAATTGGGAAAATTATTTGGAATCTGATGATGTTGCGCATCTTTATTGATAGTTAAATAACCGACTATCAATAATTACCTTTAGATAGGTATTTGTTGTGAATTGGATGAATTTGAATGTCACACTTATTTTTGAAATAAACGCTCACTATTCGGGTTAGCCGGGAAAGGACCATGGGGTCGTATAACCCATTCCGAATATGTGATACGTCGTGATGAATTGCATTCGAAGACCGGTGTTGAAGACCGGATATTTTTGAAAACGGAAGGATTACCGTCGAGTTACTCTACATCGACTGATCTTCGATTTAGAGGTTTTATCACCCTTAGTGACGGGAAGTCCTGACGTGATCGAAAATTTTCCGGAATTGCAAGGGCTTCGTGAGAAGTGCCTTCGGTTCTGTTCGATCCCGGAACAGACTTGTATGGATTGTGTGTCTGACGTTACAATTTGAGATATAAAGCTGATTTCTTTCAAATACATTTCTGTTGGTGGCAGAGAATTTATTCTCTTAGCTTAACACCCTTCTCTGAGACGTACGAGCTCAGAGGTTATGTAGTTGAAATTTATCAGCGATATATCCCAATTTGGTAACGTGGCATACTGAGTGTTGCTGTGAAATGATCAGTGTTTGATCATTTGCGATATGATCATTTGTTTGATCTTATATCTTTGTGATCATAGGTTGATCATTTTGTTTGACCCGAAGCAGGGCTTTTTGAGAAAGCGTAGCTTTGTGGACGAGACTTCGTCGAGCCTCACACCCCGGAAATGGTCGAAACAGGAAGGATGCAGCAAGGTTCTAGGGAGTAGCGCCCCTTAGTGTATGTCATTCCTTCTGGATAAAGGTGGTATCATGGTATGGAGCCCAGATACTTAACCTCTGTGGTTACTGCATTATTATTATCTATGTGGTTTGTTGCGAATAGGGGATCCTCGGGAAGATCGGTGACGATCGGGGGATGGCATACGCGTGTCAGTAGTTACCTATTTTTGCAGAGGTAACCCGGCCTTGTGTTGGCAGAGATCCGGTTAGGTTCTCGGGTCGTCTATTCGAGGGACGTACCCATCGTGGATAGGAAGTTCCTTAGCCTGACCATTTGTTGGAAATCCAAAGAAACAATACGTGACTTGTACGGTTTTAGTTGTATTACCTGCTATGGAATGTAACGACCCATTATTTTCAACCATTCGCATCCATTATAAGTGTATAGGTAGACACTCATGCCGGAGTTGAATTGCTCAAAATACCGCGTTGTAAATAAAATTTGGCAAATCTCAGAATATACAGTAAATAAATATAATCACAGATCACAGACACAGAGTAAAATAATGCAGCGGAAGTAAAAGAAATAGTAGTTCATGAAGCTACTATGAAAATATATCAGAGTTAAATAAGATACAATAGAAGAAACAAAGTACAGCAGAAGTCTCCATACAATAACCAAGTACAAGCTGAGTAGAACAACGGAACAGAAATAGATAGAACCAGACAAGCAGACAATCTCCAGCGATTCAAATCTCCGAGAGAGTGGAAATCCAAATCTGTGAATAACTCAGGCTGACCCGAGCGTAAAGCAAAACACAAAACACTCGAGTCAGGACAATATATACTTATATAATGTAAACCAACTCAAGTGAACTGTAATAAAGGTACAAGTAACTTAAAGAATGCTTGGGATCGCCCATTCTTTAAGGATCCGTTAAAATATCTACTATGTAGTAATATTCGCTATTATAATAGTGTCTACATAAGTAAAGTATAATCATATCGGAAAATAGCGTTAAGGGGATGGAGAACCTTAACGCGGTCGGATCTTAAAATCATAATCGTAGTAAAGCTCAATATGGTAGGTGACACGGCACAACTAGGCAATGCCAGGGTAGATATACCAATTACGCATCCGGACTAGTGGTGACGCATAGCAGCCACTACCGCCCACCTCGAACAACACTCCCAATCAAGGGTGGCCACCAAATCAATCACAAGTAATAGAATGGTATCGAAGAAGTGTGTCCGATAAGAGGTGCTACCTCCTTGGTCCGTCAATCGCTCCTGTTTTAGCCACCTTATGCCAACTCACGGGAGTTGGGTCCACGTATATACCTTAGGATCGTCGCCACCATCCTACTTCATTCTGGAAACTCCACCGCGTACACAGTTGTCAAAGTGGTTTTCGGTATCGACAGAGAGTATGTACATATCCGATCCCGGTCTCTTTGCCAACCAATCGTTATTATAACCCGTGGTTATAACTTTTAAAAACAATACTTTACTTCAAAATAAGATATCATTTCAAAATCATGTCTTTATCAAAATAAAGATTTATCATTTCCAAATCATTTCAATATTCCAAAATATCGTATCCTTTCAAACTTCTTTTCAAATCATTTCAATATACCAAAATATCATATCTTTTCAATCTTCATTTCAAATCATTTTAATATATCAAAATATCATATCTTTGATAGTTATACTTCGAAATCAAAATCATTTTTATTTCAAAACTATGTTCATTTCAAAACAACATCATTTCCATTTCAAACATATATTCACCTTTCAAATAGTCTATACTTTCAAAGTTATAATTCTTTTGAAACTAAAACATTTGAAATCATTATACTTTGAAAATCACAACATTTCGAAAACATATATTTGAAATCATCTTTTAATTCTACATATTTACAAATTTATTAAATTAAACCCAAATTCCAAATTTTAATTTTAATTTAATTCAAACCATCATTTTCAACTCACATTCAGTTTACTAACAAACCATTTCAAATATAGGTTTAATTCACAAATACAATATTCAATCTTTAGTATATTTCAAAGCTTAAATATCCCACATTTCATAAATTCAAAATCATTTATATACATTTCAAAATATCAAAATATTATTCAAAGCATCATTCATTTATATTTCATTTAAATACCATTTGAATCCATTCATTTTATTAAATTTAAATACCATTTTAAACTCACATTAAAATCAAATTCTTTCATTTAAAACCATTTAAATGTCTCTTCATTATCTTTAGAAATTTAACAATTAATTTCCAAAATTTATCATTTTCCAAAGATTATTTTTCATTAAAATTTATTAAAACAACAAAAATACAGTTTCCGTAGCACTTACAAATGCTACGTAAAGTTATAGTTTAAAATAGTTCATTTAACAAAACGACAACACTTAAATGCTGTAATATATTTCCATTAAATTTAAAATAAACTTAAATGTTAAGTTTAACCACTACCGCACTTACAAAGTGCTATAATAGCCTTTATTTCAAATTAACTTTTTTAGTTCATTTAAACAACTACAGCATTTGCAAAATGCTGTAATATCTTTTACATACATTTCAAAAATGCTGTCAAATCAAATTCAGAGTTTAATTACCTTTTCACAAATTTAACTAAATTTCAAATTTTATTTAATTAACTTAAACCTTTAATTAAAACTAAATTTCACATTTCCAAGTCAAGTTATATTTTAAAAGATCACTTTTAAACATTCATTTATTTAACCACTTAAATTCATAGAAAAATCAATAATACTTTAATAAATCATTTAAATTCAAATTAAATCAAATTATCATAATTACCATTTTCCAAATATAATTAAATTTCCATTTTATTTATATAACTTAAATATCATTTTTTAACCAAAATTCCAAATTTCCAAACTTGAGTTATGTTTCAAAAATCCAGTTAAACCATTCATTTATTACATTTTTAACACATAGAAAAATCATAATTTCTTTAATTCAAAATATTTCAAAATATGTTTAAATCAAATTTCATAAATTTATATTTTTTAAAATACTTAAAAATATCCAAAACACCTTATAAAATAACCACGGGCCTGTATATAGTTTTCTAGCCTAGGTCAGGTGATACAGATATGTATCATTTCAATCCGTAGTTTAAAAAGAAAAATCCGGGTTCTATCATTTCAAACCCGCAATCCCAAGTTAAAATAAATTAAATAAAAACCATTCAGGCCTATCATTTCAGCCCATAACGATTTTTCCCTATTCTAAAGTCCGTTCGGGTATGTATCATTTCAACCCATAGTGATTCTAGTCTACAGGGAACTTGCAATGGTGATAACTGATATAAATAACATAATAACATTAAATAACAGTAACATGTGATATAACAGGTGTAATAACAGGTGTGAACATCATATGATAATAATATAGGCATATATAACATGATAATATATTTCTACAGATTCACAGGGTGTCAATTTACTAGTTATATAGGTACATATTGTCTGGTGAGAATAACTCACTTGTTCAAGCTGAAGATGACAACCACAAACGCACAACAAAGATTTCCAGAGGCACGAGAGCATGATAATTATTTGAGTGTGGGAGAGCCAAAGCTAATTGCCTTGTCACATTCAAACCAAACAATTACAAACAACATAAGATTTCAACCCAAAAATTCAATAAACAATGCTAGAAATGGATGCATAAACAAAGTCAAAGTGTTTGCACTTGCTTCCTACCACCTATGCTTCAGCTCCAGATCTGAAATGGCACGGCTAAAGGCATGGTTTGGATCAGGTATGGTCTGGAAAAGGTGCGGCTACAAGGTGATGAAGGTGAGTGGAAGTTACAAGGTGTTGAAGGCAATGGAATACCAAAGGGTTTCAAGGCAAAGTGTGGCTTTTGTTGCACCATAGGGTTCGGCCCCTTGCTGATGTGGCTTGGCCATGGTATGTGGTGGTCAGGTGGTGGCTGGAGTGTGGGCCAGAGGTGGTGGAAGGTCAGGTCAGAGGTGGTGGTGGTGGAGGTAGTGGTGGCAAAAGGTGGTAGAAGGAGGAGATGACAATTCTAGGTCATAAGTGATAGTTTGTGATGGTTTTTGGTGGATTTTGTGTAGATCTTGGACTTGGATTGGTTAGGCCTGAGGAGGAGGGTTGCTAGGATGGGTGATGGTCAGAGGAAGGGGGTCGTGGTGGTCGGCCAAAGCCTGGAGGAGGAGGAACCAAACTATGAAGGTAGAGAGCATATGCAGTTTCAATAGAAAAAACATAGAAAACAAGGAAGAAAGAAGGAACTTTTACCCAAAATTTTGAAGCCATGGCCGTGATTTTTTTGGAGGAGAAAGAGAAGTGTTTGCGTGAAAAAAAAATGAAAAGAAGTCCTCTGAAAAGAATAGGGTATGCATGGCCAAAAACATTGAAGAGAGGAGTTGAGAAAGTGAAAGGTCGGGAGGTGAAAAGCCATAGGAATTTCAATAGTTTAAAACTTTTCATATTTCCTATAATTTCTTTTTAAGTTTTATATAACTGAAATATATATATAAACTCAGATAAAATACGAAAATTTAGTAAATAAACAAAAATAAATTAATTAATTATTAATTATATAAAATTTAATTAAGTAAAACAGCAAAAATTGCAACTAGTCTTGAAAATATGAAAAATAAATGCAATGAACTTTGGAAAAAGTTTATGGACTTGTAAAACATTTATAAACAAATATAATAACATAAAATAAAAATTCATTCACAAAATGAATAAATAAATTTTAATTAAATATAATTTAATTGAAGAAAATAGCAGAAAAATAGAAACTAGCCTTTAAAAATAGAAAATAAATTCAATACGCTTTGGAAAAATTATATAATCACTTTAAATTATTTAAAAGACAAAATTATACATAAAATAAAATACTAACACATATTAGAACAAAATATGACAAATAAAATATAATTTAAAATAGACAATATTGCTAAATACATCAGTTTACACACAATATTGAAATATACATAACTTTCACAATTTAACTCCGTTTCCAACGAAACGAAAAGCTGTATCCATGGAATTAAATCTATTTTCATAATAAAAGATAAAATTTAAGAATTTGAAATATTTAAATTTAAAGTTCAAAAGTCAAAGTTTGACCAGTTTCAATAGAAATTCACTTTTCAGTGAAATATCCAATTTATACTAGTTTGAACTATAAATCACTTAATAGTCAACATTTATATTTAAAATGAAATGTTTGAAATAGAACAAGTTTAAAATAATTTAAAATAAAATAAAGTCAAAATTTAAAATATAGGCCAAAATCTAGGGTTGTTACACTCTCTCCCACTCAAAACTTTTCGTCCCCGAAAAGGAATGAAGTACGGGAAAACACAGGAAAGATAAAATTGAAATGAGATTAAGACAAGATGAAAAAAGATTGAAATTATACCTGATAACTGTGGTTATAGGTAAGTTTAACAAGGTGGAGATGGTCTTCCCAAGATTCTCCAGAATCAGGAACACAAGTACGAAAAGATCCTCTAGAATCTGATTCACTCTTTCCGCTTGACCGACAGTCTATGGGTGGAAAGCAGTGCTCAGATTTAAAATGAGTACCAAAGATTATAAAGATTATAGAAAGATTTCTAAGCAAAAAGATTATAGATAGATGCCTATACCAGTCTGTAGCAAGATAAGGAAAAATAAGGACAACTAACAAACAGTTTGAAAAACAAAATTAGGTAATAAGTTTGAAAAACAAAATAAGATAATAGGTTTGAAATTTCCATGGTTTCAGCTTAACTGATAATTAATTTTACACAAGTTAAATAAATCTTAACTATCTCTAATTTCATTATCTTATCATCAAATTTTCTTAAACAAACAATCTCTAAAATCATGATTTGATTAAAATTAAGTGTATAACATTCAATAAATTTAATTCTTCTTTATTCCTAATTATAATTAAATTTATCCCTCTCAAATATTTTATCACATATGTTAAATATGCTTACACTTATTATAACTGTTTTAATTCATTCCTAATTCCCTTAACATCATTTGTATTGTAAATTATTCAATTAACCTTTTAGTCTATTTACCTGTGTTAATCTTTTTATAACTAAAATTTAAGTGTATAATATTTATTATAACCACTCAAATTTTATTTATAAAAATCTTTTTATATTGTATATTATCCAATTACATTGTTAACTTCTAAAAATTAAGGTAAGTTATATTGGAATGCAATTGAGAATTATACAAATAAAACTTTCTAAAATTAATATACACTATAAAAATCCTAATTCAATCATTTCAAGCTTGAATCATCTATTCAAAAATTTTGATTTTCTTGTTATACTTGAAGTTATTATTTAAGATAGAATTTAAGAATAAAATCTCCGATTCCTTTCAAACCATTTAGAGATAGATAAATGTATGTACATAATTTGTCAAATCAAATTTAAATCATATATCTATATATTTTATAAATCAATCATATTTTAGAAATTTATATCAATCAAGTTTCCCAAAACAAAGCTGTAGCAAGACTACAGAATGGTTTCTTCACTTCGAAACTCGAAAATGAACGTCGATGATGCTGCAGTCATCACCGAAATTATTTTCCAGCGACAAAGAAAAGAGCACTTAATTTTTAAACTTCAAAATCCTTTAGAGACAAAATTTTTTTTTATTCAAAAATACTTTAAATAATATCCTTTTAAAAATTTTAAACACAAGGTTTGAAACCATCGAAAATTAAATTCTATAACTTTCTTGTTTTAAATTCATTTCAGTTTCCAAAATCAATTTATAAACATCTATTTATAAATTCATTTATATAATGATAAATCAAGTATTATCATTTCAAATAATCAATTTAAATCAATTTATTAAGTTCCATAATATTTACTTATATCAAAATTTATTTCATTAACCAAATTTTAAAATAATATTGTATCGGTTTGTTCTGTCAAAGTGTTTTAGAAATCCTATCGATAGCGTTGATCAGACGAATCGATCGAAAACCCAAATCGACATCAACAACTCAAACAACACAATATATAATAAAATATAGATTTAAAAGTACAATTCAAAATGTTGGAGATAGTTTAGAAACAAAGACAAGATGATTAATTAACAAAATATGAAGATGGATAAGCTTAGATAAATCGCGGGCAACCTTAACCGGGTCAACCGTGACTTAATGAATAAGAGCAAATGTGGATTTTCCTGGGGTAAATCTACATCCGATCTCAAGAGATAGAGTTTGGAATAACAAAAGATATTAGCATCTAAACCAAGGATAAATATAAATCTCTGGTGAATCGATGCAAATTTGTAAAGGAGTTTTTCCCCTTTACAAGTCATTAGAATATTGGCGAGACCACCAATTCACTATAAAGCTCATTCGAAGCGGAGTTATGGGATACTCCAGAATCAAAAGAAGATGAATAGTGAGGGACAAGAATGAATTTTGGAACCGCAGGGAACGTTCCAAAAATTAAAAGGAAATTCGAATCAAGAGGAAAAGATTCAAACTCGAATGAAAGTGATTCTGTAAATAAATCTACTCTATATGCTGAGTTTTGCCTCAAAGCCAAAGCTCTGATACCAACTGTAACGACCCATTATTATCAACCATTCGCATCCATTATAAGTGTATAGGTAGACACTCATGCCGGAGTTGAATTACTCAAAATACCGCGTTGTAAATAAAATTTGGCAAATCTCAGAATATACAGTAAATAAATATAATCACAGATCACAGACACAGAGTAAAATAATGCAGCGGAAGTAAAAGAAATAGTAGTTCATGAAGCTACTATGAAAATATATCAGAGTTAAATAAGATACAATAGAAGAAACAAAGTACAGCAGAAGTCTCAATACAATAACCAAGTACAAGCTGAGTAGAACAACGGAACAGAAATAGATAGAACCAGACAAGCAGACAATCTCCAGCGATTCAAATCTCCGAGAGAGTGGAAATCCAAATCTGTGAATAACTCAGGCTGACCCGAGCGTAAAGCAAAACACAAAACACTCGAGTCAGGACAATATATACTTATATAATGTAAACCAACTCAAGTGAACTGTAATAAAGGTACAAGTAACTTAAAGAATGCTTGGGATCGCCCATTCTTTAAGGATCCGTTAAAATATCTACTATGTAGTAATATTCGCTATTATAATAGTGTCTACATAAGTAAAGTATAATCATATCGGAAAATAGCGTTAAGGGGATGGAGAACCTTAACGCGGTCGGATCTTAAAATCATAATCGTAGTAAAGCTCAATATGGTAGGTGACACGGCACAACTAGGCAATGCCAGGGTAGATATACCAATTACGCATCCGGACTAGTGGTGACGCATAGCAGCCACTACCGCCCACCTCGAACAACACTCCCAATCAAGGGTGGCCACCAAATCAATCACAAGTAATAGAATGGTATCGAAGAAGTGTGTCCGATAAGAGGTGCTACCTCCTTGGTCCGTCAATCGCTCCTGTTTTAGCCACCTTATGCCAACTCACGGGAGTTGGGTCCACGTATATACCTTAGGATCGTCGCCACCATCCTACTTCATTCTGGAAACTCCACCGCGTACACAGTTGTCAAAGTGGTTTTCGGTATCGACAGAGAGTATGTACATATCCGATCTCGGTCTCTTTGCCAACCAATCGTTATTATAACCCGTGGTTATAACTTTTAAAAACAATACTTTACTTCAAAATAAGATATCATTTCAAAATCATGTCTTTATCAAAATAAAGATTTATCATTTCCAAATCATTTCAATATTCCAAAATATCGTATCCTTTCAAACTTCTTTTCAAATCATTTCAATATACCAAAATATCATATCTTTTCAATCTTCATTTCAAATCATTTTAATATATCAAAATATCATATCTTTGATAGTTATACTTCGAAATCAAAATCATTTTTATTTCAAAACTATGTTCATTTCAAAACAACATCATTTCCATTTCAAACATATATTCACCTTTCAAATAGTCTATACTTTCAAAGTTATAATTCTTTTGAAACTAAAACATTTGAAATCATTATACTTTGAAAATCACAACATTTCGAAAACATATATTTGAAATCATCTTTTAATTCTACATATTTACAAATTTATTAAATTAAACCCAAATTCCAAATTTTAATTTTAATTTAATTCAAACCATCATTTTCAACTCACATTCAGTTTACTAACAAACCATTTCAAATATAGGTTTAATTCACAAATACAATATTCAATCTTTAGTATATTTCAAAGCTTAAATATCCCACATTTCATAAATTCAAAATCATTTATATACATTTCAAAATATCAAAATATTATTCAAAGCATCATTCATTTATATTTCATTTAAATACCATTTGAATCCATTCATTTTATTAAATTTAAATACCATTTTAAACTCACATTAAAATCAAATTCTTTCATTTAAAACCATTTAAATGTCTCTTCATTATCTTTAGAAATTTAACAATTAATTTCCAAAATTTATCATTTTCCAAAGATTATTTTTCATTAAAATTTATTAAAACAACAAAAATACAGTTTCCGTAGCACTTACAAATGCTACGTAAAGTTATAGTTTAAAATAGTTCATTTAACAAAACGACAACACTTAAATGCTGTAATATATTTCCATTAAATTTAAAATAAACTTAAATGTTAAGTTTAACCACTACCGCACTTACAAAGTGCTATAATAGCCTTTATTTCAAATTAACTTTTTTAGTTCATTTAAACAACTACAGCATTTGCAAAATGCTGTAATATCTTTTACATACATTTCAAAAATGCTGTCAAATCAAATTCAGAGTTTAATTACCTTTTCACAAATTTAACTAAATTTCAAATTTTATTTAATTAACTTAAACCTTTAATTAAAACTAAATTTCACATTTCCAAGTCAAGTTATATTTTAAAAGATCACTTTTAAACATTCATTTATTTAACCACTTAAATTCATAGAAAAATCAATAATACTTTAATAAATCATTTAAATTCAAATTAAATCAAATTATCATAATTACCATTTTCCAAATATAATTAAATTTCCATTTTATTTATATAACTTAAATATCATTTTTTAACCAAAATTCCAAATTTCCAAACTTGAGTTATGTTTCAAAAATCCAGTTAAACCATTCATTTATTACATTTTTAACACATAGAAAAATCATAATTTCTTTAATTCAAAATATTTCAAAATATGTTTAAATCAAATTTCATAAATTTATATTTTTTAAAATACTTAAAAATATCCAAAACACCTTATAAAATAACCACGGGCCTGTATATAGTTTTCTAGCCTAGGTCAGGTGATACAGATATGTATCATTTCAATCCGTAGTTTAAAAAGAAAAATCCGGGTTCTATCATTTCAAACCCGCAATCCCAAGTTAAAATAAATTAAATAAAAACCATTCAGGCCTATCATTTCAGCCCATAACGATTTTTCCCTATTCTAAAGTCCGTTCGGGTATGTATCATTTCAACCCATAGTGATTCTAGTCTACAGGGAACTTGCAATGGTGATAACTGATATAAATAACATAATAACATTAAATAACAGTAACATGTGATATAACAGGTGTAATAACAGGTGTGAACATCATATGATAATAATATAGGCATATATAACATGATAATATATTTCTACAGATTCACAGGGTGTCAATTTACTAGTTATATAGGTACATATTGTCTGGTGAGAATAACTCACTTGTTCAAGCTGGAGATGACAACCACAAACGCACAACAAAGATTTCTAGAGGCACGAGAGCATGATAATTATTTGAGTGTGGGAGAGCCAAAGCTAATTGCCTTGTCACATTCAAACCAAACAATTACAAACAACATAAGATTTCAACCCAAAAATTCAATAAACAATGCTAGAAATGGATGCATAAACAAAGTCAAAGTGTTTGCACTTGCTTCCTACCACCTATGCTTCAGCTCCAGATCTGAAATGGCACGGCTAAAGGCATGGTTTGGATCAGGTATGGTCTGGAAAAGGTGCGGCTACAAGGTGATGAAGGTGAGTGGAAGTTACAAGGTGTTGAAGGCAATGGAATACCAAAGGGTTTCAAGGCAAAGTGTGGCTTTTGTTGCACCATAGGGTTCGGCCCCTTGCTGATGTGGCTTGGCCATGGTATGTGGTGGTCAGGTGGTGGCTGGAGTGTGGGCCAGAGGTGGTGGAATGTCAGGTCAGAGGTGGTGGTGGTGGAGGTAGTGGTGGCAAAAGGTGGTAGAAGGAGGAGATGACAATTCTAGGTCATAAGTGATAGTTTGTGATGGTTTTTGGTGGATTTTGTGTAGATCTTGGACTTGGATTGGTTAGGCCTGAGGAGGAGGGTTGCTAGGATGGGTGATGGTCAGAGGAAGGTGGTCGTGGTGGTCGGCCAAAGCCTGGAGGAGGAGGAACCAAACTATGAAGGTAGAGAGCATATGCAGTTTCAATAGAAAAAACATAGAAAACAAGGAAGAAAGAAGGAACTTTTACCCAAAATTTTGAAGCCATGGCTGTGATTTTTTTGGAGGAGAAAGAGAAGTGTTTGCGTGAAAAAAAAATGAAAAGAAGTCCGCTGAAAAGAATAGGGTATGCATGGCCAAAAACATTGAAGAGAGGAGTTGAGAAAGTGAAAGGTCGGGAGGTGAAAAGCCATAGGAATTTCAATAGTTTAAAACTTTTCATATTTCCTATAATTTCTTTTTAAGTTTTATATAACTGAAATATATATATAAACTCAGATAAAATACGAAAATTTAGTAAATAAACAAAAATAAATAAATTAATTATTAATTATATAAAATTTAATTAAGTAAAACAGCAAAAATTGCAACTAGTCTTGAAAATATGAAAAATAAATGCAATGAACTTTGGAAAAAGTTTATGGACTTGTAAAACATTTATAAACAAATATAATAACATAAAATAAAAATTCATTCACAAAATGAATAAATAAATTTTAATTAAATATAATTTAATTGAAGAAAATAGCAGAAAAATAGAAACTAGCCTTTAAAAATAGAAAATAAATTCAATACGCTTTGGAAAAATTATATAATCACTTTAAATTATTTAAAAGACAAAATTATACATAAAATAAAATACTAACACATATTAGAACAAAATATGACAAATAAAATATAATTTAAAATAGACAATATTGCTAAATACATCAGTTTACACACAATATTGAAATATACATAACTTTCACAATTTAACTCCGTTTCCAACGAAACGAAAAGCTGTATCCATGGAATTAAATCTATTTTCATAATAAAAGATAAAATTTAAGAATTTGAAATATTTAAATTTAAAGTTCAAAAGTCAAAGTTTGACCAGTTTCAATAGAAATTCACTTTTCAGTGAAATATCCAATTTATACTAGTTTGAACTATAAATCACTTAATAGTCAACATTTATATTTAAAATGAAATGTTTGAAATAGAACAAGTTTAAAATAATTTAAAATAAAATAAAGTCAAAATTTAAAATATAGGCCAAAATCTAGGGTTGTTACATGGAATGTGGCGGTAACCTGCTATTGAACATAGTAGTTATAGTAGGCATAAGTGCGGAATGCCTATGCTGGCTAAGATTAATATTATACTTTTGAAATGTTTTCGACACTATGCACTAATAATAATATCAAAAATGATTTGATTTTGCGTAGTAAGCATCTTTGACTATCATAAGAAGAAATCTCCTCCAATTCTGCGTTTGCATTGTGTGTGTGGTGGGAGGTCTTATGGTAGTTTCATTTTCCAAAAGCATTGCGAATTGACTTTAAAAATATTCCTTTGTTTATTTTAAAGATAAACTGTTTTACGATCTCACACCAGTCACCATGACTGACTCGGAGTTTATTGTTCCCTTCTAAACTCTGGGTGCCCACCAATTTCCACACGGGCAGCCTAGAGTTATGTTATCAGGATATTCTGGATATTCTGGAGCTTTGGAGATAAGCTGGATGGCGAGACGTAGTATTTGTATCTGATAGTATTTATTCCGCTGTGTATTCTGTATGAGGACAAGTTTATATAACTGTCCATTGTTGTTTATTGACTCTGATTGATGTATGTATAAAATGATACAGTTCTTTGTTTTAAAGATTATTCATTTATCTATTATATATTATTCCGCTGCGATGTGTAAGATTCTGATATTGTTTTCTGTTGCTGTTCTGATGTGTTGTTCTTCTTTTCTTCTTCTGTTCTCTTCTTCTGCCTTTTTCTTCTTTCTAAAACCCTCACTATTGGAGTTTCCGGCGTTCGATTTCTCGGTAGTCGATAAAGTGAGTATCGATGTCGAATTTTCGAAAGTCGAAAATTTCGGTACGTGACAGCGTGGTATCAGAGCATATGGTTAAGCGACAACCCTGCTCTGTTGGGTGTTACTCATTAGAGATAGAGTCAGTAGTACTCTAGAATGAGTTTGAGTGTAATAATAGATATGAGCGCGTATTTGTTAGTTAATATAAAATTGTTTTGTATTGTGATGATTGGTTTATTGAGTGGTATATGAACCTTCGTCGGCACAGTCTTGCAAAACTGTATCGAAGGGGTTTCTAAACGCTCGAATAGAACAGTTCGGCACAATATTGTTTTAAAATGGGGTAAATGAGATAATTTTGCCCAAAACTATTTTTGTATATAAAAGAATTGATTTTCTGTAAATTATTACAGTATATGGTTGCATGGTTGCTAGAAATGATAACATTAAACTATTATCATTGAAATTAAATGAGAAATTGGAATTGTAACTCCAAAGTTAAAATAAATTCACATACTAATGAAATTTAAGAATGTAAATTATAAATGTGAATTGTAATTTAAAACGGAATTCCAGAGAAGTTTTTGGAAATGTTTTGAAAAGAATTTGAAAATTTTGGAGATTTGGAAAGTTTAAATTCCTTTTTGATTTGAAAATGAATTTCAAAGGTTTTGAAAAAGTATTTTGGAGAGATAAAAGCTCTAAACTCTTTTCGGTCGCTGGAAAATAATCCTGATGATGGTGGCCACATCATTAGAATTCATTTTCGGGTTTCCAAAAGAGAAATTGCTGTTAAATTGTTTTAAATAGGAGTTGTTTGAAAATTTGGGTTTTTGTTTTGAAAATTCAAATGGAATTTGAATTGTTTTCAAATGGTTTTGAAAAAAAGTTGAAAAGACTCTGGAATCCTATTTAAAATATTTATGGAATAAGAAATGAGTTGATAACTTATACAAATTGAATCTTGATAGAATAAGTTTAACTTAAAAGAATGGAGTTAAATTTAAGAAAGTATAAGTGAATGAATTTGAATAAATGAAAGTGAAATTGAAAGTTGAGATTCATTTTGAACTTGTAAGTAAATAAAACTGCAATTGAATTTGATTTGTGGAAAACGAAGTGAACTATTAAACTAAAATTAGTAAGTGAAGCTAATTGAATATTAACCAAATGAATAAGGTTTGGAACGAATTAAATTCAATAATTGTAAAAGAAAGATAAATTGAATTCGAATTGGAAATCCAGTTAAATGTGAGTGGTTACAAACCAAAATAGCAAACTGAAAATAAATTTTGGAAATGAGTAAAAGGATAAAACTGGAGTTAAAACTGAATATTGAAAATGAAGTTGAATTGTGTGAAATTAAATGAAGTTTTGAGATTAGTTTGAAGTGAACTAAAGTTAATTGATAAAATTCAATATCCAGAAGTAAACTAAATCCAAATTAGATTGGAATTGTGAATTGAATTCGAATGAGAATTGAAATGTAAAATTGAATGAGAATAGATATGTAACTTCAATAGTAAGTTAAAAATGTGTAAACAGTTTATATTTGAAATTTGTAATTGAATTTGCAAAATGATTTGAATGCTGTAACTAGATATAATGGCTAGTAGATATACATGTGTAAAGGAATTGGGATTTTAATTTAGAAGAGAATTCGAATTGCTCGAAAAAGGTATGTATTTGAGTTTTAATATGAGTTTTTGATGATTTCTCTCTAGCCGCTTGGCTTTTTCTTTTTCTTTTTGAAATCTGAGAGTCCGTAGGGACATTTTGTAGTCGTACCGTATTAGCCGCGCAAAGGAGACGCTGGCGAAATTTTTTGAAAATTTCGGGTGTTAGAAAATTTTTGAGAAAATATTGAAAGTTAAAATTTGAATTTAAATTTAAATTTGAATTTTGAAGTAAACAATGTTGTTTGAAAACTATGAAAGATTGGAAATTTAGTTGAATGGATAACGAATCTTTAGTAGAAAGATTTGTTTTGAGAGTTTGATAAAACTATTGAATGTTGAAAAATGATAGACGAGTTAAGGATCATTTTTTTTCCTAAATTGTAATTTCGAGGACGAAATTCTTTTAAGGGGGGAAGTCTGTAACGACCCAGAATTTTGAACGAATTAAATTGAAAATATTTAATCAATTTTAAATATTTGAATGATGATTTAATTTGAATCCCCAATATAACTTTGAAATTGGCGATTAAATTATAAAATTTAATCTATTGAATTGAATAAAAAATTTGAATTCTCAATTTTAAACAGATTACAATTAATCTGAAGGCTGTGAAAATTTATATTGATAATTCTGAAGGCAATCGAACTTTCAGAATTGAAATTTAAACGGTTTCGTTCAGTTTTGAAAATAATCGTTCAAACCGATATTTAAAAATAGTCATCCGAGGCGCAGTCTCGGAATTCGACGAAACCAGTTCCATTGGGTCCGTAACATTAAATTATCACCGGGTTTCAAATTTCGTATCGATCTGAGTTGTAGTGTGACCATACGATGGTTAAACGCGTTGAAATTAAGTTGAGTTAAATTTTTAAATTTAAATTTGAATTTGGTCAACTATAGCACGTTCTTCCCTAAATCCACGCCGAGCATCACGAGACTATCGTGCAAACCATACTCTGTCGTTTTCAAACACTTCCTCCCTCATTCGATTCCTCAGTTCAGTTTAAAATCAAACGAACTCGTTCGTTCAAAAGAAAACAACCCCAAACGAAATCCCTCGTCTCCCTCTTTTTCCTTTTTCAGTTAAATCAAAACGAAAACAAAACAGTCATTTTCAATTTCAAAATACTTCTTCGAGTTCGCAAAAGATGGAGGCGCACGCGCGCGTGCTCGCGCGTGGGAGAAGGCGGCAGAGGGGAGGCTGGTCGAGGAATTCGCGACGAAGTGGAGTTCGTCAGGGCAAGCGCACTCGCGAGTGACTAGGGTTTCGCATAGGGGTTTGGGGATTCGCCGATGTCGCAGTTTGGTCGACTTCGTCTCTGGTGTTGATGGCAGCCACGTACGCGTAGGAATCTCGAATTCGATCGAGGTGAAGCCAGGGGGTTCGAACGAGGATAGGCGATTGAAGTCGCGATCTCTCGAGGGCATAGTGATTCTCGGCTGAAGCAGTGGGGTTGCGTTCGTCGATGAGGCATGTCGGAGTGAGCTAAACGTGGACGAAGTAAGTATAGCCAGAATTTTTGGGTTTAAAAATGGAGAAAACAAACGAGACTGGAAAATGGATGGCAAATTTAAAAGCTAAGGTGAGATTTTCTCACTCGAAGGAAAATTGTGTTTTACATTTATTGATTGATGATATGATTGCTATGTTGATATGATATTAGATATGATAGGATATATCTATATATATAGCGGTATATACATATTGGCATATGTATATATTGGATTGATTGATTTCCCGCCTCGTATAGCGGATGAGACCCTATTGCGCCGTTAGTAAGCGGATTTATATAAAACCCATATACCGCGATAATTCCGTACTGGAGCGGAATTGGTATTGTGCTGACGTCTTTGGATGCAGGGAAACAGGTTGGAAGGATCCAACTGGATTCCTCAACTGTATTTATTTATTTACAGATGTTGATATATATTCTGTCATCATATGATGATATATGATGTTTGATGTTGTGATGGACTAATTGATGCGTTGCATCATCGGGTTCAATTTTAAAGTTTAAAAATAAACGATTTTTACTTTAAAAGGGATTTTGAAGTGATTTTTGGAAAGTATACGTTTTATTAAATTTTGGAATTTATTTATCTTAAATAAATAAATGTTATAAATTTAAAGTTATGAAAATTTTAAATTGTGAAATATACCTGAAAGGTGATTTTGAAATAAATAGTCAAGTGATAAATAAAATAGTTTAAGTTGGATTTCTTTTGAATTATTTAAAAAATGATGTATATAAAAGATGTACAGAATTGATATTTATCAATTAAAAGTATTGGAATTTTAAAACGAGTTTCTATAAGTGTTAGAAATTTATAGAATTATAAATTGTGAAGACATGAGATTTATAGAATTATAGATTGTGAAGATTTGAAGTTTATAGATTTATAAAGATTGAAGTTTATAGATTTATAAAGTATGAAGTTATAAAATGAATGAAGTTGTAGAATAAAGACTGATAAGAAATTTACTTGTAACTTGGATTGTTGCCTTTAAATGGGATATTGATCGAATTATTAATAAAGAAGATTTATTAAATTGAAGTCGTTAGAAAATAGAAATAGAATTTATAAAACGTTGTTTTATAAATTCGAAATCAATTGGATTTGATAAATTAAAATGTTAAAGGGGATTTTATCCACGATTTTGGACAGTGGGTAATTCTTGAAATAAATGTGTAGAAAAAATCGAAATTTGGTTATGGAAGTATATTCACGATTTTGGACAGTGAATATATTATTGAAAAAAAAATGGTTATGTTTGGGAAAGCGATATTATAAAGGAAGTTAATTGTTTTAAAAGATGTTTTAAAACGTGTGAACTATCGAAATCATAGATTTCAACATTTATTGTTGAAATAGACGTTTTCGAGAAATAAGGAAACGATGGACTATAACACTGTTGTTATAGTAAATGATTTCCGAAAGGAAATGTTTTTAATGTAGTATTGGGATTTATATATCTATCTAAATTTCGAATCCCTATACTAGTGATTTTGAGTCGTCGTAACGATGTTTTACGCAACATTCGTTTTGACTCAAATAGATGTTAAAATGTATGGTTTCCTTAAAGAATGAAATATATACTTAATTTGATTTAAGTATATCGAATATTTTCCAAGTGTTGAAAATAAATGATTTGTGAAATACTTATTTTTAAATAAGTATGAAATTTCTTTTCCAAAATGAAATGAACGTTTTGAGAATTTATCTTTGTAAAGATAAATTGAAATTGAATATTGAAATCGATTTGAAAATCGTATATCTGTAGATATTTGAAAAATATAAATTCACTATGGAATTTATAAAAGGGAGACTGTTTAAAAATAAATATCGATTTATTTTAGAAGTGTGGAAATTTTATATCTAGTAAAAGATATTTTGGAAGATAAAATAATTGGGAAAATTATTTTGAATCTGATGATGTTGCGCATCTTTATTGATAGTTAAATAACCGACTATCAATAATTACCTTTAGATAGGTATTTGTTGTGAATTGGATGAATTTGAATGTCACACTTATTTTTGAAATAAACGCTCACTATTCGGGTTAGCCGGGAAAGGACCATGGGGTCGTATAACCCATTCCGAATATGTGATACGTCGTGATGAATTGCATTCGAAGACCGGTGTTGAAGACCGGATATTTTTGAAAATGGAAGGATTACCGTCGAGTTACTCTACATCGACTGATCTTCGATTTAGAGGTTTTATCACCCTTAGTGACGGGAAGTCCTGACGTGATCGAAAATTTTCCGGAATTGCAAGGGCTTCGTGAGAAGTGCCTTCGGTTCTGTTCGATCCCGGAACAGACTTGTATGGATTGTGTGTCTGACGTTACAATTTGAGATATAAAGCTGATTTCTTTCAAATACATTTCTGTTGGTGGCGGAGAATTTATTCTCTTAGCTTAACACCCTTCTCTGAGACGTACGAGCTCAGAGGTTATGTAGTTGAAATTTATCAGCGATATATCCCAATTTGGTGACGTGGCATACTGAGTGTTGCTGTGAAATGATCAGTGTTTGATCATTTGCGATATGATCATTTGTTTGATCTTATATCTTTGTGATCATAGGTTGATCATTTTGTTTGACCCGAAGCAGGGCTTTTTGAGAAAGCGTAGCTTTGTGGACGAGACTTCGTCGAGCCTCACACCCCGGAAATGGTCGAAACAGGAAGGATGCAGCAAGGTTCTAGGGAGTAGCGCCCCTTAGTGTATGTCATTCCTTCTGGATAAAGGTGGTATCATGGTATGGAGCCCAGATACTTAACCTCTGTGGTTACTGCATTATTATTATCTATGTGGTTTGTTGCGAATCGGGGATCCTCGGGAAGATCGGTGACGATTGGGGGATGGCATACGCGTGTCAGTAGTTACCTATTTTTGCAGAGGTAACCCGGCCTTGTGTTGGCAGAGATCCGGTTAGGTTCTCGGGTCGTCTATTCCAGGGACGTACCCATCGTGGATAGGAAGTTCCTTAGCCTGACCATTTGTTGGAAATCCAAAGAAACAATACGTGACTTGTACGGTTTTAGTTGTATTACCTGCTATGGAATGTGGCGGTAACCTGCTATTGAACATAGTAGTTATAGTAGGCATAAGTGCGGAATGCCTATGCTGGCTAAGATTAATATTATACTTTCGAAATGTTTTCGACACTATGCACTAATAATAATATCAAAAATGATTTGATTTTGCATAGTAAGCATCTTTGACTATCATAAGAAGAAATCTCCTCCAATTCTGCGTTTGCATTGTGTGTGTGGTGGGAGGTCTTATGGTAGTTTCATTTTCCAAAAGCATTGCGAATTGACTTTAAAAATATTCCTTTGTTTATTTTAAAGATAAACTGTTTTACGATCTCACACCAGTCACCATGACTGACTCGGAGTTTATTGTTCCCTTCTAAACTCTGGGTGCCCACCAATTTCCACACGGGCAGCCTAGAGTTATGTTATCAGGATATTCTGGATATTCTGGAGCTTTGGAGATAAGCTGGATGGCGAGACGTAGTATTTGTATCTGATAGTATTTATTCCGCTGTGTATTCTGTATGAGGACAAGTTTATATAACTGTCCATTGTTGTTTATTGACTCTGATTGATGTATGTATAAAATGATACAGTTCTTTGTTTTAAAGATTATTCATTTATCTATTATATATTGTTCCGCTGCGATGTGTAAGATTCTGATATTGTTTTCTGTTGCTGTTCTGATGTGTTGTTCTTCTTTTCTTCTTCTGTTCTCTTCTTCTGCCTTTTTCTTCTTTCTAAAACCCTCACTATTGGAGTTTCCGGCGTTCGATTTCTCGGCAGTCGATAAAGTGAGTATCGATGTCGAATTTTCGAAAGTCGAAAATTTCGGTACGTGACAATATTTATCACTTTATACATTTCAATTTAACATCTAATATAAACAACAAACAATCAATTAATTATCAATCAAACAGGATTATCAACGTATAATTAACAAATAAATGTGTCAGATGTCACAGGTGAACTGGTACAGGTAATAGCATACATATAACAGTGTAAATAACTGGCAGCATCATATTTCAATTGTCGTTTCAATTGAAATCAAATTTAATAAATAAAAGAACGTTAATCGTGAGTGAGTGCTCACCTTTCGAGGCTAGAGAATACAGAAGATGATACGGATACGCACACTGATACAGACACTGAAATTGAATTACGAATCCAAGCAAGGCAAAATCGACACGAATTCAACGATCAAAGCTGGGAATAGGAATTGATGGAACAAATCAGAACTGTATCGATGCAGATAAAATCAAACAAAAGTATGTTATATTATTATCTTTCTTAAACCAATAATAAATTTGGAATTCATATTTAAAGTAATATATATATATACACATTTTCAAATAAATACTAAATCTAAACACCAATAAATGAAATCTCTAAAAATTTATTATAACTCAACTGTGATATACCATATATATAAATATATATATATATACATATATAAGCTCTCATACCTTAAAATCAAACATACATATATAGTTACTATTTTATATATAAATAAACAAATGTTTGCAACATCTTATATACCTATTATACATATGTGTAAAACTGTAAAACTGCAGAGATTAAAATACTCATTATTATATAGCATCAACAGAAAAATAAAATACTATACAACAATATCTCTACACTTACATCCTATAACAGATGCAAACTAATACATGTTATATACCGTAACCCCTTTCTTTTAATATATATATATATATACCTATATATTGAATAAAATATAAGGTAGCAAGACAGGTAAAACAAACTTATGCGAATAAACTAACCTGCATATACTTATATTTTCAAAATAACATCTTATACAAACAAATATTGTTAAACATATATACTATATGCCTTAATATATATAATAGAATATATACTATTTTACACACACAGTACTACTTAAAAAAATAAAATCTAGTAGACTATAACACATATGTATATGTAAAAACAAGACTGACGTCTCACTTGCAAAAAATAAAAAGAAAAAGAAAAATAAAACAACATATATATATATAAAAGTCTTATACAACAGATCACACATAAGCACCTAAAACATGAATAAATATACTAGTGTACACGTACCATTCCTTTTTATAGTATAATATGTAGTACCTTATAACATGCGGCTGTGGTGAAGAAAGAAAAGAAAAGATGGGCTAAGCTTCTATTTGTCAATGGAGTTTGCAGCGCTTGGAAGCACGGCATCAAGCTGGTGTTGCCGCTTGGATGAATGGCGGAGGAAAGGGGATGGAGGGCAGTGGTGGACCTGATGGTGATCGTGAGAGGATGAAGGTGAGGCACATGAACGGGGGAAGATGTCGGCAGTGGTGAAGTGTAGGCAACATGAGGTTGTTGGATGGTTCGGGACTTGGAGGCGAGGAAGAGCGGAGTCGCCTTGGCGTGCGGCTGCTATTTGGTTGTCAGATGGAGGCTAAAGGCTAAGTGCGTGATGACGTGGGTGGAGGGAATGGTGGTTGCGGGTTGAAGCCGAGGCGGTGAGGCGGATGGTTGTGGTACTGAGAACAAGCGGCTGCTTGGGCATGCATGGGTGGATGTGGTGATGAGGTGGATTGTGAGGTACAAGGACTGTTGGGGTTCTATTGGCAGCCAGGCGCTCGGATGGGTTAGGTGGTGGTTGATCATTGGTGGGGCTGGAGGCGAACAGAGGGGAGGGGCTGCGAGGAGGATGGGACGGCGGTGGCCAGGGCGGAGCGGAGGAGTCGAACGGTGGAGGAACTGGTAGCTTCGACTTGTTGTTTGAGGTGAATGGTCTGGGTATAATGGAGGCCGAGCAAACAAAAGGAGAGAAGTGCTTCAGACAAAGAATGAAATCCAACTTCAATATATAAAGTGATTCAAATATATAAACTGACAGAGGGAAGAGAGGTGAGGAAACGCATGCAACAATTTCCTTTTTATAATTTTTCTTTTAGTTCGGCCATGAATGTTCAGGGTACGGTGTTAGGAAGGCTGTGAAGAAGATTTGAGAAATAAAAAGGAAAGAGCAGCCTACAGGAAAAAGGATGAAAAGTTGTAACATAATATTTTATATTTTCCAATTGGAACCGTTTGGAGTAAAGAATGTGAACGAAAAGGTGAAATAGAAACGTTAGCAAAAAATGTTTGGGAATAGTGACAGTCAACCCTAAAATCCTGGAATAATAAAAGCAACGGCTATTGATTTACACGGTAAACGATAAATGGGCATAAGGAATTCAAAGTCTCATACGTATCGATACGGTGAACCGTTTTATGGATTCCGCTGTGTATCGAACTCCGAAACAGACAAACGAATATACCGTGGAGATCAGCACGACGAGACGATCAAAACGGTATACGGATATCAGTGGTACGATCGAACTATAAAAATTTGAATTTTCTAAAAGCGGAAAATGCAAGAAAAACACTGAAAAATAAGATCGACGGAGCCAAAGATGTCCGAATTTGGAAAAACGACAAACTGACATCTTGCTCAGAAGATGGTTTAGACTTTTTCTATGTAAAAATATTTAGGTTTCGGAAATGTTTTATTTTCATCACTTTTTAACTGATTAATATTGAAGTGAATTTACGCGCGAAATAAACTTTCATATTTTCGGACGAAAATTTACCAGTCGCTATGTTTAACTAGACGTATTTCAAATATTAAATTTTTATTTCAAAATTTTATCGTTTAAAATTTCACAAAATTTCAACTAATTACGTTATTAAAACAGTTGAAATTTACGGGTCGTTACACTCTCCCCCACTCAAAACTTTTCGTCCCCGAAAAGGAACGAGGTAGGAGAATAGAAACAACCAGAAAGAAAACAGATTTTAAATACAAAATAACAATTAATTTAAACCATATAAATTCAAATTTAAATTAATTGATATTCAATAATTGATTTAATCCATTTGATTTCACCAAAATAAATCTCAACTATTTCTAAATTCATTATCTTATTATCCAATTATCCTCAATTTACAATTTCTAAAACCCTAAATTTGAATAGTCTTTTATTATAATCGTATTTTCTTCAACAATTTTAAATTCTTCTTTATTCCAAATTACTGATAAATTTATTCTACTTAATATATCTAATCACATATATTTAACCCATATAAATTAATTTAAATCATAAAAGTTTCGATTTAAATTAATTTACATCTAATAATTTCTTTTAAATTCAAGGTATTTTCATATGTTGATCAAATTTCAATTTATTAATTTTTTCAAAACAAATTTATTAATTCTTTCAAAACAAATTTATTTCATTATTAACTGAGTTTACTTATTATCCTATCTAACTCTTGTTAACATCTTTATAATCAAAATTTGTATAACATTTACTATAAACACTCAAATTTTATTTATAAATTCAATCTATCTTATATATTATCCATTTACATATTCAACTTCTGAATGATTTAGGTAAGTTGTATTAGAATGCAGTTGAACAATATACAAATAAAATTTTCCCAATTCAATTATTCAAGTTTAAATATTTATTCCAAATTTTGGTTTTATTTATAATTAAAATCATCCTTTAACAAAATTTAAGAATTAGATTTCCGATTAACTTTAAACGATTTAGAGATATATATGATATATTTATATCAAATCAAATTAAAATTTTAAAATAAGATACCTATATATATGTAAATCAAAATATATAGAAGAAATTCAAATCAAAATGTATTTTTCTCAAAACAAAACCGTAGCAAAGCTACAGAATGGTTTCTCCACTTTGAAACTCGAAAATGAATGTCGATGATGCGGCCGCCATCACCGAAATTATTTTCCAGCGACAAAGAGAAGAGCACTGATTTCAACATTTAAAATTCTTTGAAAATGGTTTCTATTTGAAAATACGTTCAATAATATACATTTTAAAAATTTAAAAACCAAAGCTTGAAATTTTAGAAATTTAAATTCTCAAATTCTTACCTTAATTTGATTTAAATTTCTAAATAAATCTATAAACCAACTTTTATAATTCCATTTTTTTTATGTTGGAATAATCAATGATTTACAAAACAAATAGTGAAAATCAAATGTTACCTTTCTGACAACCAATTCAGTTAACAATTTAATTTCAGAAAATGTGTACTTATATAAAAAAAATATAATCATACAAGATTATTTTATTTACCAAATTTTGAAAATACTATTGTGTCAGTTTGCTCTGTTCAAGTGTTTTGGAAATCCTATCGATAGCGTTGATCAGACGAATCGATCGGAAACCCAAATCAACATCAACAACTCAAACAACACAGTATATATTAAAACATTTATATATTAGTTTATAAATACATTTCTTTGCACGACCATACAGGAATGAATTTTCAAAATAAGGATAGGGATTCAAATTTGTTGACTCAAATCAAAGAGAATTTTGATTCGAAAATAAGTCTGAAACAGAAGATAAGATAATTCAATTACCACAATCGGGAGATGGATGAGTTTATTTAATTCACGGGCAACCTTAACTGGGTCGTCCGTAACTTCAAGAATAAGATCAATGCTGAATTCCGAGGTAAATCAACACTCGATCTCAAGAGATGGACTTCAGGTATAGCAGGGAATAGATAGCATCGTAAACCGAGGATAAAGGAATCTCCGGTAGATCAATGCCTATTATAAAGGAGTTTTGCTCCTTTACGAATCATTCAAAGATTGGCGAGACCGCCGATCTATTATAGATAGCATTCAAAATGGAGTTATGGGGTGCTCCAGAATTGAAAGAAGACGAATAGTGAGGGACACGAATGAATTTTTGGAACCGCAGGGAACGTTCCAAAATTCAAAGGAATCGAGTCAAAAGGAAGAGATTGAAACTCGAATGAGAGTGATTCTATAAATACATTTACCCTATATGTTGAGTTTTGCCTAGAGCTACCAAAGCTCTGATACCAACTGTAATGGACCGCGTCAGTGGGGTAACGCCCACCGTAGCATACAGTAGTACCTGTGTTCTGCCTTTACGGCCAGCCTCTCGACTGAACCAACCCCGCAGGGACATGTAGGAGAAAGAGTCATCCACTCGCTACCAAACCAAATGCGAGAACCCCCTATCATGCTGCACCCGCCAAGTGCATAGGCAGACACACATGCCGGAGTTGAATTGCTCAAAATACCGCGTTGTTAATTTAAATTTGGCAAAACTGAACATATACAGTAAATAAAAAATCACAGATCACAGACACAGAGTAATAAGTGCAGCGGAAAGAAAAGAAATAGTAGTTCATGAAGCTACTATATAAATGTATAAGATACATAAGAGTTTACAATAGAAGAGTAATACGATACATCAGATACAAATCAGAATACATCACTGGAATCATCGAATACTGGAAGCAGAATAGATGGCTGGATCTTCAAGCAAAGCTCCAACTTCAAAGGTGAGTCTCGAATACTGGTACACTCAGTCTGACCCGAGTGTAAAGCAAAACACAAAACACTCGAGTCAGGATTAACATTCTTATATTAATAAATCCAACTCAAGTGAAATAGCAATTGGAATACAAGTAACTGAAAGGATGTTTGGAATAACCATCCTTTAAGGATCCGTTAAACTATCTACTAGGTAGTAATGTACTCTAAGTAGATAATGTCTATCAGTAATATAAAGATATCAAAATAGCGTTAAGTCATGGCCCATTCCACCTTTAACACATTTTTATTCCAAAAAGCATATACAAGACCGTAGTTTCCCCAAAACCGGAAGTCACCAGAGGGAAATCCATATACTAAAGGTACAAAACAAATTAGTAGTGGTCGCGAATAGGGAATACAAGTATGACAAGGCACATGAGGCAATTCCCAAGGTTGTGATACTACCGTTTTCCTGATCCGGACTGGTGAGAACGCATCGCCGCAGCGACCGCAACACCGTGAAACAACACTCCCAAAAATCAAAGGTGCACCAATCGACAACAAGTAATGAGTAGTTCGAAGAAGTGTGTTCACTTGAGGTAGCTGACCTCCATTGGCCCGGCACGGCTCCTGTATTAGTCATTTCCAATTTGACACAAGTGTCAAGGCTATCCATCATCGTTCTCTTTCTTCAGTCATCACGTACATCATTCCAACCACTTCATTCTGGATCACACTCCGCGTATAGTTATTAAAGTGGTTTTCGGTTTAGATAGAGAGTATGTCCATAACCGATTCCGGTCTCTTTAATAACTTTCGTAATTATTACACCGATTGGTCGTTTATATATTTCAAAACCAAATCAATTACAATTTCAATTAGAATTTGTAAACCAACATTTCATTTCTCTTTCGAAATCAATTTCCAAAATTTACCTTTCAAAACTTCCAAATTTATAATTTCAAAATCTTATAATTCAATTTCAATCTTTATTTAAAACAATTCAAATATCAATTTAAATTCGTATATAAGGTTCATTCCGAAATCATTTAAATCAATTTAATTTAACATTTAAATCAATTTAAATTCATTTATCGATTTCATTCAATATTCATTATGTAAATTTACCATTCCAAACAATTTCTATTAAATTTCCAATTCATTAAATCCATTATTTAAATTCAACTTCCTTATATCAAAACTTACAAATTTGAATTAAAATAAATTCATCAAATCAAATTCTTTAAATTTCAAGTCTTACATTAATTTCAATAAATCGCATTTTATTTCTTGTTAAAGAAATTCAATTTCACTTATTTACTTACTTAAATAATTTTCCAAAACTTAATTAATAAAGAAACTCAATTTCAATTATTTACGAAGTAAAAATTTACTTATTCAAAAGTTCAATTTTACTTATTAAAGAATTCAATTCAATTTAATCATTAAATAATTCAATCTTATTTAATTATTAAATAATTCAAGACATAATTATTAAATAATTTCAAAGTTTAATAATTTCAAACTTAATTATTAAATCATTCCAAAGTTTAATAATTTCAACTTAATTATAATTTCAACTTAATTATAATTACAAATTAAACAACATTCTTTCATCAATTACATTGTTAATATTTTGTTTCAGATTATTAAATATTAACATTTTCCTTTCATTAAAATTCAAATTTCAACTTCATTTCAAAACCATATTATTTATTCAAATAAAATCTTCATTTTATTTTACATCAAATTTTTGACCAATCGGGTTTTTATTTAATTCTCTATCCTGGGTCAAAGTTTAATTTGGGTATTTATCATTTCAACCCGATTCCAATTCAATTCAAAATCAAAACATAGCAAAGGGAACTTGTAGTGTGATAACTGGGATGGTGCCAAAGTAAATAAACAAGCAATAACAACAATCAATATCAATCCAATAATCAATTCAATAATCCCGAAATAACCGTATTAATTCGCATTGTTATTCGTACAAATTAATATAATTATTTCTAGAATCTACACTATCATTTCATGTAGATTAAAGATTATTACACTACGGTTTTCACTTGTCATTCAATTACAAATTTTACACTACAACAATTAATCCAAAATACGTTCAATGGTTCAAAGTGTAATTATCACTATTTTACATGTCAATTAATTTAACAAATAAAAGGGGTCATATTCAACTAATCAAATTCAACATATATATCGATTCAAATTTTAATTATCCTACGTCAAATTTACTTGCATAATATTTATCACTTTATACATTTCAATTTAACATCTAATATAAACAACAAACAATCAATCAATTATCAATCAAACAGGATTATCATCGTATAATTAACAAATAAATGTGTCAGATGTCACAGGTGAACTGGTACAGGTAATAGCATACATATAACAGTGTAAATAACTAGCAGCAGCATATTTCAATTGTCGTTTCAATTGAAATCATATTTAATAAATAAAAGAACGTTAATCGTGAGTGAGTGCTCACCTTTCGAGGCTAGAGAATACAGAAGATGATACGGATATGCACACTGATACAGACACTGAAATTGAATTACGAATCCAAGCAAGGCAAAATCGGCACGAATTCAACGATCAAAGCTGGGAATAGGAATTGATTTAATAAATCAAAACTGTATCGATGCAGATAAAATCAAACAAAAGTATGTTATATTATTATCTTTCTTAAACCAATAATAAATTTGGAATTCATATTTAAAGTAATATATATATACACATTTTCATATAAATACTAAATCTAAACACCAATAAATGAAATCTCTAAAAATTTATTATAACTCAACTATGATATACCATATATATAAATAAATATATATACATATATAAACTCTCATACCTTAAAATCAAACATACATATACAGTTACTATTTTATATATAAATAAACGGAAGTTTGCAACATCTTATATACCTATTATACATATGTGTAAAACTGTAAAACTGCAGAGATTAAAATACTCATTATTATATAGCATCAACAGAAAACTAAAATACTATACAACAATATCTCTACACTTACATCCTATAACAGATGCAAACTAATACATGTTATATACCGTAACCACTTTCTTTTAATATATATATATAGACCTATATATTGAATAAAATATAAGGTAGCAAGACAGGTAAAACAAACTTATGCGAATAAACTAACCTGCATATACTTATATTTTCAAAATAACATCTTATACAAACAAATATTGTTAAACATATATACTATATGCCTTAATATATATAATAGAATATATACTATTTTACACACACAGTACTACTTAAAAAAATAAAATCTAGTAGACTATAACACATATGTATATGTAAAAACAAGACTGACGTCTCACTTGCAAAAAATAAAAAGAAAAAGAAAAATAAAACAACATATATATATAAAAGTCTTATACAACAGATCACACATAAGCACCTAAAACATGAATAAATATACTAGTGTACACGTACCATTCCTTTTTATAGTATAATATGTAGTACCTTATAACATGAGGCTGTGGTGAAGAAAGAAAAGAAAAGATGGGCTGAGCTTCTATTTGTCAATGGAGTTTGCAGCGCTTGGAAGCACGGCATCAAGCTGGTGTTGCCGCTTGGATGAATGGCGGAGGCAAGGGGATGGAGGGCATTGGTGGACCTGATGGTGATCGTGAGAGGATGAAGGTGAGGCACGTGAACGGGGAAGATGTCGACAGTGGTGAAGTGCAGGCAACATGAGGCTGTTGGATGTTCGGGACTTGGAGGCGAGGAAGAGCGGAGTTGCCTTGGCGTGCGGCTGCTATTTGGTTGTCAGGTGGAGGCGAAAGGCTAAGTGCGTGATGACGTGGGTGGAGGGAATGGTGGTTGCGGGTTGAAGCCGAGGCGGTGAGGCGTATGGTTGTGGTACTGGGAACAAGCGGCTGCTTGGGCATGCATGGGCGGATGTGGTGATGAGGTGGATTGTGAGGTACAAGGACTGTCGGGGTTCTATTGGCAGCCAGGCGCTCGGATGGGTTAGGTGGTGGTTGATCATTGGTGGGGCTGGAGGCGAACAGAGGGGAGGGGCTGCGAGGAGGATGGGACGGCGGTGGCCAGGGCGGAGCGGAGGAGTCGAACGGTGGAGGAACTGGTAGCTTTGACTTGTTGTTTGAGGTGAATGGTCTGGGTATAATGGAGGCCGAGCAAACAAAAGGAGAGAAGTGCTTCAGACAAAGAATGGAATCCAACTTCAATATATAAAGTGATTCATATATACAAACTGACAGAGGGAAGAGAGGTGAGGAAACGCATGCCACAATTTCCTTTTTATAATTTTTCTTTTAGTTCGGCCATGAAAGTTCAGGGTACGGTGTTAGGAAGGCTGTGAAGAAGATTTGAGAAATAAAAAGGAAAGAGCAGCCTACAGGAAAAAGGATGAAAAGTTGTAACATAATATTTTATATTTTCCAATTGGAACCGTTTGGAGTAAAGAATGTGAACGAAAAGGTGAAATAGAAACGTTAGTAATAAATGTTTGGGAATAGTGACAGTCAACCCTAAAATCCCGGAATAATAAAAGCAACGGCTATTGATTTACACGGTAAACGATAAATGGGCATAAGGAATTCAAAGTCTCATACATATCGATACGGTGAACCGTTTTATGGATTCCGCTGTGTATCGAACTCCAAAACAAACAAACGAATATACCGTGGAGATCAGCACGACGAGACGATCAAAATGGTATACGGATATCAGTGGTATGATCGAACTATAAAAATTTGAATTTTCTAATAGCGGAAAATGAAAGAAAAACACTGAAAAATAAGATCGACGGAGCCGAAGATGTCCGAATTAGGAAAAACGACAAACTGACATCTTGCTCAGAAGATGGTTTAGAATTTTTCTATGTAAAAATATTTAGGTATCGGAAATGTTTTATTTTCATCACTTTTTAACTGATTAATATTGAAGTGAATTTACGCGCGAAATAAACTTTCATATTTTCGGACGAAAATTTACCAGTCGCTATGTTTAACTAGACGTATTCCGAATATTAAATTTTTATTTCAAAATTTTATCGTTTAAAATTTCACAAAATTTCAACTAATTACATTATTAAAAGAGTTGAAATTTACGGGTCGTTACAACTGCTGAAGCCGATTCATGGAATCTAGTGCGATAGATCAACGTACGAAGAATCGTAGATCTTTAAACACGGTATCATGCGCGATCAACGTGTTTGAGATAGCTAGAATCCGGTATCTTTGGATCAACGGATTTGGGCCTTTGGTATCTTTCAATCCACCGATTGCTACTTTCACCGTTTCATACATTTTTGTTATCCGCTGCTGCATCATTTGGTTTCAAAGCTAGACTTAGCCAATCATAGCTAAGCCGAGTCTTGGAGCCAATTCTTATTGAAGAGTTCAAGCCGAGACAATTGAGTTTAGGCTGAGCTAGTTGAAGGGCGCGAAGTGTTTGAGCCATGCATAGTTTGTTCATTTCTAAATCAAGGCCGAGAGTTGAAGTTTTGATAATGCCTCCGAGAAGAGCTAATCGCCATCAGAATGTTGAAGCGTTGTATAGAAGAGAAGAAGCCGAGCAAATGGAACAACGCATCAATGAAAAGTTTGATGAAGGCATTGGGAAGTTAGAGAAACTGATGAATGATATGAATCAAAGTCAAAGAAGGAGGTCGCCAGTGTAACGACCCGATATTTTCAACAATTCGCATCCGCACATGTCGGACTTGAATTGCTCAAAATACCGCGTTGTAAATAAAATTTGGCAAATCTCAGAATATACAGTAAATAAATAATCACAGACCACAAACACAGAGTAAAATAATGCAGCGGAAGTAAAAGAAATAGTAGTTCATGAAGCCACTATGTAAATATATCTGTAACAACCCATAAATTTTAAACGGTTTGAATAACGTATTTAATTGAATTTGTAAGAAATTTTAAATAATAATATTTTGAAATAAAAATTTAAAGTTTGGATTACGTATAATTAAATATTAGTAGTTGAATTAGATTTTTATTTGATTTTAATACGAAATTAATATTTGTATTTGTTGAAATCTTTCAATTAAGGAAAGAGAATGTATTAAAATGAACATTTAATTTGGTAGTTAACATAATGATATTTTATTTATAAGTTTTAAAAGAGAAAATTTTTCAAAATGTTTTCCAAATATAATAATTATTATAAGAAAGATATTTTGAAATAAAAGTAACAGGTTGTATTCTGTGAATTTACAATTTTTTTTTATTTACTATAAAGTAGAAGATAGTTGTTATTATTTTATATGTTAATTTAATGATTTAAAAGTTAATATGGTTTAAATTGGGAATAATATTTATTTTGACGTTAAATAATAAATTTATCTATAGCCTTGCATTACAAGTAGGAAAGAAATCACTTCCCTAGACGTTCAATTTCTTTTAAATCTAGTTTTGATAAGTTACGTGTAAATTTCTACGCTTCCCTTTTTCCTCATTTTTAAAATAGGAATAAAAAAAATTCGCGTAGCAGTTTCAAGCAAATTTATTTCTCTTTAGAAGTTCAAAACCCGTTTCAAAGATTGTTGAAATTCACATGTATAAGTGTCTCTTCTTTTCCATTTACTCCTTTACAATTAATAGGAACAAAACCTTTGATTTTCATTACCATTCAAATGAAGTTCTTTTATTTCCTTAATGTTCCTATACCATTAATTAGTACGTTTCTTTATTTAATCTATCCAACGCAATTATCTCCTAAATCAAATATCACGCGCAAATTCCTCCTCACAGGAATTATTTCCTTCCATTTCTCCAAGCAATCAATACTAGTTTCATTTAAATACTCAGCCTTGTACGCAAATAAATTTTCACCACCTTCCCATGTTATAAATATTTCTTGCGTTTTAATCAACGCATTTACTTCCTAATAAATTTTAAACGTGTATAAAATGTTTGCCAAAGATTTCTTGTTGTTTCCTTTTGCTAAATTCACGCAATCAATACCACTGTAAATATTCGCTCAAATCTTTCTTGCCTATATTCTCTCACCTCAATTAATGCAATCGTGTATAATAGATTTAAATTTATTTCTTGCCTATATTCTCTCACCTCAATCAATGTAGTCGTGTATAAATATAAGCCTCGTACACAAATAGTTTTCAATTGCATCTCAACATTTTCTTCATTTCTTCTTGCGTGCATGAGCTCTGAAGGTATAGCCTCCATTATCTTCTTTTTATATTATATATATATATATATTTTCCATGTTTTACTTCTCCCCTCCCTATCCTCTGCTTCCAATATATTTGACAAATCCATCTTTATATTTCAACTCGCGTTCACAAATTTTCACATTATAACAGTCTCCATTTAATTGATATATAGCATAAAAACTATATCTACATATATTTTTATGTTTAATGCTTATGTGAATTTTAAGCCAAGCTTTTCAGAGACGTATATATATACGTTAGTCTTATATCTTATTTGTTATTATAAAATATTAGTAATATACATATTTTGAAAATATAATTAGATTTTTATTCCTGTTCGAATATAACATATATTAGTATGACAGCTGAGTGTTGTAAAAGCATTTGTGATTTATGTTGTAAAACTAAATATTTAAATGTATAATTTTCATCTCAATTCTAGTGTGTATATATAAAGTATATTTTGTTTTTTTTTGTCTTTTCTGTAGTGCTTTCATAATGTACGGTCTATATATATAGATTGATTTTCTCAGTATATGCTTTGAATTTTCAGTAAACTATATATAAATATGTTATTTTAAAATGCGTGCTTTTAAATAAGTGATGATTTTTATATATATTATGCCTATATTTTATTTTGTGTGTGTGTTTAAAGGTAATATTGATTTAAGAGGAAAAACGTTTATGTGTTTAAATTTTAGTATTGATTTTTCAATAATATGATGATGTTTTTTTTAATATGTATTTTAAATTTAATATCAGTTTCAAACAATGTGAATATTTTATTTGAATATCTGTCTTAAATTAAATTTATTGAGATTTTAAGGAAATTTAAATAACACATATAATATGTACTCTGTTTATATCAAACCGATTGATTTTTTTTCTTATCGATTTCTATCTATCAGTTTTATCATCAAATTCGTGCCAATTTTGCTTTGCTTCAAAGTTCGTGTTGGGATCCATAACTGACCTCATTATCGTTCTTCTCTAGCCTCGAAAGATGAGCAATCACTCACGATTAACGTTCTTTTATTTATTAAGTTTGGTTTCAATTGAAACGACAATTGAAATATACTACTGAAGTTAGTAAATCTGTTATATATGCAATTATCTGTAAACTGTTTACCTATGGGATATGACACCATATCCTATTGTTTATACTTTATTTAATTACTGTTGATATATGTCTGTTGTTATATTATTATCATATCCTGTTATATTATTATTATTATCTGTTATCACTTTGCAAGTTCCCTGTAGTTTAGAATTCACTATGGGTTGAAATGATACATACCCGAACGGACTTTAGAATAGGAGAATTTCGTTATGGGTTGAAATGATAGACCCAAGCGATTTTTATTGAATTTGGGATTACGGGTCGAAATGATATCTACCCGTATGTATTTAAATTTAAGGATTGAAATGATAAATATCTGTATCACTTGACCATAGATAGGAAATTATATACAGACACCGTTGGTCCACATATAAATATTTTGAAAATAAATTCTATGGTTTTGGAAAGATATATATGGTTTTAATAAATGTTGATTCTTAAATTTTTATATATAAATGGTAATGATATATATAGATTTAATAATGATATTTAATTTAATTAAGATGGATTTAATACATATAATATGTTAAGTAAAAAAAATTATATTTCAAAATAGATTTTGGCAATAATTTGAATAAGTTAAGGTTGGCAAGATAATTTGAATTTAGTTGAAATTGTATTCATTAAAGAATTTTATTTAATTAAACCGATTTGAAACTTATTGAAATTGAGATTTCAGATAGGATTTATAACTCGGGTTTGATTTAAAATAATTTAATGAATAATTCTTGTTTAAATAAATTTAAGGAAATATTTAGTAAAAATGAAATTTAAGGCTAGTTAAATGATATTGAATTTATTAAGTGAATATTCCCTGATTAAATAATAATGAAGTTAAATCAAGAGCTATATGAAACTGTTAAAATTTAACTTTGAAAATATTGAATATTAAAGCCTTGAAATATATTAAAATTTTAAATGGTTTATTGAGAACTGAATCGAATTGATGAATTGAGCTTTGAATAAATTTGGATTTGGAATTTGAGTTAATTTGGATCGATATGTGAGACTTGAGGAAATTATAAATACTTTACTTTATAAATTATTTAATATATATACACTATTTTGGAAAATTTATTTTTGAAATGAAAATGATATTTTGGTTTTGAAGTATAAATTTATTTGAAATGACCACGGTGTTATAGTTTGGAGCTTCATTTGGAGATCCAACTATCGTTTCAGCTTTCAGCTTTTCCAGTTGATTTGTTCAGAGAGGTCATCTATTCGTACTGAAGATTTCACTGTATTTGAGATATTCTATTATATTTTATTTTTAACTCTGATGTTTTTATAGTAGCTTCATGAACTACTATTTTATCTATTCTGCTGCGTATTATTGTATTACTCTGTGTCTATGATTCTGTGATTGATTTATTTACTGTATATGTTGAGTTTTGCCAACTTTTAATTAACAATTCGGTGTTTTGAATTATTCAAGTCCAACATGTGTGGATTTATTGTCGATTTGAATGGTCCAAAATATCGGGTCGTTACAGTTGGTATCAGAGCTTTGGCTCTAGGCAAAATCTAACATATATGGTAAATTTATTTACAGAATCACTTTCGTTCGAGTTGAATCTCTTCCTTTTGACTCGAATTTTCTTTGAACTTTGGAACGTTCCCTGCGGTTCCAAAATTCATTCTTGTCTCTCCCTATTTGTATTCTTTTGATTCTGGAGTATCCCATAACTCCACTTTGAATGATCTCTATAAGAATAGGAGATCCCGCCAATCTTTGAATGATTTGTAAAGGGGTGGAACTTGTAAAGACCCGCAAATCCGTCTTCCGAAAACCCGACACTGCTACGTCCACTGTAGCAATTGCCGAACAATCGGATGGCGAAAACGCGAAACTTTAATATTTAAAAGAAGAGGAGGAAGAGAAGATAGAAGAAAAAGAGAAGAAGAACAACAGAACAACATCAGAACAGAAAAACAATATCAGAATCTTACACATCGCAGTGGAATAATATACAATAGATAATTACTAGTCTTTTAAAACAAAGAACTATATCAGTTTATATATACATCAATCAGAGTCAATATACAACTCAATACAATACATCACATCAATGGACAGTTATCTAAACTTGTCCTTATACAGAATACACAGCGGAATAAATACTATCAGATACAAATACTACGTCTCGTCATCCAGCCTATCTCCAAGCTCTAGAATATCCAGAATATCCTGATAACATAACTCTAGGCTGCCCGTGTGGAAAATTAGTGGGCACCCAGAGTTTAGAAGGGAACAATAAACTCCGAGTCAGTCATGGTGACTGGTGTGAGATCGTAAAACAGTTATTCTTTAAAATAAACAACAGGAAGTTTTTAAAGTCAATTCGCAATGCTTTTGGAAAATGAAACTACCATAAGACCTCCCACCACACACACAATGCAAACGCAGAATTGGAGGAGATTTCTTCTTATGATAGTCAAAGATGCTTACTATGCAAAATCAAATCATTTTGATACTTTTATTAGTGCATAGTGTAGAAAACATTTCGAAAGTATAATATTAATCTTAGCCAGCATAGGCATTCCGCACTTATGCCTACTATAGCTACCATCCAAACAGTGGTGACCACCATAAGTGAATGATAGGTTCTACAACTAAAACCGTACAAGATCGTATTGTTTCTTTGGATTCCCAACAAATGGTCAGGCTAAGGAACTTCCTATCCACGATGGGTACGTCCCTGGAATAGACGACCCGAGAATCTAACGTTACGGTTAGATCTCTACCAACACAAGGCCGGGTTACCTCTGCAAAAATAGGTAACTACTGACACGCGTATGCCATCCCCCGATCGTCACCGATCTTCCCGAGGATCCCCGATTCGCAACAAACCACATAGATAATAATAATGCAGTAACCACAGAGGTTAAGTATCTGGGCTCCATACCATGATACCACCTTTATCCAGAAGGAATGACATACACTAAGGGGCGCTACTCCCTAGAACCTTGCTGCATCCTTCCTGTTTCGACCATTTCCGGGGTGTGAGGCTCGACGAAGTCTCGTCCACAAAGCTACGCTTTCTATAAAAAGCCCTGCTTCGGGTCAAACAAAATGATCAACCTATGATCACAAAGATATAAGATCAAACAAATGATCATATCACAAATGATCAAACACTGATCACTTCACAGCAACACTTAGTATGCCACGTTACCAAATTGGGATATATCGCTGATAAATTTCAACTACATAACCTCTGAGCTCGTACGTCTCAGAGAAGGGTGTTAAGCTAAGAGAATAAATTCTCCGCCACCAACAGAAATGTATTTGAAAGAAATCAGCTTTATATCTCAAATTGTAACGTCAGACACACAATCCATACAAGTCTGTTCCGGGATCGAACAGAACCGAAGGCACTTCTCACGAAGCCCTTGCATATCCGGATAATTTTCAATCACGTCAGGACTTCCCGTCACTAAGGGTGATAAAACCTCTAAATCGAAGATCAGTCGATGTAGAGTAACTCGACGGTAATCCTTCCGTTTTCAAAAATATCCGGTCTTCAACACCGGTCTTTGAATGCAATTCATAACGACGTATCACATATTCGGAATGGGTTATACGACCCCATGGTCCTTTCCCGGCTAACCCGAATAGTGAGCGTTTATTCAAAAATAAGTGTGGCATTCAAATTCATCCAATTCACAACAAATACCTATCTAAAGGTAATTACTGATAGTCGGTTATTTAACTATCAATAAAGATGCGCAACATCATCAGATTCCAAATAATTTTTCCATCTTATTTCATCTTCAAAAATATCTTCACTAGATATAAAAATTTTCACACTTCAAAAATAAACCAACGTTTATTTTCTTTAAAACGAATTTCCATTTCTTTTATAAATTCCATAGTGAATTTATATTTCAAAAATATCTACTGATATACGATTTTCAAATTGATTTCAATATTCAACTTCAATTTATCTTTCAAAGATAATTGCTCAAAACAGTTCATTTCATATTGGAAAAGTATTTCCATACTTATTAAATAATAAGTAATTCACAAATCTATTTATTTTCAACATTTGAAAATATTCAATATACTTAAATCAAATTAAGTATATATTTCATTCTTTTTAAGGAAATCACAAATTTTAACATCTATTTGAGTCAAAACGAATGTTACGTAAAACATCGTTACGACGACTCAAAAATCACTAGTATAGGGATTCGGATTTTAAGATAGGTATATAAATCCCAATACTACATCAAAACATTTCCTTTCGGAAATCATTTACTATAACAACAGTGTTATAGTCCACCATTTCCTTAAATTTCTCGAAAACGTCTATTTCAACAATAAATGTTGAAATCTATGCTTTCGATTCATAATACATTTTAAAACATCTTTAAAATGTTTAACTTTATTTTTAAAATATTCCTTCTTCAAAAATGAATCCATTTTACTTAACCATATATTCACTGTCCAAAATCGTGAATAAAATTTACTTAACCCAATTTCAATCTTTTCCACACATTTTTATTTCAATAAAAATTCGCTATCCAAAATCGCGAATATATCTTCTTTGATAATCTTCTATATTTAATTTATCAATTCAATCTATTTTCGAATTTATAAGCACGTTTATAAATTCTATTTCTCTTTTAATAACAACTTCGACTTATAAACCTTCTTTTATCAACTTCTATATTTAACTTATCAAAATAAGTGACTTTGGGTTTATAAACAACTTTTATAAAATTTAATTCTATTAATAAAAGCTTCAATACCAAATCAATTTCAATATTGATTTCTAATTTTATTTTCACTACTAAATAGATTCCTTATTTTCCTCAAATCATTCAATATTCTATTTTTAAATGGATTCTTCAAATTGGAATCATTTTACATTGATTTCCCAAATCATTTCAATTTACCAATTTTAAAATTTCTAATTGGATTTCCAACTTATCTCCTTTTAAATAAATTCTTTTTAAAGAAAATAAATTTCTATTGTCTTCTTTCAATCTATTTAGAAATCCAGATTTTTAAATTAATTTCCTCAATTTAAAATCACTATTATATGAAATTCATTTATTTAACATTTTCACTTTATTCTGGAAATAAATTCGATAAGATTATAAAAATTAACTTTTTATACTTTAAAATTCCTTTCTTCGAATTTATTAAATTTCTAAAATCAAATTCACTTAGAAATTTCTATTTTGATTTCCAAAAATTCAATTTCATTTATTTTTGGAATCCAATGATATCAAACATCCATTCAGCTAAATTTTTAGCTTTCAATCAATTTTCCAGACATCGATATGATCAATAACATCAATATAATCATTCACAGATTCATATCACAGTATAAATAAAATCAATCAATGTGAGGGGTCCAGTTGGATCCCTCCAACCTGTTTCCCTGCATCCAAAGATGTTAGCACAATACCAATTCCGCTCCAGTACGGAATTATCGCGGTATATGGGTTTTTTATAAATCCGCTTACTAACGGCGCAATAGGGTCTCATCCGCTATACGAGGCGGGAAATCATCAATCCAATATATACATATGCCAATATGTATATATTGCTATATATATATATATATATCCTATCATATCTAATATCAACAATCCAAACAGACAATCAAACAATAACTGAAAATTCCACTTTCAATTGAGTGAGAAAATCTCACCTTAGCTATTATTTTGCAATCCATTTCCATTTTCTGCTTTGATTTCTCGTTTTATAGACCTTGTATAAATATTATACAAATTCATTAATATTTGAACAGACGAACAAATAAATTTCTCATTTTAAACAGATGGAGTTAACTAATTATTAAATTATTTCATTAACTAACAATTTTATTCAAACTAACTTCCTTTTAACTTTAAACCAAAATCTCATTTACATAATATTCCAAACATTTTGCTTATATTAATTTCGTCCATATTTTAAAATTCCTTTGTATAAAAATTCTTTTATATATTATAAACTTCTGTAGTTTTCAAAATATTATATACTTATTTATTTTATTCTTAAACCAATTTATATAAACTTTCTATGCTTACTTACAAAATTAAACTCTTAAATTTTAAAACTGGGCAGCAAATAACCGAATAAATTTCTCTATCGTATATATGTATCTCTTTTTATTTTTGTTTTACTGGAAAATTTCGCATATATGATAAAATTACCTTACTATATATATTTTAAAACAATTGATTTTTATTTTCTTTGAATCAAACATGTTTAAATTTCTGAGAAAAAAATCTATCTCTGTTTTATATATATTTTCTTCCTTACATATATACATATATATAAAATTTTAAATCGAAGAAAAATTGTTTCAATACCTTATTGCCAGAATTCGAGACCACCAAACTGCTCGACATCGCCCCTATCGGCCTCGCCATCATCCTTCAACGTCGACGAACCCACCATCAACGCCTCGCGAACTCCACCTCAACTTCGACAGTCGCTCGCGACATTCACCACGCCCCCAAATCGAACTCGCGAAGTCTGCCACCAAACCCTCCTAAACCGCGCGACTTCACTGTGTCGCCCTCGTCGCCGCACGTGACTGCGAGCATGCGTGATCAGAGATCGCCGTCGAGACCACTTCCCTTTGCCTTGCTCGAGTTCGAGCCCATCGCAACCCCAACATCAGACCACGACGCTGCCTTGCCCCCTCGCCTACCAGTCGCCATTCGCGATATCCCCCTTTTTGACCTCGTGTGCGCCTCTTGCCCTAGCCTCGACCGAGGCCTCGAACACTCGTCGCTGCAGCCTCGAGCGCGCCGCCTTCCCACCTTCGTTCTCGAGTTTGAGAACGCCCCTAGACTGGCCATGATTTCTTCGATTGATTTTGTTTTGAACTGGAGAACTCGGTTTTGTTTTTAAAAGAGGGAGGGGATGAGATACTTAAGGTTGAAGGGAGTATGGTCTGCACGATGAATTCGTGGCCTCTGCGTGATTTTAGGCACGAAATTAGGGACGATGTCGTTTGTTTTAAATTTTAAATTTAAATTTAATCTCGATAAAAACTTCAATGCGTTTTCGTGTCGTATTCTCACATACGAACTCCGAAAAATACGAAATTTGGAATCCGATAATAATTCGATATTACAGACCCAACGGCACTGGTTTCGTTGAATTCCGAGACAGTCTGAAAATTGACTATTTTAAATATCGATTCGAACAATTAAACTTCAAAACTGAACAGAACAGTTTCAAATTCAATCCTGACAGTTCGATTAGCTTCGGTATTATCAATACGAATTTTAAAAGCTTTCGAAATATTTTTCTTCAACTTTAAATTGAAGATTTAAATTTTATTCAACTTACAATAGATTAAATTCTGTAATTAAATCGCCAAAATTGAATTTATATCAAGGATTCAAATTAAATCACCGTTCAAATATTTAAAATTAATTAAATATTCTCAATTTAATTTGGTCAAAATTCTGGGTCGTTACAGACTTCCCTCCTTAAAAGAATTTCGTCCTCGAAATTACAAGTTAGGGAAAAATGTCCTTAACTCGTCTACTCTTTTTCACAATCTAATAGTTTTATCAATTTATCAATTCATCAAAACAAATCTTTCTATTAAAGATTCGTTATCATTCAATCTCGTTTTCCAACTTCAATTATAAGTTTCAAACACATTGTTTAACTTCAAAATTCAAATTCGGGTTTAAATTCAAATTTTAAACTTTCAAAATTTCTCAAAAATTTTCTAACACCCTGAATTTCCGAAAAATTTCGCCAGCGTCTCCTTTGCGCGGCTAATACGGCACGACTACAAAACGTCCCTACGGACTCTCAGATTTCAAAAAGAAAAAGAAAAAGCCAAGCGGCTAGAGAGAAATCATCAAAAACTCATATAGAAATTAAAATACGTACCTTTTTCGAGCAATTCAAATTTATCTTTGAAATCAAAATTTCCAATCCCTTTATACCTGTATATCTACTAGCCATTATATCTAGTTACAGCATTCAATCATTTTGCAAATTCGATCACAAAATTTCCAATATATGCTTAGTTTCAATTACTAACTCATTACAAATTCCAATTCACTTACAATTTCAAATTTGTCTTCAATTTCATTTACAATTGCAAATTATCTATTCATCCACTAATTCGTTCATTTTCAATTTGAATCTCATTTTATTTAATTGATTCACTTGCAAATTTATTCATTCATTCTCAAATTCTTTCATTTTCAATTGAATCTCATCTCTATCAAATTTGCAAATATTTATAAGTTATCAACTTATTTACATTTCGATTTATAATCACTTATATATTCATATTACAAATTCATTTCATTAATGAAGTTTAATTTTTTTCCAATATCTATCTGGAATTCCATTTTCATTTATAAATCACATTTACACTTCATATTTACCATTTTATTTATATATGAATTCGTTTCCTTATACTTTCAATTCACATTTATAGATTTCACTTGTTAATGAACTTTAATTCCAATCACAATTTCATATTTCACATTAACAATTTCTATTCGTATAAGTTATCAATTCAATAATATTCCGTAAATATTCTTTATAGTATTCCAGAGTCTTTTTCAACCTTTTCAAAACCATTTTGAAAACAAGTCAAATCATCCATTGAACTTTCAAAACAAAACCCAAACTTTTCAAACAACTTCCTTTTAAAATAATTTGGCAGCAATTTCTCTTTTGGAACCCCGAAAATGAACACCGGTGATGTCGCGATCATCATCGGAATTGTTTTCCAGCGACCGAAAAGAGTTTAGAGCTTTTATCTCTCTAAAATACTTTTTCAAAACCTTCGAAATTCATTTTCAAATCAAAAATGATTTAAACTTTCAAACCTCCAAAATTTTCAAATCCTTTTCAAACATTTCCAAAAACTTCTCTGGAATCTCGTTTTAAATTACAAATCAAATTTATAATTTATATTCTCAAATTTCATTTGTGTATGGATTTATATTTCTTAACTTTTGAGTTACGATTTGAATTTCTTATTCCATTTCATATAACAACGATAATAATTCCATGTTATTATTTTATAACAACCAAACATCCATATACTATGATAATTCATAGAAAATTATTTCTTTTCTATACAAAAATAGTTTTGGGCGAAATTATTTCATTTACCCTTTTAAAACAATACTGTGTCAGTTTACCTTGTTTAGAGTTTAGAAACCCCTATCGATTTACAGTTAGCTAGACTGCACCGACCAGAATCCATAAACAATCAACCGATAAGTCAACACAATACAAAACAATTTTATATTCAAATAACAAATACGCGCTGTAAAGACCCGCAAATCCGTCTTCCGAAAACCCGACACTGCTACGTCCACTGTAGCAATTGCCGAACAATCGGATGGCGAAAACGCGAAACTTTAATATTTAAAAGAAGAGGAGGAAGAAAGAAGAAGAACAACAGAAAACATCTGAACGACATCAATAGAAACACAGAACAGAGACAATATCAGAATCTCACATATCGCAGCGGAACAATATATAATAGATAAATGAATAATCTTTAAAACAAAGAACTATATCATTTTATACATACATCAATCATCAGAGTCAATATACAACAATGGACAGTTATATAACTTGTCCTCATACAGAGTATACAGCGGAATAAATACTATCAGATACAAATACTACGTCTCGCCATCCAGCTTATCTCCAAAGCTCCAGAATATCCAGAATATCCTGATAATCTAACTCTAGACTGCCCGTGTGGAAATTTGTGGGCACCCAGAGTTTAGAAGGGAAACAATAAACTCCGAGTCAGTCATGGTGACTGGTGTGAGATCGTAAAACAGTTTAACTTTTAAAAATAAATAGCAGAGAATTTTAAAGTCAATTCGAAATGCTTTTGGAAAATGAAACTACCATAAGACCTCCCGCCACACACACAATGCAAACGCAGACTTGGAGGAGATTTCTTCTTATGATAGTCAAAGATGATTACTACGCAAAAATCAAATTCTTTTTGATATTATTATTAGTGCATAGTGTAGAAAAACATTTCGAAAGTAGAATATAAATCTTAGCCAGCATAGGTACCATTATAGTATGCTTGCTATAGCTACCATATTAAATGGCAGGTTCTACAACTAAAACCGTACAAGTCACGTATTGTTTCTTTGGATTTCCAACAAATGGTCAGGCTAAGGAACTTCCTATCCACGATGGGTACGTCCCTGGAATAGACGACCCGAGAATCTAACGTTACGGTTAGATCTCTGCCAACACAAGGCCGGGTTACCTCTGCAAAAATAGGTAACTACTGACACGCGTATGCCATCCCCCGATCGTCACCGATCTTCCCGAGGATCCCCGATTCGCAACAAACCACATAGAAATAATAATGCAGTAACCACAGAGGTTAAGTATCTGGGCTCCATACCATGATACCACCTTTATCCAGAAGGAATGACATACACTAAGGGACGCTACTCCCTAGAACCTTGCTGCATTCGTCCTGTTTCGACCATTTCCGGGGTGTGAGGCTCAACGAAGTCTCGTCCACAAAGCTACGCTTTCTACAAAAAGCCCTGCTTCGGGTCAAACAAAATGATCAACCTATGATCACAAAGATATAAGATCAAACAAATGATCATATCGCAAATGATCAAACACTGATCATTTCACAGCAACACTCAGTATGCCACGTTACCAAATTGGGATATATCGCTGATAAATTTCAACTACATAACCTCTGAGCTCGTACGTCTCAGAGAAGGGTGTTAAGCTAAGAGAATAAATTCTCCGCCACCAACAGAAATGTATTTGAAAGAAATCAGCTTTATATCTCAAATTGTAACGTCAGACACACAATCCATATAAGTCTGTTCCGGGACCGAACAGAACCGAAGGCACTTCTCACGAAGCCCTTGCATTTCCGGATAATTTTCAATCACGTCAGGACTTCCCGTCACTAAGGGTGATAAAACCTCTAAACCGAAGATCAGTCGGTGTAGAGTAACTCGACGGTAATCCTTCCGTTTTCAAAAATATCCGGTCTTCAACACCGGTCTTCGAATGCGATTCATAACGACGTATCACATATTCGGAATGGGTTATACGACCCCATGGTCCTTTCCCGGCTAACCCGAATAGTGAGCGTTTATTTAAAAATAAGTGTGGCATTCAAATTCATCCAATTCACAACAAATACCTATCTAAAGGTAATTATTGATAGTTGGTTATTTAACTATCAATAAAGATGCGCAACATCCCCGGATTCCAATAATTTTCCAAATTATTTATTTTCCAAAAATATCTTTACTAGATATATAATTTCCACACTTAAAAAAATAAATCAATATTTATTTTTTTCCTAAAACAATTCCCCTTTCTTTTATAAATTCCATAGTGAATTTATATTTCAAAATATCTACTGATATACGATTTTCAAATCGTTTTCAATATTCAAATCCAATTTATCTTTACAAAGATAAATTCTCAAAACGTTTCATTTCATTTTGGAAAAGTATTTCCATACTTATTTTAAAAATAAGTATTTCGCAAATCTATTTATTTTCAACATTTGAAAATATTCAATATACTTAAATCAAATTAAGTATATATTTCATTCTTTAAAGAAATCTATTTTCTATAACAACATCAATTTGAGTCAAAACGAATGTTACGTAAAACATCGTTACGACGACTCAAAATCACTAGTATAGGGATTCGGATTTAGATAGATATATAAATCCCAATACTACATTAAAAACATTTGTTTTTGGAAATCATTTACTATAACAACAGTGTTATAGTCCACCATTTCCTTATTTTTCGAAAACATCTATTTCAACAATAAATGTTGAAATCTATGATTTCGATATTTAACACGTTTTAAAACATCTTTTAAAACAATTAACTTCATTTATAATATCGCTTTCCCAAACATAACCATTTTTACTTAAAAATATATTCACTGTCCAAAATCGTGAATATATCTACTCTGATAATCTTCTATATTTAATTCATCAAATTCCATCGCTTTCGAATTTATAAAACAACGTTTATAAATTCTCTTTCTATTTTATAACAACTTTGACTTATAAAATCTTCTTTTTTATTAACTTCGATCAATATTCCCTTTAAAGGCAAAAATCCAGTTTATAAGTAAATTTCTTATAATCATTCATTCTACAACTTCATACTTTATAAATCTATAAATTTCATATCTTTACAATTTATAATTCTATACATTTCATATCTTCGCATTTTTATAATTATAAATTTCATATCTTCTTATAAAACTCATTTTAAAATTCCAATAACTTTAATTGATAAATATCAATTTGATACATCTTTTATATACATTGGTTTAATAATTCAAAAATCTCAACTTAAACCATTTTTTAAATTTCTTAACTCTTTATTTCAAAAGAAATTACTTTTTTTGTTAAAATTCACAAAATCTTAACTTTTATAATTCAAAAGTTTTAACGTTTATCTATTTAAAGTAAATCAATTCAACAATTTAAATAAACGTATATTTTTCAAAGATCACTTTTAAAAATCAACTTTTTTAAAAATCAACATCGTTATTTTTAAATTTCAAAATTTGAATCCAATGATGCAACGCATCAATTAGTCAATCACAACAGTCAATATCATATCTCAACATATGATAACAGAATATATATTAACATCTGTAAATAAATAAATACAGTTGAGGAATCCAGTTGGATCCCTCCAACCTGTTTCCCTGCATCCAAAAACGTTAGCACAATACCAATTCCGCTCCAGTACGGAATTATCGCGGTATATAGGTTTTTATAAATCCGCTTACTAACGGCGCAATAGGGTCTCATCCGCTATACGAGGCGGGAAATCAATCAATCCAATATATACATATGCCAATATGTATATACTGCTATATATATAGATATATCCTATCATATCTAATACAAACAGCAATCATAGCAATCAAACAATAACTGTAAACATTCCACATTTTATTCGAGTGAGAAAAATCTCACCTTAGCTTTTAATTTGCAATCCCATTTTCCAATTTGATCATTTCTTCACGGTTTAACCTTGTATAACAATTTATACAATATATCAATATTTGAATTAAATCGAACACTTAAATTATTGTTCTATTTATCTACTTAACCAATTTCTCCTTTAATAATCGTTTTCTCCTTTTTTATAAACAAATTTCTTTTAACAAGTTATTTAACAAAAAAAAATGAAATTTTAAACGAGGTTTCTTTTAATAAATATATTTTTATATAATGACAATAATTAAATGAACCATTTAATCCAATTCATATCTTTAACTCGAATAATTAATTTCTACTCCAAAGTTATAATTTTTAAAGAAATTTTATCCCCTATTTCACTGGATATAAAACATCAAAACTGTACATATAATATTTTTTTTCTTTCCTGAACATCTTTTATTCATGTAAATTTTTAATTGGAGATGAACATCTCGTACCTTACAGCCAAAGCAACCCCAGAATGCCTGCCTCTACTTCGTCCATCACAGCCTCGACCACGAATTCGCTGCGCCTCCTCCAGATTTCTGCCATCGAAGCTTGACATTCGAGGCTCGCGAATTGATCGAACGCCTGCTACGACCTCGACTTCGAACCCAGATTTCGACGCCATCCCTCCACCACTTCGTTTGCGAGCCTCACGTCCCCGCATTAATGAATTCCGGTCGAACTGCCCTCTGACAGGCGCACGCTACCCTGGCTCTCACGCGATCGCTGCCCTCGGCCTTCGCCACACTTCGCGACCTAACCCTAATGCCAACTATCGCCGCCCCAACCCTGCTTTCAAATCGCGACACTCAGCTCCAACACGAGCTTTAAGTGAGGCGAACCACTCCAATTCAACTCGCGCTGCTTGCGTGAGCCTTCTGCCTCTCCTCTCGATTTAATTCGATCTATTCCCTTTTTGTTGATTCGAGAATGAAAAGTACCCGGTTGGTTTCGTTCGATCTGATAAAAAGAGTGAAGGGGAATTTTTGTTTTTTTTTTTATTTCGAATGGGTTAAGGAAATGGGGGAGAGCGAGAGGTATGTTTTAAAAATTGGAGGAGCATGGTTATCACGATTTTTATTCCGTGATTCTCGACTTGATTTTAGGCGTAAGATAGGGAAAGAAAACGTGCAAATGTCTGACCAATTTTTAAACTTAAATTTAAATCGAATTCGTTTGAAAACTTCAACGCGTTTTCTAACCGTGTGCTTACGTATTAACACCGAAAAATACGAAAATTGAAATCCGGCAATAATTCAATATTCCGGACCCAATGGAACTGGTTTCGTCGAATTCCGAGACTGTTTGAAAAATGACTATTTTTAATTATCGGTTCAAACCGTTAAATTCCAAAACTGAACGAATCACTTCTAAATTCGATTCTGAGAGTTCCATTATCTTCAGTTTTATAATTATGAATTTTAAAAGCTTTTGGAATATTTTTCTTCAGCTTATAATTGAAGATTCAAATTTTTATTCAACTTCAATAGATTAAATTATACCATTTAATCGCCAAATTTAAATGGAAATCGGGGATTCAAATTAAATCGTCGTTCAAATATTTAAAATTAATTAAATATTCTCAATTTAATTTGTTCAAAATTCTGGGTCGTTACAAACTTCCCTCCTTAAAAGAATTTCGTCCTCGAAATTACAAGTTAGGAAAAAATGGTCCTTAACTCGTCTACTATTTTTTTCAATCTAAATAGTTTTATCAATTCTTCAAAACAAATCTTCTACTAAAGAGTCGTTATTACTTCAACTAGTTTTTCAACTTCAATTACAGGTTTCAAACAACATTGTTTACTTCTCAATTCAAATTCGAGTTTAAATTCAAATTTAAACTTCCAAATTTTCTCAAAAATTTTCTAACACCCTAAATTTTCGAAAAATTTCGCCAGCGTCTCCTTTGCGCTGCTAATACGGCACGACTACAAAACGTCCCTACGGACCCTCAGATTTCAAAAAGAAAAAGAAAAAGCCAAGCGGCTAGAGAGAAATCATCAAAAACTCATATTATAATTCAAATACGTACCTTTTGTCGAGCAATTCAAATTATCTGTGAAATCAAATTCAATTCCCTTTATACCTGTATATCTACTAGCCATAATATCTAGTTATAACATCCAACTATTTTGCAAATTTTATTACAAACTTCTAATATCAACTTCTTATACCATTTCTAGTTTACTATAGAAGTTATATCCATTATTATTCAATTTCACATTCCACATTCATTTGAATTTAATCTACACTTTCAATCTAATTTAGATTTAGTTTACTTCTGAATATTGCATTTCATCAATTATCTTTAGTTCACTTCAAACAAATCTTAAAGCTTCATTTTATTTCACACAATTCAAATTTGTTTTCAATATCCAGTTTTACTTACTTACAAATTTAAAATGAATTTTAACATTCAACTTCATTTCCTTGCACTTACGATATCAAATTTTTTATTTACTCATTCACTAATTCATTCGTTTTCATTTTGAATCTCATTTCTATCAGATTTCAAATATTTCATAAGTTATCAACTCATTTACATCTTGATTTATACAAATCGCTTCTACATTCATATTACTAATTCCATTCCACTAATAAATTTTAATTTCGATCATTTTCTTGGAATCCCGTTCCAAGTTATAAATTCGTTCACAATTTATATTTACACTTTTAATTCATATGTGAATTCATTTCCTTATGCTTCCAATTCATATTTAAAATTTCATTCGTTAAATGGATTTTTATTTAAACTTTAAACTTTACAAGTTATCAATTTCATAATATTTCATAAATATTTTTATATAGTATTCCAGAGTCTTACCATCATTTCAAAGCCATTTTTGAAGACAATTCAAATCATTCTTTGAATTTCAAAAACAAAAATCCAAATTTCCAATCAACTACCATTTAAAACAATTTGGCAGCAATTCCTCTTCTGGAAACCCGAAAATGAACACCGGTGATGCCATGGTCATCATCGGAATTATTTTCCAGCGACCGAAAAGAGTTTAGAGCTTTTCATTTCTTTCAAAATACTTTTCAAAACCTTTGAAATTCATTTTCCAATCAAAAAAAGATTTAAACTTCTCGAATCTCCAAAATTTCAAATTCTTTTCAACACATTTCCAAAAACTTCTCTGGAATTCCGTTTTAAATTACAATTCACATTTATAATTCACATTCTCAAATTCTACTGGTATATGAATTCATTTCTTAAATTTGGAGTTATAATTCCAATTTCTCATTTAATTTCAATGATAATAGTTTAATATTATTACCTCTAGCAACCATGCAACCATATACTATTATAATTCATAGAAAAATATTTCTTTTATATACAAAAATAGTTTTGGGTAAAATTATTTCATTCACCCTATTTAAAACAATACTATGTCGTCTTGCCTCGTTTAAGTGTTTAGAAATCCCTATCGATAATATGGCGTCCCACATACCGACCAAAATTCATAAACATCTCAACGGATAAGCAAACACAATATAAAACATTTTATATTCACTAACAAATACGCGCTCGTATCTATTATTACACTCAACTCATCCTAGAGTACTACTGACTCTATCTCTAATGAGTAACACCCAACAGAACAGGGTTGTCGCTTAACCATATGCTCTGATACCAACTGTAAAGGTCCGAAAACAGCGGTCACAACCGGTAGGCTTTTCAACCATCCCAGCCCCACCGTGGCTTACAATGGTACCCCAAACTTGCTTTTACGGCCAGCCTCTCGACTGTCACGGCCTCTGCCTAACCAACCCATCCCTCTCAGGGACATGTAGGGGTAAGAGTCTCCCGTTCGCCACCAAACCGCGAAGCGAGAACCCCCTATCATGATGTAATGAAGCAAGACTGGTGTGAGATCGTAAAACAGTTTAACTTTTAAAAATAAATAGCAGAGAATTTTAAAGTCAATTCGAAATGCTTTTGGAAAATGAAACTACCATAAGACCTCCCGCCACACACACAATGCAAACGCAGACTTGGAGGAGATTTCTTCTTATGATAGTCAAAGATGCTTACTACGCAAAAATCAAATTCTTTTTGATATTATTATTAGTGCATAGTGTAGAAAAACATTTCGAAAGTAGAATATAAATCTTAGCCAGCATAGGTACCATTATAGTATGCTTGCTATAGCTACCATATTAAATGGCAGGTTCTACAACTAAAACCGTACAAGTCACGTATTGTTTCTTTGGATTTCCAACAAATGGTCAGGCTAAGGAACTTCCTATCCACGATGGGTACGTCCCTGGAATAGACGACCCGAGAATCTAACGTTACGGTTAGATCTCTGCCAACACAAGGCCGGGTTACCTCTGCAAAAATAGGTAACTACTGACACGCGTATGCCATCCCCCGATCGTCACCGATCTTCCCGAGGATCCCCGATTCGCAACAAACCACATAGAAATAATAATGCAGTAACCACAGAGGTTAAGTATCTGGGCTCCATACCATGATACCACCTTTATCCAGAAGGAATGACATACACTAAGGGGCGCTACTCCCTAGAACCTTGCTGCATTCGTCCTGTTTCGACCATTTCCGGGGTGTGAGGCTCGACGAAGTCTCGTCCACAAAGCTACGCTTTCTACAAAAAGCCCTGCTTCGGGTCAAACAAAATGATCAACCTATGATCACAAAGATATAAGATCAAACAAATGATCATATCGCAAATGATCAAACACTGATCATTTCACAGCAACACTCAGTATGCCACGTTACCAAATTGGGATATATCGCTGATAAATTTCAACTACATAACCTCTGAGCTCGTACGTCTCAGAGAAGGGTGTTAAGCTAAGAGAATAAATTCTCCGCCACCAACAGAAATGTATTTGAAAGAAATCAGCTTTATATCTCAAATTGTAACGTCAGACACACAATCCATATAAGTCTGTTCCGGGACCGAACAGAACCGAAGGCACTTCTCACGAAGCCCTTGCATTTCCGGATAATTTTCAATCACGTCAGGACTTCCCGTCACTAAGGGTGATAAAACCTCTAAACCGAAGATCAGTCGGTGTAGAGTAACTCGACGGTAATCCTTCCGTTTTCAAAAATATCCGGTCTTCAACACCGGTCTTCGAATGCGATTCATAACGACGTATCACATATTCGGAATGGGTTATACGACCCCATGGTCCTTTCCCGGCTAACCCGAATAGTGAGCGTTTATTTAAAAATAAGTGTGGCATTCAAATTCATCCAATTCACAACAAATACCTATCTAAAGGTAATTATTGATAGTTGGTTATTTAACTATCAATAAAGATGCGCAACATCCCCGGATTCCAATAATTTTCCAAATTATTTATTTTCCAAAAATATCTTTACTAGATATATAATTTCCACACTTAAAAAAATAAATCAATATTTATTTTTTTCCTAAAACAATTCCCCTTTCTTTTATAAATTCCATAGTGAATTTATATTTCAAAATATCTACTGATATACGATTTTCAAATCGTTTTCAATATTCAAATCCAATTTATCTTTACAAAGATAAATTCTCAAAACGTTTCATTTCATTTTGGAAAAGTATTTCCATACTTATTTTAAAAATAAGTACTTCGCAAATCTATTTATTTTCAACATTTGAAAATATTCAATATACTTAAATCAAATTAAGTATATATTTCATTCTTTAAAGAAATCTATTTTCTATAACAACATCAATTTGAGTCAAAACGAATGTTACGTAAAACATCGTTACGACGACTCAAAATCACTAGTATAGGGATTCGGATTTAGATAGATATATAAATCCCAATACTACATTAAAAACATTTGTTTTTGGAAATCATTTACTATAACAACAGTGTTATAGTCCACCATTTCCTTATTTTTCGAAAACATCTATTTCAACAATAAATGTTGAAATCTATGATTTCGATATTTAACACGTTTTAAAACATCTTTTAAAACAATTAACTTCATTTATAATATCGCTTTCCCAAACATAACCATTTTTACTTAAAAATATATTCACTGTCCAAAATCGTGAATATATCTACTCTGATAATCTTCTATATTTAATTCATCAAATTCCATCGCTTTCGAATTTATAAAACAACGTTTATAAATTCTCTTTCTATTTTATAACAACTTTGACTTATAAAATCTTCTTTTTTATTAACTTCGATCAATATTCCCTTTAAAGGCAAAAATCCAGTTTATAAGTAAATTTCTTATAATCATTCATTCTACAACTTCATACTTTATAAATCTATAAATTTCATATCTTTACAATTTATAATTCTATACATTTCATATCTTCGCATTTTTATAATTATAAATTTCATATCTTCTTATAAAACTCATTTTAAAATTCCAATAACTTTAATTGATAAATATCAATTTGATACATCTTTTATATACATTGGTTTAATAATTCAAAAATCTCAACTTAAACCATTTTTTAAATTTCTTAACTCTTTATTTCAAAAGAAATTACTTTTTTTGTTAAAATTCACAAAATCTTAACTTTTATAATTCAAAAGTTTTAACGTTTATCTATTTAAAGTAAATCAATTCAACAATTTAAATAAACGTATATTTTTCAAAGATCACTTTTAAAAATCAACTTTTTTAAAAATCAACATCGTTATTTTTAAATTTCAAAATTTGAATCCAATGATGCAACGCATCAATTAGTCAATCACAACAGTCAATATCATATCTCAACATATGATAACAGAATATATATTAACATCTGTAAATAAATAAATACAGTTGAGGAATCCAGTTGGATCCCTCCAACCTGTTTCCCTGCATCCAAAAACGTTAGCACAATACCAATTCCGCTCCAGTACGGAATTATCGCGGTATATAGGTTTTTATAAATCCGCTTACTAACGGCGCAATAGGGTCTCATCCGCTATACGAGGCGGGAAATCAATCAATCCAATATATACATATGCCAATATGTATATACTGCTATATATATAGATATATCCTATCATATCTAATACAAACAGCAATCATAGCAATCAAACAATAACTGTAAACATTCCACATTTTATTCGAGTGAGAAAAATCTCACCTTAGCTTTTAATTTGCAATCCCATTTTCCAATTTGATCATTTCTTCACGGTTTAACCTTGTATAACAATTTATACAATATATCAATATTTGAATTAAATCGAACACTTAAATTATTGTTCTATTTATCTACTTAACCAATTTCTCCTTTAATAATCGTTTTCTCCTTTTTTATAAACAAATTTCTTTTAACAAGTTATTTAACAAAAAAAATGAAATTTTAAACGAGGTTTCTTTTAATAAATATATTTTTATATAATGACAATAATTAAATGAACCATTTAATCCAATTCATATCTTTAACTCGAATAATTAATTTCTACTCCAAAGTTATAATTTTTAAAGAAATTTTATCCCCTATTTCACTGGATATAAAACATCAAAACTGTACATATAATATTTTTTTTCTTTCCTGAACATCTTTTATTCATGTAAATTTTTAATTGGAGATGAACATCTCGTACCTTACAGCCAAAGCAACCCCAGAATGCCTGCCTCTACTTCGTCCATCACAGCCTCGACCACGAATTCGCTGCGCCTCCTCCAGATTTCTGCCATCGAAGCTTGACATTCGAGGCTCGCGAATTGATCGAACGCCTGCTACGACCTCGACTTCGAACCCAGATTTCGACGCCATCCCTCCACCACTTCGTTTGCGAGCCTCACGTCCCCGCATTAATGAATTCCGGTCGAACTGCCCTCTGACAGGCGCACGCTACCCTGGCTCTCACGCGATCGCTGCCCTCGGCCTTCGCCGCACTTCGCGACCTAACCCTAATGCCAACTATCGCCGCCCCGACCCTGCTTTCAAATCGCGACACTCAGCTCCAACACGAGCTTTAAGTGAGGCGAACCACTCCAATTCAACTCGCGCTGCTTGCGTGAGCCTTCTGCCTCTCCTCTCGATTTAATTCGATCTATTCCCTTTTTGTTGATTCGAGAATGAAAAGTACCCGGTTGGTTTCGTTCGATCTGATAAAAAGAGTGAAGGGGAATTTTTGTTTTTTTTTGATTTCGAATGGGTTAAGGAAATGGGGGAGAGCGAGAGGTATGTTTTAAAAATTGGAGGAGCATGGTTATCACGATTTTTATTCCGTGATTCTCGACTTGATTTTAGGCGTAAGATAGGGAAAGAAAACGTGCAAATGTCTGACCAATTTTTAAACTTAAATTTAAATCGAATTCGTTTGAAAACTTCAACGCGTTTTCTAACCGTGTGCTTACGTATTAACACCGAAAAATACGAAAATTGAAATCCGGCAATAATTCAATATTCCGGACCCAATGGAACTGGTTTCGTCGAATTCCGAGACTGTTTGAAAAATGACTATTTTTAATTATCGGTTCAAACCGTTAAATTCCAAAACTGAACGAATCACTTCTAAATTCGATTCTGAGAGTTCCATTATCTTCAGTTTTATAATTATGAATTTTAAAAGCTTTTGGAATATTTTTCTTCAGCTTATAATTGAAGATTCAAATTTTTATTCAACTTCAATAGATTAAATTATACCATTTAATCGCCAAATTTAAATGGAAATCGGGGATTCAAATTAAATCGTCGTTCAAATATTTAAAATTAATTAAATATTCTCAATTTAATTTGTTCAAAATTCTGGGTCGTTACACGCGCTCATATCTATTATTACACTCAACTCATTCTAGAGTACTACTGACTCTATCTCTAATGAGTAACACCCAACAGAGCAGGGTTGTCGCTTAACCATATGCTCTGATACCAAATGTAAAGACCCGCAAATCCGTCTTCCGAAAACCCGACACTGCTACGTCCACTGTAGCAATTGCCGAACAATCGGATGGCGAAAACGCGAAACTTTAATATTTAAAAGAAGAGGAGGAAGAGAAGATAGAAGAAAAAGAGAAGAAGAACAACAGAACAACATCAGAACAGAAAAACAATATCAGAATCTTACACATCGCAGCGGAATAATATACAATAGATAATTACTAGTCTTTTAAAACAAAGAACTATATCAGTTTATATATACATCAATCAGAGTCAATATACAACTCAATACAATACATCACATCAATGGACAGTTATCTAAACTTGTCCTTATACAGAATACACAGCGGAATAAATACTATCAGATACAAATACTACGTCTCGTCATCCAGCCTATCTCCAAGCTCCAGAATATCCAGAATATCCTGATAACATAACTCTAGGCTGCCCGTGTGGAAAATTAGTGGACACCCAGAGTTTAGAAGGGAACAATAAACTCCGAGTCAGTCATGGTGACTGGTGTGAGATCGTAAAACAGTTATTCTTTAAAATAAACAACAGGAAGTTTTTAAAGTCAATTCGCAATGCTTTTGGAAAATGAAACTACCATAAGACCTCCCACCACACACACAATGCAAACGCAGAATTGGAGAAGATTTCTTCTTATGATAGTCAAAGATGCTTACTACGCAAAATCAAATCATTTTGATATTTTTATTAGTGCATAGTGTAGAAAACATTTCGAAAGTATAATATTAATCTTAGCCAGCATAGGCATTCCGCACTTATGCCTACTATAGCTACCATCCAAACAGTGGTGACCACCATAAGTGAATGATAGGTTCTACAACTAAAACCGTACAAGATCGTATTGTTTCTTTGGATTCCCAACAAATGGTCAGGCTAAGGAACTTCCTATCCACGATGGGTACGTCCCTGGAATAGACGACCCGAGAATCTAACGTTACGGTTAGATCTCTGCCAACACAAGGCCGGGTTACCTCTGCAAAAATAGGTAACTACTGACACGCGTATGCCATCCCCCGATCGTCACCGATCTTCCCGAGGATCCCCGATTCGCAACAAACCACATAGATAATAATAATGCAGTAACCACAGAGGTTAAGTATCTGGGCTCCATACCATGATACCACCTTTATCCAGAAGGAATGACATACACTAAGGGGCGCTACTCCCTAGAACCTTGCTGCATCCTTCCTGTTTCGACCATTTCCGGGGTGTGAGGCTCGAGGAAGTCTCGTCCACAAAGCTACGCTTTCTATAAAAAGCCCTGCTTCGGGTCAAACAAAATGATCAACCTATGATCACAAAGATATAAGATCAAACAAATGATCATATCACAAATGATCAAACACTGATCACTTCACAGCAACACTTAGTATGCCACGTTACCAAATTGGGATATATCGCTGATAAATTTCAACTACATAACCTCTGAGCTCGTACGTCTCAGAGAAGGGTGTTAAGCTAAGAGAATAAATTCTCCGCCACCAACAGAAATGTATTTGAAAGAAATCAGCTTTATATCTCAAATTGTAACGTCAGACACACAATCCATACAAGTCTGTTCCGGGATCGAACAGAACCGAAGGCACTTCTCACGAAGCCCTTGCATATCCGGATAATTTTCAATCACGTCAGGACTTCCCGTCACTAAGGGTGATAAAACCTCTAAATCGAAGATCAGTCGATGTAGAGTAACTCGACGGTAATCCTTCCATTTTCAAAAATATCCGGTCTTCAACACCGGTCTTTGAATGCAATTCATAACGACGTATCACATATTCGGAATGGGTTATACGACCCCATGGTCCTTTCCCGGCTAACCCGAATAGTGAGCGTTTATTCAAAAATAAGTGTGGCATTCAAATTCATCCAATTCACAACAAATACCTATGTAAAGGTAATTATTGATAGTCGGTTATTTAACTATCAATAAAGATGCGCAACATCATCAGATTCCAAATAATTTTCCATCTTATTTCATCTTCAAAAATATCTTCACTAGATATAAAAATTTCCACACTTCAAAAATAAACCAACGTTTATTTTCTTTAAAACGAATTTCCATTTCTTTTATAAATTCCATAGTGAATTTATATTTCAAAAATATCTACTGATATACGATTTTCAAATTGATTTCAATATTCAACTTCAATTTATCTTTCAAAGATAATTGCTCAAAACAGTTCATTTCATATTGGAAAAGTATTTCCATACTTATTAAATAATAAGTAATTCACAAATCTATTTATTTTCAACATTTGAAAATATTCAATATACTTAAATCAAATTAAGTATATATTTCATTCTTTTTAAGGAAATCACAAATTTTAACATCTATTTGAGTCAAAACGAATGTTACGTAAAACATCGTTACGACGACTCAAAAATCACTAGTATAGGGATTCGGATTTTAAGATAGGTATATAAATCCCAATACTACATCAAAACATTTCCTTTCGGAAATCATTTACTATAACAACAGTGTTATAGTCCATCATTTCCTTAAATTTCTCGAAAACGTCTATTTCAACAATAAATATTGAAATCTATGCTTTCGATTCATAATACATTTTAAAACATCTTTAAAATGTTTAACTTTATTTTTAAAATATTCCTTCTTCAAAAATGAATCCATTTTACTTAACCATATATTCACTGTCCAAAATCGTGAATAAAATTTACTTAACCCAATTTCAATCTTTTCCACACATTTTTATTTCAATAAAAATTCGCTATCCAAAATCGCGAATATATCTTCTTTGATAATCTTCTATATTTAATTTATCAATTCAATCTATTTTCGAATTTATAAGCACGTTTATAAATTCTATTTCTCTTTTAATAACAACTTCGACTTATAAACCTTCTTTTATCAACTTCTATATTTAACTTATCAAAATAAGTGACTTTGGGTTTATAAACAACTTTTATAAAATTTAATTCTATTAATAAAAGCTTCAATACCAAATCAATTTCAATATTGATTTCTAATTTTATTTTCACTACTAAATAGATTCCTTATTTTCCTCAAATCATTCAATATTCTATTTTTAAATGGATTCTTCAAATTGGAATCATTTTACATTGATTTCCCAAATCATTTCAATTTACCAATTTTAAAATTTCTAATTGGATTTCCAGCTTATCTCCTTTTAAATAAATTCTTTTTAAAGAAAATAAATTTCTATTGTCTTCTTTCAATCTATTTAGAAATCCAGATTTTTAAATTAATTTCCTCAATTTAAAATCACTATTATATGAAATTCATTTATTTAACATTTTCACTTTATTCTGGAAATAAATTCGATAAGATTATAAAAGTTAACTTTTTATACTTTAAAATTCCTTTCTTCGAATTTATTAAATTTCTAAAATCAAATTCACTTAGAAATTTCTATTTTGATTTCCAAAAATTCAATTTCATTTATTTTTGGAATCCAATGATATCAAACATCCATTCAGCTAAATTTTTAGCTTTCAATCAATTTTCCAGACATCGATATGATCAATAACATCAATATAATCATTCACAGATTCATATCACAGTATAAATAAAATCAATCAATGTGAGGGGTCCAGTTGGATCCCTCCAACCTGTTTCCCTGCATCCAAAGATGTTAGCACAATACCAATTCCGCTCCAGTACGGAATTATCGCGGTATATGGGTTTTTTATAAATCCGCTTACTAACGGCGCAATAGGGTCTCATCCGCTATACGAGGCGGGAAATCATCAATCCAATATATACATATGCCAATATGTATATATTGCTATATATATATATAGATATATCCTATCATATCTAATATCAACAATCCAAACAGACAATCAAACAATAACTGAAAATTCCACTTTCAATTGAGTGAGAAAATCTCACCTTAGCTATTATTTTGCAATCCATTTCCATTTTCTGCTTTGATTTCTCGTTTTATAGACCTTGTATAAATATTATACAAATTCATTAATATTTGAACAGACGAACAAATAAATTTCTCATTTTAAACAGATGGAGTTAACTAATTATTAAATTATTTCATTAACTAACAATTTTATTCAAACTAACTTCCTTTTAACTTTAAACCAAAATCTCATTTACATAATATTCCAAACATTTTGCTTATATTAATTTCGTCCATATTTTAAAATTCCTTTGTATAAAAATTCTTTTATATATTATAAACTTCTGTAGTTTTCAAAATATTATATACTTATTTATTTTATTCTTAAACCAATTTATATAAACTTTCTATGCTTACTTACAAAATTAAACTCTTAAATTTTAAAACTGGGCAGCAAATAACCGAATAAATTTCTCTATCGTATATATGTATCTCTTTTTATTTTTGTTTTACTGGAAAATTTCGCATATATGATAAAATTACCTTACTATATATATTTTAAAACAATTGATTTTTATTTTCTTTGAATCAAACATGTTTAAATTTCTGAGAAAAAAATCTATCTCTGTTTTATATATATTTTCTTCCTTACATATATACATATATATAAAATTTTAAATCGAAGAAAAATTGTTTCAATACCTTATTGCCAGAATTCGAGACCACCAAACTGCTCGACATCGCCCCTATCGGCCTCGCCATCATCCTTCAACGTCGACGAACCCACCATCAACGCCTCGCGAACTCCACCTCAACTTCGACAGTCGCTCGCGACATTCACCACGCCCCCAAATCGAACTCGCGAAGTCTGCCACCAAACCCTCCTAAACCGCGCGACTTCACTATGTCGCCCTCGTCGCCGCACGTGACTGCGAGCATGCGTGATCAGAGATCGCCGTCGAGACCACTTCCCTTTGCCTTGCTCGAGTTCGAGCCCATCGCAACCCCAACATCAGACCGCGACGCTGCCTTGCCCCCTCGCCTACCAGTCGCCATTCGCGATATCCCCCTTTTTGACCTCGCGTGCGCCTCTTGCCCTAGCCTCGACCGAGGCCTCGAACACTCGTCGCTGCAGCCTCGAGCGCGCCGCCTTCCCACCTTCGTTCTCGAGTTTGAGAACGCCCCTAGACCGGCCATGATTTCTTCGATTGATTTTGTTTTGAACTGGAGAACTCGGTTTTGTTTTTAAAAGAGGGAGGGGATGAGATACTTAAGGTTGAAGGGAGTATGGTCTGCACGATGAATTCGTGGCCTCTGCGTGATTTTAGGCACGAAATTAGGGACGATGTCGTTTGTTTTAAATTTTAAATTTAAATTTAATCTCGATAAAAACTTCAATGCGTTTTCGTGTCGTATTCTCACATACGAACTCCGAAAAATACGAAATTTGGAATCCGATAATAATTCGATATTACGGACCCAACGGCACTGGTTTCGTTGAATTCCGAGACAGTCTGAAAATTGACTATTTTAAATATCGATTCGAACAATTAAACTTCAAAACTGAACAGAACAGTTTCAAATTCAATCCTGACAGTTCGATTAGCTTCGGTATTATCAATACGAATTTTAAAAGCTTTCGAAATATTTTTCTTCAACTTTAAATTGAAGATTTAAATTTTATTCAACTTACAATAGATTAAATTCTGTAATTAAATCGCCAAAATTGAATTTATATCAACGATTCAAATTAAATCACCGTTCAAATATTTAAAATTAATTAAATATTCTCAATTTAATTTGGTCAAAATTCTGGGTCGTTACAGAACTCCTTTACATTTGGCATTGATTAACCGGAGATTTACATATCCCTCCATTTAGATGATGCTATCTCTGGTTATGCCAAATTCTATCTCTGGCAATCGAATGTCGATTTGCCTTGGAATTCTGCATCGATCATATTCCTGAAGTCATGGTTGACCCGGTTAAGGTCGCCCGCGACTTGTATAAGTATATCCATCTTCTATTTGGTAAGTTAATTATCTCATCTTCGTTCAAGCCTATCTTCGAATCAAAATTTTATTTGATTAGAGTTCTTTTAAATTGAATCTCTATCATTGTTTTGAAATCCGTCCGTGAATCATCCTTTGAAAATCGGGTTTGTTTATATTTTAGAAATTTTTTTCTAAACCGAAATTATTATTTTGATAAGTATGATTATATTCTATATATAAAAGTGAACTGTTTTTGATAAAGATTTAATACCCTTTTTAAAATGAGAATCTGAGGTTTTGAAATGATTTGTAATTTTGAAAAATTATATAAGAAATTTGATTTATCTAAAAATGATTTATAACTGAAGGATTTTAAATTTGAAATTCGAGAATTGAACTCCGATGTTTTGAAATTGGTTTTAAGATTTTGAAATATATAATAATAATATGATTTAAAAGTATTTTCCGAATAAGAAATGTTTCAAATGACTTCTAATGAGTTTCGAATGATTTCGAAGAAATTCCAAAAGATGTTTGAGAAAATAGAAGTCCAGAACTCACTTATGTCGCTGGAAAATAATTTCGTGATGAGTGCACGCATCATCAACATTGATTTTTGAGTTTTAGAGTGGGAAAGAGGCCACTTTAGTAGCATTGCTACGCGAGTGATTTTGCGAAACCAATTTTGATTTCAAATTCCGAAGTAAGATTTGATATTCAAAGGATATATTTATATATATTTGAAATGATTTGAAGTAAGCCGGTGTTCAGTCCTTGAGTTTCGGATTTAATATAACCCCATATATTAAAATTGATTTACTGATTTGTTGCTGATTTCCAACTCTTGAATTTGAAAATGATTTCTTCAACTATTTTGAAGGTTCGAGCACTTCCAAATCAAGGTTAACTTTTCAAAGCTAAGAAATTTTGAAAAGTATAAAGTATATAAGTTTGGTATGTATGTTAAAGTATGTAGTAATATGATTTAAATAAGTTGAAACTGTTTTGTTAAGTAAATGAATAAGGCAATTTTAAAATTTTCTAATATGAAATTTAGATTTGAAATGTTTTGAAAAGAATTTGGTCTTCAAAATATTTTGAACAAAGTTTAGTTAAATGTTTTAACTTAGTAACATCTTTACGAAACTATATATTTAACAAGTTGGAATAAATATATAAGTTGTACGTATGCTATTTTATTCGCATAAATAATTTGATCCAGGTTCGAGTACACAAGTTCGAGGTGAATTACACCATTTCGTGTTAGGATTTTTCATTCGATTCTTAATGGCGAATATTTGATATGGATTTTGGGCTTGATTTTAGAATTCTCTATCATAGTATATGGCTATGCAAGGAGACTGATGGCTTCTAGTCGAGAAACCACATCGAAATCCGCATTAGGGAAGTCGAATGGACAATACTAGTTCGAAAGCGAACTTGTGTGATCGAACGAGCGATCAAATGTTATTTTGCGAAATGATGACGTATGTACATCTTATATTCTAATATCGGTGATATATTTTGACGCTGAAATTGAAAGCGTCAGGTTAGAATATCTTCGCTTACTAAAAGAAAATTTCCAATTTAAATTACAAAGATATATAACCCATAAAAGCAAAGATATTCAATCCCATATGGCTATTCATACAGTGAAATTTATTTTGTAAAATTTGATCCTTATATAAGATGGACCTTATGTAGGTATAAGATTGATTTTGAAAACCATTGATTTTGGAAATGAATTGGTTGACTTAAATGATATTGATTTAGAAACTTGGATTATTTTCTAAATTTATTATGTTGGAAACTTTGAAACTAAAGATATTTAAATTGAGAAGAAATAATTTAGTGAGATTGTATATGATTTTGAAACTAAACTAATATTGAAACAAATTAAAATTTGAGAACCTTATTTTTTCTAAATACCTGATTTGGGAGTTATCGAACTTATTTGAAAATTTGGTTTGTATAAGTATGAGGTTCATTCGAAAACTACAGATTTGAAAAGGTACTCAATTTGAAAAGTGAAATCTTATATAATTGAAGTCTATATAAGTGTGATTTGATATACTATTGATTTTGGAAAGGTATTTGATTTGAAAATTTAATCTTATATATAATGGACTTTATATAAGTATGATATTTGAAATTAATTTGAAAGGTACTATATGATACATATTTTCGAAGTAAAGATATGGAAAGTGCCTTCTGCTTGATATCCGATTTGTGGCCACATCTTGGATTCATTCTATCGATATTATTCTCTCTGATTTTTGGTTTTCCGGATATGATACTCGAGTGTCCTTCGAATTCCATGGCATTACCCATGGTCTTACGGGCGCGACTGCCTAGCGCAACAGCCTGGCTGAGATAGCCTAAGGGTACAGATTGTTTCCTGGGGGATCCAGGCGTAATCATTGTGTATCCTGCACTCTATGTAGGTCGCATTAGTAGCACAACTGCCTGGCTGAGATGGCCTAGGGGTACGGATTGTTTCCTGGGGGATCCAGGCGTAACCATTGTGTATCCTACATTCTACTAGTCATCATGGCGTAACTCGCAGGGCTGAGAAAGCTTACGGATATGGATTGTTTCCTGGGGGATCCAGGCGTAACCATTGTGTATCTGCGAACCATGGTTAGACAAAGGTTTTGTTTGTTTTTTGTTTGGATTGTACTTTCCATATCTGTTTTTAAAAAAGTTTTTCCAGTATTTTCACTAGGTGTTAAAACAAGTCTACTAAGTACTTGGAGAATTCTAGTTTTGCGTCTGATCAACGCACTACCAGAGTCTACTGGAACAAGGATAAACTTGTTGAAACATCGAGTTATAAAAGTATTTTATTATAAAAGTATTTTCAACAAAGGAATTCTGTATTAATATTTGAAATTGAAATTCTTATGGTTCTAAATTAATTGTTCGTGCCCGATACTATTCTTTTGAATCTACCTTATCTGCCCTGCTTTATTTATTCACCTATATTCTCTTTTCCTCATCTATCTTCTTTCCTTCTTTCCTTCTTTTGAATATATACTTTAAAATATTGTTTATTTATGTACTACATGGTATAATAGAAATTTTTTTAGTGTTTCAGAAGTTATTAATTAATTATAACATATTTAAAGAGAATGAATATTAATTTATTATAATGTTGGAAGTATCTTGAGATAAATAAAAAAGTTTTTTATTTATAAATTTTGGATTTAAAATTTTCAATAGCTTCTTTGTAAATATAAGTAATAATGTAAATAATTGCTTTCAAAGGAGTTTTGAAAAGTATTAAAGTATTAAAGAAAATTAAATTTCGAATTAAGTTTTTAAATGAATATTTCAAGTAAAATTTGTATAGTTTTAAATTAATTGTTTATCTTGTACTTCAATCTATTTTTTCTTTCTGTTTGTTGCTATTCTCCTACCTCCTTCCTTTTCGGGGACGAAAAGTTTTGAGTGGGGGAGAGTGTAACAACCCATAAATTTTAAACGGTTTGAATAACGTATTTAATTGAATTTGTAAGAAATTTTAAATAATAATATTTTGAAATAAAAATTTAATGTTTGGATTACGTATAATTAAATATAAGTAGTTGAATTAGATTTTTATTTGATTTTAATACGAAATTAATATTTGTATTTGTTGAAATCTTTCCATTAAGGAAAGAGAATGTATTAAAATGAACATTTAATTTGGTAGTTAACATAATGATATTTTGTTTATAAGTTTTAAAAGAGAAAATTTTTCAAAATGTTTTCCAAATATAATAATTAATATAAGAAAGATATTTTGAAATAAAAGTAACAGGTTGTATTCTGTGAATTTACAATTTTTTTTATTTACTATAAAGCAGTAGATAGTTGTTATTATTTTATATGTTAATTTAATGATTTAAAAGTTAATATGGTTTCAATTGGGAATAATATTTATTTTGAAGTTAAATAATAAATTTATCTATAGCCTTGCATTCCAAGTAGGAAAGAAATCACTTCCCTAGACGTTCAATTTCTTTTAAATCTAGTTTTGATAAGTTACGTGTAAATTTCTACGCTTCCCTTTTTCCTCATTTTTAAAATAGGAATAAAAAAAATTCGCGTAGTAGTTTCAAGCAAATTTATTTCTCTTTAGAAGTTCAAAACCCATTTCAAAGATTGTTGAAATTCACATGTATAAGTGTCTCTTCTTTTCCATTTACTCCTTTACAATTAATAGGAACAAAACCTTTGATTTTCATTACCATTCAAATGAAATTCTTTTATTTCCTTAATGTTCCTATACCATTAATTAGTACGTTTCTTTATTTAATCTATCCAACTCAATTATCTCCTAAATCAAATATCACGCGCAAATTCCTCCTCACAGGAATTATTTCCTGCCATTTCTCCAAGAAATCAATACTAGTTTCATTTAAATACTCAGCCTTGTACGCAAATAAATTTTCACCACCTTCCCATGTTATAAATATTTCTTGCGTTTTAATCAACGCATTTACTTCCTAATAAATTTTAAACGTGTATAAAATGTTTGCCAAAGATTTCTTGCAGTTTCCTTTTGCTAAATTCACGCAATCAATACCACTGTAAATATTCGCTCAAATCTTTCTTGCCTATATTCTCTCACCTCAATTAATGCAATCGTGTATAATTGCTTTAAATTTATTTCTTGCCTATATTCTATCACCTCAATCAATGCAGTCGTGTATAAATATAAGCCTCGTACACAAATAGTTTTCAATTGCATCTCAACATTTTCTTCATTTCTTCTTGCGTGCATGAGCTCTGAAGGTATGGCCTCCATTTTCTTCTTTTTATATTATATATATATATATATATTCCATGTTTTCCTTCTCCCCTCCCTGTCCTCTGCTTCCAATATATTTGACCAATCCATCTTTATATTTCAACTCGCGTTCACAAATTTTCACATTAGAACGGTCTCCATTTAATTGATATATAGCATAAAAACTATATCTACATATATTTTTATGTTTAATGCTTATGTGAATTTTAAGCCAAGCTTTTTAGAGACGTATATATATACGTTAGTCTTATATCTTATTTGTTATTATTAAATATTAGTAATATACATATTTTGAAAATATAATTAGATTTTTATTCCTGTTCGAATATAACATATATTAGTTGACAGCTGAGTGTTGTAAAAGCATTTGTGATTTATGTTGTAACACTAAAAATTTAAATGTATAATTTTCATCTCAATTCTAGTGTATATATATAAAGTATGTTTTGTTTTTTTTTGTCTTTTCTGTAGTGCTTTCATAATGTACGGTCTATATATATAGATTGATTTTCTCAGTATATGCTTTGAATTTTGAGTAAACTATATATAAATATGTTATTTTAAAATGCGTGTTTTTAAATAAGTGATGATTTTTATATATATTATGCCTATATTTTATTTTGTGTGTGTGTTTAAAGGTAATATTGATTTAAGAGGAAAAACGTTTATGTGTTTAAATTTAAGTATTGATTTTTCAATAATATGATGATGTTTTGTTTTAATATGTATTTTAAATTTAATATCAGTTTCAAACAATGTGAATATTTTATTTGAATATCTGTCTTAAATTAAATTTATTGAGATTTTAAGGAAATTTAAATAACACATATAATATGTACTCTGTTTATATCAAACTGATTGATTTTTTTTTCTCATCGATTTCTATCTATCAGCTTTATCATCAAATTCGTGCCAATTTTGCTTTGCTTCAAAGTTCGTGTTGGGATCCATAACTGACCTCATTATCGTTCTTCCCTAGCCTCGAAAGGTGAGCAATCACTCACGATTAATTTTCTTTTATTTATTAAATTTGGTTTCAATTGAAACGACAATTGAAATATACTACTGAAGTTAGTAAATCTGTTATATATGCTATTATCTGTAAACTGTTCACCTATGGGATATGACACCATATCCTATTGTTTATACTTTATTTAATTACTGTTGATATATGTCTGTTGTTATATTATTATCATATCCTATTATATTATTATTATTATCTGTTATCACTCTGCAAGTTCCCTGTAGTTTAGAATTCACTATGGGTTGAAATGATACATACCCGAACGGACTTTAGAATAGGAGAATTTCGTTATGGGTTGAAATGATAGACCAAAGCGATTTTTATTGAATTTGGGATTACGGGTCGAAATGATATCTACCTGTATGTATTTAAATTTACGGATTGAAATGATAAATATCTGTATCACTTGACCATAGATAGGAAATTATATACAGACACCGTTGGTCCATATATAAATATTTTGAAAATAAATTCTATGGTTTTGGAAAGATATATATGGTTTTAATAAATGTTGATTCTTAAATTTTTATATATAAATGGTAATGATATATATAGATTTAATAATGATATTTAATTTAATTAAGATGGATTTAATACCTATAATATGTTAAGTAAAAAAAATTATATTTCAAAATAGATTTTGGCAATAATTTGAATAAGTTAAGGTTGGCAAGATAATTTGAATTTAGTTGAAATTGTATTCATTAATGAATTTTATTTAATTAAACCGATTTGAAACTTATTGAAATTGAGATTTAAGATAGGATTTATAACTCGGGTTTGATTTAAAATAATTTAATGAATAATTCTTGTTTAAATAAATTTAAGGAAATATTTAGTAAAAATGAAATTTAAGGCTAGTTAAATGATATTGAATTTATTAAATGAATATTCCCTGATTAAATAATAATGAAGTTAAATCAAGAGCTATATGAAACTGTTAAATTTAACTTTGAAAATATTGAATATTAAAGCCTTGAAATATATTAAAATTTTAAATGGTCTATTGAGAACTGAATCGAATTGATGAATTTAGCTTTGAATAAATTTGGATTTGGAATTTGAGTTAATTTGAATTGATATGTGAGACTTGAGGAAATTATAAATACTTTACTTTATAAATTATTTAATGTATATACACTATTTTGGAAAATAGATATTTTTGAAATGAAAATGATATTTTGGTTTTGACGTATAAATTTATTTGAAATGACCACGGTGTTATAGTGTATATTTCTACCTTGTAGATAGTTCCGCAGATCCTAAGAGAATGGTTATCCCAAACATCCTTTAAGTTACTTGTATTTCAGTTGATATTTCACTTGAGTTGGATTTATTGATATAAGAATGTTAATCCTGACTCGAGTGTGTAACAACCCTGTATTTTACAAATATTCTTAAATTGATTTTTCCAGATTCAAAAGCTTTATTTATGAAAATAAATAAATTTTGTTATTTTAAGTATAAACTTTGATTTTGATGTGGATTAGAATTCCAAATATGACTAAATTTAATATTTCTAGAAAATGTGAATTTTGGTCAATAGTCAAACTTTGACTTTTAAATTTAAATTTTAAATATTTGAAATTATTAATTTTATATTTTATTATGAAAATAGATTTAATAACATGAATACTGCTTTTTGTTTCGTTGAAAACGGAGTTAAAATGTAAAAGTTATGTACATTTCAATTTTGAGTATAAATTGTTTATTTAACAATTTTGTCTATTTTAAATTGTATAAATTACTTTTTCTTTGTTATATTTTATTTTAATATGTGTCAATATGTTAATTTATGTATATTTTCATCTCTAAATATTTTCAAAAATAATAATAAATTTTTTCCAAAATTTACTATGATGATTTCCTATTTTTAAAGCCTGTTTCCCTATTTTCCGCTATTTTCTTCATTAAAAATTATATGTAAATTAAATTTTAAATATTTTTTTTGTGAATATTTTTATGTTATGTTATTATTTATGTTTAGAAATATATTACAAGCTCATATCAATTTTTCTAAAATTTATTCTATTCAATTTCAAATTTTCTAGACTAGTTTACTATTTTTAGCTATTTTCTTAATTTAACTTTATATAATTGATAAATATTTATATAAATTATTATATTTTGATAAAATTTCGAAATTTTATCTGGGATTATTATTATTTCCAGAAATATAAAGTTAGATAATTAAAATAAAGAAATATGGAAGGTTTTAAACTATTGAAACTCCTAAGTCTTTTCCTCTTCCGCCCTTTCATTTCCTAACTCTTGCATTCAGTTGCTTAGCCGACCGTATCTTTTTTTATTGCTGTGACTTCCTTCTCATTTCACGTGAGAAAACATCTCACCATCCTAAAAAAAAAACAAAACTCATGGCTATATCAAATTTGAGAAAAAATTGCAATTCTAATGGCTTCTCTTTTCTACTTTTCTTCCTCTTCTTTTATTGATTATGTCTTTGCTCCTCTTATGCTTTGCTCAGTTATAACCCACCTTCATCTCCACCATCATCTCCACCATCACCAGCCACAGCAACCACCACCTCCAGCTCTGACCACCACCTCAAGCCGTGCCATCCAATTGAAGCCATCACCACAAAATCAATGCAAAACTCCTTAAAACATTGCCTAGACCACACATATCATCACCTACCCTCCATATCTTGCTTTGGCCACCCCCTTAGCCACCACCACCACTTGCTACATTACCTTTGGCTGCTGCTGCACCATCACCCTCCACTGTCCAGACCTGTACCATGCATGGCCGAGCCAAGCAATGACCAAGTCGAGCCTTGTTGTGACCAAAACTTCACCTATTTGCCTTGTCCATTGATATTCTTCATGTTGCATCTCCTACCCTTCACATCACTTCATGTTGCCAAGCTTAGGTGTGCTAAACCTGACCTATATGATGCTAACCTAAGCCCAAACACATCATGGCTGAGCACTTGATCCCCTTGTTCGAGCTTTTGAATGGTAAAGGCAAAGTCTTGTCTTTATTGCTTTGTATTTCAATTTGTTCAATATTGTTTTTGTTAATATTCACATGTGTATAATGTCTTGTTATGGGGTTGTTTACAAGATGATATCTTGGCTATTTCTCTCCACTCAAATCAAAGGTCGTGCCTTCTGGATCCATTGTGTCATCCTAATTGATATCTCCAGCATAAAAAGGTGAGTTATTCTCACCAGACAATATGTACCTATATAACTAGTAAATTGACACCCTATGAATCTGTAGAAATATATTATCATGTTATACTTGACTATGTTATGATCATATGATGTTTATACACCTGTTATACCATATGTTACTGCTATTTAATGTTATTCTGTTATTTATATCAGTTATCATCATTGCAAGTTCCCTGTAGACTAGAATCACTATGGGTTGAAATGATACATACCCGAACGGACTTTAGAATAGGGAAAAATCGTTATGGGCTGAAATGATAGGCCTGAATGGTTTTTATTTAATTTATCTTAACTTGGGATTGCGGGTTTGAAATGATAGAACCCGGATTTTTCTTTTTAAACTGCGGATTGAAATGATACATATCCGTATCACTTGACCTAGGTTAGAAAATTATATACAGGCCCGTGGTTATTTTATAAAGTGTTTTGGATATTTTTAAGTATTTTTAAAAATATAAATTTATGAAATTTGATTTAAATAGATTTTGAAATGTTTTAAAATAAAGAAATTATGATTTTTCTATGAGTTAAAAATGTAATTAATGAATGGTTAAATTGGATTATTGAAATATAACTTAAGTTTGGAATTTGGAATTTTGGTTAAAAATGATATTTAAGTTATATGAATAAAAACGAAAATTTAATTATATTTGTAAAATGGTAAATATGATAATTTGATTAAATTTGGATTTAAGCAATTTATTAAAGTATTATTGATTTTTCTATGAATTTAAGTGGTTAAATAAATGAATGTTTAAAAGTGATCTTTTAAAATATAACTTGACTTGGAAATATGAAATTTGGTTTTAATTAAAGGTTTAAGTTAATTAAATAAAATTGGAAATTTAGTTAAATTTGTGAAATGGTAATTTAAATTTGAAGTGTTAAGTTATTTGTTGAAATGTGAAGAATTGGAAACTTTTACACTTAAATTTATTAAGTAAATTGTTGAAAATTAGATTTAATTATAAGAAATTTATTGTGAAAAAGATATATGTTAAATGACTTAACACTTAAATTTATTAAGTAAATGAATATTTTAAATGTTAAAATATGATTTTTAAAATGTTTGTGTTTTAAATTGAAGTTATTTAATTGCTGGAAATACACTAACACCTGAAATCTACTTTCAATAGCATTCAGAAATGCTATAGATTCTGTTTTGAACTAAAATTGTGTAAAAAGAGCTATTACAACATTTCTTAAATGCTGTAGTTGCTGTAATTGAACTTATAGGCTAATATTGAACTCAGGCCTGTTATAGTATTCTCTGGAAATGCTATAATGGTCTGCAGTCTTTGCTGAAACCAAATTTAAGCCTTGTTTTTGAAATCTGAACTACCGCAGCACTTCTGAAATGCTGTCTTTTCTATTTTTGAACTATAATTCAACTAAAACTGAGTTTTAACAGCAGTTTTAAGTGCTGTCTTTGCTGAATTAAAAATGTTTTCAAATATAACTTATAGCCGTTGTTTTTAAATGCTGTGAAATGCTGAAATTTTAATAATTATGGTTTTTACTTAGTAAACGAACTTAGAATGGTTTGAAACTTTGGAAATTGAATACTTGATTTGAAAGTATAATAATTACACTTTTAAAAGGGTTAAATGAATTATTTTGATTGGAATATAAACTATTTAAAGGTGATTTGAAATGATAGTAAATGAACGATATCTTTGAATTTAAAGGGTATTTAAAGTTGAATTTTTGGTTTTGAACTGATAGGATATTTTATTATATTAAAATGATTTGAAATGAAGTTTTGAAAGATATGATATTTTGATATATTGAAATGATTTGAAATGAAGTTTTGAAATGATATGATATTTTAAATATATGGAAATGGTTTGGAATTGATTTAATCTTTATTTTGATAAAGATTTGGATTTGAAATGATATTCTATTTTGAAGTATAAACTGTTTTTAAACTTATAACCACGGGTTATAATAACGATTGGTTGTTAAAGAGACCGGGATCGGATATGGACATACTCTCTGTCGATACCGAAAACCACTTTGACAAATATGTACGCGGTGGAGTTTCCAGAATGAAGTAGGATGGTGGCGACGATCCTAAGGTATATACGTGGACCCAACTCCCGTGAGTTGGTGTGACGACCCGGAAATTTTGAACATTTGAAATAGGAATATTTAATTAATTTTAAATATTCAGAGGTTAATTATAAACTTAAATTTCAAATATCGCTGTTATTGAGTAATTTAATAATTAAATTAAATTTATTTGAAGTTGGATAAAATAGTAAATCTGGTATTCTAAGCTAATTAAAAATATTTTGGAAGCTCATAAGATTCATATTAATAATACTGAAGGTGATAGAACTTTTAAAATTGAATTTAAAAGTAGTTTGTTCAGTTTTGAAATTTTATCGTTAAATTGACGTTTAAAAATAGCCTTCCGAGGCATAGTCTCGGAATTCGACGAAACCAGTTCCATTGGATCCGTAATATTGAATTATTACCGGATTTCAATTTTCGTAGCGTTCAGAGTTGTTATGTGAGCGTACGAGATAAAAACGCTTAGACAATGGTTAATCGTTTTAATTTAAATATCTTTCATCTTATCAACTGTTAAAGTTTTATCAACATCAACAGCACAGTGGTGAGACTGTCTTCTCGCGCAAGACAAGGAATACGTTTCTTTAGCTTCTCTCGTACACTTCTTTGTTTGATAAGAAAAAAAAATATAGTAGATATTTTCTTCGTTCAGAAGAAAAAAAAAGAATAACAAAATCATGGCCGAACAGTTTTCTTCCCTTTACAAATTCGAAGATAAGGCTTCCTCCCTTTTCGTTTGAATTCAAAGCCGGCCTTCCTTATTATTTTTTTCTTCTTCTTCAATCAAACGAAATCGAACCAAGAAAAAAAAAAAAAAAACCCCCGCATCCTTCTGTTTAAATAAATTCTCGAACCCTCGTCCTCAACGAACCGCATGGCTGCTCGAAGGGATTGTGACATCGCGAGTTTGATTCGCGTGAAGGAGGACGTTTTCGTGAGTAGGGTTTCGCCTTTAGGAGTTGTCGCGAGTCGTTCGATCGACGCTGGGTCACCGAGTCGTCGTCGTGAAGTACAAGTGTGGCTGTGAGCTTGAGCTCGAGTGGGAAGCATTCGATCGGAGTTAGGGTTCCAGTGGCGAATGGGCTTAGGGTTTGGATCGCGTTCGTGGCGATGGTAGGGCGGTGCTATGGGGTTCTGCGCATCGTCGAAGTGAGGCTCGAATTGGTTTGGGGGCTTGGTGGACGATGAGCAGGGGCTGGTAGCTCGATGGATGCAGCTGATTTGTAGGTTGGCAGGAGTGTCGAGCTCGAGCCGGTTAGGTCGTATAGGTCATCTGAGTTCGTTCCTGTAGGTATATTTTCTTTTATCATTTAATTTAACTTAATTCAGATATATATATGTGGAAGGTTAAAAGGGGGGAAATGAAGTAAAGATACATATTTTAAATCACTGGTTTAGATTCTAAAAATAGTGTAGTAAGGTAACTAGTTTGCCTAATTAACTTATTTAAATGATTTAGTTACCAAAAGATTTTAAGGAAAAATAAATAATAATAATATTTTATTTATTAAACTATTAGTTGAAATAAATCATGAGTTAAAATATTTTTAAATTGGAAATTAATTGTTCGATTAATTCAAGCATTAATAAATTGTATAATTATTATATAAGGTTTAAAAGCATGGAAACAAGCTGGTTGGTTTGGAATGCAAAATAAAAGCAAAGGTGAGTTAATCTCACTCAGTTAAATTATAATTTAAATTTAATTGGTTAAATTTAAATATTGATGGATGATTGAATTGATTGATTTGATTGATATGGTATATAGTAGTATATACCAATATATACATATTGGCATATGTATATATTTGAGTTGTTGATATTCCCGCATTTATATAGCGGATGAGACCCTATGCGCCGCATAATAGCGGATGATATTTTATAAAACCCATATACCGCGATATTCCACCTCGAAGTGGAATTGGTATTGTGCTAACGTCTGTGGATGCAGGGAAACAGGTTGGAGGGATCCAACTGGATTCCTCAAAAATTTATTTTATTATTCTGTGATCTGAATATTGATATCCTGTGATGATCTGATATTGGATGTTGTGGTTGATTGAATTCCCAGTATAATAAATTTTGAAAATCTATGGGATTGAATTTTTGAAGAAAATAAAGAATAATAATTTAAGTAAATTGGAATAAATTTAAAAGTGAATTGAAAATATGATAAAATAAAGTGAATTGGAATTGAAATAAATATGGGAAAAAGGAATTTAAATTTACGAAGGAGTAATAAAAATTTAAAACTCAAGTGATATGGTTTTTAAAGAAATAAAGAAATTATTTCTAATTAAATGAGTTAATTTAATTAAAAGCGTTAATAAGGAATATTGGGAATTTAAAATAGGAATTTTCAGTTAAAGGGGTTTTAACTAGAAATTAAAAATTAAAAACCCGAATAATTGTATTTGAAATAAATAAGGTAAATAAGGGAATTTTATTTCAAGATAAAGCAAATTTGAAATAAAATTGTAGAATTGATCTAAATATTGAAACTGGGAAATTTTAAAGAGGAATGAGATTTTGAGATCTATAAACTGAGTTTATAAAGTGAAGCGGATTTTAATATAAATTCAAGGTGTGAATTTATAAAGGATTGTGAATCTGTTTTAAAAATAAACAGAGATTTATTTTAAAGGTTGTGAAAGAGAAGTATTTTCTGGATAGCCAAGTACATTTTGTTTTAAAAAGGAAATTTTAAATATTAGTTAAAGATTTATTGTTATTTTTAAAAGTCAAGTTTAAAAATCTATTATTTCCAAATGTTAAATTTCTAAAGTAAGTAATTTTCAATATATTATTGTAGTTAATACAAATGAGATTTGATAATATGTTTTAAAAGGAAATTTGTTTATATTCTTTAAAATGGTTTCATTTAAATATCTTTAAAAATATATTTTTAACTTAAATATTAAAGAAGTTTAAAAAGGCGTTCTTATAAAGTATTTTTATAATAAAGTGTTTTAAAATTATTTTAAAAATTTAAAATGGTTTGTACTTGGCATTCCAGTGAAAATAAATATTTGGGAAATTATTCCGTGAAAGGAATATAGTTTGAAATTGTTTCCAATGGGAATTGAAATGGAAATAATATCTTGTGAAGATATTTTGAGGGATATAAATAATTTGGAGTAATTATTGATTGTTGATGGTTGTTATGGATGTTAATTGATAGTTAAACAACCGACTATCAATATTGGCCAAATGCGTTGATCGTTTCGAAGAGACCGGGATCGAGTTTCCGTATACCGGGATTCTAGGTCTGGAGACTCGAAAACCACTTCGATCCGGTTTGTACGTTTCGTGGGGAAACGAGGGTAATATTGATAAGGGGATAGTGTTATCAGTTCTGTTCGGACCTGGAACGGACTTGTATGGACGAATGCTTTCGGACATCGTTAGGGGACGATGGGCATTCTAAGTGAAACGTTCTGAAGGTAACGTTTAGCCTCAAGCCTCATCAACCGGGAATGACTGAAAATCAGGGGTTATGCAGCAAGGCTTCGTGGGTAGCACCCACTTGAGAGTAAAGTCATCCCTGTCTAGATGTCCCTTTTATTTCGGCTTAGTGGTGCGGTTGCTGATCCCAACCGTGGGGTGATTTTATTTGGAATTATCCAGTAAGGGATGATTCCGGTCTTGTGTTGCAGGGGAGCGGGCGTACTCCTCGGTACTGTGATCTAGGCCACGTACTGTGACAGGTGGTACCCCAGTGCCTAGTCATTCGTTGGAAATCCATTCTCCCTACGTGCCTTGTACGAGTTTTGTTTGTATTACCCAAGTTGTGGCTAGTATGCTGGAATTTAATCATGTAACAATTTCAGCTATTTTAATAAGTATTTGTGAATAGACACTATTATAATATCAGAGGATTTTATAAAAAGTGTTAGCTATCGTAAGGTAAAAACCCGACATGTTTATTTGTGGCGTGGTCTTACGAGATGCTTTTGTTTTCAAAAGGATTTTTGAAACTTTAATAATCAATTGAGTGTGATTTTCTCACGCTGGTTTTCCAGACTGACTCGGGTATTGTTTTATATGATGCTCGGGTCAGACCGAGATAAACAGGTTCAGATTGTAGCTGTGGAGCTCAGGAGACGAGCTAGATGGCGATACGTACTTCCGTATTTGTTTATTGTTCCGCTGTGTATTTGGATGTATATCATTGATGTGATGAACTCTGATGATGTATTCTGTAAATATATTGTATAAACAGATATATTTTCCTGTTTGAGTAAAGATCTGTTTTGTATATATTATATTTTATTCCGCTGCGATGTGAGATTCTGTTGTTGATTTTCTGTTTCTTCTTCTTCTACCTCTTCTTCTTTAACACAAATGGTTCGATTTTCCGGGACTGGAAAGTTGGGTCGTTACAGTGGTATCAGAGCTTAGGTTGGCGATAACCTTGGCTCTGGTGGGAATTTTGAGAGTATTAATAGATATGAGCGCGTATTTGTTAGTGAATATAAAATGGTTTTATATTGTGTTGGTTGATTTATTGAGTGGCATATGAACCTTCGTCGGCATAGTCTGCGCAACTGTATCGAAGGGGTTTCTAAACACTCGAATAGAACAATTCGACACAATATTGTTTTGAAACGGGTAGATGAAATAATTTTACCCGAAAAATGTATTTTGATATAAAAGAAATATTTCTTTAAATTATTATATATTTGGATGTTTGGATGAAAATATTCTGACAAATTAAAATTGGAAAAAATATGGTAAGATTGTAAAATCAGAATGATTTACTTAACCAATGGATATTTGTATAAATATGAATTGTACAAATGAATTATAACTAAAAATTTGATTTAATCAAACGGTAAATTTAAACCCTGGATATTTGGAAGTGTTTTCAAAGTGTTTTGAAGATAAACACAAGCATTATTATTTTGGAAAGTATTTCTGGAAGGAAAATTGTTTCAAATAAATTTTTGAAAGGGATATAGCAATAAATTCATTTCAGTTGCTGGAAATAATTCGGAGGATGACGGCCGCATCTTCAGAATTTATTTTCGAACTCCTGAGTGACGAATTGCTGCCAAATTGATTTATTCAGAAAAGCTAGTTGTTTTTGAAATTTCCGAAGGAAATTTGTTTTGTTTTTGAAATTTCAAATGAAATTTGTAGGGAATAAAAATCCAGAATTGGTTTAAAAACGTGAGAAGTGTGATTTTGGAATAAGTGGAGATTTCAAAATGATTTGAAACTAAAAGCCGGGTACATAAGAATTCTAAATCTTTATTTGAATCAGATGGAGAAATAAAATTAAGTTGAGACAAATGAGCTTAAACTAAGTTTAATTTTGAGTTGGATTTGAAGCAAACTGAGAAAAATAAATCCAGTTGTATTTGGATTGTTGGAATCGAATTGAAATAAATTGTGATGGAAATGATATTAAGAGAATAATATGATTTGACTGAAGTTAAGTTAAATAAAATTAAATTGTAATGAAATTCAGTTGAATTATAAATAATATTGAGTGAAATTAAAATCCTTACATTAACAAGTAAGAGTAAGATGAATAAGAGATGTGCAGTTTGGAATAGAGATTTGGGTTAAATTAAATTTAGCTTGGATAATGGTAAAGGAATTAAATTTATTGGAAAATTAAATTAATTGTGGCTTGAATGGGAAGTTATAGCTAAGTAAATAAATTTGTTTGGTATTTTGGGAATGAATAAGATCCAGTACTTGAATTATAAAACCCGAGGAGATTAACTAGGGTGATTTGTAAGGATAAAAATCAAATATTGTATTGGTTAAAATGGAAGTAAACTAATTTGGAATAAATTAGTAAATCAAATATGTTAATGGAATTTGGATTTGGTAAAAAAAAAGTGAAAGTGTGAATGAATAATGGAGTTGAAGTATAATAGTGATAATTTGAATTGTAAATAATTGCAAGTAAGTAGAAATGGATTGAAGTAGACTTGTTAGTAATAAAATACAATTCAGAAATAAATTATCAAATGCGGATTAGAATTTATATTGGATTCAGTGAATTTACCAATTAAATTATAAGTGTAATGGGATTAAAATAAATTGAATTGGAATCAATTCAAATTGGTTGTAAAACCCAAATAATCATTTATTCATATGGATATGGACGAGGCTGCATTAAATAAATCGTCGTTTGACGTAAACAAGGAAGTTAAAATTCTATAAGTTGATAGAAGTTAAATAGATTGATTTTGAGATCAACTGAATTAAATATGAGTTTGTTTTGCTAAAATGAATCGAATGTGAGAATTGAGTTGTAAACAATTTAAATTAATGGTGGAACCCTATAAATTGCTTATAAGTGTTGTTTAACTTGCATTGCTTATTAAAACGCTTATGTTGCTAGTTAAAAATGAAAAATGTTGTTAAGTTGTATGATTTTGGCACTTACATCTTTAAATTAAGTAAGTACAGGTTCGGGGAAGCCGTATAGCTGATTTTGGGTTGCACTAATTGCTAAATAATAAGCCGCTTGCTTTAAAATGCTAAAAATGAGGTACGCTTACGCAAAAGAATTCAAAATAGGAAATATGAACTGTTTATATTGATATATTGTGATTTCCGGCCTGAGGCCGATGTATATATATATATTTGTGTATCCTGCGATATCGCAGAAGTCCCTCCGTACAAGGGAGACTTTGCCAAAATTTTCCGTAAATTTTGGAAGTTAGTTTTTTTTTTGAGATTTTTGAAAATTTTCATTTAACGACAAATGATTTAAATTGGTTAGCAAATGAAATTGGAACTGGATATTGGAATCTAATTCAAATGTAAATGTAAGGATAAGTGAAATTGAGGGAACTAAAGAAGTGAAGTTTGCGAATAAACTGTTAATTGAAATTTAAATTAATTAGTAAGTGCAACTAATTAAATATTCGGGTGAAAGCCAAATTGAAATCAAATGGAATAAGTATTTATATTTGAAATGAAGTGGTAAATTGTAGTAAATTGAAATTCATATGAAATTGGAATTCGATTTGAATATATACACTTCAGTGGTGAAGAAGTAGATAAATATAAGAAAAATTTATTTTGAACTTAAGAATTGAAGAATGAAATTCTTAAGAAAATTTGTAGTGGAAATATACTTAGTAATTTTGGAATGGAAAAATACAATATATATATACTAAGTGAATAGTTGAATGAAGACTAAAACTGAAGTTGTGAAATGAGATAGTTGTGAATAAGGGGATAACAATAAAAAAGGAATGTGAATAAAAGAGAATTGATATAATTGGTAATCAATTGGAATTTATACGTAAGATGTACGTATATTATTTTATTCGCATAGCTATTTGGTCCAGGTGTCGAACATAAAATTTCAAGATAGATATATCGATCCGAGTTGGAATTTTTCACTCGATTTTCGACGGCGAGCCTGGATATGGATTGTTGATTGATTCTGGATATTCTCTATCGTAGTTTGTGACTATGTAAGGAGAATGATGGTTTCTGATCGAGAAACCAGATCTGAGTCCGCACTAGGAAGTCGGGTGGACGATACTAGTTCGGAAGAGAAATTGTGTGATCGATTGAGCGATCAAATATGATATTGCGTACGGATGATATATGTGCATCGTACGGGCTTAAGTAAAACAAATATTGAAAATTTGTAAAGAAAAGTATAAAATGACTTTGGGATTGTGATTGAATATTATTGCGTAGTAGGATATACAGGTGTATAAAAGCAATGGATAAATTGGGATTTTGATTTTAGAAGATAAATTTAATGGCCCGACAAAAGGTATGTATTTGAATTTCTATATGAAATTTGATTGGGTTTTTGATCCAGCCACTTGGCTTTTTGTTTTCTTTTTGAGATTGGTAGGCCGTAGAGCCATTTTGTAGTAGTACCGAGCTAGCCGCGCAAAGGAGACGCTGGCGAAATTTTTCGGGAATTTAGGGAGTTAGAAAAATTTTGAATTTTTTTTTTTTTTGATAATTCAAATTTGGTTTTGAAATAAAATGTGAATTGTTAAGTAAGGGTTATGGTTTGAGATTTATGGATAAGTTGGAAATTGATGGAAAAGACTTAGTGTGTCTATGATACAAAAATTTGTTGGGTTAATTGTTAAAAACTATTTGGGTTGAGGGAATAGAACGGGAATCGAACCATTTCTCTTAACTAGTAATTTCGGGGACGAAATTCTTTTAAGGGGGGAGGAATGTGACGACCCGGAAATTTTGAACATTTGAAATAGGAATATTTAATTAATTTTAAATATTCAGAGGTTAATTATAAACTTAAATTTCAAATATCGCTGTTATTGAGTAATTTAATAATTAAATTAAATTTATTTGAAGTTGGATAAAATAGTAAATCTGGTATTCTAAGCTAATTAAAAATATTTTGGAAGCTCATAAGATTCATATTAATAATACTGAAGGTGATAGAACTTTTAAAATTGAATTTAAAAGTAGTTTGTTCAGTTTTGAAATTTTATCGTTAAATTGACGTTTAAAAATAGCCTTCCGAGGCATAGTCTCGGAATTCGACGAAACCAGTTCCATTGGATCCGTAATATTGAATTATTACCGGATTTCAATTTTCGTAGCGTTCAGAGTTGTTATGTGAGCGTACGAGATAAAAACGCTTAGACAATGGTTAATCGTTTTAATTTAAATATCTTTCATCTTATCAACTGTTAAAGTTTTATCAACATCAACAGCACAGTGGTGAGACTGTCTTCTCGCGCAAGACAAGGAATACGTTTCTTTAGCTTCTCTCGTACACTTCATTGTTTGATAAGAAAAAAAAATATAGTAGATATTTTCTTCGTTCAGAAGAAAAAAAAAAGAATAACAAAATCATGGCCGAACAGTTTTCTTCCCTTTACAAATTCGAAGATAAGGCTTCCTCCCTTTTCGTTTGAATTCAAAGCCGGCCTTCCTTATTATTTTTTTCTTCTTCTTCAATCAAACGAAATCGAACCAAGAAAAAAAAAAAAAACCCCCGCATCCTTCTGTTTAAATAAATTCTCGAACCCTCGTCCTCAACGAACCGCATGGCTGCTCGAAGGGATTGTGACATCGCGAGTTTGATTCGCGTGAAGGAGGACGTTTTCGTGAGTAGGGTTTCGCCTTTAGGAGTTGTCGCGAGTCGTTCGATCGACGCTGGGTCACCGAGTCGTCGTCGTGAAGTACAAGTGTGGCTGTGAGCTTGAGCTCGAGTGGGAAGCATTCGATCGGAGTTAGGGTTCCAGTGGCGAATGGGTTTAGGGTTTGGATCGCGTTCGTGGCGATGGTAGGGCGGTGCTATGGGGTTCTGCGCATCGTCGAAGTGAGGCTCGAATTGGTTTGGGGGCTTGGTGGACGATGAGCAGGGGCTGGTAGCTCGATGGATGCAGCTGATTTGTAGGTTGGCAGGAGTGTCGAGCTCGAGCCGGTTAGGTCGTATAGGTCATCTGAGTTCGTTCCTGTAGGTATATTTTCTTTTATCATTTAATTTAACTTAATTCAGATATATATATGTGGAAGGTTAAAAGGGGGGAAATGAAGTAAAGATACATATTTTAAATCACTGGTTTAGATTCTAAAAATAGTGTAGTAAGGTAACTAGTTTGCCTAATTAACTTATTTAAATGATTTAGTTACCAAAAGATTTTAAGGAAAAATAAATAATAATAATATTTTATTTATTAAACTATTAGTTGAAATAAATCATGAGTTAAAATATTTTTAAATTGGAAATTAATTGTTCGATTAATTCAAGCATTAATAAATTGTATAATTATTATATAAGGTTTAAAAGCATGGAAACAAGCTGGTTGGTTTGGAATGCAAAATAAAAGCAAAGGTGAGTTAATCTCACTCAGTTAAATTATAATTTAAATTTAATTGGTTAAATTTAAATATTGATGGATGATTGAATTGATTGATTTGATTGATATGGTATATAGTAGTATATACCAATATATACATATTGGCATATGTATATATTTGAGTTGTTGATATTCCCGCATTTATATAGCGGATGAGACCCTATGCGCCGCATAATAGCGGATGATATTTTATAAAACCCATATACCGCGATATTCCACCTCGAAGTGGAATTGGTATTGTGCTAACGTCTGTGGATGCAGGGAAACAGGTTGGAGGGATCCAACTGGATTCCTCAAAAATTTATTTTATTATTCTGTGATCTGAATATTGATATCCTGTGATGATCTGATATTGGATGTTGTGGTTGATTGAATTCCCAGTATAATAAATTTTGAAAATCTATGGGATTGAATTTTTGAAGAAAATAAAGAATAATAATTTAAGTAAATTGGAATAAATTTAAAAGTGAATTGAAAATATGATAAAATAAAGTGAATTGGAATTGAAATAAATATGGGAAAAAGGAATTTAAATTTACGAAGGAGTAATAAAAATTTAAAACTCAAGTGATATGGTTTTTAAAGAAATAAAGAAATTATTTCTAATTAAATGAGTTAATTTAATTAAAAGCGTTAATAAGGAATATTGGGAATTTAAAATAGGAATTTTCAGTTAAAGGGGTTTTAACTAGAAATTAAAAATTAAAAACCCGAATAATTGTATTTGAAATAAATAAGGTAAATAAGGGAATTTTATTTCAAGATAAAGCAAATTTGAAATAAAATTGTAGAATTGATCTAAATATTGAAACTGGGAAATTTTAAAGAGGAATGAGATTTTGAGATCTATAAACTGAGTTTATAAAGTGAAGCGGATTTTAATATAAATTCAAGGTGTGAATTTATAAAGGATTGTGAATCTGTTTTAAAAATAAACAGAGATTTATTTTAAAGGTTGTGAAAGAGAAGTATTTTCTGGATAGCCAAGTACATTTTGTTTTAAAAAGGAAATTTTAAATATTAGTTAAAGATTTATTGTTATTTTTAAAAGTCAAGTTTAAAAATCTATTATTTCCAAATGTTAAATTTCTAAAGTAAGTAATTTTCAATATATTATTGTAGTTAATACAAATGAGATTTGATAATATGTTTTAAAAGGAAATTTGTTTATATTCTTTAAAATGGTTTCATTTAAATATCTTTAAAAATATATTTTTAACTTAAATATTAAAGAAGTTTAAAAAGGCGTTCTTATAAAGTATTTTTATAATAAAGTGTTTTAAAATTATTTTAAAAATTTAAAATGGTTTGTACTTGGCATTCCAGTGAAAATAAATATTTGGGAAATTATTCCGTGAAAGGAATATAGTTTGAAATTGTTTCCAATGGGAATTGAAATGGAAATAATATCTTGTGAAGATATTTTGAGGGATATAAATAATTTGGAGTAATTATTGATTGTTGATGGTTGTTATGGATGTTAATTGATAGTTAAACAACCGACTATCAATATTGGCCAAATGCGTTGATCGTTTCGAAGAGACCGGGATCGAGTTTCCGTATACCGGGATTCTAGGTCTGGAGACTCGAAAACCACTTCGATCCGATTTGTACGTTTCGTGGGGAAACGAGGGTAATATTGATAAGGGGATAGTGTTATCAGTTCTGTTCGGACCTGGAACGGACTTGTATGGACGAATGCTTTCGGACATCGTCAGGGGACGATGGGCATTCTAAGTGAAACGTTCTGAAGGTAACGTTTAGCCTCAAGCCTCATCAACCGGGAATGACTGAAAATCAGGGGTTATGCAGCAAGGCTTCGTGGGTAGCACCCACTTGAGAGTAATGTCATCCCTGTCTAGATGTCCCTTTTATTTCGGCTTAGTGGTGCGGTTGCTGATCCCAACCGTGGGGTGATTTTATTTGGAATTATCCAGTAAGGGATGATTCCGGTCTTGTGTTGCAGGGGAGCGGGCGTACTCCTCGGTACTGTGATCTAGGCCACGTACTGTGACAGGTGGTACCCCAGTGCCTAGTCATTCGTTGGAAATCCATTCTCCCTACGTGCCTTGTACGAGTTTTGTTTGTATTACCCACGTTGTGGCTAGTATGCTGGAATTTAATCATGTAACAATTTCAGCTATTTTAATAAGTATTTGTGAATAGACACTATTATAATATCAGAGGATTTTATAAAAAGTGTTAGCTATCGTAAGGTAAAAACCCGACATGTTTATTTGTGGCGTGGTCTTACGAGATGCTTTTGTTTTCAAAAGGATTTTTGAAACTTTAATAATCAATTGAGTGTGATTTTCTCACGCTGGTTTTCCAGACTGACTCGGGTATTGTTTTATATGATGCTCGGGTCAGACCGAGATAAACAGGTTCAGATTGTAGCTGTGGAGCTCAGGAGACGAGCTAGATGGCGATACGTACTTCCGTATTTGTTTATTGTTCCGCTGTGTATTTGGATGTATATCATTGATGTGATGAACTCTGATGATGTATTCTGTAAATATATTGTATAAACAGATATATTTTCCTGTTTGAGTAAAGATCTGTTTTGTATATATTATATTTTATTCCGCTGCGATGTGAGATTCTGTTGTTGATTTTCTGTTTCTTCTTCTTCTACCTCTTCTTCTTTAACACAAATGGTTCGATTTTCCGGGACTGGAAAGTTGGGTCGTTACAGTTGGCATAAGGTGGCTAAACAGGAGCGATCTCGGACCAGTGAGGTAGCACCTCTTATCGGACGCACTTCTTCGATTCCATTCTATTACTTTTTGATTTTTGGTGGCCACCCTTCGATTTGGGAGTGTTGTTCGAGGTGGACGGTAGTGGCTGCTATGCGCTCCATCAGTCCGTGTGCATAATTGGTATATCTACCCTGGCATTGCCTAGTTGTGCCGTGTCACCTACCATATCGAGCTTTACTACGATTATGATTTTAAGATCCGACCGCGTTAAGGTTCTCCATCCCCTTAATGATATTTTCTATATGATTATACTTTACTTATTAGACATTATTATAATAGCGAATATTACTACATAGTAGATATTTTAACGGATCCTTAGAGGATGGGCGGTCCCAAGCATCTTCTAAGTTACTTGTACCTTTATTACAGTTCACTTGAGTTGGTTTAAATTATATAAGTATATATTGTCCTGACTCGAGTGTTTTGTGTTTTGCTTTACGCTCGGGTCAGCCTGAGTTATTGATGCAGCCCAGAAGAATGCCCAGAATGGTGAAGAGTTAGGTCGCGTACGACCTAACGAATCCTTTAAGTCGTTACTCGTTGAGGAAGCACAAATTGGTAAAGTGTTAGGTCGCGAACGACCTAACAAGGCCTTTAGGTCGCACCAATGACTTAGTGAAGATCGACAACGACCTAGTGGAGACTCGCAAGCTAATGAGCTAAAAGGAAAGGCGCTCAGACGACCTAACGAGTTACGACTTACCTTAGGTCGCGGAGTTATGTTTCGATCTAAGATAGGTCGCAAAGAAAAGGAACGACCTAAATTAGGTCGCGGGGAGATGCGGAGAGATAGGTCGCTCACTATAAGTCGTGAGGACTTAGGTCGCAAAGAAGTGATACGACCTAAGTTAGGTCGTATGGACGACCTACGACCCAAGATAAGTCGCTCTGTAATTCAGAATGAAGAATGCCTCGACCTACGACCTAAGTTAGGTCGCGTACGATCTACGACCTAAGTTAGGTCGCGAGAACTTTAGGTCGCCGATTGCTACAGTTCACTGCTGCCTGGATTCTTGGAAGATGCTACCTTGTTTTAGGTCGTTCAAGTGATAAGTCGTATAGTTTAGGGCCGTTTCCGACCTATGTGCTGTAAAGCGTTGTGTTGTATTTGCTTATGTTGTACTGTTTTAGGTCGTGATGTTTTAAGTCGTGATGTTTAGGTCGTGATTATTTTAGGTCGTGATGTTTTAGGTCGTGGCCGACCTAAGTGTTGTATAAATTTCTGTTGTGTTGAGTTGTAGCCTATAAATAGGCATGTGTGGCCATTTGTAATGGTTGTTGTTTTTTGAATAAAATTCTTGTTTGTTAACTTTGTGCTTTCAATTAAATTGGTAGTTGAGTGTAATCTCCTATCTCCACTTTCGACATTCGAGTGCGCTCGAATCTTCGATTGTTGAAGCCAATTCGCGGAATCAAGTGCGCTTGATCAACGCTCGAAGAATTGAAGATCTCTTTTCACGGTATCGTGCGCGATCAACATGTCAGAGATAGCTAGAATTCGGTATCTTCGGATCAACGAATTTTGGCATTTCAGTATCCATCAATCCACCGATTGCCACTTTCATCGATCTACCTTGTTATTGTTTAATCCGCTGCGTCAGTTTGGTATCAGAGCTTGTTTTAGCCAATCATAGCTAAATCGAGCTTTGGAGCCGAGAATTTTGAAGTTGAAGTGTTAGCCGAATTTGGAGTGGAGCCGAAAGTCAAAGTTTTGAAGAATCAACCATGCCGCCGAGAAGAGCTAATCGTCACCAAAACGTAGAAGCTTTGTATAGAAGAGAAGAATCTGATGAGATGGAGCAAAGAATTAATGAAAACTTTAGTGAGAAACTTAATGAAGGGATTGGACGATTAGAGAAGATGATGTTAGAGATGAATCAAAACCGGAGAAGGGTTTCACCTGAATCTAACCATGGGGGAAGTAGAGTCTCACCACATTCCAATCGGGAGAGAAGTGTTGATAATGATCGTAGAAGTGCGAGTCGAGATTGTTATAGGAATGATGATGATCGAAGGCGTGATAGGAATGTGAATGATCGAGAACGGAGGAATGTAGATAGAAGGGATGTTGGTGGTAGACATGATGGTAGTAGAGATGTTGGTGGTCAGGATCGGCATCGATATACATCTGATTTTGAAGAGCAGTATGATGGTGGAAGTGTTCATGGACAAGGACGTGGACAAGGAAGAAATCAGTCGAAGTATGATCACAAGTGGGAATCTGGGATGAAGACTGAAATTCCAGAGTTCAAAGGAGGTATGGAAGCTGAAGAGTTTTTGGACTGGTTGTCTAATGTGGAGGAGATTTTTGATTTCAAAGAAGTTCCAGAATATCGTAGAGTGAAGTTGGTTGCTACAAGGTTAAGGGGTAGAGCTTTGGCATGGTGGCAGCAAACTAAACTTACACGTGAACGGATGGGGAAGTCAAAGGTTGAATAATGGGAAATGATGAGGAAAATGATGAAAGCCACATTCTTACCTTATAACTATCAGTCGCTTATGTATCAGAGGTTGCAAAACTTGAGACAGGGGACAAAATCTATGAATGACTATGCTGACGAATTTTATGAACTGATTGCAAGGAATGATATTATGGAGACAGAAGAACAATTGACAGGGATATTTGTTGGGGGATTGCGAATGCAGATACAGGATATGGTTAACATGTTTGATCCCAGATCAGTTACTGAAGCACACCAGAAGGCGTTGGCTTGGGAGAAGCAGGGATGACAAGGAGGTGGTGTGTTTACAAATTCCAACAATCTAGTGAAGGGTGTTAGTGGAAGTTCTAATGTTTCAAAAGCTGTTGCAAAACCAGTTGTGAATGAGGTTGGGAAGATGAAAGTCAATAACAGTTTCAAGTGCTACAATTGCCAAGAAATGGGCCACAGAAGTAATGAATGTCCTAAGCCGAAGAAGAGAGCTATGATAGCAGAGGTTGAGGAAGAGGATGAAGAAGTTGAATGTTTCAATTCACCACCTGATGAGGAGGAAGAAGAAGTGACGGGAGACGAAGGTTATAATCTAATGATGAGGAGGTCCTGTTTAACACCAAAGCAAGAGGAGGATTGTAGTTGGTTGAGGAGCAATATTTTTCAGTCTACATGTACTATTCTGGGAAAGGTTTGCAAATTTGTTATTGATGCTGGAAGCTGTGATAATATAATTTCTTCAGAGGCTGCGAGGAAGTTGGCATTAAAGATTGAGAAACATCCGAAACCATACAAGTTGGCTTGGTTGAGAAAAGGCGGGGAGGTGAAGGTTGGACGAAGGGCTTGTGTGAATTTTTCAATTGGAAAGAAATACAAAGACGAAATCTGGTGCGATGTGGTAGATATGGATGTCTGTCATTTGTTGCTGGGAAGACCGTGGCAATATGATAGGGCGGTGCAACATGATGGGTGAAACAACAGTTATAGTTTCATGTTTGAAGGTACTAAAATCACTTTGGTTCCTAAGAAGCGACAACAAGAAGAAAACAAACTGAAGGAGATTGAAGAGCTGAAAACTTTATTATCTTTGAAGGAGTTTGTTAAGGAGGTTGAGGAAGAGCCGGAAGTATTCTTGTTAATTGGGCGTGAGAGCAGTGAAGAGGTTGAAATTCCAGAAGAAATGAAACCGGTATTGAAAGAATTTGAGGATGTATTTCCAGAGGAGTTACCGCCACTGAGAGACATTCAACATCAAATTGATCTTGTTCCGGGAGCAATGTTGCCACATAGACCACATTATCGAATGAGTCCGAAGGAACATGAAGAATTGAGGAGGCAAGTGGAAGAATTGCTTGAACAGGGGCGTGTGCAGGAAAGCTTGAGTCCGTGTGCTGTGCCAGCTTTGTTAGTACCGAAGAAGGATGGGACGTGGAGAATGTGCACTGACAGTCGAGCATTGAATAAAATTACTGTGAGATATAGATTTCCAATGCCGAGGTTGGATGACTTGCTAGATCAATTGAGCGGAGCTACTATCTTTTCGAAGATTGATTTGAAGAGCGGATATCATCAAATTCGTATCAGGCCAGGTGATGAGTGGAAGACTTCTTTTAAAACCAGGGAGGGTCTATACGAATGGTTGGTAATGCCATTTGGCTTATCAAATGCGCCAAGTACATTTATGCGGGTGATGAATCAGATTTTTAGACCATTCATTGGGAAGTTTGTGGTGGTGTATTTCGATGATATTCTGATGTATAGTGGAAGTCCAGAAGAACATTTGAATCAACTGAGAGAAGTGCTAATGGTACTGCGACAAGAACAATTTTATGCTGCAACGAAGAAATGCGTGTTCATGACGCATAGTGTTTTATTTCTGGGGTATGTTGTATCAGAGGAAGGGATACAGGTGGATCAGAGTAAAGTAGAGGCGATTAGAGATTGGCCACAGCCCAAGACGATAACAGAGGTTCGGAGTTTTCATGGGTTAGCTTCATTTTATCGGAGATTTATTCCACATTTTAGTAGTGTGATGGCACCTGTGACTGATTGTATGAAGGGTAAACAGTTTGCATGGACGGAGGAAGCAGGGGTTGCTTTTAGCGAATCAAAGAACTCTTGACGTCAACACCAATTCTAGTGCTACCAGATTTTCAGCTAGTGTTTGAACTACATACTGATGCATCCAAGGTTGGGATTGGAGGAGTGTTGAGTCAGAAGAGACGTCCGATTGCATATTTCAGTGAGAAGCTATGGGGAGCGAAGATGAGATATAGTACATATGATGTGGAATTTTATGCTGTTGTGCAAGCTATTAAACACTGGAGACACTATCTATTTCAGAAAGAGTTTGTTCTTTACACTAATCATGAGGCGTTGAAGCATTTACAAGGCCAAGACAAGATTTCAGCGAGACATGCATCATGGATTGCATATCTGCAACAATTTACATTTGTTGTGAAACACAAATAGGGAGTGACGAATCGTGTTGCGGATGCATTGAGCCGAAGAAATCATTTGTTGACTACAATGAAGGTCGAAGTGATAGGGTTTGATGTGCTACCAGAATTATTTGTTGAAGATCCTTACTTTATGAAGTTTGTCGATAAGGTCAAGAATGGGGAGACGGATGAGTTTATGATGGTGGATGGTTTTCTGTTCAAGGGAAATCGATTATGTATACCAGATTACAGTTTACGGTTGAAGATTGTGAAAGAATTGCATGAGGAAGGTCACGTGGGTATAGACCGTACATTACAGTAGATTTCACAATCTTATTTTTGGCCATCGATGAGAAAAGAGGTTGAGAGATTTGTGGAACGATGTCATATCTGTCAAGTGTCAAAGGGAACCGCTACAAATGCTGGATTATATATGCCGTTACTTGTACCAACTAAACCTTGGGTTGATTTGAGTATGGATTTTGTTTTGGGTTTGCCTCGAACTCAAAGGGAGGAACGATTCCATTTATGTGGTGGTTGATCGGTTTTCGAAAATGGCACATTTTATTGCTTGTAAGAAGACGGCGGATGCTGTTCATGTTGCTCAGTTATTTTTCAAAGAAATCTATCGACTTCATGGATTGCTAGAATCTATTGTGTCGAATAGGGATACTCATTTTTTGAGTCATTTTTGGCTAAGTTTATGGAAGATGGTGGGAACGAAGTTGAACTTTAACAGCGCTTATCATCTGCAAACGGATGGACAGACCGAGGTCGTGAACAGATCGTTGGGGAATTTGTTGAGATGTCTTGTGCAAGATAATCTGAGGAGTTGGGATATGAAACTATGTCAAGCAGAATTTTCTCACAATCATGCAGTCAATCGAAGTACTGGGTTCAGTCCATTCCAGATTGTTTATTCAAGTTTACCAAAAGGACCGTTGGATTTGACAATAGTACCACAACCAAAGGGAACTGTTAAACGGGCTGTTGATTTTGTTGATGGATTGGCAGAATGCCATCAAATCGTTCAGGAACGATTGGAGAAAGCGAATGAAAAGTATAAGCGATCTGCGGATTTGAAACGAAGAAGCGTCTAATTTAATAAAGGAGATTTGGTATATGCTGTACTAACGAAAGATCATTTTCCAGTGGGAGCATACAATAAGCTTAAAGCACGGAAAATTGGTCCTGTAACGATTGTGAAATGGATAACTGAAAACGCTTATAAATTGAGGCTGTCGGAGGATGTGTATACATCTGACGTGTTTAATATTAAACATCTGATACCGTATCATGAGAATGAGTTTGTTGTGGAAGAAGAGGGCGCAAATTCGAGGACGAATTTTTCTCAACCTGGGGAGGATGATGCAGCCCAGAAGAATGCCCAGAATGGTGAAGAGTTAGGTCGCGTATGACCTAACGAATCCTTTAAGTCGTTACTGGTTGAGGAAGCAAAAATTAGTAAAGTGTTAGGTCGCGAACGACCTAACAAGGCCTTTAGGTCGCACCAACGACTTAGTGAAGATCGGCAACGACCTAGTGGAGACTCGCGAGCTAACGAGCTAAAAGGAAAGGTGCTCAGACGACCTAACGAGTTACGACTTACCTTAGGTCGCGGAGTTATGTTTCGATCTAAGATAGGTCGCAGAGAAAAGGAACGACCTAAATTAGGTCGCGGGGAGATGCGGAGAGATAGGTCGCTCACTATAAGTCGTGAGGACTTAGGTCGCAAAGAAGTGATACGACCTAAGTTAGGTCGTATGGACGACCTACGACCCAAGATAAGTCGCTCTGAAATTCAGAATGAAGAATGCCTCGACCTACGACCTAAGTTAGGTCGCGTACGATCTACGACCTAAGTTAGGTCGCGAAAACTTTAGGTCGCCGATTGCTACAGTTCACTGCTGCCTGGATTCTTGGAAGATGCTACCTTGTTTTAGGTCGTTCAAGTGGTAAGTCATATAGTTTTGGGTCATTTCCGACCTATGAATTGTAAAGCGTTGTGTTGTATTTTCTTATGTTGTACTGTTTTAGGTCGTGATGTTTTAAGTCGTGATGTTTAGGTCGTGATGTTTTTAGGTCGTGATGTTTTAGGTCGTGGCCGACCTAAGTGTTGTACAAATTTCTGTTGTGTTGAGTTGTAGCCTATAAATAGGCATGTGTGGACATTTGTAATGGTTGTTGTTTTTTGAATAAAATTCTTGTTTGTTAGCTTTGTGCTTTCAATTAAATTGGTAGTTGAGTGTAATCTCCTATCTCCACTTTCGACATTCGAGTGCGCTTGAATCTTCGATTGTTGAAGCCGATTCACGGAATCAAGTGCGCTTGATCAACGCTCGAAGAATTGAAGATCTCTTTTCACGGTATCGTGCGCGATCAACGTGTCAGAGATAGCTAGAATTCGGTATCTTTAGATCAACGAATTTGGGCATTTCAGTATCCATCAATCCACCGATTGCCACTTTCATCGATCGACCTTGTTATTGTTTAATCCGCTGCGTCAGTTATTCACAGATTTGGATTTCCACCTTCTGGAGATTTGAATCGCTGGAGATTATCTGCTAGTCTTGTTCTATCAACTCTTGGAGTTTGGAGCTTCATTTGGAGATCCAACTATCGTTTCAGCTTTCAGCTTTTCCAGTTGATTTGTTCAGAGAGGTCATCTATTTGTACTGAAGACTTCACTGTATTTGAGTTATTCTGTTGTATTTTATTAATATTTCTGATGTATTTATAGTAGCTTCATGAACTACTATTTTATTTATTCCGATGCGTATTATTGTATTACTCTGTGTCTGTGATTCTGTGATTGATTTATTTACTGTATATGTTGAGTTTTGCCAACTTTTAATTAACAATTCCGTGTTTTGAATTATTCAAGTCCGACATGTGTGGATTTATTGTCGATTTGAATGGTCCAAAATATCGGGTCGTTACAATATCAGAGTTAAATAAGATACAATAGAAGAAATAAAGTACAACAGAAGTCTCAATACAATAACCAAGTACAAGCTGAGTAAAACAACAGAATGGAAATAGATAGGACCAGACAAGTAAACAATCTCCAGCGATTCAAATCTCCAAGAGAGTGGAAATCCAAATCTGTGAATAACTCAGGCTGACCCGAGCATAAAGCAAAACACAAAACACTCGAGTCAGGACAATATATACTTATATAATGTAAACCAACTCAAGTGAACTGTAATAAGGTACAAGTAACTTAAATAATGCTTGGGATCGCCCATTCTTTAAGGATCCGTTAAACTATTTACTATGTAGTAATATACGCTATATATAGTAGTGTCTAATTAGTAAAGTATAATCATATAGAAAATAGCGTTAAGGGGATGGTGAACCTTAACGCGGTCGGATCTTTAAACCAAAATCGTAGTGGGCTCGATATGGTAGGTGACACGGCACACAAGGCAATGCTAGGGTTGATATACCAATTACGCATCCGGACTGGTGGTGACGCATAGCAGCCACTACCTCCCACCTCGAACAACACTCCCAAATCAAGGGTGCACACCAAACCAATCACAAGTAATAGAATGGTATCGAAGAAGTGTGTCCGATCAGAGGTGCTACCTCATTGGTCCGTCAATCGCTCCTGTTTTAGCCACCTTATGCCAACTCACGGGAGTTGGGTCCACGTATATACCTTAGGATCGTCGCCACCATCCTACTTCATTCTGGAAACTCCATCGCGTACACAGTTGTCAAAGTGGTTTTCGGTATCGACAAAGAGTATGTCCATATCCGATCCCGGTCTCTTTAACAACCAATCGTTATTATAACCCGTGGTTATAATTTAAAAACAGTATATACTTCAAAATAGAATATCATTTCAAATCCAAATCTTTATCAAAATAAAGATTAAATCAATTCCAAACCATTTCAATATATTTAAAATGTCATATCATTTCAAAACTTCATTTCAAATCATTTTAATATACCAAAATATCATTTGAGTTCAAATCTAAATATTCAACTTTAAATACCTTTTAAATTTAAAGATATAATTCATTTATTATCATTTCAAGTCACCTTTTAAATAGTTTATATTTCAATCAAAATAATTCATTTAAACCATTTAAAAGTGTAATTATTAAACTTTCAAATCAAGTATTAAAATTTCCAAAGTTTCAATTCAATTCAATCATTTATTTCAATTAAATTTCCATAGACCATTTCAAATCTTATAATTTCAAATATAGATTTAATCCACAAAATAACTATTCAAATTGTAAAATAAATTCCAAAGCTTTATTATCCTATATTTCATAAGTCCAATATCTTTTAAATAGATTCAAATTACAAGTAAACCAAATATTTTTCATACTAATATAAACTTCAATTATTTATTCCAAGATTTAATATCATTTCAAATTCATTTCAAAATATCAAAATATCATTTCAAAATATCATCTATTTAATTTAAATTTAAATACCATTTAATCACATTTCAAAATAGATGTATTTCCCAAATCAACTATTCCATTTAAATCATTTAAAGTCAATTCATTATATTTAATAATTAAATATTTAATTTCCAAAATTTAATCTTTTTCAAAGATCATTTATTCATTTGAATTTAGTAAACAAAGAAAATTCAACTTTCGCAGCACTTAGAAAATGCTACGAAATGTTATGTTTAAAAACAGTTCATTAACTAAAGACGGCATTTAAAAATGCTGTAATATATTAATTTAGTTTCAATTAAAATTTTAGTTAAATTTAATAACTATAGCACTAACAAAGTGCTATAATAACCCTTAGTTCAAATTTACTATTTGGTTCATTTAAAACAACTACAGCATTTTCCAATGCTGTAATATCTTTACATTACATTTCAAAAATGCTGTCAAATCAAATTCAGAGTTTTATTTACAATTTCACACATAATTAACTTTTAATATAAATCATTTTAACTTATAAAAATCATATATTTTCACAATTTAACAACAATCATTTAAATACCTTTATTTCTATGATTTTATAAAGTCAAATTTCCATACAAAAATCAAGTTAAATAACAATTAAATTTCAATTTCTTTAATTAAATTCTTAACTTAACAACTAAGTTTACATTTCCAAAATATAACTTATTTCCATTTATTTTACTTAATTTAAAACTTCACAATTCTCAATTTAAGTTATATTTCCAAATTCAGCTTAAATATTGTGACGACCGCCCATGACCCCTGCACCGAACATAGAAATAGTGCGCTGTAAAGTGTGTAAGGCAGCCATGGACGATTGCCAAGGTTAAGTTAAAGCAGCAGAATCTATCGTATTACTCACAGCACATGGATAAAATACAATAGAGAATATATATAGTGAAGCTTCACAAAATAGAATCTCATCAATTAAGCTTCATAATAGTTGAATACAAACATCTGAATAGTCAATATATCAAGCCTCACTACATATCACTCAGAGAATTATACAAGCAGCGGAACATCCAGTACATATAGTAAGAAAATAATATGCAAGCCTCCAGCTCGTCTTCGTCATCAACATCGTTGGAAACTTAGAACAACACCTGTCACCTGCTACCTAGTCTGCCCATCCACAAAATGGATGAACAGCCCAAGGTAATAAGAGTTGAACATAAAACCTTGAGTCAGACAACAGTCTTAGTGAGCGGTAAATTAACTAACAACATACCAAAAGAGCATATAGATAAAAGGAATAGGAATCCAACCCTCCCACTCCACCTCTTTCTACAGTGATAGCCCCCAGACACACACTAAGCAGAAGTAAACATAGCATAGCAAACATTTAAAGTAAAGCAATTATCACTCGAGTCAATGTCAACGTTTTCCAAGTACAAACCCCCAAGGCCTAAACCAAGATCAGATAAGCACAAAGAAAATATTGCTCTTGAGACCGAATGACGATACAACCAAACATCCATGACTCTGGCTATCACTGTTATCTTTGCTTCGATACCACCATTAATTGAATGACCGACACATTCTTTCAGCTGTCCGTCAAGGGTTAATGGCAACCCCGGTTCTAGACAGAACTCCGCACGTCATCACAGCCCGTGCCTAGGACTATCGAATCTGCCCAGAGTACTCGACTACCAACTGTAGTCTTTTGGGACTATCGAATCTGCCCAGCGTACTCTTGCTTTGAGCCTGCTAGAACCTTCAACAACGATGAAATCTCAGCCTTCTAGTCATCCTCCTCGACGACTATTCTCATACTAGCTCAAGCGCCTCTTGAGCCAGCCATTATCCTCAAACTCGAACCATTTCACCGAGTCATCAACATGCTTGGAATGATCCCGTCTGGATTAAACCAAGGCTATCTCACATCATGCCTCGCTTCGTCTCATCATAGCAAAGCCTCATCTCAACATCATCATCAAATCTATCCATATGAGCTTCATCAACCGCCACATATGCCACGAGCAGCTTTTCCAATTCAAGAGCCTTTCCCTTAGCTTTTGAATCATATTCGACCATCTTGTCTAAATCCAACAACTAATCAACTGGTTTATAACAATCAATCAAATCAATCATTAATCCAAGTAATCAATCATGCAAACAAGATCTAAAAGCAATTATAACTAAAATGGCAATTTTGTAAATAAAGAGTCCAAATCTAACAAGCATGAAACATGAGCAATATCTCTACAACTTGATGAATGAACTTGCATAAATTAACATGTAGTAAAATGGGTGTCAAATCATCATGAACAATAGATCTACACTTAAGTTTATGAAATGCATGGAAATCACTATTTTAACACCAAATCAAGCCATCAATCTGATATACTCCTTTGGATCCGTGTGAGAGATAACCACCACTCACCAAATCACCTAAACACCTCAAAAGCAAAACACTTCAAATCTGGACAGCGAAGGATCTAACTCAATTCTCCAAAATTCCGCTTCAAACGATGAAATCTCTCTTCGATGGATGTAGATCTTCAATCTAAGCTCTTGGATCTTCGATTTGATCTTCGATTTGGATGGAAGGAAACACAAGATTAAAGTGGAGAAAAGAAGTGAAGAAGTTTAGAACTCGATCTCTCAAAATAGCAGCACTTCGTCGCTTCAAAATCGCGATCCCAAAAAGTGAGGCGAGGACGTGTATTTATAGGCTGAATCCTTAGGTCGTCTACCCCCTCTTAAGTCGTCCACGACTTATGAAATCCTACGACTTATAAAAACACCACGACTTACGACCTAAAACCCCACGACTTAAGACCTACGACTTAACACTCACAAGCCTATGCGCATCCACGACCTAACGACCTAACGGTTCAACAACCTAAGCCAAACACACGTGCGCGACTTACGACCTAACAGAGATGCGACTTAACGACTCAACAGATCTTCCGACCTACGACTTATCGACTTAACAAAATGAGTCCTCACGCGACTTAACAGCTCATGACCTAACACCTTTAGGTCGTCTAACGACCTAACTAAACACGCCATAGCAACTCAACGACTTAACTCCTCAACTCGTCCACGACTTAACTACACACACAGGGTCTTACGACCTAAACTTCAACGACTTATCCCATATTCCTTAAGTCGTTAACCCCGCTTAACCCCCTAGGTCGTTAACTCCCCTAAGCCGCTAACTCTTAAGTCGCCGCTTCCCTTAAGTCGCCAATTCCTTAAGTCGGTCAATACCTTAAGTCGCCAACTACTACCACCAACTTCCTTAGGTCGCCAAATCCCTTAAGTCGCTCAACGACCTATCCTTCTTCACAACCTAAGTCCCAACACGACCTAACTACCACACGACTTAAGCTTCGAACGACTTAACAATACTATCAATCTAATGACAACAGTTTTACGATGTTTCGATCCGTAAAAATACGGGTCGTTACATTCTCTCCCCCTTAAGAATTTCGCCCCCGAAATTCCAAACAAACACATGCAATCAAAAACTATTCTACATGCCTACCGTCCATAGCAATAAACAAACCATGCGTCCAATTCTAGCCTAGCATGCAGAATTCTAAAACTAGAACAAGTTACAATATCGTGAGATGACACGACACCTTATGGCCATACGTTGAAGAGTTCAGGATGAGCTGCCTTCATCCTCTCTTCCACCTCCCATGTACAGTCGTTAACATCATCACTCCATTGTACCTTGAGCAACCTAACTACCTTCCTCCTAAGCTCTTTCGTGTCAGTTTCTATAACACGAAGCGGCTTACGAGGTCTCTTATCAACTGGGTCAACTTCAAAATCTTCACAGCTATCAGCAGAAACCACTGTATTCGAGTCGTGCACATACTTCCGTAGATACGATACATGAAAAACATTGTGCACACCCGCCATCTTTTCTGGTAACTCCAATTTGTAGGCGAGCTTTCCAATTCGCTCGATGATCGGGAATGGTCCAAAAAATCTCGAAGTAAATTTTCCTTTCTTTCCAAATCGAATAACATTCTTCAGTGTAGAAATCTTCACAAAAACCATATCACCTACGTCGAATTCCAAATCCTTACGACGCTTATCGCCATAACTTTTCTGACGGTCTTGGGCTGCCTTCATTCGTTGCCGAATGATCTCTATGCAATCCGAAGTCTGTCAAATCATTTCTGGCCCAAGTATCAGCTTCTCTCCTGTTTCTAACCAACATGTCGGAGAGTTACACGGTCTTCCATACAATGCTTCATACGGTGCCATACCAATGCTTGACTGGTAACTGTTATTATACGAAAATTCTACCAAATGAAGGTGATCTTCCCATGATCCTCCGAAATCTAAAACACAAGCTCTAAGGAGATCTTCCTTAACTCGGTTGAATCTCTCAGTCTGACTATCTGTTTGGGGATGATAAGCTGTACTCAAACACAACTCGGTTCCCAAAACTTCCTGAAAGCTCTTCCAAATCCACTAGTGAACAATGGGTCTCGATCGCTCACTATACTTTTCGGAATACCATGGAATCGAACTATCCACTTAACATACAGCTCAGCCAACTTTGATGCAGTCCTAGTTGATCGAACAGGAATGAATCTTGCACTCTTAGTCAAACGATCTACGATGACCCAAATCCCTTCATTTCCCGTTCTGGTTCTAGGTAACCCATCGATATTTGCTCCCACTTCCATGTAGGAACTTCTAATGGCTGAAGCAATCCACTTGGCTTCTTCTGTTCGGCTTTTACCAACTGGCAGTTCATGCACTTGGAAATTAAATTTCCAACATCCTTCTTCATACCTTCCCAGTAATAGGTTCTCTTCATATCCCGATACATCTTATTTCCACCTGGATGAATTGTCAGTTTTGAGTGATGACTTTCCTTCAGAAATTCATTCCTCAATTCATCTATATCGGGAACAACTAGTCGTCCTTGCTTTCGAAGCCAACCCTCTCGATCGACCTCGAATCCTTTATCCTTATTTGGGTCCAATCCAGATTCCAAATAACAGATAATCTTGACAAGCTTATCGTCTCGCTTTTGGCTCTCGCCAATTGTTTCCACAAGAGTCGGTCTTATCGATAAGTTAGCCAACATCTCAGGTTCCAATTCACATCTAGGCCTGAAGTCAAATCCAGCTAAATACTCGAGACTCTTCCATTCTGAAAACATGGCTCCCAATCCTGCATGTCTTCGACTTAACGCATCAGCCACTGCGTTACCCTTTCCCGGAGTATAGGCTATACTAAAATCATATGATGCCAAAAACTCTAGCCATCGTTGCTGCCGAAGATTCAAATCCTTTTGGGAGAAAAGATACTTCAACGACTTATGATCTGTAAACAACTCGAATCGAACTCCCAATAGATAATGTCTCAACATCTTCAGAGCAAATACAATCGCTGCCAACTCCAAATCATGAGTCGGATAATTCCTTTCATGTGGCTTCAGTTGTCGACTTGCATACGCAACAACTTTACCCTTCTGCATCAGTACTGCTCCAAGTCCAATACCACATGCGTCGGTGTAAACCACCATCTCATCATTTCCACTTGGAATAGTCAAAACAGGAGCACTTGTCAGTTGCTCTTTCAGGATTCTGAAAGCTTGCTCACACTTAGCATCCCATCTGAATACTTGATTCTTTTTCGTCAATCCTGTTAATGGTGCAGCCACCATGGAAAAGTCTTTGATAAATCGACGATAGTATCCTGCTAATCCAAGAAAACTTCTCACAACAGATGCATTCTTAGGTCTACCCTAATCCTGGATTGCTGCTATCTTGGCGGGATCAACCGCTATTCCGCTTCCAGAGATAATATGGCCTAAGAACCTCACTTTGCTCTTCCAGAAGTGACACTTCAAAAACTTAGCCTTCAGCTGATGTTTCCGTAAGATTTCCAAAACAATACGCAAGTGCGTCTTGTGCTCTTCTTCAGTTCTGGAATAAATCAAAATATCATCCACGAACACTAGTACGAAGTTGTTCAACTGATCTTTGAACACTCTATTCATAAGAACCACAAAATATGCTAGCGCATTGGTCAATCCAAACGGCATTACCAACCACTCAAAGAAACCGGATGGTGTCCTGAAAGCAATCTTCGGCACACTATCCTTAGCCACTCTTACTGGTGAAATCCCGTTGCCAAATCCATCTGAGAAAACACCTTATCTTCGTGAAGCTGATCAAACAAGTCATCTATTCTCGGCAATGGATACTTGTTCTTCTTAGTCACTTTATTTAGCTCACGATAATCCACACACAACCTCAATGATCCATCCACTTTGGTTACAAACACAACTGGTGCACCCCATTCGGACACACTACGCCGAATGAATCCTTTCTGTAAGAGATCATCAACTTGCACCTTCAACTCTTGCTGTTCCCTAGGCGCCATCCGCCTAAGAGGCATCACAACAGGTCTGGCTCCTTCAACTAGATCGATACGAAACTCGATCTCTCTATGCGGCGGTAACCCTTTGACCTCATCAAAGACATCCTCAAATCCATTAGCGATTGGCATCGATGACAGTCCATCCCGTGGAACAACCAGCGAATACATGAAGCTCATGAAGACGCCTTCCTCATGCTTACATCGTATCACAACCTTTCGCCCTTCCACATTCTCGACTGTCACCTCCAACCTTTCACAATCAACCTTTGCTGCATATTTCCTAAGCCAGTCCATACCCAAAATAATTCTGAACCCCGCAAAGTTCAGAACAAAACAATCACAAACAAAAGAGCAATCATGACTCGATACAACCAAACCACGGCATAGCATACACAGACAGGACGAACCCCCAACTGGATTAGTCACAACCAATGGTCTATCAACGATATCCGGTTCTAAACCCAACCGGCCTACAAGTTCACTACAAACAAAAGAATACGACGCCCCAGTATCGAATAACACTCTAACTGGAACACCACATATGGAGAGAGTACCCTGAACCACCACACTCTTTCCTTTCTCTTCAGCGGTAGAGGCTTTCGAAGATGATGGAACAGCCCCCAAAGCCTAAGCTTGCACAATCTGCTTGTCCTTCCACGGTTCTGGACAATTCTTCTTAATATGCACCGGCTTGTCACAGTTGTGGCACTTCACCGGCACCTTCGGATTCTTGCAATCCCTGGAGAAATGGCCCTTCTGCTGACAATTGTAGCAGGTCACTTCGCCCTTCGGCTTCTTTTGGCCATCGTTACCCTTTTGGTGCTGCTTCCTCTTCTTGTTTCCACCCTGCTGTGGATTAGACTCTTCCTTGGTCACAGCAACAACAGATCCTTCTTTAGGAAACAGATTTTCATGCCTGAGAGCTTTCTCCACAAGCTTCTCAAATGGATCGTCCAGATGATCCACCAACTGCCTCCAAAGATAACTGTCCAAGCCTGTCACAAACTTCTCGTTCTTCTGATATGAAGATTCAATATACGACCGGGCATACTTGGACAAAGCTTCAAACTCAGAAACATACTCAAGAACTGGCCTTCCACCTTGCTTGAGCTCCACAAACTTCTTGAACAGAATAGATTTCTGAGCTGTAGAAATGAACATAGCTTCAAATCTGGCTTGGAATTGTACCCAAGTAATTTCTTCCTCCGGAGTATTAAAGGTGATAGAGTTCCACCAATCAGAAGCTCTTCCTTGAAGCTGTCTTGATGCGAGCTTCCTTTTAGTTGCATCCTCGATTCTCAAATCACCAAAGATCCTTCTACAAGTATCTATCCATCTCTAAACTTCAATAGTTGACTCTGTTCCCATGAAAACCCTTCTTCCAAGAGCAGTATAATCTTTACACAGCTTAGCAAAATCCACCGGTTTTGGAGTTTGAACTTGAACTCCAACATCTACTGATGGCCCCGGAGCTGGCATCCTTCTCATGATCGAAGTCATCATAGCCTCGAACATAGCAACATAATTAGTAGCCCACTCAGTAGCACGGCCTTCCCTAGCAGCTGGTCTCCCTCTTCGACTCATTCTTAATATCTATAAAAGAAATGATCAGCACACCTTGAGAAACAACTGCATAAAGGACTCACATACTTCTAAGCTACTATATTGTATATAGTAATCATCCATCAAAATACGATTACGTCTCTCATACGTAGTTACGTCAGCGAGCGTTGGGTAAAATCGATTAACCAAAGCTCTGATACCAAATGTGACGACCGCCCATGACCCCTGCACCGAACATAGAAATAGTGCGCTGTAAAGTATGCCAGGCAGCCATGGACGATTGCCAAGGTTAAGTTAAAGCAGTAGAATCTATCGTATTACTCACAGCGCATGGATAAAATACAATAGAGAATATATATAATGAAGCTTCACAAAATAGAATCTCATCAATTAAGCTTCATAATAGTTGAATACAAACATCTGAATAGTCAATACATCAAGCCTCACTACATATCACTCAGAGAATTATACAAGCAGCGGAACATCCAGTACATATAGTAAGAAAATAATATGCAAGCCTCCAGCTCATCTTCGTCATCAACATCGTTGGAAACTAAGAACAGCACCTGTCACCTGCTACCTAGTCTACCCATCCACAAAATGGATGAACAGCCCAAGGTAATAAGAGTTGAACATAAAACCTTGAGTCAGACAACAGTCTTAGTGAGCGGTAAATTAACTAACAACATACCAAAAGAGCATATATGTAAAAGGAATAGGAATCCAACCCTCCCACTCCACCTCTTTCTATAGTGATAGCCCCCAGACACACACTATGCAGAAGTAAACATAACATAGCAAACATTTAAAGTAAAGCAATTATCACTCGAGTCAGGATCAACGTTTTCCAAGTACAAACCCCCAAGGCCTAAACCAAGATCAGATAAGCACCCAGAAAATATGGCTCTTGAGACCGAATGACGATACAACCAAACATCCTTGACTCTGGCTATCACTGTTATCTTTGCTTCGATACAACCATTAATTGAATGACCGGCACATTCTTTCAGCCGTCCGTCAAGGGTTAATGGCAACCCCGGTTCTAGACAGAACTCCGCACGTCGTCGCAGCCCGTGCCTAGGACTATCGAATATGCCCAGAGTACTCGACTACCAACTGTAGTCTTTTGGGACTATCGAATCTGCCCAGCGTACTCTTTCTTTGAGCCTGCTAGAACCTTCAACAACGATGAAATCTCAGCCTTCTAGTCATCCTCCTCGACGACTATTCTCATACTAGCTCAAGCGCCTCTCGATCCAACCATTATCCTCAAACTCGAACCATTTCACCGAGTCATCAACATGCTTGGAATGATCCCGTGTGTATTAAACCAAGGCTATCTCACATCATGCCTCGCTTCATCTCATCATAGCAAAGCCTCATCTCAACATCATCATCAAATCTATCCATATGAGCTTCATCAACCGCCACATATGCCACGAGCAGCTTTTCCAATTCAAGAGCCTTTCCCTTAGCTTTTGAATCATCTTCGACCATCTTGTCTAAATCCAACAACTAATCAACTAGTTTATAACAATCAATCAAATCAATCATTAATCCAAGTAATCAATCATGCAAACAAGATCTAAAAGCAATTATAACTAAAATGGCAATTTTGTAAATAAAGAGTCCAAATCTAACAAGCATGAAACATGAGCAATATCTCTACAACTTGATGAATGAACTTGCATAAATTAACATGTAGTAAAATGGGTGTCAAATCATCATGAACAATAGATCTACACTTAAGTTTATGAAAATGCATGGAAATCACTATTTTAACACCAAATCAAGCCATCAATCCGATATACTACTTTGGATCCGTGTGAGAGATAACCACCACTCACCGAATCACATAAACACCTCAAAAGCAACACACTTCAGATCTAGACAGTGAAGGATCTAACTCGATTCTCCAAAATTCCGCTTCAAACGATGAAATCTCTCTTCGATGGATGTAGATCTTCAATCTAAGCTCTTGGATCTTCGATTTGATCTTCGATTTGGATGGAAGGAAACACAAGATTAAAGTGGAGAAAAGAAGTGAAGAAGTGTAGAACTCGAGCTCTCAAAATAGCAGCACTTCGTCGCTTCAAAATCCCGATCCTAAAAAGTGAGGCGAGGACGTGTATTTATAGGCTGAATCCTTAGGTCGTCTGCCCCCCTTAAGTCGTCCACGACTTATGAAATCCTATGACTTATAAAAACACCATGACTTACAACCTAAAACCCCACGACTTAAGACCTACGACTTAACACTCAAAAGCATATGCGCATCCACGACCTAACGACCTAACGGTTCAACAACCTAAGCCAAACACACGTGCGCGACTTACGACCTAACAGAGATGCGACTTAACGACTCAACAGATCTTCCGACCTACGACTTATCGACTTAACAAAATGAGTCCCCACGCGACTTAACAGCTCACGACCTAACACCTTTAGGTCGTCTAACGACCTAACTAAACACGCCATAGCAACTCAACGACTTAACTCCTCAACTCGTCCACGACTTAACTACACACACAGGGTCTTACGACCTAAACTTCAACGACTTATCGCATATTCCTTAAGTCGTTAACCCCGCTTAACCCCCTAGGTCGTTAACTCCCCTAAGCCGCTAACTCTTAAGTCGCCGCTTCCCTTAAGTCGCCAATTCCTTAAGTCGGTCAATACCTTAAGTCGCCAACTACTACCACCAACTTCCTTAGGTCGCCAACTCCCTTAAGTCGCTCCACGACCTATCCTTCTTCACGACCTAAGTCCCAACATGACCTAACTACCACACGACTTAAGCTTCGAACGACTTAACAATACTATCAATCTAATGACAACAGTTTTACGATGTTTTGATCCGTAAAAATACGGGTCGCTACAAATATTCATTTATTCCATATTTTAATTTCTACAAAATCATTAACACTTTTAAAAATTATTATTACTTAATAAAATCCTTAAATTCATCTTTTAAATCAAATTTGTCATATTTTCTTACTTTACATAAATTCCATTTATAAACAAAATCATAAATTCCAAAATTAACTTATATTTCAAATTCTACTTCACCATTTACTTAATTCACTTATATAATTTGTAGAAAATCACAAATACTTTATAGAAATCATTTTAATAAAATTTAAATCAAAATATCATAATATTTACATTTTTACAATATTTTAAAAATTTCAGAAAAATATATAAACCACGGGTCTATATAAAATTTTCTGGCCTAGGTCAAGTGATACAGATATATATCATTTCAATCCGCAGTTTACAAAGAAAAACCGGGTTCTATCATTTCAAACCCGCAATCCCAAGTGATATAAACAAATAAATAAAAACAGTTCAGGCCTATCATTTCAGCCCATAACGATTTTTTCTTATTCTAAAGTCCATTCGGGTATGTATCATTTTAACCCATAGTGATTCTAATCTACAGGGAACTTGCAGTGTGATAAACTGATATAAATAACAGAATAGCATGATATAACAGTAACATATGTCATAACATGGGTAATAACAGGGGTGAGCATCATATGATCATAATATAACAGTTATAACAGGATGATATAATTTTACAGATTCAAATGGTGTCAGTTTACTAGTTATATAAGTACACATCGTCTGGTGAGAATTACTGACGCAGCGGATATTACAAAAACAATGTCGATCGATGAAAGTAGTAATCGGTGGATTGGAAGATACTGAAATGCCCAAATTCGTTGATCCGAAGATACCGAATTCTAGCTATCCCGAACTCGTTGATCGCGCACGATACCGGGTTCAAAGATCTTCAATTCTTCAAGCATTGATCAAGCGCACTTGATTCCGCGAATCGGCTTCTACAATCGTTGAATCGAGCGCACTCGATTATCCGAAAGAGGAGATAGGAGATTACACTCAACTACCAATTTGGAATGAAAGCACAAAGCAATCAAAAGAGAATTTTATTCAAAAATCAACAACCTTTACAAATGACCATACATGCCTATTTATAGGCTACAACTCAACACAACAGAAAACTTCAAAATATTACAAGTACTTAAGTCGGTTCCGACTTAACAACGTCTCCGACTTAACATAAGTCGTACCCGACTTACAACTCACAACAGACAGACCATTTCGACTTACAACAGACGACCTATGAAACCAGACGACCTACGACTTATAACAGTTTACAACACAGCTTCACGACATAATAACTCAGCGACACAACTTAAGTCGGCAGTGACTTAGTACAGCATACAACGACTTACAAACCAACGACATAGATTAACTCGCAGAAGAATCAACGCACCAGGCTTCAGCGACTTAAAAACAGGCGGCATCAACGACTTAAAGAAATCAATGGTCTTCATACTTCAGCGACTTAAAGAATGGACGGTATCCGTAGTTTGCGACCTAAAACAAAAGCGGTATCAGGAATCAACGTCTTTAAGGGAGTCAAAGACAGAGATTAACCCGGCAGACATATAAACGGCATCTAGGGCTTCGCGACTTAAGATGAGACTTTGCGACTTAAGAAGCCTAACTCCGCGACCTAAGTCTGTACGACTTAAAACCTTGCGACTTAAGAACATAGCATCTGAATCCTCTTCATGCGACCTTAGTTCCAACTCGTTAAGTCGTACACGAGTTAAAAACAAGTTAAGTCGTATCTCTTTTTCCTTCAGGCTGGTAGGTCGTAGCTCCGACTTAAAAAATACGTTAGGTCGCTCGCGACCTAACACTTCAACTCCCAGCCAATCCTCACACACTGCTAACTCGCTAGCCTCTTTGTTAGGTCGTAGCCTTTTCTCCCTGACTTGGTTAAGTCGTAACCCTCCCCCGTTAAGTCGTAGCTCTTCCTCACGTGGCTCCTTAGGTCGTAGACGACCTACAACTTCTACGTTAGGTCGCAAGTCTTGGTCACGACTTATGCCTTTGACAAATGAAGGTTGCGCTACATCATCCTCCCCAGGTTGAGAAAAATTCGACCTCGAATTTGTAAATTCTTCTCTACCAGCTCGTTCATCTCCGTGATATGGTACGAGATGTTTAACATTGAACACATCTGACGTATACACATCATCTGGCAGCTTCAATTTATAAGCATTTTCATTGATTCGTTTCACAACTTCCACCGGACCAATTTTCCTGGCTTTCAATTTGTTATAAGCGCCTACTGGAAAACGATCTCTTGTTAACACTGCATAAACCATATCTCCTTCATTAAACTCAACATTTCGTCGTTTCAAATCTGCAGAACGTTTATACTTCTCATTCGCTTTCTCCAATCGTTCCTGAACGAATTTATGACATTCCGTCAACCCCTCGACAAAATCTGCGGCTTTCTTAATTGTCCCCTTCGAGTGTGAGATTACCGTTAAATCCAACGGCCCCTTTGGTAAGCTCGAATAAACAATCTGGAATGGACTGAACCCAGTACTTCGATTTGTAGCATGATTATGAGCAAACTCTGCCTGGCAAAACTTCACATCCCAACTCTTCAAATTGTCATGTACAAGACATCTCAACAAATTTCCCAATGATCTGTTAACCACCTCAGTCTGTCCATCCGTTTGCGGATGATAAGCACTGCTGAAATTCAACTTCGTACCCACCATCTTCCACAAACTTAGCCAAAAATGACTCAAAAATCTTGTATCTCTATCTGACACAATAGATTCTGGCAATCCGTGAAGTCGATAGATCTCCTTGAAAAACAAATGAGCAACATGAACAACATCCGCCGTCTTCTTACAAGCAATAAAATGTGCCATCTTCGAAAATCTGTCCACCACAATAAATATAGAATCATTCCCCCTTTGAGTTCTAGGCAAACCCAAAACAAAATCCATACTGATATCCACCCATGGTTTTACAGGCACGGGTAACGGCATATATAACCCAGCATTAGTCGCAGTTCCTTTCGAAACCTGACAGATATGACATCGTTCCACAAACCTCTCCACTTCTTTCCTCATCGATGGCCAAAAGTAGGATTGTGAAATCAACTGTAATGTACGGTCTGTACCAACATGTCCCTCTTCGTGTAACTCCTTGATAATCTTCATTCTCAGACTACCCTCCGGTATGCACAATCGACTTCATTTAAAAAGAAATCCATCTACCATCAAAAACTCATCCGTCTTTCCCTCCTTGACTTTATCAGCCACCTTTGCAAAGTAAGGATCATCGACAAATAATTCTGGCAACACATCAAACCCCGTCACTTCAACCTTCATTGTTGTTAACAAGTGATTTCTTCTACTCAACGCATCAGCCACACGATTCGTCACTCCCGACTTGTGTTTCACAACAAATGTAAACTGTTGCAGATATGCAATCCACGATGCATGTCTCGCTGAAATCTTGTCTTGCCCTTGCAAATGTTTCAATGCTTCATGATCAGTATATAGAACAAACTCCTTCTGAAATAGATATTGTCTCCAGTGTTTAATAGATTGTACAACAGCATAGAATTCCACATCATACGTACTGTACATCATCTTCGCTCCTGACTACTTCTCACTGAAATATGCAATTGGACGTCCCTTTTGACTCAACACTCCTCCAATTCCAACCTTGGATGCATCAGTATGTAGTTCAAACACTAACTGAAAATCTGGTAATATTAGAATTGGTGCAGACGTCAAAAGTTCTTTGATTCGCTCAAAAGCAACCCCGGCTTCCTCCATCCATGCAAACTGTTTACCCTTCATGCAATCAGTAACAGGTGCCATCACACTACTAAAGTGTGGTATAAACCTTCGATAGAATGAAGCCAACCCGTGAAAACTACGAACTTCCGTTATCGTCTTGGGCTGCGGCCAATCTCTAATTGCTTTGACTTTACTTTGGTCAACCTGTATTCCTTCTTCCGATACAACATACCCCAGAAATAAGACACTATGCGTCATGAACACGCATTTCTTCGTTGCAGCATAGTATTGTTCTTGTCGCAATACCATCAGCACTTCTCTAAGATGATTCAAATGTTCCTCTGGACTCCCACTGTAAATCAGTATATCATCAAAATACACCACCACAAATTTCCCAATTAACGGTCGAAAAATCTGATTCATCACCCTCTTAAAAGTACTCGGTGCATTGGATAAACCAAATGGCATGACCAACCATTCGTATAGACCTTCCCTAGTTTTAAAAGCAGTTTTCCACTCATCGCCTGGTCTGATACAAATTTGATGATATCCGCTCTTCAAATCGATCTTCGAAAAGATAGTAGCTCCGCTTATTTGATCTAACAAGTCATCCAACCTCGGCATCGGAAATCTGTATCTCACAGTAATCTTATTTAATGCTCTACTATCGGTGCACATCCTCCACGTTCCATCCTTTTTGGGTACCAATAAAGCTGGTACAGCACAAGGACTTAAACTCTCCTGCACACGCCCCTGTTCAAGCAATTCCTCTACCTGCCTCCGCAACTCTTCATGTTCCTTCGGACTCATTCGATAATGTGGTCTATGTGGCAACACAGCACCTGGAACAAGATCTATCTGATGTTGTATATCCCTCAACGGCGGTAACTCCGTTGGTAACTCTTCCGGAAATACATCGTCAAATTCTTTCAGTACTGGTTTCACTTCTTCTGGGATTTCAACCACTTCCTGACTCTCTCGCCCAATTAACAAAAACACTTCAGGTTCCTCCTCTACTTCCTTCACAAACTCTTTCAACGATAACAAAGTTTTGAGCTCTTCAATCTCCTCCAACTTGTTTTCCTCCTGTTGTCGCTTCTTTGGAACTAGAGTAATCTTTGTGCCTTCAAACATGAAATTGTAATTGTTGGTACGCCCATCATGTTGCACCGCCCTATCATACTGCCATGGTCTCCCCAGCAACAAATGACAAACGTCCATGTCCACAACATCACACCAGATTTCGTCTTTATATTTCTTCCCAATGGAAAACTTCACACGAGCCCTTCGTCCAACCTTCACCTCCCCGCCTTTCCTCAACCAAGCTAGCTTGTACGGTTTCGGATGTTTCTCAGTATTCAAAGCCAACTTCCTCACAGCTTCTGACGAAATTATATTATCACAGCTTCCAACATCAATAACAAATTTGCAAACTTTTCCCAGAATGGTACATGTTGACTGAAAAATATTGCTCCTTAACCAACTACAATCCTCCTCTTGCTTTGGTGTTAAACATGACCTCTTCATCATTAGATTATAACCTTCGTCTCCCGACACTTCTTCTTCCTCCTCATCAGGTGGTGAATTAGAACATTCAGCTTCTTCATCCTCATTCTCAACCTCTGCTATCATAGCTCTCTTCTTCGGCTTCGGACATTCGCTACTTTTGTGACCAAATTCCTGACTATTGTAACATTTGAAACCATTGTTAACCCTTGTCTTCTCAGCCTCCTTCACTACTGGTCTACTGATAGGTTTAGAAACATTAGAACTTCCACCAACACCCTTCGCTTGATTGTTAGAATTAGTAAACACACCTCCTCCTCGTCTACCCTGCTTCTCCCAAGCCAACGCTTTCTGATGTGCTTCCGCTACAGATCTAGGATCAAACATGTTAACCATATCCTGAATCTGCATTCTCAATCCCCCAATGAACCTAGATGTCAGCTGCTCTTCCGTTTCCATAATATCTTTCCTCGCAATAAGTTGATAGAATTCATCAGCATAGTCGTTAACTGTCTTCGTGCCCTGCCTCAAGTTCTGCAAACGTTGATACATCAAAGATTGATAATTGTAGGGTAAGAACGTTGCTTTCATCAATTTCTTCATCTTCTCCCAAGATTCAACTTTTGACTTTCCCATCCGATCACGTGTAAGCTTGGTTTGCTGCCACCATGCCAAAGCTCTACCCCTCAACCTTGTAGCAACCAACTTCACTCTACGATGTTCTGGAACTTCTTTGAAGTCAAAAATCTCCTCAACATTAGCTACCCAATCTAGAAACTCCTCTGCTTGCATACCACCTTTGAATTCAGGAATTTCAGTCTTCATCCCCGACTCCCATTTGTGATCATACTCAGAGTAATTTCTTCCTTGTCCTCGTCCTTGTCCTCGAACACTACCACCATCATACTCCTCTTCAAAATCAGATGTATATCGTTGTCTATCTCGTCCACCCACATCTCTACTACCTTCACGTCTACCACCATCATCCCTTTTATCTACATTCCTCCGTTCACGATCATTCACGTTCCTCCCACGCCCTTGATCATTTTCAACACTTCGGTCTCGATTGGAATGTGGTGAGACTCTACTACCCCCATGGTTAGATTCTGGTGAAACCCTTCTCCGATTTTGATTCATTTCTGTCATAAGCTTCTCTAACCGGCCAATTCCTTCGTTAAGCTTCTCACTAAAGTTTTCATTGATTCTTTGCTCCATCTCATCAGCTTCTTCTCTTCGATACAAAGCTTCTACGTTTTGGTGACGATTAGCTCTCCTTGGCGGCATGCTTGAAAACTTTACAAACTCTTCAACACTTCAAAATTCAAACACTTTTCGGACTTTGATCAAAAATGAAATGGATCGAAAACTTCCACTTTGTAGCAAATCGCGATGAACACGATGGACAAAGTTTCGGCCTCCAAGTCAAATCCGAACAAACAACTTCAAACAATGATGAACACTCCTTCTAGCCCTCGGCCGTGACACACAAAGCTTCAAATCTTCACAATGATTAGGCTCCAAGTCTCGATCTAGCTATGATTGGCTAGAACAAGCTCTGATACCAAAATGACGCAGCGGATATTACAAAAACAATGTCGATCGATGAAAGTAGTAATCGGTGGATTGGAAGATACTAAAAAGCCCAAATTCGTTGATCCGAAGATACCGAATTCTAGCTATCCCGAACTCGTTGATCGCGCACGATACCGGGTTCAAAGATCTTCAATTCTTCAAGCGTTGATCAAGCGCACTTGATTCCGCGAATCGGCTTCTACAATCGTTGAATCGAGCGCACTCGATTATCCGAAAGAGGAGATAGGAGATTACACTCAACTACCAATTTGGAATGAAAGCACAAAGCAATCAAAAGAGAATTTTATTCAAAAATCAACAACCTTTACAAATGACCATACATGCCTATTTATAGGCTACAACTCAACACAACAGAAAACTTCAAAATATTACAAGTACTTAAGTCGGTTCCGACTTAACAACGTCTCCGACTTAACATAAGTCGTACCCGACTTACAACTCACAACAGACAGACCATTTCGACTTACAACAGACGACCTATGAAACCAGACGACCTACGACTTATAACAGTTTACAACACAGCTTCACGACATAACAACTCAGCGACACAACTTAAGTCGGCAGCGACTTAGTACAGCATACAACGACTTACAAACCAACGACATAGACTAACTCGCAGAAGAATCAACGCACCAGGCTTCAGCGACTTAAAAACAGGCGGCATCAACGACTTAAAGAAATCAACGGTCTTCATACTTCAGCGACTTAAAGAATGGACGGTATCCGTAGTTTGCGACCTAAAACAAAAGCGGTATCAGGAATGAACGTCTTTAAGGGAATCAAAGACAGAGATTAACTCGGCAGACATATCAACGGCATCTAGGGCTTCGCGACTTAAGATGAGACTTTGCGACTTAAGAAGCCTAACTCCGCGACCTAAGTCTGTACGACTTAAAACCTTGCGACTTAAGAACATAGCATCTGAATCCTCTTCATGCGACCTTAGTTCCAACTCGTTAAGTCGTACACGAGTTAAAAACAAGTTAAGTCGTATCTCTTTTTCCTTCAGGCTGGTAGGTCGTAGCTCCGACTTAAAAAATACGTTAGGTCGCTCGCGACCTAACACTTCAACTCCCAGCCAATCCTCACACACTGCTAACTCGCTAGCCTCTTTGTTAGGTCGTAGCCTTTTCTCCCTGACTTGGTTAAGTCGTAACCCCCCCCCCCCGTTAAGTCGTAGCTCTTCCTCACGTGGCTCCTTAGGTCGTAGACGACCTACAACTTCTACGTTAGGTTGCAAGTCTTGGTCACGACTTATGCCTTTGACAAATGAAGGTTGCGCTGCATCATCCTCCCCAGGTTGAGAAAAATTCGACCTCGAATTTGTAAATTCTTCTCTACCAGCTCGTTCATCTCCGTGATATGGTACGAGATGTTTAACATTGAACACATCTGACGTATACACATCATCTGGCAGCTTCAATTTATAAGCATTTTCATTGATTCGTTTCACAACTTCCACCGGACCAATTTTCCTGGCTTTCAATTTGTTATAAGCGCCTACTGGAAAACGATCTCTTGTTAACACTGCATAAACCATATCTCCTTCATTAAACTCAACATTTCGTCGTTTCAAATCTGCAGAACGTTTATAGTTCTCATTCGCTTTCTCCAATCGTTCCTGAACGATTTTATGACATTCCGTCAACCCCTCGACAAAATCTGCAGCTTTCTTAATTGTCCCCTTCGAGTGTGAGATTACCGTTAAATCCAACGGCCCCTTTGGTAAGCTGAAGATTGAGTCATGGGATAAGATGAAGAAGTTAATGAAAGCTACTTTCTTGCCTTATAATTATCAGTCCCTTATGTATCAACGATTGCAGAATCTGAGACAGGGAACAAAGTCAGTGAATGATTATGCGGATGAGTTCTATCAGTTGATTGCGAGGAATGATATCATGGAGACGGAGGAGCAGTTGACAGCTAGATTTGTGGAGGGTTGAGAATGCAGATACAAGATATGGTGAATATGTTTGATCCCAGATCTGTGGCTGAAGCACATCAAAAGGCTCTAGCTTGGGAGAAGCAAGGTAGGAGAGGTGGAGGTGTGTTTACAAATTCCAACAATCCAATGAAAGGGCTAGTAGCAATGCGAATGTTTCAAAGGCTATTGCAAAACCGGTTGTTAGTGAAGTTGCTAAGACCAAGATCAATAGTGGTATCAAATGCTTCAATTGTCAGGAGTTTGGTCACAAAAGCAATGAATGTCCGAATCCAAAGAAACGAGTGATGGTTGCTGAGGCAGAAGATGAGGATGCAGAAGCTGAATGTTCTAATTCACTACATGATGAGAGGGAAGAAGAATTGTCGGGAGATGAAGGGTATTCATTGTTGATGAAGAGGTCGTGTTTGACACCAAAGCAAGAGGATGATTCAAGTTGGTTGAAGAGTAACATTTTCCAGTCAACGTGCACTATCTTGGGAAGGGTTTGCAAGTTTGTCATCGATGCGGGATGTAACAACCCTAGATTTTACATATAATTTAAAATTTGATTTTTATTTTATTTTGAAATTATTTTTAAGCTTGTTTCATTTCAAACATTTCATTTTTAAATATAAATGTTGATGATTATGTGAGTTATAGTTTCAAACAGATATAAATTGAATATTTTACTGAAAAGTGAAATTCTGGTCAAACTTTTCAATCTTTGACTTTTAAACTTCAAATTTAAATTATATAAAATCTTAAATTTTATCTTTTATTATGAAAATAGATGTAATAACTTGAACGCTGCTTTTTGTTTCGTTGAAAACGGAGTTAAACTGTTTATTTTGCAATATTATTTATTTTAAATCATATAAATTATATTTTTATTGTCATATTTTGTTTTAATATGTGTTAATAGGTTATTTTATGTCTTTTAATACTTTTAAAATGATAATATAATTTTTCTAAAGTATACTTGAATATTTCAATTTATAAAGCCTAGTTTCCTATTTTCTGCTATTTTCTTCATTAAAATTATATTTAAATTAAATTTTAAATATTTATTTTGTTAATGTATTTTTATTTTATGTTATCATTTATGTTTAAAAATATTTTACAAGCTCATATGAATTTTCTAAAAATTTATTTCATTTAATTTCAAATTTCTAGACTAGTTTACTATTTTTCCTTAATTTAACTTTATATAATTAATAAATATTATATATAATTTTATATTTTGATAAATTTTCGAAATTTTATCTGGTATTATTATTATTACCAGAAATATAAAGTTATAGACATAAATAAAAGAAATATGAAGGGGTTTTGACCTTTGAATTGCCTTTTGCCTCTTTGAATTCCACCTTTTCAACTTTCCACATAACTTTTCATTTTCATTGACCTATACCCCACTCTTCAGCCGATCATTCCATTCATTTTTCACGTATCTTTTTCCTCCTTCCTAAGAAAAAAAATTTCGGCCATTCCTTGATTGAGAAATTGGTAAAAACTTTTAACTCCTTTTATCTCTTTTTCACTTATATTGTTTATTTCTAGTTTGATTTTGCACTGGCTTCTTCCCTCTTTTAGGTTCGGCCATGCTTCCTTTGCTACCTAGCCGCCTCCACCACTTGATGGCACATCTTCACCACCTCATCCTCATAAAAAATCCAAGCCATGAACCCCTTGGTGATGCAATTGCATAAAAGTTTCAAAAACAACCCAAATTCCTAGCCTAACCACCACCACCTCATCTCTATCACCTCACCAACCCCCTAGCCGCCACCTACCACACCACCATCACGTCCAGCACCTCCAGCAACCTCTGCCACATCACTCCAGTGGACCCCACCTCTCTGGCCATGACCATTAGAGGCTTGGCCGAGCCCAAATCCTTGACCCAATCCATGTGATTTCATGCTTGTGTTGTATTTTCCCTCTACCACTTTTGCACCATCATTTCACCATTTAGGCCGAACCCATACTCACCCAAACCTAACCCAAACACCTGCCATGGCCTTGTATTACCCGTTATGGCTGAGCCTAGTAAAGGTTAAAAGCAAGTGCAAGCATTTCTGTTTGATTCTGTGTAGTTTATTCTAGCGCAGTTCATCGTACTTTGGTTTTGAAACTCATCGTTGTTATATTGTTTTTGTTTGATGTGTATCCAAGGAATTTGACATTTGGCTCCTCCATTCGAATCTGTGTCGTGCTTTTGTGCTTGTGTAGATCCCATTTGTGCAATTCGTCGTTGTGTCTTCAGCTCAAACCTATGAGTAATTCTCACCAGACAATGTGTACTTATATAACTAGTAAACTGACACCATTTGAATCTGTAAAATTATATCATCCTTTTATAACTGTTATATTATGATCATATAATGTTTAACCTATTATTACATATGTTATATCATCTATTACTGTTATGTGATGTTTTTTTGTTCATTTTATCAGTTTATCACACTGCAAGTTCCCTGTAGATTAGGTTCACTATGGGTTGAAATGATACATACCCGAACGGACTTTAGAATAGGGAAAAATCGTTATGGGCTGAAATTATAAGCCTGAATGGTTTTTATTTATTTATTTATATTACTTGGGATTGCGGGTTTGAAATGATAAAACACGGGTTTTCTTTGTAAACTGTGGATTGAAATGATACATATCTGTATCACTTGACCTAGGCTAGATATTAGTGATTTTCTACAAATTAAATAACTGAATTAAGTAAATAGTGAAGAAGAATTTGGAATATAAGTAAAATTTGGAATTTATGATTTTGTTTTTAATGGAATGTATGTAAGTAAGAATATATGACAAAATTTGATTTAACAGATGAATTTAATGATTTTATCAAGTAATAATAATTTTTAAAAGTGTTAATGATTTTGTATAAATTAAAATATGAATTAAATGAACATTTAAGCTGAATTTTGAAATATAACTTAAATTGGGAAATTTTAAATTTTAATAAAAGTGAGATTTTAATTAAGTAAAATAAATGGAATAAGTTATATTTTGGAAATTTAAACTTAGTTGTTAAGTTAAGAATGTAATTAAAGAAATGAAAATTTAATTGTTATTTAATTTGATTTTTGTATGGAAATTTGACTTTATAAAATCATAGAAATAAAGGTATTTAAATGATTGTTTTAAATGTGAAAATATATGATTTTATAAGTTAAAATGATTTATATTAAATGTTAATTATGTGTGAAATTGTAAATAAAACTCTGAATTTGATTTGACAGCATTTTTGAAATGTAATGTAAAGATATTACAACATTGGAAAATGCTGTAGTTGTTTTAAATGAACCAAATAGCAAATTTGAACTAAGGATTAATATAGCACTTTGTTAGTGCTATAGTTTTTAAATTTAACTAAAGTTTTATTTGAAACTAAATTAAGATATTACAGCATTTTAAATGCCGTCTTTTGTTAATGAATTGTTTTTGAACATAACATTTCGTAGCATTTTCTAAGTGCTGCGAAAGTTGAATTTTCTTTGGTTAATAAATATAAATGAATAAATGATCTTTGAAAATGGTAAAATTTTGGAGATTAAATATTTAATTATTAAATATAATGAATTGACTTAAAATGATTTAAATGGAATAGTTGATTTGGGAAATACAACTATTTTGAAATATGATTAAATGGTATTTAAATTTAAATTAAATAGATGATGGTTTGAAATGATATTTTGATATTTTGAAATGAATTTGAAATGATATTAAATCTTGGAATAAATAATTGAAGTTTATATTAGTATGAAAATATTTGGTTTACTTGTAATTTGAATCTATTTAAAAGATATTGGACTTATGAAATATAGGATAATAAAGCTTTGGAATTTATTTTATAATTTGAATAGTTATTTGTGGATTAAATCTATATTTAAAATTTATAAGATTTGAAATGGTCTATGGAAATTTAATTGAAATAAATGATTGAATTGAATTGAAACTTTGGAAATTTTAATACTTGATTTGAAAGTACAATAATTACACTTTTAAATGGTTTAAATGAATTATTTTGATTGAAATATAAACTATTTAAAAAGGTGACTTGAAATGATAATAAATGAATGATATCATTAAATTTAAAAAATTATTTAAATTTGAATATTTTGATTTGAACTCAAATGATATTTTGGTATATTAAAATGATTTGAAATGAAGTTTGAAAGGATATGATATTTTGGTATATTAAAATGATTTGAAATGAAGTTTTGGAAAGATTTGATATTTTGATATATTAAAATGATTTGAAATGAAGTTTTAGAAAGATATGATATTTTGATATATTCAAATGATTTGAAATGATGTTTTGAAATGATATGATATTTAAATATATTGAAATGGTTTGTAATTGATTTAATCTTTATTTTGATAAAGATTTGGATTTGAAATGACATTCTATTTTGAAGTATAAACTGTTTTAAATTATAACCACGGGTTATAATAACGATTGGTTGTTAAAGAGACCGGGATCGGATATGGACATACTCTCTATCGATACCGAAAACCACTTTGACAACTGTGTACGCGGTGGAGTTTCCAGAATGAAGTAGGATGGTGACGATGATCCTAAGGTATATATACGTGGACCCAACTCCCGTGAGTTGGCATAAGGTGGCTAAAACAGGGGCGATCTCGGACCAGTGAGGTAGCACCTCTTATCGGAAACACTCTTTCGATACCATTCTATTACTTGTGATTGATTTGGTGCGCACCCTTGATTTGGGAGTGTTGTTTGAGGTGGAGCGGTAGTGGCTGCTATGCGTTTCCATCAGTCCGTGTGCGTAATTGGTATATCTACCCTGGCATTGCCTTGTGTGCCGTGTCACCTACCATATCGAGCCCACTATGATTTTGGTTTAAAGATCCGACTGCGTTAAGGTTCACCATCCCCTTAATGCTATTTTCTATATGATTATACTTTACTAATTAGACACTACTGTATATAGCGTATATTACTACATAGTAAATAGTTTAACGGATCCTTAAAGAATGGGCGATACCAAGCATTCTTTAAGTTACTTGTACCTTTATTACAGTTCACTTGAGTTGGTTTACATTATATAAGTATATATTGTCCTGACTCGAGTGTTTTGTGTTTTGCTTTACGTTCGGGTCAGCCTGAGTTATTCACAGATTTGGATTTCCACTCTCTCAGAGATTTGAATCGCTGGAGATTATCTGCTTGTCTTGTCCTATCTATTTCAGTTCCGTTGTTCTACTCAGCTTGTACTTGGTTATTTTATTGAGACTTCTGTTGTACTTTATTTCTTCTGTTGTATCTTATTTAACTCTGATATATTTACATAGTAGCTTCATAAACTACTATTTCCTTTACTTCCGCTGCATTATTTTACTCTTTGTCTGTGATCTATGATTATATTTATTTACTGTATATTCTGAGATTTGCCAAATTTTATTTATAACGTGGTATTTTGAGCAATTCAATTCCGACATGTGTGTCTACCTATACACTTAAAATGGATGCGAATGGTTGAAAATATCGGGTCGTTACAGTTGGTATCAGAACCCAAGTTAGCTCTAGGCAAAACTTAGAATGTATGGTAAATTTATTTACAGAATCACTTTCATTCGAGCTTGAATCTCTTCATTTTTATTTGATTTCCTTTGAATTTTGGAATGTTCCCTGCGGTTCCAAAATCCATTCTTGTCCCTCACTATTCATCTTCTTTTGATTTTTGAGTACCACATAACTCCACTTCGAATGAGCTTAATAGTGAATTGGCGGTCTCACCAATACTCTAATGACTTGTAAAGGGGGAAACTCCTTTACAAATTAGCATTGATTTACCAGAGATTTATATTTATCCTTGGTTTAGATGCTAATATCTTTTGTTGTTCCAAACTCTATCTTTTGAGATCGGATGTAGATTTACCCTAGAAAAATCCACATTTGATCTTATTAATTAAGTCACGGTTGACCCGGTTAAGGTTGCCCGCGATTTATCTAAGCTTATCCGTCTTCATAATTTGTTAATTAATCATCTTGTCTTTGTTTCCAAACTATCGCCAAACATTTTAAATTATACTTGTAAATCTATGTTTGTTTTATATATTGTGTTGTTTGAGTTGTTGATGTTGATTTGGGCTTCCGATCGATTCGTCTGATCAACGCTATCGATAGGATTTCTAAAACACTTTGACAGAACAAATTGACACAATATTATTTTAAAAATTTGGTTAATGAAATAAATTTTGAAATAAGTAAATATTATGTAACTTAATAAATTGATTTAAATTGATTATTTGAAATGATAATACTTGATTTATCATTATATAAATGAATTTATAAATAGTTGTTTATAAATTTGATTTGGGAACTGAAATGAATTTAAATCAAGAATTTGAGAATTTAATTTCCGATGGTTTCAAACTTTGTGTTTCAAGTTTTAAAAGGATATATTATTTAAAGTATTTTTGAATAGAAATTTGTTTCTAAAGAATTTTAAAGTTTTAAAATTTTAGTGCTCTTCTCTTTGTCGCTGGAAAATAATTCCGGTGATGACCACGCCATCATCGACGTTCATTTTCGAGTTTCGAAGTGAAGAAACCATTCTTTAGTCCTGCTACAGCTTTGTTTTGGGAAATCTAATTGATTTGAATTTCTAAAAGATGATTTGATTTATAATATATAGATATTTGATTTAAAATTTGATTTGACAAATTTTGTGCATACATTTATTTATCTCTAAATTGTTTGAAAAGAATCGGAAATTTTATTCTTAAATTATATCTTAAATAATAACTTCAAGTATAAAAAGAAAATCAAAATTTTGAATAAATATTCAATCTTGAAATGATTGAATTAGAATGTTTATAGTGTATATTAATTTTAGAAAGTTTATTTGTATAATTCTCAATTGCATTCCAATATAACTTACCTTAAATTTTTAGAAGTTAATAATGTAATTGGATAATATAAAATATAAAAAGATTTTTATAAATAAAATTTGAGTGGTTATAATAAATATTATACACTTAAATTTTTAGTTATAAAAAGATTAACAGAGGTAAATAGACTAAAAGGTTAATTGAATAATTTACAATATAAATGATGTTAAGAGAATTAGGAATAAATTAAAACGGTTATAATAAGTGTAAGTATAATTAACATAGGTGATATAATATATTGAGAGGGATAAATTTAATTTAAATTAGGAATAAAGAGGAATTAAATTTATTAAGTACATTATGAGTATAATAAATAATGAATTTGCAAATCCATGATTTTTGAAATTGTTGGTTTAAGAAAATTGGATGATAAGGTAATGAAATTAGAAGTAGTTAAGATTTATTTAACTTGTGTAAAATTTATTCTCTATTTAAGTTGAAATTTCCGTGGTTTCTAACTTATTATCTTCTTTTGTTTTCAAACTATATTTTAGTTGTCCTTATTTTCCTTATCATGCTATAGACTGGTATAGGTGTCTTTCTAGGACCTTTCTGTTTAGAAATCTTCATACAATCTTTCTATAAATCTTTATAATCTTTTTTACCCATTTCAAATCTAAGCACTTCTTGCCATCCATAGACCGTCGGTCAAGCGGAAAGGGTGAATCAAATTTTAGAGGATCGTTTTGTACTTGTGTTCCTGATTCTGGAGAATCATGGGAAGACCATCTCCACCTTGTTAAACTTACCTATAATGATAGTTATCAGGTATAATTTCAATCTTTTGTCATATTGTCTTCATCCTATTTCACTCTATCTTTTTCTGTGCTTTCCCGTACCTCATTCCTTTTCGAGGATGAAAAGTTTTGAGTGGGGGAGAATGTAACAACCCTAGATTTTACATATAATTTAAAATTTGATTTTTATTTTATTTTGAAATTATTTTTAAGCTTGGTTCATTTCAAACATTTCATTTTTAAATATAAATGTTGATGATTATGTGAGTTATAGTTTCAAACTGATATAAATTGAATATTTTACTGAAAAGTGAAATTCTGGTTAAACTGTTCAATCTTTGACTTTTAAACTTCAAATTTAATTTATATAAAATCTTAAATTTTATCTTTTATTATTAAAATAGATGTACTAACTTGAACATTGCTTTTTGTTTCGTTGAAAACGGAGTTAAACTGTTTATTTTGCAATATTATTTATTTTAAATCATATAAATTATATTTTTATTGTCATATTTTGTTTTAATATGTGTTAATAGGTTATTTTATGTCTTTTAATATTTTTAAAATGATAATATAATTTTTCTAAAGTATACTTCAATATTTTAATTTATAAAGCCTAGTTTCCTATTTTCTGCTATTTTCTTCATTAAAATTATATTTAAATTAAATTTTAAATATTTATTTTGTGAATATATTTTTATTTTATGTTATCATTTATGTTTAAAAATATTTTACAAGCTCGTATGAATTTTCTACAAATTTATTTCATTTAATTTCAAATTTCTAGACTAGTTTACTATTTTTCCTTAATTTAACTTTATATAATTAATAAATATTATATATAATTTTATATTTTGATAAATTTTCGAAATTTTATCTGGAATTATTATTATTACCAAAAATATAAGGTTATATACATAAATAAAAGAAATATGAAGGGGTTTTGACCTTTGAATTGCCTTTTGCCTCTTTGAATTCCACCTTTTCAACTTTCCACATAACTTTTCATTTTCATTGACCTATACCCCACTCTTCAGCCGATCATTCCATTCATTTTTCACGTATCTTTTTCCACCTTCCTGATAAAAAAATTTTTGGCCATTCCTTGATTGAGAAATTGGTAAAAACTTTTAACTCCTTTTATCTCTTTTTCACTTATATTGTTTATTTCTAGTTTGATTTTGCACTTGCTACTTCCCTCTTTTAGGTTCGGCCATGCTTCACTTGCTGCCTAGCCGCCTCCACCACCTGATGGCACATCATCACCACCTCCTCCTCACAAAAAATCCAAGCCATGAACCCCTTGGTGATGCAATTGCACAAAAGTTTCAAAAACCACCCAAATTCCTAGCCTAACCACCACCACCTCATCTCTATCACCTCACCAACCCCCTAGCCGCCACCTACCACACCACCATCACCTCCAGCACCCTCTGCCACATCACTCCAGTGGACCCCACCTCTCTGGACATGGCCATTAGAGGCTTGGCCGAGCCCAAATCCTTGACCCAATCCATGTGAATGCATGCTTGTGTTGTATTTTCCCTCTACCACTTTTGCACCATCATTTCACCATTTAGGCCGAACCCATTGTAACGACCCGGCTTCCTATGCCCAGAAAGTCGGATCATTATGGAGAAAGAAAGGGATAGAAGAAGAAAGGATAGAAAAGAAGAAACAACAACACAAAAGAATCTCACAGCGGAACGAAACAAAATATAATATATCACATAACTATTACATAGTCTTTACATAATCAGAGTTACACAACTTATACAACAAAATAGACAGTTATAATTTCTGTCTATTATACAACTCAAGATACAATTCAAACAAAAGACTCAGATCAACCAACACAGCGGAATACTATCTATCTACGAATGCTGAAGCCTCCTGCTCAATATCTCCTCCATAGATTCGTCAAAGCTAACCTGAATCCCTTGGCTACTCGTAAAAATTTGAGTACCCAAGAGTTTAATAAAACAGAAAATAAACACTTGGGTCAGACATGGGTCTGGTGTGAGTAAACGGGTTAAACTTGCTTAACTTCAAAACCTTTAGAAAGAAAAGGTATCACGTAAGACTCCCCACAAATAAACATGGGTAAGTTTTTACCTTACGCTAACCAAAACATTTGATAGGAAATCTGATTTTATTATAATAGGGTCTAGGGTTTTCAAGTAAAATATAGAAATAGTTGAAATGCTTACATCTCACATTCCAACATAGTTGGGCACAACTAATACGTACGGCACTTATTGGAGTTTGGATTCCATACAATGGCAGGGCTACTGGGGTACCGCCCGTCACAGTACGTGGCCTAGATCACCGTACCGAGGAGTACGCCCGCTCCCCTGCAACACAAAGCCGGAACCATCCCTTACTGGATAATTCCGAACAAGATAACCCCGTAGTTGGCGCGACCAACCACACACTAAGCCGAATAAAAGAAAAGGGACCTCTAGACAGGGATCTATCTTGCTCTCAGTGGGTGCTACCCACGAAACCTTGCTGCACCTCCCCTGTTTTAGCCATTCCCGGTTGATGAGGCTTGAGGTTACGATTACCTTTAATCAGAACATATCACTTAGAATGCTCATCGTCCGCCTGACGATGTGCTGAAAGCATTCAATCCATATAAGTTCGTTCCGGGTTCGAACGAAACCGAAGGCATTATCTCGTTACACTCGTTTTGGAATCACCCTCAGAGTTAACGACAATAACCCTTGCACTCTGAATCTTCATCTTTACTTGAGATTCACGACCTATCGTTAATTTGGATCGATGTGGTATTCGGGTCTCCAGACCTGGAATTCCGGTATACGGAAACCCGATCCCGGTCTCATCGAAATCCAAAACGTATCTTTTAAGGCCAAGTTGTTTAAAGGTTTAAACATTTAAACTTATATTCAGGATGATATAACAGATAGATAAATCATATTATCATAATTGATAATTCATATCAACATTCATCTCACAAAGCAGCATATATCATATATATATCAGAGATATTCAAATCATCCAATATCAACCAATCACCCAATATCAAACATCCAGTATTAATCAATTATCTAAACAGAATTGATTAACTCTAATCAATTTAATTAACCTTTAATTAAATTAATTACTATCCTTTAATTACTTGGATTATCTTAATCCTGCTTATTATCATTAATTAATTACAAATTAATTAATTAAACATCTAAATGATCTTCCTTAATTAATCTCCTTTGATTAATTATACTTTAATTACATTCAAGTAATTATCCTTAACCATATACAGTAATATTAATTACTATCATTTAATTACAATAATTAATGATCCTTTATTTATTAATTAATTATAATTAATTATATTAATCCTCAATTAATTACAATTAATTAATCATACTTAAATTAATTACTTTTATTAATCAACCTTGATTAATTCATTAATAATTAATCCTCTAATTATTTCATTAATTTATTACCTTCTAGTTAATTAAATAATTAATCTTTAATTAACTACATTAATTAACTTTAATTAATCATAATCAGTAATTAATTATCTTGTAATTACCTACCTTAATTAATTCCTTAATGAATTTTATTAATTAATTATTCTTTAATCACTCATTTTTGATTAATTAATCTTAATTAATAAATCCTTAATTACATCATTTATCATATTAATTAATGATCACTAATTACTTCCTTAATTAATTATTCTCTTTTAATTAATTACCTTAACTAGTAATTAACCACATTATTACTTAACTTTAATCCTTTAATTAATTAATTACTCTTTAATTAATTAATTTCAAATCAATTATATTAATTACCCTTTAATTAATAACATCAAGTGATTAACTCTTTTTATCACTTCCATTTAATTACTTACATAAGTAATTTCTCTTTTCTTAATTACATTCAGTAATTATCTATTAATTACTTTATTAATTAGTTACACTTAATTGATTCATAATTAAGTGATTATTTAAAATTTAAATAAACAATTAACTAATTATTTAAAATTAATTAAATAATTTATTAATTAACTTCTTATACTTCAAAATCCTTAATTAATTAAGAAAATCATTTATCTTAATTAATCTTTACTTATTAACAAACCATATAATCGAGTATTCTTAAGTCCATATCAAAATAATTTAACCTTAATCCTCATCACAATTTATTTATTTGAATTAATCAAATCTTTAAAGACAAATTATTCTATTTAGTTCTCAAAATTTTAACATTAACCTTATTTGAAAATAATGCATTTAGAAATCAATTAAAATTTAAAACACTTTAAATTTTCTAATTTTTAACCCATTTATTTCAAATAGAATTTTAAAATTTTGTTTTACTTAAGAACAAAAACAATTTAAAACTTGAACTTGTTTTCTCTTTAAAAAAAAATATATGGTTGCTTATCAAAAACAAACTCTCACAAATCTCGAACAAGAACCCGAGACAAACGCTAATTTCCTCGAGCCTAACTCGTCTCACTCGCGACCAAAACTGCTTCGAGTCGACTGCAAAACAACACGACACTATCCCGAGTCTTTCTCCCTTCTCGTATACTTCGAGTCATCAGGCAATATACACGATACTTCCCTGAGTTCCCCCTTCTTCCCCAAACCCAAACAATCCCAAATATATCCAAACGTGCACGTGCACGTTCATCAGAGCGACATTGGCTCATCGCCGCCGATGCTCACAAGTCGCCGATCGCCTCCTCTAACAATTTCCTCCACCCAGATATTATCACGAACTCACACTCGAAATCAAGCTTTCAAAGATCAACTGGAAATCACCCCAATGACCAGAGCTACCACGAATCTCCGATGCCAACCACCAGAAATGATGAGACTCCGACCAGAGCATCTTCATCGATACATGCAACTATCCAAACACTCGCGATCATCTCTGTTTTCCCATGTCCATCACCCATACCTCACGAACATCATCATTCAAACTGGCTTCCGAACCCTAGTTCGATCGATCTCGAAAAATTCCCTCATCTGAAAAATCTACTCGCATTTTTCCTAACATCCATAACCCATCATCTAGCTTCGATCCAAATTTCGAATCAAAATATTGCATGGATAATCAGAAATCCACAAAATTCCCAATTTCGTATAATTCCCAAATTCATCTTAAATACATAATTAAGAATTATGAAATTAGTGTTAAAATTCGTGATTTCCTATCACGAATTCACCCATACAATCCAAATTAAAATTCGAGTTATTTAAATTTTGACATGCAACAGTATCTTACTGTATTTTTCCTTTTTAAAATTATTTGTAAATTAAAAATTTCAAAAACTATTTTTAATATCACCTTCAATCATAAACAAACAATTTTCATTTAATCAACAAGACCAAATACTGATGTTAGTGGGAGGTTTTGATTTTTGAAAGCAAAACAGAACCCTGTAAATCAACAGAGTAATGTATATTTTCATGTACACAAACATGCACAGTTATTCCATATATATATACATGAAATCACATCCATTCATTCAGGCAAACCACATTTACAACATAACTACACAAGTTTATCACATGCATTAAGTATAAACATTGATTAAAACTGTTTTTAAAAGAATGTTTACTCACCTTAAACAGAGGACAGTTTTTGTTTCCAGGCTTTTTAAAATTTTGAATTTGCTTTACTGTTGCATTTGAATTTGTTGTGATACTTTGCATGCTTGCAATATGATGTTTTAAAAGTTGAAACTGCTGTTGTACTTCCCTTTGAATTGCAACAGAGTTGAATCTCAAATTGATCTTCATTTTAGTTGCAGGTTGAAGTGGCATTTGAAACTGCTACTTTGAATTGCAAGCTTGTTGAAGATTTGAAAATAGTTGTTTGATCTTCTATTTGTTTGCAGATTTGAATTCCAGGTTTGAAATCCTTTTTGATTTTGGTTTCAAGTTTAGATTTTGTTTTCCAGGTTTTAGTTAAGAAAAGAGAAGAGTTTAGGCAGGAAAAGATTTTGAACTGAAAATCAATTAGTCTAGTTTCTCAAATCAGTTTAATGAATATATTTGCATATATTTTCAAATGAAAACAATGCTGCCACTTGTCCTTAGATTTATTATCAAGTTTACACCTATTCAATAAATTTACATATGTATAAAAATGTTTACAAGTGTTAAAATCAATGCCTAATTATGTTTAAACCCTTGTCTTAAAGGTATTTATGTTTTCTTAATTATGTAATATGAATATGTATTGACATTTATGTATTTATGTAAATGTGAATTAGTACTAAATTTATTTATGTTTATATATATAAACCATTTAAATTAAAGAGATATTAAAAAGAAGGCTTATTTAAAACTATATATATTTATAACTATTTTATGCTAAGCACTTTAAAGAAAACGAAAACTTCATTTAAACTATCATATTTTTAAAATAAATAACTATCTTATATTTTGAAAACAATTGAATAAATCTTAAAGTAACTTTTGAAAAATATTAATTTTAAAACAAAGCTTCAAATCACAATATATACATATAAAATTTTATCAATAGATTAAATTCAATTCAAAACAATTTCAAATTATAACATATACTTACATATATAGTACAATTTGAAAAATTCATCTTTTATTTAAAACAAAAGATATCCTATTCACAATATATATCAAATATATATATTGTATACAGAATAAAATTTTATTAGCTTTCAAGGATAAATTTTATCCATTTTAAATTATTGGAAAAGATATGAATTAATATTGCCAGATTAAATATTGATTATCCTTTAAAGATTAAATTACCAATTTAAACTACAATTATAAAGGAAAATTATCAATTTAATTGAATTATCAATACAGATTATTAAATTTATATTGCTCAAAAATCCGGGATATCACATTCCTCCCCCCTTAAAATAATTTCGTCCCCGAAATTAAAAGCAAAGTTAATTTATTAATCCATCAAATATTTTAAAACAGCAAAGCATACCTATCATCCAGTAACTAACAACCATAGCAACCAATCAAACAAACAAACCTAACTAACTATTCTGATATAAATCAGGATAGATCTTCACTAACACTATCTAGAGTTTCCCAGATATAACACCGGGATACTCGCTCTACAGAATCTAACAATACCACTATAATCCAGAGCTCCTTTCTTCTCTAGATCCACTAATCTGAACAAAAATATCAGACCATACTCAAGTCCAGTTCAACTTCCAAATCCATCTGAACTGCATAACCTACAATCAACAATGAATCATACACGTACTCCCTCAGAGATACGTGAAATACAATGAATTCCAGATATCCAAACTGGCTATTCAATCCTGTAGATCAAAGAACTACTTCTCTCAAGAACACAAGAAAATCCAAAATACTTTTGGAGTTAACTTTCCAGACTTACCAAATCTTGTAGCTCTTTAATCGGAGAAAAACTTAAACAACTTCCAATTTCCAATTCCGAATTCCAAACTCCGTCTCATATATGCCTAACTCATCAGACGATCCCGAGCTACCTCATCTCTTCCCGATCAGCTCAACCTTCGCTGATGCTTCTTGAAACAAATATGAACCAAGCACAAAATGATCTTCAAATCTGCTGAAATCCACAAACTCTACTTCACAAGCAATAGAAGACTGAACTTCCTTCTTTCAAATTCCAGAAACTTCTATACACACTTAGAAATTCATATAAACTTCTTGTAGAAATCTGAGGTTACTTCCTTTCTTGCACAGCAACTACCTTTGCTTCCGCTGCACAACTCTTATTCTAAAGTAAATGACAATGTCGATGAACTTGAGTACAAACCAGATCCACAAACAAGCGGGAACATTGGTTATTTTAAAAACATAACCAACTACTCAAAGAATAGACGAGTCCTCGGTCAAGGGTACTGTCTTCAGCTATCCTTGGCTAGAGGAAACTCGAAACTAGAAATAGAAGAGAAAACACAGATACTCCATAAAATTCTAAGATGCTTCACCAATCCTTCTCTAGGAACAAATCGATGTAACTAAATTTTTGACCTCTTCGATAACTTTTACTTTCTCTTGAGATGCCTCAACTCCATCCAAAAGATTACTCAAGATGAACTCTCAAACTAATCGCAAGTCACTTTTGCGATCCTACCTAGTTCGGATTCCAAAGATACTGTTCTCTCTTTACCAATTAAAACAGCCTTAAGCTTTTCCAAACAAGGTTAACCCTTCAAGAAAAAACTTCACCATCTACTCGGACTGCTGATAGAAGAACCACAAAGATTCTGGAACCATCGTAGAAACGAACCATACTGCTGCATCCAAATTCTATCTCGACAGCACACCGAACACTCCGAGCTGCACTGCTATCACAGCTAACCAAGAACTTCTAATCCAAAGGCTTCTCAAAACTAAAACCATCAACAAACCTCACAACGAACCTTTGAGATGGCAGACATCCCAAAAGAAACTCGGGCTCCCAACCAAACGCCAACAACTTACTCTTCTTAAGGGAACAATGAGACCATGTCCGAAGAAACAATTAATCGACCTTAGTCCCATACTTCAAATTAGACAAAACTCTCTTACTTGATATCAGAGAATTCCTATACAGCCGAGTCTTTCCTGCGGTAGACATCAACTGTTCCTCCAATACCTTCTTAATCTTGCTCCAAAAAGAACACCTCCTTCGGGAACATCCATAGATACTGTGTCTTATCACACAGCTACTCCTTCCTGAAGTCGCCAAGCTACCATCACTTACTTCTGCACAACTGATAGATTAAACTCTAGAAAATCTGCTCACCCGAGCTCAACCAATCTTACATTCCAATAATGGACTCCGAATCTTGAAAAGGATTTTCTTCAGAGATCCGAGACATCCTTACTCCATACTGCCAACTTACTCGAGACGATATTGGGTTTACAGTCTCGATATATACTTCCAACCTCAAACATTCAAACTCCAACTATTGGTAATTGTGTTACACACACTACCACCTTATCTACCTTTATAACTTATATTGGAAAACCCGAACAGGTAACCCAATAAATAGGTAGAAATACATAAATATATATATTTAAAATGATATTTTTTTTATATAGAAATTATTTCTGGGTAAAATTATTTCATCTACCTCTTTAAAACAATATTGTGTCCGTTGGCCTGGTTCAAGTGTTTAGAGATCCCTATCAATAACGTTAGCTACTCGTATTGACCAGAATCCATATACCACTCAACCGATCAATTAACACAATATAAAACCATTTTTATATAACTAACAATTACGCGCTCTCAAGATAGACACCACTTCAGAGCCTAGGTATTCACTCAACCTACTGCTCTGATACCAAATGTAACGACCCGGCTTCCTATGCCCAGAAAGTCGGATCATTATGGAGAAAGAAAGGGATAGAAGAAGAAAGGATAGAAAAGAAGAAACAACAACACAAAAGAATCTCACAGCGGAACGAAACAAAATATATTATATCACATAACTATTACATAGTTTTACATAATCAGAGTTACACAACTTATACAACAAAATAGACAGTTATAATTTCTGTCTATTATACAACTCAAGATACAATTCAAACAAAAGACTCAGATCAACCAACACAGCGGAATACTATCTATCTACGAATGCTGAAGCCTCCTGCTCCATATCTCCTCCATAGATTCGTCAAAGCTAACCTGAATCCCTTGGCTACTCGTAAAAATTTGAGTACCCAAGAGTTTAATAAAACAGAAAATAAACACTTGGGTCAGACATGGGTCTGGTGTGAGTAAACGGGTTAAACTTGCTTAACTTCAAAACCTTTAGAAAGAAAAGGTATCACGTAAGACTCCCCACAAATAAACATGGGTAAGTTTTTACCTTACGCTAACCAAAACATTTGATAGGAAATCTGATTTTATTATAATAGGGTCTAGGGTTTTCAAGTAAAATATAGAAATAGTTGAAATGCTTACATCTCACATTCCAACATAGTTGGGCACAACTAATACGTACGGCACTTATTGGAGTTTGGATTCCATACAATGGCAGGGCTACTGGGGTACCGCCCGTCACAGTACGTGGCCTAGATCACCGTACCGAGGAGTACGCCCGCTCCCCTGCAACACAAAGCCGGAACCATCCCTTACTGGATAATTCCGAACAAGATAACCCCGTAGTTGGCGCGACCAACCACACACTAAGCCGAATAAAAGAAAAGGGACCTCTAGACAGGGATCTATCTTGCTCTCAGTGGGTGCTACCCACGAAACCTTGCTGCACCTCCCCTGTTTTAGCCATTCCCGGTTGATGAGGCTTGAGGTTACGATTACCTTTAATCAGAACATATCACTTAGAATGCTCATCGTCCGCCTGACGATGTGCTGAAAGCATTCACTCCATATAAGTTCGTTCCGGGTTCGAACGAAACCGAAGGCATTATCTCGTTACACTCGTTTTGGAATCACCCTCAGAGTTAACGACAATAACCCTTGCACTCTGAATCTTCATCTTTACTTGAGATTCACGACCTATCGTTAATTTGGATCGATGTGGTATTCGGGTCTCCAGACCTGGAATTCCGGTATACGGAAACCCGATCCCGGTCTCATCGAAATCCAAAACGTATCTTTTAAGGCCAAGTTGTTTAAAGGTTTAAACATTTAAACTTATATTCAGGATGATATAACAGATAGATAAATCATATTATCACAATTGATAATTCATATCAACATTCATCTCACAAAGCAGCATATATCATATATATATCAGAGATATTCAAATCATCCAATATCAACCAATCACCCAATATCAAACATCCAGTATTAATCAATTATCTAAACAGAATTGATTAACTCTAATCAATTTAATTAACCTTTAATTAAATTAATTACTATCCTTTAATTACTTGGATTATCTTAATCCTGCTTATTATCATTAATTAATTACAAATTAATTAATTAAACATCTAAATGATCTTCCTTAATTAATCTCCTTTGATTAATTATACTTTAATTACATTCAAGTAATTATCCTTAACCATATACAGTAATATTAATTACTATCATTTAATTACAATAATTAATGATCCTTTATTTATTAATTAATTATAATTAATTATATTAATCCTCAATTAATTACAATTAATTAATCATACTTAAATTAATTACTTTTATTAATCAACCTTGATTAATTCATTAATAATTAATCCTCTAATTATTTCATTAATTTATTACCTTCTAGTTAATTAAATAATTAATCTTTAATTAACTACATTAATTAACTTTAATTAATCATAATCAGTAATTAATTATCTTGTAATTACCTACCTTAATTAATTCCTTAATGAATTTTATTAATTAATTATTCTTTAATCACTCATTTTTGATTAATTAATCTTAATTAATAAATCCTTAATTACATCATTTATCATATTAATTAATGATCACTAATTACTTCCTTAATTAATTATTCTCTTTTAATTAATTACCTTAACTAGTAATTAACCACATTATTACTTAACTTTAATCCTTTAATTAATTAATTACTCTTTAATTAATTAATTTCAAATCAATTATATTAATTACCCTTTAATTAATAACATCAAGTGATTAACTCTTTTTATCACTTCCATTTAATTACTTACATAAGTAATTTCTCTTTTCTTAATTACATTCAGTAATTATCTATTAATTACTTTATTAATTAGTTACACTTAATTGATTCATAATTAAGTGATTATTTAAAATTTAAATAAACAATTAACTAATTATTTAAAATTAATTAAATAATTTATTAATTAACTTCTTATACTTCAAAATCCTTAATTAATTAAGAAAATCATTTATCTTAATTAATCTTTACTTATTAACAAACCATATAATCGAGTATTCTTAAGTCCATATCAAAATAATTTAACCTTAATCCTCATCACAATTTATTTATTTGAATTAATCAAATCTTTAAAGACAAATTATTCTATTTAGTTCTCAAAATTTTAACATTAACCTTATTTGAAAATAATGCATTTAGAAATCAATTAAAATTTAAAACACTTTAAATTTTCTAATTTTTAACCCATTTATTTCAAATAGAATTTTAAAATTTTGTTTTACTTAAGAACAAAAACAATTTAAAACTTGAACTTGTTTTCTCTTTAAAAAAAAATATATGGTTGCTTATCAAAAACAAACTCTCACAAATCTCGAACAAGAACCCGAGACAAACGCTAATTTCCTCGAGCCTAACTCGTCTCACTCGCGACCAAAACTGCTTCAAGTCGACTGCAAAACAACACGACACTATCCCGAGTCTTTCTCCCTTCTCGTATACTTCGAGTCATCAGGCAATATACACGATACTTCCCTGAGTTCCCCCTTCTTCCCCAAACCCAAACAATCCCAAATATATCCAAACGTGCACGTGCACGTTCATCAGAGCGACATTGGCTCATCGCCGCCGATGCTCACAAGTCGCCGATCGCCTCCTCTAACAATTTCCTCCACCCAGATATTATCACGAACTCACACTCGAAATCAAGCTTTCAAAGATCAACTGGAAATCACCCCAATGACCAGAGCTACCACGAATCTCCGATGCCAACCACCAGAAATGATGAGACTCCGACCAGAGCATCTTCATCGATACATGCAACTATCCAAACACTCGCGATCATCTCTGTTTTCCCATGTCCATCACCCATACCTCACGAACATCATCATTCAAACTGGCTTCCGAACCCTAGTTCGATCGATCTCGAAAAATTCCCTCATCTGAAAAATCTACTCGCATTTTTCCTAACATCCATAACCCATCATCTAGCTTCGATCCAAATTTCGAATCAAAATATTGCATGGATAATCAGAAATCCACAAAATTCCCAATTTCGTATAATTCCCAAATTCATCTTAAATACATAATTAAGAATTATGAAATTAGTGTTAAAATTCGTGATTTCCTATCACGAATTCACCCATACAATCCAAATTAAAATTCGAGTTATTTAAATTTTGACATGCAACAGTATCTTACTGTATTTTTCCTTTTTAAAATTATTTGTAAATTAAAAATTTCAAAAACTATTTTTAATATCACCTTCAATCATAAACAAACAATTTTCATTTAATCAACAAGACCAAATACTGATGTTAGTGGGAGGTTTTGATTTTTGAAAGCAAAACAGAACCCTGTAAATCAACAGAGTAATGTATATTTTCATGTACACAAACATGCACAGTTATTCCATATATATATACATGAAATCACATCCATTCATTCAGGCAAACCACATTTACAACATAACTACACAAGTTTATCACATGCATTAAGTATAAACATTGATTAAAACTGTTTTTAAAAGAATGTTTACTCACCTTAAACAGAGGACAGTTTTTGTTTCCAGGCTTTTTAAAATTTTGAATTTGCTTTACTGTTGCATTTGAATTTGTTGTGATACTTTGCATGCTTGCAATATGATGTTTTAAAAGTTGAAACTGCTGTTGTACTTCCCTTTGAATTGCAACAGAGTTGAATCTCAAATTGATCTTCATTTTAGTTGCAGGTTGAAGTGGCATTTGAAACTGCTACTTTGAATTGCAAGCTTGTTGAAGATTTGAAAATAGTTGTTTGATCTTCTATTTGTTTGCAGATTTGAATTCCAGGTTTGAAATCCTTTTTGATTTTGGTTTCAAGTTTAGATTTTGTTTTCCAGGTTTTAGTTAAGAAAAGAGAAGAGTTTAGGCAGGAAAAGATTTTGAACTGAAAATCAATTAGTCTAGTTTCTCAAATCAGTTTAATGAATATATTTGCATATATTTTCAAATGAAAACAATGCTGCCACTTGTCCTTAGATTTATTATCAAGTTTACACCTATTCAATAAATTTACATATGTATAAAAATGTTTACAAGTGTTAAAATCAATGCCTAATTATGTTTAAACCCTTGTCTTAAAGGTATTTATGTTTTCTTAATTATGTAATATGAATATGTATTGACATTTATGTATTTATGTAAATGTGAATTAGTACTAAATTTATTTATGTTTATATATATAAACCATTTAAATTAAAGAGATATTAAAAAGAAGGCTTATTTAAAACTATATATATTTATAACTATTTTATGCTAAGCACTTTAAAGAAAACGAAAACTTCATTTAAACTATCATATTTTTAAAATAAATAACTATCTTATATTTTGAAAACAATTGAATAAATCTTAAATTAACTTTTGAAAAATATTAATTTTAAAACAAAGCTTCAAATCACAATATATACATATAAAATTTTATCAATAGATTAAATTCAATTCAAAACAATTTCAAATTATAACATATACTTACATATATAGTACAATTTGAAAAATTCATCTTTTATTTAAAACAAAAGATATCCTATTCACAATATATATCAAATATATATATTGTATACAGAATAAAATTTTATTAGCTTTCAAGGATAAATTTTATCCATTTTAAATTATTGGAAAAGATATGAATTAATATTGCCAGATTAAATATTGATTATCCTTTAAAGATTAAATTACCAATTTAAACTACAATTATAAAGGAAAATTATCAATTTAATTGAATTATCAATACAGATTATTAAATTTATATTGCTCAAAAATCCGGGATATCACACCCATACTCACCCAATCCTGACCCAAACACCTGCCATGGCCTTGTATTACCCCTTATGGCTATGCCTAGTAAAGGTTAAAAGCAAGTGCAAGCATTTCTGTTTGATTTTGTGTAGTTTATTCTAGCGCAGTTCATCGTACTTTGGTTTTGAAACTCATCGTTGTTATATTGTTTTTGTTTGATGTGTCGTGCTTTTGTGCTTGTATAGATCCCATTTGTGCAATTCGTCGTTGTGTTTTCAGCTCAAACCTGTGAGTAATTCTCACCAGACAATGTGTACTTATATAACTAGTAAACTGACACCATTTGAATCTGTAAAATTATATCATCTTGTTCTAACTGTTATATTATGATCATATAATGTTTACCCTGTTATTACATATGTTATATCATCTATTATTGTTATGTGATGTTATTCTGTTCATTTTATCAGTTTATCACACTGCAAGTTCCCTGTAGATTAGGTTCACTATGGGTTGAAATGATACATACCCGAACGAACTTTAGAATAGGGAAAAATCGTTATGGGCTGAAATGATAAGCCTGAACGGTTTTTATTTATTTATTTATATTACTTGGGATTGCGGGTTTGAAATGATAAAACCCGGTTTTCTTTGTAAACTGCGGATTGAAATGATACATATTCGTACAACTTGACCTAGGCTAGAAAATTTTATACAGACCCGTGGTTTATATATTTTTCTGAAATTTTTAAAATATTTTAAAAATGTAAATATTATGATATTTTGTTTAAATTTTATTAAAATGATTTCTATAAAATATTAGTGATTTTCTACAAATTAAATAAGTGAATTAAGTAAATGGTGAAGTAGAATTTGGAATATAAGTAAATTTTGGAATTTTATTTACAAAATGTCGTAACCAACTGCATGGTAAGATCACTGTCCACGTGTCTTTCTTCACGCACATCTTTGACAACTTTTATTTGCCCATTGCGATCAGTAGTATACAATTGCCTTCTTTTGAAAAGAAACCCATCAACCAATATTCTCAACTCTACCTGCTCTGTTGGACATTTATGGTTACGTGGTATATATGGTACAATAGCACTTGACATTGGATTAACATGATATACGTTCCTTTATGCCACTAATTCCTTGGACAACTCTGCAGGAACTACAACTTCACGTTCATTCACCATTGACTTAACTTCCTCAAGAGTCTCGAGATCTCTACTGGTTTCATTTCCGTTCAACATAAACACTTCCGCTCTACCTTTCACTTCTTTAATAAACTCTACTGTAGATAATAGAATAATCGAATCCATCTCCTTCATCAACAAATTACCCTCTTCATTTTCTGACTTATTTTCTTCGTTCTCATTCAATTTGGCTGGTTGTGACTTTTCAACCTCATGTTCGTCAAACTTCGTTGGTTGAAAATCATTAACTTCATCTTTATCAAACTTTGGTGGTTGAAAACAATCGACTTCATCTTCCACATCAACAAATTCCTTTAAAGACAACAAAGTCTTTAGCTCCTCGATCTCCTCCAATTTGTTTTCACTCTGTTTTCGTCGTTTAGGAACCAAAATGATTCGTGTATCCTCGAACATAAAACTGTAACTGTTTGCGCGTCCATCTTGTTGCACAGCTCTATCGTATTGCCATGGTCTTCCCAACAACAGATGGCATACATCCATGTCAACCACATCACACCAAATTTCGTCTTTGTATTTCTTTACAATGGAAAAATTAACACAAGCTCTTTGATTAACCTTTACCTCCCCTCCTTTCCTTAACCAAGCTAATTTGTAGGGAGTTGGATGTTTCTCGGTTTTCAATGACAGCTTCTTTACAGCTTCTGAAGAAATAATGTTGTCACAACTTCCTACATCAATGACAAATTTGCAAACCCTTCCCAAGATAGGGCATGTTGATTGAAAGATGTTACTCCTTAACCAACTTGAATCATCCTCTTGTTTTGGGGTCAAACAAGATCTCCTCAACAACAAACTACAACCCTCATCTCCAGTCAACAATTCTTCTTCTTCAACTGGTAGTGAATTGATACACTCTACTTATGCATCTTCATGTTCAATCTCCGCAATCATGGCTCGCTTCTTGGGCTTTGTGCATTCATTGCTTTTGTGGCCAAACTCTTGGTAATTAAAGCATTTGAGATTACTATTGACCTTAGCTTTGTTTGCTTCATACACATTCGGTCTATTGACGACTTTGGAAACATCTGCACTGTTACTAACATCCTTGCTCCGATTATTGGAATTCATAAACACTCCACCACCTCTTCTTCCTTGTTTCTCCCAAGCATGTGCTTTCTGATGTGCTTCGGCGACAGATCTTGGATCAAACATATTCACCATGTCTTGAATTTGCATTCGCAATCCTCCCACATATGTAGCGGTTAACTGTTCTTCTGTCTCCATGATATCATTCCTCTCAATCAACTGATAAAATTCATCCGCATAGCCATTCACTGTTCTCGTCCCTTGCCTTAGATTATGCAATCGTTGATACATAAGGGATTGATAATTGTGCGGCAAGAAAGTTGCTTTCATCATCCTTCTCATCTTATCCCATGTGACAATCTTTGACTTCCCCATCCTCTCTCGTGTAAGTTTTGTTTGTTGCCACCAAGCCATAGCTCTCCCTCTTAATCTTGTAGCAACCAACTTCACTCTTCGATCTTCGGAAACTTCTTTGAAGTCAAAAATTTCTTCAACATTTGAAACCCAATCCAAAAATTCCTCCGCTTCCATTCCACCCTTGAATTCTGGAATTTCAGTTTTCATCCCCGACTCCCATCGGCGATCATCTTCTACAACCCGATATGCATTCCGCCCTTGGTCTCGATCTCGCGAATGAACACTACATCTACCACCATCTTCATCAAAAACAGATGTACTTCGATAACGATCTCGACCACCCATATCTCTATGATCTCGCATATTTCTTCTACTTTGTCTGTCATCATCTCGTTATGGTTCATGTTCAAACTCTCGTGGAGTTCTTCTCTCTTCATCTCTATACCCATGATGTTCTCTTCTCAATGAAACTGATGATTCTCTTCGACCTCGATCAGATTGTGGCGATACCCTTCTCGCTTCCGTAACCGATGGCGAAACTCGGTTTCCTCTATGGTTCGAGATTGGCGACCTCCTTCTTTGACCTTGATTCATATCATTCATCAATTTCTCTAACCTTCTGATACCTTCATCTAACTTCTCATTGAATTTGTTACTTATGTGTTGTTCCATTTGCTCGGCATCTTCCCTCTTGTACAAATCTTCAATATTTTGATGTCGATTAGCTCTTCTTGGCGGCATTGTCAAATGAAACAAGCTTCAACTCTCGGCTTGTACAAATCAAAATGATACCAAATGAGGCACGGCCTTCAACTTCAAATTTAAACTTCAACACTTTATCTTGGCTCGGCTCTAACTTCAAATTCTCGGCTTTGAATAACAAAGTGATGCACAGCTTGAACTCTTGAATAAGAATTGGCTCCAAGACTCGGCTTAGCTATGATTGGCTAAGTCTAGCTCTGATACCAAATGATGCAGCAGCGGAATTACAAAATGATGATTCTGTGAAAGTAGCAATTGATGGAATGAAGAATACTGAAATGCCCAAATTCGTTGATCCGAAGATACCGAATTCTAGCTATCTTCATCACGTTGATCGCGCACGATACCGTGAAAGAATATCTGCAATTCTTCAGACGTTGATCAAGCACACTTGATACCGTGAATTGGCTTCTACGATCGTTGATCCGAGCGCACTCGAATGCCGAAAGAGGAGATAGGAGATTACACTCAACTACCAATTTAATGAAAGCACAAAGCTAACAAACAAAAGTTTTTTTATTCAAATCAACTTACCCTTACAAATGACACCACCCCGCTATTTATAGAGTTACAACTCACACCACAGAAATCTGTACAACACCTGGGTCGTTCACGACCTAACACCTTGCGACCTACGACCTAACTAAGGTCGTCTGCGACCTAAAGAAACAACACAGCAATACAGCACATTACAACACATGATATCACATATTTACAACACATAGATCAGCCTCGACCTAAAATACAACTCACGCGACCTACGACTTAAAGGAAAATACAAACACATTACAACACAATATCAATGACATAAGAACGTAGTACAAAACAACGACTTAAGGTCATAAGCTTCCGCGACATAAGATCTTTACGCGCCTTAAGCTTCAACGACCTAAGATTTTGCGGCATACGATCTACGACCTAGGGAGGTCACGACTTATAGTCAGGTGGCACCATTGAGAACGCAGTATCAGTAGTTGAGCGACCTAACTTAGGTTGTAGCTCGTCAACAGTAGTTGAGCGACCTAACTTAGGTCGTAGCTTGGCAATAGTAGATTAAGGTCGTAGCTCGTCATTATGTTCTAAGCGACTTAAGAACGAGCGACCTATGAACTTTAGCGACTTAACGTTAGGTCGTCCTCGACCTAAAGGAACGATATGCGAGTTAGGTCGCTCGAACCTTTTATACCACAACTCGTTAGCTCGTAAGTCGCTAGGTCATTCACGACCTAAGGCATGCGACTTATTACAACCTGTTACAGCTTCCCCCTCTTGACTCTGGTTAGGTCGTACTTCCTTATCTCGCGACCCGTTAGGTCATTCTCGACTCAAGAATTCTTTAGGTCGCTCGCGACCTATCACTTCACCATTCTGGGCTGCATCATCCTTCTCCTGTTAGAAGAAATTCGTCCTCGAATTTATCAGCTCTTCGTCTTTGATACTCTTATCCTTGTGAAATGGAACCAAGTATCTGGTATTGTCAATATTAGCAATAGGACGATGATCCGGCAGGCTCAACTTACAATCATCCTCACAAATTGTCTTTATAATTCCCAAACGATCCATTCCTCCAGCATCTAGCTTGTTGTACGTACCAGCAAGACATCATTCAACCATCAGATAGATAGATTCGTTATCACTTTGCGTCTTCATCAAATTCAATACAGAGTCCATATTTTCGTCTACCCATGATCTAGTATGTAAAGGAAATGATTTACATGATCTTGACTTCGTCGCGGTCTCTTTTGAAACTTGATAACTCTGACTCTTCTGAACAAACATTTCAACCCCTTTTCTTATTGACGGTCCCAAACAAAACGTCGTAACCAACTTCATGGTAAGATCACTGTCCACGTGTCTTTCTTCACGCACATCTTTGACAACTTTTATTTGCCCACTGCGATCAGGAGTATACAATTTCCTTCTTTTGAAAAGAAACCCATCAACCAATCTTCTCAACTCTACCTCCTCTGTCGGACATTTATGGTTACGTGGTATATATGGTACAATAGCACTTCACATTGGATTAACATGATGTACGTTCCCTTGTGCCACTAATTCCTTGGACAACTCTGTAGGAACTACAACTTCACGTTCATTCACTTATGACTTAACTTCCACAGGAGTCTCGAGATCTCTACTGGTTTCATTTCCGTTCAACATAAACACTTCCGCTCTACCTTTCACTTCTTTAATAAACTCTACTGTAGATAATAGAATAATCGAATCCATCTCCTTCATCAACAAATTACCCTCTTCATTTTCTGACTTATTTTCTTCGTTCTCATTCAATTTGGCTGGTTGTGACTTTTCAACCTCATGTTCGTCAAACTTCGTTGGTTGAAAATCATTAACTTCATCTTTATCAAACTTTGGTGGTTGAAAACAATCGACTTCATCTTCCACATCAACAAATTCCTTTAAAGACAACAAAGTCTTTAGCTCCTCGATCTCCTCCAATTTGTTTTCACTCTATTGTCGTCGTTTAGGAACCAAAATGATTTGTGTATCCTCGAACATAAAACTGTAATTGTTTGCGCGTCCATCGTGTTGCACAACTCTATCGTATTGCCATGGTCTTCCCAACAACAGATGGCATACATCCATGTCAACCACATCACACCAAATTTCGTCTTTGTATTTCTTTCCAATGGAAAAATTAACACAAGCTCTTTGATTAACCTTTACCTCCCCTCCTTTCCTTAACCAAGCTAATTTGTAGGGAGTTGGATGTTTCTCGGTTTTCAATGACAGCTTCTTTACAGCTTCTGAAGAAATAATGTTGTCACAACTTCCTGCATCAATGAAAAATTTGCAAACCCTTCCCAAGATAGTGCATGTTGATTGAAAGATGTTACTCCTTAACCAACTTGAATCATCCTCTTGGTTTGGGGTCAAACAAGATCTCCTCAACAACAAACTACAACCCTCATCTCCAGTCAACAATTCTTCTTCTTCAACTGGTAGCGAATTGATACACTCTACTTATGCATCTTCATGTTCAATCTCCGCAATCATGGCTCGCTTCTTGGGCTTTGTGCATTCATTACTTTTGTGGCCAAACTCTTGGCAATTAAAGCATTTGAGATTACTATTGACCTTAGCTTTGTTTGCTTCATTCACATTCGGTCTATTGATGACCTTGGAAACATCCGCACTGTTACTAACATCCTTGCTCTGATTGTTGGAATTCATAAACACTCCACCACCTCTTCTTCCTTGTTTCTCCCAAGCAAGTGCTTTCTGATGTGCTTCGGCGACAGATCTTGGATCAAACATATTCACCATGTCTTGAATTTGCATTCGCAATCCTCCCACATATCTAGCGGTTAACTGTTCTTCTGTCTCCATGATATCATTCCTTGCAATCAACTGATAAAATTCATCCGCATGGCCATTCACTGTTCTCGTCCCTTGCCTTAGATTCTGCAATCGTTGATACATAAGGGATTGATAGTTGTGCGGCAAGAAAGTTGCTTTCATCATCCTTCTCATCTTATCCCATGTGACAATCTTTGACTTCCCCATCCTCTCCCGTGTAAGTTTTGTTTGTTGCCACCAAGCCATAGCTCTCCCTCTTAATCTTGTAGCAACCAACTTCACTCTTCGATCCTCAGGAACTTCTTTGAAGTCAAAAATTTCTTCAACATTTGAAACATAATCCAAAAATTCCTCCGCTTCCATTCCACCCTTGAATTCTGGAATTTCAGTTTTCATCCCTGACTCCCATCGGCGATCATCTTCTACAACCCGATATGCATTCCGCCCTTGGTCTCGATCTCGCGAATGAACACTACATCTACCACCATCTTCATCAAAAACAGATGTACTTCGATAATGATCTCGACCACCCATATCTCTATGATCTCGCATATTTCTTCTACTTTGTCTGTCATCATCTCGGTATGGTTCATGTTCAAACTCTCGTGGAGTTCTTCTCTCTTCATCTCTATACCCATGATGTTCTCTTCTCAATGAAACTGATGATTCTCTTCGACCTCGATCAAATTTTGGCGATACCCTTCTCGCTTCCGTAACCGATGGCGAAACTCGGTTTCCTCCATGGTTTGAGATTGGCGACCTCCTTCTTTGACCTTGATTCATATCATTCATCAATTTCTCTAACCTTCCGATACCTTCATCTAACTTCTCATTGAATTTGTTACTTATGCGTTGTTCCATTTTCTCGGCATCTTCCCTCTTGTACAAATCTTCAATATTTTGATGTCGATTAGCTCTTCTTGGCGGCATTGTCAAATGAAACAAGCTTCAACTCTCGGCTTGTACAAATCAAAATGATACCAAATGAGGCATGGCCTTCAACTTCAAATTTGAACTTCAACACTTTATCTTGGCTCGGCTCTAACTTCAAATTCTCGGCTTTGAATAACAAAGTGATGCACGGCTTGAACTCTTGAATAAGAATTGGCTCCAAGACTCGGCTTAGCTATGATTGGCTAAGTCTAGCTGTAACAACCCGGATAATCATAGCAATTAATGATTGTCACTAGGTGATTAAATCGTTCATCAAATTTTATTGGAATTCTATCGAGTTAAAATTCTTTTGAAAAATCGTTTGACCCGTTCCCTTTCTTATTTGGTTCGACCTGATTTCCCCCTTCTCGATTCACTCTTCATTTGGATTGCAAACCCTTTCTCCTTTTAGCCGGCCCTTCTTTTTATTTCTAGACCCGATCCCTTTTTTTTTATTCTGGAGTGAAAAATGGCGGCCGCGATTGCTCTTCCTTCGATCTGGAAAATTGGGGCTTTCGATTGCTCTGGTCTTTGGGCTTTGTAATTCGAAGCACGCGAGTGTTTCGATCGTTGTGGAATGTTTTCGATGTTGCCTGTCTCGATCGAAGTTTCTACTCTTCGTGCTTGCTCGTAGAAGAAGGTGAGTTCTGCTCACTTCTAATTCATACTCGAGAATTATTCTGTTGTTATGCTCAATTGTTTAGAGATGTTTGTTCTCGTGGATAATCACTGTTATGAGTTTGAGTTCGTCGACGTTGCTTTCGTCTCTGTGATTTTGGCTAATGCTTTGATCTACGTGTTATACACGTTGTTGAAACTTTCCTGTTTTAAAAACTTTGGTATTTTTGGGAATTTCTTCTGATTCACGGCCTTTGTTTATGAACGTTCGATCCTTTTGTTTGAAACGTTGAACCTGATACTTTCCTAAATTATACAACTTGACTATTTTGAAAATAACAGATACGCACTCGATTTAGCAAGTCTGCATTGATATTTTTCGACCTGTTTATCATCTTCTTTGACTATGAACTGGTCTCCTGATATGTTTTTGGTATTATGCCTGTTTGATTCCTCTTTCCATATGTTTTGATAGTGTTCTTCACTGTTGCATCACAGCTTTGACATATGTTTACTGTACATATCACCTGACTTGATCATCTCTGCACTGTTCTTTGAATTGCTTGCTGTATATGCCTGAACTGTTACACTTGCAACATTTAGAGGCAGTTGGCATTTATTCACTAACTAGAGTAGGTTCTGCATTCATGTATGTTGTTACTAGACTTAAACATAGTTCATCTGAACCTTGGGTAGCTCTGGTTACTTGATTGCTCATTTCTGTAGTTACTGCACTGTAGACATTGTTGTTGCAGTTTTACATTTGACTCCCCTGTGTACTTTTGATCATTTGCCTGTAGACTTCACTGTGTACACTTTGTAGCTGTGCTTCCTTTACCTTGCTATAGTTTATCTCACTGTTGCCATTTTTAGTTTCCATTGTGGCTGCTATTCACTAGTTTGTTCCATTTGATCTGAGCATTTTGACTTGTATTCATGTGTATACTTCATATGCATACTGTTGATCTTTTGTGGCATTGAGTTGAGCCACGATTGCGGTGACTTGACCTTTGCATTTTGTTGTCCATTTTGCTCGGCATTGATTTGATTACGAATATCATTTGTTGCCTTTATGAACCACACGTATATTTGATTTCACAAATGCTTATTTCTGGAATTAAATGATACGATTCTAGTTTATTGCCTTTTCTGATTCTAACATTTCCATTTTTCAACTGGTTGCCAATGTATATGTATAATCCATATACATATATATTTGTTGCACCCATGATTTCTGAATTTAAACTGTTAAGAACAAATGCTACAACTTCTTGCCTCTGTTGCTTGATTATTGTGGCTGTTGCATTTGCATTGTTGAAAGCCTCCTTTGTGTATTGCATCACGTTGTGCACTTTTGATTTCACTTGCCTGGGTTGCACTTGACACTTGAGTTTATCAAGTTGTATTTCTTGAAGCTGCCTGAACCTGTAGCCTTCACTGTTGTGCTTCACTGCTTCCCTCTGTTCGTCACTTGAACTTGTTCAGTTGTGTCTACACTTGTATCTCTTGTGCACTTCGACTCTCTTGTGCCTTTTTGAACTAGTGCATTTGACCATGTGCCTGTAGTCTTGGTTTTACAGCTTGACCATTTTGTACTTCTCTAATTTTCGTTGCCTGCACTTATATGCTTCATCATTATTTGCCTTATTGGCTTCACTGCATCTCCATGTGCCTGTGGTACTCGCAGCATAGTTGTTGCAGGGTTATCATATTCATTGATGGCATTTGAATTGTATTTGAGTTGTCATTGTTGCCTTGAATTGTTGCCATGAGGTTCACGTGCATTATCTATTTAAGTTGCAAGCTCCAGTTCCATGTAGTTGTTAATTGAGGCAGGTGCAGTTTCATTTTGGCCTCTCTGTCTTTGACGTTGAGGCCATTCATACATGTTGAGTCATGTCTGCCCATTCTTGTTACTGTCTTTAGCTGTTCATGTTCCTATGCTTGTTGAAGCTTATCTTGTGGCTTCACTCGTATCTCTTGTGATATCTTTTGAGTCTGTTTACTTTCTGACCAATCTGGGTTAGATATTTTGATTTCTCGATGTATTAATTACTGTTAATACTCGGAGTTGTGGTGACTTTTTATTCCGTTGTGGCGAGGCAGTGCACGCGCGCGTGCACTGCAGCCACACTGAATTGACAGATTTTAATCGATATTTCTTTTGTTCTTGATTCATCGACCTGTTGCGTAATTCGTAGGCTGTATTAGCGAGGCAGTACACGTTAGCATGTACTGCAGCCAATTAGCATTGATGTTTTTAAATTGACATTTCAATTGTTTAAACTGCTTTGGATTTCTGTTTTGTGGATTAACACTGTTTAGTGTTATATCAGCCGTTATCCGGTTCTCTTATCGAGAAGTTGGATATACGAGATTTCTGTGACTGTCATCTATTTGAGATTGATTATTATTGCTGCTATGCACTAATAACTGAGTTTGAATTAGACTGACCCGTGTATTATTTTCTTCTGAATGTAATACTCGGGTCAGACCCGAGTTATTCCAGGTTGTAGATTTCCTTCTTTGAGTTGTTGTTTGGGATTTGAAGACTTTTCACATCTTCTGAAGTTGTCAGTGTCATTTTGTAGTAGTCGTGTCATTGTATAGAACGATATGTATTCATGTATATTAGTCGATAATGTACTTGTATATATAACTTCTAGAGTCGACAGTTTTAGTTGTATCATATGTATCGTGTCAACTATATTGTAACTGACATCGGTTATATATATATGAGATTTTTGTCAATCTGTGTTCCGCATTTATATTATCTGTGTTATTGTTATATCTAATGTCCTAAACTATTATGAACTATCGTAGTTTGTTTTATACTGATAATTGGATATGTCGATGGGAGTAAATAAATAATAGATGAAAAATAAAAAGTATATACCACTCCTATCGAGATAACCAATATTAGTGTAAGGCCAATTACGGATGGTCGCTCCTATCCAGCCTTATTCTTCGTAATAATAGACAGTATTTCTTTTAATACTCTTTGTTATTATGAGCATAGAGGTGGGGCGTCACACTAGCTCTGATACCAAATGATGCAGCAGCGGAATTACAAAATGATGATTCTGTGAAAGTAGCAATCGATGGAATGAAGAATACTGAAAGGCCCAAATTCGTTGATCCGAAGATACCGAATTCTAGCTATCTTCGTCACGTTGATCGCGCACGATACCTTGAAAGAAGATCTGCAATTCTCAGACGTTGATCAAGCGCACTTGATACCGTGAATTGGCTTCTACGATCGTTGATCCGAGCGCACTCGAATGCCGAAAGAGGAGATAGGAGATTACACTCAACTACCAATTTAATGAAAGCACAAAGCTAACAAACAAAAGTTTTTTTATTCAAATCAACTTACCCTTACAAATGACACCACCCCGCTATTTATAGAGTTACAACTCACACCACAGAAATCTGTACAACACCTGGGTCGTTCACGACCTAACACCTTGCGACCTACGACCTAACTAAGGTCGTCTACGACCTAAAGAAACAACACAGCAATACAGCACATTACAACACATGATATCACATATTTACAACACATAGATCAGCCTCGACCAAAAATACAACTCACGCGACCTACGACTTAAAGGAAAATACAAACACATTACAACACAATATCAATGACATAAAAACGTAGTACAAAACAACGACTTAAGGTCATAAGCTTCCACGACATAAGATCTTTACGCGCCTTAAGCTTCAGCGACCGAAGATTTTGCGGCATACGATCTACGACCTAGGGAGGTCGCGACTTATAGTCAGGTGGCACCATTGAGAACGCAGTATCAGTAGTTGAGCGACCTAACTTAGGTCATAGCTCGTCAACAGTAGTTGAGCGACCTAACTTAGGTCGTAGCTTGGCAATAGTAGATTTAGGTCGTAGCTCGCCATTCTGTTCTGAGCGACTTAAGAACGAGCGACCTATGAACTTTAGCGACTTAACGTTAGGTCGTCCGCGACCTAATGGAACGATATGCGAGTTAGGTCGCTCGAACCTTTTAAACCACAACTCGTTAGCTCGTAAGTCGCTAGGTCGTTCGTGACCTAAAGCATGCGACTTATTACAACCTGTTGCAGCTTCCCCCTCTTGACTCTGGTTAGGTCGTACTTCATTATCTCGCGACCCGTTAGGTCGTTCTCGACTCAAGAATTCATTAGGTCGCTCGCGACCTATCACTTCACCATTCTGGGCTGCATCACACCCTCAAAGGAATTTAAACTTCCCAAAATTCCAAATTCCAATTCCATCCAATTTATATTCAAACATTACTCTTGGAATTTTTATTTTCAACTTCAATTAAATTCACATTTACAACTTCCATTTTATTACCTGAATCTATTTCCTTAACTTTGGTTATTTTAATTTCTAGTTAAATTTCCATGAAACAATGATAAAAATTTAATATTATCATTCCTAACATCCAAGCAACAAATAATTTACAAAAACTTTTCCTTTTACATCCGAAAATAATTTGGGGTAAAATTATTTACCCTATTTTAAAACAATACTATGTCAGTTTATCTTGTTTACAAGTTTAGAAACCCCTATCGATAACATGGCATCCCACATATCGACTAGAATCTATAAACACTCAACCGATAAATCAACACAGTATAAAAACAAATTTTATATTCACTAACAAATATGCGCTCGTATCTATTAATACACTTAAACCCATTCCAGAGTACTACGGACTCTATTTCCTAATGAGTAATCCCCACCAGAGCTAAGGTTCTCGCTTAACCTCCAGCTCTGATACCACTGTAACAGCCCGCAAACCCGTATCCCTTGAAATCGACACTATTCTCCAACATATCGACTCAAAGTGAACGGATATACGAACCATTAGGGTTAGAAGAAGAAGGAGGTAGAAGAAAAGAAAACAACACAACAAAATCTCACATCGCAGCAGAATAAAATATAATAGATAATAACTGATCTTTACAGAAAGAAACTATATCTGTTTATACATACATCATCAGAATACAACATCAGAGTACAATACAATCAACATCACAATTCAGGACAGTCAAAATAACTTGTCCTCACAAGATGACTATACCACTTATGATACACAGCGGAATACAACAAATACTAGTGATACGTCTCGCCATCCAGCTCGTCTCTTATGCTCCACAGCATCCTATCCTGTATCTGTAATACTCGGTCTGACCCGAGCATTAAAATAAAATAACACCCGATTCAGTCTGGATAACTAGCGTGAGAAAACAAACTCAATTGGATTATTAAAGTTTTCCAAAGCCTTTGAAATCAAAAGCATCTCGTAAGACCACGCCACAAATAAACATGTCGGGTTTTTACCTTACGATAGCCAAAACACTTTTTACCAAATCCGTCTGATATTATAATAGTGACCATATACAAATAATATTCAAATAGCTGAAATTGTTACATGATTAGATTCTAGTATACTAGCCACAAAGTGGTTATACAAACAAAATTCGTAAAAGGCACGTAGGAAAAATGGATTTCCAACTAATGACTAGGCACCGGGGTACCACCTGTCACAGTACCTGGTCTAGATCAGCGTACCGAGGACCACGCCCGATCCCCTGCAACACAAGACCGGAACTACCTAAAGGTAATTCCGAGTAAGATCACCCCACGGTTGGGATCAGCAACCGCACCACTAAGCCGAAATAAAAGGGACATCTAGACAGGGATGACCTCACCCTAATGGGCGCTACCCACATAGCCTTGCTGCATAACCTCTAATTTTCAGTCTTTCCTAGTTGATGAGGCTTGAGGCTAAGCGTTACCTTTTTAGAACACATCTCTTAGAATGCCCACCGTCCACCTGACGATGTTCCGAAAGCATTCATCCATACAAGTCCGTCCCGGGTTCGAACGGAACTAAAGGCACTACTCCTACTACATCCATTTTGGAATCATCCTCAGGATTAGTTGCGACTAGCCCTTGCACTTCAGTGCTCCATCTTCGACTCTAAACTCGTTTTCCCTACGAAAACGTACAAACCTGATCGAAGTGGTTTTCGAGAAATAAATCCAGATCCTGGTCTCTTCGAAACGATCAGCGCATTGTCCAATATTGATAGTCGGTGATTTAACTATCAATTAACATTCACAAACATCCATTAACAATAAATAATTATCCAAATTATTTATTAATCTCAAAATAACTTCGCAAGATAAATTTCCACTTTCAACCCTTTTTGAAAATAGTTTCAAACCGTCTTCTCTCATGGAATAAATTTCCCAAATAATTTCCACTGAAAACACCAAGTACAATTACTTTAGATCTTTAAAATAATTTAAAAACACTTTATTTTAAAATAAACTTTAAAACGTTTAAATTAAAAACTAATTTAATACTTTACTCAAAAATATATACTTTAAGAATATTTAAAATAAAGCAAATTATAAAATATAAAACTAAATTTTTCTCTTTTTAAAGCATAATACCAAGTCACCTTTAAATAATTACTACTAAGATAAATTTGAAAAATACTTACTTTAAAATTTAAACATTTAAAAATAATAAAATTACTAAAACATACCTTTAAAACAACTTTAAACTTTAAAGTTATACTTAAAAATTTGCTTTGAAAACGTACTTGGCTATCCATGGAAATACGCTTCTCTTTCACATCTTTTAAAAATAAATCACTATTTATTTTTAAACAAATTTATCCATTCCTTTAATAAATTCCCACCGTGAATTTATTCTTTCAAATATCCACCGATATATTACTTCACTTTTATAAACCTAGTTTATAAATTTCATAGTCTCAACTTTCTTTTAAGATCCCAGTCACAACATTTAATCAATTTTCAAATTGATTTCCAAAATTTACTCCATTTTAAAATAATTCTTTACTTCTCAATTTTATTTCAAAATCCATTAATTTCATAAATTCTGGATTTAACTTCTTTATTATGATTTTAAATTAGAAATACCAATTTCATAAAAATTCCTTTTATTGCATCCTAAACCATTTAAATTATAAATTTAAAAATAAATCTTTTATTCCTTTAATTAATATCACTTAGGTTTTAAATTTCATTTATTCCCATTTATTCCAAAAATCTCCTTTCCTATACTTGGAATTTATTAATTAGAATTTTAAAATCCCCTTTTATCCTTTTCCCATTCATTCTTTAATTTATTCCAAATTCTCTATAATCATTTTACTTACAAATTCTCTCTTTTTTTATTTTCTTTTCAAAAATTCAATATATATATTTTTGGTAACTCAGTATACCCAAATATATTCAATCAAACCATAACATCCATCATTTTAATTACCAATATAATCTATCATAGATTATCACATATACCATATCATAGAATATTAAACAATCTAAATAATTTTGAAGAATCCAGTTGGATCCCTCCAACCTGTTTCCCTGCATCCACAGACGTTAGCACAATACCAATTCCACTTCGAGGTGGAATATCGCGATATATGGGTTTATAAAATATCATCTGCTATTATGAGACGCATAGGGTCTCATCCGCTATATAATGCGGGAAATCAATCACTCCAAATATATATATATATATAAAGACTACTATATATACTATCACATTCAAACAGTCAATCAATAACTGAAATTCCAATTTTTAGTTTGAGCGAGAAGTTCCACCTTTGCTTTTATTTTGCAATCTATTCCCATTCCGGCTTGATTTTCTTTGCAATTCTAACCTTGTATAAATAATTACATGATTTAATTAATATTCGAACAAATCGAATAATCAATTACCATTTAATAGTTTAATTAACTAATAATTTTATTTAAACCAATTCCTTCTTTAATAAATTTATTTAAAAATTAAATTTTAAACTAAATTTCCTTTAATAAATCATTTTATCTAATAAATTAAATTTCAAACAAATTTTCTTATAGAAAATATTTTTAGTGATTAAAATAAATTTTAAATAAGCTAATAAACAAAATAAATCACCTTCAAATTTTATTTTAGAATTGAAAGGTGCATGTGTATATTTTTTTTTCTATTTCTTTTTCACTTGAAACTATATATATATAATTTTATAAAATATGCTAATAGATTTCACAAAAATCTAATTTTATATCAACTGTATGTCACATCCCCGAAATTTTCGACTTTCGAAAATTCGACATCGATACTCACTTTATCGACTGTCGAGCAATCGAGTGCCGGAAACTCCAATAGTGAGGGTTTTAAGAAAAAGAAATAGAAGAAAAGATAGAAGAAAAAGAGAAGAAGAAGAAAAGAAAGAAGAATAACAGAACAACAACAGAGAACAGAAACAGAACAATATCAGAATCTTACACATCGCAGCGGAACAATATACAATAGATAATTACTAGTCTTTTAAACAAAGAACTATATCATTTTATACATACATCAATCATCAGAGTCAATATACAACAATGGACAGTTTTATACTTGTCCTCATACAGAATACACAGCGGAATAAATATATCAGATACAAATACTACGTCTCGTCATCCAGCTTATCTCCAAAGCTCTAGAATATCCAGAATATCCTGATAATATAACTCTAGGCTGCCCGTGTGGAAATTTGATGGGCACCCAGAGTTTAGAAGGGAAACAATAAACTCCGAGTCAGTCATAGTGACTGGTGTGAGATCGTAAAACAGTTTATCTTTAAAATAAACAACAGAAAAAAAAATTTAAAAGTCAATTCGCAATGCTTTTGGAAAATGAAACTACCATAAGACCTCCCGCCACACACACAATGCAAACGCAGACTTGGAGGAGATTTCTTCTTATGATATTCAAAGATGCTTACTACGCAAAATCAAATTCTTTTTGATATTATTATTAGTGCATAGTGGAAAACATTTCGAAAGTATAATATAAATCTTAGCCAGCATAGGTACCATTATATTATGCCTGCTATAGCTGCCTCCTGAGGAGACAGGTTATACAATTGAAATCGTAAAGGCTCGTATTGTTTCTTTGGATTTCCAACAAATGGTCAGGCTAAGGAACTTCCTATCCACGATGGGTACGTCCCTGGAATAGACGACCCGAGAACCTAACCGGATCTCTGCCAACACAAGGCCGGGTTACCTCTGCAAAAATAGGTAACTACTGACACGCGTATGCCATCCCCCGATCGTCACCGATCTTCCCGAGGATCCCCGATTTCCAACAAACCACAAAGTAATAAATTTGCAGCAACCACAGAGGTTAAGTATCTGGGCTCCATACCATGATACCACCTTTATCCAGAAGGAATGACATACACTAAGGGGCGCTACTCCCTAGAACCTTGCCGCATCCTTCCTGTTTCGACCATTTCCGGGGTGTGAGGCTCGACGAAGTCTCGTCCACAAAGCTACGCTTTCTCAAAAAGCCCTGCTTTGGGTCAAACAAAATGATAAACCTATGATCACAAAGATATAAGATCAAACAAATGATCATATCGCAAATGATCAAACACTGATCATCTCACAGCAACACTCAGTATGCCACGTTACCAAATTGGGATATATCGCTGATGAATTTCAACTACATAACCTCTGAGCTCGTACGCCTCAGAGAAGGGTGTTAAGCTAAGAGAATAAATTCTCCGCCACCAACAGAAATGTATTTGAAAGAAATCAGCTTTATATCTCAAATTGTAACGTCAGACACACAATCCATACAAGTCTGTTCCGAGATCGAACAGAACCGAAGGCACTTCTCACGAAGCCCTTGCAAATCCGGATAATTTTCAATCACGTCAGGACTTCCCGTCACTAAGGGTGATAAAACCTCTAAATCGAAGATCAGTCGATGTAGAGTAACTCGACGGTAATCCTTCCGTTTTCAAAAATATCCGGTCTTCAACACCGGTCTTCAAATGCAATTCATAACGACGTATCACATATTCGGAATGGGTTATACGACCCCATGGTCCTTTCCCGGCTAACCCGAATAGTGAGCGTTTATTTAAAAATAAGTGTGGCATTCAAATTCATCCTGTGACGACCCGGTATTTTTGAGCATTTGAAATAGGAATATTTAATTAGTTTTAAATATTCAAAAGATAATTATTAACTTTAATTTCAAATATCATTATTGATTAGACAAGTAATTGTTGAATTTAAATTATTAAAATTGGTAAATTATTGAATCTGGAGTTTTAGGCCTGTTAAAAATAATTTGGAAGTTGGGAAAATCCATATTAATAATATTGAAGATAATAGAATTTTTAAAATGGAATTTCATAGTGTTTTGTTCAGTTTTAAAAATATATCGTTTAAATCGACATTTAAATATAGCCTTCCGGGGCACAGTCTCGGAATTAGACGAAACCAGTTCCATTGGATCCGTAATATTGTATTATTATCGGATTTCAAGTTTCGTAGTAATTGGAGTTGGTGTGTGAGCGTACGACATACAAACGCGTTGGAATTAAATCAAAAATTTAATATAAACAATATAAGCAAAACACTGTAGCTAGATATTTTTCCAAACCGTTCCATTGCCTTCTCGAACACGCTATTCCCTTCCATCTCTGCTCGTTTAAAACAAACAGAAAATATACAGTTAAATCAAAAATCAAAGAATGGTCGCTCTCTTTACAAATCAAATATTCATGCCATTTAATCGAGTCCCAACCAAATGAAATCGAGAACGAACGCGATCGTCCCTCTCCTCTCTCAACCCCTAATTCCCTTTGTCGTACAAACTAAATCACGAAAGAACGGAGGTATAGCATCGCGACTTCGGAGCTCGCGTTCGTGGAGGCTTCGCGACCTGAAGCGCTGTGTCGCATGTAGGATGGGTCGCGATTGAGGCAGGCGTTTCCGATCGCAAGAGTTTCGGTGGCTGTCACTTTTGGATTCAGGCACGACGTGAAGTCATCTTTGGGGGTCGCGTGGGGATCCGCGTACTGCTGTGGGGCGAATTGGCGATCAATTTTTGGGGTCGTCAACGAGCTGGGCGGGTCAAGATGCTGGGGAAGTTCGACCTTGCTAGTGGTGGCCTCGGGTGTGAGTGATGTTGTCTGCTAGGGTTGGGGTGTCTCGACAAGAAGGTAACAGTTTTGTTTTATCTATGTTTAATTTAATTTAGATATATATATATATTGGTTAGGAAACATATAAGTATTTTCACTTACTAGCTTATTTTAAGAAGAATGGATTTAATAAATATGTATGTTGGGAAAAGTTAGAAAAAAAAAGTGAAAGTTCATATAAATTAGTTTTTATGAAATCTGTATAAGTTATTTTATAAATATTCATGGGGTTCCAAAATTAAAATTTAAAACAAACATACATATACATATTTTAGTGTGGAATGATTTATTGGTCAATTCAAATCTTAAAATGGAAAATAAATATATATATTGTATTAGTTCACTTTCAAATAGATTTTAGTGGCTTAAGTGTTTAGTTAACCTATCTAATTAAATTTAGCAAATGGAAATTTATTTGTTCGATTTATTCGGATATTAATGAAATGAAACCCTTATCTATACAAGGTCTATATCGTGAAAAATCAAGACGGTGTGGATCGGATTACAACAATAAAAGCAAAGGTGAGTTAATCTCACTCATCTGGTTGCTAATTTAAATTTAAATGTTTAAATTTAAATAATTGATTGAATGATTGCATTGATTGATGTGCTATAGTATATATAGTAATATATAGCAATATATACATATTGGCATATGTATATATTGGAGTTGTTGATATTCCCGCATTTATATATAGCGGATGAGACCCTATGCGCCGCATAATAGCGGATGATATTTTATAAAACCCATATACCACGATATTCCACCTCGAAGTGGAATTGGTATTGTGCTAACGTCTGTGGATGCAGGGAAACAGGTTGGAGGGATCCAACTGGATTCCTCAAAAATTTATTTTATTATTCTGTGATCTGTATATTGATATCCTGTGATGATCTGATATTGGATGTTGTGGTTGATTGAATTCCCAGTATAATAAATTTTGAAAATCTATGGGATTGAATTTTTGAAGAAAATAAAGAATAATAATTTAAGTAAATTGGAATAAATTTAAAAGTTAATTGAAAATATGATAAAATAAAGTGAATTGAAATTGTAATAAATATGGGAAAAAGGAATTTAAATTTACGAAGGAGTAATAAAAATTTAAAACTCAAGTGATATGGTTTTTAAAGAAATAAAGAAATTATTTCTAATTAAATGAGTTAATTTAATTAAAAGCGTTAATAAGGAATGTTGGGAATTTAAAATAGGAATTTTCAGTTAAAGGGGTTTTAACTAGAAATTAAAAATTAAAAACCCGAATAATTGTATTTGAAATAAATAAGGTAAATAAGGGAATTTTATTTCAAGATAAAGCAAAAATTGAAATAAAATTGTAGAATTGATCTAAATATTGAAACTGGGAAATTTTAAAGAGGAATGAGATTTTGAGATCTATAAACTGAGTTTATAAAGTGAAGCGGATTTTAATCTAAACTCAAGGTGTGAATTTATAAAGGATTGTGAATCTGTTTTAAAAATAAACAGAGATTTATTTTAAAGGTTGTGAAAGAGAAGTATTTTCTGGATAGCCAAGTACATTTTGTTTTAAAAGGAAATTTTAAATATTAGTTAAAGATTTATTGTTATTTTTAAAAGTCAAGTTTTAAAAATCTATTATTTCCAAATGTTAAATTTCTAAAGAAGTAATTTTCAATCTTTTATTGTAGTTAATACAAATGAGATTTGATAATATGTTTTAAAAGGAAATTTGTTTATATTCTTTAAAATGGTTTTATTTTAAATATCTTTAAATATATATTTTAACTTAAATATTAAAGAAGTTTAAAACGGCGTTCTTATAAAGTATTTTTATAATAAAGTGTTTTAAAATTATTTTAAAAATCTAAAATGGTTTTGTACTTGGCATTCCAATGGAAATAAATATTTGGGAAATTATTCCGTGAGAGGAATATAGTTTGAAATTGTTTCCAATGGGGATTGAAATGGAAATAATATCTTGTGAAGATAATTTGAGGGATATAAATAATTTGGAGAAATTATTGATTGTTGATGGTTGTTATGGATGTTAATTGATAGTTAAACAACCGACTATCAATATTGGCCAAATGCGCTGATCGTTTCGAAGAGACCGGGATCGGGTTTCCGTATACCGGGATGCTAGGTCTGGAGACTCGAAAACCACTTCGATCCGGTTTGTACGTTGCGTGGGGAAACGAGGGTAATATTGATAAGGGGATAGTGTTATCAGTTCTGTTCGGACCCGGAACAAACTTGTATGGATGAATGCTTTCGGACATCGTCAGGGGACGATGGGCATTCTAAGTGAAACGTTCTGAAGGTAACGTTTAGCCTCAAGCCTCATCAACCGGGAATGACTGAAAATCAGGGGTTATGTGTAACGTCCCGCTATTTTGGACCATTCAAATCGACAATAAATCCACACATGTCTGACTTGAATAATTCAAAATATCAGATTGTTAATTTAAATTTGGCAAAACTCAGCATATGCAGTAAATAAATCAATCACAGAATCACAGACACAGAGTAATACAATAATACGCAGCGGAATAGATAAAATAGTAGTTCATGAAGCTACTATATAAACATCAGAGTTAGAAATAAAATACAACAGAATATCTCAAATGCAGTGAAGTCTCCAGTACAACAGATGACTTCTCTGAACAAATCAACTAGAAGAGCTGAAAGCTATGGCGATAGTTGGATCTCCAAAGGAAGCTCCAAACTCCAAGGGTGAGTCTCAAATGCTGTATCACTCGGTCTGACCCGAGCGTAAAGCAAAACACAAAACACACGAGTCAGGATTAACATTCTTATATCAATAAATCCAACTCAAGTGAAATATCAACTGAAATACAAGTAACTTAAAGGATGTTTGGGATAACCATCTTCTAAGGATCTTCAGAACTATCTACAAGGTGGAAATATACACTGTAACACCGTGGTCATTTCAATTTAATTTATACTTCAAACCCAAATATCATTTCATTTCAAATATATCTATTTTCCAAAATAGTATTCATAGGTTAAAATTTTTATGAAGTAAAGTATTTATAATTTCCTCAAGTTTCACATATCGGTTCAAATCAACTCAATTTCCAAATTTCAATTTAATTCAATCTAAATTTTCCATTTTAATTAAATTCAGTTTCTAAATAACAAATTCAAATTATATTGATTTCAAATACAGATCTAAATCACAAAATAAACCATTTAAATTCCAATATATTTCAAAGCTTTAATATGCAAAAATTTCAAAGTTAAATTTAACAGTTTCATATAGCTCTTGATTTAACTTCATTTACTATTTAATCAGGGAATATTCACTTAATAAATTCAATATCATTTAACTTGCCTTAAATCATATTTTTACTAAATATTTCCTTAAATTTATTTAAACAATAATATTTATTAAGTTACTTAAATCAAACCCAAATTATAAATCATACCTTAAATCTCAATTTCAATAAATTTCAAATCGATTTAATTAAATAAAATTCTTTATTGAATACAATTTCAACTAAATTCAAATTATCTTTCTAACCTTAACTTTTTCAAGTTATTACCAAAATCTAATTTGAAATATATTTTAAATACTCAACATATTATATGTATTTAAATCAATCATTCCCATTTATATATAATAATTTAAGGCTCAACATTTATTAAAACCCTATATTTCTTTTCGAAACCATAGAATTCATTTTTAAAATATTTATATATATGGACCAACGGTGTCTGTATATATTTTTATCATATGGTTAAGTGATACGGATATTTATCATTTCAATCCGAAATTTAAATATATACGGGTAGATATCATTTCGACCCGTAATCCCAATTTCAATTTAAATGAAAATCGCTTGGGTTTATCATTTCAACCCATAACGATTTTCTCCTATTCTAAAGTCCGTTAGGGTATGTATCATTTCAACCCATAGTGAATTCTATACTAACAGGGAACTTGCAGAGTGATAACGGATAATATAAAATATAACAACAGGCATATATCATCAATATAAATAACAGATACTGGTGTCAGATGTCATAGGTGAACATATACAGATAATAGTAATAACATGCATGTAATACTAGGTACTGGTGTCAGATGTCACAGGTGAACAGATACAGATAATGGCATATATACAATTTAAATAACTACAGCAGTATATTCCAATTGTCGTTTCAATTGAAATCAAATTTAATAAATATAAGAACGTTAAATCGTGAGTGATTACTCACCTTTCGAGGCTAGAGAAGATAGACAATGGAATGAGTTTTGAATTCAAGCATGAATTTCATAGCAAAGCACGATGGACTGGTTTGATAATCAAAGCTGACAATAAGGTTAGACTAAATCAAATCAGGACGGATTGGTGAAGATAATTGGTATAAGTGAACCTATATATCTGCATATATATAAGTATATAACCAAATATAACTATTTATAAAATAATATTCCAATTTCTAACACTTATACATATACACATGTATTTCAAACTCATTGTTTTAAATTAAAACACAAAACAAAGTTTCTATATGCAAATTTAAAAACCAAGTCAATATCCAGTTTTGATTTTAAACAAAAAGTTTCAAAATATCAATATATATATATATATAGTTTTAAAAATTAAACACATATATAACTTGATATACAACAATTTATATAACACATAATTTCTTCTTTCAAACAACTTTGTATCACTACTTAAACACATCTTATTAACCTATCAAGCTTGTAATTTGAAATTTATATATACACATAATATCTTTATAAACAATATACAAACATTATATTTAAATCCACAGTAAGAAATATATCAAAATGAATACATATCTAAATCAAACAGAGAATATGCAAAGTCAATGTATATGCGGCTATAGACAACACGTGTAGACCAAGGAATATGTAAAGCAAGATCTATGCCTGTAGACACTATATAATATGCGTCTGTGTACTATTTCCATGTAATCAACGACAAAGTATATGTAAACAGGCTAATATTCATACAACCTTATATATATACTTATATAACTAATATATAACTAATATTCAACAGATAAATCTTCATATAAACAGAGCTTAACAAAATCAGGTACAACCTAATATAGTATATGTATTACTACTACTATATGTTAATAAACGGAAGTTTGTGAGTTCACCTTATATACAGTTGCAAGAAAACATAGTATATGTTGAAATCGATATATATACAAAGTATATCTATAAATTAATATTATATATACCGGGACCAACGCATATATATACATACACGGTAACATTAATCATACAACAACCACTTTATATATACAGAAAACTTATATACATTGAAAAGCAATAACAGATTTGACAATAAAACTCATGTGTTTGAACACGTATACAAAACCTTAAAAATATATACTTCAACTCTAACAAATTAACTGCTACTGATATACATATAATTAACAACGTATAAAACTTAGATATAAAGAGGTATATAAATGCATACTTATATCTATGCCATAGAAAGAGGTGATGGTTGTCGCTAACCCCGGAAGGAAGGGACACGGGTGGAATGGTGCAGTTGATGGCCGCAAGGCACGTGCTCAAGGCGAGTTAAAGGAGGAAGGTGAGCAGAAGCATGAGCTTGGTTTTCGTGAGAAAAGGTGAAGGCCGGTGGGTATGGGTTGTAGGCTGGAGGTGAAGGGGACTTGGATTTGATCGGTTTCTGGTGGCCGAGGCTAGAGAACGGAGGAGGTGGCGGGTTGTTGTGTTTTGGCGATTCACAGTGGAAGTGGAGATGCGGGTATTGGGTTGGGCGAAGAGGAAGAGTGAGTGCGTAGGAGAGGAGATAGAGAATGAAGAGGAAAAGAACGAATGCAAAAGAAATGATAACAATTGAAAGAGAAATGAAAATATACGTGCACCCAGAAGACGTTTGTCTTTTCAGATTTTTTGACTTTTGAGTGTCAAAACTGTCGAATATAAAAGGACACAGGTTATATATGTGATTAACACAACAAGCTGAACCAGATGGAGGACACAGAATTGCAAATGGATCCAATTTGGTGAATCGTCACATTTTGCATTCTGTTGATTTCGTCGTGCACCGGACTCCGAAATACACCGATGAACACATCACAGTGATCAGGACGATGAGACGGAAAAGAGGAAATAGAAATATCTGTGTCAGGACCTTACTATCAAAAGTCCATACGGACCCTGATATACGTTGCTATTCCGTACGGAAAAATCCAAACGGAGGTAGAAACGTCCGATTTTCGCGAAACGAATTTCATAGTCTAATTCAGAGTGTTCTAAATAAATTTTCTCCTGTTGACATATTTTGGTTTCGGAAAACTTTTAAATTCACTGTTATTAACCGGTTTGATTTGAAATGAAATTTCACACGAAAATAAACTTCAATATTATTAGATGAAAATTTACCAGTTGCTATACTAAAATAGACGTATTCCAAATAATAAATTTTTAATTTCAAATTTTATTGTTTAAAATTTCACAAATTTCCAATTAAAAATACTTTTAAAACCATTAATTTTGCGGGTCGTTACACTCTCCCCCACTCAAAACTTTTCGTCCCCGAAAAGGAATGAGGTAGAAGAATAGAAACAACAAGACAGAAAAGATAGATTGAAAGTCAAGATTAAACAATTAATTTAAACTATATAAATTTTATTTAAAATTTGAAAACTTCATTTGTAATTCAATTATCCTATATACTTAAAACCTTTCAAAAATCCATTTGTAAAATTTCTTGCTTCCTTTATAAATACCATTTATGTTTAAATGACACCTTTAAATGTATGAAACTATTTGAAAACTATTATTTACATCATTAGTTATATTTACACAGAAGCTATTTGAAAACATTAAATCCATAATTTATTAATTTATCTCAAAATTCCTTTCAACATTATTAATAAATCAATAATCATTTCTTTAAATATGTTGTATTTAATTAATAACCTCTAAAATATTTAACACTAAAATTTTCTATTACCATATAGTATATAAATAAACAATATAAAAAAATATAGTCAACAAGGAAAAGGAGGATTTGGAAAAACAGAATATAGGTGAATAAATAAAGCTGAGCAGATAAGGCAGATTCAAAGGAATAATATCGGGCATGAATAGTTAATTTAGAGCCATAAGGGTTTTTGATTCCAAATATTGATACAAATTTCTTTGTTGGAAATACTTTTATAATAAAACACCTTTATAACGGAACAAATTTTCTTTCGAAAATACTTTTATAACTCGATGTTTCAACAAGTTTATCCTTGTTCCTGTAGACTCTGGTAGTGCGTTGATCAGGCGTAAAACTAGAATTCTCCAGGTACTTAGTAGACCTATTTCAACACCCAGTGAAAATACTGGAAAACTTTTAAAACAGATATGGAAAGTACAATCCAATCAAAAACGAATCAAATCATGGATCGCAGATACACAATGGTTACGCCTGGGTCCCCCAGGAAACATCCGTACCTTTTAAGCATTCACTGCCTTGCGAATTTCGCCATGCAACAAAACGGTGGACCGCAGGATACATAAAAATGGTTACGCCTGGATCCCCCAGGAAACATCCATACCCCTTAAGCAATCTCTGCCTTGCGGATTACGCCACTAACACGACCATAGATCGCAGATACACAATGGTTACGCCTGGATCCCCCAGGAAACATCCGTACCTTTTAAGCAATCACTGCCTTACGAATTACGCTATGCAGTCGAGTTCGTAAGACCATGGGTAACGCCATGGAATTCGAAGGACACTCGAGTATCATATCCGGAAAACCAAAATCAGAGAGAATAATATCGATAGAATGAATCCAAGATGTGGCCACAAATCGGATATCAAGCAGAAGGCACTTTCCATATCTTTACTTCGAAAATATGTATCATATATTACCTTTTCAAATCACTTTCAAATATCGTACTTATATAAAATCCATTATATATAAGATTTAATTTTCAAATCAAATACTTTCCAAAATCAATAGTATATCAAATCATACTTATATAGATTTCAATTATATAAGTTTTCACTTTCAAATTGAGTACCTTTCCAAATCTATAGTTTTCGAATCAATTTCATACTCATACAAATCAATTTTTATATAAGTTCGACAACTCCCAAATCAAGTATTTAGTAACACAAGGTTCTCAAATTTCAATTTGTTTCAATATCAGTTTAATTCCAAAATCATATACAATTTCACCAAATTATTTCTTCTCAAATTAAATATCTTTAGTTTCAAAGTTTCCAAAATAATAGATTTAGAAAATAAATCCAATTTCCAAATCAATATAATTTAAGTCCACCAATTCATTTCTAAAATCAATGGTCTAAAAAAAAATCATCTTATACTTACATAAAGTCATCTTATATAGGAATCAAAATTTTCTAAAATAAATTTCGCTGTATGAAGAGCCATATGGGATTGAATATCTTTGCTTTTATGGGTTATATATCTTTGTGATTTAAATTGGAAATTTTCTTTTAGTAAGCAAAGATATTCTAACTCGACAGCTTCCAATTTCAGCGTCAAAATATATCAATGATATTATAATATAAGATATACATACGTCTTCATTTCGCAGAATCACATTTGATCGCTCGCTCGATCACACAAGTTCGCTTTCGAACTAGTATTGTCCATTCGACTTCCCTAATGCGGATTTCGATGTGGTTTTTCGACTAGAAGCCATCAGTCTCCTTGCATAGCCCTATACTATGATAGAGAATTCTAGAATCGAGCCCAAAATCCATATCAAATATTCGCCTTCAAGAATCGAATGAAAAATCCTAACACGAAATGGTGTAATTCACCTCGAACTTGTGTACTCAAACTTGGATCAAATTAATTATGCGAATAAAACGGCATACGTACAACTTATATATTTATTCCAACTTGTTAAATATATAGTTTCATAAAATGTTACTAAGTTAAAACATTTAACTAAGCTTTATTCAAAATATTTTGAAGACCAAATTCTTTTCAAAACATTTCAAATCTAAATTTCATATTAGAAAATTTTAAAATTTGCCTTATGCATTTACTTAACAAAACAGTTTCAACTTATTTAAATCATATTACTACATACTTTAACATTCATACCAACTTATATACTTTATACTTTTCAAAATTCTCAGCTTTGAAAAGTTAACCTTGATTTGGAAGTGCTCGAACATTCAAAATAGTTGAAGAAATCATTTTCAAATTCAAGAGTTGGAAATCAGCAACAAATCATTAAATCAATTTTAATAGATAGGGTTATATCAAATCCGAAACTCAAGGACTGAACACCGGCTTACTTCAAATCATTTCAAATGTATATACATATACACTTTGAATATCAAATCTTACTTCGGAATTTGAAATCAAAATTGGCTTCGCAAAATCACTCGCATAACAATGTTACTAGAGTGGCCTATCCCTCACTCTGAAACTCGAAAATCAATGTCGATGATGCATGCACTCATCACCGAAATTATTTTCCAGCGACATAAGTGAGTTCTGGACTTCTATTTTCTCAAACTTCTTTTTGAAATTTCTTCGAAATCATTCGAAACTCATTAAAATCATTTGAAACATTTCTTATTTGGAAAATACTTTTAAATCATATTATTATTATATATTTCAAAATCTTAAAACCAATTTCAAAATACCGGAGTTCAATTCTCGAATTTCAAATTTAAAATCCTTCAGTTATAAATCATTTTTAGATAAATCAAATTTCTTATATAGTTTTTTTTTTCAAAATTACAAATCCTTTCGAAACCTCAAATTATTATTTTAAAAAGGGTTTATAACCTTTATCGAAAACATTTCACTTTTATATATAGAATATAATAATTTCGATATATAAAAAAAACAATTTCAAAATACAAACAAGCCCGATTTTTTCAAAGGATGGTTCAAGGATGGATTTCAAAACAAAGATAGAAATTCAAAGTAGAGGGACTCTAATCAATTAGGATTTCGATTCGAAGATAAGTTCGAACGAAAATGAGATAATTAATTTCAAAACAGAAGATGGATATACTTATACAAGTCGCGGGCGACCTTAACCGGGTCAGCCGTGTCTTCAGGAACAAGATCGATGCAGAATTCCAAGAAAAACCAACATTCGATCGCAAGAGATAGCGGCATCTAAACCAAAGATATAGACATCTCCGGTGAATCAATGCCAACTGTGAAGGAGTTTCACCCCTTCACAAATCATTCAAAGATTGGCGGGATCGCCTATTCTTATAGAGATCATTCGAAGTGGAGTTATGGGATACTCCAGAATCAAAAGAATACAAATAGGGAGAGACAAGAATGAATTTTGGAACTGCAGGGAACGTTCCGAAGTTCAAAGGAAATCGAGTCAAAAGGAAGAGATTAAACTCAAACGAAAGTGATTCTGTAAATAAATTTACAATATATGCTAAGTTTCGCCTAGAGCCAAAGCTCTGATACCAACTGTAACGACCCGCTATTTTGGACCATTCAAATCGACAATAAATCCACACATGTCTGACTTGAATAATTCAAAATATCAGATTGTTAATTTAAATTTGGCAAAACTCAGCATATGCAGTAAATAAATCAATCACAGAATCACAGACACAGAGTAATACAATAATACGCAGCGGAATAGATAAAATAGTAGTTCATGAAGCTACTATATAAACATCAGAGTTAGAAATAAAATACAACAGAATATCTCAAATGCAGTGAAGTCTCCAGTACAACAGATGACTTCTCTGAACAAATCAACTAGAAGAGCTGAAAGCTATGGCGATAGTTGGATCTCCAAAGGAAGCTCCAAACTCCAAGGGTGAGTCTCAAATGCTGTATCACTCGGTCTGACCCGAGCGTAAAGCAAAACACAAAACACTCAAGTCAGGATTAACATTCTTATATCAATAAATCCAACTCAAGTGAAATATCAACTGAAATACAAGTAACTTAAAGGATGTTTGGGATAACCATCTTCTAAGGATCTTCAGAACTATCTACAAGGTGGAAATATACACTGTAACACCGTGGTCATTTCAATTTAATTTATACTTCAAACCCAAATATCATTTCATTTCAAATATATCTATTTTCCAAAATAGTATTCATAGGTTAAAATTTTTATGAAGTAAAGTATTTATAATTTCCTCAAGTTTCACATATCGGTTCAAATCAACTCAATTTCCAAATTTCAATTTAATTCAATCTAAATTTTCCATTTTAATTAAATTCAGTTTCTAAATAACAAATTCAAATTATATTGATTTCAAATACAGATCTAAATCACAAAATAAACCATTTAAATTCCAATATATTTCAAAGCTTTAATATGCAAAAATTTCAAAGTTAAATTTAACAGTTTCATATAGCTCTTGATTTAACTTCATTTACTATTTAATCAGGGAATATTCACTTAATAAATTCAATATCATTTAACTTGCCTTAAATCATATTTTTACTAAATATTTCCTTAAATTTATTTAAACAATAATATTTATTAAGTTACTTAAATCAAACCCAAATTATAAATCATACCTTAAATCTCAATTTCAATAAATTTCAAATCGATTTAATTAAATAAAATTCTTTATTGAATACAATTTCAACTAAATTCAAATTATCTTTCTAACCTTAACTTTTTCAAGTTATTACCAAAATCTAATTTGAAATATATTTTAAATACTCAACATATTATATGTATTTAAATCAATCATTCCCATTTATATATAATAATTTAAGGCTCAACATTTATTAAAACCCTATATTTCTTTTCGAAACCATAGAATTCATTTTTAAAATATTTATATATATGGACCAACGGTGTCTGTATATATTTTTATCATATGGTTAAGTGATACGGATATTTATCATTTCAATCCGAAATTTAAATATATACGGGTAGATATCATTTCGACCCGTAATCCCAATTTCAATTTAAATGAAAATCGCTTGGGTTTATCATTTCAACCCATAACGATTTTCTCCTATTCTAAAGTCCGTTAGGGTATGTATCATTTCAACCCATAGTGAATTCTATACTAACAGGGAACTTGCAGAGTGATAACAGATAATATAAAATATAACAACAGGCATATATCATCAATATAAATAACAGATAATGGTGTCAGATGTCATAGGTGAACATATACAGATAATAGTAATAACATGCATGTAATACTAGGTACTGGTGTCAGATGTCACAGGTGAACAGATACAGATAATGGCATATATACAATTTAAATAACTACAGCAGTATATTCCAATTGTCATTTCAATTGAAATCAAATTTAATAAATATAAGAACGTTAAATCGTGAGTGATTACTCACCTTTCGAGGCTAGAGAAGATAGACAATGGAATGAGTTTTGAATTCAAGCATGAATTTCATAGCAAAGCACGATGGACTGGTTTGATGATCAAAGCTGACAATAAGGTTAGACTAAATCAAATCAGGACGGATTGGTGAAGATAATTGGTATAAGTGAACCTATATATCTGCATATATATAAGTATATAACCAAATATAACTATTTATAAAATAATATTCCAATTTCTAACACTTATACATATACACATGTATTTCAAACTCATTGTTTTAAATTAAAACACAAAACAAAGTTTCTATATGCAAATTTAAAAACCAAGTCAATATCCAGTTTTGATTTTAAACAAAAAGTTTCAAAATATCAATATATATATATATATATATATATAGTTTTAAAAATTAAACACATATATAACTTGATATACAACAATTTATATAACACATAATTTCTTCTTTCAAACAACTTTGTATCACTACTTAAACACATCTTATTAACCTATCAAGCTTGTAATTTGAAATTTATATATACACATAATATCTTTATAAACAATATACAAACATTATATTTAAATCCACAGTAAGAAATATATCAAAATGAATACATATCTAAATCAAACAGAGAATATGCAAAATCAATGTATATGCGGCTATAGACAACACGTGTAGACCAGGGAATATGTAAAGCAAGATCTATGCCTGTAGACACTATATAATATGCGTCTGTGTACTATTTCCATGTAATCAACGACAAAGTATATGTAAACAGGCTAATATTCATACAACCTTATATATATACTTATATAACTAATATATAACTAATATTCAACAGATAAATCTTCATATAAACAGAGCTTAACAAAATCAGGTACAACCTAATATAGTATATGTATTACTACTACTATATGTTAATAAACGGAAGTTTGTGAGTTCACCTTATATACAGTTGCAAGAAAACATAGTATATGTTGAAATCGATATATATACAAAGTATATCTATAAATTAATATTATATATACCGGGACCAACGCATATATATACATACACGGTAACATTAATCATACAACAACCACTTTATATATACAGAAAACTTATATACATTGAAAAGCAATAACAGATTTGACAATAAAACTCATGTGTTTGAACACGTATACAAAACCTTAAAAATATATACTTCAACTCTAACAAATTAACTGCTACTGATATACATATAATTAACAACGTATAAAACTTAGATATAAAGAGGTATATAAATGCATACTTATATCTATGCCATAGAAAGAGGTGATGGTTGTCGCTAACCCCGGAAGGAAGGGACACGGGTGGAATGGTGCAGTTGATGGCCGCAAGGCACGTGCTCAAGGCGAGTTAAAGGAGGAAGGTGAGCAGAAGCATGAGCTTGGTTTTCGTGAGAAAAGGTGAAGGCCAGTGGGTATGGGTTGTAGGCTGGAGGTGAAGGGGACTTGGATTTGATCGGTTTCTGATGGCCGAGGCTAGAGAACGGAGGAGGTGGCGGGTTGTTGTGTTGTGGCGATTCACAGTGGAAGTGGAGATGCGGGTATTGGGTTGGGCGAAGAGGAAGAGTGAGTGCGTAGGAGAGGAGATAGAGAATGAAGAGGAAAAGAACGAATGCAAAAGAAATGATAACAATTGAAAGAGAAATGAAAATATACGTGCACCCAGAAGACGTTTGTCTTTTCAGATTTTTTGACTTTTGAGTGTCAAAACTGTCGAATATAAAAGGACACAGGTTATATATGTGATTAACACAACAAGCTGAACCAGATGGAGGACACAGAATTGCAAATGGATCCAATTTGGTGAATCGTCACATTTTGCATTCTGTTGATTTCGTCGTGCACCGGACTCCGAAATACACCGATGAACACATCACAGTGATCAGGACGATGAGACGGAAAAGAGGAAACAGAAATATCTGTGTCAGGACCTTACTATCAAAAGTCCATACGGACCCTGATATACGTTGCTATTCCGTACGGAAAAATCCAAACGGAGGTAGAAACGTCCGAATTTCACGAAACGAATTTCATAGTCTAATTCAGAGTGTTCTAAATAAATTTTCTCCTGTTGACATATTTTGGTTTCGGAAAACTTTTAAATTCACTGTTATTAACCGGTTTGATTTGAAATGAAATTTCACACGAAAATAAACTTCAATATTATTAGATGAAAATTTACCAGTTGCTATATTAAAATAGACGTATTCCAAATAATAAATTTTTAATTTCAAATTTTATTGTTTAAAATTTCACAAATTTCCAATTAAAAATACTTTTAAAACCATTAATTTTGCGGGTCGTTACATTATGCAGCAAGGCTTCGTGGGTAGCGCCCACTGGAGAGTATGATCATTCCTGTCTAGATGTCCCTTTTATTTCGGCTTAGTGGTGCGGTTGCTGATCCCAACCGTGGGGTGATCATATTCGGAATTGCCCATAGATGATTCCGGTCTTGTGTTGCAGGGGAGCGGGCGTACTCCTCGGTACTGTGATCTAGGCCACGTACTGTGACAGGTGGTACCCCAGTGCCTAGTCATTCGTTGGAAATCCATTCTCCCTACGTGCCTTGTACGGTATTTGTTTGTATACCTAGTATGCTGGAATTTAATCATGTAACAATTTCAGCTATTTTAATAAGTATTTGTGAATAGACACTATTATAATATCAGAGGATTTTGATAAAAAGTGTTTTAGCTATCGTAAGGTAAAAACCCGACATGTTTATTTGTGGCATGGTCTTACGAGATGCTTTTGTCTTTCAAAGGATTTTGAAACTTTAATAATCAAATTGAGTGTGATTTTCTCACGCTGGTTTTCCAGACTGACTCGGGTATTGTTTTATATGATGCTCGGGTCAGACCGAGATAAACAGGTTCAGATTGTAGCTGTGGAGCTCAGGAGACGAGCTGGATGGCGATACGTACTTCCGTATTTGTTTATTGTTCCGCTGTGTATATTGGATGTATATCATTGATGTGATGAACTCTGATGTTGGATTCTGTAATATATTGTATAAACAGATATATTTTTCTGTTTGAGTAAAGATCTATTTTGTATATATTATATTTTATTCCGCTGCGATGTGAGATTCTGTTGTGATTTTCTGTTTCTTCTTCTTCTACCTCTTCTTCTTTAACACTAATGGTTCGATTTTCCGGGACTGGAAAGTCGGGTCGTTACAGTGGTATCAGAGCTTAGGTTGGCGATAACCTTGGCTCTGGTGGGAATTTTGGGAGTATTAATAGATATGAGCGCGTATTTGTTAGTGAATATAAAATGGTTTTATATTGTGTTGGTTGATTTATTGAGTGGCATATGAACCTTCGTCGGCACAGTCTGCGCAACTGTATCGAAGGGGTTTCTAAACACTCGAATAGAACAATTCGACACAATATTGTTTTGAAACGGGTAGATGAAATAATTTTACCCGAAAAATGTATTTTGATATAAAAGAAATATTTCTTTAAATTATTATATATTTGGATGTTTGGATGAAAATATTCTGACAAATTAAAATTTGAAAAAATATGGTAAGATTGTAAAATCAGAATGATTTACTTAACCAATGGATATTTGTATAAATATGAATTGTACAAATGAATTATAACTAAAAATTTGATTTAATCAAATTGGAAAATGTAAACCCAGGATATTTTGGAAGTGTTTTCAAAGAGTTTTGAAGATAAACACTAGCATTATTATTTGGAAAAAAATATTTCTGGAAAGGAAATTGTTTCAAATAAATTTTTGAAAGGGATATAGCAATAAATTCATTTCAGTTGCTGGAAATAATTCGGAGGATGACGGCCGCATCTTCAGAATTTATTTTCGAACTCCTGAGTGACGAATTGCTGCCAAATTGATTTATTCAGAAAAGCTAGTTGTTTTTGAAATTTCCAAAGGAAATTTGTTTTGTTTTTGAAATTTCAAATGAAATTTTTAGGGAATGAGAATCCAGAATTGGTTTAAAAACGTGAGAAGTGTGATTTTGGAATAAGTGGAGATTTCAAAATGATTTGAAACTAAAAGCCGGGTACATAAGAATTCTAAATCTTTATTTGAATCAGATGGAGAAATAAAATTAAGTTGAGACAAATGAGCTTAAACTAAGTTTAATTTTGAGTTGGATTTGAAGCAAACTGAGAAAAATAAATCCAGTTGTATTTGGATTGTTGGAATCGAATTGAAATAAATTGTGATGGAAATGATATTAAGAGAATAATATGATTTGACTGAAGTTAAGTTAAATAAAATTAAATTGTAATGAAATTCAGTTGAATTATAAATAATATTGAGTGAAATTAAAATCCTTACATTAACAAGTAAGAGTAAGATGAATAAGAGATGTGCAGTTTGGAATAAATAAATTAGAATAACTTGTGAAAGAATTAAAAATCCATGGAAACGTGTAAAATCATAAGTGGTGACCTATAAAACTGAAAGTGGGATGGAAACCCCAAAATAAATATTTTGGATGAATTGGAAAATAAACGAATAATTCAAACTTGAATTATAAAATAAATTTAACTCAAGGAAATTAAATGAAGTGATATTTGGAATTAAAAACCAAGTATTGAAATATAAATAGATAATAAATTGGTAAATGAAATATGGAGATGAACCTGAATCGGTTAAATGCAAGTCAGATATAAATTTGATGTGACAAGTATTTTGCTTGTAAATAAATGAATTTAAATAAATTGAATATGATTATGGAATGTAAAATAAATTGAATGGAATCAATTAAAATGAAATCGAATAAAATATAAATTGAGTTGGAATTGCTTTTTTAAAAGTAGTCATGGGGCTAAAGAAAATATTTGTTTGGATGAATGTCGTCGAATTGCATAAATTGATCGTTCGATGTTAATGGGAGTGAATAAATATTCTATGGGCAAATAGAATAAATTAACCTAAGTTAAAAGTAAAATGGATATGAATAAATTGAAAGGAAACGGAATTAAATAAAATTCTATGAATTAATGGAAGTAAATATAATTGGTTTTTGAATCAATTGTAATAAATATAAGTTCGTTTGGATTCAAATGAATGGGATATAAGGAATTGAATTGTGAACCAATGGAATTGAACGAAATGACACTAAAATTGGTTGGAAGCAAGTGAAACAATTAAATTGGTGGTTGAAACTTTATAAATTACTTTTAAGTGTTATTTGGCAAGTATGACTTGTAAAACCCATGATTTAGCTATTGAAATGAATTGAAATGCTATAAATTTTGTATATTGTCACTTAACTGTTTAAATTGAGTTAGTACAGGTTCAGGGAAGCCGTTTGGCTGATTTTGACTGTGTTAATTGCTTAAATAAATAGCCGCTTGCTTAAAAATGCTAAAATAAAGGTACGCCTATGCAAGATTCTAAATAGGAGATATGAACTGTTTTTTCTTTGTTTTCCGGCCTGAGGCCGATGTATATATGTTTTTGTGCATCCTGCGATATCGCAGAAGTCCCTCCGTACAAGGGAGACTCTGCCAAAATTTTCCGTAAATTTTGGGAGTTAGAAAATTTTTGGAATTTTCGGAAATTTTCATTAACGATAAATGATTTAAATTTGTTAAGCAAATGGAATTGAAACTGGATATTGAAATCTAATTCAAATGTGAATGTAAGGTGAAGTGAAGTCGAAGGAACTAAAGAAGTGAAGTTTGCGAATAAACAGTTAATCGAAATTTAAATTAATTAGTAAGTGCAACTAATTAAATATTCGAGTGGAAGCCAAATTGAAAACAAATAGAATTGTAAAGACAAAGGTGATTAAAAATGAATATAAACTTCAGTAGTGAAGTGAAATGAATATAAGAAGTATATAAAGTACTTATATTGAACTTAAGAAGTGAATGGTGAGATTCTTAAGAAATTTGGTATTGAGGAAAATTATTCTAGGTGAATAATTGAACGACGATTAAAATTTGAAGTTGATATTGAGGGAATTATTCTAAGGGGATAATTGCATAAAGGGGTTAGATTGGAAGTTGTGAAATGGGACAGTTGTGAATAAGTGGATAACAATCAAACTGAATGTGAATAAAAGAGAATTGATGTAATTGGTAATCAATTGGAATTTATACGTAAGATGTACGTATATTATTTTATTCGCATAGCTATTTGGTCCAGATGTCGAACACAGAATTTCGAGATAGTTTTATCGATCCGAGTTGGAATTTTTCACTCGATTTTCGACGGCGAGCCTGGATATGGATTGTTGATTGATTCTGGATATTCTCTATCATAGTTGGTGGCTATGCAAGGAGAATGATGGTTTTTGATCAAGAAACCAGATCTGAGTCCGCACTAGGAAGTCGGGTGGACGATACTAGTTCGGAAGTGAAATTGTGTGATCGATTGAGCGATCGAATGTGGTATTGCGTACGGATGATATATGTGCATCGTACGGGCTTAAGTAAAACAAATATTGAAAATTTGTAAAGGAAAGTATAAAATGACTTTGGAATTGTGATTGAATATTATTGCTTAGTAGGATATACAGGTGTATAAAAGCAATGGATAAATTGGGATTTTGATTTTAGAAGATAAAATTTAATGGCCCGACAAAAAGGTATGTATTTGAATTTCTATATGAAATTTGATTGGGTTTTTGATCCAGCCACTTGGTCTTTTGTTTTCTTTTTGAGATTGGGAGGCCGTAGAGCCATTTTGTAGTAGTACCGAGCTAGCCGCGCAAAGGAGACGCTGGCGAAATTTTTCGGAAATTTAGGGAGTTAGAAAAATTTTGGAAAATTTTGATAATTCAAAATTTGAATTCAAATTTAAATTTGAATTGTTAAGTAAGTATTATGGGTTGAGACTTATGGATAAGTTGGGAAGTTAAAAGATGATTAGTGTACCATTAATCAAAGATTTGTTGGGTTAATTGTTAAAAACTATTTGGATTGGGAAAATAGAACGGGTATCGAATCATTCTTCCTAACTGGTAATTTCGGGGACGAAATTCTTTTAAGGGGGAAGGAATGTGACGACCCGGTATTTTTGAGCATTTGAAATAGGAATATTTAATTAGTTTTAAATATTCAAAAGATAATTATTAACTTTAATTTCAAATATCATTATTGATTAGACAAGTAATTGTTGAATTTAAATTATTGAAATTGGTAAATTATTGAATCTGGAGTTTTAGGCCTGTTAAAAATAATTTGGAAGTTGGGAAAATCCATATTAATAATATTGAAGATAATAGAATTTTTAAAATGGAATTTCATAGTGTTTTGTTCAGTTTTAAAAATATATCGTTTAAATCGACATTTAAATATAGCCTTCCGGGGCACAGTCTCGGAATTAGACGAAACCAGTTCCATTGGATCCGTAATATTGTATTATTATCGGATTTCAAGTTTCGTAGTAATTGGAGTTGGTGTGTGAGCGTACGACATACAAACGCGTTGGAATTAAATCGAAAATTTAATATAAACAATATAAGCAAAACACTGTAGCTAGATATTTTTCCAAACCGTTCCATTGCCTTCTCGAACACGCTATTCCCTTCCATCTCTGCTCGTTTAAAACAAACAGAAAATATACAGTTAAATCAAAAATCAAAGAATGGTCGCTCTCTTTACAAATCAAATATTCATGCCATTTAATCGAGTCCCAGCCAAATGAAATCGAGAACGAACGCGATCGTCCCTCTCCTCTCTCAACCCCTAATTCCCTTTGTCGTACAAACTAAATCACGAAAGAACGGAGGTATAGCATCGCGACTTCGGAGCTCACGTTCGTGGAGGCTTCGCGACCTGAAGCGCTGTGTCGCATGTAGGATGGGTCGCGATTGAGGCAGGCGTTTCCGATCGCAAGAGTTTCGGTGGCTGTCACTTTTGGATTCAGGCACGACGTGAAGTCATCTTTGGGGGGCGCGTGGGGATTCGCGTACTGCTGTGGGGCGAATTGGCGATCAATTTTTGGGGTCGTCAACGAGCTGGGCGGGTCAAGATGCTGGGGAAGTTCGACCTTGCTAGTGGTGGCCTCGGGTGTGAGTGATGTTGTCTGCTAGGGTTGGGGTGTCTCGACAAGAAGGTAATAGTTTTGTTTTATCTATGTTTAATTTAATTTAGATATATATATATTGGTTAGGAAACATATAAGTATTTTCACTTACTAGCTTATTTTAAGAAGAATGGATTTAATAAATATGTATGTTGGGAAAAGTTAGAAAAAAAAGTGAAAGTTCATATAAATTAGTTTTTATGAAATCTGTATAAGTTATTTTATAAATATTCATGGGGTTCCAAAATTAAAATTTAAAACAAACATACATATACATATTTTAGTGTAGAATGATTTATTGGTCAATTCAAATCTTAAAATGGAAAAAAATATATATATTGTATTAGTTCACTTTCAAATAGATTTTAGTGGCTTAAGTGTTTAGTTAACCTATCTAATTAAATTTAGCAAATGGAAATTTATTTGTTCGATTTATTCAGATATTAACGAAATGAAACCCTTATCTATACAAGGTCTATATCGTGAAAAATCAAGACGGTGTGGATCGGATTACAACAATAAAAGCAAAGGTGAGTTAATCTCACTCATCTGGTTGCTAATTTAAATTTAAATGGTTAAATTTAAATAATTGATTGAATGATTGCATTGATTGATGTGCTATAGTATATATAGTAATATATAGCAATATATACATATTGGCATATGTATATATTGGAGTTGTTGATATTCCCGCATTTATATATAGCGGATGAGACCCTATGCGCCGCATAATAGCGGATGATATTTTATAAAACCCATATACCACGATATTCCACCTCGAAGTGGAATTGGTATTGTGCTAACGTCTGTGGATGCAGGGAAACAGGTTGGAGGGATCCAACTGGATTCCTCAAAAATTTATTTTATTATTCTGTGATCTGTATATTGATATCCTGTGATGATCTTATATTGGATGTTGTGGTTGATTGAATTCCCAGTATAATAAATTTTGAAAATCTATGGGATTGAATTTTTGAAGAAAATAAAGAATAATAATTTAAGTAAATTGGAATAAATTTAAAAGTTAATTGAAAATATGATAAAATAAAGTGAATTGAAATTGTAATAAATATGGGAAAAAGGAATTTAAATTTACGAAGGAGTAATAAAAATTTAAAACTCAAGTGATATGGTTTTTAAAGAAATAAAGAAATTATTTCTAATTAAATGAGTTAATTTAATTAAAAGCGTTAATAAGGAATGTTGGGAATTTAAAATAGGAATTTTCAGTTAAAGGGGTTTTAACTAGAAATTAAAAATTAAAAACCCGAATAATTGTATTTGAAATAAATAAGGTAAATAAGGGAATTTTATTTCAAGATAAAGCAAAAATTGAAATAAAATTGTAGAATTGATCTAAATATTGAAACTGGGAAATTTTAAAGAGGAATGAGATTTTGAGATCTATAAACTGAGTTTATAAAGTGAAGCGGATTTTAATATAAACTCAAGGTGTGAATTTATAAAGGATTGTGAATCTGTTTTAAAAATAGAGATTTATTTTAAAGGTTGTGAAAGAGAAGTATTTTCTGGATAGCCAAGTACATTTTGTTTTAAAAGGAAATTTTAAATATTAGTTAAAGATTTATTGTTATTTTTAAAAGTCAAGTTTTAAAAATCTATTATTTCCAAATGTTAAATTTCTAAAGAAGTAATTTTCAATCTTTTATTTTAGTTAATACAAATGAGATTTGATAATATGTTTTAAAAGGAAATTTGTTTATATTCTTTAAAATGGTTTTATTTTAAATATCTTTAAATATATATTTTAACTTAAATATTAAAGAAGTTTAAAAAGGCGTTCTTATAAAGTATTTTTATAATAAAGTGTTTTAAAATTATTTTAAAAATCTAAAATGGTTTTGTACTTGGCATTCCAATGGAAATAAATATTTGGGAAATTATTCCGTGAGAGGAATATAGTTTGAAATTGTTTCCAATGGGGATTGAAATGGAAATAATATCTTGTGAAGATAATTTGAGGGATATAAATAATTTGGAGAAATTATTGATTGTTGATGGTTGTTATGGATGTTAATTGATAGTTAAACAACCGACTATCAATATTGGCCAAATGCGCTGATCGTTTCGAAGAGACCGGGATCGGGTTTCCGTATACCGGGATGCTAGGTCTGGAGACTCGAAAACCACTTCGATCCGGTTTGTACGTTTCGTGGGGAAACGAGGGTAATATTGATAAGGGGATAGTGTTATCAGTTCTGTTCGGACCCGGAACAGACTTGTATGGATGAATGCTTTCGGACATCGTCAGGGGACGATGGGCATTCTAAGTGAAACGTTCTGAAGGTAACGTTTAGCCTCAAGCCTCATCAACCGGGAATGACTGAAAATCAGGGGTTATGCAGCAAGGCTTCGTGGGTAGCGCCCACTGGAGAGTATGATCATTCCTGTCTAGATGTCCCTTTTATTTCGGCTTAGTGGTGCGGTTGCTGATCCCAACCGTGGGGTGATCATATTCGGAATTGCCCATAGATGATTCCGGTCTTGTGTTGCAGGGGAGCGGGCGTACTCCTCGGTACTGTGATCTAGGCCACGTACTGTGACAGGTGGTACCCCAGTGCCTAGTCATTCGTTGGAAATCCATTCTCCCTACGTGCCTTGTACGGTATTTGTTTGTATACCTAGTATGCTGGAATTTAATCATGTAACAATTTCAGCTATTTTAATAAGTATTTGTGAATAGACACTATTATAATATCAGAGGATTTTGATAAAAAGTGTTTTAGCTATCGTAAGGTAAAAACCCGACATGTTTATTTGTGGCGTGGTCTTACGAGATGCTTTTGTCTTTCAAAGGATTTTGAAACTTTAATAATCAAATTGAGTGTGATTTTCTCACGCTGGTTTTCCAGACTGACTCGGGTATTGTTTTATATGATGCTCGGGTCAGACCGAGATAAACAGGTTCAGATTGTAGCTGTGGAGCTCAGGAGACGAGCTGGATGGCGATACGTACTTCCGTATTTGTTTATTGTTCCGCTGTGTATATTGGATGTATATCATTGATGTGATGAACTCTGATGTTGGATTCTGTAATATATTGTATAAACAGATATATTTTGTATATATTATATTTTATTCCGCTGCGATGTGAGATTCTGTTGTGATTTTCTGTTTCTTCTTCTTCTACCTCTTCTTCTTTAACACTAATGGTTCGATTTTCCGGGACTGGAAAGTCGGGTCGTTACACATCCAATTCACAACAAATACCTATCTAAAGGTAATTATTGATAGTCGGTTATTTAACTATCAATAAAGATGCGCAACATCATCAGATTCCAAATAATTTTCCAAATTATTCTTATCTTCCAAAATATCTTTTACTAGATATATAATTTCCACACTTCAAAAATAAATCAATATTTATTTTTAAACGAATTCCCATTTCTTTTTATAAATTCCATCTTGAATTTACATTTTTCGAATATCTACTAATATTCGATTTACAATCGTTTTCAAATATTCATTTTCGATTTATCTTTAAGAAGATAAAATCTCAAAACGTTTCATTTCATATTGGAAAAGCATTTACCTACTTATTTAATAATAAGTATTTCACAAATCATTTATTTTCAACACTTGGAAAATATTCGATATACTTAAATCAATATTAAGTATATATTCATTCTTTAAGGAAATCATTTATTTTAACAACATCTATTTGAGTCAAAACGAATGTTACGTAAAACATCGTTACGACGACTCAAAATCACTAACATAGGGATTCGAATTTAGATAGATATATAAATCCCAATACTACACGAAAATATTTCCTTTCGGAAATCATTTACTATAACAACAGTGTTATAGTCCACCATTTCCTTATTTTTCTCGAAAACGTCTATTTCAACAATAAATGTTGAAATCTATGTATTCGATACTTAACACGTTTTAAAACATCTTTTAAAACAATTAACTTCATTTCATAATATCGCTTTCCCAAAACCCTATCCATTTTACTTAAAAATATATTCACTGTCCAAAATCGTGAATATACTTCACTAACCACATTTCAGTCTTTTCTACACATTTTATTTCAATAAAAATTCGCTATTTAAAATCGCGGATATATCTTCTTTAATGTCCTTCTATATTTGATTTATCAAATCCAATTGATTTCGAATTTATAAAACAACGTTTATAAATTCTATTTTCTATTCTATAACAACTTCGATTTTATAAATTTCCTTTAATGACCCATTCAATTTTATAACTCAACGTATACATCAAAAATCCATATTATAAGTTAAATACTTATAATTTATTTATTTTAAAAGAGATCGTTCTTTTAAACTTTACAAACTGTAAATAAACCCATTTTAACATCATTTCCATTTTTAAATCCACATTCCCAAATATTCACTTTTAACCCCAAAATCAAATCCCAAATTGATTTCTAATTTTACTTCAATACCAAATCAATTTCAATATTCATTTCTAAATTAATTTCCCATCCCAAATCATTTTATATTGATTTTTTCTAAACTTGTTTCAATTTGCCAATTAAATTTATAATTGGACTTCCAACTTATTTCATTTTAAACAAATTCCTCTTAAAGAAAATAAATCCCTTTTATCTTTTTCCAACTATTTAGAAATCCAAATTTTAATTAAATTCTTCAATTTAAAATCACTATTATACGAAATTCATTTATTTAACGTTTTCACTTGATTCTGGAATTAATTCAATAAGATTCCAAAAATCAGCCTTTATTCTTTTAAATTCTTTTCTTCAAATTTGTTAAATTTCTAAAATCAATTCACTTAAAAATTTCTACTTGAATTTCAAAAATTCAATTTCGTTTAGTTTTGGAATCCAATGATATCAAACATCCATTCAGCTAAATTTTAGCTTTCAAGCAAATTCCAGACATCAATATGATCAATAACATCAATATAGTTATTCACAGATTCATATCACAGTAGAAATAAATTCAATCAATGTGAGGGGTCCAGTTGGATCCCTCCAACCTGTTTCTCTGCATCCAAAGATGTTAGCACAATACCAATTCCGCTCTAGTACGGAATTATCGCAGTATATGGGTTTTATAAAAATCCGCTTACTAACGGCGCAATAGGGTCTCATCCACTATACGAGGCGGGAAATCATCAATCCAATATATACATATGCCAATATGTATATATTGCTATATATAGATATATATCCTACTATATCTAATATCACACATCCAATAGCAATCAAATCGTCAATCAATAACTGCAATCAATTTTTAAATCTGAGTGAGAAGATCTCACCTTAGCATTTATTTTGCAATCCCATTTTCATTCTCGACTTGATTTCTTTACAGATTTTGACCTAGTATAAATAATTATACAATTCGTTAATATTCGAACAAATCGAATAATAAATTTTTCATTTGATAAATTTATTTAGCCAATGATTCATTTTAAAATAATAGCTTGATTTAAACTAAAATTTTATCTCCACACTACAAAATTTTAGATTAAACCGTAAGTTAAAAATGTATATACCTATATTTATTTTTCTTTCGGGACTACACATTTTTTTCTTTCAAAACAAATCAATATAGATTCAAAAATTTAATTTTTTATATAACTTTCAACATTCAAAATATCCCAATTTTTTTCTTTCTGTATATATTTTTTCCCAACTTTATATGTATATACTCTGGTTAAAAACATACAAATTTTATTTCAAATTTAAATAACTGCAATTTATTACCTTCACCGCCGAACATTCCCAGATCGAAATCGCGGCCTCGCCATCGCCTGCCCACGTTGGAATCATCTTCCAGCCTCCGACGTCCTCAGTCGCGAAACAACCTAGCCTAGCGAATCGCCAACTCCGGCCTCATGCTGTCGCGCGCGCCATCGCGAACGCTGACCTCCGCCTTGCGTACGCGAGCTCCCCCACAGCTCGACTTCGATCGAGATTGCCACGAACTCCGCCTAACCCACTCTGACCACAGCGAGACCTGAACGACTGTCATTCTGAAATCGCGATCGCACTCTTCCTGTTCGATTCGAGATTCCCTTCCTTCTCCAAATTGAACTCCACTGCTTCGAGCGACGTCGAGATGTCGAATACCCTTCATCCAACTCGAACGACGATGAGGCCTCCCCCCTTTTGAAGGATTGATTGCACGCAGCCGAGGGTTTTGGTCATGAACGAATTTGGACTGCCTCGAGAAGAAGTGGAATTCGATTGAAAGTTTTTTTTTTTCTTCATACGAACTGAGTTAAAAAAAAAATCTCTTCTGCGATTGAGAATATAAGAGGAGAGGGCTTCGGCCAATTTTGTGAATTTGATTTCTTTGAGATGAAAGAAGTGCGGCCATTTTTGTTTGAACGAGATGTTTTCTTTGAATTTCTCGCGTGATAAAGAAACAGAAGGGGACAAGGGTACGTGATTTTGCAGAGAGAAAGTGTTCGCACGATTTTTCTTCCGTGTTCTCTGCGTGATTGTAGGCGTACATTGAGGGAAGACAACGTGCTGACCTTTTGACCAAATTTTAAATTTAAATTTAAATCGAATTCGTTTTAAAACTTCAATGCGTTTTCTAACCGTACGGACACAAAACAACTCCAAATGCTACGAAATTTGAAATCCGGTAAAAATTCAATATTACGGACCCAATGGAACTGGTTTCGTCGAATTCCGAGACAGTGTGAAAATCGACTATTTTTAAATATCGACTCGAACGATGTAAATTCAAAACTGATCAAATCATTTTCAAATTCGATTCCAAAGCTTCAATTATCTTCAGTATTATAAATACGAATTTTAAAAGCCTTTGAAATATTTTTCTTCAGCTTAAAATTGAAGATTTAAATTTTATTCAACTCTCAATAGATTAAATTATATAATTTAATCGTCAAATTCAAATTTAAATCGGGGATTCAAATTAAATCATCGTTCAAATATTTAAAATAAATTAAATATTCTCAATTTAATTTGTTCAAAATTCAGGGTCGTTACAAACTTCCCTCGTTAAAAGAATTTCGTCCTCGAAATTACAAGTTAGGAAAAATGGTCCTTAACTCGTCTACTGTTTTTCACAATCCAATAGTTTTATCAAATTTGCAAAACAAATCTTTCTACTAAAGATTCGTTATCATTCAACTCATTTCTAACTTCAATTATAAGTTTCAGACAACATGGTTTTACTTCTCAATTCGAATTCAATTTTAAATTCAAATTTTAAACTTTCAAAATTTCTCAAAAATTTTCTAACACTCGGAAGTTTCGAAAAATTTCGCCAGCGTCTCCTTTGCGCGGCTAATACGGTACGACTACAAAACGTCCCTACGGACTCTCAGATTTCAAAAAGAAAAAGAAAAAGCCAAGCGGCTAGACCAGAAATCATCAAAAACTCATATTATAATTCAAATACTTACCTTTTGTCGAGCAATTCAAATTATCTTTGAAATCAAATCCAATTCCTTTATACCTGTATATCTACTAGCCATAATATCTAGTTATAACATCCAACTATTTTGCAAATTTTATTACAAAATTTTCAATCTATACTTCTTATATCATTTTTACTTCACCATTGAAGTTACATATTCATTATCATTCAATTTTGCATTTCAATTTCCATTTGAGTTCAATTCAAAAGTTCAATTCAATTTGAATTCTATTTAACTTCTATTCTGAAATATTGAATTTTATCTTTCAATTATAGCTGATTCATATCACTATTTTTTTTCACTTAGTTTTGCTTACTAATTTTCTTATTTCAATACTTCACTTTGTTTATTACAAATCAAATTCAATTCAGTCTCATCTTCTTACAAATTCAAAATGAACTTTAACATTCAATTTCATTTTCTGGCACTTGCAATCGCAATTTATTCATTCATTCACTAATTTAGTCCTTTTCAATTTGAATCTTATTCCAATCAGATTTTCAAATGTTTTATAAGTTATCAACTTATTTACATTTCATAAATATAGTATTCCAGAGTCTTTTCAACCTTTCAAAGCCATTTTGAAAACAATTCAAATCATCCTTTGAATTTTCAAAAAACAAAACCCAAAATTTTCAAACAACTTCCTTTTAAAATAATTTGGCAGCAATTCCTCTTTTGGAAACCCAAAAATGAACACCAACGATGCCGCGGTCATCATCGAAGTTATTTTCCAGCGACCGAAAAGAGTTTAGAGCTTTTCATTCCTTCAAAACATTTTTCAAAACCCTTGAAATTCGTTTTCAAATCAAAAAGATTTAAACTTTCCAAATCTCCAAAATTTCCAAATTCTTTCAAAACATTTCCAAAAACTTCTCTGGAATTTCGTTTCAAATTACAAATCACATTTATAATTTACATTCTCAAATCTCATTTATATATGGATTTATTTCTTAACTTTGGAGTTACGATTTCAATTTCTTACTTAATTCCAATGGGAATAATTTAATATTATTACTTCTAGCAACCATGCAACCATATACTGTAATAATTTACAGAAAATCATTTCTTTTATATACAAAAATAGTTTTGGGTAAAATTATTTCATTCACCCTATTTTAAAACAATACTGTGTCGAATTGTTCTATTCGGGTGTTTAGAAACCCCTTCGATACAGTTTTGCAAGACTGTGCCGACGAAGGTTCATATACCACTCAATAAACCAATCATCACAATACAAAACAATTTTATATTAACTAACAAATACGCGCTCGTATATATCATTACACTCAACTCATTCTAGAGTACTACTGACTCTATCTCTAATGAGTAACACCCAACAGAGCAGGGTTGTCGCTTAACCATATGCTCTGATACCACTTTGTCACATCCCCGAAATTTTCGACTTTCGAAAATTCGACATCGATACTCACTTTATCGACTGTCGAGCAATCGAGTGCCGGAAACTCCAATAGTGAGGGTTTTAAGAAAAAGAAATAGAAGAAAAGATAGAAGAAAAAGAGAAGAAGAAGAAAAGAAAGAAGAATAACAGAACAACAACAGAGAACAGAATCAGAACAATATCAGAATCTTACACATCGCAGCGGAACAATATACAATAGATAATTACTAGTCTTTTAAACAAAGAACTATATCATTTTATACATACATCAATCATCAGAGTCAATATACAACAATGGACAGTTTTATATTTGTCCTCATACAGAATACACAGCGGAATAAATATATCAGATACAAATACTACGTCTCGTCATCCAGCTTATCTCCAAAGCTCTAGAATATCCAGAATATCCTGATAATATAACTCTAGGCTGCCCGTGTGGAAATTTGGTGGGCACCCAGAGTTTAGAAGGGAAACAATAAACTCCGAGTCAGTCATGGTGACTGGTGTGAGATCGTAAAACAGTTTATCTTTAAAATAAACAACAGAAAAAAAAATTTTAAAGTCAATTCGCAATGCTTTTGGAAAATGAAACTACCATAAGACCTCCCGCCACACACACAATGCAAACGCAGACTTGGAGGAGATTTCTTCTTATGATAGTCAAAGATGCTTACTACGCAAAATCAAATTCTTTTTGATATTATTATTAGTGCATAGTGGAAAACATTTCGAAAGTATAATATAAATCTTAGCCAGCATATGTACCATTATATTATGCCTGCTATAGCTGCCTTCTGAGGAGACATGTTATACAATTGAAATCGTAAAGGCTCGTATTGTTTCTTTGGATTTCCAACAAATGGTCAGGCTAAGGAACTTCCTATCCACGATGGGTACGTCCCTGGAATAGACGACCCGAGAACCTAACCGGATCTCTGCCAACACAAGGCCGGGTTACCTCTGCAAAAATAGGTAACTACTGACACGCGTATGCCATCCCCCGATCGTCACCGATCTTCCCGAGGATCCCCGATTTCCAACAAACCACAAAGTAATAAATTTGCAGCAACCACAGAGGTTAAGTATCTGGGCTCCATACCATGATACCACCTTTATCCAGAAGGAATGACATACACTAAGGGGCGCTACTCCCTAGAACCTTGCCGCATCCTTCCTGTTTCGACCATTTCCGGGGTGTGAGGCTCGACGAAGTCTCGTCCACAAAGCTACGCTTTCTCAAAAAGCCCTGCTTTGGGTCAAACAAAATGATCAACCTATGATCACAAAGATATAAGATCAAACAAATGATCATATCGCAAATGATCAAACACTGATCATCTCACAGCAACACTCAGTATGCCACGTTACCAAATTGGGATATATCGCTGATGAATTTCAACTACATAACCTCTGAGCTCGTACGTCTCAGAGAAGGGTGTTAAGCTAAGAGAATAAATTCTCCGCCACCAACAGAAATGTATTTGAAAGAAATCAGCTTTATATCTCAAATTGTAACGTCAGACACACAATCCATACAAGTCTGTTCCGGGATCGAACAGAACCGAAGGCACTTATCACGAAGCCCTTGCAAATCCGGATAATTTTCAATCACGTCAGGACTTCCCGTCACTAAGGGTGATAAAACCTCTAAATCGAAGATCAGTCGATGTAGAGTAACTCGACGGTAATCCTTCCGTTTTCAAAAATATCCGGTCTTCAACACCGGTCTTCAAATGCAATTCATAACGACGTATCACATATTCGGAATGGGTTATACGACCCCATGGTCCTTTCCCGGCTAACCCGAATAGTGAGCGTTTATTTAAAAATAAGTGTGGCATTCAAATTCATCCAATTCACAACAAATACCTATCTAAAGGTAATTATTGATAGTCGGTTATTTAACTATCAATAAAGATGCGCAACATCATCAGATTCCAAATAATTTTCCAAATTATTCTTATCTTCCAAAATATCTTTTACTAGATATATAATTTCCACACTTCAAAAATAAATCAATATTTATTTTTAAACGAATTCCCATTTCTTTTTATAAATTCCATCTTGAATTTACATTTTTCGAATATCTACTAATATTCGATTTACAATCGTTTTCAAATATTCATTTTCGATTTATCTTTAAGAAGATAAAATCTCAAAACGTTTCATTTCATATTGGAAAAGCATTTCCCTACTTATTTAATAATAAGTATTTCACAAATCATTTATTTTCAACACTTGGAAAATATTCGATATACTTAAATCAATATTAAGTATATATTCATTCTTTAAGGAAATCATTTATTTTAACAACATCTATTTGAGTCAAAACGAATGTTACGTAAAACATCGTTACGACGACTCAAAATCACTAACATAGGGATTCGAATTTAGATAGATATATAAATCTCAATACTACACGAAAATATTTCCTTATTTCCTTAAATACATTTAGATAGATATATAAATCTCAATACTCAAAATCATTTACTATAACAACAGTGTTATAGTCCACCATTTCCTTATTTTTCTCGAAAACGTCTATTTCAACAATAAATGTTGAAATCTATGTATTCAATACTTAACACGTTTTAAAACATCTTTTAAAACAATTAACGTCATTTCATAATATCGCTTTCCCAAAACCCTATCCATTTTACTTAAAAATATATTCACTGTCCAAAATCGTGAATATACTTCACTAACCACATTTCAGTCTTTTCTACACATTTTATTTCAATAAAAATTCGCTATTTAAAATCGCGGATATATCTTCTTTAATGTCCTTCTATATTTGATTTATCAAATCCAATTGATTTCGAATTTATAAAACAACGTTTATAAATTCTATTTTCTATTCTATAACAACTTCGATTTTATAAATTTCCTTTAATGACCCATTCAATTTTATAACTCAACGTATACATCAAAAATCCATATTATAAGTTAAATACTTATAATTTATTTATTTTAAAAGAGATCGTTCTTTTAAACTTTACAAACTGTAAATAAACCCATTTTAACATCATTTCCATTTTTAAATCCACATTCCCAAATATTCACTTTTAACCCCAAAATCAAATCCCAAATTGATTTCTAATTTTACTTCAATACCAAATCAATTTCAATATTCATTTCTAAATTAATTTCCCATCCCAAATCATTTTATATTGATTTTTTCTAAACTTGTTTCAATTTGCCAATTAAATTTATAATTGGACTTCCAACTTATTTCATTTTAAACAAATTCCTCTTAAAGAAAATAAATCCCTTTTATCTTTTTCCAACTATTTAGAAATCCAAATTTTAATTAAATTCTTCAATTTAAAATCACTATTATACGAAATTCATTTATTTAAAGTTTTCACTTGATTCTGGAATTAATTCAATAAGATTCCAAAAATCAGCCTTTATTCTTTTAAATTCTTTTCTTCAAATTTATTAAATTTCTAAAATCAATTCACTTAAAAATTTCTACTTGAATTTCAAAAATTCAATTTCGTTTAGTTTTGGAATCCAATGATATCAAACATCCATTCAGCTAAATATTAGCTTTCAAGCAAATTCCAGACATCAATATGATCAATAACATCAATATAGTTATTCACAGATTCATATCACAGTAGAAATAAATTCAATCAATGTGAGGGGTCCAGTTGGATCCCTCCAACCTGTTTCTCTGCATCCAAAGATGTTAGCACAATACCAATTCCGCTCCAGTACGGAATTATCGCGGTATATGGGTTTTATAAAAATCCGCTTACTAACGGCGCAATAGGGTCTCATCCGCTATACGAGGCGGGAAATCATCAATCCAATATATACATATGCCAATATGTATATATTGCTATATATAGATATATATCCTACTATATCTAATATCACACATCCAATAGCAATCAAATCGTCAATCAATAACTGCAATCAATTTTTAAATCTAAGTGAGAAGATCTCACCTTAGCATTTATTTTGCAATCCCATTTTCATTCTCGGCTTGATTTCTTTACAGATTTTGACCTAGTATAAATAATTATACAATTCGTTAATATTCGAACAAATCGAATAATAAATTTTTCATTTGATAAATTTATTTAGCCAATGATTCATTTTAAAATAATAGCTTGATTTAAACTAAAATTTTATCTCCACACTACAAAATTTTAGATTAAACCGTAAGTTAAAAATGTATATACCTATATTTATTTTTCTTTCGGGACTACACATTTTTTTCTTTCAAAACAAATCAATATAGATTCAAAAATTTAATTTTTTATATAACTTTCAGCATTCAAAATATCCCAATTTTTTTCTTTCTGTATATATTTTTTCCCAACTTTATATGTATATACTCTGGTTAAAAACATATAAATTTTATTTCAAATTTAAATAACTGCAATTTATTACCTTTACCGCCGAACATTCCCAGATCGAAATCGCGGCCTCGCCATCGCCTGCCCACGTTGGAATCATCTTCCAGCCTCCCACGTCCTAAGTCGCGAAACCCCCTAGCCTAGCGAATCGCCAACTCCGGCCTCATGCTGTCGCGCGCGCCATCGCGAACGCTGACCTCCGCCTTGCGTACGCGAGCTCCCCCACAGCTCGACTTCGATCGAGATTGCCACGAACTCCGCCTAACCCACTCTGACCACTGCGAGACCTGAACGACTGTCATTCTGAAATCGCGATCGCACTCTTCGTGTTCGATTCGAGATTCCCTTCCTTCTCCAAATTGAACTCCACTGCTTCGAGCGAAGTCGAGATGTCGAATACCCTTCATCCAACTTGAACGACGATGAGGCCTCCCCCCTTTTGAAGGATTGATTGCACGCAGCCGAGGGTTTTGGTCACGAACGAATTTGGACGGCCTCGAGAAGAAGTGGAATTCGATTGAAAGTTTTTTTTTTCTTCATACGAACTGAGTTAAAAAAAAAATCTCTTCTGCGATTGAGAATATAAGAGGAGAGGGCTTCGGCCAATTTTGTGAATTTGATTTCTTTGAGATGAAAGAAGTGCGGCCATTTTTGTTTGAACGAGATGTTTTCTTTGAATTTCTCGCGTGATAAAGAAACAGAAGGGGACAAGGGTACGTGATTTTGCAGAGAGAACGTGTTCGCACGATTTTTCTTCCGTGTTCTCTGCGTGATTGTAGGCGTACATTGAGGGAAGACAACGTGCTGACCTTTTGACCAAATTTTAAATTTAAATTTAAATCGAATTCGTTTTAAAACTTCAATGCGTTTTCTAACCGTACGGTCACAAAACAACTCCAAATGCTACGAAATTTGAAATCCGGTAAAAATTCAATATTACGGACCCAATGGAACTGGTTTCGTCGAATTCCGAGACAGTGTGAAAATCGACTATTTTTAAATATCGACTCGAACGATGTAAATTCAAAACTGATCAAATCGTTTTCAAATTCGATTCCAAAGCTTCAATTATCTTCAGTATTATAAATACGAATTTTAAAAGCCTTTGAAATATTTTTCTTCAGCTTAAAATTGAAGATTTAAATTTTATTCAACTCTCAATAGATTAAATTATATAATTTAATCGTCAAATTCAAATTTAAATCGGGGATTCAAATTAAATCATCGTTCAAATATTTAAAATAAATTAAATATTCTCAATTTAATTTGTTCAAAATTCAGGGTCGTTACAGTACACATTATAAAATTTCGGTATCTTTCCAAAATCTAATTGTGAGGACCCGGAAATTTAGCAATATTATTTTAATGAGAATTTAGTCCAAATAATTAAAACATAAATTAAAACAGATGTATGTATATATATGTATGTATTTTTGGGAAATAACTATGATTTGGAAATATAAAAATTAAGAGTTTTAAAATATTCAAGATTTAATCTAGCTTATTCACAATAATGTTTTAAAGTACATATCTTAATCAATATATAAACAATTATATGGTTAGGGTAAAATAAAGCTTATTAATTTAAAACTGAAATAAAACAAAATATTGTTATAAAATATATATAAGTATATATTTAATTAACACAAGTATAAATAATAAATAGGTAACTTAAATTTTGATAGTTAAACTTTAACAATGTAATAAATAATATTGATGTTAAATAATATCTCAAATAAATTTATGGTCATATACAATGAACACATAAGTAAATTCTAGAAATATATATATACTTGGAATACATGAAGCTGGGAAGGGATAAGACTGAAGAAAACAAATGGATATAAGCTGAACATAACATAATAAAAATAAAATAAAAAGAGAAGTGTAACAACCCTAGATTTTGTATAATATTTAAATTGGACTTTCTTTTATTTTTAAATTATTTTTAATTTGTTTTATTTCAAACATTTCATTTTTAAATATAAATGATGATTATTAAGTGATTTATAGTTCAAATTAGTATAATTTGAATATTTTACTGTAAAGTGAATTTCTGGTCAAACCATTCAAACTTTGACTTTTAAACTTCAAATTTAAATTATTTTAAAATCTAAAATTTTATCTTTTATTATGAAAATAGATGTAATAACTTGAACACTGCTTTTCGTTTCATTGAAAATCGAGTTAAACAGTGAAAGTTATGTATATTTCAATATTGACTGCAATTTGTTTATTCTGCAATTTTGTTATTTTTAAATTGTATAAATTATATTTTTATTGTCATATTTCATTTTAATCTGGGGTAAATATGTTATTTTATGAATATTTTGACTTTCAAATATTTTTAAAATGATAATAGGATTTTTCCAAAATTTACTGTAATTATTCCCTATTTTTAAAAGGCCGTTTTCTATTCTTCTGCTAATTTCTTCATTTAAATTTTATTTAAGTTAAAATTTATATATTTATTTGTGAATGCATTTTAGTTTTAGGTTGTTATCTTTGTTATAAATATTTTACAAGTCCATATAAATTTTCCAAAGTTCATTCTGTTTATTTTCCATTTTTGTAGACTAGGTTTGCAATTTTGTGCTATTTTCTTTTTTTAACCTTATATAATTAATAAATATTTATATATATTTTATATTTTGTTATATTTTCGAATTTTTAACTGAAATTATTATTATTTTCAGTAAGGTAAACTTATATGAATAAATTAAGGAAATTTGAAAGGTTTTAAAAGCTTTTGAAACGCAAAGTCGTTTCACCTTCTAAGTCGTTTCTTTTACCGTTTCCTCATTTACTCTTTGGCCGTTTTTTTTTCTATTGTATAGCCGTGTATTTTCCATCCTATTCACGTGAGAAACTTCTCACTTTCCATCATCAAACTCACGGCTAGAAGTATTGAAGGTAATGGCTTCCATTTCATCTTCTTCTTCCTTTGTTTTTCTACTTTTCTATTTGAATTTTGTACTTGTTCTCACCTTCATAGCTTGGCTCCTCCTCAACCAGATCTGACCTGACCTCCACCACCCCCTTCCTCTGACCATCACCCATCCTACTACCTCTCCATTTCAGGCCGAGACAATCTGACACAGCGGATATTACAAAAATGATGTAGATCGTAGAATGTAGTAATAGATGGATTGATGAATACTGGAATGCCCGAATTCGTTGATCCGAAGATACCGAACTCTAGCTATCTCGAACTCGTTGATCGCGCACGATACCGGGTTCGAAGATCTTCAATTCTTCAAGCGTTGATCAAGCGCACTTGATTCCGCGAATCGGCTTCTACAATCGTTGAATCGAGCGCACTCGATTATCCGAAAGAGGAGATAGGAGATTACACTCAACTACCAATTTAAATGAAAGCACAAAGCAATCAAAAGAGAATTTTATTCAATATTCAACAACCTTTTACAAATGAGAGACTCGGCCTATTTATAGGCATTTTACAACTCACACAAAAAAACAACGAAATTACAAGTATTAAGTCGGTTCCGAGTTAGGGCTTCCGACCTACGACTTAACAAAGACTTCCGACTCAACATTTACAACACAGTTCAGAAAAAACCTTAAAAATATTACAAGTATTTAGGTCGGCAACGACCTACGACCTAGAATGATTCGACCTAAGAATATACGCGACTTAGCATAGGTTGGCAGCGACCTATCAACAGTTTCTTCACAGCTTCAAGAATCAACGGTTCAGATGGACGCGCATCAAGATCTTCGGTTACAAGTTTCTGCGACTTAAAACCTTAGCGGTATTCCAAATCAACGTTTAAAGGGAATCAAGGGCAGAGGTTAACTCGGCAGACACATCAACGGCATCCCGTGCTTCGCGACCTAAAACATGCGCATCCCATATCAGCGACCTAAGATCAACGGTAGAAATTAACTCGGCAGTTGAATCAACAGCATCCAGTGTTTCGCGACTTAAAGCATGACTCGTTAGGTCGTTCAGACGACTCAAAGGACTTGTTAACTCGCAGAAATTTTCCTTGAGTCGTTGCCGAGTCACACTAGGTCGTTGATACGACTTTAAGACTTCATTAGGTCGCGAACATCCTTCCATAGGTCGGTTCCGACCTAGAACTTCATTCTCCCAACATTGCTCACCCAACCTTAACTCGGTGATATTCTTTTTAGGTCGGTCTCGACTTATCAACTTGTTAGGTCGTATGCGACCTAATACTTCACCAAATTGGCCTGTGCAACCACTTTCTTCGGCATCACTTGTTCCCCCCTCTAACTCCTTAGGTCGTGAACGACCTACACTCTCCTTAGGTCGTGAGCGACCTAAGCCTTTAACTTTCTGCACTGCATCATCCTCCCCTGGTTGAGAGAAATTCGACCTCGAATTTGCACACTCTTCATCCCCAACAAACTCATCCCCATGATATGGTACAAGATGTTTAACATTGAATACGTCAGATATATACACATCATCTGGCAGCTTCAGTTTATAAGCATTTTCATTGATTCGTTTCACAACTTCCACCGGACCAATTTTCCTGGCTTTCAACTTGTTGTACGCGCCCACTGGAAAACGATCTTTTGTTAACACTGCATAAACCATATCTCCTTCATTAAACTCAACATTTCGTCGTTTCAAATCTGCAGATTGTTTATACTTCTTATTTGCTTTCTCCAATCGTTCTTGAACGATTTTATGACACTCCGTCAGCCCTTCAACAAAGTCAACAGCTTTCTTAATTGTCCCCTTTGAGTGTGGTATCATCGTTAAATCTAATGGTCCTTTCGGTAAGCTCGAATAGACAATCTGAAATGGACTGAACCCAGTACTTCGATTCACAGCATGATTATGAGCAAATTCTGCCTGGCATAACTTCACATCCCAACTCTTCAGATTATCTTGAACAAGACACCTCAACAAGTTTCTCAACGATCGATTAACCACCTCCGTTTGTCCATCAGTTTGCGGATGATAAGCACTACTAAACTTCAGCTTTGTTCCCACCATTTTCCACAAACTCAACCAAAAATGACTCAGAAATCGAGTATCTCTATCCGACACAATAGATTCTGGCAATCCATGAAGTCGATAGATCTCTCTGACAAACAACTGAGCAACATGAACAGCATCCGCCGTCTTCTTACAAGCAATAAAATGTGCCATCTTCGAGAATCTGTCAACCACCACATATATGGAATCGTTACCACGCTGTGTCCTCGGTAATCCCAACACGAAGTCCATGCTCACATCAACCCATGGTTTAGTTGGTACCGGTAACGGCATATATAAACCCGCATTAGTCGCAGTTCCTTTCGAAACTTGACAGATATGGCATCTCTCAACAAATCTTTCCACCTCTTTCCTCATTGATGGCCAAAAGTAGGATTGTGAAATCAACTGTAAGGTACGGTCTCTCCCAACATGTCCTTCTTCGTGTAACTCTTTGATAATCTTCATTCTCAGACTACCCTCCGGTATGCACAATCGACTTCCTTTAAAAAGAAAACCATCTACCATCACAAAGGCATCCGTCTCTCCCTCCTTGACCTTTTCAACAAATTTTGCAAAGTAAGGATCATCAGTGAATAACTCTGGCAATATTTCAAATCCCGTCACTTCAACCTTTAGTGTAGTCAACAAATGACTCCTCCTACTCAAAGCATCAGCCACACGATTTGTCACCCCTGACTTGTGTTTCACAACAAAAGTAAACTGTTGCAGATATGCAATCCACGATGCATGTCTCGCTGAAATCTTGTCTTGCCCTTGCAAATGCTTCAATGCTTCATGATCAGTATACAGAACAAACTCCTTCTGGAATAGATAGTGTCTCCAGTGTTTGATAGATTGTACAACAGCATAAAACTCCACATCATATGTACTGTAACGCATCTTTGCTCCTGACAATTTCTCACTGAAATATGCAATTGGACGTCCCTTCTGACTCAACACCCCTCCAATCCCAACCTTGGATGCATCAGTATGTAGTTCAAACACCAACTGAAAATCAGGTAGCACTAGAATTGGTGCAGACGTCAGCAATTCCTTGATCTTCCCAAAAGCACTCCCTGCTTCCTCTGTCCATGCAAACTGTTTACCTTTCATGCAATCTGTAACAGGCGCCATCACACTACTAAAGTGTGGAATAAACCTTCGATAAAATGAAGCCAACCCATGAAAACTACGAACTTCCGTTATCGTCTTGGGCTGTGGCCAATTTCTGATCGCCTCAACTTTACTTTGGTCAACCTGTATTCCTTTCTCTGAAACAACATACCCCAGAAATAAAACACTATGCGTCATGAACACGCATTTCTTCGTTGCAGCATAAAATTGTTCTTGTCTCAGTACCATCAGCACTTCTCTAAGATGATTCAAATGTTCCTCTGGACTTCCACTGTAAATTAGAATATCATCGAAATACACCACCACGAATTTCCCAATGAACGGTCGAAAAATCTGATTCATCACCCTCATGAAAGTACTCGGTGCATTTGATAAACCAAACGGCATGACCAACCATTCGTATAGACCCTCCCTGGTTTTAAAAGCAGTCTTCCACTCATCTCCTGGTTTGATACGAATTTGATGATATCCGCTCTTCAAATCAATCTTCGAAAAGATAGTAGCTCCGCTTATCTGATCCAACAAGTCATCCAACCTCGGCATTGGAAATCTATATCTCACAGTGATCTTATTCAATGCTCGACTGTCTGTACACATCCTCCATGTTCCATCCTTCTTGGGTACCAATAAAGCTGGTACAGCACAAGGACTCAGACTCTCCTGCACACGCCCCTGCTCAAGCAATTCCTCTACCTGCCTCCGCAATTCTTCATGTTCCTTCGGACTCATTCGATAATGTGGTCTGTGTGGCAACACAGCACCTGGAACAAGATCTATCTGATGTTGTATATCTCTCAACGGTGGCAACTCCGTTGGTAACTCCTCTGGAAATACATCGTCAAATTCTTTTAAAACTGGTTTAACTTCTTCAGGAATTTCAACTTCTTCACTGCTCTCACGCCCAATCAACAAGAATACTTCCGGCTCTTCTTCAACTTCTTTAACAAACTCCTTTAAAGTCAATAAAGTTTTCAGTTCTTCAATTTCTTCTGACTTACTTTCTTCTTGTGATCTCTTCTTCGGGACTAAGATAATCTTCGTGCCTTTAAACATAAAACTGTAGCTATTGGTCCGACCGTCATGTAGTATTGCTCGATCATATTGCCATGGTCTTCCCAATAATAAATGACAAACATCCATCTCTACTACATCACACCATATTTCATCTTTGTATTTCTTCCCAATAGAGAATGGTACACGAACTCGTCTATCCACTTTCACTTCTCCTCCTTTTCTCAACCATGCTAACTTGTATGGACTCGGATGTTTTTCTGTCTTCAATTTCAACTTCGTCACAGCTTCGGTTGAAATAATATTATCACAGCTTCCTGCGTCGATCACAAACTTACACACCTTCCCCAGAATAGTACATGTTGACTGAAAGATATTACTCCTCAACCAACTAGCTTCCTCCTGCTTCGGTGTTAAACACGATCTCCTCAGCATTAGGTTACAACCTTCGTCTCCTGACGCAATATCCTGCTTATCCTCCTCAACTGGACTAGAACACTCCTCATCAACATCCTCATCATCAACTTCCACAATCATGGTTCTCTTCTTTGGCTTTGGACACTCACTGCTTTTATGACCCAATTCCTGACAATTGTAACATTTGAACCCATTGTTAACCCTTGTCTTCTCAACCTCCTTCACAACTGGTTTTGCAATAGCTTTTGAAACATTCGAACTCCCACTAACTCCCTTCATCGGATTGTTGGAATTTGTAAACACACCTCCTCCTCGTCTCCCTTGTTTTTCCCAAGCCAACGCTTTCTGATGTGCTTCTGCTACAGATCTTGGATCGAACATATTAACCATATCCTGAATCTGCATTCTCAATCCCCCAATGAATCTAGATGTCAGCTGCTCTTCCGTTTCCATAATATCATTCCTCGCAATAAGCTGGTAAAACTCATCCGCATAATCATTAACAGTCTTTGTGCCCTGCCTCAAATTTTGCAAACGTTGATACATCAAAGATTGATAATTGTATGGTAAGAACGTTGCTTTCATCAATTTCTTCATCTTCTCCCAAGATTCAACTTTCGACTTTCCCATACGTTCACGCGTAAGCTTGGTTTGCTGCCACCATGCCAAAGCTCTACCCCTCAGCCTCGTAGCAACCAACTTCACTCTACGATGTTCTGGTACTTCTTTGAAGTCAAAAATCTCTTCAACATTAGCTACCCAATCTAGAAACTCCTCTGCTTGCATACCACCTTTGAATTCAGGAATCTCAGTCTTCATCCCCGACTCCCATTTGTGATCATACTCAGAATAGTTTCTTCCTTGACCTCTTCCTTGAATACTACCACCATCATACTCCTCTTCAAAATCAGATGCATAACGATGTCGATTCTGACCACCAACATCTCTACTACCATTACGCCTTCCACCATCATCCCTTCTATCAACGTTCCTCCGTTCTCGATCATTCACGTTCCTCCCACGCCCTTGATCATTTTCAACACTTCGGTCTCGATTGGAATGTGGTGAGACTCTACTACCTCCTTGATTAGATTCTGGTGAAACCCTTCTCCGATTTTGATTCATTTCCGTCATAAGCCTCTCTAACCGGCCAATTCCTTCGTTAAGCTTTTCACTAAAATTCTCATTGATTCTTTGCTCCATCTCATCAGCCTCTTCTCTTCGATATAAAGCTTCTACGTTTTGGTGGCGATTAGCTCTCCTTGGCGGCATGATTGAATACTTCACAAAATCTTTAAATTCAAACACTTTCCGGATTTTGATCCAAAATGAAACGGATCGAAAACTTCCACTTTGTAGCAAATCGCGATGAACACGATGGACAAAGTTTCGGCCTCCAATGCAAATCCGAACTTCAATCTTCAAATCAATGCGAACAACTTCTTCCTCTCGGCCGTGTCTCAACACTTCAAGCACTCGGCTTCTCTTCAAACTTCAAACTCTTCAAATGATTAGGCTCCAAGTCTCGATCTAGCTATGATTGGCTAGAACAGGCTCCGATACCAAAAACTGACGCAGCGGATATTACAAAAATGATGTAGATCGTAGAATGTAGTAATAGATGGATTGATGAATACTGGAATGCCCGAATTCGTTGATCCGAAGAAACCGAACTCTAGCTATCTCGAACTCGTTGATCGCGCACGATATCGGGTTCGAAGATCTTCAATTCTTCAAGCGTTGATCAAGCGCACTTGATTCCGCGAATCGGCTTCTACAATCGTTGAATCGAGCGCACTCGATTATCCGAAAGAGGAGATAGGAGATTACACTCAACTACCAATTTAAATGAAAGCACAAAGCAATCAAAAGAGAATTTTATTCAATATTCAACAACCTTTTACAAATGAGAGACTCGGCCTATTTATAGGCATTTTACAACTCACACAAAAAACAACGAAATTACAAGTATTAAGTCGGTTCCGAGTTAAGGCTTCCGACCTACGACTTAACAAAGACTTCCGACTCAACATTTACAACACAGTTCAGAAAAAACCTTAAAAATATTACAAGTATTTAGGTCGGCAACGACCTACGACCTAGAATGATTCGACCTAAGAATATACGCGACTTAGCATAGGTCGGCAGCGACCTATCAACAGTTTCTTCACAGCTTCAAGAATCAACGGTTCAGATGGACGCGCATCAAGATCTTCGGTTACAAGTTTCTGCGACTTAAAACCTTAGCGGTATTCCAAATCAACGTTTAAAGGGAATCAAGGGCAGAGGTTAACTCGGCAGACACATCAACGGCATCCCATGCTTCGCGACCTAAAACATGCGCATCCCATATCAGCGACCTAAGATCAACGGTAGAAATTAACTCGGCAGTTGAATCAACAGCATCCAGTGTTTCGCGACTTAAAGCATGACTCGTTAGGTCGTTCAGACGACTCAAAGGACTTGTTAACTCGCAGAAATTTTCCTTGAGTCGTTGCCGAGTCACACTAGGTCGTTGATACGACTTTAAGACTTCATTAGGTCGCGAACATCCTTCCATAGGTCGGTTCCGACCTAGAACTTCATTCTCCCAACATTGCTCACCCAACCTTAACTCGGTGATATTCTTTTTAGGTCGGTCTCGACTTATCAACTTGTTAGGTCGTATGCGACCTAATTCTTCACCAAATTGGCCTGTGCAACCACTTTCTTCGGCATCACTTGTTCCCCCCCTCTAACTCCTTAGGTCGTGAACGACCTACACTCTCCTTAGGTCGTGAGCGACCTAAGCCTTTAACTTTCTGCACTGCATCACAATCCAAGGTGAAGACCACAACAAAATCCACCAAAAACCATCACAAACTATCACTTATGGCCTAGAATTGTCATCTCCTCCTTCTACCACCATTTGCCGCCACTACCACCACCACCACTGACCTGACCTCCACCCTCTGCAACATCACCCAACACCACCTGGACCCACTGGCCATGCCCCATAGCTTCTGGCCGAGCCAAACTTTAGCAAAGAAATGATGTACTTGCCTTGTTCTTGCCTTGTTGTTGAAGTTTTATGCACCTAGACCTATGCACCATCTCCAAACCCACCTAGGCCGACTGTGACGACCCGGAATTTTTGTATATTTGAAATTGGAATATTTAATTAATTTTAAATATTCAGAGGTTAATTATAAACTTAAATTTCAAATATCGCTGTTTATTGAGTAATTTAATAATTAAATTAAATTTATTTGAAGTTGGATAAAATAGTAAATATGGCATTCTAAGCTAATTAAAAATATTTTGAAAGCTCGTAAAATTCGTAATGATAATACTGAAGATAATAGAAGCTTCAGAATGTAATTTCAAACTGTTTTGATCAGTTTTGAAATTATATCGTTTAAATTGAATTTAAAAATAGCCTTCCGGGGCACAGTCTCAGAATTCGACGAAACCAGTTCCGTTGGATCCGTAATATTGTATTATTACCGGATTTCAAATTTCGTAGTAATTGGAATTGTTGTGTGACCGTACGGTAAATAAACGCCTAGAATAATTAATCGTTTTAATTCAAAATATCGTACATCTTTTCACCTGTCAAAAATCTTTCATCACAGCCGTATTATTTTTCCTCTCAGCTTCTCCCACACGCTACCCTCCCTTCCAAAATATAATCTCCTCTCTCCCCCCACTATCAGTTCAATAACCCACGAGAGCTATACGAAAAGAAAAAAAAAGAGATAATAAATTCAAAATCGCACCCTTCTTTCCTCTCGTTCCCATGCCATTCAAATCATAAAATCGAATTCAAAAATATAGAGAGGGCGGCCTCGTCCCTCTACCTACTCGTCCCTCTTTCGATTAGGGCTTGACCTAATCGATGTTGCCGACTGATTTTAGCAATCGCGATGCTGAAGGTGGCCTTCGATTCTCGTGGGATAGGGGTTGGCATCGATCGCGTGTAATCGCGATAAGGTGGGGCTGCTGAAGTGGATCGCGCGTGGGTAGGCTTAGGGCGAGAGTCTCGATTTGGGTTCAGGGTTTGGGTCGCGTTCGTGCGACGGAGGATGGAGACGCTTATGTCTTCGGCAATTCGATTAGGAGTAGGAAGAGTATGCCTCATCATCGATGGATTGGGGTTTGCGAATGGAAGGCTTGTTCTGGTGGGTTCGTCGTAGTCGGGGTGGTAGTGCGTGGTCGAGATATACATTGCTGTGAGGTATTTTCTAATTTTATCTAGATTTATTTTAAAATTTAAGAAGTTAATTTTTATTTTACTTTAAAGAAAAGTTTTTACAGTCAAGGAAATTACTGTTCTTATTAGATTATAAAATATATATATTCAGTTATAAACTGTTTAAACAGAATATGTATATATAGATGTGGATTTGAAAAGAAATTATAATATGAATTTTAATGTTGGGAAGTTTCCAAATCTATATAGATTATTATTTTAGTATATATAGTTTGAAAATAAAATAGATATACATCTTTTAATTTACTAGTTTAATTTTAAAGTAATATATTTGTTTAAAACTATTTTGGGTCAGTAAAAGATCATTAAAGAAAATTAGTTTGAAATATAATTATTCATTAAATATTAATCATTAGTTAAGATTTAATCATATGCCAATTAAAATCATTTTATGGAAATTTGATCATTTAGTTAATTCAAATATTAATAAAAATCATCAAAATGTTATACAAGGTCTGGAATCGGGGAAAGACAGACCGGATTGGATTGGATTGCAAATTAAAGGTCAAAGGTGAGTTAATCTCACTCAGTTAAATTATAATTTAAATTTAATTGGTTAAATTAAATATTGATGGATGTTTGGATTGATTGATTTGATTGATTTGATTGATGTGCTATATATATATATAGTAGTATATAGCAATATATACATATTGGCATATGTATATATTGGAGTTGTTGATATTCCCGCATTATATAGCGGATGAGACCCTATGCGCCGCATAATAGCGGATGATTTTATATTAAAACCCATATACCGCGATATTCCACTTTGAAGTGAAATTGGTATTGTGCTAACATCTGTGGATGCAGGGAACAGGTTGGAGGGATCCAACTGGATTCCTCAAAATATTTAATTTTGTTTAAATATTCTGTGATATGATTGTTGATATCATGTGATGAATTATATGGATAATTGGATGTTATGGTTTGGTTGGACCGATTTGGATATGCTAAGTTATCAAAATCTCTAGCATGGAAATTTTGAAAAGAAATAAAAGAGTAAATTTTTAAGTAAAATAATTATAAGAGTTTGGAATAAATTTGAGAATGAATCTGATTAAGAATAAAAGTGATTTCCAACATTCTAATAAATATGGAAAAGAAGAATTTTGAATAAACCGAGAAATATTGAATTTAAAAACTTATGTGATATTATTTAAAGGAATAAATAATTTATTTTAATTCAATGTTTAAATGTAATTAAAAAGAAAGAAGGAATGTGGTAAAATTTGAAACTTGTGTTTCAGTTTAAAGATTTTAAATCATAATGAGAAATAAAATCTGGAAGTTAATGAATTTAGAAATAAATGGATTAAGTAAGGAAATTTATTTCAAAGTAAAATAAATTGGGAAATCAATTGTTAATTGATTTAAATACTTTGGGATTTGAAATTTAAAGAGAAATGAGATTTTGGAGAGATAAACTGGGTTTATAAAGTGAAATGAAATATCAGTGGATATTTGAAAATATAAATTCAAGGTGGGAATTTATAAAAGAATATGAATTGGTTTAAAAATAAATGTTGATTTATTTTTAAAGGATGTGAAGAGAAGTGTATTTCCTTGGATTGCCAAGTACGTTTTTGTAACGTCCCGGGTTTTCGCGTTCGAAAATCGACATCCATACTTTACATCGTACTCGAATGTCGTAGATTCGAGCGTTCAAATCCGAGTCGCCGGAGCTTATAACACAGTTAAGTAAATATCACAGCGGAATAAAAAGAATATAGATATACAACATCTGATACAATATCTAGATACAATGATGATACAATGAATATCTATATACATCAGAGATATGATACAATAAATAGCAGCGGAAAAGAAAACGATAACATCAGCAGCGGATAATCTCCATCTTCAAAGCACTAATCCAGAAATAGCTTGAACTCCCAATAACGAGGCACAAAGATAAGCAAGTGCAGTTTGATCCAAAGACTGAACCAACTCTAGAAAATCTACTAAACTTGAATATCTGAAAACCCCAACTCTAGACTGCTCGTGTAGGAAATTATGAGCACCCAGAGTTTAGGAAAGGAACAATAAACTCCGGATCAGTCATGGGACTGGTGTGAGCAACAAAAACAGTTTATCTTTAAAACAAATAGCAGAGAATTTTAAAGTCAATTCGCAATGCTTTTGGAAAATGAAACTACCATAAGACCTCCCACCACACACACAATGCAAACGCAGAATTGGAGGAGATTTCTTCTTATGATAGTCAAAGATGCTTACTACGCAAAATCAAATCATTTGATATTATTACTAGTGCATAGTGTAGAAAACAATTTCGAAAGTAGAATATAAATCTTAGCCAGCATAGACATTTCGCACTTATGCCTACTATAGCTACCATGTTCAATAGCAGGTTACCACCACATTCCATGGCAGGTAATACAACTAAAACCGTACAGGGCTCGTATTGTTTTGTTTGGATTTCCAACAAATGGTCAGGCTAAGGAACTTCCTATTCCACGAAAGAAACGCCTCTGGCGGGACGTTCCGAGAACCAACTGTTCTCTGCCAAACAAGGCCGGCAACCCCTTTTCCCAAGGGATAAAAGAAACCTCAGATATGCCACCCCCGGTCCTTTGGGACCTTTATCCGAGCGCTCGATAACCAACATCACACATCATAAAGAAAGTGTATTCACATGAGTAAGTATCTGGGCTCCATACCATGATACTACCCTTTTCCAGAAGGAATGGTCATACCCTAGGGGAGCTACCCCTGAAACCTTGCCGCAACATTCCTGTTTCGACCATTACCGGGTTGTGAGGCTCTGACGAAGTATCGTCCACAAAGCTACGCTTTTTCAAAAAGCCACGCTTTGGGTCAACAGATGATCAACCTATGATCACAAAGATAAATGATCAAACAAATGATCATATCACAAATGATCAAACACTGATCATCACACAGCAACACTCAGCATGCCACATTACCAAATTGGGATATATCGCTGATAAATTTCAACTACACGACCTCTGAGCTCGTACGTCTCAGAGAAGGGTGTTAAGCTAAGAGAATAAATTCTCCGCCACCAACAGAAATGTATTTGAAAGAAATCTGCTTTATATCTCAAAGTGTAATGTCAGACATACAATCCATACAAGTCTGTTCCGGGATCGAACAGAACCGAAGGCACTTCTCACGAAGCCCTTGCAAATCCGGATAACTTTCAATCACGTCCGGACTTCCCGTCACAAAAAGAGTGATATAAATCTCTATACCGGAGCAACTCAGTGCAGAGACATTCGATAGGTTGTCCTTTCATTTTCGAAAAATATCCTGTCTTCAACACCGGTCTTCAAATGCGATCCATATACGACGTATCACTATTCGGAATGGGTTATACGACCCAAAGGTCCTTTCCCGGCTAACCCGAATAGTGAGCGCAATATTCAAAACATATGGATATTGGGATTTCAATTAAGTCACAACTTATTACCCAAAATCTTTCTTTCAAATGGTTTAACAAATTACCATTTTAATCTTTTTTAAACAAAAAGATTCATTTACAGATTTTTTAAAATAAATTCTCATTTCAATTTGATTAACTCGTTAAATCTTTAAATCAAAGATTTAACTTATAGCTTTCAAAACAATTTCATTTCTAATGGGTTAAACAAAACATCATTTTAAATCTGTTAAAAATAAACAGATTTAATTCATAGCTTTCAAAAAGAATTCATTCATAACTTGAAAAAAACAATTTTCAATTCAAACTTGAAATTCCTTTAATTAAGCTGGAATTTCATTTCTTATATATATGAAAGCTTTTATCATTTGAAAACAAACAGTTTTTTTATTTCGGAACATCTGATTCGTTCATACGAGTTAAAATCTTTAGGTTAAATTCAAATTCTCAAAATTATACTTTTATATGGTTTAAATTCATACAAACACATTTATATCATCTTTAATCCCTAGTTTCAAATCATAGGATTCAATTTCAAATTTGAATTCAAATTTAAATCAAATTATTTAAATTTTCAAAACTCGTTTAAGTTATTCAAAATAACTTTTATCTTTGAAATTCTATTTCAAAAGCTTCTCACTTTTAAACCCAAATTTCTAATTTCAAAATCAATTGAAATTAAAATTTCAATTTTAAAAACAACAAATTTAAATTATCTGTGACTTAACCGATTTCCACGTAAAATCCATATTTGTGTGTGTAAAAGTGTGGTCCAGGGGTTTAACACAATAGTGCAACACGATGAATCATCACAGATCAAAATACATGATATAGTTGATAAGCGATATAGACTATAACGCTTATCGTACGGATCACAGATATATATCACAGATAAGTAAATTACAGATCACAACATAAATCAGGATGTATCACAAAACATCATATATCAGGGATATCAAACAATTCACATCATCCAATAGAATCCAAACATTCATAAGTAAATTTTTTATTAATCCTTTGATTTATTACCCTAAGTAATGAATTTTTAATTACTTCCCTTAAGTAATTATCTCATAACAATTAATCATTAATTACCAATTTATCTAATGATTTTCTTGCATTAATTAACTAAATTAATTAACTTTAATTAATCAAAATATCCAAAATTAATTACAATAAGTAATTAATCCTTAATTACATTCATTAATTAATTGCATTCAAACCTTTTATAATTCATTATCTAAATTAATTAATCTAATTAATTATTTAAATTAATCACTTTAATTAATACTTAATAATCCTTAGTTAATTTCATTAATAAATCATCTTTTTAATTACTTATATTAAATAATCATTCTTTAATAAATCTCATTAATTTAATCATTCTTTAAGTAACAATCTTTACTTAACCAAACATTCAAAAAATAAACAATCTTTGTTTTAGAGAAATAGTTGGAGAATTTAAGTTTAAAACTTGATTTTATTTTGACTTAAAAACTTGTTAGTCATTCTAATTTCTTGTTACCCGAGGCATACCCAGGTTGCTCCGATCAAACCCGAGCCTTTCTTTTTTTTCTTTTCTTTTAAACTTTGTCAATTTAATTTAATTTTTCTTTCTTTATTTTAAAATCTGCTATAGATAAAGAAATTCTCGCGTACAACATCATGATGAACTTCGAGCAATACTATCAATTTCCCGAGTCGAGACCCAAGTCGCCCCTATTCTTTCCACCTTACCTTCTTCTTCCTCCTACCTCAGATATCTTCAGACACGCGTGCACGTGTCCACGCGATTACCCACGATCTGACCAATTTCGCCGCCGCCAGCCTATCACCTTCGATCTCCTCTCACGATTCCGACCATCAAAACCCTGAGATACCTTCACAATCGAAATCGAACACTAAGCTTCCCCCTGGCACAAACTCATCGTCCAAAAATTTACTCGAGCAGCCACTTCTTGACAAAATGATCCCCCCTCAAGCGATCGACCCCGATGCTTTCTCGTCGCCGAGGTCACATCAATAACCAACCCAGCAAAACAACTCCTAAAACCCTACCTTCGCCTTGCCTGGCCACCACGGTGGCTTAAAAATCTCGCAACCATTTTTACCTCGTCCCCCATCACTTCATGCTCCTTTGGTCAGAAACCCGAGGCCTTAAATTCATCTGATCACCAGATTTCGCCAAAAGTTCGTTTCCTTTTCAACTCAACTTCCCTCATCAATTCCATCATTAAAAATCGAGATATTTGTACCAAAATTCATCGTTTGATAGCACTAATCTCACTATGGAATCAAAACACGAAATTAAATTTATTGATTCTTTGATAAAAAAAAGAGTTTTACAGTGAATCCTATATTATTGAAGTGGTTATTCAATATAAACCTTTAAAACCATTTTTAACATTTGTATTCCTTTATTACAATCATCTTCCTTCCTAAAATATTGGCCTAACATCAATTGTACAATGAAAATTTTGAATTTTCTCTAAGAAAATTGGACCTGACTCACAACAGAGATATGTATTTATACATACCCATACATTTACATCCATATATATAAATTCAAACATGCAGTCATTTAAACCATCATACTTCAAGTGTCAACATAATATCAAAAGCACATAGGTAGATAAGTGAATTTGCTCACAGTTAGGATGAAGGCAGAGCTTGGAAAAAGTTTTGAAGTCTGGGAATAATACTGATTTTACTTGATAATATATACATATATTTTATTTTATTTTTTAAAAGAGGTCACATATATATATACAAACATTTATCATTAAAAGATTATAGTCTAAAAATCATTTTTGTTGAATGGTGTGGATTTTAAAATCATGTTTGAGCACCTGTAACTTATAACAGGCTTTACATATCACACAGACCTACATATAAATATATGTATTCAGACATACAAGCAACCACATTTCATCACACATTATCAAGTGCTAACCACAACATCAAGATGGAATAGGTTAAGTTTGCTCACCGATTTCCGGAGAAGAAGAACAGAGAAAGAACAGAGCTTTATGTTTGAACAGACTATGGCAATTTGCAATCTGGAGTCTTTTTCTTGATTCTTTGATTCACTTCTCTGGTTTGAGTTGTATGATTGTTTAAATTGAAATTTTGTTTTAGTTTAAAGATGATGTTAACTTCAGTTTTACTTGGCTTTGAATAAACGAAATGAAATGGAGATGAGTAGATATATGAGAAAAGAAGTGTACAGGCTGATATTTTATTTGGTACAAACTTTAGCAGTGATATTTTCTTCTTTGTTGGCTGATGAGAACAATTTGTGGTGCTGCATTTATTATGTTGTACAAACAAATACATGTATATATTTGCTTTCCTTTATTTTCGGCTGAGAGGATTATAATTTGTACTTTAGAGATGTTTTGTTTGTACTTCATTGGATTGTTTCATACCTGCATGTTTATATTTTGTCTTGCCTACACATTTGAATAAAAGATGTTTATATTTTTACTTTGTTTTATTCCTATTTCTTTCGGCTGGGAAGATGATTTTGAGTGCTAACATTTACTTACTTTGACTTGTTCACATGGGAATGTATTTTTATTCCTATGCTTTTGTTTTGTTTTCTATTTTATTTTAAATTCTACATACTTTGTTTATTTATCTTGCTATAATTTATTTTACTTTACATTGTATAAAACCATACAGTTTATTTATTTTCATTTGTAATTGAATATATTTCATTTCTAAACCATTTCTTCATGATTTAAATTCATATACACGTTATTTTAAAAGAAAATACTATTAACAAAAATTTATTCTATATAACGATATTTTTGTTTTAAAGTTTAACTATAAACATTTTGTACATCATTTATTTATTAAATATGACTTAAATATTCAAATTCAATATATACAAATTTTTAAATCTATAACTTAATATATTTTCGATTCGATCGGGGAAACTCGCTTCCGTTTCTAATAAATTTTACAATTTTTATCCAAAAATTTATTTAATTATCAATTTAAATAAATTAAAATTCTAGGGTAGTTACAAATTTCCCCCCTTAAAAGAATTTCGTCCTCGAAATTCGCAGGCACGAAACAAAGACAGAGATAGACAGATTCGATCTCCTTATAACTCCTCAGACTTACGATATGAATTCCAAACTCAAGTCGGAATATCACAGAATACATACCAATTTGTCCATCTTCGGACTTTGGTATTCAAAAGAAATTACAATAGAATTTCAAATTCGGTTTTAAACGATATCGTTTTAATTGATTCAATTCAATTTACCCTCATATTTTATTAGTCAATTTAATTCAATTTAAAATTCCAATTTCAAATTCATTAAGGTTTAAATCCAAAAAGCTGATAAGAAATTGATGAAGATACGAAGTAAGGATTTTCTACAACGATTCATAGAGCCATCATCACACCGAAACTTCTTCTCTGGAGCTGGTACGAAGCAATCAAAAGAATTTGGAAACGAATCAAAGAATATTGATAAGAAAGTTGTTTCCACTGTTGCAGGGTATTGACCATTTATAGTCGTACTCCCCTGTCCCCTATCTCGTCTTCTTCTTGCACTCATACTCACTATCAGTGGATAGCAAGAGAATTTACTGAGACGTTTAAACGGATATCTTAAGGATATACTCATTCTAGAGTTTACTTCACTCTATCTCTAATGAGCTACTTAACGTGTTATACTCCTGAGCTAAAGTTCAACCTTAGCTCTGATACCAAATGTAACGTTCCACAGACAGCGGCCACCGGTAGGCTTTGCAACCATCCCAGTCCCACCGTGGCTTAAACTGGCACCTCGCATTTACTTTTACGGCCAGCCTCTCGACTGTCACGGCATCTGCCTAACCAACCCATCCCTCTCAGGGACATGTAGGGGTAAGAGTCTCCCGTTCGCCACCAAACCGCGAAGCGAGAACCCCGTATCATGCTGTAATATAGCAAATGCGATCCATATACGACGTATCACTATTCGGAATGGGTTATACGACCCAAAGGTCCTTTCCTGGCTAACCCGAATAGTGAGCGCAATATTCAAAACATATGGATATTGGGATTTCAATTAAGTCACAACTTATTACCCAAAATCTTTCTTTCAAATGGTTTAACAAATTACCATTTTAATCTTTTTTAAACAAAAAGATTCATTTACAGATTTTTTCCAAATAAATTCTCATTTCAATTTGATTAACTCGTTAAATCTTTAAATCAAAGATTTAACTTATAGCTTTCAAAACAATTTCATTTCTAATGGGTTAAACAAAACATCATTTTAAATCTGTTAAAAATAAACAGATTTAATTCATAGCTTTCAAAAAGAATTCATTCATAACTTGAAAAAAAACAATTTTCAATTCAAACTTGAAATTCCTTTAATTAAGTTGGAATTTCATTTCTTATATATATGAAAGCTTTTATCATTTGAAAACAAACAGTTTTTTTATTTTGGAACATCTGATTCGTTCATACGAGTTAAAATCTTTAGGTTAAATTCAAATTCTCAAAATTATACTTTTATATTGTTTAAATTCATACAAACACATTTATATCATCTTTAATCCCTAGTTTCAAATCATAGGATTCAATTTCAAATTTGAATTCAAATTTAAATCAAATTATTTAAATTTTCAAAACTCGTTTAAGTTATTCAAAATAACTTTTATCTTTGAAATTCTATTTCAAAAGCTTCCCACTTTTAAACCCAAATTTCTAATTTCAAAATCAATTGAAATTAAAATTTCAATTTTAAAAACATCAAATTTAAATTATCTGTGACTTAACCGATTTCCACGTAAAATCCATATTTGTGTGTGTAAAAGTGTGGTCCAGGGGTTTAACACAATAGTGCAACACGATGAATCATCACAGATCAAAATACAGGATATAGTTGATAAGCGATATAGACTATAACGCTTATCGTACGGATCACAGATATATATCACAGATAAGTAAATTACAGATCACAACATAAATCAGGATGTATCACAAAACATCATATATCAGGGATATCAAACAATTCACATCATCCAATAGAATCCAAACATTCATAAGTAAATTTTTTATTAATCCTTTGATTTATTACCCTAAGTAATGAATTTTTAATTACTTCCCTTAAGTAATTATCTCATAACAATTAATCATTAATTACCAATTTATCTAATGATTTTCTTGCATTAATTAACTAAATTAATTAACTTTAATTAATCAAAATATCCAAAATTAATTACAATAAGTAATTAATCCTTAATTACATTCATTAATTAATTACATTCAAACCTTTTATAATTCATTATCTAAATTAATTAATCTAATTAATTATTTAAATTAATCACTTTAATTAATACTTAATAATCCTTAGTTAATTTCATTAATAAATCATCTTTTTAATTACTTATATTAAATAATCATTCTTTAATAAATCTCATTAATTTAATCATTCTTTAAGTAACAATCTTTACTTAACCAAACATTCAAAAAATAAACAATCTTTGTTTTAAAGAAATAGTTGGAGAATTTAAGTTTAAAACTTGATTTTATTTTGACTTAAAAACTTGTTAGTCATTCTAATTTCTTGTTACCCGAGGCAAACCCAGGTTGCTTCGATCAAACCCGAGCCTTTCTTTTTTTTTCTTTTCTTTTAAACTTTGTCAATTTAATTTAATTTTTCTTTCTTTATTTTAAAATCTGCTATAGATAAAGAAATTCTCGCGTACAACATCATGATGAACTTCGAGCAATACTATCAATTTCCCGAGTCGAGACCCGAGTCGCCCCTATTCTTTCCACCTTACCTCCTTCTTCCTCCTACCTCAGATATCTTCAGACACGCGTGCACGTGTCCACGCGATTACCCACGATCTGACCAATTTCGCCGCCGCCAGCCTATCACCTTCGATCTCCTCTCACGATTCCGACCATCAAAACCCTGAGATACCTTCACAATCGAAATCGAACACTAAGCTTCCCCCTGGCACAAACTCATCGTCCAAAAATTTACTCGAGCAGCCACTTCTTGACAAAATGATCCCCCCTCAAGCGATCGACCCCGATGCTTTCTCGTCGCCGAGGTCACATCAATAACCAACCCAGCAAAACAACTCCTAAAACCCTACCTTCGCCTTGCCTGGCCACCACGGTGGCTTAAAAATCTCGCAACCATTTTTACCTCGTCCCCCATCACTTCATGCTCCTTTGGTCAGAAACCCGAGGCCTTAAATTCATCTGATCACCAGATTTCGCCAAAAGTTCGTTTCCTGTTCAACTCAACTTCCCTCATCAATTCCATCATTAAAAATCGAGATATTTGTACCAAAATTCATCGTTTGATAGCACTAATCTCACTATGGAATCAAAACACGAAATTAAATTTATTGATTCTTTGATAAAAAAAAGAGTTTTACAGTGAATCCTATATTATTGAAGTGGTTATTCAATATAAACCTATAAAACCATTTTTAACATTTGTATTCCTTTATTACAATCATCTTCCTTCCTAAAATATTGGCCTAACATCAATTGTACAATGAAAATTTTGAATTTTCTCTAAGAAAATTGGACCTGACTCACAACAGAGATATGTATTTATACATACCCATACATTTACATCCATATATATAAATTCAAACATGCAGTCATTTAAACCATCATACTTCAAGTGTCAACATAATATCAAAAGCACATAGGTAGATAAGTGAATTTTCTCACAGTTAGGATGAAGGCAGAGCCTGGAAAAAGTTTTGAAGTCTGGGAATAATACTGATTTTACTTGATAATATATACATATATTTTATTTTATTTTTTAAAAGAGGTCACATATATATATACAAACATTTTTCATTAAAAGATTATAGTCTAAAAATCATTTTTGTTGAATGGTGTGGATTTTAAAATCATGTTTGAGCACCTGTAACTTATAACAGGCTTTACATATCACACAGACCTACATATAAATATATGTATTCAGACATACAGGCAACCACATTTCATCACACATTATCAAGTGCTAACCACAACATCAAGATGGAATAGGTTAAGTTTGCTCACCGATTTCCGGAGAAGAAGAACAGAGAAAGAACAGAGCTTTATGTTTGAACAGACTATGGCAATTTGCAATCTGGAGTCTTTTTCTTGATTCTTTGATTCACTTCTCTGGTTTGAGTTGTATGATTGTTTAAATTGAAATTTTGTTTTAGTTTAAAGATTATGTTAACTTCAGTTTTACTTGGCTTTGAATAAACGAAATGAAATGGAGATGAGTAGATATATGAGAAAAGAAGTGTACAGGCTGATATTTTATTTGGTACAAACTTTAGCAGTGATATTTTCTTCTTTGTTGGCTGATGAGAACAATTTGTGGTGCTGCATTTATTATGTTGTACAAACAAATACATGTATATATTTGCTTTCCTTTATTTTCGGCTGAGAGGATTATAATTTGTACTTTAGAGATGTTTTGTTTGTACTTCATTGGATTGTTTCATACCTGCATGTTTATATTTTGTCTTGCCTACACATTTGAATAAAAGATGTTTATATTTTTACTTTCTTTTTTTCCTATTTCTTTCGGCTGGGAAGATGATTTTGAGTGCTAACATTTACTTACTTTGACTTGTTCACATGGGAATGTATTTTTATTCCTATGCTTTTGTTTTGTTTTCTATTTTATTTTAAATTCTACATACTTTGTTTATTTATCTTGCTATAATTTATTTTACTTTACATTGTATAAAACCATACAGTTTATTTATTTTCATTTGTAATTGAATATATTTCATTTCTAAACCATTTCTTCATGATTTAAATTCATATACACGTTATTTTAAAAGAAAATACTATTAACAAAAATTTATTCTATATAACGATATTTTTGTTTTAAAGTTTAACTATAAACATTTTGTACATCATTTATTTATTAAATATGACTTAAATATTCAAATTCAATATATACAAATTTTTAAATCTATAACTTAATATATTTTCGATTCGATCGGGGAAACTCGCTTCCGTTTCTAATAAATTTTACAATTTTTATCCAAAAATTTATTTAATTATCAATTTAAATAAATTAAAATTCTAGGGTCGTTACAGTTTTTCAAAGCAATTTTAATATAAGTTAAAAGTTCTAAATTGTTTAAAAAGGCATGATTTAGGAAATTTATTATTTCTAAAGGTTAATTTCTAAAGTAAGTATTTTCAAAAATCTATTATTGTAGTAATTATATAAAAGTGATTTGGTATTATGTTTTAAAGAGGAAATTTAGTTTATATTATAAAGTGGTTTATTTTAAAGTATATATTTTTAATAAAGTATTAAAGTAGTTTGATTTCAATGTTATAAAGTATATTTAAATAAAGTGTTTTTAAATTATTTTAAATTTAAAAGTATTTTGTACTTGGTGATTCAGTGAAAATAAATACTTGGGAAATGTATTCCGTAAGCGGAAACTGTTTTCAAATGAGCTTTGGAAATTTGGGAATATATCTTGGAAAGATATTTGGGCAAATAAATAATGTGGGAAATTATTTATTGTGTGATGGTTGCTTGTGGATGTTAATTGATAGTTAAATAACCGACTATCAATATTGGCCAAATGCGCTGATCGTTTCGAAGAGACCGGGATCGAGTTTCCGTATACCGGGATTCTAGGTCTGGAGACTCGAATACCACTTCGATCCGGTTTGTACGTTTCGTGTAACGTGTTCGGAGTCGAAGATGGAGCTGTGAAGTGCAAGGGCTAGTCGCTACTAATCCTGAGGATATTTCCAAAATGGATGTAGTAGGAATAGTGCCTTCGGTTCCGTTCGAACCCGGGACGGACTTGTATGGACGAATGCTTTCGTGACATCGTCAGGTGGACGATGGGCATTCTAAGGGATATGTTCTCTAAAGGTATCGTTTAGCCTCGAGCCTCATCAACCGGGAATGACTAAAAATCAGGGGTTATGCAGCAAGGCTTCGTGGGTAGCCCCCACTTGAGAGTAAAGTCATCCCTGTCTAGATGTCCCTTTATTTCGGCTTAGTGGTGCGGTTGCTGATCCCAACCGTGGGGAGATTTTATTTGGAATTATCCAGTAAGGGATGATTCCGGCCTTGTGTTGCAGGGGAGCGGGCGTACTCCTCGGTACTGTGATCTAGGCCACGTACTGTGACAGGTGGTACCCCAATGCCTAGTCATTCGTTGGAAATCCATTCTTCCTACGTGCCTTGTACGGTATTTGTTTGTATACCTAGTATGCTGGAATTTAATCATGTAACAATTTCAGCTATTTTAATAAGTATTTGTGAATAGACACTATTATAATATCAGAGGATTTTTATAAAAAGTGTTTTAGCTATCATAAGGTAAAAACCCGACATGTTTATTTGTGGCGTGGTCTTACGAGATGCTTTTATTTTCAAAAGGATTTTTGAAACTTTTATAATCAATTGAGTGTGATTTTCTCACGCTGGTATTCCAGACTGACTCGGGTATTGTTTTATATGATGCTCGGGTCAGACCGAGTATTATAGGTTACAGGATATGATGCTGTGGAGCTCAGGAGACGAGCTGGATGGCGAGACGTATCACTCGTACTTGTTTATATATATATTCCGTTGTATTGATTGTTGTACTCTGTTGTATTGAGGACATGATATGGTTATTGTCCAGTTGTATGTTATGTGTTCTCTGATGTATACTCTGATTATATATTGTATAAAACTGATATAGTTTTGATTTGTGTAAAGATCTGTTAATATATATTATATTTTATTCCGCTGCGATGGTTAGATTCTGATGTTGTCTTCCTACTTTCTTCTTCTACCTCTTCTTCTTTAACTAAAATGGTTCGACTTTTCCGGGACTGGAAAGCCGGGTCGTTACAGTGGTATCAGAGCGAGGTTGGCGACAACCTTGGCTCTGGTGGGAATTTTGAGAGTATTAATAGATATGAGCGCGTATTTGTTAGTGAATATAAAATTGTTTTATATTGTGTTGATTGGTTTATTGAGTAGTTTATGGATTTTGGTCGATGTGTGGGACGCCACAACATTGATAGGGATCTCTAAACACTTGTATAGAACAATTCGACACAGTATTGTTTTAAAGTGGGGTAAATGAAATAATTTTACCCAAATTATTTTTGTATAAAAAGAAACGTTTTATAAACTATTCTAGTTAATATATATGGTTGTTTGGATGTTAGAAGTGATAATATGGAATTATTATCATTAATATATGGAAACTTAACTAGAAATTGAAATTTATAACCAAAGCAAAGAATAAAATTTTATAATAAAATAAAATTTGAGATATAGATTACAAATGTAATTTATAAAATTGAAATAAACTTCATATACAAATGAGATTTGTACTTTAAAATAGAATTCCAGAGAAATGTGGAAAATAAATCGGAATGGATTTTAAGTTCGGAATTTTGGGAAAGATTTGAAATTCCTTGAGATTTGGAAATAGTTTTCAAAGAGTTTGAGGAAATAATAAGTGGTATTATTTCAGGAATATTTTGAGTTGAGTTTGGAATCTGGAAAGATTTGAAATTTAAAAATATTTGAAATGTTTTAAAGAGATAAAAGCATTTAATTCTCTTCCGGTCGCTGGGAAATAATTTCGGTGATGACTGCAGCATCATCGATGTTCATTTTCGAGTTTCCAAAGAGAAATTGCTACCAAACCGTGTTAAATTGGGATTGTTTGCAAAACTGGATTTGATTTTGAAATTCAAAGAGATAGCTGAATATACAAAAGGAGTTTGGATGTGATTGATTTCAAAAGTGATTTTGAAATTTTGGGAAATTGTTAAAAACTCTGGAATCTTATTTTAATTGTTTATAGAAAAACAAATAAAAAGAAATAAATATACTTGACTAAATTTAATGTATAATCCGGAATAAAGAGTAAAATGTGAATGGGATAGCTTTAATGGATTGAAGTGATGAAATAAACCAAATATTAGGTATAAATTGGAATAAATTACTTAATGGAGTAATGGATTATGGAAATAGAACCTTAATTGGCTGAAAGAAAGTTGATTTTGTAATTTGGATATGAAATGGGAAATGAACTTGGATTAAGTAGAAATTATTAATTGCAATCCGAGATAAAATACTAACAAATCGAATGTGGATGATATAAATAAAGCTCGACACATATATTTTGGATGCTGTTAAGTGAAATAAATTGGAACAAAATTAACTTAAGTGTGAATGAACTCAAGTATAAATAAATGGAATATGACCTTGAAATATTATCCAAATGAGTTTGGGTTATGGAATTTAAATTGGTTAAATAGAAATTGAATTGTGAATTAATAAAATTGGGTAGTGAATTAAAAATGAATAGTAGAATCAGAATTTGAGTTATTAATTAAAATTCGACTTGGAGTATCAACACATTAAATATAAGTGGAAATGTGTTAAACAAAAATGAAAATTTGAATTAAAATAGTGATGGCTTGTATTGCAAACGAAAATTCAAGTGGGTATGAATGAAAATGGCCTTGGATATTATTCAATGAACGGAATATTGAATTTAGAATTAAAAAGGGACAAATTGAATGAATTGGTGCAAACTGCAATGAAAATGAACTTAAGTTGTTAACTTAAGTAAATGTTGGATGAAGACTGTACTCAAATCGAGGTGTTGAAATCAATTGAGAATTAATTATTGAATGAAATAGCCTGGATTGTTTTCGAGCTAAATAAATGGATGTGAATAAATTAAATGGAATGGGTTGAGTATTGTTGGGAAAAAAAAAATGGGAATAAGGGTCGAACATTTCATATGTGCTTATGGAAGTATATAACATGCATTGTTTGTAGAATCCATGTTTTAGCAATTTAAATTTTAGTGAAATGTAAATAAACTTTGTATATTTGGCACTTACATGTTGTAATTGAGTTAGTACAGGTTCAGGGAAGTCGGTTGGCTGAATCTGATGGCACAACATGCTAAAATAAATAACCGCTTTGCTTTAAAAATGCTAAAATAAGGTACGCTTACGCAAAAATTCATAATAGGAGATATGAACTGCATATATTGATATATATTGTGATTTCCGGCCTGAGGCCGATGTATATATATATTTGTGCATCCTGCGATATCGCAGAAGTCCCTCCGTACAAGGGAGACTCTACCAAAATTTTCCGTAAATTTTGGGAGTTAGAAAATTTTTGAAAATTTTTGGAAATTTTCACTAACAACAAATGAATTAAAATTTGTTAAACAAATAAGGTTGAAACTGAGTATTGAAATCTATTTAAAATGTGAAAGTAAAGTAAGTGAAATCGAAGGAACTAACGAAAGTAAAGCTTGCAAACAAACTTTTAATTGAGATTTAAATTAATTAGTAAGTGCAACTAATTCAATATTCAAAGTGGAAGATAAATTGAATTCAAGTGGAAATGTAAACGCAAAAGTGGATAGAAATGGATAGGAACTTCAATAGTGAAGTGAAAATATGTATAAGCAGTATGTAAAATGTTTATCTTAAACTTAAGAAATGAATAGTGAATTCTTAAGAAAATGTGGTACTGAAAGTATGCTAAGTGAATAATTGAATTAAGGTGAAACTTAAGTTGTGAAATGGGAAAGTTGTGAATAAGGGGATAACAATCAAAAAGGAATGTGAATAAAGGAGAATTGATATAACTGATAATCAATTGGAATTTATACGTAAGATGTACGTATATTATTTTATTCGCATAGCTATTTGGTCCAGATGTCGAACACAGAATTTCGAGATAGATATATCGATCCGAGTTGGAATTTTTCACTCGATTTTCAACGGCGAGCCTGGATATGGAATGTTGATTGATTCTGGATATTCTCTATCATAGTTTGTGGCTATGCAAGGAGAATGACGGTTTCTGATCAAGAAACCAGATCTGAGTCCGCACTAGGAAGTCGGGTGGACGATACTAGTTCGGAAGTGAAATTGTGTGATCGAGTGAGCGATCGAATATGATATTGCGTACGAATGATATATGTGCATCGTACGGGCTTAAGTAAAACAAATATTGAAAATTTGTAAAGAAAAGTATAAAATGACTTTGGGTTTGGGAGTGAATATTATTGCTTAGTATGATATACAGGTGTATAAAAGCAATTGATAATTGGGATTTTTGATTTTAGAAGATAAATTTAATGGCCCGACAAAAGGTATGTATTTGAATTTCTATATGAAATTTGATTGGGTTTTTGATCCAGCCACTTGGCTTTTTGTTTTCTTCTTGAGATTGGGAGGCCGTAGAGCCATTTTGTAGTAGTACCGAGCTAGCCGCGCAAAGGAGACGCTGGCGAAATTTTTCGGAAATTTAGGGAGTTAGGAAAATTTTGGAAAATTTTGATAATTCAAAATTGAATTCAAATTTAAATTTGAATGGATAAGTAGGTGGTATGGGTTGAACTTATGAATAAGTTTGGGAAGTTAAAAGATGATTAGAGTATCATTAATAAAAGATTGTTTGGGTATTGTTAAAACTGTTTGAATTTGGAAAATAGTTAACGGGGATTGAATCATTCTTCTTAACTAGTAATTTCGGGGACGAAATTCTTTTAAGGGGGGAGGAATGTGACGACCCGGAATTTTTGTATATTTGAAATTGGAATATTTAATTAATTTTAAATATTCAGAGGTTAATTATAAGCTTAAATTTCAAATATCGCTGTTTATTGAGTAATTTAATAATTAAATTAAATTTATTTGAAGTTGGATAAAATAGTAAATATGGCATTCTAAGCTAATTAAAAATATTTTGAAAGCTCGTAAAATTCGTAATGATAATACTGAAGATAATAGAAGCTTCAGAATGTAATTTCAAACTGTTTTGATCAGTTTTGAAATTATATCGTTTAAATTGAATTTAAAAATAGCCTTCCGGGGCACAGTCTCAGAATTCGACGAAACCAGTTCCGTTGGATCCGTAATATTGTATTATTAACGGATTTCAAATTTCGTAGTAATTGGAATTGTTGTGTGACCGTACGGTAAATAAACGCCTAGAATAATTAATCGTTTTAATTCAAAATATCGTACATCTTTTCACCTGTCAAAAATCTTTCATCACAGCTGTAACGACCCAGAATTTTGACCAAATTAAATTGAGAATATTTAATTTATTTTAAATATTTGAACGACGATTTAATTTGAATCCCGAAGTTAACTGGGAATTTGACGATTAAAATTTATAATTTAATCTATTGAATGCTGAACAAAAATTTGAATCTTCAATTTTAAGCCGAAGAAAAATATTTCAAAAGCTTTTAATAATTCGTATTGGTAATACTGAGGATAATAGAAGCTTCAGAAATTGATTTGGGAAACAATCTGTTCAGATTTGAAATTTATATCGTTCGATCGATATTTAAAAATAGCCGTCCGAGGCACAGTCTCGGAATTCGACGAAACCAGTTCCATTGGGTCCGTAATATTGAATTATTGTCGGATTTCCAATTTCGTATTTTTCGAAGTTGATATGTGAGAATACGACAGGCAAACGTATTGAAATTTTGAACGGTTTCAATTTAAATTTAAAATTTTATTTCAGACAACGTCCCTAGATTCTTGCCTAAAATCACACGTTCTCTTCCCTTAAATCACGCCGTAGCCCATGCTTGAAATCACGAAATGTTCGTGCAACCCATCCCCCTTCAAATTTAAATAATCCCGTTCTAAATCAGTTCGAAGAAGAAAATAAAAAAACTCTCGTTCAAATAGAAATGGCAGCCGAAGCCCTCTACTCTCATTAAAACGAAATCGAAGCAAGGGCCACTCTCGTTCAATTTTAAAATCGCGGTAGGCTAGGGCAAAGATTCACGTCGCCGGTGATGGTGGGCGACGAGCGCGCACGCGAGCGAAGGGGCGACTCGCGATGGATGGTGGCAGGCGGCAACTCGATTTGGGGAGGCGACATTATCGTGAGGTCGAGGTCGCGATGTGGGGCCGAGGACAGTGAAGGAGGAGGAGGATTCGCGATGGTCTGGGAGGCGTTCAATTCAGGTGATGGTCTCGCGACATTTATTGATGGGTTCTAAGGTGATGAAGGGGGCAGCAGTGAAAGGGGCGAAGTCGAAGTCGAAGTTCTGGGCTCGAACTCGCGTGCAGGTTGAACTCGGTGATGTTTTGGGTGTGTCGCGAATGAGGGGAGGATCGCGTGGGTGTCGATCGACTGGCAGTGGGCTCGAGTTCGAGCTTGGTTCGTTCGTTTGGGCAGTAAGTATTTTTTTTCATTTATTTTGTTTAAAATTATATATACAGAGATAGGGATTTTTTTTATAACAGTAAAATAAATTTTTTTTTTATTTGGTTATGAACTGTTATGTGAAAATAATAAATTAGTACGAGAAAATTTAGTTTTAATTTGGAATTTCGAGTTAAACAAAAATTTAAGGAGATGGGAAAATCTGTAAAAAGGAGAAATAGCCTAAGTTAAGTTTAATTATTTAAAATAAAAATTTATTAAAGGGAAAAAATTAGTTTAAATGAAACTATTGATTTATTTAAACAATCAAGGGCGGAAATTGGTTATTTGATTAGTTCGAAAGTTAATTAATTTGAATAAAATTGTTTATACCAGGTTGAAATCAAGAAAACAAATTGGATGGAAAATGAATGGCAAAAAAAAAAATTAAAAAGCTAAGGTGAGATTTTCTCACTCGAAGGAAAATTTGAATTTACAGTTATTATTGGTTGATGATTGTTATTGAATGTGCTATTAGATATGATAGGATATATCTATATATATAGCAGTATATACATATTGGCATATGTATATATTGGATTGATGATTTTCCCGCCTCGTATAGCGGATGAGACCCTATTGCGCCGTTAGTAAGCGGATTTATAAAAACCTATATACCGCGATAATTCCGTACTGGAGCGGAATTGGTATTGTGCTGACGTCTTTGGATGCAGGGAAACAGGTTGGAGGGATCCAACTGGATTCCTCACCGTATTGATTATTTACAAATATTTTGATATATTCTGTTATCATATGATGATATATGATATTGACTGTTGTGATGGACTAATTGATGTTGTTGCATCATCGGATTCAGTTTTGAAATGTAAAAATAACGACCTTTACTTTAAAAAGATTTTTAAAGTGATGTTTGAAAATATACGTTTTATGGAATTTTTGAATCAATTTATAAACGTGAAATTTTAAAGTTATAAAAGTTATAATTTTTAGTGAAATATAACCGAAGTGTCGTTTTTGAAATAAAAGTCGATTTATTTATAAAATGGTTTAAGCTGGGATTTTTGAATAACTATAAACGATTTGTATAGGAAGATTTATAAAATGGATATTTTATAAATAAAAATATTGGACTTATAAAACGAATTTTTATAAGTGTTGAAAAGAAGTATAAAAGGATTTCATAAGTGAATGAAATTAATAGATTTATAACGTGAAGTTATAAAGTGAATAGATGTTGTAGAATAAACGATTTATAAGTAATTTACTTATAAATTAGATTTTTGCACTTAATTGGGATATAAATAGAAATTGCTAAATGAAATGATTTCATAAGTTGAAATTGTTATGAAGTATAAATGTGATTTATAAACGTTATTTATAAATCTGGGATCACTTATTTTGATAAGTAATTTTAGAAGTTAATAAGAGGAGAATTTTATAAATCGAAGTTGTTAGAAAATATAAAGGTGAATTTATAAACGTTGTTTTATGAATTCGAAATCAATCAAATTTGATGAATGTAATATAGAAGTTATTAAGGGAATTTTATCCATGATTTTGGATAGTGGATAATTCTTGGAATAAAACGTGTAGAAAAGATTGAAATGTAATTATTGAAGTATATTCACGATTTTGGATAGTGAATATATCGTTAAGTAAAATGGATAGTTTTGGAAAAGTGATATTGAAAAATGAAGTTAAACATTTTAAAGATGTTTTAAAATGTATTATAAATCAAAAGCAGAGATTTCCGCAGTTCTTGTTGGAATAGACGTTTTCGAGAAATTTAAGGAAATGGTGGACTATAACATTGTTGTTATAGTAAATGATTTCCGAAAGGAAATGTTTTGATGTAGTATTGGGATTTATATATCTATCTAAATCCGAATCCCTATACTAGTGATTTCGAGTCGTCGTAACGATGTTTTACACAACATTCGTTTTGACTCAAATAGATGTTGAAATTTATGATTTCCTTAAAGAATGAATATATACTTAATTTGATTTAAGTATATCGAATATTTTCTAAGTGTTGAAAATAAATGATTTGTGAATTACTTATTTTTAAATAAGTATGGAAATGCTTTTCCAATATGAAGTGAACTGTTTAGAGATTTTATCTTTTAAAGATAAATTGAAAAGTGAACATTTGAAAATTTGTTTCAAACGGTTAAGTGTGGAAATTATATATCTAGTAAAGATATTTTGGAAGATAAAATAATTTGGGAAAATTATTTGGAATCTGATGATGTTGCGCATCTTTATTGATAGTTAAATAACCGACTATCAATAATTACCTTTAGATAGGTATTTGTTGTGAATTGGATGAATTTGAATGCCACACTTATTTTTGAATAATCGCTCACTATTCGGGTTAGCCGGGAAAGGACCATGGGGTCATATAACCCATTCCGAATATGTGATACGTCGTTATGAATTGCATTTGAAGACCGGTGTTGAAGACCGGATATTTTTGAAAACGAAAGGATTACCGTCGAGTTACTCTACATCGACTGATCTTCGATTTAGAGGTTTTATCACCCTTAGTGACGGGAAGTCCTGACGTGATTGAAAATTATCCGGAATTGCAAGGGCTTCGTGAGAAGTGCCTTCGGTTCTGTTCGATCCCGGAACAGACTTGTATGGATTGTGTGTCTGACGTTACAATTTGAGATATAAAGCTGATTTCTTTCAAATACATTTCTGTTGGTGGCGGAGAATTTATTCTCTTAGCTTAACACCCTTCTCTGAGACGTACGAGCTCAAAGGTTATGTAGTTGAAATTTATCAGCGATATATCCCAATTTGGTAACGTGGCATACTGAGTGTTGCTGTGAAATGATCAGTGTTTGATCATTTGTGATATGATCATTTGTTTGATCTTATATCTTTGTGATCATAGGTTGATCATTTTGTTTGACCCGAAGCAGGGCTTTTTGTTGAAAGCGTAGCTTTGTGGACGAGACTTCGTCGAACCTCACACCCCGGAAATGGTCGAAACAGGAAGGATGCAGCAAGGTTCTAGGGAGTAGCGCCCCTTAGTGTATGTCATTCCTTCTGGATAAAGGTGGTATCATGGTATGGAGCCCAGATACTTAGCCTCTGTGGTTGCTGCAAAATTTATTTCTTTGTGGTTGTTGCGAATCGGGGATCCTCGGGAAGATCGGTGACGATCGGGGGATGGCATACGCGTGTCAGTAGTTACCTACTTTTGCAGAGGTAACCCGGCCTTGTGTTGGCAGAGATCTAACCGTAATGTTAGGTTATTTCTCGGGTCGTCTATTCCAGGGACGTACCCATCGTGGATAGGAAGTTCCTTTGCCTGACCATTTGTTGGAAATCCAAAGAAATAATACGTGACTTGTACGGTTTTAGTTGTAGAACCTATCATTCACTTATGGTGGTCACCACTGTTTGGATGGTAGCTATAGTAGGCATAAGTGCGGAATGCCTATGCTGGCTAAGATTAATATTATACTTTCGAAATGTTTTCTACACTATGCACTAATAATAATATCAAAATGATTTGATTTTGCGTAGTAAGCATCTTTGACTATCATAAGAAGAAATCTCCTCCAATTCTGCGTTTGCATTGTGTGTGTGGTGGGAGGTCTTATGGTAGTTTCATTTTCCAAAAGCATTGCGAATTGACTTTAAAAATGTTTCTGTTGTTTAATTTAAAGAATAACTGTTTTACGATCTCACACCAGTCACCATGACTGACTCAGAGTTTATTGTTCCCTTCTAAACTCTGGGTGCCCACCAATTTCCACACGGGCAGCCTAGAGTTATATTATCAGGATATTCTGGATATTCTGGATCTTGGAGATAAGCTGGATGGCGAGACGTAGTATTTGTATCTGATAGTATTTATTCCACTATGTATTCTGTATGAGGACAAGTTTATATAACTGTCCATTGTTGTATATTGACTCTGATTGATGTATGTATAAAATGATATAGTTCTTTGTTTTAGAGATTGTTCATTTATCTATTATATATTGTTCCGCTGCGATATGTGAGATTCTGATATTGTTCTGTATATGTTGTTGCTTTGTTGTTCTTCTTCTCTTTTTCTTCTATCTTCTTCTTCTACCTCTTTCTTCTTTCTTAAACCATAACTTTTCGGGTTTCCGGCATTCGATGGCTCAGCAGTCGATAAAGCGAGTATCGATGTTGAATTTTCGAAAGTCGAAAATTTTCGGGATGTTACAAGTGGTATCAGAGCATATGGTTAAGCGACAACCCTGCTCTGTTGGGTGTTACTCATTAGAGATAGAGTCAGTAGTACTCTAGAATGAGTTGAGTGTAATAATAGATATGAGAGCGTATTTGTTAGTGAATATAAAATTGTTTTATATTGTGATGATTGGTTTGTTGAGTGGTATATGGATTCTGGTCGGTATTGTCCGTACAACTCTATCGATAGGGATCTCTAAACACTTATATAGAACAATTCGGCACAGTATTGTTTTAAATAGGGTAAATGAGATAATTTTGCCTAAAACTATTTTCGTATATAAAAGAAATGATTTTTCTGTAAACTACTATAGTATATGGATGTTTGGATGTTAGAAAGTAATGACATTGAAATATTATCATTGTTATGTTGAAATTGAATAAGAAATTCAAATCGTAACTCCAAAGTTAAGAAATAAATTCACCTATAAATGAAATTTGAGAATGTAAATTATAAATGTAATTTGTAATTTAAAACGAAATTCCAGAGAAGTTTTTGGAAATGGTTTTGAAAAGAATTTGAAAATTTTGGAGATTTGAAAAGTTTAAATCTTTTTGATTTGAAAATGGATTTCAAAGGATTTTGGAAAAATGTTTTGAAGAGATGAAAGCTCTAAACTCTTTTCGGTCGCTGGAAAATAATTCCGATGATGATCGCGACATCACCGGTGTTCATTTTCGGGTTTCCAAAAGAGGAATTGCTGCCAAATTATTTTTAAATGAAAGTTGTTTGGAAAATTTGGGTTTTCTTTTGGAAATTCAAAGGATGATTTGAATTGTTTTCAAAATGATTTTTGAAAAGATTTAAAAGACTCTGGAATGCTATATAAAAATATTTATGAAATATTACTAAGTTGATAACTTATACCAATTGAATTTTGGTAGGATAAATTTAACTTAAAAGAATGAAGTTAAATTAAAGTAAGTATAAGTGAAATTCAACTTGAAATGTTAAGTGAATTATCAATTGAATAAATAAATGTATTGGATGCTAATCAATCTAATGAAAGTAAATTGATATGGAAGAATGAATGTAAGTGTAAATTCATCAAAGCTAATTGAAAGGTGTTGAACCAAATTGAATGCTAAAATTTATTTTGAAATTGTAAGTAAGTAAGACTGAATTGAATTCAGATTTGTGAAAAACAAAGTGAACTATTAAACTAAAATTAGTAAGTGAAGCTAATTGAATGAAGTGAATAAGATTAAAACTGAATGTTGAAACCAAATTTGAATAAATGAATTAGAATCGGTGATAAATTAGTAAATGAAACTAATCTAAAATAGTGCAGTTGAATGAAAGATAGTTGATAAACATTCAATATTCAGAATAGAAGGTAAAATTTAATTCAAATGAAATTGAAATGTGAAATTGAATGAAAAATATGTAACTTCAATGGTGAAGTAAAAATGATATAAGAAGTATATATTGAAAATTTGTAATCGAATTTGCAAAATGATTTGAATGCTGTAACTAGATATAATGGCTAGTAGGATATACAGGTGTATAAAGGGATTGGAAAATTTATTTCACAGATAAATTTGAATTGCTCGAAAAAGGTACGTATTTGAGTTTTAATATGAGTTTTTGATGATTTCTCTCTAGCCACTTGGCTTTTTCTTTTTCTTTTTGAAATCTGAGAGTCCGTAGGGACGTTTTGTAGTCGTACCGTATTAGCCGCGCAAAGGAGACGCTGGCGAAATTTTTCGAAAATTCCGAGTGTTAGAAAATTTTTGAGAAATTTTGAAAGTTTAAAATTTGAATTTAAACTCGAATTTGAATTTGGAAGTAAACAATGTTGTTTGGAACTTATAATTGAAGTTAGAAAGTTAGTTGAATAATAACGAATCTTTAGTAGAGAGATTTGTTTTGATGAATTAATAAGACTATTAAATTGTGAAAAATAGTAGACGAGTTAAGGACCATTTTTCCTAACTTGTAATTTCGAGGACGAAATTCTTTTAAGGAGGGAAGTCTGTAACGACCTAGAATTTTGACCAAATTAAATTGAGAATATTTAATTTATTTTAAATATTTGAACGACGATTTAATTTGAATCCCGAAGTTAACTGGGAATTTGACGATTAAAATTTATAATTTAATCTATTGAATGCTGAACAAAAATTTGAATCTTCAATTTTAAGCCGAAGAAAAATATTTCAAAAGCTTTTAATAATTCGTATTGGTAATACTGAGGATAATAGAAGCTTCAGAAATTGATTTGGGAAACAATCTGTTCAGATTTGAAATTTATATCGTTCGATCGATATTTAAAAATAGCCGTCTGAGGCACAGTCTCGGAATTCGACGAAACCAGTTCCATTGGGTCCGTAATATTGAATTATTGTCGGATTTCCAATTTCGTATTTTTCGAAGTTGATATGTGAGAATACGACAGGCAAACGTATTGAAATTTTGAACGGTTTCAATTTAAATTTAAAATTTTATTTCAGACAACGTCCCTAGATTCTTGCCTAAAATCACACGTTCTCTTCCCTTAAATCACGCCGTAGCCCATGCTTGAAATCACGAAATGTTCATGCAACCCATCCCCCTTCAAATTTAAATAATCCCGTTCTAAATCAGTTCGAAGAAGAAAATAAAAAAACTCTCGTTCAAATAGAAATGGCAGCCGAAGCCCTCTACTCTCATTAAAACGAAATCGAAGCAAGGGCCACTCTCGTTCAATTTTAAAATCGCGGCAGGCTAGGGCAAAGATTCACGTCGCCGGTGATGGTGGGCGACGAGCGCGCACGCGAGCGAAGGGGCGACTCGCGATGGATGGTGGCAGGCGGCAACTCGATTTGGGGAGGCGACATTATCGTGAGGTCGAGGTCGCGATGTGGGGCCGAGGACAGTGAAGGAGGAGGAGGATTCGCGATGGTCTGGGAGGCGTTCAATTCAGGTGATGGTCTCGCGACATTTATTGATGGGTTCTAAGGTGATGAAGGGGGCAGCAGTGAAAGGTGCGAAGTCGAAGTCGAAGTTCTGGGCTCGAACTCGCGTGCAGGTTGAACTCGGTGATGTTTTGGGTGTGTCGCGAACGAGGGGAGGATCGCGTGGGTGTCGATCGACTGGTAGTGGGCTCGAGTTCGAGCTTGGTTCGTTCGTTTGGGCAGTAAGTATTTTTTTTCATTTATTTTGTTTAAAATTATATATACAGAGATAGGGATTTTTTTTATAACAGTAAAATAATTTTTTTTTTTATTTGGTTATGAACTGTTATGTGAAAATAATAAATTAGTACGAGAAAATTTAGTTTTAATTTGGAATTTCGAGTTAAACAAAAATTTAAGGAGATGGGAAAATCTGTAAAAAGGAGAAATAGCCTAAGTTAAGTTTAATTATTTAAAATAAAAATTTATTAAAGGGAAAAAATTAGTTTAAATGAAACTATTGATTTATTTAAACAATCAAGGGCGGAAATTGGTTATTTGATTAGTTCGAAAGTTAATTAATTTGAATAAAATTGTTTATACCAGGTTGAAATCAAGAAAACAAATTGGATGGAAAATGAATGGCAAAAAAAAAAAAATTAAAAAGCTAAGGTGAGATTTTCTCACTCGAAGGAAAATTTGAATTTACAGTTATTATTGGTTGATGATTGTTATTGAATGTGCTATTAGATATGATAGGATATATCTATATATATAGCAGTATATACATATTGGCATATGTATATATTGGATTGATGATTTACCCGCCTCGTATAGCGGATGAGACCCTATTGCGCCGTTAGTAAGCGGATTTATAAAAACCTATATACCGCGATAATTCCGTACTGGAGCAGAATTGGTATTGTGCTGACGTCTTTGGATGCAGGGAAACAGGTTGGAGGGATCCAACTGGATTCCTCACCGTATTGATTATTTACAGATATTTTGATATATTCTGTTATCATATGATGATATATGATATTGACTGTTGTGATGGACTAATTGATGCTGTTGCATCATCGGATTCAGTTTTGAAATGTAAAAATAACGACCTTTACTTTAAAAAGATTTTTTAAGTGATGTTTGAAAATATACGTTTTATGGAATTTTTGAATCAATTTATAAACGTGAAATTTTAAAGTTATAAAAGTTATAATTTTTAGTGAAATATAACCGAAGTGTCGTTTTTGAAATAAAAGTCGATTTATTTATAAAATGGTTTAAGCTGGGATTTTTGAATAACTATAAACGATTTGTATAGGAAGATTTATAAAATGGATATTTTATAAATAAAAATATTGGACTTATAAAACGAATTTTTATAAGTGTTGAAAAGAAGTATAAAAGGATTTCATAAGTGAATGAAATTAATAGATTTATAACGTGAAGTTATAAAGTGAATAGATGTTGTAGAATAAACGATTTATAAGTAATTTACTTATAAATTAGATTTTTGCACTTAATTGGGATATAAATAGAAATTGCTAAATGAAATGATTTCATAAGTTGAAATTGTTATGAAGTATAAATGTGATTTATAAACGTTATTTATAAATCTGGGATCACTTATTTTGATAAGTAATTTTAGAAGTTAATAAGAGGAGAATTTTATAAATCGAAGTTGTTAGAAAATATAAAGGTGAATTTATAAACGTTGTTTTATGAATTCGAAATCAATCAAATTTGATGAATGTAATATAGAAGTTATTAAGGGAATTTTATCCATGATTTTGGATAGTGGATAATTCTTGGAATAAAACGTGTAGAAAAGATTGAAATGTAATTATTGAAGTATATTCACGATTTTGGATAGTGAATATATCGTTAAGTAAAATGGATAGTTTTGGAAAAGTGATATTGAAAAATGAAGTTAAACATTTTAAAGATGTTTTAAAATGTATTATAAATCGAAAGCAGAGATTTCCGCAGTTCTTGTTGGAATAGACGTTTTCGAGAAATTTAAGGAAATGGTGGACTATAACACTGTTGTTATAGTAAATGATTTCCGAAAGGAAATGTTTTTATGTAGTATTGGGATTTATATATCTATCTAAATCCGAATCCCTATACTAGTGATTTCGAGTCGTCGTAACGATGTTTTACGCAACATTCGTTTTGACTCAAATAGATGTTGAAATTTATGATTTCCTTAAAGAATGAATATATACTTAATTTGATTTAAGTATATCGAATATTTTCTAAGTGTTGAAAATAAATGATTTGTGAATTACTTATTTTTAAATAAGTATGGAAATGCTTTTCCAATATGAAGTGAACTGTTTAGAGATTTTATCTTTTAAAGATAAATTGAAAAGTGAACATTTGAAAATTTGTTTCAAACGGTTAAGTGTGGAAATTATATATCTAGTAAAGATATTTTGGAAGATAAAATAATTTGGGAAAATTATTTGGAATCTGATGATGTTGCGCATCTTTATTGATAGTTAAATAACCGACTATCAATAATTACCTTTAGATAGGTATTTGTTGTGAATTGGATGAATTTGAATGCCACACTTATTTTTGAATAATCGCTCACTATTCGGGTTAGCCGGGAAAGGACCATGGGGTCGTATAACCCATTCCGAATATGTGATACGTCGTTATGAATTGCATTTGAAGACCGGTGTTGAAGACCGGATATTTTTGAAAACGAAAGGATTACCGTCGAGTTACTCTACATCGACTGATCTTCGATTTAGAGGTTTTATCACCCTTAGTGACGGGAAGTCCTGACGTGATTGAAAATTATCCGGAATTGCAAGGGCTTCGTGAGAAGTGCCTTCGGTTCTGTTCGATCCCGGAACAGACTTGTATGGATTGTGTGTCTGACGTTACAATTTGAGATATAAAGCTGATTTCTTTCAAATACATTTCTGTTGGTGGCGGAGAATTTATTCTCTTAGCTTAACACCCTTCTCTGAGACGTACGAGCTCAAAGGTTATGTAGTTGAAATTTATCAGCGATATATCCCAATTTGGTAACGTGGCATACTGAGTGTTGCTGTGAAATGATCAGTGTTTGATCATTTGTGATATGATCATTTGTTTGATCTTATATCTTTGTGATCATAGGTTGATCATTTTGTTTGACCCAAAGCAGGGCTTTTTGTAGAAAGCGTAGCTTTGTGGACGAGACTTCGTCGAACCTCACACCCCGGAAATGGTCGAAACAGGAAGGATGCAGCAAGGTTCTAGGGAGTAGCGCCCCTTAGTGTATGTCATTCCTTCTGGATAAAGGTGGTATCATGGTATGGAGCCCAGATACTTAACCTCTGTGGTTGCTGCAAAATTTATTTCTTTGTGGTTGTTGCGAATCGGGGATCCTCGGGAAGATCGGTGACGATCGGGGGATGGCATACGCGTGTCAGTAGTTACCTACTTTTGCAGAGGTAACCCGGCCTTGTGTTGGCAGAGATCTAACCGTAATGTTAGGTTATTTCTCGGGTCGTCTATTCCAGGGACGTACCCATCGTGGATAGGAAGTTCCTTTGCTTGACCATTTGTTGGAAATCCAAAGAAACAATACGTGACTTGTACGGTTTTAGTTGTAGAACCTATCATTCACTTATGGTGGTCACCACTGTTTGGATGGTAGCTATAGTAGGCATAAGTGCGGAATGCCTATGCTGGCTAAGATTAATATTATACTTTCGAAATGTTTTCTACACTATGCACTAATAATAATATCAAAATGATTTGATTTTGCGTAGTAAGCATCTTTGACTATCATAAGAAGAAATCTCCTCCAATTCTGCGTTTGCATTGTGTGTGTGGTGGGAGGTCTTATGGTAGTTTCATTTTCCAAAAGCATTGCGAATTGACTTTAAAAATGTTTCTGTTGTTTAATTTAAAGAATAACTGTTTTACGATCTCACACCAGTCACCATGACTGACTCGGAGTTTATTGTTCCCTTCTAAACTCTGGGTGCCCACCAATTTCCACACGGGCAGCCTAGAGTTATATTATCAGGATATTCTGGATATTCTGGATCTTGGAGATAAGCTGGATGGCGAGACGTAGTATTTGTATCTGATAGTATTTATTCCGCTGTGTATTCTGTATGAGGACAAGTTTATATAACTGTCCATTGTTGTATATTGACTCTGATTGATGTATGTATAAAATGATATAGTTCTTTGTTTTAGAGATTGTTCATTTATCTATTATATATTGTTCCGCTGCGATATGTGAGATTCTGATATTGTTCTGTATCTGTTGTTGCTTTGTTGTTCTTCTTCTCTTTTTCTTCTATCTTCTTCTTCTACCTCTTTCTTCTTTCTTAAACCATAACTTTTCGGGTTTCCGGCATTCGATGGCTCAGCAGTCGATAAAGCGAGTATCGATGTTGAATTTTCGAAAGTCGAAAATTTTCGGGATGTTACAACAGCCGTATTATTTTTCCTCTCAGCTTCTCCCACACGCTACCCTCCCTTCCAAAATATAATCTCCTCTCTCCCTCCACTATCAGTTCAATAACCCACGAGAGCTATACGAAAAGAAAAAAAAAGAGATAATAAATTCAAAATCGCACCCTTCTTTCCTCTCGTTCCCATGCCATTCAAATCATAAAATCGAATTCAAAAATATAGAGAGGGCGGCCTCGTCCCTCTACCTACTCGTCCCTCTTTCGATTAGGGCTTGACCTAATCGATGTTGCCGACTGATTTTAGCAATCGCGATGCTGAAGGTGGCCTTCGATTCTCGTGGGATAGGGGTTGGCATCGATCGCTTGTAATCACGATAAGGTGGGGCTGTTGAAGTGGATCGCGCGTGGGTAGGCTTAGGGCGAGAGTCTCGATTTGGGCTCAGGGTTTGGGTCGCGTTCGTGCGACGGAGGATGGAGACGCTTATGTCTTCGGCAATTCGATTAGGAGTAGGAAGAGTATGCCTCATCATCGATGGATTGGGGTTTGCGAATGGAAGGCTTGTTCTGGTGGGTTCGTCGTAGTCGGGGTGGTAGTGCGTGGTCGAGATATACATTGCTGTGAGGTATTTTCTAATTTTATCTAGATTTATTTTAAAATTTAAGAAGTTAATTTTTATTTTACTTTAAAGAAAAGTTTTTACAGTCTAGGAAATTACTGTTCTTATTAGATTATAAAATATATATATTCAGTTATAAACTGTTTAAACAGAATATGTATATATAGATGTGGATTTGAAAAGAAATTATAATATGAATTTTAATGTTGGGAAGTTTCCAAATCTATATAGATTATTATTTTAGTATATATAGTTTGAAAATAAAATAGATATACATCTTTTAATTTACTAGTTTAATTTTAAAGTAATATATTTGTTTAAAACTATTTTGGGTCAGTAAAAGATCATTAAAGAAAATTAGTTTGAAATATAATTATTCATTAAATATTAATCATTAGTTAAGATTTAATCATATGCCAATTAAAATCATTTTATGGAAATTTGATCATTTAGTTAATTCAAATATTAATAAAAATCATCAAAATGTTATACAAGGTCTGGAATCGGGGAAAGACAGACCGGATTGGATTGGATTGAAAATTAAAGGTCAAAGGTGAGTTAATCTCACTCAGTTAAATTATAATTTAAATTTAATTGGTTAAATTTAAATATTGATGGATGTTTGGATTGATTGATTTGATTGATTTGATTGATGTGCTATATATATATAGTAGTATATAGCAATATATACATATTGGCATATGTATATATTGGAGTTGTTGATATTCCCGCATTATATAGCGGATGAGACCCTATGCGCCGCATAATAGCGGATGATTTTATATTAAAACCCATATACCGCGATATTCCACTTTGAAGTGAAATTGGTATTGTGCTAACATCTGTGGATGCAGGGAAACAGGTTGGAGGGATCCAACTGGATTCCTCAAAATATTTAATTTTGTTTAAATATTCTGTGATATGATTGTTGATATCATGTGATGAATTATATGGATAATTGGATGTTATGGTTTGGTTGGACCGATTTGGATATGCTGAGTTATCAAAATCTCTAGTATGGAAATTTTGAAAAGAAATAAAAGAGTAAATTTTTAAGTAAAATAATTATAAGAGTTTGGAATAAATTTGAGAATGAATCTGATTAAGAATAAAAGTGATTTCCAACATTCTAATAAATATGGAAAAGAAGAATTTTGAATAAACCGAGAAATATTGAATTTAAAAACTTATGTGATATTATTTAAAGGAATAAATAATTTATTTTAATTCAATGTTTAAATGTAATTAAAAAGAAAGAAGGAATTTGGTAAAATTTGAAACTTGTGTTTTCAGTTTAAAGATTTTAAATCATAATGAGAAATAAAATCTGGAAGTTAATGAATTTGGAAATAAATGGATTAAGTAAGGAAATTTATTTCAAAGTAAAATAAATTGGGAAATCAATTGTTAATTGATTTAAATACTTTGGGATTTGAAATTTAAAGAGAAATGAGATTTTGGAGAGATAAACTGGGTTTATAAAGTGAAATGAAATATCAGTGGATATTTGAAAATATAAATTCAAGGTGGGAATTTATAAAAGAATATGAATTGGTTTAAAAATAAATGTTGATTTATTTTTAAAGGATGTGAAGAGAAGTGTATTTCCTTGGATTGCCAAGTACGTTTTTCAAAGCAATTTTAATATAAGTTAAAAGTTCTAAATTGTTTAAAAAGGCATGTTTTAGGAAATTGATTATTTCTAAAGGTTAATTTCTAAAGTAAGTATTTTCAAAAATCTATTATTGTAGTAATTATATAAAAGTGATTTGGTATTATGTTTTAAAGAGGAAATTTAGTTTATATTATAAAGTGGTTTATTTTAAAGTATATATTTTTAATAAAGTATTAAAGTAGTTTGATTTCAATGTTATAAAGTATATTTAAATAAAGTGTTTTTAAATTATTTTAAATTTAAAAGTATTTTGTACTTGGTGATTCAGTGAAAATAAATATTTGGGAAATGTATTCCGTAAGCGGAAATTGTTTTCAAATGAGCTTTGGAAATTTGGGAATATATCTTGGAAAGATATTTGGGCAAATAAATAATGTGGGAAATTATTTATTGTGTGATGGTTGCTTGTGGATGTTAATTGATAGTTAAATAACCGACTATCAATATTGGCCAAATGCGCTGATCGTTTCGAAGAGACCGTGATCGAGTTTCCGTATACTGGGATTCTAGGTCTGGAGACTCGAATACCACTTCGATCCGGTTTGTACGTTTCGTGTAACGTGTTCGGAGTCGAAGATGGAGCTGTGAAGTAGAAGGGCTAGTCGCTACTAATCCTGAGGATATTTCCAAAATGGATGTAGTAGGAATAGTGCCTTCGGTTCCGTTCGAACCCGGGACGGACTTGTATGGACGAATGCTTTCGTGACATCGTCAGGTGGACGATGGGCATTCTAAGGGATATGTTCTCTAAAGGTATCGTTTAGCCTCGAGCCTCATCAACCGGGAATGACTGAAAATCAGGGGTTATGCAGCAAGGCTTCGTGGGTAGCCCCCACTTGAGAGTAAAGTCATCCCTGTCTAGATGTCCCTTTATTTCGGCTTAGTGGTGCGGTTGCCGATCCCAACCGTGGGGTGATTTTATTTGGAATTATCCAGTAAGGGATGATTCCGGCCTTGTGTTGCAGGGGAGCGGGCGTACTCCTCGGTACTGTGATCTAGGCCACGTACTGTGACAGTTGGTACCCCAGTGCCTAGTCATTCGTTGGAAATCCATTCTTCCTACGTGCCTTGTACGGTATTTGTTTGTATACCTAGTATGCTGGAATTTAATCATGTAACAATTTCAGCTATTTTAATAAGTATTTGTGAATAGACACTATTATAATATCAGAGGATTTTTATAAAAAGTGTTTTAGCTATCGTAAGGTAAAAACCCGACATGTTTATTTGTGGCATGGTCTTACGAGATGCTTTTATTTTCAAAAGGATTTTTGAAACTTTAATAATCAATTGAGTGTGATTTTCTCACGCTGGTATTCCAGACTGACTCGGGTATTGTTTTATATGATGCTCGGGTCAGACCGAGTATTATAGGTTACAGGATATGATGCTGTGGAGCTCAGGAGACGAGCTGGATGGCGAGACGTATCTCTCGTACTTGTTTATATATATATTCCGCTGTGTTGATTGTTGTACTCTGTTGTATTGAGGACATGATATGGTTATTGTCCAGTTGTATGTTATGTGTTCTCTGATGTATACTCTGATGATATATTGTATAAAACTGATATAGTTATGATTTGTGTAAAGATCTGTTAATATATATTATATTTTATTCCGCTGCGATGGTTAGATTCTGATGTTGTCTTCCTACTTTCTTCTTCTACCTCTTCTTCTTTAACTAAAATTGTTCGACTTTTCCGGGACTGGAAATCCGGGTCGTTACACCGACCTGTTTGGACCCAAACCCAGCCCTTAGTCCCTGCCTTAGCTGAGCTTATTCCATCACTAACTGAACCATGTGAAGTTGAGAACAAGTGCAAACCATTCGATATGGTTTTGGGTATTGATTCCTTGAATTATTTGGTGATAATTTGTCACATCCCGAAATTTTCGACTTTCGAAAATTCGACATCGATACTCACTTTATCGACCGCCGAGAAATCGAGTGCCGGAAACTCCAATAGTGAGGGTTTTAGAAAGAAGAAATAGGTAGAAGAAGAAGAAAAGAAAAGAAAGAAAGAAGAACAACAACAGAACAAGAGCAGAAACAGAAAACAATATCAGAATCTCACATATCGCAGCGGAACAACATATAATAGATAAATGAATATCATTTAAAAACAAAAGAATTATATCTGTTATTACATTACATCACATCATATCATCAGAGTCAATAAACAACAAGGGCCAGTTATATAAACTTGTCCTCATACAGAATACACAGCGGAATAAATAATATCAGATACAAATACTACGTCTCGTCATCCAGCTTATCTCCAAAGCTCCAGAATATCCTGATAATCTAAATCTAGACTGCCCGTGTGGAAATTGGTGGGCACCCAGAGTTTAGAAGGGAAACAATAAACTCCGAGTCAGTCATGGTGACTGGTGTGAGATCGTAAAACAGTTATTCTTTAAAATAAACAACAGGATAATTTTAAAGTCAATTCGAAATGCTTTTGGAAAATGAAACTACCATAAGACCTCCCACCACACACACAATGCAAACGCAGACTTGGAGGAGATTTCTTCTTATGATAGTCAAAGATGCTTACTACGCAAAAATCAAATCATTTTTGGATATTATTATTAATGCATAGTGGAAAACATTTCGAAAGTAGAATATAAATCTTAGCCAGCATAGGTACCATTATATTATGCCTGCTATAGCTGCCTCCTGAGGAGACAGGTTATACAATTGAAATCGTAAAGGCTCGTATTGTTTCTTTGGATTTCCAACAAATGGTCAGGCTAAGGAACTTCCTATCCACGATGGGTACGTCCCTGGAATAGACGACCCGAGAACCTAACCGGATCTCTGCCAACACAAGGCCGGGTTACCTCTGCAAAAATAGGTAACTACTGACACGCGTATGCCATCCCCCGATCGTCACCGATCTTCCCGAGGATCCCCGATTCGCAACAAACCACATAGATAATAATAATGCAGTAACCACAGAGGTTAAGTATCTGGGCTCCATACCATGATACCACCTTTATCCAGAAGGAATGACATACACTAAGGGGCGCTACTCCCTAGAACCTTGCCGCATTCGTCCTGTTTCGACCATTTCCGGGGTGTGAGGCTCGACGAAGTCTCGTCCACAAAGCTACGCTTTCTATAAAAAGCCCTGCTTCGGGTCAAACAAAATGATCAACCTATGATCACAAAGATATAAGATCAAACAAATGATCATATCACAAATGATCAAACACTGATCATTTCACAGCAACACTCAGTATGCCACGTTACCAAATTGGGATATATCGCTGATAAATTCCAACTACATAACCTCTGAGCTCGTACGTCTCAGAGAAGGGTGTTAAGCTAAGAGAATAAATTCTCCGCCACCAACAGAAATGTATTTGAAAGAAATCAGCTTTATATCTCAAATTGTAACGTCAGACACACAATCCATACAAGTCTGTTCCAGAATCGAACAGAACCGAAGGCACTTCTCACGAAGCCCTTGCATATCCGGATAAATTTCTAATCACGTCAGGACTTCCCGTCACTAAGGGTGATAAAACCTCTAAATCGAAGATCAGTCGATGTAGAGTAACTCGACGGTAATCCTTCCGTTTTCAAAAATATCCGGTCTTCAACACCGGTCTTCAAATGCGATTCATAACGACGTATCACATATTCGGAATGGGTTATACGACCCCATGGTCCTTTCCCGGCTAACCCGAATAGTGAGCGATTTTTCAAAAAATAAGTGTGGCATTCAAATTCATCCAATTCACAACAAATACCTATCTAAAGGTAATTATTGATAGTCGGTTATTTAACTATCAATAAAGATGCGCAACATCATCAGATTCCAAATAATTTTCCAAATTATTTCATCTTCAAAAATATCTTTTACTAGATATAAAATTTCCACACTTCTAAAATAAATCGATATTTATTTTTAAACAAATTCCCATTTTCTTTATAAATTACATAGTGAATTTATATCTTCAAAATATCTACTGATATACGATTCTCAAATCGATTTCAAATATTCAATTTCATTTTATCTTTACAAAGATAAATTCTCAAACGTTCACTTCATATTGGAAAAGCAATTCCATACTTATTTAAAAATAAGTGTTTCACAAATCTATTTATTTTCAACATTTGAAAATATTCGATATACTTAAATCAAATTAAGTATATATTCATTCTTTAAGGAAAACATTCTTTAAACATCTATTTGAGTCAAAACGAATGTTGCGTAAAACCTCGTTACGACGACTCGAAATCAATAGTATAGGGATTCAGAATTTAGATAGGTATATATAAATCCCAATACTACATCAAACACATTTCCTTTCGAAAATCATTTACTATAACAACAGTTTTATAGTCCACCATTTCCTTATTTCTCGAAAACGTCTATTTCAACAATGAATGTTGAAATCTATGATTTCGATATTTAATCATTTTAAAACATCGTTAAAACAATTAACTTCATCTTAAATATCACTTTCCCAAAACCATATCCATTTTACTTAAAAATATATTCACTGTCCAAAATCGTGAATATACTTCACTAACCACATTCCAATCTTTTCTACACATTTATTTTCAAGAATTTATCCACTATCCAAAATCGTGGATAAAATTTCCTTAATAACCTTTTATATTCGATTCATCAAATTTGATTGATTTTCGAATTTATAAAACGCCGTTTATAAATTCTATTTCTATTTTCTAACAACTTTGATTTATAAATCTCTTTTATAAATCAATTCGATAAATATTCCATTTTAAGGCAAAAACCCAATTTATAAGTAAATTTCTTATAATCTTTTATTCTACAATTCCATTCATTTTATAACTTCCTACTTTATAAATCTATAAACTTCAAATTTTATAAATCTATAAACTTCAAATTTTCACAATTTAAAATTCTATAAATTTCCTATCTTTACAACTTAAATTCTATAAGTTTCATATCTTTACAAATTTAACACTTATAAAAATTCGTTTAAAATTCCAATAATTTTAATTGATAAATATCAATTTTGTACATCTCTTATATACATCTTTTTTAATAATTCAAAAATTCAAATTTGAACTATCTTATAAATTACTTAACTATTTACTTCAAAAATCATCTTTTGGTTATATTGCACAAACATTATAATCTCCATAACTTTAAATTTATAACATTTATTTATTTAAAGTAAACCAATTCAAAGATTCAAATAAAACGTATACTTTCAAATAATCACTTTTAAAATCTCTTTTTAAAGTTAAAACCGTTATTTTTAAACTTCAAAATTTGAATCCGATGATGCAACGCATCAATTAGTCAATCCCAACAGTCAATATCATATCTCAACCTATGATAACAGAATACATCACAATATCTGTAAATAAATAACTACTGGTGAGGAATCCAGTTGGATCCCTCCAACCTGTTTCCCTGCATCCAAAGACGTCATCACAATACCAATTCCGCTCCAGTACGGAATTATCGCGGTATATGGGTTTTATAAAAATCCGCTTACTAACGGCGCAATAGGGTCTCATCCGCTATACGAGGCGGGAAATCATCAATCCAATATATACATATGCCAATATGTATATACTGCTATATATATAGATATATCCTATCATATCTAATAGCACATTCAAACAAATCAATCAATAAATGCAATTCAATTATAAATCTGAGTGAGAAGATCTCACCTTAGCTTTTAATTTTGCCATCCCGTTTTCCATTTTCGGCTGTTTCTTGATTTTAAACCATGTATAATTAATTATACAAATTCATTAATATTTGAACAGATCGAATAATAAATCTCATTTGGTAATTTTAATTATCCAATGATTTTATTTAAACCAATTTCTCCTTTAAATAAATTTATTTTAACAAATTATTTTACTTTAAATCAGTTTCCTTTAATAAATCATTTTACCCCTTTTTTTTTCTTTTTCACTGTAAAAATGCTATTTTCTATAAATAACAAAATATCAAATTTCCTTCTTCCTGCATACTCATATAAATTTAAATTAAAACAATTGGAATAAATTCACTTTTAACTTATTTTTCTCTGCTAAAAATTTATATCTCAACAAAAATCATTACATCTCAAAATCAAATCGTAAGCTAAGGATACCTTACTGACTTCAGAACTCGAGCAAACCCAGACCAACGCGAATCGCCTCGCGAACGCTGTCACCAACTACCATGCCCTCAAGCTCCTCCCTACTGCTTGCGAACTGCTCGCGAACTCAGTCCCCACATCGACAAACCCAATTTCGAGCAATACTCCAAATTGCTCACGCGTCCCTTGAATCACGTCGCGACCCTCCATCCTCCTTCATCTTGCTCACGAAACCCCCAATCCAATCGACTTCTCCGCGCGAGTACATCGCCCCCACACCCTACAGCCACGCGAGCGTCGCGCCTACAAACGATCGCAACCTCCCCTTCGCAATCGCCAGCCCACGAATCCTCGCGTATCCACCTCTTGAGCTCGAATCCCCCACCCGCTCGACTTGCCTCCATGCCCACGTCGCGATTTGAAATGCCTTCGTGAATTGGAAGACGAGGGGAGGAATAAACGAATGCGGTTATTTGATTTTTTTTGACTATTTAGAACGAACGAGGGTTCGTTTTCTTTTGATTTTATTTGAACTGGGAGGTTCGATTCCCCTTTTATTTCGTTTGCAGAGGAGAAAGGCTTCGGCCATTATATTTTTTATCACGTATGATTTTAAACTGAGGAGGAAGAGTTCGGCAATTATTTTTAACAGGGAACGAGGGTATGGGTTACACGATCGCTGGCGTGATACTAGGCGTGATTAAAGGAGGGAACAGTAGTTTGATTTTGACCAAATTCAAATTAAAAATTAAGTTGAATTCGATTTAATTTCAACGCGTTTATGTGTCGTGTGCTCACGTACCAGCACCGAAAAATACGAAAATTGAAATCCGACAATACTTCAATATTACGGATCCAGTGGAACTGGTTTCGTCGAATTCCGAGGTTGTTTGAAAATTGACTATTTTATAAATATCGGTTCGAGTGATTATTTTCAAAACTGAACAAAACAGTTCGAAATTAAATTCTGAAGCTTCTATCATCTTCAATATTATCAATACGAATTTTAAAAGCTTTCGAAATATTTTTCTTCGGCTTAAAATTAAAAATTCAAATATTTATCCAGCTCAATAGATTAAATTTTATAATTTAATCGCCAACTTCAAAGAAATATTCGGGATTCAAATTAAATCGTCGTTCAAATATTTAAAATTAATTAAATATTCCCAATTTAATTTGTTCAAAATTCTGGGTCGTTACATAATTTGTGTTGAAAACTTATATCTATCCTATTGTTTTGTTTAAATGTTTGAACAAGGCAAATTTGCTTTGGCTCTCCACTCTCAAGTTGTCTCTGTGCTATCGTGCCTTCGTAATGTCAGTATTGTTGCTTTGGTGGATATCTCCAGCTTTGTACAAGTGAGTAATTCTCACCAGACGATGTGTACTTATATAACTAGTAAACTGACACCATTTGAATCTGTAAAATTTATATCATCATGTTATAACTGTTATATTATGAATATATGATGTTCATCCCTATTTATGCACATGTTCTATCATCTGTTACTATTATATAATGTATACTGTTTATTTATATCAGTTTATCACACTGCAAGTTCCCTATAGATTAGAATCACTATGGGTTGAAATGATACATACCCGAACGGACTTTAGAATAAGGAAAAATTATTCTGGGCTGAAATGATAGGCCTGAATGGTTTTTATTTATTTATTATATTACTTGGGATTGCGGGTTTGAAATGATAAAACCCGGTTTTTCTTTGTAAACTGCAGATTGAAATGATACATATCCGTATCACTTGACCTAGGCTAGAAAATTATATACAGACCCGTGGTTTATATATTTTTCTAAAATTTTTAAAATATTTTAAAAATGTAAATATTATGATATTTTGATTTAAACTTTATTAAAATGATTTCTATAAAATATTTGTGATTTTCTACAAATTAAATAAGTGAATTAAGTAAATGGTGAAGTAGAATTTGAAATATAAGTTAATTTTGGAATTTATGATTTTGTTTATAAATAGAATTTATGTAAAGTAAGAATATATGACAAATTTGATTTAAAAATGAATTTAATGATTTTATTAAGAAATAATGATTTTATAAAGTGGTAATGATTTTTTATAACTTAAAATATGAAATAAATGAATATTTAAGCTGAATTTGGAAATATAACTTAAATTGAATTTTTGTGAAATTTGTTTAAAAGTGAAATATTAATTAAGTAAAATAAATGGAAATAAGTTATATTTTGTAAATTTAAACATAGTTGTTAAGTTAAGAATTTAATTAAAGAATTGAAAATTTAATTGTTATTTAATTTGATTTTTGTATGGAAATTTGACTTTATAAAATCATAAAAATAAAGGTATTTAAATGATTGTTTTTAAAATGTGAAAATATATGATTTTATAAGTTAAATGATTTATATTAAAAGTTAATTATGTGTGAAATTGTAAATAAAACTCTGAATTTGATTTGACAGCATTTTTGAAATGTAATGTAAAGATATTACAGCATTGGAAAATGCTGTTGTTGTTTTAAATGAACCAAATTACAAATTTGAACTAAGAGTTATTATAGCACTTTGTTAGTGCTATAGTTGTTAAACTTAACTAAAATTTTATTTGAAACTAAATTAAGATATTACAGCATTTTAAATGCCGTCTTTTGTTAATGAACTGTTTTAAAACATAACATTTCGTAGCATTTCCTAAGTGCTGCGAAAGTTGAATTTTCATTGTTTTAATAAACTTAAATGGATAAATGATCTTTGAAAAATATTAAATTTTGTAAATTTAATATTTAATTATTAAATATAATGAATTGACTTTAAATGATTTAAATGGAATAGTTGATATGGGAAATACAACTATTTTGAAATGTGATTAAATGGTATTTAAATTTAAATTAAATAAATGATGTTTTGAAATGATATTTTGAAATGAATCTAAAATGATATTAAATCTTGGAATGAATAATTGAAGTTTATATTAGTATGGAAAATATTTGGTTTACTTTTAATTTGAAGCTATTTAAAAGATATTGGACTTATGAAATATAGTATATTAAAGCTTTGGAATTTATTTTATAATTTGAATAGTTATTTTGTGGATTAAATCTATATTTGAAATTTATAAGATTTGAAATTGTCTATGGAAATTTAATTGAAATAAATGATTGAATTGAATTGAAACTTTGGAAATTTTAATACTTGATTTGAAAGTATAATAATTACACTTTTAAATGGTTTAAATGAATTATTTGATTGAAACATAAACTATTTAAAAAAGTGACTTGAAATGATAATAAATGAATGATATCTTTAAATTTAAAAAGTATTTAAAGTTGAATATTTAGATTTGAACTCAAATGATATTTTGATATATTAAAATGATTTGAAATGAAGTTTTGGAAAGATTTGATATTTTGATATATATAAATGATTTGAAATGAAGTTTTGGAAAGATATGATATTTTGATATATTGAAATGATTTGAAATGAAGTTTTGAAATGATATGATATTTTAAATATATTGAAATGATTTGGAATTGATTTAATCTTTATTTTGATAATGATTTGGATTTGAAATGATATTCTATTTGAAGTATAAACTGTTTTAAATTATAACCACGGGTTATAATAACGATTGGTTGTTAAAGAGACCGGGATCGGATATGGACATACTCTCTGTCGATACCGAAAACCACTTTGACAACTGTGTACGCGGTGGAGTTTCCAGAATGAAGTAGGATGGTGGCGACGATCCTAAAGGTATATACGTGGACCCAACTCCCGTGAGTTGGCATAAGGTTGCTAAAACAGGAGCGATCGACGGGCAAAGGAGGTAGCACCTCTGATCGGACACACTTCTTCGATACCATTCTATTACTTGTGATTGATTTGGTGCGCACCCTTGATTTGGGAGTGTTGTTCGAGGTGGGCGGTAGTGGCTGCTATGCGTCACCACCAGTCCGGATGCGTAATTGGTATATCTACCCTGGAATTGCCTTGTGTGCCGTGTCACCTACCATATCGAGATTTACTACGATTTGTGATTTCTCCCGTAGCCTGTGGAGTATCGAGGGTAGCCCCCATTTTTGGGAGTATGCTAATACTGGATAGACTACTGGGACTATTACGTGTTAAGGTGGAAAATGTAAAGCCTTAATGCTATTTAAAAGTATGTTTATTTTATATTAGACATTATTATAATATCGAATATTACTACATAGTAGATAGTTTAATGGATCCTTAAAGAATGGGCGATCCCAAGCATTCTTTAGGTTACTTGTACCTTTATTACAGTTCACTTGAGTTGGTTTTCATTATATAAGTATATATTGTCCTGACTCGAGTGTTTTGTGTTTTGCTTTACGCTCGGGTCAGCCTGAGTTATTCACAGATTTGGATTTCCACTCTCTTGGAGATTTGAATCGCTGGAGATTATCTGCTTGTCATGTCCTATCTATTTCAGTTCTGTTGTTCTACTCAGCTTGTATTTGGTTATTTTATTGAGACTTCTGTTGTACTCTATTTCTTCTGTTATGTCTTATGTAACTCTGATATATTTATATAGTAGCTTCATGAACTACTATTTCTTTTATTACTCTGTGTCTGTGATCTGTGATTATATTTATTTACTATATATTCTGAGATTTGCCAAATTTTATTTACAACGCGGTATTTTGAGCAATTCAAGTCCGACATGTGTGTCTGCCTACGCACTTAGATGGTGCAGCATGATAGGGGGTTCTCGCATTTGGTTTGGTAGCGAGCGGGTGACTCTTACTCCTACATGTCCCTGCAGGGTTGGTGCAGTCGAGAGGCTGGCTGTAAAGGCAGAACACAGGTACAGCTGTATGCTACGGTGGGCGTTACCCCACTGACGTGGTCCGTTACAGTTGGTATCAGAGCTTTGGCTTTGAGGCAAAACTTAGAATGTATGGTAAATTTAGTTACATAATATCTTTCATTCAAGCTTAAATCTCTTCATTTTATTTGATTTCCTTTGAATTTTGGGACGTTCCCTGCGGTTCCAAAATCCATTCTTGTCCCTCACTATTCATCTTCTTGTGATTCTGGAGTATCCCATAACTCCGCTTCGAATGAGTTTTATAGTGAATTGGCGGTCTCGCCAATACTCTAATGACTTGTAAAGGGGGAAACTACTTTACAAATTAGCATTGATTCACCAGAGACTTATATTTATCCTTGGTTTAGATGCTAATATCTTTTGTTGTTCCAAACTCTACCTTTTGAGATCGGATGTAGATTTTCCCTAGAAACATCCACATTTGATCTTATTTATTAAATCACGGTTGACCCGGTTCAGGTTGCCCACGATTTGTCTAAGCTTATCCATCTTCATATTTTGTTAATTAATCATCTTGTCTTTTGTTTCCAAAATATCTCCAAACATTTTTGAATTTTTACTTGTAAATCTATGTTTCTTTTATATATTGTGTTGTTTGAGTTATTGATGTTGATTTGGGCTCCCAATCGATTCGTCTGATCAACGCTATCGATAGGATTTCTAAAACACTTTGACAGAACAAACTAACATAATATTATTTTAAAATTTGGTTAATGAAATAAAATTTGGATATATATATTTATGGAACTTAATAAAATGATTTAAATTGATAATTTGAAATGATAATACTTGATTTATCATTTATTGTTCTACAAATGAATCTATAAATAGTTGTTTATAAATTGATTTGGGAACTCAAATGAATTTAAAACAAGAATTTGAGAATTTAAATTCCGATTATTTCGAACTTTGGTTTAAAGTTTTAAAAAGGGATATATTATTTAAAGTATTTTCAAATAGAATTTGTTTCCAAAGAATTTTAAAGTGCTCTTCTCTTTGTCGCTGGAAAATAACTTCGGTCATGATCGCGACATCATCGACGTTCATTTTCGAGTTTCGAAGTTAAGAGACTGTTCTGTAGTCTTGCTACAGTTTTGTTTTGGGGAATTTAATTGATTGGAATTTCTAAAATATGACTTGATTTATAATAGATATAGATATATGATTTAAATTTGATTTGATAAGTTATGTACATACATTTATTTATCTCTAAATGGTTTGAAGAAATTGGAAATTTAATTCTTAAATTCAATTATAAAAAGAAAATCAAAAATTTGGATAAATGATTCAGACTTGAGATAATTGAATTGGAAAGTTTTATTTGTATAACACAATTGCATTCAAATATAACTTACCTTAATTTCAGAAGTTAACAATGTAATTGGATAATATACAATATAAAAAGATTTTATAAATGAAATTTGAGTGGTTATAATAAATGTCATACACTTAAATTTTATTTATAAAATGATTAACAGAGGTAAATATAATAAAGGGTAATTGAATAACTTACAATAAAATAATGTTAAAAGAACTAAGGATAAAAGAAAGCAGTTATAATAAGTGTAAGTATATTTAACATGAGTGATAAATATATTGAGAGGAATAAATTTAATTTTAATTAGGAATAAAGAAGAATAAATTTATTAAGTACATTGTGAGTGTAATAAATGATTATTTTTTTTCAAACCCATGGTTTTAAAAATTGTTAATTTAAGATGATTGGATAATAAGATAATGAAATTTAAGATAGTTAAGATTTATTTAACTTGTGTAAAGATTTATTCTCTATTTAAGTTGAAATTTCCATGTTTACAAATTTATTTCCTTATTTTGTTTTTCAAACTATCTTTTAGTTGTCCTTATCATCCTTATCTTGCTATAGACTGGTATAGGCATATTTCTATAGTCTTCCTGTTTAGAAATCTTTCTATAATCTTTGATAATATTTGGCACTCATTTTGAATCTATTTTTGCGTGCTTGTGTTCTTGATTTTGGAGAATCTTTGAAAGATCATCTCCACCTTGTTAAACATACCTGTAACAATAGTTATCTGGTATAATTTAAATCTCCTTGTCATCTTACCTTAATTTTATTTCACTCTATCTTTTTCTGTGCTTTCCCGTACCTCATTTCTTTTCGGGGATGAAAAGTTTTGAGTGGGGGAGAGTGTAAAAACCCTAGATTTTGTATAATATTTAAATTGGACTTTCTTTTATTTTTAAATTATTTTTAATTTGTTTTATTTCAAACATTTTGTTTTTAAATATAAATGATGATTATTAAGTGATTTATAGTTCAAATTAGTATAATTTGAATATTTTACTGTAAAGTGAATTTATGGTCAAACCATTCAAACTTTGACTTTTAAACTTCAAATTTAAATTATTTTAAAATCTAAAATTTTATCTTTTATTATGAAAATATATGTTATAACTTGAGCACTACTTTTCGTTTCGTTGAAAATGGAGTTAAACAGTGAAAGTTATGTATATTTCAATATTGACTACAATTTGTTTATTCTGCAATTTTGTTATTTTTAAATTGTATAAATTATATTTTTTGTCATATTTCATTTAAATATGGGGTCAATATGTTATTTTATGAATATTTTGACTTTCAAATATTTTTAAAATGAAAATAGGATTTTTCCAAAATTTACTGTAATTATTCCCTATTTTTAAAAGGGTGTTTTCTATTCTTCTGCTAATTTCTTCATTTAAATTTTATTTAAATTAAAATTTATATATTTATTTGTGAATGCATTTTACTTTTAAGTTGTTATCTTTGTTATAAATATTTTACAAGTCCATATAAATTTTTCAAAGTTCATTCTGTTTATTTTCCATTTTTGTAGACTAGGTTTGCAATTTTGTGCTATTTTCTTATTTTAACCTTATATAATTAATAAATATTTATATATATTTTATATTTTGTTATATTTTCGAATTTTTAACTGAAATTATTATTATTTTCAGTAAGGTAAACTTATATGAATAAATTAAGGAAATTTGAAAGGTTTTAAAAGCTTTTGAAACGTAAAGTCGTTTCACCTCCTAAGTCGTTTCTTTTACAGTTTCCTCATTTACTCTTTGGCCGTTTTTTTTTTCTATTGTATAGCCGTGTATTTTCCTTCCTATTCACGTGAGAAACTTCTCACTTTCCATCATCAAACTCACAGCTAGAAGTATTGAAGGTAATGGCTTCCATTTCATCTTCTTCTTCCTTTGTTTTTCTACTTTTGTATTTGAATTTTGTACTTGTTCTCACCTTCATAGCTTGGCTCCTCTTCAACCAGATCTGACCTGACCTCCACCACCCCCTTCCTCTGACCATCACCCATCCTACTACCTCTCCATTTGAGGCCGAGACAATCCATGGTGAAGACCACCACAAAATCCACCAAAAACCATCACAAACTATCACTTATGGCCTAGAATTGTCATCTCCTCCTACCACCATTTGCCGCCACTACCACCACCACCACCTCTGACCTGACCTCCACCCTCTGCCACATCACCCAACACCACCTGGACCCACTGGCCATGCCCCATAGCTTCTGGCCGAGCCATACTTTAGCAAAGAAATGATGTACTTGCCTTGTTCTTGCCTTGTTGTTGAAGTTTTATGCACCTAGAAATATGCACCATCTCCAAACCAAACTAGGCCGACCTTTTTGGACCCAAACCCAGCCCTTAGTCCCTGCCTTAGCTGAGCTTATTCCATCACTAACTGAACCATGTGAATTTGAGAACAAGTGCAAACCATTCGATATGGTTTTGGGTATTGATTCCTTGAATTATTTGGTGATAATCTGTGTTGAAAACTTATATCTATCCTATTGTTTTGTTTAAATGTTTGAACAAGGCAAATTTGCTTTGGCTCTCCACTCTCAAGTTGTCTCTGTGCTATCATGCCTTCGTAATGTCAGTATTGTTGCTTTGGTGGATATCTCCAGCTTTGAACAAGTGAGTAATTCTCACCAGACGATGTGTACTTATATAACTAGTAAACTGACACCATTTGAATCTGTAAAATTTATATCATCATGTTATAACTGTTATATTATGATTATATGATGTTCATCCCTGTTTATACACATGTTATATCATCTGTTACCGTTATATATTGTATACTGTTTAATTATATCAGTTTATCACACTGCAAGTTCCCTGTAGATTAGAATCACTATGGGTTGAAATGATACATACCCGAACGGACTTTAGAATAAAGGAAAATCGTTATGGGCTTAAATGATAGGCCCGAACGGTTTTTATTTATTTATTATATTACTTGGGATTGCGGGTTTGAAATGATAAAACCCGGTTTTTCTTTGTAAACTGCAGATTGAAATGATACATATCCGTATCACTTGACCTAGGCTAGAAAATTATATATAGACCCGTGGTTTATATATTTTTCTAAAATTTTTAAAATATTTTAAAAATGTAAATATTATGATATTTTGATTTAAACTTTATTAAAATGATTTCTATAAAATATTTGTGATTTTCTACAAATTAAATAAGTGAATTAAGTAAATGGTGAAGTAGAATTTGAAATATAAGTTAATTTTGGAATTTATGATTTTGTTTATAAATAGAATTTATGTAAAGTAAGAATATATGACAAATTTGATTTAAAAATGAATTTAATGATTTTATTAAGAAATAATGATTTTATAAAGTGGTAATGATTTTTTATAACTTAAAATATGAAATAAATGAATATTTAAGCTGAATTTGGAAATATAACTTAAATTGAATTTTTGTGAAATTTGTTTAAAAATGAAATATTAATTAAGTAAAATAAATGGAAATAAGTTATATTTTTGAAATTTAAACTTAGTTGTTAAGTTAAGAATTTAATTAAAGAAATGAAAATTTAATTGTTATCTAATTTGATTTTTGTATGAAAATTCGACTTTATAAAATCATAAAAATAAAGGTATTTAAATGATTGTTTTTAAAATGTGAAAATATTTGATTTTATAAGTTAAATGATTTATATTAAAAGTTAATTATGTGTGAAATTGTAAATAAAACTCTGAATTTGATTTGACAGCAATTTTGAAATGTAATGTAAAGATATTACAGCATTGGAAAATGTTGTTGTTGTTTTAAATGAACCAAATAACAAATTTGAACTAAGAGTTATTATAGCACTTTGTTAGTGCTATAGTTGTTAAATTTAACTAAAATTTTAATTGAAACTAAATTAAGATATTACAGCATTTTAAATGCCGTCTTTTGTTAATGAACTGTTTTAAAACGTAACATTCGTAGCATTTCCTAAGTGCTACGAAAGTTGAATTTCCATTGTTTTAATAAACTTAAATGGATAAATGATCTTTGAAAAAGATTAAATTTTGTAAATTTTATATTTAATTATTAAATATAATGAATTGACTTTAAATGATTTAAATGGAATAGTTGATTTGGGAAATACAACTATTTTGAAATGTGATTAAATGGTATTTAAATTTAAATTAAATAAATGATGTTTTGAAATGATATTTTGAAATGAATCTGAAATGATATTAAATCTTGGAATGAATAATTGAAGTTTATATTAGTATGGAAAATATTTGGTTTACTTGTAATTTGAATCTATTTAAAAGATATTGGACTTATGAAATATAGTATATTAAAGCTTTGGAATTTATTTTATAATTTGAATAGTTATTTTATGGATTAAATCTATATTTGAAATTTATAAGATTTGAAATGGTCTATGGAAATTTAATTGAAATAAATGATTGAATTGAATTGAAACTTTGGAAATTTTAATACTTGATTTGAAAGTATAATAATTACACTTTTAAATGGTTTAAATGAATTATTTGATTGAAACATAAACTATTTAAAAAGGTGACTTGAAATGATAATAAATGAATGATATCTTTAAATTTAAAAAGTATTTAAAGTTGAATATTTAGATTTGAACTCAAATGATATTTTGATGTATTAAAGTGGTTTGAAATAAAGTTTTGGAAAGATTTGATATTTTGATATATATAAATGATTTGAAATGAAGTTTTGGAAAGATATGATATTTTGATATATTAAAATGATTTGAAATGAAGTTTTGGAAAGATATGATATTTTGATATATTGAAATGATTTGAAGTGAAGTTTTGAAATGATATGATATTTTAAATATATTGAAATGATTTGGAATTGATTTAATCTTTATTTTCATAAAGATTTGGATTTGAAATGATATTCTATTTGAAGTATAAACTGTTTTAAATTATAACCACGGGTTATAATAACGATTGGTTGTTAAAGAGACCGGGATCGGATATGGACATACTCTCTGTCGATACCGAAAACCACTTTGACAACTGTGTATGCGGTGGAGTTTACAGAATGAAGTAGGATGGTGGCAACGATCCTAAAGGTACATACTTGGACCCAACTCCCGTGAGTTGGCATAAGGTGGCTAAAACAGGAGCGATCGACTGGCCAAGGAGGTAGCACCTCTGATCGGACACACTTCTTCGATACCATTCTATTACTTGTGATTGATTTGGTGCGCACCCTTGATTTGGGAGTGTTGTTCGAGGTGGGCGGTAGTGGCTGCTATGCGTCACCACAGTCCGGATGCGTAATTGGTATATCTACCCTGGCATTGACTTGTGTGCCGTGTCACCTACCATATCGAGCTTTACTACGATTTGTGATTTCTCCCGTAGCCTGTGGAGTATCGAGGGTAGCCCCCATTTTTAGGGGTATGCTAATACTGGATAGACTACTGGGACTATTACGTGTTAAGGTGGAAAATGTAAAGCCTTAATGCTATTTAAAAGTATGTTTATTTTATATTAGACATTATTATAATATCGAATATTACTACATAGTAGATAGTTTAACGGATCCTTAAAGAATGGGCGATCCCAAGCATTCTTTAGGTTACTTGTACCTTTATTACAGTTCACTTGAGTTGGTTTTCATTATATAAGTATATATTGTCCTGACTCGAGTGTTTTGTGTTTTGCTTTACGCTCGGGTCAGCCTGAGTTATTCACATATTTGGATTTCAACTCTCTTGGAGATTTGAATCGCTGGAGATTATCTGCTTGTCATGTCCTATCTATTTCAGTTCCGTTGTTCTACTCAGCTTGTATTTGGTTATTTTATTGAGACTTCTGTTGTACTCTATTTCTTCTGTTATGTCTTATGTAACTCTGATATAATTATATAGTAGCTTCATGAACTACTATTTCTTTTACTTCCGCTGCATTATTTTACTCTGTGTCTGTGATCTGTGATTATATTTATTTACTATATACTCTGAGATTTGCCAAATTTTATATACAACGCGGTATTTTGAGCAATTCAAGTCCGACATGTGGGGATGCGAATGGTTGAAAATATCGGGTCGTTACAAGAAGAGATAAGCCTAAGCTTATAAAACTTATATAACAAGCCAAGTTTATTAATGCAAAGCACATCCAAGCATAATTTTAGCCACCAGTTGAAGAAAAATCTCTAGTCAAAAATGAAAAAAATCAAACACAGTACAAAAAAATATTGTACCTGTATATTCATTAACCTGATCTCTATCTTTTATATATATCACTTGCTTGTTTTCATTCGTTCATCAGTAAACCTGAGTATATATAAAAAGAAAAAAAACTAACTACAACCTGAAAATCAAACTAGTATCAGCTTACAAATTTCCAAAGATCAACTCAGAATCAAGCAACTAAGGAAGATTTAGTTCATTAATCAAGCAAATTCAGGACGAGGCTTACAATTTCCAAAATCAAGCAAAGTAGCAAACTCTAGATTTTTAAATTCAAGAGAAAACATTTCCCAGGCATCTCTGTTCTTCCAGGAGTGGTGAGTAAATAAACTGATACTTGTTTAAATCTGTTGCATGTGATGGAAATCTAAAATAATGATGTGATAATTGTTTGCATAAGTGAAATTTTGGCTTGCATTTTATATATATGCAGATAGATAAGTGTGCATGTCTGGATATATTTGTGCATCTCTGTTTCTAAGTTACAGGGTTTTAAAATCTAGTAAAAATTCAAGATCTCCTCATCTAATCTCTGACAGGCTTTGGAATCCAAATAAGTTATGGTGGTTTCAACATAAACCAAAATTTAAAAATATATTTATGTATAATAAGTTTGAAATTATCTGGAAATTAAGAAAGACAGTGGGAATGTTGAACACATCAAAAGCTCGACTCAAATAATTCATGTTTTCAGGTATATAACCTGCTTTGTTATCAAAAATCATGATTTTTAAAAGTTAAATCACGATTTTTAAGTAAGTATTGTGTGAGAATTCGAGGGTTGATCGGATTTGAAATTTTGGGCTATTGCTGGCGATCGGAGGACTCGGGAAGGTTCAGATCGTCACTGGATGGAGTTAGGAAGATGGCGGGTTCGGGAAAAATGGTGGAAGAATTTTTAAGTCGCCGTAGTGGTGGCGCGACAGTGATTTAGGGTTGTTCAAGCAGTTTTGGTCGATGAGGTTTTCTGGTCAATTGTGAGGTCGTGGGGGAACTTGAGGTGATCGGACCAGGGGGATTGTCTCGTGGAGTTGCGATGCAGCTACGGGTGTGATGACGATGCCTGGTGGTCGGGATCACCAGCAAGAGGAGGTTTTGTCATCGGTGATGGGTTCCGTTTTTTCAATCGAGTAGTTCAATCTTGATCCTCTGGCGATTCTGTGGATCTGGGTGGTCGTGACGCACGTGGGTGGTCATCGGTGATGTGTTGGCAATGGCGAGGTCGATCGAAGTAGTTCTGATCATCGATGCATATGCACAGGTGTCATTGTGTATTAGAGGTTGTTGGTTGAAGAAGAAGGTGGGAGGCTCGGGTTTACTTTCGGGTAATCGATGTGGTAGCTCGAGTTTTGTATAGGGTAGTTCGAGTGTTAAACTTTATAATAGAAAGTTTTTAAAATAAAACAAAGTAAATGAAAAGGAGGAGGGAATGGTAATTAATACCAAGTTTATTAATTCTGTTGATGATTAAGAAAGTGATTAAGATAAATGAATTATCTTAAAATTAATTAAGGCTTGTATTAGGATTTATTAATTAGTTAATTAATTAATTAATTATTAATTAAAGATTAATTAATTAAGGGTAGTAACATAAAATTTATTAATTAAGGATAAATAAATTAAGGAGGATAATTAAAGGATGATCAATTAAGGTTAATTAATCCATGTGATTAATTAAGGTTAATTAATAAATATAATTAATTAAAGGAATGATTTATGATTAATTAAAGCTAATTAATTGAGAATTGTTTGACTATCAATCTTGCCTATAGATGATAAACTTGAATTAAATACCTTGGTTTGTCTGAATATCTCCGATATTGAGTGGTGGTGGGTTGAACTGTGATTTTTTGAGTTATCTATCGAGAATGGATTTGCTATGAGAGTATGATAACCTGTATTTAAAATTGATTTGTATCCACTTAAACAACTGGGATTAAGATGACATTGAAATCAAAGAGACTGGAATCGGGTATTAGCAAATACCCGGAACCACTTCGTTTTGTAATCTAAATTCTTTATAATTTGATTTTAGAAGTAAACAGACTGGAATAAGATAAGTTAAGAATCATGGATATTTGATTGAGTAATGGTTCTTAGATATTGTTTGAAATAAATGATTATCTTAAATAAGATGAGAACTCGTAGAAGGTATGAGTTACTCTAGTGTTGCAAATAAGTTTTTATAACTTAGTATTTCATGTTATCTGGGTTTACTCACGCTAGTTTCCAGCCTGACCCGGGTGTTACTTTTATGTAATGCTCGGGTCAGACCGAGTATTACAGATTTTCAGGTTAGGACGTTCTGGAGTTCAGATGGCGAGCTAGATGGCAGGAACGTATGGAGTGTATTCCGCTATGATATATTGTAGTTTATATGGGACATGTTGATTTTATCTGTCGAGTGTTTGTGTATGAGTGTAACTCTGATGTATTAAAATGTAATTGACAGATATAGTATTCTTTTGTATAACTGTTATTATTTGATATTATATTTCATCCGCTGCGAATGGGAGATTTTGTGACTTGTTTTTCTTCTTCTTCTTCTATCTCTTTTCTTCTTTTCCTAACTATCTGGAATTTTCGGGATCGAAAATTTCGGGTCGTTACATTTGGTATCAGAGCGAAGGATGAGCGAGAACCTTTGCTCTGGTGGGTGTACTCATAAGGATAGGGTTAATTGTACCCTAGAATGAGTTGAGTGTGTGTATATATATATATATGAGAGCATACTTATTATTTTCTTATATAAAGAATTTAAATGATTTTATATAAGAATATATTTTGATATATATAAAGCAATATTTCTTACTAATAGATGTTAAGGTAATTGGTTGAAAAAAAATTTATTGGAATTAAAGTAAGAAGTAATAGAAATATAACCAAACTGAAATTGAATAAAGATAAGTTTGAAATAGATTCGAACTAAAATTAAAATCTTGAATTTGGGAAAAGTTCCAGAATAAGATAATAATGAATTGGTTTCCAGATATGATAATCTTGGTTATTATCATAAATGATTGTTGTGTTTAATAATAAGACGTGTATTAATAAGTAAGCCAAATGAAGTAAACTTTTAATATGAGTATAATTTCTAAATAGAAGCAGGTTTAAATTGTGAAATTTTAAAACCTAAGTCTAGAAACATTGAATTATTTCAAAATGTAAGAGAAATTTGTTCGAATTAAAAACCCAAGGCGGTTTAAAATTGAAGGATAACTTAGTGTGTAAAGGATATAATATGTATAGATGAGGGATATAAATAGTATCAAAGATAATTTGGAATAAACTCTAGAGTGATGAGTTTTAATTTTCCCTGGAGTGTGATGTAAAAACTTAAAATGAAATAAGTTTAGAACTTTTAAGAAAGAATATTGATAGAAATTTAAAATTTGAAACGGGAATTCAAATTGATTAGGGTTAATGGGATTAAATTTAACTTAGAAGAAGTTAAATAAGTTTGGAATGAACAACCTTATTTGGAAATTTCAAGATGAAATTTGAGATTTAACTTGGGAAGTTAAATAGTTGATTTGAATGGGAAGTTTGTGTGATCTTAAAATGGGTTTGAAATCCAGAAATTAGAAATGGATGGATGTTTTAGAATAAATTGGATGATGTCATCCTATTGTTATTAATAATCTTTAAATTGTGAATTGGATTTGTTTAAATGAATGAAGAAATGGATTGTGGTAATATATCCACCACTGTGATAAAATGGAAATTAAAATTTAATTTGAAATTAAGAATATGGAATTACATTGAACTAAACTATTTGAATAATTGAATTTGTAAATTAAAATTTGTTTAAAAACTGGTTTCAAAACTGGAAGATGAAATTGGGTAATAAATTGAATTTTTTTAAAATAAAATTGTTTTGAACTCTTATTTGGACTTTGAAATAAGTTAAGTAAAGATAATTTAAAATGGAATTTTGAGAATTGGACTCATAATTAAATTGTTTAAAGATTTGGATTATTGATTTGAGAATAAAGGTTAATTTGATTTAAGGGGTTAAATCAACATTTGGAAATTTAACTCGAATTTATATAATTCAAGATGGTTTAGAATTGAGATTTAAATTGAATTAGTTCAAACTGAATTTGATTTGAATTAATGGGAATTGTGATTTAAGATGGATAAGTTTAAAATTCAAATGGAAAATTTGATTTGGATTAATTTGAAATAAAATTGAAGATTGACTGAGTTCAAATTCAAATGGGAATTGGGATTAATTCATATAGAAATTAAAATGATTTGAAATTGAAGTGGATTCAATTTGAAATTAGTCTAAACTAATTTGAATAATTTGGAATTTTAATTAAAGTGGATATGTTTAAAATCAAATGGAATTTGATTTGAATTTGGGAAGAAATTGAGGTTAATTCAACTTGAATAGGGGATAAATCAAGTTCATGGGAAATTGAAGTTATTCAAATTAGAAATGAGTCGATTTAAATGGAAGTGGAAATTTAAATTGAATTGATGGGGAATTGAACAGTTTGACTCTGGACTATTTTCAAAATAAATTGTTTAATCTATTTTTCCAAACTATTTACTATACAACTTTTCTTTTTAAACCTAAAACTATCTTAAGCTTGTTTTACAATTACTTTTAGAACTATTTAACAATTTTACAACTGATTTATAAACTAATTACTGTTTTTCAATTTGTTTATAAATAATTACTATTTTTCAATTATTTACAATTACTTAACTGTTTTACAGCTATTTCACAAACTAATAATTATTTTCAACTATTTATCCATCTTTAAATTTTTAAGCTATTTTCTAAATATAAACGGGTCGGAGTACAAACTGTTTATGATTAAATATCCAATTGAGATATGAATTGAGTGATAATCCAAATGGGGATTGAGGCAAATGTGAATAAGTGAATAAAATCAAAGTGAGGATGAATAGAAAGAAAATTGATTTAACTAATAATCAATGAAGATAAATGCGTAGGATGTACGTATATTATTCTATTCGCATAGTGATTTGATCCAGATTCGAGCATAGAATTTCGAGATAATATTATCGATCCGAGTTGGGATTTTTCACTCGATTTTCGACGGCGAACCTGGATATGGATTTTTGATTGGTTCTGGATATTCTCTATCATAGTTGTGACTATGCAAGGAGGGTGACGGTTTCTGATCAAGAAACCAGATCTGAGTCCGCACTAGGAAGTTGGGTGGACAATACTAGTTCGAAAGTGAAATTGTGTGATCGAGTGAGCGATCAGATTGATATAGCGTACGGATGATATGTGTACATCGTACGGGTTTGAATGAAATTGATATTGAAAATTTATGGATAAGAATTGTAAAATGGTCTTTGAAATGAAAAGTATATTTTGTGGAATATATGATGGGGTAAAATGGAAATTGGAAATTTCTATGATTTAAGATTCACTTTATGAAGAAAGGTAATGTAGTTAATAACTTTATAAAAGAGTAATCAGATTTGAATATTTAATTTGAAATGAATTAAGTCATATATATGTATTATATGGTAAACTCCCCTTGTTGAATATATTGCCTGAAGAAAAGGGTTTTGAAAGTATTTGAAGTATAAAAGTGAATTTATAGAAGTATAAAGTGATTCAAAAATTTCCCATGGATATTATATATATACATATATATAAAGGATTTTGTGAAAATGATTTTTGAAAAAGGTTTTTGGATCCTTTGAATTGGAAAGGCTTTTGATTTTTGGAAAAAACAAAATCAATCAATATTGGAATTTGGAAAGTCTAATTTGAGAATTATCGATGTTGGGAATCGATTTTGAGGAAGGAGCTTTATATGTGATTCATACTAGGTGTATGATTTGGAAAATACTATATGTGTACAGTATAAAGTGTTTTGAAAGTGGCTCTTGGGAAAAAGGCGCTCCCTTGAATGAACTTCTCAAGAGTGCCACAGGGTGGCATTACCTTGAGCCTCTAAGGGGGAGGTTCTAAAGTTGATCCTGTGGGGAGTCCGGACAAACTAGTTCCTGAGGATTATTTGGTAGCGAAAGTCAAGGGCGCTGATGCCTACAGGGGCATTTGGGTTTTGCTGTGACGACAGTGTAACTCGATGTCGCTGCGATCTACTGTGTGGACCATAGCGAAAATCGTGTGGAGGATGAGTGCCAATAGTCTACACTTGATTTTGCCGGGATGGCAACGTAACATCGGTAGACTGCGATCTATGGTCAAGTGGAGGAGTTTCATTCTTTTGGTAGCGAAATTCGGTGGCGTTGATGCCTACAATTATATGGGTTTTTGCTATGATAGCAACGTATGGCCCGGGTATAACTGCGATCTGTAGCGGGTTCCATGGCGTAATCGAGGGGTGCGGAGACCTACAGTTATCTATGGATTTTACCGGGACGGCAACATAACCATCGAGTTAACTATGACCATGGATGGGGGTGATGATTTCTAGAGCATTCTCACCAAAGATATTTTCTCTATTTTCGAAACTGTTCTCTATATTTTCAACAAAATTATTTTCCAAAGTATTTTAACTAGGTGTTGGAAACGAGTTTACCGAGTACTTATAGATTTTCAGTCCTACGCCTGATCAACGTATGACCGAATTTTTGTGAGAACAAGGATGGACTTGTCGAAACATCAAGTATAAAAGTATTTTTATAAAAAATATTTTGGAATAACATTATATAGATATTTAAAGGTGTTTTAAAAACAGTCAAAGGATATTTATCTGATTTTAAGCCTTTTCATAAATTCTGGCTTCGTTTCTTTTCGAGGACGAAAAGATTCAAAGGGGGGAGGAATGTGACGACCCGTAAATTTAGCAATATTATTGTAACGACCCGTATTTTTACGGATAGAATGTTTGTAAAACAGTTGTCATTAGGTCGACTAGAGCTTAAGTCGTATAGAGGTTAGGTCGTATAGAAGATAAGCCGTGTTTTGCTTTGGTCGTCTGGAAGATAAGTCGTGTGGTGGCTTAGGTCGTGGGGTAGGTTAGGTCGAGTAGTAGTTAGGTCGGGTGAGCGACTTAAGGAATTGGAGCGACCTAAGGAGGTTTGCGACCTAAGGAAGTGAACGACCTAATAGTTAGCGACCTAAGAGTTAGCGGCAATGACCTAGTAGTTAGCAGCGACTTAAGAATTAGCGAGTTAACGACCTAGGAGATAAGCGGGTTAACAACTTAAGTAGTTGTTGTAGTTAGGTCGTGAGCGACCTATGGGGTGTTGTGTTTAGTTAGGTCGTGAGCAACCTAAGTTTAGCTGTTATGAGTAGTAGGTCGTAGACGACCTATGATAGTACTGGGTATAGTTAGGTCGTGAGGTGTTAAGTCGTAACCCAGCCAAGTCGCAAAGATTCGTTAGGTCGTATCTTTGTTAGGTTGTGCGTATATGTTAAGTCGCGCATGCGTTAAGTCGCAGCTCAGTTAGGTCGTAGGTCGCTCATTAGTGTAAAGGCTTAGGTCGTTGGGTAATTAGGTCGTGCAAGTGAGTATCGTTAGGTCGTGGAAGCACATATGTATTAGGTCGTAGGTCGCGTAGAGGCTTGAATTGTTAGGTCGGGGATCTGTTAAGTCGTAGGTCGTGGATTTGTTAGGTCGTAGGTCGTGGGATTTTTAGGTCGTGGATGACCTAAAAGCGAACGACCTAAGGAAATCTGCCTATAAATAGGCGGGTTCTACTTCATTTTTGGGATCCGGATTTTGAAGCGATGAAGTGCTGCTATTTTGAGAGCTCGAGTTCTACACTTCTTCACTTCTTTTCTCCACTTTAATCTTGTGCTTCCTTACATCCAAATCGAAGATCAAATCGAAGTCCCAAGAGCTTAGATTGAAAATCTTCATCCATCGAAGAGAGATTTCATCATTTGAAGCGGAGTTTTGATAGATCGAGTTAGATTCTTCGCTGTCCAGATCTGAAGTGTGTTGCTTTTGAGGTGTTTAGGTGATTTGGTGAGTGGTGGTTATCTCTCACACGGATCCAAAGGAGTATATCGGATTGTTGGCTTGATTTGGTGTTAAAATAGTGATTCCCATCCATTTTCATAAACTTAAGTATAGATCTATTGTTCATGATGATTTGGCATTCATTTTACTACATGTTAACCTATGCAAGTTCATTCATCAAGTTGTAGAGATATTTGCTCATAATTCATGCTTGTTAGATTTGGACTCTTTGTTTACGGAATTGCCATTATTGTTATAATTGTTAATTAGATCATATTTGAATGCTTGATTACTTGGATTAATGATTGACTTGATCGATTGTTATGAATTAGTTGATTGATGTTTTGATTTTGACAAGATGGTCGAAGATGATTCAAAAGCTAAGGGAAAGGCTCTTGAATTGGAAAAGCTGCTCGTGGCATATGTGGCGGATGATGAAGCTCATATGGATAGATTTGATGATGATGATGTTGAGATGAGGCTTTGCTATGATGAAGTGAGGCATGATATGAGATAGCCTTGGTTTAATCCAGACGGGATCACTCCAAGCATGTTGATAACTCGGTGAAATGGTTCGAGTTGAGGATAATGGTTTGCTCGAGAGGCATTTGGGCTAGTATGGAAATAGTCGTCGAGGAGGATGACTAGAAGGCTGAGATTTCATCGTTGTTGAAGGTTCTAGTAGGCTCAAAGCAAGAGTAAGCTGGGCAGATTCGATAGTCCCTAAAGACTATGATTGTAGTCGAGTACTCTGGGCAGATTCGATAGTCCTAGGCATGGGCTGCGACGACGTGCGGAGTTCTGTCTAGAACCGGGGTTGCAATTAACCCTTGACGGACGGCTGAAAGAATGTGCCGGTCATTCAATTAACGGTGGTATCGAGGCAATGATAACAGTGATAGCCAGAGTCATGGATGTTTGGTTGTATAGTCATTCGGTCTCAAGAGCGGTATTTTCTGGGTGCTTATCTGATCTTGGTTTTGGCCTTGGGGGTTTGTACTTGGAAAACACTGACCTTGACTCGAGTGATAATTGCTTTACTTTAAATGTCTGCTTTGCTATGTTTACTTCTGCTTAGTCTGTGTCTGGGGGCTATCATTGTAGAAAGAGGTGGAGTGGGAGGGTTGGATTCCTATTCCTTTTTCCTTTATGCTCTTTTGGTATGTTGTTAGTTAATTTACCGCTCACTAAGACTGTTGTCTGACTCAAGGCTTTATGTTTAACTCTTATTGCCTTGGGCTGTTCATCCGCTTTGGGATGGGCAGACTAGGTAGCACGTGACAGGTGTTGTTCTTAGTTTCCGACGATGCTGATGACGAAGATGAGCTGGAGGCTTGCATATTATTTTCTTACTATATGTACTGGATGTTCCGCTGCTTGTATATTCTCTGAGTGATATGTAGTGAGGCTTGATGTATTGACTATTCAGATGTTGTACCAAACTATTATGAAGTTTAATAGAGATTATGTTCTGTAAAGCTTCACTATATATACTTTCTATTGTATTTTATCCATGCGCTGTGAGTTATATGATAGATTCTGTTGTTTTAACTTAACCTTGGCAATCGTCCATGGCTGCCTGGCACACTTTACAGTGCACTATTTCTATGTTCAGTGCAGGGGTCATGGGCGGTCGTCACATTTGGTATCAGAGCTTTGGTTAATCGATTTTACCCAACGCTCACTGACGTAACTACATATGAGAGACGTAATTGTATTTTGATGGATGATTACTATATATAATATAGTAGCTTAGAAGTGTGTGAGTCCTTTATGCAGTTGTTCTCAAGGTGCATTAATCATTTCTTTTATAGATATTAGGTATGAGTCGAAGAGGGAGACCAGCTGCTAGGGAAGGCTGTGCTACTGAGGGGGCTGCTGATTATGTTGCTATGTTCGAAGCTATGATGACTTCGATCATGAGAAGGATGCCAGCTTCGGGGCCATCAGTAGATGTTGGAGTTCAAGTTCAAACTCCAAAACCGGTGGATTTTGCCAAGCTCTGTAAAGACTATACTGCTCTTGGAGGTAAGGTTTTCTTGGGAACAGAGTCAACCATTGAAGTTCAGAGATGGATAGATGCTTGTAGAAGGATCTTTGGTGACTTGGGAATCGAGGATGCAACCAAAAGGAAGCTAGCATCAAGACAGCTTCTAGGGAGAGCTTCTGACTGGTGGAACTCTATCACCATTGATACTCCAGAGGAAGAAATTACTTGGGAGCAATTCCAAACCAGATTTGAAGCTAAGTTCATTTCTACGGCTCAGAAGTCCGTTCTGTTCAAGAAGTTTGTGGAGCTCAAGCAGGGTGGGAGACCAGTTCTTGAGTATGTTTCTGAGTTTGAAGCTTTGTCCAAGTATGCCCGGTCGTATATTGAATCTTCGTACCAGAAGAATGAGAAGTTTGTGACAAGCTTGGACAGTTATCTTGGGAGGCAGTTGGTGGATCACTTGGACGATCCATTTGAGAAGCTTGTGGAGAAAGCTCTCAAGCACGAGAATATGTTTCCTAAGGAAGGATCTATTGTTGTTGTGACCATAGAAGAGTCTAAACCACAGCAGGGTGGAAACAACAAGAGGAAGCAGCAGCAGCAGAAGGGTAAGGATGGCCAGAAGAAGCCGAAGGGCGAAGTGACCTGCTACAATTGTCAGCAGAAGGGCCATTTCTCCAGAGATTGCAAGAATCTGATGGTGCCGGTGAAGTGCCACAACCGTGACAAGCCGGGGCATATCAGGAAGAATTGTCCGAAACCGCGGAAGGACAAGCAGATTGTGCAAGCTTATGCTTTGGGGGCTGTTCCATCATCTTCGAAAGCTCCTACCGCTGAAGAGAAAGGAAAGAGTGTGGTGGTTCAAGGTACTCTTTCCATATGTGGTGTTCCAGTAAGAGTGTTATTTGATACTGGGGCGTCGCATTGTTTTGTTTGTAATGAACTTGTAGGCCGGTTGGGTTTAGAACCGGATATTGTTGATAGGCCATTGGTTGTGACTAATCCAGTTGTGGGTTCGTCTTGTTTGTGTATGCTATGCCGTGTTCTGATTGTATCGAGTCATGATTGCTCTTTTGTTTGTGATTGTTTTGTTCTGAAATTTGCGGGGTTCGGAATTATTTTGGGTATGGACTGGCTTACGAAGTATGCGGCAAAGGTTGATTGTGAAAGGTTGAAGGTGTCAATCGAGAATGTGGAAGGGCGAAAGGTTGTGATACGATGTAAGCATGAGGAAGGCGTCTTCATGAGCTTCATGTACTCACTGGTTGTTCCACGGGATGGACTGTCATCGGTGCCAATCGCTAATGGATTTGAGGATGTCTTTGATGAGGTCAAAGGGTTACCGCCGCATAGGGAGATCAAGTTTCATATCGATTTAGATGAAGGAGCCAGACCTGTTGTGATGCCTCTTAGGCGGATGGCGCCTAGGGCACAACAAGAGTTGAGGGTGCAAGTTGACGATCTTTTACAGAAGGGATTCATTCGGTGTAGTGTGTCCGAATGGGGTGCACCAGTTGTGTTTGTAACCAAAGCGGATGGATCGTTGAGGTTGTGTGTGGATTATCGTGAGCTGAATAAAGTGACTAAGAAGAACAAGTATCCATTGTCGATAATAGATGACTTGTTTGATCAGCTTCACGAAGCTAAGGTGTTTTCTCAGATGGATTTGGCAACGGGATTTCACCAATTAAGAGTGGCTAAGGATAGTGTGCCGTAGACTGCTTTTAGGACACCGTCCGGTTTCTTTGAGTGGTTGGTAATGCCGTTTGGATTGACCAATGCGCCCGCATATTTTGTGGATCTTATGAATAGAGTGTTCAGAGATCAGTTGAACAAGTTCATACTAGTGTTCGTGGATGATATTTTGATTTATTCCAGAACTGAAGAAGAGCACAAGACGCACTTGCGTATTGTTTTGGAAATCTTACGGAAACATCAGCTGAAGGCTAAGTTTTCGAAGTGTCACTTCTGGAAGAGTGAAGTGAGGTTCTTAGACCATATTATCTCTGGAAATGGAATAGCGGTTGATCCCGCTAAGGTAGCAGCAATCCAGGATTGGGGTAGACCTAAGAATGCATCTGATGTGAGAAGTTTTCTTGGATTAGCAGGATACTATCGTCGATTTATCAAAGACTTTTCCAAGGTGGTTGCACTGTTAATAGGATTGACGAAAAAGAACCTAGTATTCAGATGGGATACTAAGTGCGAGCAAGCTTTCGGAATCCTGAAAGAGCGACTAACAAGTGCTCCTGTTTTGACTATTCCAAGTGGAAATGATGAGATGGTGGTTTACACCGATGCATGTGGTACTGGACTTGGAGCAGTGCTGATGCAGAAGGGTAAAGTTGTTGCGTATACAAGTCGACAACTGAAGCCGCATGAAAGGAATTATCCGACTCATGATTTGGAGTTAGCGGCGATTGTTTTTGCTCTGAAGATATGGAGACATTATCTATTGGGAGTTCGATTCGAGTTGTTTACAGATCATAAGTCGTTGAAGTATCTTTTCTCCCAAAAGGATTTGAATCTTAGGCAGCAACGATGGCTAGAGTTTTTAGCATCATATGATTTTGGTATAGCCTATACTCCGGGAAAGGGTAACGCAGTGGCAGATGCGTTAAGTCGAAGACATGCAGGATTGGGAGCCATGTTTTCAGAATGAAAGAGTCTCGAGTATTTGGCTGGATTTGACTTCAGGCCTAGATGTGAATTGGAACCTGAGATGTTGGCAAACTTATCAATAAGACCTACTCTTGTGGAAAGAATTGGCGAGAGCCAAAAGCGAGACGATAAGCTTGTCAAGATTATCCGTGATTTGGAATCTGGATTGGACCCAGAAAAGGATAAAGGATTCGAGGTCGATCGAGAGAGTTGGCTTCGAATGCAAGGATGACTAGTTGTTCCCGATATAGATGAATTGAGAAATGAAGTTCTAAAGGAAAGTCATCACTCGAAGTTGACAATTCATCCAGGTGGAAATAAGATGTATCGGGATATGAAGAGAACCTATTACTGGGAAGGTATGAAGAAGGATGTTGGAAATTTTATTTCCAAGTGCATGTACTGCCAGTTGGTAAAAGCCGAACAGAAGAAGCCAAGTGGATTGCTTCAGCAATTAGAAGTTCCTACATGGAAGTGGGAGCAATTATCGATGGATTTTATTGATGGACTACCTAGAACAAGAACGGGAAATGAAGGGATTTGGGTCATCGTAGATCGTCTGACTAAGAGTGCAAGATTCATCCCTGTTCGATCAACTAGGACTGCATCAAAGTTGGTGGAGCTGTATGTTAAGGGGATAGTTCGATTCCATGGTATTCCGAAGAGTATAGTAAGCGATCAGACCCATTGTTCACTAGTGGATTTTGGAAGAGCTTCCAGGAAGTTTTGGGAACCAAGTTGTGTTTGAGTACAGCTTATCATCCCCAAATAGATGGTCAGACCGAGAGAGTCAATCGAGTTTTGGAAGATCTCCTTAGAGCTTGTGTTTTAGATTTCGGAGGATCATGGGAAGATCATCTTCATTTGGTGGAATTTTCATATAATAATAGTTACCAGTCAAGCATTGGTATGGCACCGTATGAAGCATTGTATGGGAGACCGTGTAACTCTCCGACATGTTGGTTAGAAATAGGAGAAAAGCTGATACTTGGGCCAGAGATGATTCGACAGACTTCGGATTGCATAGAGATCATTCGGCAATGAATGAAGGCATTCCAAGACCGTTAGAAAAGTTATGCCGATAAGCATCGTAAGGATTTGGAATTCGACGTAGGTGATATGGTTTTTGTGAAGATTTCTCCACTGAAGAATGTTATTCGATTCGGGAAGAAAGGGAAATTGACTCCGAGATTTGTTGGACCATTTCCGATCATCGAGCGAATTGGAAAGCTCGCCTACAGATTGGAGTTACCAGAGAAGATGTTTGGTGTGCACAATGTTTTCCATGTATCGTATCTACGGAAGTATGTGCACGACTCGAATACGGTGGTTTCTGCTGATAGCTGTGAAGATTTAGAGGTTGATCCAGTCGATAAGAGACCTCGTAAGCCGCTTCGTGTTGTGGAAACCGACACGAAACAACTTAGGAAGAAGGTAGTTAGGTTGCTCAAGATACAATGGAGTGATGATGATAACGACTGTACATGGGAGGTGGAAGAGAGGATGAAGGCAGCTCATCCTGAACTCTTCAAGGTATGGCCCTAAGGTGTCGTGTCATCTAACGACATTGTAACTTGTTCTAGTTTTAGAATTCTGCATGCTAAGCTATAATTGGATGCATGGTTTGTTGATTGCTATGGATGGTAGGCATGCAGAATAGTCTTTGATTGCTCTGTTTGTTTGGAATTTCTGGGGCGAAATTCCTAAGGGGGAGAGAATGTAACGACCCGTATTTTTACGGATAGAATGTTTGTAAAACAGTTGTCATTAGGTCGACTAGAGCTTAAGTCGTATAGAGGTTAGGTCGTATAAGATAAGCCGTGTGTAGCTTAGGTCGTCTAGAAGATAAGTCGTGTGGTGGCTTAGGTCCTGGGGTAGTTTAGGTCGATTAGTAGTTAGGTCGGATGTGCGACTTAAGGAATTGGAGCGACCTAAGGAGGTTTGCGACCTAAGGAAGTGGACGACCTAATAGTTAGCGACCTAAGAGTTAACGGCAACGACCTAGTAGTTAGCGGCGACTTAAGAATTAGCAAGTTAACGACCTAGGAGATAAGCGGGTTAACAACTTAAGTAGTTGTTGTAGTTAGGTCGTGAGCGACCTATGGGGTGTTGTGTTTAGTTAGGTCGTGAGCGACCTAAGTTTAGCAGTTATGAGTAGTAGGTCGTAGACGACCTATGATAGTACTGGGTATAGTTAGGTCGTGAGGTGTTAAGTCGTAACCCAGCCAAGTCGCAAAGATTCGTTAGGTCGTATCTTTGTTAGGTCGCGCGTATATGTTAAGTCGCGCATGCGTTAAGTCGCATCTCAGTTAGTTCGTAGGTCGCGCATTAGTGTAAAGGCTTAGGTCGTTGGGTAATTAGGTCGCGCAAGTGAGTATCGTTAGGTCGTGTAAGCGCATATGCGTTAGTGACGCAGCGGATATCACAAAAACAATGTCGATCGATGAATGTAGTAATCGGTGGATTGGAAGATACTGAAATGCCCAAATTCGTTGATCCGAAGATACCGAATTCTAGCTATCCCGAACTCGTTGATCGCGCACGATACCGGGTTCAAAGATCTTCAATTCTTCGAGCGTTGATCTAGCGCACTAGATTCCACGAATCGGCTTCTACAATCGTTGAATCGAGCGCACTCGATTATCCGAAAGAGGAGATAGGAGATTACACTCAACTACCAATTTGAATGAAAGCACAAAGCAATCAAAAGAGAATTTTATTCAAAAATCAACAACCTTTACAAATGACTCACACTTACTATTTATAGCTTTACAACTCAACACGCAAAACTTCAAAAAAATACAAGTACTTAGGTCGAAAACGACCTACGACCTAACATGGCGCGACCTAAGAACATACACGGCTTAGTATAGATCGGCAGCGACCTAACATATTACAATGCAACCAACATACAAGAAAACATACGAGTTAAGAACTATACAATCACACGACATAACATTTGTATCTATCAGCGACCTAAGGAAGCAACGGTCCAGATTAACTCGGCAGAGAAAAACAACGGCAACAGGCTTCCGCGACTTAAACATGCGCATCCCAGATCAGCGAGTTAAAGAACTCAACGGTAGAGATTAACTCGCAGAAGATTCAACGGCATCCAGCTGTAGCGACTTAAAGATAAGACCTTGCGACTTAAGGATCATAACTTCGCGACCTAAGACCATAGCATCTTCACGCGACTTAAGAAAATCAATGGCAGAGATTAACTCGTCAGAAGATTCAACGGTATCCAGAGCTTTGCGACCTAAAACAAAAGCGGCATCAGAAACTTCACGACCTAAGCCTTGCGACCTAACTCCTGACTCGTTAGGTCGTTCACGACCTAATACTTCACCAATTTGTTTTGCCTTTCCTCTGGGTGACTCGTTAGGTCGGTTTGACGACTTAACTAAGTCGTATCTCGTCATCGACTTATCATTTGTTGTTCCTGTAGCTTTAGGTCGTGACCCAGCACCTCCCTTAGGTCATAGCTCAGCACTTCCCTTAAGTCGTAGCTCATTTCCTCCTAGTCTGTTAGGTCGTAACATGTGATCTTTAGAACTGGTAGGTCGCATACGACCTAGAACTACAACTTTTAGTGACTCTTTACCAGAACCTAGTTCATTAGCCTCCTCCTTAGGTCGTACCCAACTTACCAACATGTTAGGTCGTACACGACCTATGACTTCTTCTTTCTGGGCTGCATCATCCTCCCCAGGTTGAGAAAAATTCGACCTCGAATTTGTACTCTCTTCCTCCATAACAAATTCATCCCCGTGAATGGTACGAGATGTTTGACATTGAACACGTCGGACGTATACACATCATCTGGTAGTTTCAATTTGTAAGCATTTTCATTAATTCGCTTCACAACTTCCACCTGACCAATTTTCCGTGCTTTCAATTTATTGTAAGCGCCTACCGGAAAACGATCTTTTGTTAACACTGCATAAACCAAATCACCTTCTTGAAATTTAACACTCCTTCGTTTCAAATCTGCAGATTGTTTATACTTTTCATTTGCTTTCTCCAATCGTTCTTGAACAATTTTATGACATTCCGTCAGCCCCTCAACAAAATCAGCAGCTTTCTTAACTGTCTTCTTTGATTGTGGCACTACCGTTAGATCCAACGGTCCCTTCGGTAAACTTGAATATATTATCTGAAATGGACTGAACCCTGTGCTACGATTTATCGCATGATTATGAGCAAATTCTGCCTGGCATAACTTCACATCCCAACTCTTCAGATTATCTTGAACAAGACACCTCAACAAGTTTCCCAATGATCTATTAACCACCTCTGTTTGTCCATCAGTTTGCGGATGATAGGCACTACTAAACTTCAACTTCGTTCCGACCATTTTCCACAAACTCAGCCAAAAATGACTCAGAAATCTAGTATCTCTATCTGACACAATAGATTCTGGCAATCCGTGAAGTCGATAGATCTCCTTGAAAAACAGTTGAGCAACATGAACAGCATCCGCCGTCTTTTTACAAGCAATAAAATGTGCCATTTTCGAGAATCGGTCAACTACCACATAAATGGAATCATTACCACGCTGCGTTCTCGGCAACCCCAACACAAAGTCCATACTGATATCCACCCATCGTTTTACAGGCACGGGTAACGGCATATATAAACCAGCATTAGTCGCAGTTCCTTTTGAAACTTGACAAATATGACAACTCTCCACAAACCTCTCCACCTCTTTCCTCATTGATGGCCAAAAGTAGGATTGTGAAATCAACTGTAATGTACGGTCTCTTCCAACATGTCCTTCTTCGTGTAACTCCTTGATAATCTTCATTCTCACACTACCCTCCGGTATGCACAATTGATTTCCCTTAAAAAGAAAACCATCTACCATCGTAAACTTATCAGTCTTCCCTTCATTGTCCCTTTCAACAAATCTCTTAAAATAAGAGTCTTCTGCAATCTGCTCCGGCAATTATTCAAAACCAGTCACTTCAACTTTCATTGTCGTCAACAAATGATTCCTCCTACTCAAAGCATCAGCTACTCGATTCGTCACCCCTGACTTGTGTTTAACAATGAAAGTAAACTGTTGCAGATATGCAATCCACGATGCATGTCTCGCTGAAATCTTGTCTTGCCCTTGCAAATGCTTCAATGCTTCATGATCGGTATACAGAACAAACTCCTTTTGAAATAGATAGTGTCTCCAGTGTTTAATAGATTGTACAACAGCATAGAATTCCACATCATACGTACTGTACCTCATCTTTGCTCCTGACAACTTCTCACTGAAATATGCAATTGGACGTCCCTTCTGACTCAACACTCCTCCAATCCCAACCTTGGATGCATCAGTGTGTAGTTCAAACACTAGCTGAAAATCAGGTAATACTAGAATTGGTGCAGACGTCAAAAGTTCTTTGATTCGCTCAAAAGCAACCCCGGCTTCCTCCGTCCATGCAAACTGTTTACCTTTCATGCAATCTGTAACAGGCGCCATCACACTACTAAAGTGTGGAATAAACCTTCGATAAAATGAAGCCAACCCATGAAAACTACGAACTTCCGTTATCGTCTTGGGCTGCGGCCAATCTCTGATTGCCTTAACTTTACTTTGGTCCACCTGTATACCTTCCTTCGAAACAACATACCCCAGAAATAAAACACTATGCGTCATGAACACGCATTTCTTCGTTGCAGCATAGAATTGTTCTTGTCGCAATACCATCAGCACTTCTCTAAGATGATTCAAATGTTCCTCTGGACTCCCACTGTAAATCAGAATATCATCAAAATACACCACCACAAATTTCCCAATGAACGGTCTAAAAATCTCATTCATCACCCTCATGAAAGTACTTCGTGCATTTGATAAGCCAAACGGCATGACCAACCACTCGTATAGACCCTCCCTGGTTTTAAAGCAGTCTTCCACTCATCACCTGGTCTGATACGAATTTGATGATATCCACTCTTCAAATCAATCTTCGAAAAGATAGTAGCTCCGCTTATTTCATCTAACAAGTCATCCAACCTCGGCATTGGAAATCTATATCTCACAGTAATCTTATTCAATGCTCGACTGTCAGTGCACATCCTCCACGTTCCATCCTTTTTGGGTACCAATAAAGCTGGTACAGCACAAGGACTTAAACTCTCCTGCACACGCCCCTGTTCAAGCAATTCCTCTACCTGTCTCCGCAACTCTTCATGTTCTTTCGGACTCATTCGATAATGTGGTCTGTGTGGTAACACAGCACCTGGAACAAGATCTATCTGATGTTGAATATCCCTCAACGGTGGCAACTCCGTTGGTAATTCCTTTGGAAATACATCGTCAAATTCTTTCAAAACTGGTTTAACTTCTTCTGGAATTTCAACTTCTTCACTGCTCTCACGCCCAATCAACAAGAACACTTCCGGCTCTTCTTCAACCTCCTTAACAAACTCCTTCAAAGATAATAAAGTTTTCAGCTCTTCAATTTCTGCCTACTTGTTTTCCTCCTATTGTCGCTTCTTTGGAACTAGAGTAATCTTTGTGCCTTCGAACATGAAACTGTAACTGTTGGTCCGTCCGTCATGCTGCACAGCTCGATCATACTGCCACGGTCTCCCAAGCAACAAATGACAAACGTCCATATCTACGACATCACACCAGATTTCATCTTTGTATTTCTTCCCAATTGAAAACTTCACACAAGCTCTACGTCCAACTTTCACTTCACCACCCTTCCTTAACCAAGCTAACTTGTACGGTTTAGGATGTTTCTCGGTTTTCAACTCCAACTTCTTCACCGCTTCTGTAGAGATAATGTTATCACAACTCCCAGCATCAATAACAAATTTACAAACTCTTCCCAGAATAGTGCATGTAGATTGAAAGATATTGTTCCTCAACCAACTACTTTCCTCCTCTTGCTTCGGTGTTAAACAACTTCTCCTCATCATCAATGCGTACCCGTCATCTCCTGACAGTAAGTCTTCCTCCTCAATTGGTAAAGAATTAGAGCATTCAGCTTCTTCATCCTCATCCTCAACCGCAGTTATCATAGCTCTCTTCTTCGGCTTTGGACATTCATTACTTTTGTCGCCCAACTCTTGGCAATTATAACATTTGAAACTGTTATTGACTTTCGCCTTCCCAACCTCATTCACAACTGATTTTGCGACAGCTTTTGAAACATTAGTACTCCCACTAACTCCCTTCACTGGATTGTTGGAATTGGTAAACACACCACCACCTCGTCTTCCCTGTTTCTCCCAAGCCAACGCTTTTTGATGTGCCTCTGCCACAGATCTTGGATCGAACATATTCACCATATCCTGGATCTGCATTCTCAATCCCCCAATGAATTTAGATGTCAGTTGTTCTTCCGTTTCCATAATATCATTCCTTGCAATAAGTTTATAGAATTCATCAGCATAGTCATTCACAGATTTCGTCCCTTGTCTCAAGTTCTCCAAACGTTGATACATCAAAGATTGATAATTGTAAGGTAAGAACGTTGCTTTCATCAATTTCTTCATCTTCTCCCAAGATTCAACTTTTGACTTCCCCATTCGTTCACATGTAAGCTTAGATTGCTGCCACCATGCCAAAGCTCTACCCCTCAACCTCGTAGCAACCAACTTCACTCTACGCTGTTCTGGAACTTCCTTGAAGTCAAAAATCTCCTCAACATTAGCTACCCAATCCAGAAACTCCTCCGCTTGCATACCACCCTTGAATTCAGGAATTTCAGTCTTCATCCCCGACTCCCACTTGTGATCATACTCAGAGTAATTTCTTCCTTGTCCTCGTCCTTGTCCTCGAACACTACCACCATCATACTCCTCTTCAAAATCAGATGTATATCGTTGTCTATCTCGTCCATCCACATCTCTACTACCTTCTCGTCTACCACCATCATCCCTTCTATCTACATTCCTCCGTTCACGACCATTCACGTTCCTTCCACGCCCTTGGTCATTTTCAACACTTCGGTCTCGATTGGAATGTGGCGAGACTCTACTTCCCCCATGGTTAGATTCAGGTGAAACCCTTCTCCAATTTTGATTCATTTCTGTCATAAGTTTCTCTAACCGGCCAATTCCTTCGTTAAGCTTCTCACTAAAGTTTTCATTGATTCTTTGCTCCATCTCATCAACCTCTTCTCTTCGATACAAAGCTTCTACGTTTTGGTGGCGGTTAGCTCTCCTTGGCGGCATCCTTGAAAATTTCACAACTCTTCAACACTTCAAATTCAAACACAATTCGGACTTTGATCCAAAATGAAACGGATCGAAAACTTCCACTTTGTAGCAAATCGTGATGAACACGATGGACAAAGTTTCGGCCTCCAATTCAAATTCGATCAAACAACTTCGAACAATGATGAACAACTTCACTTGCTCACGGCTCAACTTCAAACTTATCGGCCAAACCTCTTCAAAATGATTAGGCTCCAAGTCTCGATCTAACTATGATTGGTTAGAACAGGCTCTAATACCAAAACTGACGCAGCGGATATCACAAAAACAATGTCGATCGATGAATGTAGTAATCGGTGGATTGGAAGATACTGAAATGCCCAAATTCGTTGATCCGAAGAGACCGAATTCTAGCTATCCCGAACTCGTTGATCGCGCACGATACCGAGTTCAAAGATCTTCAATTCTTTGAGCGTTGATCTAGCGCACTAGATTCCGCGAATCGGCTTCTACAATCGTTGAATCGAGCGCACTCGATTATCCGAAAGAGGAGATAGGAGATTACACTCAACTACCAATTTGAATGAAAGCACAAAGCAATCAAAAGAGAATTTTATTCAAAAATCAACAACCTTTACAAATGACTCACACTTGCTATTTATAGCTTTACAACTCAACACGCAAAACTTCAAAAAAATACAAGTACTTAGGTCGAAAACGACCTACGACCTAACATGGCGCGACCTAAGAACAGACACGGCTTAGTATAGATCGGCAGCGACCTAACATATTACAATGCAACCAACATACAAGAAAACATACGACTTAAGAACTATACAATCACACAACATAACATTTGTATCTATCAGCGACCTAAGGAAGCAACGGTCCAGATTAACTCGGCAGAGAAAAACAACGGCAACAGGCTTCCACGACTTAAACATGCGCATCCCAGATCAGCGAGTTAAAGAACTCAACGGTAGAGATTAACTCGCAGAAGATTCAACGGCATCCAGCTGTAGCAACTTAAAGATAAGACCTTGCGACTTAAGGATCATAACTTCGCGACCTAAGACCATAGCATCTTCACGCGACTTAAGAAAATCAATGGCAGAGATTAACTCGTCAGAAGATTCAACGGTATCCAGAGCTTTGCGACCTAAAACAAAAGCGGCATCAAAAACTTCACGACCTAAGCCTTGCGACCTAACTCCTGACTCGTTAGGTCGTTCACGACCTAATACTTCACCAATTTGTTTTGCCTTTCCTCTGGGTGACTCGTTAGGTTGGTTTGACGACTTAACTAAGTCGTATCTCGTCATCGACTTATCATTTGTTGTTCCTGTAGCTTTAGGTCGTGACCCAGCACCTCCCTTAGGTCGTAGCTCAGCACTTCCCTTAAGTCGTAGCTCATTTCCTCCTAGTCTGTTAGGTCGTAACATGTGATCTTTGGAACTGGTAGGTCGCATACGACCTAGAACTACAACTTTTAGTGACTCTTTACCAGAACCTAGTTCATTAGCCTCCTCCTTAGGTCGTACCCAACTTACCAACATGTTAGGTCGTACACGACCTATGAATTCTTCTTTCTGGGCTGCATCAGTTAGGTAGTAGGTCGCGTAGAGGCTTGAATTGTTAGGTCAGGGATCTGTTAAATCGTAGGTCGTGGATTTGTTAGGTCGTAGGTCGAGGGGTTTTTAGGTCGTGGACGACCTAAGAGCGAACGACCTAAGGAAATCTGCCTATAAATAGGCGGGTTCTACTTCATTTTTGGGATCCGGATTTTGAAGCGACGAAGTGCTGCTATTTTGAGAGCTCGAGTTCTACACTTCTTCACTTCTTTTCTCCACTTTAATCTTGTGCTTCCTTCCATCCAAATCGAAGATCAAATCGAAGACCCAAGAGTCTAGATTGAAGATCTTGATCCATCGAAGAGAGATTTCATCGTTTGAAGCGGAGTTTTGATAGACCGAGTTAGATTCTACACTGTCTAGATCTGAAGTGTGTTGCTTTTGTGGTGTTTAGATGATTTGGTGAATGGTGGTTATCTCTCACACGGATCCAAAGGAGTATATCGGATTGTTGGCTTGATTTAGTGTTAAAATAGTGATTCCCATCCATTTTCATAAACTTAAGTATAGATCTATTGTTCATGATGATTTGGCATTCATTTTACTACATGTTAACCTATGCAAGTTCATTCATCAAGTTGTAGAGATATTTTCTCATAATTCATGCTTGTTAGATTTGGACTCTTTGTTTACTGAATTGCCATTATTGTTATAATTGTTAATTAGATCATATTTGAATGCTTGATTACTTGGATTAATGATTGACTTGATCGATTGTTATGAATTAGTTGATTGATTATTTGATTTAGACAAGATGGTCGAATATGATTCAAAAGCTAAGGGAAAGGCTCTTGAATTGGAAAAGTTGCTCATGGCATATGTGGCGGATGATGAAGCTCATATGGATAGATTTGATGAGGATGATGTTGAGATGAGGCTTTGCTATGATAAAGCGAGTCATGATATGAGATAGCCTTGGTTTAATCCAGACGGGATCACTCCAAGCATGTTGATAACTCGGTGAAATTGTTCGAGTTAAGAATAATGGTTTGCTCGAGAGGCGCTTGGGCTAGTATGGAAATAGTCGTCGAGGAGGATGACTAGAAGGCTGAGATTTCATCGTTGTTGAAGGTTCTAGCAGGCTCAAAGCAAGAGTACACTGGGCAGATTCGATAGTCCCTAAAGACTATGATTGTAGTCGAGTACTCTGGGCAGATTCGATAGTCTTATGCACGGGCTGCGACGACGTGCGGAGTTCTATCCAGAAACGGGGTTGCCATTAACCCTTGACGGACGGCTGAAAGAATGTGCCAGTCATTCAATTAATAGTGGTATCGAGGCAATGATAACAGTGATAGCCAGAGTCATGGATGTTTGGTTGTATCGTCATTCGGTCTCAAGAGCGGTATTTTCTAGGTGCTTATTTTATCTTGGTTTAGGCCTTGGGGGTTTGTACTTGGAAAACACCGACCTTGACTAGAGTGATAATTGCTTTACTTTAAATGTCTGCCTTGCTATGTTTACTTCTGCTTAGTGTGTGTCTGGGGCTATCACTGTAGAAAGAGGTGGAGTGGGAGGGTTGGATTCCTATTCCTTTTTCCTTTATGCTCTTTTGGTATGTTGTTAGTTAATTTACCGCTCACTAAGACTGTTGTCTGACTCAAGGCTTTATGTTTAACTCTTATTGCCTTGGGCTGTTCATCCGCTTTGGGATGGGCAGACTAGGTAGCAGGTGACAAGTGTTGTTCTTAGTTTTCGATGATGCTGATGACGAAGACGAGCTGGAGGCTTGCATATTATTTTCTTACTATATGTACTGGATGTTCCGCTGCTTGTATATTCTCTGAGTGATATGTAGTGAGGCTTGATGTATTGACTATTCAGATGTTGTACCAAACTATTATGAAGTTTAATAGAGATTCTGTTCTGTAAAGCTTCACTATATATACTTTCTATTGTATTTTATCCATGCGCTGTGAGTTATACGATAGATTCTGCTGTTTTAACTTAACCTTGGAAATCATCCATGGCTGCCTGGCACACTTTACAGCGCACTATTGCTATGTTCAGTGCAGGGGTCATGGGCGGTCGTCACAATTATTTTAATGAGAATTTAGTCCAAATAATTAAAACATAAATTAAAACAGATGTATGTATATATATGTATGTATTTTTGGGAAATAACTATGATCTGGAAATATAAAAATTAAGAGTTTTAAAATATTCAAGATTTAATCTAGCTTATTACCAATAATGTTTTAAAGTGCATATCTTAATCAATATATAAACAATTATATGGATAGGGTAAAATAAAGCTTATTAATTTAAAACTGAAATAAAACAAAATATGGTTATAAAATATATATAAATATATATTTAATTAACACAAGTATAAATAATAAATAGGTAACTTAAATTTTGATAGTTAAACTTTAATAATGTAATAAATAGTATTGATGTTAAATAATATCTCAAATAAATTTATTGTCATATACAATGAACACATAAGTAAATTCTAGAAATATATATATATACTTGGAATACATGAAGCTGGGAAGGGAAAAGACTGAAGAAAACAAATGGATATAAGCTGAACATAACATAATAAAAATAAAATAAAAAGAGAAGGGATAAGCCTAAGCTTATAAAATTTATATAACAAGCCAAGTTAATTAATGCAAAGCACATCCAAGCATCATTTCAGCCACCATTTGAAGAAAAATCTCTGGTCCAAAATGAAAAAAATCAAACACAGTACAAAAAAATCTTGTACCTGTATATTCATTAACCTGATCTCTATCTTTTATATATATCACTTGCCTGTTTTCATTCGTTCATAAGTAAACCTGAGTATATATAAAAAGGGAAAAAAAACAAACTACAACCTGAAAATCAAACTAGTATCAGCTTTAAAATTTCCAAAGATCAACTCAGAATCAAGCAACTAAGGAAGATTTAGTTCAGTAATCAAGAAAATTCAGGATCAGGCTTACAATTTCCAAAATTAAGCAAAGTAGCAAACTCCAGATTTTCAAATTCAAGAGAAAACATTTCCCAGGCTTCTCTGTTCTTCCAGGAGTGGTGAGTAAACAAACTGATACTTGTTTAAATCTGTTGCATGTGATGGAAATCTAAAATAATGATGTTATAATTGTTTGCATGAGTAAAATTTTGGCTTTCATGTTATATATATGCAGATAGATAAGTGTGCATGTCTGGATATATTTGTGCATCTCCATTTCTAAGTTACAAGGTTTTAAAATCTAGTAAAAATTAAAGATCTCCTCATCTAATCTCTGACAGGCTTTGGAATCCAAATAAGTTATGGTGGTTTCAACATAAAAAAAAATTTAAAAATATATTTATGTATAATAAGTTTGAAATTTATCTGGAAATTAAGAAAGACAGTGGGAATGTTGAACACATCAAAAGCTCGACTCAAATAATTCATGTTTTCAGGTATATAACCTGCTTTGTTATCAAAAATCATGATTTTTAAAAGTTAAATCACGATTTTTAAGTAAGTACTGTGTGAGAATTCGTGGGTTGATCGGATTTGGAATTTTGGGCTATTGCTGGCGATCAGAGGTGTAACAATTGAGATTTTTCGACGCTCGAAAGTCAGCCTTAATACGTCCACTGTATCAAATGCTGCGCAATCGAATGATGGAAAACCGAACCATTAGGGTTAAAAAGAAGAGGTAGAAGAAGACAGAAGAAAAAGAGAATAGAAAAACAAAAACAACATCAGAATCTCCCATTCACAGCGGAACAATATACAATAGATAATCACTAGTCTTTTAAAACAAAGAACTATATCAGTTTATACATACATCAATCACAGTCAATATACAACTCAATACAACAATGGACAATTATATAAACTTGTCCTCATACAGAATACACAGCGGAATAAATAAACAAGTACGGGAGTACGTCTCTCCATCCAGCTTGCCTCCAAAGCTCCAGAATATCCAGGATATCCTGATAACATAACTCTAGGTTGCTCGTGTGGAAAATTATGGGCACCTAGAGTTTAGAAATGAAACAATAAACTCCGAGTCAGTCATGGTGACTGGTGTGAGATCGTAAAATAGTTATTTTCACAAAGAAAATAAAATTAATTCGCAATGCTTTTGGAAATGAAACTACCATAAGAATGTTAAAATCTCTTAAATGGGCACCGATATTGCCATCCGTTTTCACAGGTTTCACAGCATATCGGACCTCAAAATACAGAAATAAATATACCATAGAGATCAGCACGATGAGACGTTCAAAACGACACACAGATATCAATGACAGGATCATTCGATCTAAAGTCGATAATCGGTACCGAAAAATGCTGCAATTCCGTACGGGAAAATCCAAATGGAGCTAGAAACGTCCGAATTTCACGAAACGAATTTCGCAGTCAGATTCAGAGTGCTCTAAATAAATTTTCTCATGTTGACATATTTAGGTTTCGCAATATATTTAAATTCAACTGTTATTAAACGATTTTAAATTGAAATAAAATTTCATAAGAAAATAAACTTCAATATTAACAGATGAAAATTTACCAATTGCTATGTTCAATTAGATGTATTCCAAATATTAAAATTTTATTTTCAAATTTTATTGTTTAAAATTTCATAAAATTTCAATTAATTTAATAAATAAAACCACAAAAATTTTGGGTCGTTACACTCTCCCCCACTCAAAACTTTCCGTCCCCGAAAAGGAAGGATGTGGGAGAATAGAATAACTAGAAATAAAAGTAGATTGAAAGTCAAGATTAAACCATTAATTTAAAATTATATAAATTTTACTTGAAATATTCATTTGATAACTTTATTTGCAAATCAGTTATCTTTAATACTTTTCAAAACCCATTTTTAAAATTCCTTGCTTCCTTTATAAATACCATTTATATGTTTAAATAATACCTTTATAATTATATGAAAATGTTTGAAAACAATTATTTACATCATTACTTATATTTACAAAGAAGCTATTGAAAACATTAAATCCATAATTCATAAATCTATTAATTTATCTCAAGATACTTTTCAAATATTATTAATAAATCAATAATCATTTACTATTAAATATGTTTTATTTAATTAATAACTTCTAAAATGTTTATAACACTAAAATTTTCTATTAAACCATGTAGTATATAAATAAACAATATTTTTAAAAAGGATATAGTCAACTAGGAAACGAAGTAGGATTTGGAAAAACAGAATATAGGTGAATAAATAAAGCTGAACAGATAAGGTAGATTCAAAAGAATAGTATCGGGCATGAATAATTAATTCAAACCATAAGGATTTCAATCTTAAGTATTAATACAAAATTTCTTTGTTGGAAATACTTTTAAAATAAAATATCTTTATAATAAAATACTTTTATAACTCGATGTTTCAACAAGTTTATCCTCATTCCTGCAGACTCTGGCAATGCGTTGATAAGCAGCAAAGCTAGAATTCTTCAAGTACTTAGTAGACCTGTTTCAACACCCAGTGAAAATACTGGAATACTTTTTAAAATAGATATGGAAAGTACAATCCAAACAAAACAACCAAAACCTTTGTCTAACCATGGTTCACAGATACACAATGGTTACGCTTGGATCCCCCAGGATACAATCCATATCCGAAAGCTTTCTCAACCCTGCGAGTTACGCCATGATGACTAGTAGAATGCAGGATACACAATGGTTACGCCTGGATCCCTCAGGAAACAATCCAAACCCCTAGGCCATCTCAGCCAGGCGGTTTCGCTACTAATGCGACCTACATAGATGCAGGATACACAATGGTTACTGTTTGCACAAAAAATGGACAAACACCTCAAAGTTGTATGATTTAGTAGATCTTATGTTGTTCTTAGTGATTCGGGTGATTTATGCAAATATATGAAAAAACAGGGGCTAAACTGTAAAAAGACACGCAGATTTATAGTGGTTCAGCCAGAATGTGCCTACGTCCACTTTATATGTTATTTCTCTTCTCTTGTTTTGATTACAAGTACAAAGCTTTGATACAAGTAAAAGAAAGTTGTTTGAAAGTTCTCTCCGTGCTTGAGCTCTCAAATTTTTTTTGTCCCCATTGTTGTACCCCTGCCCCTCTATTTATAGAGTGAGGCTGGGGGTAGGGGTCTTGGATGTATATAACTGTTGGTGGGCCTGGGCTGACTCGGTCTGGCCTGGTATGGTTGGTCCGGAAGGAGCTTGGTTCGGAACACCTCGGTCCGGTGGCAGCTGAGTTGATTCGGCGGAGACCTTCATTCAGTGGAGACTTGGTTCGGTGGAAACCTTCATTCGGTGGAGACCTGGTTCGGTGGGTAGCTTCACTCGGTGGAGACCTGGTTAGGTGGAAACCTTCATTCGGTGGAGACCTGGTTCGGTGGTTAGCTTCACTCGGTGGAGACCTGGTTCGGTGGAAACCTTCATTCGATGGAGACCTGGTTCAGTGGGTAGCTTCACTCGGTGGAGACCTGGTTCGGTGATGAGAATTTGTCCAACACTTGCCGCCCAAAGTGGGGCATTCGCCTGCGTATGCCATGCTTTGTTAATTGGACAGTCCCATTCGGTCCTTAGCGCTGAGTCGTCTGGTCTGGTTACTTCGTGCTTGCCTATAAGTAGGGAGCCTATGCCTTTGTTTTTTTTTATCAACCGAACCATTCCCTTTTCATTTGCCGAATCAAGTGTGTAGCCGAACCAAAGTGTTGTCTTTGCAGAACCGAAGTGCTGTCTTTGCCGATCCAAAGTTTTGTCTTTACCGAACGGAAGTGATCTTTTTGTCGAACCAAAGTGTTATTCAAACCAGGTGAGTTCTCTTGCCGCCGAATGAACCCTTGTGTCGTACTACCGAATGAGTTTTAGTGTTTATGAGCGCCGAATGAACCTGTGTACTCTTTTGTTTTAACAACGCGCTTTTGTGTTGCAGATAAATGTCTCGAAAGGCAGAAACTCGTTCAGACAAAAAGAAATCCGGGGGCGAAGGAGGTTCCTCTGCCGTGCCCCCAGCTCAGCCGAATCCAGAACGTCACGGACCAACCCCGAGATCATTAGTGGACGGGTACGGCCCTCAGGAACTTCTGAACTCCCCGCCCGATTGCTTTCCTAGCTCCCTCAAGGAGGAGCAGCTTGATGTCATTTCCCGATCTTTTGGAATTGATAGGGCGCACTTGCTGTTGCCAGGGAGAGAAGTTATGCCGTACGATCCTCCTGAAGGGTACTTCGCCTACAGCAGATACCACTGCATGTGTGGTGCCATTCCTCCTCTTAACGCTTGGATAGTCAGCTTCCTCACATATCTAAAGGTGGCCCCATTCCAGCTTCAACCCAACTCCTATTCTATACTGGTGAGCCTCTTCGTCATCTTCCGGAGGAAGTATGGTCGTGCTCCTTCTAACTGTGAGATCCGGTACTTGTATAATCTGAGGGGCTATAAGAAGGGGTCCCCATACATCAGCTTGGAGTTAGGGGTGACCTTCAAGCCGGTCTTGGATCTGTATTCCAAATTTAGCATGTTCAAGAAGGAGTGGTTCTTCGTCAGGGACGACTCTGTCTCTATTCGGCGTTTTACTTCTGGAAGTAAGTCGATGTTTTATTTATAATTTCCATCCTGGTTGCGATGCTTCTTCTCATACATTTTCATTTTTGCTAGCGACAGGTGGCTTTGCAGTTGTGGAGACTGATCGCCTGGTTCAGACGGCGGTTGAGATAGAAGCTATTCTTAGGAGGTATAGATCATCTGCCTACCTGATCAGAAACGCGATCCTTCTGGAGTATAACTTAATCCTTCCACATCAGTCAGTAGTCAAGCTGAGGGAAACGACGGAGGAGAGGGCGGCTGCTCAGGCCGAGGGAGGTGTCACGGTAGAGAGCAGCAAGAGGAAACCTTTCACAAAACCTCCAGCCGTCGGCGGTAAGAAACTCAAGAAGTCGGACGGTCCCTCCCCCAGCAATTGTCCACTTACCCAGGAGGAGGAAGACATAGAGGAGGAAAGAGGTGAGGGTGGAGATGGTCGGGAAGGTGATAAAGGTGGCGATGGCATCGGGGCCTTGCTTCCTGGGCAAGCGGGCGAGATTCAGGAGTGGACGGACGAGGCGTTCCACCAGGCTTTCGAGGGGCTGGACGAAGATCCGGCTTTGGTAGGGAAAACTGGGAAAGCGGACAAAGCCGGGACCGGTGCAAGTGAGTCTTCTCAGACCATTCCAGCCAAGGTGGCTCCGACGACTCAATGTGAACTCTTGACTCCTGCATGCTTCATTAATGATAGGGACTTAGGAATATTTTATGATCCGCTCCCGTCCTGGAATGAAATCCAGGACTCATTGCAGTATCCTACTTCTCCCTAGGGTTTGTATAACAGACGTGTTTTCTTTCTTCTTTTAATCTGCCGTGTTTCTCGAATTATATAGTGATGTAAGTTTGTGACACTTGTTCTTTATGTCAGGAGCAGGTAAGATGGCCAAGGCCTCAGATCTTTGGCACAGGCTTGAACAGTACAAGCTCTCCAAAGCTTCCGCCAAGCCAAAGACTCCGACTCATCGTTCCGGGGATGTAGTCGACTACCGTCCTCTTCTCGGGGTTATTGAAGAGGGTATTCAAAAGAGAAAGAGGAGTCATCCCTTATCCGAACCTTCACTCGGTCCCCAGCCCCCAATTCAGCCCGTTCATGATATCACAGAGGAGTGTACTGAGTCCGCACTCTCTCCGCACCTGTCTGGAAACCCGACCGTTATTCAGATTGATCGTCCTGACTTGGCTCGTAATCCATTCGCGGGTCATCCTGATCTGGATCCAAGTTCCCATGATGTTACTTTTGACGAGGTTACTGGCGAGCACCTTCTTCCCCGCAATCCCATGGTACGGGTGCTCGATGAGGCTAAGTCTTTAGATCTTGATCTTCTTACTACTCGGATAGTTACCATGGGAGACAAGGCCAAGGCTAATATTGATCGGGTGGCGGAGGAGACTAAGAAGCTGATGGGGCATCATGCCCGGCTGGTTAAGGCTGGAGAGGAAAATTGGGAGTGCCAACATCCGATTACGGTTGATGGTTTCGGACCAGGCGAAACAGCTTGCTGATCAAGCTATTCAGATTTCCCAGCATGAGGCTGCCTCCGGGCGGCTGAGGAAGACTATGGAGGAGGCTAGTAAGGCGAAGCTGCGGAAGATGGAGGCTGCCTGCAAGGAGCAGATTAATATGGCCATCTCAACAGTGGATGAGGTTCGGAGGGCGGATCTTGAGCGGATAGAGGAGCTGTCGGGGAAGCTTGAAGGCGCAGAGCTTGCTTAGATTAGGCTGAAGGAGGAGATGGAGGTGATGCGGAAATCCCTTCAGGCTGACTGCTCGAGATACCGCTTGGAGAGAGAAACTGCTGTTGGAAGGTTGTCGGCTTCCGAGGCTCGGATGATGGAGTTTGAGGAGAATGAGGGGATGATGGATGAAATGCTTCAGGACATGTACTTCCGAACTTGGAAGCAGGGCAACTTATCCTGGATGGATGATTATCCTAGGGTCATGGCTAAGATTTATCTTCGGGCTCTGGAGGAAGCTAAGGCGGATGCGGATAAAGAGGGTGGTGTGGCCTTCAGCATGGATGTGGTCACTGCCCAGTTTACCAAAGAGGAGAAGGTGGCGGTGAAGGAGGGTATGCGGTTGCTTGCTGCTGAGGAGGCAGGTGTGCAAGTAGAGGATGACGACCAGGATAGTCAAGAAGCAGGTGCTGGTAAGTCTTCCTTTTTAGTCTCTCCATTAACTTTGGTTGCTTATCACTAATGAATCCTTTCTCTGACTGGACAGGTGGTCAACAGGACAAGGATAAAACTCCAATGCAGCCGGCCCCCTGATCAGACCTGGAAAATTCTTTTTTTGTAGTCTTGACATGGCCGTATACGTTATTCTTAAAACAGTAGAGTAACTTTTAAGTTGTAATTCCTTTGCTACTTGTAATAAATAGCTCTATTCTTGATGTGTAATTCTTTAACTTAAGCTGATTTTGTCGTCTTTTGAATGTTTGCTGTTATTTTGACATGTCGTATGAGAAATATAGCTATGTATATTCTTGTAATTGAATTGTGTTTGATGTCGGGTTCTGGTTTAAGACATAATTTCATGACTTGCAATGCTAGTGTGTGGTGTTAACAAATTATAGTCATGTATTTGTACATAAAGGAAGAAAATACCGCCTTTCATGTTCTGTTTGTAGATGGCAGTTTCGAATATCTTGTATGACTGAGCATGGAAAGCAGTTGAATGCCCTGCCATCCGATTGTGAATCCCTTCATCCATTGGCGAGTATCTCCTACTCTGTATCCTGTACTTTAGGGATTGTTATAGTGGATAGAAGGAAAACTCTTTAAGAAAAAATTGAAATATGTGAAAAAGTAAAACTTCCAATCACGGAAGGCCTTCGATGTGCTTAGGTTCGTGGCAAAAGGGTTGTGTAGTCACTTTCCCTAGCCGTGGGTCTTGGAGACATTTGTCACCCATCTTACGCCTCCGCGAGGAGTTAATTCTTTTTTACCACAGCCGCACCTAAGACACATCGGAGCCGAGATCGCGCACAGTAACTACCCGGGCCATTATGGCCCGTAATCGTGGGTATTATTCGATTTACTGTGGCCGGCTAGCGTGGGTGCCGATCATCAACTGTGAACTGCCCCTGGCTGGCCACACCTTATGTTGGGGCTTATAGTCGGTTCACAGTTGCCGGCGAGCCTAACGCCGTAATGAGCTGCCTCGGCTATAGTCGGCCTTCTCGGTGGCTTATAATCGGCTCATTACAGTTGGCTTTAAGGGCCGTCGCGAGCAATGAGTTAACCCACAGTAGAGGGATGCTGGAGCGAAAGTGTCTCATTGGCGAGGGCATAGATTCGCATAGTACCTGTTAGGTTTTGCCCAGGCGAAGTTGCGCCGTGGAGTGCTTTGAGTGGAAATGTTATGCGCATAGGATTTTGTTCAACAGAAAAGGATAAAGTTAACAAGTAGCCAAGATATAAAGGAACAAGTTAAAAAAGAGACAAAGTTTTTTAAAGTGGTTCGGCATGAAAAGGCCTACGTCCACTGATTCTCTTTGTTAATTAACTTCATATGGGCAATACAAGTTAAGAAAAGTATCGACGGAGGTGTTGGATGTTCCATGCCCTCTGGAACACCTCTCCGTCCACTGTTGACAAAATATAGGCTCCGTTGTGGAGATCTTTATGAATTACATATGGTCCATCCCAAATTGGGTCTAGTGCTCCGGGGCGAGGGAAGATTCGCTTGAGGACAAGATCCCCTTCTTGCAAGGTACGATGCTTGACTTTGGAGTTGTATTGCGTTGCCACTTTCTGCTTGTGGGCTGCTGTTTTAAGGACTGCATCGTTTCTTCTCTCCTCAACTAGATCCAAAGACATGTGGAGGAGCTCTTCATTCTCTTCCGGGTTATAGTGGATCCTACGGTGGGAAGGCACAATGGTTTCAACTGGGAGCATAGCCTCCGATCCGTATGCCAAAGAGAAAGGAGTGTGCCCTGTTGATGTTCTGAAAGATGTGCGGTAGGCCCACAGTGCCGTAGGGAGTTCATCCATCCAAGCGCCCTTTGACTTTTCGAGCTTCTTTTTTATCAGAGTTTTCAGAATTTTGTTGACTGCTTCGACTTGTCCGTTTGCCTGGGGATATGCTACGGATGAGAAGCTTTTATGAATTCCGTGTTCTTGGCACCAGCTGGCGAATTCCTCGCTGACAAACTGAAGTCCATTGTCTTATATGATTTTGAGTGGGACTCCGTACCTGCATAGAACATTTTTGATTAAGAAGTTAATAACTTTTGCTGAAGATACTTTATTCAGTGGTTCCGCTTCCACCCATTTGGTGAAATAATCAATTGCCACTATAGCATATTTGGCCCCCCCTCGGCCCATTGGTAGCTCGCCGATTAAGTCAATTCCCCATATTGCGAAGGGCCAAGGGCTGGTCATCTGAGTAATCTCGGTTGTTGGTAGCCGAGGAATTTTAGCAAATTTTTGGCATCTGTCACACTTCTTGACGAAATCTAAGGCGTCCTTGCTTAAGGTGGGCCAGAAATATCCATATCGGAGTATCTTTTTTGCTAACGTTTGCCCTCCGGTGTGATCTCCGCAGCTTCCTTGATGAATGTTGGATAAGATTTCCTTGGCTTCCCTTCCGGCGACACACCTTAATAATGGGTTAGAGAACCCGCGCCGATAGAGGATGTCTTCTTATATTGTGTAGCGGGACGCTTTCCTCAAGATTTTCTTGACTTCGTTACGCCCGTTAGGTAGTGTGCAATTTTGTAGGTAGTCTCGGATGGGAGTCATCCAAGTTGCTTCTTCGGTTGCAGCTATCAGATTCACTTGCTCAAAACTTGGGGTCGTTTGCTTTGAGATGGTTACTGCCCCGAAGATGGTGATGTATCTCATACTTACTTGCTTTGCCAATTCGTCGGCCTCTTGGTTCCCTTCCCGAGGGATGTGTTTGACTAAGTAGTGGTCCAATCGGCTGAGAAGCAACTTGGTCTTCTTTAGATAAGCTATGAGTCGTTCCTCTCGAGCTTGGAATTCTCCTAGTATTTGATTAACAATAAGTTGAGAATCGCTATGAAGACACAAAGAACTGGCTCCGATTTCTATGGCAATTTCTAGTTCGGCTATCACTGCTTCATATTCTGCGTCGTTATTGGTGGCGGCGAACTCCAATCTTATAGCATAGTGCAGTTTGTTTCCCCTGGGAGTGATTATTACCACACCTGCCCCCGAGCCTTGTTCGTTTGATGCACCATCCACAAAGAGATTCCACTTGATATCTTCTGTTATTTCCAATTGCTCCTGATCTTCGTTGGTAGTGAACTCTGCAATGAAATCAGCCATGGCCTGTCCCTTAATGGCGGTGCGAGGGTGATAGGTGATATCATATTGACTCTGTTCAATGCACCATTTAAGTAATCGCCCAGAAGTGTCGGGACAATGGAGTACCTGCCTCAGCGGTTGATCGGTCAGAACTTTGATGGAATGGGACTGGTAGTAGTGACGCAATTTCCGTGATGTGATTAGTAAACAGTATGCTAACTTCTCAAGTTTAGGATATCTGACTTCTGCCCCAGTAAACCTTTTGCTGACGAAGTAAACTGGTCGTTGCGTGCGGTTGTCTTCCCTTACCAAGGCAGCGCTTAGAGCGTGAGATGACACAACAAGGTATATGTATAATTCTTCGCCTTCGCTTGGAGTCGAGAGTACCGGTGGTTTCTGGAGGTGTTCGATTAGGTTAAGGAAAGTGGTTAAGCATTCGTCCGTCCATTCGAACTTTCATTTATCTTTCTTTAGAGCTTCGAAGAAGGGGACGCACTTGTCCATTGCCTTGGAGATGAATCGGCTTAGGGCGGCCACTTTTCCATTTAGGCTTTGCATTTCCTTTCGGGTGGAAGGTATCTTGATATCCCTTAGCGCTCGGACTTGTTCGGGGTTTGCTTCAATCCCTCGGGCATGGACGATGAACCCTAAGAATTTTCCCGATGATACTCCGAAGGAGCACTTTAGTGGATTCAACTTCATTCCATACTGTCGGAGTACCTGGAACATTTCGTCTAGGTGGCTTACGTGATCTTTGGCTTTCCATGATTTCACCAACATGTCGTCCACATATACTTCCATAGTTTGTCCTATTGGCTCCGCAAACATCTTGTTGACGAGGCGCTGGTAGGTGGCTCCTGCATTTATAAGTCCGAAAGGCATTACCTTATAGCAGTACAAACCCCGGTCAGTGATGAAACTAGTGTGGTCTTGGTCGGGAGCATGCATAGGAATTTGGTTATATCCCGAGTATGCGTCCATAAAAGATAGGAGCTCGTGCCCGGCTGTGCTGTCTACAAGTTGGTCGATTCTGGGAAGTGGGAAGCAATCCTTCGGGCAGGCGTCGTTTAGGTTGGAGAAGTCGATGCAGGTCCGCCACTTCCCATTAGCCTTCTTTACCAGTACCGGATTGGCGATCCATTCCGGGTAAACAGCTTCTCGTATGAAGTCATTGGCGAGTAGATTCTTTACTTCTTCATCGAGGGCTGCTGATCGCTCTGCCCCCATACTTCTCTTTTTTTGTTTTACAGGCGCCTTGGTAGGATCAATGTTTAATACGTGGCATGCTATGTCGGGGGAGATTCCGGTCATGTCAGCGTGTGACCAAGCGAATACATCCAAGTTGTGGCGGAGAAAATCGATGAGTTGTTCCTTTAATTCGGCTTTTAGTTGGGACCCAATTTTCAATAGTCTACTTGAGTCGTGCTTGTCTACAGATATAAACTCCATAGCCTCTGCAGGCTCGGCGGTGGCCTCCTCCTCTTTGTCCCTAGGGTTTAATTCATTGAAAGGGTCGCTGGTATATCAAAGACGAGGGGCTTTCTTTAGTTGCTATGCTTCCATACTTTTTGTGCAGAGGGCAATCTCTACACCCTTCCCTTTATCCTTCCTGTGGTTGTTGCGAAGTTCAGTCACATAGCAGTCTCGAGCAACGTCCTGGTCTCCTTCTACTTCCCATACTCCATTGTCCGTTGGAAATTTCATCTTTAGGCACCATGGGGCTAGGACAATTTGGAAATCAAACAAAGCTGGCCTTCCTAAGAAGGCATTGTAGGCCGAACAGTTTTCTATTAGCACAAATGTCTGTTTCCGTACAACGCAGCGGGGATGGCTTCCAATCTCAACAAAGAGGTCCAGTTGCCCGAGAGGCATCTTCGCATCTCCAGTGAAGCCGTGTAGTGGTTTATCGCAGGGAGATACATCCTTCATTGATAGCTTCATTTTGTCGAATGCGTGTTTGAACAGGATGTTTACTAAGCTTCCAGTATCTACCAAGATTCGGTATACTTCGGCGGGACAAAGTCGGGCAGAGATGACCATGGGATCCATGTGAGGGTACTGCCTTCCTTCTAGGTCACGCTTACCGAACGTGATGTCATTACTTTCTTTCCGCTTCGGGTGGCGCTCTTCTATAACCGAATTGACATAGTCTTTATTGTCTCTAAGCGACTTTCCGTATCTTTCCATCTCTTTCCAGCTTCTGTCTGCGATGTGTGGCCCTCCTAAGATGGTGTGGACCACTATCTTTTCCTGGCTAGAGCTGCTAGCGTTGCGGTTTCCTCTGTCGGCCCCCGGTGAGGGTAGCCTTGGGTTTTCATTGGCAGGAGCTGGGGTCCTGTCCTGACCTTTTACATAACGTTCCAGTTTCTTTCTTCTGATGTGTTCCTCAATCAGATCTCGGAGATGATGGCATTCGTTGGTATCATGCCTATGAGATTCGTGGAAGCGGCAGAATTTTTCAGACTTCTGTGCGTTGTCTGATTCTTTCTTGTATGGTGGGCGTTTGTATCTAACTTCGCCTTGGGTGGCAAGGAAGATATTTTCGACGGTCTCGTTCAAAGGGGTGTAAGTGTCGAATCTTGGTCCTGGCCGATATAGGCGCTTTTCTCCCTTCTTGCCCCCAGCATTGTCTCTGGAATCATTTCTTCGAACGTCCCTTGCCACAGCAGGGGCGTTGCCATGGGTTGTCTTATTTTGCTGTCCTGACTGCCCCTCAACGGCAGCATCCTCAAGCCTCATGTATTTCCCGGCTTCATGGAAGAAATCGGGTAAAGTAGCTGGTTTTTCTTTTGTCAACCTTCTAGCAAATTTAGTGTCCGGATGCACACTACTGCAGAGGGCCATTAGGATAAGCTTCTCATCGGCATCTTGGACTGCGGCTGCTGCGGCGTTGAATCTGGTTAGGTATTGCTGCAGCTTCTCTCCAGGTTTCTGTTTGACGCTGGATAAGGAATAAGCGTCCTTAGGTTGCTCCACATGAATGCGGAACTGACTGATAAATTTTTCTTTCAACATTTCCCACGAGCTGATGGATCCTTGGGGTAGATGACAGAACCGGGAGGTAGCGATATCTGCTAAGAAGAGCGGAAAGCATTTGCACAGTACTCCCTCTGTCGCTCCACTCATGAGCATATGCTGCGTGTACCTCTGTAAGTGTACAACGGGATCGGAGGTTCCTTTGTAGGGTTCCATTGTTGGAATCTTCCATTCTCGGGGGGTGATAGCAATTTCGATATTGCGGGTGAAAGGGCTGGTTACCCTAGCGCCTATCCCTCGATCTCTTTGCTCCCGTTGGACACACTCTCTGAATAAGCGTGCCATCCTTTCATCAGAACTTGGAGTAGATAGAAATGAGTTTGGTTCTGTTCTGTGGGATTGATTCCGTCCAGATGACCTGTAGGGATGGTATCGTCTATCATTCCTCATATTTTCCAGTGGCTGCCTTTGATCTTCTAGGAGCATGCTCGGGTCAGCTACAGTTGGCCCTTGCCTTGATCTCCCCCTGTTGGGTTCTGATCTAAGCACTTCCTCGGGTCCAACTTCGGGCTGGACTCTAGCTCGGCCACGTTCACTGGCATTTCTGTGGTTAGGCAGCATGACAGGCTCAGCTACAGTTGACCTTTGCCCGGCACCTTCCCCGTTGGGTTCGGTACCAAACGTTTCCTCAGGCCTAATTTCGGGCCGTGCTCGGTCTCGGCTCCTACCATGGCTACTTCTGCCGTTAGCTCCTTCGAAGAAGGAAGATCTTTGTTGTCTCTGAGATCCTCCAGACTGGGACTCGCCCCATGATTCAGTGTTGCGGTTGGATTCTTCAGCGTCCCTTAAGCGTGACATGAGATGGTCCACCAAGGCTTCCTGCTGGGACGTGAAGCGGTTAGTTACTTCAACCACAACTCTGTCCAGATCTGCTCTAGTAATTGCTGCAGGCTGTTCTGTGGCAGGAGTAGTTGGGTTAGCCTGTTCTTCATTTGTTACTGTTGTTGGAGGAGGACGATTTACTTGATTCAGGACAGTTGGATCTGGAAGACTGCTGGATGCGATGTTTTTTCCTTTGTTAATATCTTTTCTCTGTTTGGGAGGCATGTTTTCCAAGTGGCGGACGATGCTGTTAGGAAAACTTGTTAAGCGGATGAAGCTGAAGCTCCGAGCTTCTAGCTCTCAATGAAAGCACCAAAAATGTTTGCACAAAAAATGGACAAACACCTCAAAGTTGTATGATTTAGTAGATCTTATGTTGTTCTTAGTGATTCGGGTGATTTATGCAAATATATGAAAAAACAGGGGCTAAACTGTAAAAAGACACGCAGATTTATAGTGGTTCAGCCAGAATGTGCCTACGTCCACTTTATATGTTATTTCTCTTCTCTTGTTTTGATTACAAGTACAAAGCTTTGATACAAGTAAAAGAAAGTTGTTTGAAAGTTCTCTCCGTGCTTGAGCTCTCAAAATTTTTTTGTCCCCATTGTTGTACCCCTGCCCCTCTATTTATAGAGTGAGGTTGGGGGTAGGGGTCTTGGATGTATATAACTGCTGGTGGGCCTGGGCTGACACGGTCTGGCCTGGTATGGTTGGTCCGGAAGGAGCTTGGTTCGGAACACCTCGGTCCGGTGGCAGCTGAGTTGATTCGGCGGAGACCTTCATTCGGTGGAGACCTGGTTCGGTGGAAACCTTCATTCGGTGGAGACCTGGTTCGGTGGGTAGCTTCACTCGGTGGAGACCTGGTTCGGTGGAAACCTTCATTCGGTGGAGACCTGGTTCGGTGGGTAGCTTCACTCGGTGGAGACCTGGTTCGGTGGAAACCTTCATTCGGTGGAGAACTGGTTCGGTGGGTAGCTTCACTCGGTGGAGACCTGGTTCGGTGATGAGAATTTGTCCAACAGTTACGCCTAGATCCCCCAAGAAACAATCCGTACCCATAGGCCATCTCAGCCAGGCAGTTGCGCTATGCAGTCGCGCTCGTAAGAACATCGGTAACGCCATGGACTTCGATGGAAACTCGAGTATCATATCCGGAAAACCAAAAATCAGAGAATATCGATAGAATGAATCCATAATGTGGCCACAAAGCGGATATCAAGCAGAAGGCACTTTCCATATCTTTACTTCGAAAATATGTATCATATACTACCTTTTCAAATCACTTTCAAATATCGTACTTATATAAAGTCCATTATATATAAGATTTAATTTTCAAATCAAATATGTTTCCAAAATCAAAAGTATATCAAATCACACTTATATAGAATTCAATTATATAAGATTTCACTTTTCAAATTGAGTACCTTTTCAAATCCATAGTTTTCGAATCAACATCATACTTATACAAACCAAATTTTTATATAAGTTCGATAACTCCCAAATCAGGTATTTAGTAAAAATAAGGTTCTCAAATTTCAATTTGTTTCAATATTAGTTCAGTTTCAAAATCATATACAATCCCACCAAATTATTTCTTCTCAGTTTAAATATCTTTAGTTTCAAAGTTCCCAACATAATAAATTTAGAAAATAATCCAAGTTTCTAAATCAATATCATTTAAGTCAACCAATTCATTCCAAAATCAATGGTTTTCAAAATCAATCTTATACCAACATAAGGTCCGTCTTGTATCAGGTTCAAAAATTTCAAAAATATATTTTGCTGCATAGAGAGCCATATGGGATTGAACATCTTTGCTTTATAAAAGGTTTTGAATTTAGAATAGTTTTGTAAATAAAATAGTTTTGTAAAATAGATTTTTATATAAAGTAATTTTGTAAAATAGTTTTGTAAAATAGTTTTGTATGTAAAATAGAATAAAACAATTTGTTTAAGAAAATAAAAGAAAAATAGTTTTGAAAAATGGTTTTAAATTGATAGTAGTTTTTCATAAAAGAAAAATTCCAATTAAATTACAAAGATATCCAACCCAACAACTTCCAATTTCAATGTCAAGTATCTCAATGATATTAGAACATAAGATGTACATATGTCATCATTTCGCAACATCACATTCGATCGCTCGCTCGATCACACAAGTTCGCTTTCGAACTAGTATTGTCCATTCGACTTCCCAAATGCGGATTTCGATATGGTTTCTTGACTAGAAACCATCAGTCTCCTTGCATAGCCATATACCATGGTAGAGAATTCTAGAATCAAGCCCAAAATCCATATCAAATATTCGCCGTCAAGAATCGAATGAAAAATCCTAACACAAAATGGTGTAATTCACCTCGAACTTGTGTACTCAAACTTGGATAAAATTAATTATGCGAATAAAATAGCATACGTACAACTTATGTATCTATTCCAACTTGTTAAATATATAGTTATATAAAGATGTTACTAAGTTAAAACATTTAAACTAAATTTTATTCAAAATATTTTTAAAACTAAATTCCATATTAGTATAATTCAAAATAGTCTTATTCATTTACTTAACAAAACAGTTTCAACCTATTTAAATCATATTACTACATACTATAAACATACATACCAAACTTATATACTTTATACTTTTCAAAATTAGTTAGCTTTGAAAAGTTAACCTTGATTTGGAAGTGCTTGAACCTTCAAAATAGTCGAAGAAATCAAATTTTAAATCCAAGAATTGGAAATCAACAACAAATCAGTAAATCAATTTCAATAGATAGGGTTATACCAAATCAAATCTGAAACTCGAGGATTGAACACTGGGCTCACTTCAAATCATTTCAAATATATATACATATATTCTTCGAATATCAAATCATTCTTCGAACTATGAAATCATAAAATCACTCGCATAGCAAAGCTACTAAAGTGGCCTCTCCCCCACTTTGAAACTCGAAAATCAATGTCGATGATGTGTGCACTCATCACTGAAATTATTCTCGAGAGACATAAGTGAGTTTTGGACTTCTATTTTCTTAAAAACTCCTTTGAAATTTCTTCGAAATCATTGGAACTCATTTGAAGTCATTTGAAACATTTCTTATTCGGAAAATACTTTCAAATCGTATTATTATATATTTACAAAACCTTAAAACCAATTTCAAAATGCCGGGTTTAATCTCTCAAATTTCAAATTCAACTCTTCAGTTATAAATCATTTTTATATAAATCAATTTCTTATATAACTTTCAAAATTTCAAATCCTTTCGAAACATCAATTTCTCATTTTAAAAGGTATATAATCCTTATCGAAAACAATTTCACTGTAATATATAGAATAAAATCATATTTATCAAAATAATAATTTCGGTATATAAAACAATTTCTTAAATACAAACAAACCCGATTTTCCAAAGGATGATTCAAGAATGCATTCCAAAACAAAGATAGAGATTCAAATTAGAGGGACTCTAATCAAATAGAATTCTGATTCGAAGATAGGCTTGAACGAAGATGAGATAACTAAATTTCAAAATAGAAGATGGATATACTTATATAAATCGCAGGCGACCTTAACCGGTCAACCGTGATTTCAAAATAAGATCGGTGCAGAATTCTGAGGCAAATCGACATTTGATCGCCAGAGATAGAATTCGGCATAACAAGAGATAGCAGCATCTAATCCGAGGGATATATAAATCTCCGATGAATCAATGCCAATTGTAAAGGAGTTTCACCCCTTCACAATTCATTCAAAGATTGGTGGGATCGCCTATTCTTATAGAGATCATTCGAAGTGGAGTTATGGGATACTCCAGAATCAAAAGAATACAAATAGTGAGGGACACGAATGGATTTCGGAACCGAGGGAACGTTCCAAAATTCAAAGGAAATTCAAATCAAAGAGGAAAGAATTCAAGCTCAAATGAAAGTGATTCCGCATATAAATTTACTATATATGCTAAGTTTGCCTAGAGCCTAAGCTCTGATACCAACTGTAATGACCCGTTATTTTGGACCATTCGCATCCGCACATGTCGGACTTGAATTGCTCAAAATATCATACTGTTAATTTAAATTTGGAAAAAACTCAGCATATACAGTAAATAAATAAATCACAGAATCACAGACATAGAGTAATACAATAATACACAGCGGAATAGATAAAATAGTAGTTCATGAAGCTACTATATAAACATCAGAGTTAAAAATAAAATACAACAGAATATCTCAAATACAGTGAAGTCTTCGGTACGAATAGATGACCTCTCTGAACAAATCAACTGGAAAAGCTAAAAGCTGAATCGATAGTTGGATCTCCAAATGAAGCTCCAAACTCCAAGGGTGAGTCTCAAATGCTGTATCACTCAGTCCGACTCGAGCGTAAAGCAAAACACAAAACACTCTAGTCAGGATTAACATTCTTATATCAATAAATCCAACTCAAGTGAAATATCAACTGAAATCAAGTAACTTAAAGGATGTTTGGGATAATCATCCTCTAAGGATCCGTGGAACTGTCTACAATGTAGAAATATACACTACAACACCGTGGTCATTTCGAATAAATTTATACTTCAAAACCAAAATATTATTTTCATTGTAACGGCCATGAATTTTCGATCACGAAAATTCCAGATAGTTAGGAAAAGAAGAAAGAGATAGAAGAAGAAGAAACAAAAACACATCACTGATTTTCACAAATCGCAGCAGATCAAAATATAATATCAAATAATAACAGTTTACAAAAGAATACCTATATCTGTCAATTATATTTTTACGTCAGAGTTACACTCATACACTGGACATATACAAATCGCATGTCTCAGATAAACAGAAATATAATCACAGCGGAAACACTCCATACGTTCTTGCCATCTAGCTCGTTTCCTGAGCTCTAGAAAGTCCTTACCTGAAAATCTGTAATACTCGGTCTGACCCGAACATTACACCAAAGTAACACCCAGGTCAGGCTGGAAACCAGCGTGAGTAAATCCATATAACTTGAAATACTAAGTTGTAAAACTTATTAAATATCAGGATAACTCGTATCTTTCTACGAGTTCTCAAAGTCCATCCCTTATTACAAACAATATCCAAGAACTATTGCTCAGTTAAAGGCCAAGTTACTTAATTTATTCCAATTCCAGCCTATTGGGTTCTAAACTAAAATTTATAAAGAATCGAAGTGGTTTCGGGTATTTACGGATACCCGACCCCGGCCTCTTCGAATCCAAAGTTATTCATTAAGCCAAATGTTTAAGTTTAAACAATAAAATTTATATTCAGGATTTCATATTCACACAACAATTCATCTCAGATAGATAACCCATAATATCACAGTTCAACCAAAGTATCTCATATCACAAAGAATCACAAATCACATATCACATATCAGAGATATCAAATAATCTAAGTCATACAATATATCTTAATCATCTATAAGCAAGATAAACTAATTATACCATTTCTAATTAATTTAATTGCTTTTAAATCCTGCTTACTTAACATTAATTAATTACAACCATTAATTTACCATTCTTTAATTATCTATCTAAATTAATTTTCCATAATTACTTTCATTTAGTAATTGTCCCATTGGTTAATTATCCTCAATTAATTAACCTTTAATTACTAATTAAATTAATTAAGCCCTAACAAATTAATCATTAATTACTTACATTAAGTAATTATCATTTAAGTAATTAATCTCTAATTAATTAATCCCTAATTTCCAATTAATTAATCTCTAATTAATTTATAACCCTTAATTTATTAATTAATTAATCCTTACATTAAGTAATTAATCCTCTAATTACTTAAAGCCTTTATAAATCTAAGACAAACCATTTTCCTTAATTAATTGCTTAATCACATCATTTAAATTTCATTTGAAAATATTAATTTAAACGAATCAACCTAACACAATATTATTTTAAAACAAAATAATTTTTAAAATATTTAACTCAAACATTTTTATCCATGAAATTTGTTGAAACTTGTTAACACTTTGTTTTGAAAAACTGGGTTTAATGCTTATCTTTGACTAGCTTATACTTTTCAAAATGTTGTTAATTCCACTTTTGTTTCACTCTTTAAACTTAGGTTAAATTCATATATAACAAAACCCGGGCCCCATACCAATTTTTCCCGAGCCAAACTACGAAATCTCCGAGCGACTTACCCCTGCTATATTGCTTCGAGTCAAAGACGATTTATTTCGAGCAAAAACCCGAGACGACTTCAACATTCCAAATTTTCAACAACACCAGACATTCGAAAATGCATGCATGCACGTGCACACGTGATCGGAGCAACTCCGATCATCTACGCCGGCTTCAGCACATCGCCGATCATCTCCTTCATCATCACGAACACTCAGATTGTTGAATTCAGCTGGAAATCAAAATCGAGCAAGTGCGTTTCCATCAGAACCCAAACTCGAACAACAAAACTCCTCCGCGCCATCACCTCTGACCACCTGGAGCCACGCCAGTCAACCACGAGCTACTTCACATCCTTACGCATCAATGCCCCTTGGACCGGTCGCTTACGATCAACTGTGGATGTCGCACGACCTCACGAAACATCGACGACCAAAACTACTACTTAAACCCTAAATCAACGCCGTGTCTCCACTCTGATGATCGGGAAATTTTACAATTATTTTTCCTAACCACATCGACAACCCAGTTACCTTCACCAATGATCATGACATCCAATTTGTCGCCGATCGACGAGAATCGACAAAAACAAGTTTCTGTTCAACTTGACTTTTCCCACAAATTACAAATTAAAATTTTTTAAAATGGTTATCAAAAATCATATTTTTCCAATTTGAATCTGGTTGTGAAATCAAAACAGGAAATTATAATCATTGATTTTTGACTTATATTGGATCATCTCTGATTATTTATTATTTTTGAAATAAACATTCAACGTAAACACTCGGAATTATTTTTAAAATTGATGTTATATAGTTACAATCCCATTCCATTTAGAGATCATAACCTAACTTTGATTGTATAAGGAGAGATTGAATTTTTATTTAGGGGTTGGAACCTGTAATGTAAACAGAGATGCATATACATATACACAGGCTTACATACTCAAACATCTATTATACTCATATAAATTTAAACATATTAACATTCATGCAACCTCTTCACTTCACGTAGTAATCACAGACATCAAGTTAAGGATCAACTAAAGTTTCAAGATAGTAGTTTACTCACAGATAATGTTGAACAGAGAACACTGCTTTTGAAACTGCTAGCTTGCCTTTGAAGATCTTGTCTGTTGCTTGAGTTGTTTTATTTGTTTCAAGTTGTGAAATGGCAGGACTTGGTATATATTTTTCTTTGTTTTACTTATCTTGTTCTCGAATGGAAGAAAATGAAACAAAGGCAAAGGTACTGAGGTATATAAGGGAAAGTATACTGCTGCTCTTTGTTGTACCCAGCAAGCTTCTTTTCTCTTCTTTTTTTTGTTTAATTTTCTTTGGTCAGAAACTTGCTTGACCAAATTTTTGCTGTGACATTGATTTTGTGTTTTGTGTGCTTGAAAGGATAGGTATTTAATGTTGTGTTTCCTAAGTTGACTACATGGATATATAGATATGCTCTTACATACCTATACTCTACATACAAACACTCATGAACATAGTTTTTGTCATACTTTTATATACATTTATTTACTTGTATATGTCTTACCAGCATACACATACACACATTTTATATGTTTGTCATCATTTGTACATTTCCATTTTATCACTTTCACCATTTCATTTAACATATGAACATATATACTTACTTATGTGTATTTTACTATTATACATGTTTCCATTTATACAAATTTTCATATATATTATTCTATATGAGCCTACATTCATATACATGCATGTTTATATACTCATATCTATGTGCTTTCAATTACCGTATACATATTTATGTACTCAAATGTATATATATGTAATTATATTGATCATTATCAACTTGTATATGCTACACATATATTTATGGATGTTTTATCTTTAATTTATATGGTGGGGTTTATTATTTATTTTCTACGAGATTTATCATATCCAGAGATTTTAAATTCAACGTTTATTATGGTTTTTAAATCAATTGATATATCCAGATATCTTTAATCATCAGAATTTTATTTGTTCGACAAATTAAAACTAATATTTCAATGATCTAATTTAGTTAATTACCAATTAACTATCGTTAAAAATCCGGGTCGTCACATTCCTCCCCCTTTAGAACTTTTCGTCCTCGAAAAGGAACGAAGCGAGAAATTTTTCTTTACTGTGTATTATTTATTTAAATCATCCTTTAAACATTTTAATCCTTTACTGTTTTATTATATAAATTTTTAAAACACTTTTAAAACTACATAATATTACCAAATTATTTTATATAAAAAAAATACTTTTCATAACTCGATGTCTCAACAAGTCTATCCTCGTTCTCATAGAAATTCAGTCAAATGTTGATCAGGCGCAGGACTGAAAATCTATAAGTACTTAGTAAACCCATTTTCAACACCTAGTGAAAATATTTGAAAAATATTTTTATTGAAAATATCAAAAACATTTTTGAAAATAGAGGAAATATCTTTGGTGAGATGCTTTGGAAATCATCACCCCCATCCACGGTCGTAGTTAACCCGATGGTTACCTTGCCGTCCCGACAAAATCAATAGATAACTATAGGCCTCCGCGCCCTTCAATTATGCCATGGAACCCGCTACAGATCACAGTTATACCCGGGCTTTACGTTGTTATCACAGTAAAAACCCATATAACCGTATGCATCAGCGCCCTCGAATTTAACTGCCAAAAGAATGAAACTTCTCCACTTGACCATAGATCGTAGTCTACCGATGTTACGTTGCCATCCCGTCAAAATCAAGTGTAGACTGTTGGCACTCATCCTCCACACGATTTTCGCTATGGTCCACACAGTAGATCGCAGTGACATAGAGTTACACTATCGTCACAGCATAACGCAAATGCCCTGTAGGCATCAGCGTCCTCGACTTTTGCTACCCAACAATCCTCAAGAACTAGTTTGTCTGGACTCCTCACAGGATCAACTTTAGAAACCCCCCTTAGGGCTCAAGGCAGTACCACCCTGTGGCACTCCTAAGAAGTTCATTCAAGGGAGCGCCTTTTTGCCTAGAGCCACTTTCAAAACACTTTATACTATATATATATACTATTTCCAAATCATACACCAAGTATGAATCTCATATAAATATCCTTTCTCAAAATCGATTATCCCAAAATCGATAATTCACAAACTAGGCTTTCCAAGTTCCAAATTTGATTTTCCTCAAAAATCCAAAGCCTTTTTAGAAATCCATAGGTTCCCAAAACTTTTTCCCAAAATCATTTTCACAAAATCCTTTATATATACGTATATATATATATAATAACCTTGGGAAATTTTTGAATCACTTCATACTTGTATAAATTCACTTTTATACTTCAAATATTTTCAAAACCCATTTCTTCAAGCAATAGATTCAACAAGGGAAGTTTACCATATATAACAAAGATATATAACTTTGTTTAATCCAAATCAAATATTCAAATTTGATTATATATTTTTTTTAAAAGTCATTTACCATATCGCTTACTTCTAGAAAGTAAATTTTAATCATAGAGAAATTCAATTTCCACTCAATTTCAAATATATTTTTCATTTCAAAAACCATTTTACAGTTCTTATTCCACAAATTTTCAATATCAACCTCATTCAAACCCGTACGATGTACACATATCATCCGTACGCAATATCAAATTTGATCGCTCACTCGATCACATAATTTCACTTCTGAACTAGTATCGTCCGCCCGACTTCCTAGTGCGGACTCAGATCTAGTTTCATGATCAGAAACCATCATTATCCTTGCATAGTCACAACTATGATAGAGAATATCAAGAATCAATCAAAAATCCATATCCAGGTTCGCCGTCGAAAATCGAGTGAAAATTCCCAAATCGGATCGATAATACTATCTTGAAATCCTGTGCTCGAATCTGGATCAAATCAATATACGTACATCCTACGTATTTACCTTCATTGATTATCAGTTAAATCAATTTCCTTTCATCCTTACCTTGATTTTATTCAATTATTCACATTTGCCTTAATCCCCATTTGGATTATCACTTCAATTCTTATCTCAGTTGGGTATTTAATCAATAACAGTTTGAACTCCGACCAGTTTATATTTAGAAAATAGGTTGAAAAATTTAAAAATAGATAAATAGTTGTAAAATAATTATTAGTTTGTAAAATAGCTGTAAAATAGTTAAGTAATTATAAATAGTAAAAAAAATAGTAATTATTTATAAAACAATTGAAAAATAGTAATTAGTTTATAAATCAGTTGTAAAATTGTTAAATAGTTCCAAAAATAATTGTAAAACAAGTTTAAGATAGTTTTAGGTTTAAACGGGAAAAGTTGTATAGTAAATAGTTTGGAAAAATAGGTTTATATTAAAACAATCTATTTTGAAAGTAGTCCAGAGTCAAACTGTTCAATTCACAACCTCCATTTTCTAATCAATTCAATTTAAATTTCCACTTCCCATTTGAATTTGAACTCATTCAATCTTCAATTTTATTTCAAATTAATCCAATTTAAATTTTCCATTTGAATTTTATACTTATCCATCTTTAATTCTAATTAATTCAAACTAAATTCAATTTGAACTAATGAAATCTAAATCTCAACTTTAACCCATCTCGAATTATATAAATTCGAGTTAAATTTCAAATGTTGATTTAACCCCTTAAATCAAATTAACCTTTATTTTTAAATCAATAATCCAAATCTTTAAATAATTTAATTCTGAGTCCAATTCTCAAAATTTCATTTTAAATTATCTTTACTTAACTTATTTCAAAGTTCAAATAAGAGTTCAAAACAATTTTATCTTAAAAATTCAATTTATTACCCAATTTTATCTTCCAGTTTTGAAACCAGTTCTTAAACAAATTTTAATTTACAAATTCAATTATTCAAACTTTTAGTTCAAAGTAATTCCATATCCTTAATTTCAAATTAAAGTTTAATTTCCCTTTTATCTCAATAATGGATATATTACCACACTTCATTTCTCATCCATTTAAACAAATCCAATTCACAATTTAAAGATTATTAATAACAATAGGATGATATCATCCAATTTATTTTAAAACATCCATCCATTTCCAATTTCCAGATCCCAAACCCATTTTGAGATCATACAAACTCCCAATTCAAATTAACCATTTAACTCCCCAAGTTAAATCTCAATTTCATCTTGAAATTTCCAATTCAGTTTGCTTGTTAACTTGTCTAACTTTCCCAAAGTTAAATTCAATTTAATTTCATTAACCTTACCCAATTTGAATTCCTGCTTCAAAATTTAAACTTCACATTAATAATCTTATAAGTTCAAAAACTTATCACCTTGGGTTTCACATCTCATTCAAAATTTAAAACTCAACATTTAGAGTTTATTTCAACCCATTTTTGATATTATGTATATCCCTCATATATACATATTATTTCCTTTACACACTAAGTTATCCTTAAATTTTAAACCACCTTTGGTTTTTAATTCAAACAAATTTCTCTTAACATTTTGAAACAATTCAATGTTTCTAGACTTAGGTTTTAAATTTTCATAATTTAAACCCACTTCTATTTAGAAGTTATACTATGACGCCCTACCTCTATGCTCATAATATCAAAGAGTATTAAAAGAAATACTGTCTATTATTACGAAGAATAAGGCTAGGTAGGAGCGACCATCCGTAATTTTCCTTACACTAATATTGGTTATCTCGATAGGAGTGGTATATACTTTTTATTTTTCATCTATTACATATTTACTCCCATCGACATATCCAATTATCAGTATAAAACAAACTACGATAGTTCATAATAGTTTAGGACATTAGATATAACAATAACACAGATAATATAAATGCGGAACACAGATAAAAACAAAAGTCTCATAAATATATAACTGATGTCAGTTAATACATAGTTGACACAATACATATGATACAACTACAACTGTCGACTCTAGAAGTTATATATACACGTACATTATCGACTAATATACATGAATACATATCGTTCTATACAATGACACGACTACTACAAAAGGACAATGACAACTTCAGAAGATGTGAAAAGTCTTCAAATCCCGAATAGCAACTCAAAGAAGGAAATCTACAACCTGAAATAACTCCGGTCTGACCCGAGTATTACATTCAAAAGAAAATAATACACAGGTCAGTCTAATTCAAACTCAGTTATTAGTGCATAGAAGCAATAATAATCAACATCAAATAGACGACAGTCACAGAAATCTCGTATATCCGACTCCTTGATAAAAGAACCTGATAACGGCAGATATAACACTAAACACTGTTAAACAATAAATCAACAATCCAGATCAATTTAAACAATTGAAATGTCAATTTAAAAACAACAGTGTTGATTGGCTGCAGTACACGCTAACGTGTACTGCCTCGCCAATACAGTCTATCAAATACTCAGAAGATCAATGAATCCAAAAGCCAACAAATCCAACTCAAATCAAAATGAACCATTTCAAAATACGCTTAATAAAACAGAAACAAATGGCATCAAATTAAATTAAATCTCAGTGTGGCTGCAGTACACGCACGCGTGCACTGCCTCGCCACTACCGTACGTCGAAACTGCAAAGGTCAAACCCAAATATTGGGTTCAACTCAAGTCACGGGGCTTACTCGAATAAACAAGCAGATAGCTCGAGACCATCAACCAGCCCAACAAAAAGAAAAAAAGGAAATGGTACCTACTTACAATAAAAATGCAAAAGGTCAAGTTATTGACTCAACACAATTGCAAAGCACATAAAGGCACCCGTAATATGCAACACAGCGACAAAAGTCAGGCAGTAGCATTCATGAAACGAAAGTGCTAACTGACTCAAATGTCGCAAAACCCCGCAACCAAGATCAAGGCAACATGACAATACAGTCTCAAGTGGAAGCAAAACTCATATATACAGCCTCAAACTAGAATAGCATGTGTATCTAACAAATTTAACAACCCAACAAATTAAAATGCAACTTGCATCTGAACAGTGCTCCAAAGATAAGGAGATAGGACAATACATGATACTAGTGACAATGCACGAGATACAGTGATGTAGAAGCTCACTGAAATATACAAGGCAAACCAAAAATAAATGCAACATGCATCTGAACAGTGCTCCAAAGATAAGGAGACATGACACTACATGATACTAAGCAACAACAACGATCAGACTCAATGCATGATGACAGTAAGCAGTACCACAGGACCACCAAGCGAAACAAGTCGATGTATACCTTCATGAACACACATATATGGGATACAACTGCGAAACTGGGCATGCAAGAATCACACTAAATGGAAATACTGAATTATGGTGAAGTACAAAATCACAACAGCAAGTGATAATGAGTGCACATATGAAAATCCAAATGTAAGGCAACAGTGTATAAACATGTTGCAAGACCGGTGTATAGAAATGGTCGACTGATGGACGCTTTTTATATAGATGAGTATTGAAGGCCAGTAACATTGAAATAGTTAGAACTGCAGCCAACATATGTATGTATATACTCTGTACAAACTCAAAATGGATGAAACTTCAATGAAATAGGCTACAGGTACAAGGCCGAACCCGCATACCAGTAATGACGACAATCACCACTAAGTGCACCTATAAAAAGTGACACGAAGAAACTGGGCAAACCAATAGACCAAATCACAGCATATACGCAACTATAAAACTGGTCAGTGCAAAGATAAATGCATATATGGATGTAGACATGCCAAAGTCAGGTAAGAAACAAATTGAAGCACAAAAACAAAATCAACCAAGTTCGAATAAATCCAAGGCCGAGGCAGTGATCATCAACATCACCGCCATCTAACCAAATTCAAACAAAATAGAATGGCCTCGATAAATCAAAACGAACCCAAACGTTCGTATACGAACAAAACCCAAGAACTAAAAGCAGCGCAAATCACAACTCACAGATATATGCTTGAATTAGATGTGAGTAGTATAATTTACTCACCATTTTTTCGAAGCGAAGACGAGCTCGATCGAGGGAAGGAGCTGCGAACGGTCGCAAGCAAACAACCAGAGAATCAATCAAAAGCGAACGAGCGCAAGCAAACCAGAGAATCAACCATCAGAGAACGAGCGCAAACCGGAGCCGAAACCCTAATTCGAGAAAGAAGAACAAAGCCGCCAAAGCCCTAATTTTGGATGCAAGGGAATGAACAAAAGACGAGCTGCCTCCATTTCTTTCTTTCTTTTAGAATGTTTGCTAAGGGCTTGGAATGATTGGAAAATGGAGGGGGAGGAACGAATGAAGATATCGTGGCCGCCATTATTTTGTTTTCTTCGATTTTGGCTTAGGGTTTACGAGTGGAGTAAAGGGAGGGGAATTGGGTGTTGAATACTATCACGGCTTCAAATAGGCTGAGATTAATATTTAAAACCCAAACAACAGTTAACCTCTTACCAAACGAATTTCAACTTTGATTCAAATTCCAATAGCAACTAGATAGCAATTTTAATCGATTAATGACGAAGATAAATTAACAGCAAAACGTCGGGTTGTTACAGACTCCCCTCCTTATAAAAATTGCATCCCCGCAATTTTCATAATTAAGGTCGTCATTAACAATAAATTTTCTAACATAAACTGGTTATGCTAGAAAATAAGAATCGAGAACACAAATACCAAAGAAATCTTTTAATCTCAATAAAGAGATTCGCAAATTTTCAACAAAATCTAACTATCAATAGATAATCAGAAAATAATCAAAACCGAATAAATGTAGTCATCAGCAATATCCAATCATCCAACGATAGTCAGAAAATCAATCAACAAATATCAAATTATCAAAAACGACGATCAGAAAACATCAAATATCTACTTATCTACTTATCAAGACGATAATCAAATTTCAAATCAATAAAGATTCGATTATCAAAATCGATGATCAAATTTCAAATCAATAAATATTCGATTATCAAAAACGATAATCAAATTTCTCAAATCAACAAATATTCGATTATCAAAAACGATAATCAAATTTCTCAAATCAACAATTATTCGATTGTCACAAACGATAATCAAATTTCAAATTCAACAAATAATTGATTATCTCAAGCGATAATTAAATCTCGAATCAACAAATATTTAATTATCTCAAGCGATAATTAAATCCAAAATCAACAAATATTTAATTATCTCAAGCGATAATTAAATTTCAAATCAACAATTATTTAATTATCTCAAGCGATAATTAAATCTCGAATCAACAAATATTTAATTATCTGAAGCGATAATTAAATCTAAAATCAACAAATATTTAATTATCTCAAGCGATAATTAAATCTAAAATCAACAAATATTTAATTATCTCAAGCGATAATTAATTCTCAAATCAACAATTATTTAATTATCTAAAGCGATAATTAAAAGCAACAATTATTCGATTATCGAAAACGATAATCAGAACTCATATCAACAAATATCTAATTTTTACAAGCGATAATTAGAAACAACAAATATCCGATTATCAAAACGATAATCAGAACTCATATCAACAAATATTTAATTACCGATACGATAATTAAATCTCATATCATCAGATATCTAATTACCTGCAGATAATTAGAAACAACAAATATCTAGAAATCAATTAAGAAGACTAGAAAATCAACATAAAAGCTTGGATCGATCTCATCATATGGCGAGTCTAAGCTACGCCGCACGTGCATCTCATATGGCCGAAGCCTACCAAGTACTGTCATCATAATTTTGGCGCCCAACATATACCCGAAGGTCCAACATATGACCCGAAGGTCTAGTACTGGTATTTGACCCGAAGGTCCATCATATGACCCGAAGGTCCATCATAGTGGCCTGAAAGCGCACAAAATCATCAAAATCATCAAACAACAAATATTTCAATTAACGAGTCCGGATTTAACCGAAATAGTAAAAGTGTGGTTCCATACTCGGCACTTTTGCTAAATCGTTTAAATCTCTTCATCGTTTCCTTGAAAGTGCAAAATTGTGTATTTTATAAAAATACATTTTACGTTCTCAAATGGACAAGTCCGGAATTAAGCGAATCAGTAAAAGTAAGGGTTCATAGTCATCAATTTTGCTGAATCGTTTAAATTGCTTTCTCATTCTTTTGAAAGCGCAAACTGTAAAAATTCCTGAAAACAATTTTATTTATTTTGTAAATATAACAATTCACATTCTCAACTGGACAAGTCCGGAGTTAAGCGAAACAGTAAAAGAAAGGGGTCATAATACTCGATTTTGCTGAATCGTTTAAGTCGCTTTCTCATTCTTTTGAAAACGCAAACTGCTAAAATTTTATAAAACAATTTTCATTTTTAAAACAATTTTCTAATCATGTGATTAAAACAGCAATCAGTAACAATTTCGATAAGGAAAATGTACTTCTCAAAATACCGTAAAAACGGTCACAAAACAGCATTGCGGGATAACCGCTTGAAAATCCACTTTTAAAACTCGACGGTTACTGAAGCCAAAGCAGTAGAATTTTTTTTTTAATGTCAAAATCTCATCAAAATAATTTACATTAAAATGTAATATCAGTGAATCTTCATTCATCAAAATGCCACAAAACACCGTGCTTCAAAATATAGCATTGGTGTAAAAATTCCGTTATAAAAACAACGGCAACAGAATACGTTTCATAACCAAGCATCCGTTCAACGTAAAATAAATGCAATAACGTGCAATTCAAATTTTTGCACGTACTTCAAAATGAACAAAGAAATCATTCGAATGTATCTTCAATGAAGATAATTCAAAACAGCAAAAATCTAATCAATATATGATTAGCATAAAAGAAAACCAACAAAGATTTCAATAAAAATCACATAACTGTAATTTCTTCAAATCCTCAATTCGGATTCGAAATTCTCAAAGAAACAAAGTAATTACAGCTATGTAAACAACAAATAAAATTCATATCAATTTCGTATTTCGATTTTTAAATCAAAAAGATTATCAGTTGTACTCAGCGAAGACAGTTTCACTGTTTCCGCTGCGCACTCTGATAAATAGAACACAAATCAATCAAATCATCGGAACACAATTTCATCAAAACAACAAAACACAATTCCACTTTTATTTTTAAATAAAGATATTTAAAAAATTTATCAAAATTTCAAAACTTTAGTTTTGACTCAAATCACAGATAAAACATCGACCAATAGTTGTAACATATGTTCCATCCAAGTTATGTTTTATATTATGTCCATAAACCCCAAGCTCTGATACCAACTGTGACGCCCCACCTCTATGCTCATAATAACAAAGAGTATTAAAAGAAATACTGTCTATTATTATGAAGAATAAGGCTGGATAGGAGCGACCATCCGTAATTTTCCTTACACTAATATTGGTTATCTCGATAGGAGTGGTATATACATTTTATTTTTCATCTATTACTTATTTACTCCCATCGACATATCCAATTATCAGTATAAAACAAACTACGATAGTTCATAATAGTTTAGGACATTAGATATAACAATAACACAGATAATATAAATGCGGAACACAGATAAAAACAAAAGTCTCATAAATATATAACTGATGTCAGTTAATACATAGTTGACACAATACATATGATACAACTACAACTGTCGACTCTAGAAGTTATATATACACGTACATTATCGACTAATATACATGAATACATATCATTCTATACAATGACACGACTACTACAAAAGGACAATGACAACTTCAGAAGATGTGAAAAGTCTTCAAATCCCGAACAACAACTCAAAGAAGGAAATCTACAACCTGAAATAACTCGGGTCTGACCCGAGTATTACATTCAAAAGAAAATAATACACGGGTCAGTCTAATTCAAACTCAGTTATTAGTGCATATAAGCAATAATAATCAACATCAAATAGACGACAGTCACAGAAATCTCGTATATCCGACTCCTTGATAAAAGAACCGGATAACGGAAGATATAACACTAAACAGTGTTAAACAATAAATCAGCAATCCAGATCAATTTAAACAATTGAAATGTTAATTTAAAAACAACAATGCTGATTGGCTGCAGTACACGCTAACGTGTACTGCCTCGCCAATACAGTCTATCAAATACTCAGAAGATCAATGAATCCAAAAGCCAACAAATCCAACTCAAATCAAAATGAAACATTTCAAAATACGCTTAATAAAACAGAAACAGATGGCATCAAATTAAATTAAATCTCGGTGTGGCTGCAGTACACGCACGCATGCACTGCCTCGCCACTACCGTACATCGAAACTGCAAAGGTCAAACCCAAATATTGGGTTCAACTCAAGTCACGGGGCTTACTCGAATAAACAAGCAGACAGCTCGAGACCATCAACCAGCCCAACAAAAAGAAACAAAGGAAATGGTACCTACTTACAATAAAAATGCAAAAGGTCAAGTTATTGACTCAACACAATTGCAAAGCACATAAAGGCACCCGTAATATGCAACAAAGCGACAAAAGTCAGGCAGTAGCATTCATGAAACGAAAGTGCTAACTGACTCAAATGTCGCAAAACCCCGCAACCAAGATCAAGGCAACTTGACAATACAGTCTCAAGTGGAAGCAAAACTCATATATACAGCCTCAAACTAGAATAGCATGTGTATCAAACAAATGCAACAACCCAACAAATTAAAATGCAACTTGCATCTGAACAGTGCTGCAAAGATAAGGAGACAGGACAATACATGATACTAGTGACAATGCACGAGATACAGTGATGCAGAAGCTCACTGAAATATACAAGGCAAACCAAAACTAAATGCAACATGCATCTGAACAGTGCTCCAAAGATAAGGAGACAGGACACTACATGATACTAAGCAACAACAACGATCAGACTCAATGCATGATGACAGTAAGCAGTACCGCAGGACCACCAAGCGAAACAAGTCGATGTATACCTTCATGAACACACATATATGGGATACAACTGCGAAACTGGGCATGCAAGAATCACACTAAATGGAAATACTGAATTATGGTGAAGTACAAAATCACAACAGCAAGTGATAATGAGTGCACATATGAAAATCCAAGTGTAAGGCAATAGTGTATAAACATGTTGCAAGACCGGTGTATAGAAACGGTCGACTAATGGACGCTTTTTATATAGATGAGTATTGAAGGCCAGTAACATTGAAATAGTTAGAACTGCAGCCAACATATGTATGTATATACTCTGTACAAACTCAAAATGGATGAAACTTCAATGAAATAGGCTACAGGTACAAGGCCGAACCCGCATACCAGTAATGACGACAATCACCACTAAGTGCACCTATAAAAAGTGACACGAAGAAACTAGGCAAACCAATAGACCAAATCACAGGATATACGCAACTATAAAACTGGTCAGTGCAAAGATAAATGCATATATGGATGTAGACATGCCAAAGTCAGGTAAGAAACAAATTGAAGCACAAAAACAAAATCAACCAAGTTCGAATAAATCCAAGGCCGAGGCAGTGATCATCATCATCACCGCCATCTAACCAAATTCAAACAAAATAGAATGGCCTCGATAAATCAAAATGAACCCAAACGTTCGTATACGAACAAAACCCAAGAACTAATAGCAGCGCAAATCACAACTCACAGATATATGCTTGAATTAGATGTGAGTAGTATAATTTACTCACCATTTTTTCGAAGCGAAGACGAGCTCGATCGAGGGAAGGAGCTGCGAACGGTCGCAAGCAAACAACCAGAGAATCAATCAACAGCGAACGAGCGCAAGCAAACCAGAGAATCAACCATCAGAGAACGAGCGCAAACCGGAGCCGAAACCCTAATTCGAGAAAGAAGAACAAAGCCGCCAAAGCCCTAATTTTCGATGCAAGGGAATGAACGAAAGACGAGCTGCCTCCATTTCTTTCTTTCTTTTCGAATGTTTGCTAAGGGCTTGGAATGATTGGAAAATGGAGGGGGAGGAACGAATGAAGATATCGTGGCCTCCATTATTTTGTTTTCTTCGATTTTGGCTTAGGGTTTACGAGTGGAGTAAAGGGAGGGGAATTGGGTGTTGAATACTATCACGGCTTCAAATAGGCTGAGATTAATATTTAAAACCCAAACAACAGTTAACCTCTTACCAAACGAATTTCAACTTTGATTCAAATTCCAATAGCAACTAGATAGCAATTTTAATCGATTAATGACGAAGATAAATTAATAGCAAAACGCCGGGTTGTTACAGACTCCCCTCCTTATAAAAATTGCATCCCCGCAATTTTCATAATTAAGGTCGTCATTAACAATAAATTTTCTAACATAAACTGGTTATGCTAGAAAATAAGAATCGAGAACACAAATACCAAAGAAATCTTTTAATCTCAATAAAGAGATTCGCAAATTTTCAACAAAATCTAACTATCAATAGATAATCAGAAAATAATCAAAACCGAATAAATGTAGTCATCAGCAATATCCAATCATCCAACGATAGTCAGAAAATCAATCAACAAATATCAAATTATCAAAAACGACGATCAGAAAACATCAAATATCTACTTATCTACTTATCAAAACGATAATCAAATTTCAAATCAATAAAGATTCGATTATCAAAATCGATGATCAAATTTCAAATCAATAAATATTCGATTATCAAAAACGATAATCAAATTTCTCAAATCAACAAATATTCGATTATCAAAAACGATAATCAAATTTCTCAAATCAACAATTATTCGATTATCACAAACGATATTCAAATTTCAAATTCAACAAATAATTGATTATCTCAAGCGATAATTAAATCTCGAATCAACAAATATTTAATTATCTCAAGCGATAATTAAATCCAAAATCAACAAATATTTAAATATCTCAAGCGATAATTAAATTTCAAATCAACAATTATTTAATTATCTCAAGCGATAATTAAATCTCGAATCAACAAATATTTAATTATCTGAAGCGATAATTAAATCTAAAATCAACAAATATTTAATTATCTCAAGCGATAATTAAATCTAAAATCAACAAATATTTAATTATCTCAAGCGATAATTAAATTTCAAATCAATAATTATTTAATTATCTAAAGCGATAATTAATTCTCAAATCAACAATTATTTAATTATCAAAAGCGATAATTAAAAGCAACAATTATTCGATTATCGAAAACGATAATCAGAACTCATATCAACAAATATCTAATTTTTACAAGCGATAATTAGAAACAACAAATATCCGATTATCAAAACGATAATCAGAACTCATATCAACAAATATTTAATTACCGATACGATAATTAAATCTCATAACATCAGATATCTAATTACCTGCAGATAATTAGAAACAACAAATATCTAGAAATCAATTAAGAAGACTAGAAAATCAACATAAAAGCTTGGATCGATCTCATCATATGGCGAGTCTAAGCTACGCCGCACGTGCATCTCATATGGCCGAAGCCTACCAAGTACTGTCATCATAATTTTGGCGCCCAACATATACCCGAAGGTCCAACATATGACCCGAAGGTCTAGTATTGGTATTTGACCCGAAGGTCCATCATATGACCCGAAGGTCCATCATAGTGGCCCGAAAGCGCACAAAATCATCAAAATCATCAAACAACAAATATTTCAATTAACGAGTCCGGATTTAACCGAAATAGTAAAAGTGTGGTTCCATACTCCGCACTTTTGCTAAATCGTTTAAATCTCTTCATCGTTTCCTTGAAAGTGCAAAATTGTGTATTTTATAAAAATACATTTTACGTTCTCAAATGGACAAGTCCGGAATTAAGCGAATCAGTAAAAGTAAGGGTTCATAGTCCTCTAGTTTGCTGAATCGTTTAAATTGCTTTCTCATTCTTTTAAAAGCGCAAACTGTAAAAATTCCTGAAAATAATTTTATTTATTTTGTAAATATAACAATTCACATTCTCAACTGGACAAGTCCGGAGTTAAGCGAAACAGTAAAAGAAAGGGGTCATAATCCTCGATTTTGCTGAATCGTTTAAGTCGCTTTCTCATTCTTTTGAAAACGCAAACTGCTAAAATTTTATAAAACAATTTTCTAATCACGTGATTAAAACAGCAATCAGTAACAATTTCGATAAGGAAATTGTACTTCTCAAAATACCGTAAAAACGGTCACAAAACAGCATTGCGGGATAACCGCTTGAAAATCCACTTTTAAAACTCGACGGTTACTGAAGCCAAAGCAGCAGAATTTTTTTTTTTTTTTATGTCAAAATCTCATCAAAATAATTTACATTAAAATGTAATATCAGTGAATCTTCATTCATCAAAATGCCACAAAACACCGTGCTTCAAAATATAGCATTGGTGTAAAAATTCCGTTATAAAAACAACGGCAACAGAATACGTTTCATAACCAAGCATCCGTTCAACGTAAAATAAATGCAATAACGTGCAATTCAAATTTTTGCACGTACTACAAAATGAACAAAGAAATCATTCGAATGTATCTTCAATGAAGATAATTCAAAACAACAAAAATCTAATCAATATATGATTAGCATAAAAGAAAACCAACAAAGATTTCAATAAAAATCACATAACTGTAATTTCTTCAAATCCTCAATTCGGATTCGAAATTCTCAAAGAAACAAAGTAATTACAGCTATGTAAACAACAAATAAAATTCATATCAATTTCGTATTTCGATTTTTAAATCAAAAAGATTATCAGTTGTACTCAGCGAAGACAGTTTCACTGTTTCCACTGCGCACTCTGATAAATAGAACACAAATCAATCAAATCATCGGAACACAATTTCATCAAAACAACAAAACACAATTCCACTTTTATTTTTAAATAAAGATATTTAAAAAATTTATCAAAATTTCAAAACTTTAGTTTTGACTCAAATCACAGATAAAACATCGACCAATAGTTGTAACATATGTTCCATCCAAGTTATGTTTTGTAACGACCCGGAATTTTCGATCCCGAAAATTCCAGATAGTTAGGAAAAGAAGAAAGAGATAGAAGAAGAAGAAACAGAAACACAATACAGATTCTCACATTCGCAGCGGATAAAATATAATATCAAATAATAGCAATTTACAAAAGAATACTATATCTGTCAATTTGCTTTATAATACATCAGAGTTACTCTCATACACAACACTGAGTATATACAAATCAAATATATCTCTGATAAACAGAAATAATAGTCACAGCGGAAACACTCCATACGTCCTGCCATCCAGCTCATCTCCTAAGCTCCAGAACGTCCTTACCTGAAAATCTGTAATACTCGGTCTGACCCGAGCATTACCAAAAAGTAACACCCGGGTCAGGCTGGAAACCAGCGTGAGTAAACCCATCTAACATGGCATACAAAAGCCTAAAATTTACACAAACCCGGGTAACTCGTATCAATTTTACAAATTCACAATTTGTTATAGACATCACTTATTTCACTCATCAATTTCTAAGTTCCTAACCTTAGATTAAATGATCAAATTTACTTAAATCATTCCATACCAGCCTATTGATCTCACACATCAATCTACAAAGAATCGAAGCGGTTTCGGGTATTTACTGATACCCGACTCCGGACTCTTCGAATCCAATGTCATCTTGACCCAAGTTATTCAAGTGATTAAATTCAAATACCGAATGTCACTTTTATACAAGAGTAACACAGATAAACATCACACAATCATCGTTGTTATAACCAATGTCAGATCAACCGAATGTCATAGCATATCATCCAATAGATATCATTAAATTCAGACATCCAACAAACAATCACCCATAAGCAGGCATTATCAATTCATGTCATAATCAATTATTTAATCCTGCTTCATCAACCATTAATTAATTACAATCATTCAATTAATTCATCACTCCTTGATTACTTATCTCAATCAATCAATTAATTAATTTCTCATCATAGATTGATATTCCTTTAATTATCAATTGATAAACCTCAGTCATTAATTTAACTCCTTTAAACAGTTAACTCGTCCATAATTAATAGTTAATCCTTGATTTTTCATTAATCAAGTAAATTAACTACCCTTAATTAATTTCTCAATTGATCCTTTAAAATTAACTAACCTAATTAATTAAACTTAATTTCCTTTTTGGTTAATTAATTAATCACAAACACTAAAACTTTTAAATTTAATAAGCTTCAAACTTCCAAATCGAAATGTTTAAGAAAACATCTATTTATCGTCAAGCAATTTATATAAAAGTTTCAACTAATTTAAATTTTAATAAAACCAAGTTTAAAACTGTTAAAACTTCTTACGTCTACTCCTCTGGGTAAAAAATCGAAATTTATCCGTGTGAAACCTGAGTTTCCTTTCCTACTCAAGTTTTAAAACTTTGATTTAATTTTAAGTTAAAGAGACTACAGGCTAACACCTTAAATCTTCTCAAGATCGAACTCGAGCTACTCGACTCAATTACTCGAACGTGACTTCGAGACACACACGCGAACACCCAACCTGACACCAAACTACCACCGTACACGTGCACGGCGGCGCCACCCGGCTCTGGCGAACACCAACGCCTCAGGCACGTCACAAATCACTCACGAACCCGGAAACCAAACCCTAATCGTCACCTAACACTCGAAATCGAAAAACAAAGCAGTGACCTCACAAAACTGCAAACGACCCATCGACTAGAACGCCTCGCCATCGATCCTCCGATCACCAGAGAAGTTCAAATTCCATCCACGTCACAATGACACGACAAGCATTCCCCCTCTTGAATTTCGTGAAGCTCGATCACGCATGGGTGACGAACTCGTCACGTTTACAGTCATGACCCAAATCCTTAGTCAAAACCCTAAAATGATCCAATTCCTTGAATTTACTCAATATAAAATTTTCTGATAATTTTCACGAAAACACCAATGTTCACACTTGCTTCAACTCAAGTTTCAACATTTATCATTGATTCAATCACTAGGAATTGGTAGAAATACAATTTCTATTCACATGCAAACTGTTTTTGAGTTGTTGAACTAATATTCTTCCCTTTTGTTTTAAAAATCATCAATTTCAATAAGGGTTCAAGATATAATCTTAAAGTAGCTTCTTATAACAATCGAGTTTATCCATTAATCCCTTGATTACCTGTAAGACAGTATTACAATGATATACTTTATAAGGATGGTTAATCAACTTTTAAAAATCTTAATTTAAGTTTAAGTATCTTGTTTGATTGAAAAATTTAAAACTTAGCAATGATTAACAGAAAATAGATTTGAGTTTGCAAAACATATTCACCCCGTACAATCAACAGAGAAGCATATAGTAACACAGAATTCATCTTCAAGTTCCAAGCATATATCACCATATTATCAATAGATCCTGAAGTGTTTAAAATTAAACTTAAAGCTTTAAATTTTAGGTTTACTCACAAGCATAAGTTTCAAACAGATTTAAACATTCAACATGAGTAGTAGATTACTCACTTAAAATTCCATATAAAATGGTTTTTTTAAAAATGATACTTGGTTGATTCAAACATGTTTCCTAAAAAAAAAACATCTTAACCCAAATTGTTTTAAATAAAAAGGAATCGATTTATACTTGAAATAATATATTTTTTTCTAGGCTTGTAAACCCAGAACAGAGACTACATATACATATATATATGTAGATGTTGATGATCACTCAGGTAATCCATATTAATATACAAACAACCCATTAATTCATACATGCAATCATTCCACACATTACTTCCTTATCACATGCATCAGAAATCAAATTCATCCATAAAAGTGTAGTTTACTCACCTTTGTTTTGCAAAAGAACAGAGCCTCTGCCTTAAGACAGTTTGAATTTTGAAAACTGGAAAGGCTTTGTTTGATCTTCCCACACATCTTGCTTTACTGCTTTGTAGTAGTTGCTGATATTGTTGCATGCTTGTTTTAGAATTTAAATGGAGTTTTATTTCCTTTTACTTAGCTCGAATTTGAAATGAAAAGGTGATGGAAAGAAGTAGTGTACAGGCTGAAGAATGGAGCAGGTTACATGGTTTATATTTTTTTTTTCTTTTAAATGGTCAGAGATATTTTTATAAAGATGGAGGCTGAGAGGATTTTATGCAATTCGAATGGATTGTGTTGGCTGCCAATAAATGAAAGCATTGAATGTTTTAGTACTTGTGTCTCCCATTTTATTATTTTAAATTCATATGTCATAGATATTTCCTTTTGCCTAAGTCTTGTTTTACAAGCCAAAGCATGTTATATTTTTACTTGTTATCTTACTTTGCTTTGTGTATTTTCTTTCGCCTGCATACAAAATTTCCAAGTGCTGGTTTGCTTGCTATGTTGAACAAAAGAGAATGAGCAGACATACATATTTATTATGTGTTCAAAGTTATTTTGGTTTGTTATTTACATTGAAGTTTAATATTTATAAAGTTTATTTTATTTTAAAACTTAACTATCCAATATTATATTTATTCTACATCAACATTTACAAGGCTTATTTTAAATTTTAAACATTTTGAAAGTATTTATTTAAACTTTAAACCATAGCTCTTCCAATTATATACATATATATAACAATTTCTATTTATTAGATATTATATTATAAATAAAACTCGTTATCAAGATAAAAATGATTTATAAAAGAAATTTATCACTATATAAATAAATTACTTATTTTCTCGACTATATTTAAAAAAAACAAACCCTTGTTAAATTTAAATTTAAGTTAAAAACCAAATTTTAAACAATTTAACTTTATTCTGTATATGTTCTAAGGTCAACTGATTATTCATTTAATAGCTTTTAAAAAGATGTATATATTAAATCAAACCAAAACTACCAAAAATATTAAAATAAGAAAACTTATCTTCATTTATTAAAATTCAAATCAGGTCTTATCTATTTACAATATATACAAATATATATATATATATATATTATAAACAGAAAACAAATTTATTAGCTTTTTAAAATATAAATTATCAGTTAAACATTTATTCAGAAGAAGATTATTAATCAAATTCAAATTTTATTAACAATTATTATCATATCAATTTAATTTCTATCGCAGATTATTAAATTGATATTGTCAAAATTTCCGGGATGTCACATTCCTCCCCACTTAATAGAATTTCGTCCCCGAAATTTAAACAAAGGTAATTTAAAACCTAAGTCTAGAAATACTTTAAAAATTCTATATAATATTTCTAAAATAGTTTTATAAAAATACTTTTATAACTCGATGTTTTGACAATTCCATCCTTGTTCTCACAGAAATTCGGTCATACGTTGATCAGGCGTAGGACTGAAAATCTATAAGTACTCGGTAAACTCATTTTCAACACCCAGTGAAAATACCTTGGAGAATAATTTTATTGAAAATACAGGAAACAGTTTTTGAAAATAGAGGAAATAGCTTTAGTGAGAATGCTCTGGAAATCATCACACCCATCCATGGTCACAGTTACATCCTGGGTTACGTTGCCATAGCAGCAAAAGTCCATGTAACTGATTACACCACGGACCCACAACAGATCGCAGTTACATCCAGGGTTACGTTGCCGTCACAGCAAAAGTCCATGTAACTGTTGGATCTCAGCGGCACACACGATTACGCTGTCAAAATGAAACTTCTCCACTCCTACATAGGTCGCAGTCTACCGATGTAAAATCAAACATAGACTGTTGGCTCTCAGTGGCACACACGACTTTCGCTATGTTACCATAGTGTCGCAGTCTACCGATATAAAATCAAACATAGACTGTTGGCTCTCAGCGGCTCACGCGACTTTCGCTATGGTCTGCAGTAGATCGCAGTGACATCGAGTTACACTGTCGTCACAGCATAACCCAAATGCCTCTGTGAGCACCAGCCCCTCGACTTTCGCTACACAAATAATCCTCAGGAACTAGTTTTGTCCGGACTCCTCACAGGATCAACTTTAGAAACCCCCCCTTGGGGCTCAAGGCAGTACCACCCAGTGGCACTCCTGAGAAGTTCATTTCAAGGGAGCGCCTTTTTCCCCAGAGCAAATCTCAAAACACTTTATACTATACACATATAGTATTTTACAAATCATACACCTAGTATGAATTTCAAATATATGCCTTTACACAAAATCGATTCTCAAAATCGATAATCCACAAACTAGGCTTTCCAAATCCCAATATTGATTTTATCCAAAAATCAAAAGTGTAATATCCCGGAAATTTTAACAATATCAATTTAATAATCTGTTAAATAATTAAATTGATATTGATGATCTTTGATAATAAGATTTGAATTTAATTTAATAATCTGATTAAATTAGTATTAATTGGTGATTTTATCTTTTAAAAGTTAATAAGATATTTTCTATTTGAATATATATTTATTTGTATATATTGTAAATAGAAGCTTTGATAAATTGGTTGAGATATATTTTTAAATAAAGCTTAAATAAATAAGATTAACAAAAAGGTTAGTTTTATTTCTTTTTAAAAATATCACTTGATAATATAATCTCTTATATAAATTATTTAATATCAAATATGTTAATTTCAGATAATAAGTATAAAGTATTATTTTTATTAATATGAATGGATTTTAAAGAATATGAAATTATTATTTAGTTGAATGAATAGTTATATATGTATATATATAACTTAACTTTTAAATTGAATCTTAGGATTTAATTTAAATTGAATTTGAAATTAAGTTTTGAAATTCAAGAGAATAAATATTTAAATTGTTTGGATATTATAATATTTGTATAAACTTTTATTTATAAATATAGTTAGTTTTGTTTCTTTAAAAAGTAATTTATATATAGATAAGTATTTAATAAATTAAGAAAAAGGCTTTTTATTTTACTTTTAAAATAAATAAAAATAAGATAAATACTTAAGAGACATATGTCATTATCCTAAAGCTTTGTATAACATGTGTAAGGCATTTAACTCTTGAAAATACACTTGTAAACATTCTAATAACTCAAAGTAACAAGTGGCATTTTTAGATTTAATTTTCTTTTATTTTTATAAAAATCATAAATTTACTTATATAAACATATACATTTCATTCACTTCATTCTTTCCTCCTTTTCAAAACAAGAGAAACTCAAATGTAAATTCTCTAATACAAATCTGGAAATATTCAGTAATCAATATCTCTCAAAACCTTTCTCAAACAAAATATGTTCATATGCAAATCTGAAATCAGAGAACCAAATGCCTCAAACCAAAAATCAATCCCTACAATCTCAAATCAAAACAAAGACACTGCATTTTTCTCCAATCTGTAATCAAGTTCAGCCTGTAATTCTTTTCAACATTTAAGCCTACCTGCATTTTTCAAATCTGGAACAAGTAATCGAAGTCTCCTGCCTGAAATTCTTTTCAAATCTAAAGTCTTCAGTTTGCATTCATTTCTTCAACCTGGAAAACAGCATGCATGTAGTTTAGATTAGTAAAGCTCCATCAACTCAAGCATTTTATCAAATTCCAGTCTCAAGTTTAAAGATCAAATAAGTAAGGCAATTCAAGTTTTAAAATACAAGAAGCTCTTTCAAATCTGGAAGCTCTGTTTCATCTTTGAACAGGTGAGTAACACTTTTTATTTAAAACTAACTTAAGTAAATTGCTTGATTTCTTCATGTGATAATCATGTTTGAAGTGAATAAATATGTAATGTTTGTATGTATAACTGAAAGCTGCTGTGAACAATGGATGTATTGTGTGCATATGTAAATATATATGTGTGTATGCTGTTTCTTTCTATTTGCCTGTTCTGTTTTGATTTTCCAGGCACAAAACTTCATTAAAATACTTATCATAAGTTTCTGATAGAATGAAATTTATAAAAATGAAGCTGTTGATTTTCTTAAGTTAATATTTAAAATTGTAAGTAAGTTAAAATATTAGTTTGTTGTCTCTTGAAACATAAGAAAAATCAGTGCATGTATATATAAGTGAAAATTCAAAATAGGTAATTCATAAATCCAGGATTATAAATCGAATATCTAAACTATAATATGATTTTTAACATTAAAATCATGATTTTTAACTTAGTATTTAAGGAGCAGTTCTGTGATGAACTAAATATGGAGTTTTGGAAAATTATGGTGATCTTTTGATTTGTGGTAGCCGGGGTTTTGGGTAATGACAGAGGAGTGATCGGAGATGGTTGGAAAATTGTCTGGAAGATGTTTAATTCATGGAGGAGGTAGCAGTAGTGGTTTCTTTGTTAGAACCCTAGTTTTTGCTAGTTTGGGTAAAATGATCATCGCGACTTCCATGATGGATCGAGTGCTACAGGCGTTTGAGAGAGTGAAGTTTGTTCGATAACGATGACATGGTCGAAGTTGCAGGAGTTCAGGTGGTCGGAATCGTGAGCACGAACGATGTTGACAGGTTTTGATCTGTACGATGGTTCCTGTTCCAGGCTTTGATTTTTTAGGCTCGATTTCGATTTTGCGTGATGTTCGAAGAGGTGATGGTCGTTTTCTGGTAGGTGGATGATCGTCGATGTGTGGAGATACTCGGCGATGGACGGAGACGCCGCTGGTGGATGTGCACGTGCACGCGATGGTACATGTCTGGGTGAAGTCTGGAATGGTAGCAGTGTAGAGGTCTGGGTTTTCTCGAGTTCGTACTCGAGTTATTTCGTGAGATGCTCGGGTTTTTAGAGGGTACGACTCGAAGTAAAATTAGTGGTCTCGAGTATGTTAGTGTTGACAGGTTTAAAACCTGTATGTTTAAAAAAGTTTAAACTAAAATTTAAATTGTAAAGAAATATTTAAACATGTTTTAAATTTAAATATCATTATAAGGAAATGTTTTCTTAAGACTTAATTATTTGTGAGGAAATTAATGGATAATTAATTTGTTTGATTAATTAATCATTTGGATTAATTAATAGATACTTAAAGGTTTAAACAAATTAATTAATAATTAAGAATAATTAATTAGGAATAATAAATTTGTAATTAAGGATTATAAATTAGAGTATTAATTAATGGTTAGGAATTAATTAATAAAGTAATTAAATATTAATTAAGTTATGGTTAATACTTAATTAATTAAGTAATTAGAAATTAATAAATTGGTTATTTAGTTTATTAATTTGGAATTAATAATAATTAATATAAGTTAATTACTTAAGATAAGTAATTAAATAATAGTCAATGAAGTCATTAACTATAGATTATTAAATAATTAATTAATAGGATTAATTTTAATAATTAATTAGATTAATTAATTTAAAGATAATCATTTATGAAAATGGTTTAAGTGTAATTACTTAATGGAAGTAATTAAGAATTAATTACTTATTGTAATTAATTGAAGTTAATTTGATTAGTTAAGTTAATTAATTAGGTTTAATTAATTTAGAATAATCAGGAGATGATTTGATAATAATTACTTAATGTAATTATTAAGGTATGATTATTTAGGAAGTAAATAATAAGATAATTACTGGAAGTAATTAATTGATGGTTATGTATTAAGGAAAGTAATTTGAGTTTAATTACTTGAATAATTAATCAAGGGATTAATTAAGAAATTAATTAAGGAGAATTAATTTAGTAAATGAAAGTAATTAAGGGTAGTTAATTACTGATTGAAGATTAATCAAGGTGATTAATAAATGTTGTTTAATTTAAAGTTAATTACTTAATGTAATTAATTTAATTAAAGTAATTAATAATTAAGTTGTAATTAAGGATCATTAATTAATATAATTAATGATGTAATTAAGATTGATTAATTAAGTATAATTAATAAATGAAGTGATTAATTAATGTAATTAATTAAGGTTTAATATAATTAATTATAGTGATTAATTTAATTAATTATAGTTAATTAATTAATGAAGTAATTAAAGGTTAATTACTATAAGTGGTTAAGGTTAATTAATTTGAGTAATTAATTTAAGATAAATTACTTGAAGGTAATTAAAAGATAATTAATCAAAGATGATTAATTGAAAAAGGTAATTAGAGGATAATTAATTAATTTGTAATTAATTAATGTTTAAGTAAGCAGGATTTATAAAATAAAGTAATTAATTTAATTCACTTTAAATTAATTAGAGAAAATATAAATCATTACTTATGAATGGGTGATAATATTGAATACTTGGCATTGATTGATATCTCTGATGAGATATATGCTGTGTGATATGGATGTTAGTTGAATTGTGATGATAATATGGATTATCTGATGATATTGATAATGTTGATTATCTATTGTGAATTATCTTTCTAAGTGTATAAAGATAATTGAATTAAATTGTTTTAACCTTTAAAAACAACTTGGCCTTAAAAGATACGTTTTGGATTTCGATGAGACCGGGATCGGGTTTCCGTATACCGGATTTCCAGGTCTGGAGACCCGAATACCACATCGATCCAAATTTACGTTAGGTCGTGAAATCCAAATGGAGCAAGTGAAGACTCGAGGTGTAAGAACGATTCTTTGTCAGTATAACTCTGTGGGTGATTCCGTAATGAGTTGACGGAGATAGTACTTTCAGATTCGAGATAAAGATTCAAAGTGCAAGGGTTATTGTCGTTAACTCTGAGGGTGATTCCAAAACGAGTGTAACGAGATAATGCCTTCGGTTTCGTTCGAACCCGGAACGAACTTGTATGGATTGAATGCTTTCAGCACATCGTCAGGTGGACGATGAGCATTCTAAGATAGATGTATTCTGTTTTAAGGTAATCGTGACCTCAAGCCTCACAAACCGGGAATGGCTAAAACAGGGGAGGTGCAGCAAGGTTAGTGGGTAGCACCCAAGTAGGACAAGATGACCTCTGTCTAGATGTCCCTTTCTATTTTCGACTTAGTGTGTGCGGTTGGTCATGACAACCGTGGGGTATCTTGTGCGGGAATTATCCAGTAAGGGATGTTCCGACCTTGTGTTGCAGGGGATTGGGAGTGATCCTCGGTACGGTGATCTAGGCCACGTACTGTGACGGGCGGTACCCCGGTAGCCCTGCCATTGAATGGAATCCAAAATCCAATAAGTGATAACGGACTTGATTGTATACCTATGTATGCTGGAATTTAATGAATGTAACAATTTCGGCTATTTCATATTTATTTGAAAACCCTAGACCTATTATAATACAATCGAATTTCCTATCAAATGTTTTGGTTAGCGTAAGGTAAAAACTTACCCATATTTATTGGTGGGAAGTCTTACGTGATACCTTTTCTTTCAAAAGGTTTTGAAGTTAAACAAGTTTAACCTGTTACTCACACCAGACCCATGTCTGACCCAAGTTGTTTATTTCTGTTTTATAAACTCTTGGGTACTCAAATTTTTACGAGTAGACAAGGGATTCAGGTTTAGCTTTGACGAGTAATCTGGAGGAGCAATGGAGCAGGAGGCTTCGGCGTTGTTAGATATAGATAGTAGTTTTCCGCTGTGTTGATCTTTGTATTGCTCTGTATTGTGTTGAGATGTAATAACTAGACAGATGTTTATAACTGTCTAGTATGTGATGTGTAATCTGTGTAACTCTGATAGATGATGTATATGATACTATGTAAGATTTACGTGATATATTATATTTCGTTTCGTTTCCGCTGTGAGTATCTGTTGTTGTTTTCTTTTCTCTTCTTCTCTTTTCTATTTCTCACCCCTTTCTTTCTTTCTGTCGATGCGATTTTCCTGGAGTGGAAAGTCGGGTCGTCACACGTGGTATCAGAGCTTAGGTTGAGCGAATGCCTAAGCTTTTGGTTAAGTGAATATCAGAGCTATTGGTTGAGTGAATACCTAGCTCTGGAGTGGTATCTATCGTGAGAGAGCGTATTTGTAATTTTTATATAACTATATATATATTCTACCTATATTGTTGGGTTACCCGTACAGGTTCTCCAATATAAGATATAAAGGTAGATAGGGTAGTAGTGTATGAAACACGACTACCAATGGTTGGAATTAAGGTTGGAAGTGTATTTATCGAGACTGTAGACCCAATACTGTCTCGAGTAAGTTTTGCTGTGATGAAGGATTTCATCGAATCTCTGAAGGAAGACTGTTATGGTTCGGAGTTTATCTGTAAAGTTGGATGAGTAGAGTTTGGATCTATCGGTTGAACAGAAGCAAGTGATGGTATCTTGATACCTCAGGTAATAGTAGCTGTGTGATGAGATGCAGTGACGATGGATGTTCCCGAAGATGTTTTCTTTGGAACGAGTTTAAGGAAGTATGTCTGTTTCAGTGTTATGGCTGAGTTCAGCATGGTATTTCTGTTTGGTTTGGAGTTCGAGTTTCTCAAAGATCTTTGGATAGAAAGTCCTTGGCATCAGTATCAGCAGTGCAGCTCGGAGTATTCTGTGATGGCAGGAAGTTGTCAGGCTGAGTAGTTTTTCTGGAGGTGAAATTCAGAAGCAGCAGGGTGCATCCATTTCTTCGATGGATTGGATAGTTAAGTATGGGCTGTTCTGATTTGTTAAGAGGAACAGTTTTCTTTGGAAATAGGCTGGGTTGATCGCAAAAGTTGTCACATACCGAGATTTTCGACTTTCGAAAATTCGACATCGATACTCACTTTATCGACTGCCGAGAAATCGAGCGCCGGAAACTCCAGTGGTGAGGGTTTTAAGAAAAAGAAAAAGTAGAAGAAGAAGGAGATAGAAGAAAAAGAGAAGAAAGAAAGAAGAACAACACATCAGAACAAGAGCAGAAACAGAAACACAATATCAGAATCTTACACATCGCAGCGGAACAACATATAATAGATAAATGAATAATCTTTAAAACAAAGAACTATATCATTTTATATATACATCAATCATCAGAGTCGATATACAACAATGGACAGTTATATAAACTTGTCCTCATACAGAATACACAGCGGAATAAATATATCAGATACAAATACTACGTCTCGCCATCCAGCTTGCTTCCAAAGCTCCAGAATATCCAGAATATCCTGATAACATAACTCTAGGCTGCCCGTGTGGAAATTTGTGGGCACCCAGAGTTTAGAAGGGAACAATAAACTCCGAGTCAGTCATGGTGACTGGTGTGAGATCGTAAAACAGTTATTCTTTATAACAACAAAATAATTTTTAAAGTCAATTCGAAATGCTTTTTGGAAAATGAAACTACCATAAGACCTCCCACCACACACACAATGCAAACGCAGAATTGGAGGAGATTTCTTCTTATGATAGTCAAAGATGCTTACTACGCAAAATCAAATCATTTTTGATATTATTATTAGTGCATAGTGTAGAAAACATTTCGAAAGTATAATATTAATCTTAGCCAACATACGACCAGTATCGTATGCCTACTATAGCTACCATCTAAACAATGGTGACCACCGTACGTAAATGGCAGGTTCTACAACTAACACCGTACAAGTTCCGTATTGGGAAATGGATTTCCAACAAATGGTCAGGCTAAGGAACTTCCTATCCACGATGGGTACGTCCCTGGAATAGACGACCCGAGAACCTAACCGGATCTCTGCCAACACAAGGCCGGGTTACCTCTGCAAAAATAGGTAACTACTGACACGCGTATGCCATCCCCCGATCGTCACCGATCTTCCCGAGGATCCCCGATTTCCAACAAACCACAAAGTAATAATAACTGTGCAGCAACCACAGAGGTTAAGTATCTGGGCTCCATACCATGATACCACCTTTATCCAGAAGGAATGACATACACTAAGGGGCGCTACTCCCTAGAACCTTGCTGCATCCTTCCTGTTTCGACCATTTCCGGGGTGTGAGGCTCGACGAAGTCTCGTCCACAAAGCTACGCTTTCTCAAAAAGCCCTGCTTTGGGTCAAACAAAATGATCAACCTATGATCACAAAGATATAAGATCAAACAAATGATCATATCACAAATGATCAAACACCGATCATTTCACAGCAACACTCAGTATGCCACGTTACCAAATTGGGATATATCGCTGATAAATTTCAACTACATAACCTCTGAGCTCGTACGTCTCAGAGAAGGGTGTTAAGCTAAGAGAATAAATTCTCCGCCACCAACAGAAATGTATTTGAAAGAAATCAGCTTTATATCTCAAATCGTAACGTCAGACACACAATCCATACAAGTCTGTTCCGGGATCGAACAGAACCGAAGGCACTTCTCACGAAGCCCTTGCATATCCGGATAATTTTCAATCACGTCAGGACTTCCCGTCACTAAGGGTGATAAAACCTCTAAATCGAAGATCAGTCGATGTAGAGTAACTCGACGGTAATCCTTCCGTTTTCAAAAATATCCGGTCTTCAACACCGGTCTTCAAATGCGATTCATAACGACGTATCACATATTCGGAATGGGTTATACGACCCCATGGTCCTTTCCCGGCTAACCCGAATAGTGAGCGATTATTCAAAAATAAGTGTGGCATTCAAATTCATCCAATTCACAACAAAACATCCATTCAGGGTAATTATTGATAGTCGGTTATTTAACTATCAATAAAGATGCGCAACATCATCAGATTCCAAATAATTTTCCCAAATTATTTAATCTTCCAAAATATCTTTATTAAATATAAAATTTCCACACTTCTAAAATAAATCGATATTTATTTTTAAACAGTCTCCCTTTTTTAAATTCCATAGTGAATTTATATTTTTCAAATATGTACAGATATACGATTTTCAAATCGATTTCAATATCCAATTTCAATTTATCTTTACAAAGATAAATTCTCAAAACGTTCATTTCATTTTGGAAAAGAAATTTCATACTTATTTAAAAATAAGTATTTCACAAATCATTTATTTTCAACACTTGGAAAATATTCGATATACTTAAATCAAATTAAGTATATATTCATCCTTTAAGGAAAATATTCTTTTAACACATTTATTTGAGTCAAAACGAATGTTGCGTAAAACGTCGTTACGACGACTCGAAATCACTATTATAGGGATTTGAATTTAAGATAGATATATAAATCCCAATACTACATAAAAACATTCCCTTTCGGAAATCATTTACTATAACAACAATGTTATAGTCCACCATTCCCTTAAATTTCTCGAAAACGTCCATTTCAACAAGAACTGTTGAAATCTATGCTTTCGATTCATAATACATTTTAAAAACATCTTTAAAATGTTTAATTTTATTTTTATATCACGTCTGCAAAAATAAATCCATTTTTCTTAACAATATATTCACTGTCCCAAAATCGTGAATATAACTTCTTTAATAACCTTCTATATTTAATTTATCACATTCAATCTATTTCGAATTTATAAACATGTTTACAAATTCTATTTCTCTTTTATAACAACTTCGGTTTATAAGCCTTCTTTTATCAACTTCTATATTTAACTTATCCAAAATAAGTGACTTTGGGTTTATAAACAACTTTTATAAGTTTCAATTCTATTTATAAAAACTTCATATCAAATCAATTTCAATATTGATTTCTAAATTTATTTTCAACTTTAAATAAAATTCCCATGCTGATTTCTCAAAGATTCATTTCCAGATATTTAATCAATTACAGATTGATTTCTAATTTTATTTATCACTACTAAAATAAATTCCTTATTTTCCTTCAAATTATTCAATCTCCTGTTTTTAAATGGATTTTTTTTTTTTAAATTGAACTCATTTTACATTGATTTCCCAAATCGTTTCAACTTACCAATTAAATTTCAAACTGAATTTCCAACTTATCTTCTTTTAAATACATTCTTTTTTTTTTTTTTTAGAAAATAAATTTCAATCGTTTCTTTCAATCTATTTTAAAAATCCAAATTTAAATTAATTTCTTCAATTTCAAAAATTGATTCACTTAGGAATTTTCTACTTGAATTTCAAAAATTCAATTTCGTTTATCTTTGGAATCCAATGATGTCAAAACATCCATTCAGCTAAATTTTAGCTTTCAAACAATTTCCAGACATCAATATGATTAATAACATCAATAATCATTCACAGATTCATACCACAGTATAAATAAAATCAATCAATGTGAGGGGTCCAGTTGGATCCCTCCAACCTGTTCCCTGCATCCAAAGACGTCAGCACAATACCAATTCCGCTCCAGTACGGAATTATCGCGGTATATAGGTTTTTATAAATCCGCTTACTAACGGCGCAATAGGGTCTCATCCGCTATACGAGGCGGGAAAATCATCAATCCAATATATACATATGCCAATATGTATATATTGCTATATATAGATATATCCTATTATATCTAATATCACATCCAATAGCAATCAATCAGTCAATAAATAACTGCAACACAAATTTTTCCTTCGAGTGAGAAAATCTCACCTTAGCTTTTAATTTGCCATCCATTTTCCATCTTGACTTGTTTTCCTTACGATTTCAGACTGTATAAACATTAATATGATTTATTAATATTTAAACTACTCAAAGGGTCAATTACCATTACATAAATTCGTTTAACCCATTATTTCATCTAACTATTTCTGGACAAATACAATTCAAGTTACAAAAATAATTAAATTAAAATTTTAAACTAATTCCTTCTTTAATATCATATTTTAACACCCCATTAATTAAATAAGTTACTTAAATAAATTAACTTTCAAAATACAATATATATATATTTTATTTTTATTTATAGATTCATTTAAAATCCTTACATACTTCCCTTTTGGAACCACGCATGTACTTATATAAAATAAGTTATACATATTCAAAATTCCCTTCCCTAACATAAATTCTCCAACAAAAATTAAATACTCCTATATATCTCCAGAATCATATATATATTAATTTAAAATGGTATGCAAGTATATTTATATTTAAACTAGACAGTAGGTTCCAGTATAAATTTTCTTTAAAAACAACTTAACCTTGCAGCAAAAGTATGTTATTAGATTTAAATTGGAAATAAAACTGTATATACCTCGCGAAAAAAAATTCGAACCCGAGAAAGTCCAAACCTCATCACTGCCAAATTCAGCTCCAATTCATTATCGAGGTGCCCCAAACTCTGACCACCAATAGAAATCAACTCCCTTGTCGCCTCATCGCAGTTTCGACAAACTGCTGCCCCAACCCCCAACCGCGAGCCTCCCACTCGCCTGCTCGAATCCCATGGCCACGCGATTTGAATCGCCTCCTCGTCTCGTGCCCCATTCGATCGCATGACCCTCACCGCGAAGCCCTCCTTCCAGCCTCGTTCGCGTCGTGAACGCCAAACCCCCAATCCCACAAACTCGCGTACGCGAGCGCGATACCACCGATTCACTTCGCGAAACCCCCTTCCCTTGAATCGAACAAACTCCCTCAACGCTCACGCGCTCGCTTCGACCGTCGCGACCCCACATCCAGTCGCCTCCATCCTCGAAGTTCGCGAAACAGTAGCAGCATAAAGAGACTGCAACAGGGCTTCAAATCGACAGTAGAAAATATCACGTGGGAGGCAAGGATGAGCCGCGATGGCTGATGGAATAGCCAAGTATGCAGCGATGATTATTATGAAGGCGTTGATTTCGTTTTATTTTATTTTTTATCTGAAGAGGGAGAGGAGGCTCGGCATAAAAAAAATGGAAAACGACGTGATCTTTTTCGTGATGCTCAGCGCGTTTAAAGGCTGAAACAAAGGGGAGACCATGTGCTGAGTTGACCAGATTTTAAACTTTTAAATTTAAATTGAATTTGCTTTAAAATCAAATGCGTTCTCTCACCGTGTGCTTACGTATTAACACAGAAAAATATGAAATTTGAAATCCGGTAATAATAAATGATTACGGATCCAATGAGACTGGTTTCGTCGAATTCCGAGACTGTTTGAAAAATAACTATTTTTAAATATCGGTTAAACGATATAAATTTCAAAACTGATCAGAACAGTTTAAATTTCAATTCTGAAAGTTCTATTACCTTCAGAATGATCAATATAAATTTCCTAAGCCTTTGAAATATTTTTCTTCAACTTAAAATTGAAGATTCAAATTTTTATTCACCTTACAATAGATTAAATTTTAATATTTAATTGCCAAATTCAAAGTTATTTCGGGGATTCAAATTAAATCGTCGTTCAAATACTTAAAATTAATTAAATATTCTCAATTTAAATTTGTTCGAAATTCTGGGTCGTTACAAACTTCCCTCCTTAAAAGAATTTCGTCCTCGAAATTACAAGTCAGGAAGAGTGGTCCATAACTCGTCTACTACTTTTCAACATCTAATAGTTTTATCAATTCATCAAAACAAATCTCTCTACTAAAGATTCGTTATTCATCAACTAAATTTCAACTTCAACTCTAAGTTTCAAACAACATTGTTTGCTTAACAATTCAAATTCAAATTTTAAACTTTCAATTTTTCTCAAAAATTTTCTAACGCCCTAAATTTTCGAAAAATTTCGCCAGCGTCTCCTTTGCGCGGCTAATACGGCACTACTACAAAACGTCCCTATGGACTCTCAGATTTCAAAAAGAAAAAGAAAAAGCCAAGCGGCTAGAGAGAAATCATCAAAAACTCATATTAAAACTCAAATACGTACCTTTTGTCGAGCAATTCAAATTCTCTTCTAAATTAAAATCCCAATTTCTTTACACCTGTATATCTACTAGCCATAATATCTAGTTACATACATACAAATCATTTTGTTACAAAATTTTCAATATAAACTGCTTATACATTTCTAGCTTACTATTGAAGTTACATTCGTTTCTAAACAAAATGAATTCACATCTATTCAATTTTTCATTTCAAATTTCATTTGAATTACATTTCACATTTCAATTTCTCATTCGAATTCAATCTACACTTTCAATCTAATTTAGATTCAGTTTACTTCTGAATATTGAATTTCATCAATTATCTTTAGTTCACTTCAAACTAATCTTAAAGTTTCATTTTATTTCACACAATTCAAATTTGTTTATTCATTCTGAAACTCATTCACTAATTCTTTCATTTCCAATTCGAATCTGATTTCCAAATCAAATTTCAATTATTTATAAGTCTTCAACTTACTTACATTCCGATTTATAAAATCATTTATACAATCACATTTACAAAATTTTCAATACGAATCCCAATTCTATTCTTTTGTTCAATTATCAACTTAGAATAATTTCAATATCAAGTTTCACTTAAAGAATTTCACTCTTCATTTAATTGATTCACTTATACTTACTTTGATTTAACTTCATTCCTTAAGTTAAATTTATTCGATCAAAATTCAAATTGTATAAGTTATCAACTTAGTTATATTTCATAGTATTCCAGAGTCTTAGCAACATTTCAAAACCATTTTGAAAACAATTCAAATTCCATTTGAATTTCCAAAACAAAAACCCAAATTTTCAAACAACTCCTATTTAAAACAATTTGACAGCAATTTCTCTTTTGGAAACCCGAAAATGAATTCTAATGATGTGGCCATCATCATCAGGATTATTTTCCAGCGACCTAAAAGAGTTTAGAGCTTTTATCTTTTCAAAACACTTTTCCAACCTTTGAAATTCAATTTCAAATCGAAAAGATTTTAAACTTTCAAATCTCCAAAATTTTCAAATTCTTTTCAAACATTTCCAAAACTTCTCTGGAATCCCGTTTTAAATTACAATTCACATTAAAAATTTACATTCTTAAATTCCATTTGCATGTGAATTTATTTCTTAACTTTGGAGTTATAATTCCAATTTCTTATTCGATTTCATATAAAAATGATAACTTTCAATATTATCACTTTCCTAACATCCATGCAACCATATACTGTAATAATTTACAGAAAATCAATTCTTTTATATACAAAAATAGTTTTGGGCAAAATTATCTCATTTACCCTATTTCAAAACAATACTATGTCGTCTTGCCTCGTTTAAGTGTTTAGAAATCTCTGTCGATAATATGGCGTCCCACATACCGACCGAAATTCACAAACATCTCAACGGATAAGCAAACACAATATAAAACATTTTTATATATTCACTAACAAATACGCACTCATATCTATTATTACACTCAACTCATTCTAGAGTACTACTGACTCTATTTCTAATGAGTAACACCCAACAGAGCAGGGTTGTCGCTTAACCATATGCTCTGATACCACTTTGTCACATACCGAGATTTTCGACTTTCGAAAATTCGACATCGATACTCACTTTATCGACTGCCGAGAAATCGAGCGCCGGAAACTCCAGTGGTGAGGGTTTTAAGAAAAAGAAAAAGTAGAAGAAGAAGGAGATAGAAGAAAAAGAGAAGAAAGAAAGAAGAACAACACATCAGAACAAGAGCAGAAACAGAAACACAATATCAGAATCTTACACATCGCAGCGGAACAACATATAATAGATAAATGAATAATCTTTAAAACAAAGAACTATATCATTTTATATATACATCAATCATCAGAGTCGATATACAACAATGGACAGTTATATAAACTTGTCCTCATACAGAATACACAGCGGAATAAATATATCAGATACAAATACTACGTCTCGCCATCCAGCTTGCTTCCAAAGCTCCAGAATATCCAGAATATCCTGATAACATAGCTCTAGGCTGCCCGTGTGGAAATTTGTGGGCACCCAGAGTTTAGAAGGGAACAATAAACTCCGAGTCAGTCATGGTGACTGGTGTGAGATCGTAAAACAGTTATTCTTTATAACAACAAAATAATTTTTAAAGTCAATTCGAAATGCTTTTTGGAAAATGAAACTACCATAAGACCTCCCACCACACACACAATGCAAACGCAGAATTGGAGGAGATTTCTTCTTATGATAGTCAAAGATGCTTACTATGCAAAATCAAATCATTTTTGATATTATTATTAGTGCATAGTGTAGAAAACATTTCGAAAGTATAATATTAATCTTAGCCAACATACGACCAGTATCGTATGCCTACTATAGCTACCATCTAAACAATGGTGACCACCGTACGTAAATGGCAGGTTCTACAACTAACACCGTACAAGTTCCGTATTGGGAAATGGATTTCCAACAAATGGTCAGGCTAAGGAACTTCCTATCCACGATGGGTACGTCCCTGGAATAGACGACCCGAGAACCTAACCGGATCTCTGCCAACACAAGGCCGGGTTACCTCTGCAAAAATAGGTAACTACTGACACGCGTATGCCATCCCCCGATCGTCACCGATCTTCCCGAGGATCCCCGATTTCCAACAAACCACAAAGTAATAATAACTGTGCAGCAACCACAGAGGTTAAGTATCTGGGCTCCATACCATGATACCACCTTTATCCAGAAGGAATGACATACACTAAGGGGCGCTACTCCCTAGAACCTTGCTGCATCCTTCCTGTTTCGACCATTTCCGGGGTGTGAGGCTCGACGAAGTCTCGTCCACAAAGCTACGCTTTCTCAAAAAGCCCTGCTTTGGGTCAAACAAAATGATCAACCTATGATCACAAAGATATAAGATCAAACAAATGATCATATCACAAATGATCAAACACCGATCATTTCACAGCAACACTCAGTATGCCACGTTACCAAATTGGGATATATCGCTGATAAATTTCAACTACATAACCTCTGAGCTCGTACGTCTCAGAGAAGGGTGTTAAGCTAAGAGAATAAATTCTCCGCCACCAACAGAAATGTATTTGAAAGAAATCAGCTTTATATCTCAAATCGTAACGTCAGACACACAATCCATACAAGTCTGTTCCGGGATCGAACAGAACCGAAGGCACTTCTCACGAAGCCCTTGCATATCCGGATAATTTTCAATCACGTCAGGACTTCCCGTCACTAAGGGTGATAAAACCTCTAAATCGAAGATCAGTCGATGTAGAGTAACTCGACGGTAATCCTTCCGTTTTCAAAAATATCCGGTCTTCAACACCGGTCTTCAAATGCGATTCATAACGACGTATCACATATTCGGAATGGGTTATACGACCCCATGGTCCTTTCCCGGCTAACCCGAATAGTGAGCGATTATTCAAAAATAAGTGTGGCATTCAAATTCATCCAATTCACAACAAAACATCCATTCAGGGTAATTATTGATAGTCGGTTATTTAACTATCAATAAAGATGCGCAACATCATCAGATTCCAAATAATTTTCCCAAATTATTTAATCTTCCAAAATATCTTTATTAAATATAAAATTTCCACACTTCTAAAATAAATCGATATTTATTTTTAAACAGTCTCCCTTTTTTAAATTCCATAGTGAATTTATATTTTTCAAATATCTACAGATATACGATTTTCAAATCGATTTCAATATCCAATTTCAATTTATCTTTACAAAGATAAATTCTCAAAACGTTCATTTCATTTTGGAAAAGAAATTTCATACTTATTTAAAAATAAGTATTTCACAAATCATTTATTTTCAACACTTGGAAAATATTCGATATACTTAAATCAAATTAAGTATATATTCATCCTTTAAGGAAAATATTCTTTTAACACATTTATTTGAGTCAAAACGAATGTTGCGTAAAACGTCGTTACGACGACTCGAAATCACTATTATAGGGATTTGAATTTAAGATAGATATATAAATCCCAATACTACATAAAAACATTCCCTTTCGGAAATCATTTACTATAACAACAATGTTATAGTCCACCATTCCCTTAAATTTCTCGAAAACGTCCATTTCAACAAGAACTGTTGAAATCTATGCTTTCGATTCATAATACATTTTAAAAACATCTTTAAAATGTTTAATTTTATTTTTATATCACGTCTTCAAAAATAAATCCATTTTTCTTAACAATATATTCACTGTCCCAAAATCGTGAATATAACTTCTTTAATAACCTTCTATATTTAATTTATCACATTCAATCTATTTCGAATTTATAAACATGTTTACAAATTCTATTTCTCTTTTATAACAACTTCGGTTTATAAGCCTTCTTTTATCAACTTCTATATTTAACTTATCCAAAATAAGTGACTTTGGGTTTATAAACAACTTTTATAAGTTTCAATTCTATTTATAAAAACTTCATATCAAATCAATTTCAATATTGATTTCTAAATTTATTTTCAACTTTAAATAAAATTCCCATGCTGATTTCTCAAAGATTCATTTCCAGATATTTAATCAATTACAGATTGATTTCTAATTTTATTTATCACTACTAAAATAAATTCCTTATTTTCCTTCAAATTATTCAATCTCCTGTTTTTAAATGGATTTTTTTTTTTTTAAATTGAACTCATTTTACATTGATTTCCCAAATCGTTTCAACTTACCAATTAAATTTCAAACTGAATTTCCAACTTATCTTCTTTTAAATACATTCTTTTTTTTTTTTTTTAGAAAATAAATTTCAATCGTTTCTTTCAATCTATTTTAAAAATCCAAATTTAAATTAATTTCTTCAATTTCAAAAATTGATTCACTTAGGAATTTTCTACTTGAATTTCAAAAATTCAATTTCGTTTATCTTTGGAATCCAATGATGTCAAAACATCCATTCAGCTAAATTTTAGCTTTCAAACAATTTCCAGACATCAATAAGATTAATAACATCAATAATCATTCACAGATTCATACCACAGTATAAATAAAATCAATCAATGTGAGGGGTCCAGTTGGATCCCTCCAACCTGTTCCCTGCATCCAAAGACGTCAGCACAATACCAATTCCGCTCCAGTACGGAATTATCGCGGTATATAGGTTTTTATAAATCCGCTTACTAACGGCGCAATAGGGTCTCATCCGCTATACGAGGCGGGAAAATCATCAATCCAATATATACATATGCCAATATGTATATATTGCTATATATAGATATATCCTATTATATCTAATATCACATCCAATAGCAATCAATCAGTCAATAAATAACTGCAACACAAATTTTTCCTTCGAGTGAGAAAATCTCACCTTAGCTTTTAATTTGCCATCCATTTTCCATCTTGACTTGTTTTCCTTACGATTTCAGACTGTATAAACATTAATATGATTTATTAATATTTAAACTACTCAAAGGGTCAATTACCATTACATAAATTCGTTTAACCCATTATTTCATCTAACTATTTCTGGACAAATACAATTCAAGTTACAAAAATAATTAAATTAAAATTTTAAACTAATTCCTTCTTTAATATCATATTTTAACACCCCATTAATTAAATAAGTTACTTAAATAAATTAACTTTCAAAATACAATATATATATATTTTATTTTTATTTATAGATTCATTTAAAATCCTTACATACTTCCCTTTTGGAACCACGCATGTACTTATATAAAATAAGTTATACATATTCAAAATTCCCTTCCCTAACATAAATTCTCCAACAAAAATTAAATACTCCTATATATCTCCAGAATCATATATATATTAATTTAAAATGGTATGCAAGTATATTTATATTTAAACTAGACAGTAGGTTCCAGTATAAATTTTCTTTAAAAACAACTTAACCTTGCAGCAAAAGTATGTTATTAGATTTAAATTGGAAATAAAACTGTATATACCTCGCGAAAAAAAATTCGAACCCGAGAAAGTCCAAACCTCATCACTGCCAAATTCAGCTCCAATTCATTATCGAGGTGCCCCAAACTCTGACCACCAATAGAAATCAACTCCCTTGTCGCCTCATCGCAGTTTCGACAAACTGCTGCCCCAACCCCCAACCGCGAGCCTCCCACTCGCCTGCTCGAATCCCATGGCCACGCGATTTGAATCGCCTCCTCGTCTCGTGCCCCATTCGATCGCATGACCCTCACCGCGAAGCCCTCCTTCCAGCCTCGTTCGCGTCGTGAACGCCAAACCCCCAATCCCACAAACTCGCGTACGCGAGCGCGATACCACCGATTCACTTCGCGAAACCCCCTTCCCTTGAATCGAACAAACTCCCTCAACGCTCACGCGCTCGCTTCGACCGTCGCGACCCCACATCCAGTCGCCTCCATCCTCGAAGTTCGCGAAACAGTAGCAGCATAAAGAGACTGCAACAGGGCTTCAAATCGACAGTAGAAAATATCACGTGGGAGGCAAGGATGAGCCGCGATGGCTGATGGAATAGCCAAGTATGCAGCGATGATTATTATGAAGGCGTTGATTTCGTTTTATTTTATTTTTTATCTGAAGAGGGAGAGGAGGCTCGGCATAAAAAAAATGGAAAACGACGTGATCTTTTTCGTGATGCTCAGCGCGTTTAAAGGCTGAAACAAAGGGGAGACCATGTGCTGAGTTGACCAGATTTTAAACTTTTAAATTTAAATTGAATTTGCTTTAAAATCAAATGCGTTCTCTCACCGTGTGCTTACGTATTAACACAGAAAAATATGAAATTTGAAATCCGGTAATAATAAATGATTACGGATCCAATGAGACTGGTTTCGTCGAATTCCGAGACTGTTTGAAAAATAACTATTTTTAAATATCGGTTAAACGATATAAATTTCAAAACTGATCAGAACAGTTTAAATTTCAATTCTGAAAGTTCTATTACCTTCAGAATGATCAATATAAATTTCCTAAGCCTTTGAAATATTTTTCTTCAACTTAAAATTGAAGATTCAAATTTTTATTCACCTTACAATAGATTAAATTTTAATATTTAATTGCCAAATTCAAAGTTATTTCGGGGATTCAAATTAAATCGTCGTTCAAATACTTAAAATTAATTAAATATTCTCAATTTAAATTTGTTCGAAATTCTGGGTCGTTACAAAAGTGACTTGCGATTGCTGAGTGTTCTCTTGGGTTATCAGAGTTTTTCTGAGTGTCTTCAGAGAAGTCAGAAGTTTGTCAGCATTTGGAGATTGAGTTTTCTTATCGACTGGATTCCAGGAGTAGTACCGGTAGTTCAGTCTAGTTGAAGGATGTTTCCTAGAGATGGAGTTGGTGCAGCAACTCAAGTTTTGATGAAGTATCTGAGTTTTATTTATGGATCCGTGAACCATATTTCTAGAATATGTTGTTCAGTTTGTGCTTGTGTTCTTCATCAGCATTCTTATCTACCTCAGATCAGAGTGGTGCAGCAGAAGCAGTTTGGGAGTATATCTCTGGATAGGGGAAGTAAGTTTGGAATCTACTGATAGTTGTGAAGTAAAGTTATGTTTGGATCTCTTCTGTGTTCTGATTTGGATAAGTATTGGGTTTTCAGGATTGAATTGTCAGTTTGGACAATTGGAATTCATTGAGTTTTACGTATCTCTGAGGAAGTACGTATTTGATTTATCTCTGGTTTTAGAATCAGCAGTTCTGGATGGTTTAGTTGTTGAGTCAGACTCGTCTGTAGTCTGATATTCTGTTTAGTTCTGTAGATCTAGATGAGTAGGAGATCTATAGCTTAGTAGTTTAGATTGTTGTAGAGCGAGTATCCCGGTATATATATATACTTGGGGAAACTCGAGGAATTCTATCTAGAATTTTGTCTAGATAGTTAGATTTGATTGATTGGATGAATTGGTTGCTATGGTAGTTAGCATATGGATGATAGTATATGCTTGTGTTTTAAAATTTAAAATCTCTAATAAGATTATTAAATTACCTTTGTTTAAATTTCGGGGACGAAATTATTTTAAGGGGGGAGGAATGTAATATCCCGGAAATTTTAACAATATCAATTTAATAATCTGTTAAATAATTAAATTGATATTGATGATCTTTGATAATAAGATTTGAATTTAATTTAATAATCTGATTAAATTAGTATTAATTGGTGATTTTATCTTTTAAAAGTTAATAAGATATTTTCTATTTGAATATATATTTATTTGTATATATTGTAAATAGAAGCTTTGATAAATTGGTTGAGATATATTTTTAAATAAAGCTTAAATAAATAAGATTAACAAAAAGGTTAGTTTTATTTCTTTTTAAAAATATCACTTGATAATATAATCTCTTATATAAATTATTTAATATCAAATATGTTAATTTCAGATAATAAGTATAATGTATTATTTTTATTAATATGAATGGATTTTAAAGAATATGAAATTATTATTTAATTGAATGAATAGTTATATATGTATATATATAACTTAACTTTTAAATTGAATCTTAGGATTTAATTTAAATTGAATTTGAAATTAAGTTTTGAAATTCAAGAGAATAAATATTTAAATTGTTTGGATATTATAATATTTGTATAAACTTTTATTTATAAATATAGTTAGTTTTGTTTCTTTAAAAAGTAATTTATATATAGATAAGTATTTAATAAATTAAGAAAAAGGCTTTTTATTTTACTTTTAAAATAAATAAAAATAAGATAAATACTTAAGAGACATATGTCATTATCCTAAAGCTTTGTATAACATGTGTAAGGCATTTAACTCTTGAAAATACACTTGTAAACATTCTAATAACTCAAAGTAACAAGTGGCATTTTTAGATTTAATTTTCTTTTATTTTTATAAAAATCATAAATTTACTTATATAAACATATACATTTCATTCACTTCATTCTTTCCTCCTTTTCAAAACAAGAGAAACTCAAATGTAAATTCTCTAATACAAATCTGGAAATATTCAGTAATCAATATCTCTCAAAACCTTTCTCAAACAAAATATGTTCATATGCAAATCTGAAATCAGAGAACCAAATGCCTCAAACCAAAAATCAATCCCTATAATCTCAAATCAAAACAAAGACACTGCATTTTTCTCCAATCTGTAATCAAGTTCAGCCTGTAATTCTTTTCAACATTTAAGCCTACCTGCATTTTTCAAATCTGGAACAAGTAATCGAAGTCTCCTGCCTGAAATTCTTTTCAAATCTGAAGTCTTCAGTTTGCATTCATTTCTTCAACCTGGAAAACAGCATGCATGTAGTTTAGATTAGTAAAGCTCCATCAACTCAAGCATTTTATCAAATTCCAGTCTCAAGTTTAAAGATCAAATAAGTAAGGCAATTCAAGTTTTAAAATACAAGAAGCTCTTTCAAATCTGGAAGCTCTGTTTCATCTTTGAACAGGTGAGTAACACTTTTTATTTAAAACTAACTTAAGTAAATTGCTTGATTTCTTCATGTGATAATCATGTTTGAAGTGAATAAATATGTAATGTTTGTATGTATAACTGAAAGCTGCTGTGAACAATGGATGTATTGTGTGCATATGTAAATATATTTGTGTGTATGCTGTTTCTTTCTATTTGCCTGTTCTGTTTTGATTTTCCAGGCACAAAACTTCATTAAAATACTTATCATAAGTTTCTGATAGAATGAAATTTATAAAAATGAAGCTGTTGATTTTCTTAAGTTAATATTTAAAATTGTAAGTAAGTTAAAATATTAGTTTGTTGTCTCTGGAAACATAAGAAAAATCAGTGCATGTATATATAAGTGAAAATTCAAAATAGGTAATTCATAAATCCAGGATTATAAATCGAATATCTAAACTATAATATGATTTTTAACATTAAAATCATGATTTTTAACTTAGTATTTAAGGAGCAGTTCTGTGATGAACTAAATATGGAGTTTTGGAAAATTATGGTGATCTTTTGATTTGTGGTAGCCGGGGTTTTGGGTAATGACAGAGGAGTGATCGGAGATGGTTGGAAAATTGTCTGGAAGATGTTTAATTCATGGAGGAGGTAGCAGTAGTGGTTTCTTTGTTAGAACCCTAGTTTTTGCTAGTTTGGGTAAAATGATCATCGCGACTTCCATGATGGATCGAGTGCTACAGGCGTTTGAGAGAGTGAAGTTTGTTCGATAACGATGACATGGTCGAAGTTGCAGGAGTTCAGGTGGTCGGAATCGTGAGCACGAACGATGTTGACAGGTTTTGATCTGTACGATGGTTCCTGTTCCAGGCTTTGATTTTTTAGGCTCGATTTCGATTTTGCGTGATGTTCGAAGAGGTGATGGTCGTTTTCTGGTAGGTGGATGATCGTCGATGTGTGGAGATACTCGGCGATGGACGGAGACGCCGCTGGTGGATGTGCACGTGCACGCGATGGTACATGTCTGGGTGAAGTCTGGAATGGTAGCAGTGTAGAGGTCTGGGTTTTCTCGAGTTCGTACTCGAGTTATTTCGTGAGATGCTCGGGTTTTTAGAGGGTACGACTCGAAGTAAAATTAGTGGTCTCGAGTATGTTAGTGTTGACAGGTTTAAAACCTGTATGTTTAAAAAAGTTTAAACTAAAATTTAAATTGTAAAGAAATATTTAAACATGTTTTAAATTTAAATATCATTATAAGGAAATGTTTTCTTAAGACTTAATTATTTGTGAGGAAATTAATGGATAATTAATTTGTTTGATTAATTAATCATTTGGATTAATTAATAGATACTTAAAGGTTTAAACAAATTAATTAATAATTAAGAATAATTAATTAGGAATAATAAATTTGTAATTAAGGATTATAAATTAGAGTATTAATTAATGGTTAGGAATTAATTAATAAAGTAATTAAATATTAATTAAGTTATGGTTAATACTTAATTAATTAAGTAATTAGAAATTAATAAATTGGTTATTTAGTTTATTAATTTGGAATTAATAATAATTAATATAAGTTAATTACTTAAGATAAGTAATTAAATAATAGTCAATGAAGTCATTAACTATAGATTATTAAATAATTAATTAATAGGATTAATTTTAATAATTAATTAGATTAATTAATTTAAAGATAATCATTTATGAAAATGGTTTAAGTGTAATTACTTAATGGAAGTAATTAAGAATTAATTACTTATTGTAATTAATTGAAGTTAATTTGATTAGTTAAGTTAATTAATTAGGTTTAATTAATTTAGAATAATCAGGAGATGATTTGATAATAATTACTTAATGTAATTATTAAGGTATGATTATTTAGGAAGTAAATAATAAGATAATTACTGGAAGTAATTAATTGATGGTTATGTATTAAGGAAAGTAATTTGAGTTTAATTACTTGAATAATTAATCAAGGGATTAATTAAGAAATTAATTAAGGAGAATTAATTTAGTAAATGAAAGTAATTAAGGGTAGTTAATTACTGATTGAAGATTAATCAAGGTGATTAGTAAATGTTGTTTAATTTAAAGTTAATTACTTAATGTAATTAATTTAATTAAAGTAATTAATAATTAAGTTGTAATTAAGGATCATTAATTAATATAATTAATGATGTAATTAAGATTGATTAATTAAGTATAATTAATAAATGAAGTGATTAATTAATGTAATTAATTAAGGTTTAATATAATTAATTATAGTGATTAATTTAATTAATTATAGTTAATTAATTAATGAAGTAATTAAAGGTTAATTACTATAAGTGGTTAAGGTTAATTAATTTGAGTAATTAATTTAAGATAAATTACTTGAAGGTAATTAAAAGATAATTAATCAAAGATGATTAATTGAAAAAGGTAATTAGAGGATAATTAATTAATTTGTAATTAATTAATGTTTAAGTAAGCAGGATTTATAAAATAAAGTAATTAATTTAATTCACTTTAAATTAATTAGAGAAAATATAAATCATTACTTATGAATGGGTGATAATATTGAATACTTGGCATTGATTGATATCTCTGATGAGATATATGCTGTGTGATATGGATGTTAGTTGAATTGTGATGATAATATGGATTATCTGATGATATTGATAATGTTGATTATCTATTGTGAATTATCTTTCTAAGTGTATAAAGATAATTGAATTAAATTGTTTTAACCTTTAAAAACAACTTGGCCTTAAAAGATACGTTTTGGATTTCGATGAGACCGGGATCGGGTTTCCGTATACCGGATTTCCAGGTCTGGAGACCCGAATACCACATCGATCCAAATTTACGTTAGGTCGTGAAATCCAAATGGAGCAAGTGAAGACTCGAGGTGTAAGAACGATTCTTTGTCAGTATAACTCTGTGGGTGATTCCGTAATGAGTTGACGGAGATAGTACTTTCAGATTCGAGATAAAGATTCAAAGTGCAAGGGTTATTGTCGTTAACTCTGAGGGTGATTCCAAAACGAGTGTAACGAGATAATGCCTTCGGTTTCGTTCGAACCCGGAACGAACTTGTATGGATTGAATGCTTTCAGCACATCGTCAGGTGGACGATGAGCATTCTAAGATAGATGTATTCTGTTTTAAGGTAATCGTGACCTCAAGCCTCACAAACCGGGAATGGCTAAAACAGGGGAGGTGCAGCAAGGTTAGTGGGTAGCACCCAAGTAGGACAAGATGACCTCTGTCTAGATGTCCCTTTCTATTTTCGACTTAGTGTGTGCGGTTGGTCATGACAACCGTGGGGTATCTTGTGCGGGAATTATCCAATAAGGGATGTTCCGACCTTGTGTTGCAGGGGATTGGGAGTGATCCTCGGTACGGTGATCTAGGCCACGTACTGTGACGGGCGGTACCCCGGTAGCCCTGCCATTGAATGGAATCCAAAATCCAATAAGTGATAACGGACTTGATTGTATACCTATGTATGCTGGAATTTAATGAATGTAACAATTTCGGCTATTTCATATTTATTTGAAAACCCTAGACCTATTATAATACAATCGAATTTCCTATCAAATGTTTTGGTTAGCGTAAGGTAAAAACTTACCCATATTTATTGGTGGGAAGTCTTACGTGATACCTTTTCTTTCAAAAGGTTTTGAAGTTAAACAAGTTTAACCTGTTACTCACACCAGACCCATGTCTGACCCAAGTTGTTTATTTCTGTTTTATAAACTCTTGGGTACTCAAATTTTTACGAGTAGCCAAGGGATTCAGGTTTAGCTTTGACGAGTAATCTGGAGGAGCAATGGAGCAGGAGGCTTCGGCGTTGTTAGATATAGATAGTAGTTTTCCGCTGTGTTGATCTTTGTATTGCTCTGTATTGTGTTGAGATGTAATAACTAGACAGATGTTTATAACTGTCTAGTATGTGATGTGTAATCTGTGTAACTCTGATAGATGATGTATATGATACTATGTAAGATTTACGTGATATATTATATTTCGTTTCGTTTCCGCTGTGAGTATCTGTTGTTGTTTTCTTTTCTCTTCTTCTCTTTTCTATTTCTCACCCCTTTCTTTCTTTCTGTCGATGCGATTTTCCTGGAGTGGAAAGTCGGGTCGTCACAAAAAGCCTTTCCAAATCCATAGGTTCCCAAAACCTTTCCTCAAAATTCTTTTCAAAATCATTTTCACAAATCCTTTTTATATACACATATATATAATAATCTTGGGAAAATTTTTAAATCATTTTATACTTGTATAGATTCCCTTTTAGACTTTAAGTATTTCAAAAAAATCTTTTCTTCTGGCAATAGATTCAACATGGGGGTTTTGTCTCATTTAACAAAGATATACAATTTTTGTTTGTTCCAAACAAACATTCAAATTTGATTACCTTTTATAAATTTATTTACCATATTACTTACTTCAATAAAGTAAATTTTATTATAGAATATCCAATTTTCATTTTTATTCATTGTATATTTCACAAAATATACTTTTAACTTCAAAAATCATTTCCATTTCTTATCCACAAATTTTCAATATCAATTTTATTGGAACTCGTACGATGTACCCATACCATCCGTACGCAATATCAATCTGATCGCTCACTCGATCACACAATTTCACTTCCGAACTAGTATTGTCCACCCGACTTCCTAGTGCGGACTCAGATCTAGTTCCTCGATCAAAAACCGTCATTCTCCTTGCATAGTCACACCTATGATAGAGAATATCCAGAACCAATCAAAAATCCATATCCAGGTTCGCCGTCGAAAGTCGAGCGGAAAAATCCCAACTCGGATCGATAATACTATCTCGAAATTCTGTACTCGAATCTGGACCAAATCACTATGCGAATAGAATAATATACGTACATCCTACGTATTTAACTTCATTGATTATTAACCAAATCAATTTCCTTTCTATTCACATTCACTTATTCACATTTGCTTTAATCCCCACTTGGATTATCACTCAATTCTTATCTCAGTTGGGTATTTAACCAATAACAGTTTGAACTCTGACCAGTTTATATTTACAAAATAGCTTGAAATTTTTTTTTAAAAAAATAGATAAATAGTTGAAAAATAATTATTAATTTGTAAAACTGTAAAATAGTTAAGTAACTGTAAAATAATTGAAAAATAGTAATTACTTATAAAATAGTAGAAAAACAGTAATCAGTTTCTAAAGTAGTAGAAAAATAGTAATTAGTTTATAAAACAGTTGTAAAATAGTTAAATAGTTCCAAAGTAATTGTAAAACAGGTTTAAGATAGTTTTAGGTTTAAACAGAAAAGTTGTGTAATAAATAGTTTGGAAAAATAGGTTTATATTAAACAATTTATTTTGAAAATAGTCCAGAGTCAAACTGTTTAATACCCCATCTCCATTTCCATAAATTCAATTTAAATCTCAATTTTAAACCATCTCGAATTATATAAATTCGAGTTAAATTTTCAAATGTTGATTTATTCCCTTAATCCAATTAAAATTTATCTTCAAATCAATATCTTTAAACAATTTAATTTCTGAGTCCAATTCTCAAAATTCCATTTTAATTTATCTTTACTTATGTATTTCCAAGTTCAAATAAGAGTTCAATACAATTTTATTTTAAAAAACTTAATTTATTACTCAATTTTATCTTCCAGTTCGAAGCTGTTCTTTAAACAAGTTTAATTAACAAATTTAATTATTCAAATTTTCAATTTAAAGTAATTCCACATCCTTAATTTCAAATTAACGTTAGATTTCCCTTTTTCTCCATAATAGATATATTACCACCCTTCATTTCTTATTCATTTAAACCAACCCAATTTACAATTTTAAAGATTTTACCAACAATAGGATGATATCATCCAATTTCTTTTAAAACATCCATTCATATACAACTTCCAGACCTCAAACCCATTTTGAGGCTACACAAACCCCCAATTCAAATTACCACTTAACTTCCCAAGTTCAATTCTGATTTCATCTTAAAATTTCAAATGCGGGTTGCTTGTTCTACACTTATTTAACTTTTCCAAAGTTAAATTTTAATTTACTTAATCCAATCAACCTTACTCAATTTGAATTCCCACTTCAAATTTCAAAGTTCTTTCCCTCCTATAAGTTCAAAACTTATATCACTTTGGGTTTTACATCACACTTCAGGGAAAATCAAAACTCAATACTTTGGAGTTTATTTCAAATCATCATTGGTATTATGTACATTCCTCATATATACATTTTCTTTACACACCAAGTTATACCTTACATTTTTAAACCACCTTTGGTTTTAATTCAGAACAATTTCCTTTAAAACAATTTCAAGTTATCTGGTCTTAGATTTAAAACTTCACCATTTAAAACCCATTTTAATTTACGAGTCATACTTGCCTAAATGTTTTACTTTCCTAAAACATTTCATCTTGCTTACTCATTAATAATATTTCATTATTAAACACAACAACCATTTCTGATAATAACCAGGATTATCATATCTGGAAACCAATTCATTATTATTTTTATTCTAAAAACATTTTCTACAAATTCAGGATTTTAATTTCAGTTTGGATCCATTTCAAATTTACCTTCATTCAATTTCAATTTGGTTGTATTATTATTACCATTAAATTCTCATTATTTTATTTAATTCCAATATTTTTTTTTAACAACCAATCACTTTAGTATTTATTAATAAGAAATATTACTTTATATATATCAAAATATATCCTTATATAAAATCATTTAAAACCATTATATAAGAAAATAACAAGTACGCTCTCATATATATATATATATATATATATATATAAACACTCAACTCATTCTAGGGTACTATTGACCCTATTCTTATGAGTACACCCAACAGAGCCAAGGTTCTCGCTCAACCTTCGCTCTGATACCAACTGTAACGACCCGGAATTTTCGATCCCGAAAATTCCAGATAGTTAGGAAAAGAAGAAAGAGATAGAAGAAGAAGAAACAGAAACACAATACAGATTCTCACATTCGCAGCGGATAAAATATAATATCAAATAATAGCAGTTTACAAAAGAATACTATATCTGTCAATTTGCTTTATAATACATCAGAGTTACTCTCATACACAACACTGAGTATATACAAATCAAATATATCTCTGATAAACAGAAATAATAGTCACAGCGGAAACACTCCATACGTCCTGCCATCCAGCTCATCTCCTAAGCTCCAGAACGTCCTTACCTGAAAATCTGTAATACTCGGTCTGACCCGAGCATTACCAAAAAGTAACACCCGGGTCAGGCTGGAAACCAGCGTGAGTAAACCCATCTAACATGGCATACAAAAGCCTAAAATTTACACAAACCCGGGTAACTCGTATCAATTTTACAAATTCACAATTTGTTATAGACATCACTTATTTCACTCATCAATTTCTAAGTTCCTAACCTTAGATTAAATGATCAAATTTACTTAAATCATTCCATACCAGCCTATTGATCTCACACATCAATCTACAAAGAATCGAAGCGGTTTCGGGTATTTACTGATACCCGACTCCGGACTCTTCGAATCCAATGTCATCTTGACCCAAGTTATTCAAGTGATTAAATTCAAATACCGAATGTCACTTTTATACAAGAGTAACACAGATAAACATCACACAATCATCGTTGTTATAACCAATGTCAGATCAACCGAATGTCATAGCATATCATCCAATAGATATCATTAAATTCAGACATCCAACAAACAATCACCCATAAGCAGGCATTATCAATTCATGTCATAATCAATTATTTAATCCTGCTTCATCAACCATTAATTAATTACAATCATTCAATTAATTCATCACTCCTTGATTACTTATCTCAATCAATCAATTAATTAATTTCTCATCATAGATTGATATTCCTTTAATTATCAATTGATAAACCTCAGTCATTAATTTAACTCCTTTAAACAGTTAACTCGTCCATAATTAATAGTTAATCCTTGATTTTTCATTAATCAAGTAAATTAACTACCCTTAATTAATTTCTCAATTGATCCTTTAAAATTAACTAACCTAATTAATTAAACTTAATTTCCTTTTTGGTTAATTAATTAATCACAAACACTAAAACTTTTAAATTTAATAAGCTTCAAACTTCCAAATCGAAATGTTTAAGAAAACATCTATTTATCGTCAAGCAATTTATATAAAAGTTTCAACTAATTTAAATTTTAATAAAACCAAGTTTAAAACTGTTAAAACTTCTTACGTCTACTCCTCTGGGTAAAAAATCGAAATTTATCCGTGTGAAACCTGAGTTTCCTTTCCTACTCAAGTTTTAAAACTTTGATTTAATTTTAAGTTAAAGAGACTACAGGCTAACACCTTAAATCTTCTCAAGATCGAACTCGAGCTACTCGACTCAATTACTCGAACGTGACTTCGAGACACACACGCGAACACCCAACCTGACACCAAACTACCACCGTACACGTGCACGGCGGCGCCACCCGGCTCTGGCGAACACCAACGCCTCAGGCACGTCACAAATCACTCACGAACCCGGAAACCAAACCCTAATCGTCACCTAACACTCGAAATCGAAAAACAAAGCAGTGACCTCACAAAACTGCAAACGACCCATCGACTAGAACGCCTCGCCATCGATCCTCCGATCACCAGAGAAGTTCAAATTCCATCCACGTCACAATGACACGACAAGCATTCCCCCTCTTGAATTTCGTGAAGCTCGATCACGCATGGGTGACGAACTCGTCACGTTTACAGTCATGACCCAAATCCTTAGTCAAAACCCTAAAATGATCCAATTCCTTGAATTTACTCAATATAAAATTTTCTGATAATTTTCACGAAAACACCAATGTTCACACTTGCTTCAACTCAAGTTTCAACATTTATCATTGATTCAATCACTAGGAATTGGTAGAAATACAATTTCTATTCACATGCAAACTGTTTTTGAGTTGTTGAACTAATATTCTTCCCTTTTGTTTTAAAAATCATCAATTTCAATAAGGGTTCAAGATATAATCTTAAAGTAGCTTCTTATAACAATCGAGTTTATCCATTAATCCCTTGATTACCTGTAAGACAGTATTACAATGATATACTTTATAAGGATGGTTAATCAACTTTTAAAAATCTTAATTTAAGTTTAAGTATCTTGTTTGATTGAAAAATTTAAAACTTAGCAATGATTAACAGAAAATAGATTTGAGTTTGCAAAACATATTCACCCCGTACAATCAACAGAGAAGCATATAGTAACACAGAATTCATCTTCAAGTTCCAAGCATATATCACCATATTATCAATAGATCCTGAAGTGTTTAAAATTAAACTTAAAGCTTTAAATTTTAGGTTTACTCACAAGCATAAGTTTCAAACAGATTTAAACATTCAACATGAGTAGTAGATTACTCACTTAAAATTCCATATAAAATGGTTTTTTTAAAAATGATACTTGGTTGATTCAAACATGTTTCCTAAAAAAAAAACATCTTAACCCAAATTGTTTTAAATAAAAAGGAATCGATTTATACTTGAAATAATATATTTTTTTCTAGGCTTGTAAACCCAGAACAGAGACTACATATACATATATATATGTAGATGTTGATGATCACTCAGGTAATCCATATTAATATACAAACAACCCATTAATTCATACATGCAATCATTCCACACATTACTTCCTTATCACATGCATCAGAAATCAAATTCATCCATAAAAGTGTAGTTTACTCACCTTTGTTTTGCAAAAGAACAGAGCCTCTGCCTTAAGACAGTTTGAATTTTGAAAACTGGAAAGGCTTTGTTTGATCTTCCCACACATCTTGCTTTACTGCTTTGTAGTAGTTGCTGATATTGTTGCATGCTTGTTTTAGAATTTAAATGGAGTTTTATTTCCTTTTACTTAGCTCGAATTTGAAATGAAAAGGTGATGGAAAGAAGTAGTGTACAGGCTGAAGAATGGAGCAGGTTACATGGTTTATATTTTTTTTTTTTCTTTTAAATGGTCAGAGATATTTTTATAAAGATGGAGGCTGAGAGGATTTTATGCAATTCGAATGGATTGTGTTGGCTGCCAATAAATGAAAGCATTGAATGTTTTAGTACTTGTGTCTCCCATTTTATTATTTTAAATTCATATGTCATAGATATTTCCTTTTGCCTAAGTCTTGTTTTACAAGCCAAAGCATGTTATATTTTTACTTGTTATCTTACTTTGCTTTGTGTATTTTCTTTCGCCTGCATACAAAATTTCCAAGTGCTGGTTTGCTTGCTATGTTGAACAAAAGAGAATGAGCAGACATACATATTTATTATGTGTTCAAAGTTATTTTGGTTTGTTATTTACATTGAAGTTTAATATTTATAAAGTTTATTTTATTTTAAAACTTAACTATCCAATATTATATTTATTCTACATCAACATTTACAAGGCTTATTTTAAATTTTAAACATTTTGAAAGAATTTATTTAAACTTTAAACCATAGCTCTTCCAATTATATACATATATATAACAATTTCTATTTATTAGATATTATATTATAAATAAAACTCGTTATCAAGATAAAAATGATTTATAAAAGAAATTTATCACTATATAAATAAATTACTTATTTTCTCGACTATATTTAAAAAAAACAAACCCTTGTTAAATTTAAATTTAAGTTAAAAACCAAATTTTAAACAATTTAACTTTATTCTGTATATGTTCTAAGGTCAACTGATTATTCATTTAATAGCTTTTAAAAAGATGTATATATTAAATCAAACCAAAACTACCAAAAATATTAAAATAAGAAAACTTATCTTCATTTATTAAAATTCAAATCAGGTCTTATCTATTTACAATATATACAAACATATATATATATATATTATAAACAGAAAACAAATTTATTAGCTTTTTAAAATATAAATTATCAGTTAAACATTTATTCAGAAGAAGATTATTAATCAAATTCAAATTTTATTAACAATTATTATCATATCAATTTAATTTCTATCGCAGATTATTAAATTGATATTGTCAAAATTTCCGGGATGTCACATGTTTTATATTATGTCCATAAACCCCAAGCTCTGGTACCAACTGTGACGCCCCACCTCTATGCTCATAATAACAAAGAGTATTTAAAGAAATACTGTCTATTATTATGAAGAATAAGGCTGGATAGGAGCGACCATCCGTAATTTTCCTTACACTAATATTGGTTATCTCGATAGGAGTGGTATATACTTTTTATTTTTCATCTATTACTTATTTACTCCCATCGACATATCCAATTATCAGTATAAAACAAACTACGATAGTTCATAATAGTTTAGGACATTAGATATAACAATAACACAGATAATATAAATGCGGAACACAGATAAAAACAAAAGTCTCATAAATATATAACTGATGTCAGTTAATACATAGTTGACACAATACATATGATACAACTACAACTGTCGACTCTTGAAGTTATATATACACGTACATTATCGACTAATATACATGAATACATATCATTCTATACAATGACACGACTACTATAAAAGGATAATGACAACTTCAGAAGATGTGAAAAGTCTTCAAATCCCGAACAACAACTCAAAGAAGGAAATCTACAACCTGAAATAACTCGGGTCTGACCCGAGTATTACATTCAAAAGAAAATAATACACGGGTCAGTCTAATTCAAACTCAATTATTAGTGCATATAAGCAATAATAATCAACATCAAATAGACGACAGTCACAGAAATCTCGTATATCCGACTCCTTGATAAAAGAACCGGATAACGGAAGATATAACACTAAACAGTGTTAAACAATAAATCAGCAATCCAGATCAATTTAAACAATTGAAATGTCAATTTAAAAACAACAATGCTGATAGGCTGCAGTACACGCTAACGTGTACTGCCTCGCCAATACAGTCTATCAAATACTCAGAAGATCAATGAATCCAAAAGCCAACAAATCCAACTCAAATCAAAATGAACCATTTCAAAATACGCTTAATAAAACAGAAACAGATGGCATCAAATTAAATTAAATCTCGGTGTGGCTGCAGTACACGCACGCATGCACTGCCTCGCCACTACCGTACATCGAAACTGCAAAGGTCAAACCCAAATATTGGGTTCAACTCAAGTCATGGGGCTTACTCGAATAAACAAGCAGACAGCTCGAGACCATCAACCAGCCCAACAAAAAGAAAAAAAGGAAATGGTACCTACTTACAATAAAAATGCAAAAGGTCAAGTTATTGACTCAACACAATTGCAAAGCACATAAAGGCACCCGTAATATGCAACACATCGACAAAAGTCAGGCGGTAGCATTCATGAAACGAAAGTGCTAACTGACTCAAATGTCGCAAAACCCCGCAACCAAGATCAAGGCAACTTGACAATACAGTCTCAAGTGGAAGCAAAACTCATATATACAGCCTCAAACTAGAATAGCATGTGTATCAAACAAATGCAACAACCCAACAAATTAAAATGCAACTTGCATCTGAACAGTGCTGCAAAGATAAGGAGACAGGACAATACATGATACTAGTGACAATGCACGAGATACAGTGATGTAGAAGCTCACTGAAATATACAAGGCAAACCAAAACTAAATGCAACATGCATTTGAACAGTGCTCCAAAGATAAGGAGACAGGACACTACATGATACTAAGCAACAACAACGATCAGACTCAATGCATGATGACAGTAAGCAGTACTACAGGACCACCAAGCGAAACAAGTCGATGTATACCTTCATGAACACACATATATGGGATACAACTGCGAAACTGGGCATGCAAGAATCACACTAAATGGAAATACTGAATTATGGTGAAGTACAAAATCACAACAGCAAGTGATAATGAGTGCACATATGAAAATCCAAGTGTAAGGCAACAGTTTATAAACATGTTGCAAGACCGGTGTATAGAAATGGTCGACTAATGGACGCTATTTATATAGATGAGTATTGAAGGCCAGTAACATTGAAATAGTTAGAACTGCAGCCAACATATGTATGTATATACTCTGTACAAACTCAAAATGGATGAAACTTCAATGAAATAGGCTACAGGTACAAGGCCGAACCCGCATACCAGTAATGACGACAATCACCACTAAGTGCACCTATAAAAAGTGACACGAAGAAACTGGGCAAACCAATAGACCAAATCACAGCATATACGCAACTATAAAACTGGTCAGTGCAAAGATAAATGCGTATATGGATGTAGACATGCCAAAGTCAGGTAAGAAACAAATTGAAGCACAAAAACAAAATCAACCAAGTTCGAATAAATCCAAGGCCGAGGCAGTGATCATCAACATCACCACCATCTAACCAAATTCAAACAAAATAGAATGGCCTCGATAAATCAAAACGAACCCAAACGTTCGTATACGAACAAAACCCAAGAACTAAAAGCAGCGCAAATCACAACTCACAGATATATGCTTGGATTAGATGTGAGTAGTATAATTTACTCACCATTTTTTCGAAGCAAAGATGAGCTCGATCGATGGAAGGAGCTGCGAACGGTCGCAAGCAAACAACCAAAGAATCAATCAACAGCGAACGAGCGCAAGCAAACCAGAGAATCAACCATCAGAGAACGAGCGCAAACCGGAGCCGAAACCCTAATTCGAGAAAAAAGAACAAAGCCGCCAAAGCCCTAATTTTCGATGCAAGGGAATGAACGAAAGACGAGCTGCCTCCATTTCTTTCTTTCTTTTCGAATGTTTGCTAAGGGCTTGGAACGATTGGAAAATGGAGGGGGAGGAACGAATGAAGATATCATGGCCGCCATTATTTTGTTTTCTTCGATTTTGGCTTAGGGTTTACGAGTGGAGTAAAGGGAGGGGAATTTGGTGTTGAATACTATCACGGCTTCAAATGGGCTGAGATTAATATTTAAAACCCAAACAACACTTAACCTCTTACCAAACGAATTTCAACTTTGATTCAAATTCCAATAGCAACTAGATAGCAATTTTAATCGATTAATGACGAAGATAAATTAATAGCAAAACGCCGGGTTGTTACATATACTCATCTTAAAAGTTTACTTCATTTGGCTTACTTATTAACAAATATATCATTATTAAACACAATAACTATTTATGATGATACCCAAGATTATCATATCTGGATACCAATTCATTTTTATCTTATTCTTACTTCTACAAATTCAGGATTTTAGTTCCAGCTTGGATCTATTTCAAAATTATCTGCATTTAATTTCAATTTGGTTGTATTACTATTACCACTTAATTCTCATTATTTAAGTTTCAAACAATACAACACCCAATTACCTTAATATATAATGGTTAGAAGAATCATTGCTTTATATAAACTTATATAAAAATCATTTACTTTTAAAACAATTATATAAGAAAATAACAAGTACGCTCTCATATATACATATACACTCAACTCATTCTAGGGTACCATTGACTTTATTCTTAATGAGTACTCCCACTAGGGCCAAGGTTCTCGCTTAACCTTTGCTCTAATACCAAATGTAACGGCCCGGAATTTTCGATCGCGAAAATTCCAAATAGTTAGGAAAAGAAGAAAGAGATAGAAGAAGAAGAAACAGAAACACAGCACTGATTTTCACAAATCGCAGCAGATCAATATAATATCAAATAATAACAGTTTACAAAAGAATACCTGTATCTGTCAATTATATTTTTACATCAGAGTTACACTCATACACAAACACTGGACATATACAAATCGCATGTCTCAGATAAACAGAAATAATATCACAGCGGAAACACTCCATACGTTCCTACCATCCAGCTCGTCTCCTGTGATATCCCGGAAATTTGGGGCAATATCAATTTAATAATCTGTTTAAAAAATTAAATTGATTTGATAATATTTGATAATAAAAATTTGAATTGGTTAATAATCTAATTAAATGAATATTTAATTAGGGAATGTTATCCTTTAAAAAAGTTAATAAAATGATTTCTATTTATAATATATATATATATATGGGTATATATTGTAAATAGAGTGGCTTTGGTTTGAAATTTAATAAATGAATAAATTCTTGTTTTTAAATTTCTAATATATATATATTTTGATAGTTTGGAGATTTGATTTATTTAATAATAAGCTTTTCAAAGTTATTTAACAAAATAACTATATGGTTTTAAATAAAGATTAATAATAAGGTTAAATTATTTTCTTTTTAAATAATTGCTTAATAAATAGGGTTTAAGAATATATATATATAAGTTTAAAATACAATTTACATATGATATGTTAATTCATTTAATAATAGTAGTAATCTATAATCTCTTTTATAAATTATTTTAAATTGACAAATTTGTTACTTCTAAAACAATATTAATAATGTATTGTTTTGTTTATAGATATGAATAGATTTGTAAGAAATTGAATGGTTATTTTCAATTTGAATGTGTTGTTTTTAAATTTACTTTAAATTGGATTTTAAAATATAATTTGAATTTGAATTTAAATTTATTTTGAAATTCAAAAGAGGTAATATTTAAATATTTGGATTTTAAAATATATGTATAAGCTTTTATTTATAAGTATAATTAGTTTATTTTCTTTAAAGTAATTTATATATATTTAGATAAGTATTTAATAAATAAAGAAAAAGGTTTTTACATTTAAAATAAATATAAATTAATTAAAAGGACAAGTGTAATTTTATAAGGCTTAATATAACATGTGTTGTAAAATTAGAGTATGAGAAAGACAAGTGTCATTTTTGTTCCAATTTTTCTTTTTATTTTAAAAATAAATCATTTATACTTATAAAACATGTTTCCACCCTCTTCCTTTCTTTCTAATCTTCATTTCAAAAATCTGAAATTCGTTTTCCACTTCTAAAAGCAAAACCAGAAAATCAAATTCAACATTCCTCAAACAAAATTCTCAAAACAATCTATAATCAACTCCTCAAACCAAAAACAAAAGCCTGTAATACATTCTTCAAACCTGCAAATCACTTTCAAAACCAAGTCCCTGTAATTCATTTCAAAATCAAGTCTTTAGCCTGTAAACATCTTCTTCAAAGTCTGGAAGCAAGTAAACCTGGAATCAAACTCCAGTCTGCATGCAACTGCAATCTCTTCAAACTAAAGCTAGCAATTCAAGTTTTTAAAAGATCAAAGGGCATTTCGGTTTAAAGATATTCAAAAGCTTTTCAAATTAAAACCTGGAAAGTTTCTCTGTTCACTTTTAAAAGGTGAGTAACTTTCATTTTTAAAACTTAAAGCATATGATATATGTTTGCATGTGATAATATTGGCTTGTATTGTAGTTTTTAATTTGAATTTATATGAATTAGGATAAATATATGTATGAGCCTGTCAGTTTACACATAAAAACCTATCCTCTGTTATTTACCAAGTGAGTAAACAATTATTTTTCAAAGGTTAAAATAGATATAAATTTGCTTTTGAATGATTTCTGAATGAATTATCTCTGCAAGTTTATTTATGTGTATGTATTCTGTTGGTATGTGTGTATTGAACTGTGCATGTTGATATGGCTCTGTTTCCAGAGTTCAGTGTTTATAAGTAAATAAAAATTTCGTATCTTCTTACCTGATCAATGTTAACACTTGGTTTAAAAAGAAAATAGGTTAGTTTTAGCATAATCTAGGAAATAAAAATATAAATAAGTATGTAAGTGATGAAATATGCTTGCATTTGTGTAATAACAGTAGAGATCTTTAAAAACTTGTAAAATCAAGTGTTGTATTTTATTAATTCAAGTTCATATCTTGAATCATCTCTGTAAAACAAGATTTTTAAAACAAAATTTACAATTTTTAGAATCGTATTGAGGGTACAGTTCATAGTTGACCAGAGTTTTGTTTTTGGGTGATTTCTGGTGACTGGAATGTTTCTGGAAGTCGAGATTGTTGCTGGAGTTAGGTGAATGATCAGGGTAGTGGGCAAAAATGGTAGGAGTGGTGGTAGTTCACCGTGGCGATAGCGGTAGGTCGAACTAGAATTTTGACCTAGTTTTAGTTGAGGGTTGAATTCGTGATCGTTGTTGCACCTATGGATGATCGAGTGGCTCGAGGCTGTGGGGTTTGGTGGCGTAGGTGTTCGGCAAGGCGTGGACGAAGCGATTCAAATACTGGTGGTTGGAATTGGACCAGCGATGCTTTTTCCTGGCAATTGGTTTGGGTTCCAGTCCAACTGGATGGCTCGATTTTGTATCATGGCGAGTGGTGATGTTTGGGTGATTGCGATGGGTTGCTGGAGCAATAATGGGTGTGTGGGAAGGACTGGCGGTGGTCGGAAGTTCACCGATGGTGGTGCAAGGTGCACAGGGCAATGGAGATGTCAGTGTTATTAGTTTTGGTTTCGTGAGTTTTCTCGAAGGGGTCTCGGGGAAGAAGGCTTTTGACTCGGAGTGGTTTTAGGGTAATACGCAAGAGTATGTGAGTGATAACTGTAAAGTTTTAACAGTTTAAAATTTTAAAACAAACAGGTTTTAGAATTTCTCGGGAGGAACTCGCGTAGATAAGGCTGTGGCTCGGGTTGTCTTCGGGTCGTTTGAAAGTTTGAGTGAAAACCAGATTTTTGATAGTTTAAAATTTTTAAAACCAAACAGTTTAATTAGATCAAACTCTGTTTTAAAAATGAAGATGTATTTGTTTTATTTCAAGTATATATGAGTTGAAACCAAAGTAAAATATTTAAACCAGTTTTTAAATTTTAAATAAAAGTAAGTTTTTAAATTTAAATAATCAAGTTAAATAAATTGTCTTGAAATTCAATTCTTTGTAATGAATGTTTTAAATTTAAATTAAGTTAATTAAGAAATTAAGTTTAATTAATTAATTTAATTAATTATTAATAAGGATTAATTAAATAATTAAGGGTTAATTAAACTAGTAATTAAGAAGTACTTAATAAAGTTTTATTAAGTAATAATTAAGTTTTCTTAATTAATAATTAAGAGATTATTAATCTATGATTAAAGTTAATTAAGAATTTATTTAACTGTTATTAAGGGTTAAATAATTATCATTAAGGATTGATTAATTGGTAATTATGGATTAATTAAATTGATAATTAAGGTTGTTAATTAATAATTAAGTTTTATTAATTAATAATTAAGAGGTAATTAATTAATTAATTAAGGTTAATTAATTATAAAAGTAATTAAGAATTGATTACTTTGTATTAAAGGATATTGATTAATAATTAAGGTTTATTAATTAATAGTTAAAAGAATAATTAATCAAGGATTAATTAATTTGTTTAAAGAGTAATTAAGGATGAATTACTCAGTTATGATTTATGAAACAAATGTGATTTATTTAATTTATTTAATTTGTTAATTAATTTAAAGATAGTCACTTGGTAGTTGATTAAGTATAATTACTTAATAAGATTTGTTAAGTGTAATTACTTAGTGTAAGTAATTGATAAATGAATTACTGTATGTAATTGGTATAGTTAATCAAAAAGGATTATAAAGAAATTAAAGTAATTAAGAAGTAATAGTTAATTACTGTTAATGATTATTTAAGGTTGATTTATGAAAGTAATTAATTATATAATGCATGATTAATTAATGTAATTAATTAAGGAATAATGTAATTAATTATAGTTAATTAATTAGTGGAAGTAATTAATTAAGGATCATTAATTATTATAATTAATGAGAGTAATTAAAGGTTAATTACTATAAATGATTAAGGATAAATAAATTTGTGAAATTAATTAAAGAATAATTACTTTATGTAATTGATGATAGATAATTAATCAAGAGTGATTAATATTTAAAGAATGATTAATTAATTAAATTGATTGTAATTAATTAATGGTTGATTAAGCAAGGATAGGAATTAATTCTTATGTAATTAATTTAATTTAAGTTGATTAAATGGATTTTAATATGGATTAATAAATGAATGCTTATGGATGATTATTTGAGTAGAATGTCTGATTTGGTTGATATCTATTGGATGATATACTATGATATTCTGTGATATGATATTGGATATATCTGTGATAAATGTGTGAAATTTATCTGTGTTAAATGCTGTATGAATTCAAGTATTAAATTGAATTGAATTGTTTAAACCTTTAAACAACTTGGCCTTAAAAGATACGTTTTGGATTTCGATGAGACCGGGATCGGGTTTCCGTATACCGGAATTCCAGGTCTGGAGACCCGAATACCACATCGATCCAAATTTACGACAGGTCGTGAATCTCAAGTGAAGATGAAGATTCAGAGTGCAAGGGTTATTGTCGTTAACTCTGAGGGTGATTCCAAAACGAGTGTAACGAAATAATGCCTTCGGTTTCGTTCGAACCCGGAACGAACTTGTATGGATTGAATGCTTTCAGCACATCGTCAGGCGGACGATGAGCATTCTAAGTGATATGTTCTGATTAAAGGTAATCGTAACCTCAAGCCTCATCAACCGGGAATGGCTAAAACAGGGGAGGTGCAGCAAGGCTTCGTGGGTAGCACCCACTGAGAGCAAGATAGATCCCTGTCTAGAGGTCCCTTTTCTTTTTATTCGGCTTAGTGTGTGGTTGGTCGCGCCAACTACGGGGTTATCTTGTTCGGAATTATCCAGTAAGGGATGGTTCCGGCTTTGTGTTGTGGGGGAGCGGGCGTACTCCTCGGTACGGTGATCTAGGCCACGTACTGTGACGGGCGGTACCCCAGTAGCCCTGCCATTGTATGGAAACCCATTCTTCCTACGTGCCCTTACGGTTTTGATTGTATAACCCACTTTGTGGCTAGTATGCTGGAATTTAATAATGTAACAATTTCAGCTATTTCATATTTATTTGAAAACCTTAGACCCTATTATAATATAACTGGATTTCCTATCAAATGTTTTGGTTAGCGTAAGGTAAAAACTTACCCATGTTTATTTGTGGGGAGTCTTACGTGATACCTTTTCTTTCTAAAGGTTTTGAAGTTAAGCAAGTTTAACCTGTTACTCACACCAGACCCATGTCTGACCCAAGTGTTTATTTCTGTTTTATAAACTCTTGGGTACTCAAATTTTTACGAGTAGCCAAGGGATTCAGGTTTAGCTTTAACGAATATTCTGGAGGAGCAATGGAGCAGGAGGCTTCGGCGTTCGTAGATATAGTATTCCGCTGTGTTGATATCTGTGATAGTGTCTTGTCTTGTATTTGAGTTGTAATGTCTAGACAGATGTTTATAACTGTCTAGTAAGTGATGTATATGCTGTGTAACTCTGTAAATTGTTGTATACTATGTAATAGTTTATGTTATTAATATAATTTATTCGTTCCGCTGTGAGATCGTTGTTGTTGTTTCTTTCTTTCTTCTCTTCTTTTCTATTTTCTACCCCTTTCTTTCTTCATAATGATACGACTTTCTGTGGAGAAAAAGCCGGGTCGTTACATCTCCTGAGCTCCAGAACGTCCTTACTTGAAAATCTGTAATACTCGGTCTGACCCGAGCATTACATCAAAGTAACACCCGGATCAGGCTGGAAACCAATGTGAGTAAAGCCATATAACTTGAAATACTAAGTTGTAAAACTTATTAAATATCAGGGTAACTCGTATCTTTCTACGAGTTCTCAAAGTCCATCCCTTATTACAAACAATATCCAAGAACTATTGCTATAAAGGCCAAGTTACTTAATTTATTCCAATTCCAGCCTGTTGGGTTCTAAACTCAAATTTATAAAGAATCGAAGTGGTTTCGGGTATTTGCGGATACCCGACCTCGGCCTCTTCGAATCCAAAGTTATTCATTAAGCCAAATGTTTAAGTTTAAACAATACAATTTATATTCAGGATTTCATATTCACACAACAATTCATCTCAGATAGATAACCCATAATATCACAGTTCAACCAAAGTATCTCATATCACAAAGCAACACAAATCACATATCAGAAATATCAAATAATCTAAGTCATACAATATATCTTAATCATCTATAAGCAAGATAAATTAATTGTACCATTACTAATTAATTTAATTGCTTTTAAATCCTGCTTACTTAACATTAATTAATTACAACCATTAATTAACCATCCTTTAATTATCTATCAAAATTAATAATCCATAATTACTTTCATTTAGTAATTATCCCATTGGTTAATTATCCTCAATTAATTAACCTTTAATTACTAATTCAATTAATTAACCCCTAACAAATTAATCATTAATTACTTACATTAAGTAATTATCATTTAAGTAATTAATCTCTAATTAATTAATCCCTAATTTCCAATTAATTAATCTCTAATTAATTTATAACCCTTAATTTATTAATTAATTAATCCTTACATTAAGTAATTAATCCTATAATTACTTAAAGCCTTTATAAATTTAAGACAAACTATTTTCCTTAATTAATTGCTTAATTACATCATTTAAATTTCATTTGAAAATATTAATTTAAACGAATCAACCTAACACAATATTATTTTAAAACAAAACAATATTTAAAATATTTAACTCAAACATTTTTATCCATGAAATTTGTTGAAACTTGTTAACACTTTGTTTTGAAAAACTGGGTTTAATACTTATCTTTGACTAGCTTATACTTTTCAAAATGTTGTTAATTCCACTTTTGTTTCACTCTTTAAACTTAGGTTAAATTCATATATAACAAAACTCGGGCCGCATACCAATTTTTCCCGAGCCAAACTACGAAATCTCCGAGCGACTTACCCCTGCTATATTGCTTCGAGTCAAAGACGATTTATTTCGAGCAAAAACCCGAGACGACTTCAACATTCCAAATTTTCAACAACACCAGACATTCGAAAATGCATGCATGCACGTGCACACATGATCGGAGCAACTCCGATCATCTACGCCGGCTTCAGCACATCGCCGATCATCTCCTTCATCATCACGAACACTCAGATTGTTGAATTCAGCTGGAAATCAAAATCGAGCAAGTGCGTTTCCATCAGAACCCAAACTCGAACAACAAAACTCCTCCGCGCCATCACCTCTGACCACCTGGAGCCACGCCAGTCAACCCCGAGCTACTTCACATCCTTACGCATCAATGCCCCTTGGACATGTCGCATACGATCAACTGTGGATGTCGCACGACCTCACGAAACATTGACGACCAAAACTGCTACTTAAACCCTAAATCAACGCCGTGTCTCCACTCTGATGATCGGGAAATTTTCCAATTATTTTTCCTAACCTCATCGACCCCCCAGTTACCTTCACCAATGATCATGACATCCAATTTGTCGCCGATCGATGAGAATCGACAAAAACAAGTTTTCCGTTCAACTTGAATTTTCCCACAAATTATGTAACGACCCGTAAATTTCAACTGTTTTAATAACGTAATTAGTTGAAATTTTGTGAATTTTAAACGATAAAATTTTTAAATAAAAACTTAATATTTGGAATACGTCTAATTAAACATAGCGACTGGTAAATTTTCCTCCGAAAATATGAAAGTTTATTTCGCGCGTAAATTCACTTCAATTTAATCAGTTAAAAAGCGATGAACATAAAACGTTTCCGAAACCTAAATATTTTTACATAGAAAAATTCTAAATCATCTTCCGAGCTAGATGTCAGTTTGTCGTTTTTTCAAATTCGGACATCTTTGGCTCCATCGATCTTATTTTTCAGCGTTTTTCTTGCATTTTCCGCTATTAGAAAATTTGAATTTTTATAATTCAATCAAACCACTGATATCTGTATACCATTGTGATCGTCCCGTCGTGCTGATCTCTACGGTATATTCGTTTGTCAATTTTGAAGTCCGGTGGACGGTGCTATCTGCATAACTCCTAGCGTATCGGTTCCGTAACCGAGTCTTTTGGTTTCCTAACTCTTCGTATCCCACTGCCTATTAACCATATATCTTCCCTAGCTCTTCCTCCATTCGCCTAGCACTGTCACTCGAAACCGACGCCAAGCTCCAGATCTGAACCACCCAGCCATTGCCGCCTTGCTTCCATCCCCTTCCACATGTGCGTTCATGGCTGCCCTTCTCGTGTTGCCGAGCCTTTCTGTAGCTGCTCACCTCATTCTGTTTGATAGGTATATATTATTATATTAGTTTACTAATGTATGTCTGTTTGTTTTAAATGTTATACTATCCAAGTTGTGATATATAAAATAGTTTATTTATGTATATAGTTTCAAATAAGGATTGACAGGCTTTAGTTTTACACTTTGTAAGTTTAGAGTTATACGGACTGGTTTAGTTCATATATTTTATATATCTAGTTGATTTCAGTGTTTTATACGTTTACAGTGCTATATTTTGCATGCTTTATAACCTTGTATATTGCTAAGTTACAGCCTATATATACCTTTTCGTAGTAGCCTTGTTAAAGTTACTATCTTTGTTTAGTGTTCTATTTTATAAACTGTGTATATATTTCTAACCGTATGTTTTAACTTTACTTTAGGCAATTTATATAATACGTATGTATCTGTAGTTATAAACAAGGATATAAATATATATAACAGTTGTTATATTATAAGTTTATATATTTTTCAGTTTGCAAAATGTAAATTTATACATCAGTTTAATATTATAGGATATTGGTTATAGTTTTACAGTGTTGTTATGATTTTAATATTACGAAGTTTGTTTACAACATTATATGTATTTACAATAGTCGGGACCTATATGTATTTATAGATATTGTTTCTAAGTATACGTATATATGAAATGTCTATTGGTTTCAAAATTTATACATAGTGATATTATAAATTATAAGTTTTCAAAAGTTGTCTATACTTATTCTTATATCTAAATTTTTGAACTAACTTTTATATGTATGCAGTAGCCACATTTATACACAGTTTGTATAAAAATTGTATGTGTTTTACTACTAATATATATATGCTAGTTTGAGATCAATATATATATATATATTCTTTTGCGTGTGCTGGCAGGTTTGTAATCTAAAGTGTTTACTAGATAGTTAATTTATATTTTAATGTATAAGTAAATTTTGGTCTGCTGCATTTCAATTTTTATGGGCTAGTTTTAACTTATATACTAATGTCTATATATATTTGTTTATATATAGGGTCGGTCGGGTTTTGCACCTATTTGTCTTCTTTAGATTTTATTATATTATTTTATACTATACTTATATTTCATGTATTATGTCGGCTAGTTTTAATATACACATATATTTAGTTTTAAATGTGTTGAATATGACTTATATATATATAGTTGTATATGAGTTCACTTATTCCAATTACATTCACCGATCCAGTTCTGATTTGATTTCATCTACTACTATTTATCAGCTTCGATCATCGCATCGTGTCCATCTAGCTCTATTTTGGAATTCGTGATTTGATTCGTAATTCAATTTCAGTGTCTGTATCAGTGTGCGTATCTGTGTCATCTCCTGTTCTCTCTAGCCTCGAAAGGTGAGCACTCACTCACGATTAACGTTCTTTTATTTATTAAATTTGATTTCAATTGAAACGACAATTGAAATATACTACTGTTAGTTAATTACACTGTTATATATGCTATTGCCTGTATTAGTTCACCTGTGACATTTGACACCATTATCTGTTAATTATTTATGCAATGATAATACAGTTTGGCTGTTAAAATATTTATTGTTGATGTTTATATTGGACGTTAAATTGTTAATGTTAAAATGATAAATAATATGCAATTGAACTTGATATAGGATAGTTAAATGTTAAATTTGATTTAATGACATTGTATAATATGACCCCTTTAACTGTTGAATTTATTGACACGTAGGATTTGTTTAATTACATATTGAACCACTGAATGTATGTTGTTAAATTGATGATGTATGAAATTGAATGACAAGTGAAAACCGAAATGTAATAATCTTTAATCTACATGAAATGATAGTGTAGATTCTAGGAATAATTATATTAATTCGTACAAATAACAATGCGAATTAATACGATTATTTCGAGATTATTTAAATTGATTATTGGATTGTTATTGGTTGTTGTTATTGCTTGTTTATTTACTTTGACACCATCCCAGTTATCACACTGCAAGTTCCCTTTACTATGCTTTGATTTTAATTGAATTGGAATCGGGTTGAAATGATAAATACCCAAATTGAACTTTGACCTAGGATAGGAAATTTAATAAAAACCCGATTGGTCAATAACTTGATTTAAAAATAAACGAAGATTTTATTTGAATAAATAATATGGTTTTGAAATGAAGTTGAAATTTGAATTTTAAATGAAAGGAAAATGTTAATATATAATAATCTGAAACAAAATATTAACAATGTAATTGATGAAAGAATATTGATTAATTTGAGAAATGATTGAATTAAGTTGAAATTATAATTAAGTTTGAAATTATTAAACTTTGAAATGATTGAATTAAGTTTGAAATGATTTAATAATTAAATTTGAAATTATTAAACTTTGAAATGAATTATAATAAAATTTGAAATTATTAAACTTTGAAATGATTTAATAATTAAGTTTTGAATTATTTAAATATTAAATAAGATTGAATTATTTAATGATTAAATTAAATTGAATCTTTGAATAAGTGAATTTTACTTCGTAATAATTGAAATTGAGTTTCTTTATTATTTAAGTTTTGGAAATTTATTTAAGTAAGTAAATAAGTGAAATTGAATTTCTTTAACAAGAAATAAAATATGATTTTTGGAATTAGTGTAATACTTGTAATTGAAAGAATTGATTTGACGAATTTAGTTTAATTCAAAATTGTAAATTTTGATTAAATGAAGTTGAACTTAAGAATTGATTTAATGAATTGGAAATTTAATAGAAATTGTTTTGAATGATAAAGTAACTTAACGAATATTGAATGAAATCGATAAATGAATTTAAATTGATTTAAATGTTAAATTGAATTTATTTAAATGATTTCGGAATGAATCTTATATACGAACTTGAATCAATATTTGAATTGTTTTAAAGGAAATTGAAATTGAATTACAAGATCTTGAAATGGTAATTTGAATGTTTTGAAACGTAAATTATTGGAAATTGGTTTTGAAAGACAAATGAAATGTTGATTTACGAATTGAAATTGAAATTGAAATTGATTTGTTTTTTTTGAAATATATAAACGACCAATCGGTGTAATAATTACGAAAGTTATTAAAGAGACCGAGATCGGTAATGGATATACTCTCTATCTGAACCGAAACCACTTTAATAACTATGCGCGGAGTGATGATCCAGAATGAAGTGGTTGGAATGATGTACGTGATGACTGAAGAAAGAGAACGATGATGGATAGCCTTGACACTTGTGTCAAATTGGAAATGACTAAAACAGGAGCTGTGCCGGGCCAATGGAGGATTAGCTACCTCAAGTGGACACACTTCTTCGAACTACTTATTACTTGTTGTCGATTGGTGCACCCTTGATTTTGGGAGTGTTGTTTCACGGTGTTGCGGGCGCTGCGGCGTTGCGTTCTCACCAGTCCGGATCAGGCGAACGGTAGTATCACTACCTTGGGTATTGCCTCATGTGCCTTGTCATACTTGTATTCCATTTATGCGCGACCACTACGATTTTGATTTGTACCTTTAGTATATGGATTGCCCTCTGGTGACTTCCGGTTTTGGGGAAACTACGGTCTTGTATATGCTTTTGGGAATAAAAATGTGTTAAGGGTGGAATGGGCCATGACTTAACGCTATTTTGATATCTTTATATTACTGATAGACATTATCTACTTATCGTACATTACTACATAGTAGATAGTTTAACGGATCCTTAAAGGATGGTTATTCCAAACATCCTTTGAGTTACTTGTATTTCAATTGCTATTTCACTTGAGTTGGATTTATTAATATGAGAATGTTAATCCTGACTCGAGTGTTTTGTGTTTTGTTTTACGCTCGGGTCAGACTGAGTAGTTCAGCTTTCGAGACTCACCTTTGGAGTTGGAGCTTCTCTTGGAGATCCAGCTATATATCCAGCTTTCAGATATTCGACGATTCCAGTGATGTATTCTGATTTGTATCTGTTACTCTTCCGTTGTATCTGGTTTAACTCTGATGTATCGTATTACTCTTCTGTTGTAAACTCTGATGTATTTTATATATTCATATAGTAGCTTCATGAACTACTATCTCTTTTATTTCCGCTGCACTTATTACTCTGTGTCTGTGATCTGTGATTATATTTATTTACTGTATATGTTCAGTTTTGCCAAATTTAAATTTACAACGCGGTATTTTGAGCAATTCAATTCCGGCATGAGTGTCTACCTATACACTTATAATGGATGCGAATGGTCCAAAATACTGGGTCGTTACAGTTGGTATCAGAGCTTTGGTAGCTCTAGGCAAAACTAAGCATATAGGGTAAATGTATTTACAGAATCACTCTCATTCGAGTTTCAATCTCTTCCTTTTGACTCGATTCCTTTGAATTTTGGAACGTTCCTCGGTTTCGAAATTCATTCGTGTCCCTCACTATTCGTCTTCTTTTAATTCCGGAGTATCTCATAACTCCACTTCGAATGATCTTTACGATGAATCGGCGGTCTCGCCAATCTTCGAATTATTTGTAAAAGGAGTGAAACTCCTTCACAATAGCATCGATTTACCGGAGATTTCTGTATCCTCGGTTTACGATGCTATCTATCACTTGCTGTACCTGAATTCTATTTCTTGAGATCGAATGTCGATTTACCTCAAAATTCTACACCGATCTTATTCTTTAAGTCACGGTTGACCCGGTTAAGGTTGCCCGCGATTTATATAAACACATCCATCTTCTTATTTGTTATTTAAATCATCTTATCTTCTGTTCGGACTTATCTTCGAATCAAAAAGAAAAAAAAATTCTTTGATTTGATTTCTATCAAAATTGAATCCCTATCCTTATTTTGAAAATTCATTCCTGTATCATCGAGCAAAGAAGTGTATTTGAAAATTAATATTAAAATGTTTTATATTGTGTTGTTTGAGTTATTGATGTTGATTCGGGTTTTCGATCGATTCGTCTGATCAACGCTATCGATAGAATTTCCAAAACACTTGAACATAACAAACTAACACAATATCGTTTTCAAATTTGATAAATAAAATAAAAGTTTTGTATGATTATATTATATATAAATATAAGTTTTCCGAAATTAAATTGTTAATGAATTTGTTGTCTGAAATAATAATATTTGATTTTCATTTATTGTTTTGTAAACCATTAACATTGCATAAAATAAATAAATGAATTTATAAGCTTGGTTATAAATTGATTGGAATTTGAAATGAATTTAATTCAGAAATTTGAGAATTTATTATTTTCCGGTGATTTCAAACTTTGGTTTTTAAAATTTTAAAGTATATAGTATTGAAAGTATTTTCGAATAGAAATCGTTTTCAAAGAATTTTAAAATGTTGAAATCAGTACTCTTCTCTTTGTCGCTGGAAAATAATTTCGGTAATGGCGGCCGCATCATCGACATTCATTTTCGAGTTTCGAAGTGGAGATACTATTCTATAGCTTTGCTACGGTTTTGTTTTGAAAAATATTTTGATTTGAATTTCTTCAGTATAATTTGATTTACATATATATAGGTATCTTATTTTAAAATTTAATTTGATTTGATATAAATATATATATCTCTAAATTGTTTAAAGTTAATCGGAAATCTAATTCTTAAAATTTTTAAAAAGGATGATTTTAATTATAAATAAAACCAAAATTTGGAATAAATATTTAAACTTGAATAATTGAATTTGGGAAAATTTTATTTGTATATTGTTCAACTGCATTATAATACAACTTACCTAAATCATTCAGAAGTTGAATATGTAATTGGATAATATATGAGATAAATTGAATTTATAAATAAAATTTGGGTGTTTACAATAAATGTTATACACTAAATTTGGATTATAAAGATGTTAATAGAGTTAGATAGGATAATAAGTAAACTTAGTTAATAATGAAATAAATTTGTTTGAAAGAATTAATAAATTTGTTTTGAAAGAATTAATAAACTGAAATTTGATCAACATATGAAAATACCTTGAATTTAAAAAAATTAATAGATGTAAATTAATTTAAATCGAAACTGTTATGTTATAAATTAATCTATATGGGTTAAATATATGTGATAAGATATATTAAGTATAATAAATTTAACAATAATTTGGAATAAAAGTAGAATTTAAATTGCTGGAAAAAAATATGATTATAACAAAAGATTATTCAAATTTATGGTTTTAGAAATTGTAAATTGAAGAAAATGGGATAATAAAATATTGAATTTAGAAATAGTTGAGATTGATTTTAGTGAAATCAAATGGATTAAATCAATTATTGAATATCAATTAATTTAAATTTGAATTTATATGGTTTAAATTAATTGTTATTTTGTATTTCAAATATGTTTTTCTTTCTGGTTGTTTCTATTCTCCTATCTCGTTCCTTTTCGGGGACGAAAAGTTTTGAGTGGGGGAGAGTGTAACGACCCGTAAATTTCAACTGTTTTAATAACGTAATTAGTTGAAATTTTGTGAATTTTAAACGATAAAATTTTGAAATAAAAACTTAATATTTGGAATACGTCTAATTAAACATAGCGACTTGTAACGACCCTGAATTTTGAACGAATTAAATTGAGAATATTTAATTGATTTTAAATATTTGAACGATGATTTAATTTGAATCCCCGATTTCCATTTGAATCATCGATTTAATTTATAAAATTTAATCGATTGAGAGTTGAATAAAAATTTGAATCCTCAATTTAAAGCTGAAGAAAAATATTTCTAACGCTTGTAAAATTTATATTGATAATTCTGAAGGTAACCGAAGCTTCAGAATTCAATTTCGAATTTATTTGATCAGTTTTGAAAATTTTCGTTCGTATCGATATTTAAAAATAGCATTCCGAGGCGCAGTCTCGGAATTCAACGAAACCAGTTCCATTGGGTCCGTAATATTGAATTATTGTCGGATTTCAAATTTCGTGGCATTTGGAGTTGTTATGTGAGAATACGACGTGTAAACGCATCGAAATTTATTCGATTTCGAATTTAAATTTAAATTTAAATTTGTCACATCTTATATACTTTTCGTTCCTTTAAACACGCTCCGTTGTTCACGCTGAAGACCACGAAATTATCGTGTAACCCATCCCCTCTCTTTTCAAATATCTCGTTCTCCCTCATTTCGAAATCAATGCCGAGCCATCTTCGTTAAACTTTCCCTTCTCGAAATAAAATGGCCAAAGCCAGAGAAAAATAAAAAGAAAACAAACCGAGCCTTCATCTTTATTCTCCTGTACAAAAAATCAAAAACGGCAACATCCCCTTTTGCTTTTCGTTTTCGTTCGAATCGTCTGGCCAGGGAAGTCGAAGCCACGTCGCTGTGAATTTGCGACTCTCGATCGATGGGGGGGGTTTCAAGTCGCGATTAGGCGAAGGGGAAGGAGTTGGACATCTTCATCCTCAACTGTAGATTTGGGGTCGGTAGATCGCGTGGGTGGTAGGGTTGTCATCACGAGGAGGAGATCGCGATGGTGACTCGTTCGATTCAAGGGAAGGGGGCGCGCGTTCGTCAGCAGATGGAGGCCAGTGGGGTTTCAAGTACGACTAGGGGCTCGTCGTCGAAGCAGCGATCTGGGTTTGTCGATGTGAGGTCACGCGTGGTCGCAAGCCAGTGGGGTCCATGTCTTCGTCAGAAGCAGGGTCGCGAGAAATGGCGATGGTGTGTAGTTGATCGATCTCAGGCAATTCGACAGCGAGTTCGTCTAAGTGGTGGTAGTTGTGGGGTCGTTCGAGCGAAGGAAGATGGTCGCGAATCTGGACGGCAAGTGGTCACGATGTACGAGTGTCTCTGGTATACCCTTGTTTTAATTTAATAATTAGGTACAATTGTTATTTAAGATTCCAACTTAGAAAAATATACTAAGTTATGATATGTATACAATAGCTTTCTAAATTTAGTAGTAAAAACAAATATATATGCAGTTAAAATTTGAAAGAAGGAATTTGTTTAAAATTTAATCACTAGCTTACTGTTACTTTGGAAAAAAATGTATTAGGATAGTTAGTTCGTTAATTTACTTATTTAGTTAATTTAGTCTTGAGAAAAATAATTTTTTTTTAAGAGGATAGTTTAAATCAATTAATAGTAAATTTAATTTATTAAATGGTAATGGATTTTTCGAGTTAGTTCAAACTAAAAGTGTTAAATTATTTAATCTATTGAAAAGGAAATTTATTTCAATTTGAAATTCTAGTTAAATAAATTTTAAAAGGAAAATTTGTTAGAATATAATTTTTGGTAAGAAAAAGAAGTTTAATAATTAGTTGGATAGATTTAATTTAAGGATAAGTTAATTTAATCTATTAAAGGAAGATTAGTTTAAATTTAATTTTTAGTTGAATCAATTATTAAAGACAATATTGGTTTAAATAAAACTATCCGTTAATTTAACTATTAAAAATGAAATCACCGATGAATCAAAATTATCAAATGAAAATTTATTATTCGATTTGTTCGAATATTAATAAAATTTTATAATGTTTATTCAAGGTCTTAAATAGAGAAATCAAAGCAGAAATGGAAATGGATGGCAAATTTAAAAAGCTAAGGTGAGATCTTCTCACTCACATTGAAAAGTGGAAATTTTCAGTTATTGATTTGATTGACTGTTTGATTGCTATTGAATGTGGTATTAGATATGATAGGATATATCTATATATATAGCAATATATACATATTGGCATATGTATATATTGGATTGATGATTCCCGCCTCGTATAGCGGATGAGACCCTATTGCGCCGTTAGTAAGCGGATTTATAAAAACCTATATACCGCGATAATTCCGTACTGGAGCGGAATTGGTATTGTGCTAACGTCTTTGGATGCAGGGAAACAGGTTGGAGGGATCCAACTAGATTCCTCACCAGTAGTTATTTATTTACAGGATTGATGTATATTCTGTTATCATATGTTGATATATGATGTTGTTGTTGTGATTGACCAATTGATGCTGTTGCATCATCGGATTCAAATTTTGAAGTTTAAAAATAACGAATTTAATTTTAAGAAGAGATTTTAAAAGTGATTATTTGAAAGTATACGTTTTATTTGAATCTTTGAATTGGTTTACTTTAAATAAATAAATGTTATAAATTTAAAGTTATGAAAATTTTAAATTGTGAAATATAACTGAAAAGTGATTTTGAAATAAATAGCCAAGTAATTTATAAAATAGTTTAAGTTTGGATTTCTTTTGAATTACTAAAAATGATGTATATAAAGGATGTATAGAATTGATATTTATCAATTTAAAGTGTTGGAATTTTAAAACGAGTGTTTATAGGTGTTAGAGATTTATTGAATTATAAATTGTAAAGACATGAGATTTATAGAATTATAAATTGTGAAAAATATGAATTTTATAGATTTATAAAGTATGAAGTTATAAAATGGATGAAACGGTAGCATAAAAGATTTATAAGAGATTAACTTATAAATTTGGTTTTTTTCCTTTAAATGGAATATTGATCGAATTGGTAAATAAAAGGAGATTTATTAAATCGAAGTTGTTATAAAATAGAAATAGAATTTATAAACGTTGTTTTATAAATTCGAAATCAATGGGATTTGAGAAATTAAATATAGAAGATTTTTAAAGAAGATATATTCACGATTTTGGACAGTGAATATATTGTTAAGTAAAATGGATAGTTTTGGAAAAGTGGCATTGAAAATGAAGTTAAACATTTTAGAGATGTTTTTAAAATGTATTGTGAATCGAAAACATAGATTTCAACATTGTTATTGTTGAAATAGGCGTTTTCGAAAATATAAGGAAATGATTGGACTATAACACTGTTGTTATAGTAAATGATTTTCGGAAGAAAATGTTTTGATGTAGTATTGGGATTTATATATCTATCTTAATTCCGAATCCCTATACTAGTGATTTTGAGTCGTCGTAACGATGTTTTACGCAACATTCGTTTTGACTCAAATTGATGTTGTTATAGAAAATGGATTTCCTTAAAGAATGAAAAATATACTTAATTGGATTTAAGTATATCGAATATTTTCCAAGTGTTGAAAATAAATAGATTTGTGAAATACTTATTTTTAAATAAGTATGGAATTGCTTTTCCAATATGAAACGAACGTTTTGAGAATTTATCTTTTTAAAGATACATTGAAATTGAATATTTGAAACGATTGAAAATCGTATATCAGTAGATATTTTGAAAGATATAAATTCACTATGGGATTTATAAAAGAAAGCGAAGTTGTTTAAAAACAAATATTGATTTATTTTTGAAGTGCGGAAATTTGATTTGAAATTGTTTTCAAATGGTTAAGTGTGGAAATTTTATATCTAGTAAAGATATTTTTGAAGATGAAATAATTTGGAAAATTATTTGGAATCTGATGATGTTGCGCATCTTTATTGATAGTTAAATAACCAACTATCAATAATTACCTTTAGATAGGTATTTGTTGTGAATTGGATGAATTTGAATGCCACACTTGTTTTTAAAATAAACGCTCACTATTCGGGTTAGCCGGGAAAGGACCATGGGGTCGTATAACCCATTCCGAATATGTGATACGTCGTTATGAATCGCATTCGAAGACCGGTGTTGAAGACCGGATATTTTTGAAAACGGAAGGATTACCGTCGAGTTACTCTACACCGACTGATCTTCGGTTTAGAGGTTTTATCACCCTTAGTGACGGGAAGTCCTGACGTGATTGAAAATTATCCGGAAATTGCAAGGGCTTCGTGAGAAGTGCCTTCGGTTCTGTTCGATCCCGGAACAGACTTATATGGATTGTGTGTCTGACGTTACAATTTGAGATATTGAGCTGATTTCTTTCAAATACATTTCTGTTGGTGGCGGAGAATTTATTCTCTTAGCTTAACACCCTTCTCTGAGACGTACGAGCTCAGGGGTTATGTAGTTGAAATTTATCAGCGATATATCCCAATTTGGTAACGTGGCATACTGAGTGTTGCTGTGAAACGATCAGTGTTTGATCATTTGTGATATGATCATTTGTTTGATCTTATATCTTTGTGATCATAGGTTGATCATTTTGTTTGACCCGAAGCAGGGCTTTTTGAGAAAGCGTAGCTTTGTGGACGAGACTTCGTCGAGCCTCACACCCCGGAAATGGTCGAAACAGGACGAATGCGGCAAGGTTCTAGGGAGTAGCGCCCCTTAGTGTATGTCATTCCTTCTGGATAAAGGTGGTATCATGGTATGGAGCCCAGATACTTAACCTCTGTGGTTGCTGCAAAATTTATTTCTTTGTGGTTGTTGCGAATCGGGGATCCTCGGGAAGATCGGTGACGATCGGGGGATGGCATACGCGTGTCAGTAGTTACCTACTTTTGCAGAGGTAACCCGGCCTTGTGTTGGCAGAGATCTAACCGTAATGTTAGGTTATTTCTCGGGTCGTCTATTCCAGGGACGGACCCATCGTGGAAAAGGAAGTTCCTTAGCCTGACCATTTGTTGGAAATCCAAAGAAACAATACGAGCCTTTACGATTTCAATTGTATAACCTGTCTCCTCAGGAGGCAGCTATAGCAGGCATAATATAATGGTACCTATGCTGGCTAAGATTTATATTATACTTTCGAAATGTTTTCCACTATGCACTAATAATAATATCAAAAATGATTTGATTTTGCGTAGTAAGCATCTTTGACTATCATAAGAAGAAATCTCCTCCAAGTCTGCGTTTGCATTGTGTGTGTGGTGGGAGGTCTTATGGTAGTTTCATTTTCCAAAAGCATTTCGAATTGACTTTGAAAATTATCTAGTTTTATTTTAAAGAATAACTGTTTTACGATCTCACACCAGTCACCATGACTGACTCGGAGTTTATTGTTCCCTTCTAAACTCTGGGTGCCCACCAATTTCCACACGGGCAGCCTAGAGTTATATTATCAGGATATTCAGGATATTCTGGAGCTTGGAGATAAGCTGGATGACGAGACGTAGTATTTGTATCTGATAGTATTTATTCCGCTGTGTATTCTGTATGAGGACAAGTTATATAACTGTCCATTGTTGTACTGAGTTGTATATTGACTCTGATGATTGATGTATGTATAAAATGATATAGTTCTTTGTTTTAAAGATTATTCATTTATCTATTATATATTGTTCCGCTGCGATATGTGAGATTCTGATATTGTCTCTGTTCTGATGTGGTGTTCTCTTCTTTCTTCTTCTTCTCTTTTTCTTCTATCTTTTCTTCTATCTTCTTCTTCTTCTACTTTTTCTTTCTTAAAACCATAACTTTCCGGGTTTCCGGCATTCGATGTCTCGGTAGTCGATAAAGTGAGTATCGATGTTGAATTTTCGAAAGTCGAAAATTTTTGGGACGTTACATTTGGTATCAGAGCATATGGTTAAGCGACAACCCTGCTCTGTTGGGTGTTACTCATTAGAGATAGAGTCAGCAGTACTCTAGAATGAGTTGAGTGTAATAATAGATACGAGCGCGTATTTGTTAGTGAATATAAAAAAATTGTTTTATATTGTGATGATTGGTTTATTGAGTGGTATATGGATTCTGGTCAATACGAGTAATTAACGATCATTGATAGGGATCTCTAAACACTCGAATAGAACAATTCGGCACAGTATTGTTTTAAATAGGGTAAATGAGATAATTTTGCCCAAAACTATTTTTGTATATAAAGGAATTAATTTTCTATGAATTACTATAGTATATGGTTGCATGGTTGCTAGAAATGATAACATTAAACTATTATCATTGAAATTAAATGAGAAATTGGAATTATAACTCCAAATTTAAGAAATGAATTCATATACCAGTAGAATTTGAGAATGTGAATTATAAATGTGAATTGTAATTTGAAACGGAATTCCAGAGAAGTATTTGGAAATGTTTTGAAAAGAATTTGAAAATTTTGGAGATTTGGAAAATTTAAATCTTTTGATTTGAAAAATGAATTTCAAAGGTTTTGAAGGAATGAAAAGCTCTAAACTCTTTTCGGTCGCTGGAAAATAATTCCGATGATGATCGCGACATCACCGGTGTTCATTTTCGGGTTTCCAGAAGAGGAATTGCTGCCAAATTGTTTTAAAAACGGAAGTTGTTTGAAAAATTTGAAATTTGTTTTAGAAATTCAAAGGGTAATTTGAATTGTTTTCAAAATGGTTTTGAAAAGGTTGAAAAGACTCTGGAATTATGAATGAACGAATAAATTTGCAAGTGAATCAATTAAATGAAATGAGATTCAAATTGGAAATGAATGAATTAGTGGATGAATGAATAATTTGCAGTTGTAAATGAAATTGAAGACAAATTTGAAATTGTAAGTGAATTGGAATTTGTAATGAGTTAGTAATTGAAACTAAGCTAAAAGAGCAATTATGAATGAAAGTTGTTTGGTTAATAGAATAAACCGAATGAAAATATGAAATGCAAATTAAATGGAATGAAATCAATTGCAAATGAAGTAGAATTAAAATAAATTGAATTTGTATCAATTTGAATTGGTTATAAACTAGAATGGATATGAGTTCATTTTGTTTAAAAACGAATGTAACTTCAACCGTAAATATATAAGCATATATTGAAAATTTTGTAATCGAATTTGCAAAATAGTTTGAATGCTGTAACTAGATATTATGGCTAGTAGATATACAGGTATAAAGGAAATTGAATTTGATTTCACAGATAATTTGAATTTCTCGAAAAAGGTACGTATTTTAATTTCTATATGAGTTTTTGATGATTTCTCTCTAGCCGCTTGGCTTTTTCTTTTTCTTTTTGAAATCTGAGAGTCCGTAGGGACGTTTTGTAGTCGTGCCGTATTAGCCGCGCAAAGGAGACGCTGGCGAAATTTTTCGAAAATTTAGAGTGTTAGAAAATTTTTGAGAAATTTTTGAAAGTTAAATTTGAATTTAAACTTAAATTTGAATTGTGAAGTTAAACAATGTTGTTTTGAAACTTAGAGTTGAAGTCGAAATGTAGTTGAATGATAACGAATCTTTAGTAGAAAGATTTGTTTTGATGAATTGATAAAACTATTTAGATTGTGAAAAATAGTAGACGAGTTAAGGACCTTTCTTTCTAACTTGTAATTTCGAGGACGAAATTCTTTTAAGGAGGGAAGTCTGTAACGACCCTGAATTTTGAACGAATTAAATTGAGAATATTTAATTGATTTTAAATATTTGAACGATGATTTAATTTGAATCCCCGATTTCCATTTGAATCATCGATTTAATTTATAAAATTTAATCGATTGAGAGTTGAATAAAAATTTGAATCCTCAATTTAAAGCTGAAGAAAAATATTTCTAACGCTTGTAAAATTTATATTGATAATTCTGAAGGTAACCGAAGCTTCAGAATTCAATTTCGAATTTATTTGATCAGTTTTGAAAATTTTCGTTCGTATCGATATTTAAAAATAGCATTCCGAGGCGCAGTCTCGGAATTCAACGAAACCAGTTCCATTGGGTCCGTAATATTGAATTATTGTCGGATTTCAAATTTCGTGGCATTTGGAGTTGTTATGTGAGAATACGACGTGTAAACGCATCGAAATTTATTCGATTTCGAATTTAAATTTAAATTTAAATTTGTCACATCTTATATACTTTTCGTTCCTTTAAACACGCTCCGTTGTTCACGCTGAAGACCACGAAATTATCGTGTAACCCATCCCCTCTCTTTTCAAATATCTCGTTCTCCCTCATTTCGAAATCAATGCCGAGCCATCTTCGTTAAACTTTCCCTTCTCGAAATAAAATGGCCAAAGCCAGAGAATAATAAAAAGAAAACAAACCGAGCCTTCATCTTTATTCTCCTGTACAAAAAATCAAAAACGGCAACATCCCCTTTTGCTTTTCGTTTTCGTTCGAATCGTCTGGCCAGGGAAGTCGAAGCCACGTCGCTGTGAATTTGCGACTCTCGATCGATGGGGGGGGTTTCAAGTCGCGATTAGGCGAAGGGGAAGGAGTTGGACATCTTCATCCTCAACTGTAGATTTGGGGTCGGTAGTTCGCGTGGGTGGTAGGGTTGTCATCACGAGGAGGAGATCGCGATGGTGACTCGTTCGATTCAAGGGAAGGGGGCGCGCGTTCGTCAGCAGATGGAGGCCAGTGGGGTTTCAAGTACGACTAGGGGCTCGTCGTCGAAGCAGCGATCTGGGTTTGTCGATGTGAGGTCACGCGTGGTCGCAAGCCAGTGGGGTCCATGTCTTCGTCAGAAGCAGGGTCGCGAGAAATGGCGATGGTGTGTAGTTGATCGATCTCAGGCAATTCGACAGCGAGTTCGTCTAAGTGGTGGTAGTTGTGGGGTCGTTCGAGCGAAGGAAGATGGTCGCGAATCTGGACGGCAAGTGGTCACGATGTACGAGTGTCTCTGGTATACCCTTGTTTTAATTTAATAATTAGGTACAATTGTTATTTAAGATTCCAACTTAGAAAAATATACTAAGTTATGATATGTATACAATAGCTTTCTAAATTTAGTAGTAAAAACAAATATATATGCAGTTAAAATTTGAAAGAAGGAATTTGTTTAAAATTTAATCACTAGCTTACTGTTACTTTGGAAAAAAATGTATTAGGATAGTTAGTTCGTTAATTTACTTATTTAGTTAATTTAGTCTTGAGAAAAATATTTTTTTTTAAGAGGATAGTTTAAATCAATTAATAGTAAATTTAATTTATTAAATGGTAATGGATTTTTCGAGTTAGTTCAAACTAAAAGTGTTAAATTATTTAATCTATTGAAAAGGAAATTTATTTCAATTTGAAATTCTAGTTAAATAAATTTTAAAAGGAAAATTTGTTAGAATATAATTTTTGGTAAGAAAAAGAAGTTTAATAATTAGTTGGATAGATTTAATTTAAGGATAAGTTAATTTAATCTATTAAAGGAAGATTAGTTTAAATTTAATTTTTAGTTGAATCAATTATTAAAGACAATATTGGTTTAAATAAAACTATCCGTTAATTTAACTATTAAAAATGAAATCACCGATGAATCAAAATTATCAAATGAAAATTTATTATTCGATTTGTTCGAATATTAATAAAATTTTATAATGTTTATTCAAGGTCTTAAATAGAGAAATCAAAGCAGAAATGGAAATGGATGGCAAATTTAAAAAGCTAAGGTGAGATCTTCTCACTTACATTGAAAAGTGGAAATTTTCAGTTATTGATTTGATTGACTGTTTGATTGCTATTGAATGTGGTATTAGATATGATAGGATATATCTATATATATAGCAATATATACATATTGGCATATGTATATATTGGATTGATGATTCCCGCCTCGTATAGCGGATGAGACCCTATTGCGCCGTTAGTAAGCGGATTTATAAAAACCTATATACCGCGATAATTCCGTACTGGAGCGGAATTGGTATTGTGCTAACGTCTTTGGATGCAGGGAAACAGGTTGGAGGGATCCAACTGGATTCCTCACCAGTAGTTATTTATTTACAGGATTGATGTATATTCTGTTATCATATGTTGATATATGATGTTGTTGTTGTGATTGACCAATTGATGCTGTTGCATCATCGGATTCAAATTTTGAAGTTTAAAAATAACGAATTTAATTTTAAGAAGAGATTTTAAAAGTGATTATTTGAAAGTATACGTTTTATTTGAATCTTTGAATTGGTTTACTTTAAATAAATAAATGTTATAAATTTAAAGTTATGAAAATTTTAAATTGTGAAATATAACTGAAAAGTGATTTTGAAATAAATAGCCAAGTAATTTATAAAATAGTTTAAGTTTGGATTTCTTTTGAATTACTAAAAATGATGTATATAAAGGATGTACAGAATTGATATTTATCAATTTAAAGTGTTGGAATTTTAAAACGAGTGTTTATAGGTGTTAGAGATTTATTGAATTATAAATTGTAAAGACATGAGATTTATAGAATTATAAATTGTGAAAAATATGAATTTTATAGATTTATAAAGTATGAAGTTATAAAATGGATGAAACGGTAGCATAAAAGATTTATAAGAGATTAACTTATAAATTTGATTTTTTTCCTTTAAATGGAATATTGATCGAATTGGTAAATAAAAGGAGATTTATTAAATCGAAGTTGTTATAAAATAGAAATAGAATTTATAAACGTTGTTTTATAAATTCGAAATCAATGGGATTTGAGAAATTAAATATAGAAGATTTTTAAAGAAGATATATTCACGATTTTGGACAGTGAATATATTGTTAAGTAAAATGGATAGTTTTGGAAAAGTGGCATTGAAAATGAAGTTAAACATTTTAGAGATGTTTTTAAAATGTATTGTGAATCGAAAACATAGATTTCAACATTGTTATTGTTGAAATAGGCGTTTTCGAAAATATAAGGAAATGATTGGACTATAACACTGTTGTTATAGTAAATGATTTTCGGAAGAAAATGTTTTGATGTAGTATTGGGATTTATATATCTATCTTAATTCCGAATCCCTATACTAGTGATTTTGAGTCGTCGTAACGATGTTTTACGCAACATTCGTTTTGACTCAAATTGATGTTGTTATAGAAAATGGATTTCCTTAAAGAATGAAAAATATACTTAATTGGATTTAAGTATATCGAATATTTTCCAAGTGTTGAAAATAAATAGATTTGTGAAATACTTATTTTTAAATAAGTATGGAATTGCTTTTCCAATATGAAACGAACGTTTTGAGAATTTATCTTTTTAAAGATACATTGAAATTGAATATTTGAAACGATTGAAAATCGTATATCAGTAGATATTTTGAAAGATATAAATTCACTATGGGATTTATAAAAGAAAGCGAAGTTGTTTAAAAACAAATATTGATTTATTTTTGAAGTGCGGAAATTTGATTTGAAATTGTTTTCAAATGGTTAAGTGTGGAAATTTTATATCTAGTAAAGATATTTTTGAAGATGAAATAATTTGGAAAATTATTTGGAATCTGATGATGTTGCGCATCTTTATTGATAGTTAAATAACCAACTATCAATAATTACCTTTAGATAGGTATTTGTTGTGAATTGGATGAATTTGAATGCCACACTTGTTTTTAAAATAAACGCTCACTATTCGGGTTAGCCGGGAAAGGACCATGGGGTCGTATAACCCATTCCGAATATGTGATACGTCGTTATGAATCGCATTCGAAGACCGGTGTTGAAGACCGGATATTTTTGAAAACGGAAGGATTACCGTCGAGTTACTCTACACCGACCGATCTTCGGTTTAGAGGTTTTATCACCCTTAGTGACGGGAAGTCCTGACGTGATTGAAAATTATCCGGAAATTGCAAGGGCTTCGTGAGAAGTGCCTTCGGTTCTGTTCGATCCCGGAACAGACTTATATGGATTGTGTGTCTGACGTTACAATTTGAGATATTGAGCTGATTTCTTTCAAATACATTTCTGTTGGTGGCGGAGAATTTATTCTCTTAGCTTAACACCCTTCTCTGAGACGTACGAGCTCAGGGGTTATGTAGTTGAAATTTATCAGCGATATATCCCAATTTGGTAACGTGGCATACTGAGTGTTGCTGTGAAATGATCAGTGTTTGATCATTTGTGATATGATCATTTGTTTGATCTTATATCTTTGTGATCATAGGTTGATCATTTTGTTTGACCCGAAGCAGGGCTTTTTGAGAAAGCGTAGCTTTGTGGACGAGACTTCGTCGAGCCTCACACCCCGGAAATGGTCGAAACAGGACGAATGCGGCAAGGTTCTAGGGAGTAGCGCCCCTTAGTGTATGTCATTCCTTCTGGATAAAGGTGGTATCATGGTATGGAGCCCAGATACTTAACCTTTGTGGTTGCTGCAAAATTTATTTCTTTGTGGTTGTTGCGAATCGGGGATCCTCGGGAAGATCGGTGACGATCGGGGGATGGCATACGCGTGTCAGTAGTTACCTACTTTTGCAGAGGTAACCCGGCCTTGTGTTGGCAGAGATCTAACCGTAATGTTAGGTTATTTCTCGGGTCGTCTATTCCAGGGACGGACCCATCGTGGAAAAGGAAGTTCCTTAGCCTGACCATTTGTTGGAAATCCAAAGAAACAATACGAGCCTTTACGATTTCAATTGTATAACCTGTCTCCTCAGGAGGCAGCTATAGCAGGCATAATATAATGGTACCTATGCTGGCTAAGATTTATATTATACTTTCGAAATGTTTTCCACTATGCACTAATAATAATATCAAAAATGATTTGATTTTGCGTAGTAAGCATCTTTGACTATCATAAGAAGAAATCTCCTCCAAGTCTGCGTTTGCATTGTGTGTGTGGTGGGAGGTCTTATGGTAGTTTCATTTTCCAAAAGCATTTCGAATTGACTTTGAAAATTATCTAGTTTTATTTTAAAGAATAACTGTTTTACGATCTCACACCAGTCACCATGACTGACTCGGAGTTTATTGTTCCCTTCTAAACTCTGGGTGCCCACCAATTTCCACACGGGCAGCCTAGAGTTATATTATCAGGATATTCAGGATATTCTGGAGCTTGGAGATAAGCTGGATGACGAGACGTAGTATTTGTATCTGATAGTATTTATTCCGCTGTGTATTATGTATGAGGACAAGTTATATAACTGTCCATTGTTGTACTGAGTTGTATATTGACTCTGATGATTGATGTATGTATAAAATGATATAGTTCTTTGTTTTAAAGATTATTCATTTATCTATTATATATTGTTCCGCTGCGATATGTGAGATTCTGATATTGTCTCTGTTCTGATGTGGTGTTCTCTTCTTTCTTCTTCTTCTCTTTTTCTTCTATCTTTTCTTCTATCTTCTTCTTCTTCTACTTTTTCTTTCTTAAAACCATAACTTTCCGGGTTTCCGGCATTCGATGTCTCGGCAGTCGATAAAGTGAGTATCGATGTTGAATTTTCGAAAGTCGAAAATTTTTGGGACGTTACACGACTGGTAAATTTTCGTCCGAAAATAAGAAAGTTTATTTCGCGCGTAAATTCACTTCAATATAATCAGTTAAAAAGCGATGAACATAAAACGTTTCCGAAACCTAAATATTTTTACATAGAAAAATTCTAAACCATCTTCCGAGCTAGATGTCAGTTTGTCGTTTTTTCAAATTCGGACATCTTTGGCTCCGTCGATCTTATTTTTCAGCGTTTTTCTTGCATTTTCCGCTATTAGAAAATTTGAATTTTTATAATTCAATCATACCACTGATATCTGTATACCATTGTGATCGTCCCGTCGTGCTGATCTCTATGGTATATTCGTTTGTCAATTTTGAAGTCCGGTGGACGGTGCTATCTGCATAACGCCTAGCGTATCGGTTCCGTAACCGAGTCTTTTGGTCTCCTAACTCTTCGTATCCCACTGCCTATTAACCATATAGCTTCCAGCTTTTAAACTTCAAACTCTTTATTTTTCCAATGTATGGTTTGGTCCATTTTTCTAAACTTATGTTTATTATTTTCTACCTTGGAAGAAATTAAAGTAACGTACACATGCATTGAATTATGCATTGCTGCAACCTACATTTTCATGCATCTCACTGTCCACTCCTTTCATCTTCTCACCTTTGCTTTTTCTTCCACAATATTCATGGATGTCTTCTCCTTAAAAAAAATTGATGATGATAACATAATTTTTCATCCAACCTACAGCTCGCCTCCTCTTGCTGCCTCTGCCGTGAGCCACCAATGCAACTCCAAGCTCACGCGCTCTCCCCTCCAACCCGACCCCGACCCTCTGCCATACGCCTTGCCTTCCATTCACCTCGTGACCGGCCGAGACCACCCCATAGCAGCCGCGAGCCTTCCACATTCTTCCCTAGCTCTTCCTCCATTCGCCTAGCACTGTCACTCGAAACCGACGCCAAGCTCCAGATCTGAACCACCCAGCCATTGCCGCCTTGCTTCCATCCCCTTCCACATGTGCGTTCATGGCTGCCCTTCTCGTGTTGTCGAGCCTTTCTGTAGCTGCTCACCTCATTCTGTTTGATAGGTATATATTATTATATTAGTTTACTAATGTATGTCTGTTTGTTTTAAATGTTATACTATACAAGTTGTGATATATAAAATAGTTTATTTATGTATATAGTTTCAAATAAGGATTGACAGGCTGTAGTTTTACACTTTGTAAGTTTAGAGATATACGGACTGGTTTAGTTCATATATTTTATATATCTAGTTGATTTCAGTGTTTTATACGTTTACAGTGCTATATTTTGCATGCTTTATAACCTTGTATATTGCTAAGTTACAGCCTACATATACCTTTTCATAGTAGCCTTGTTAAAGTTACTATCTTTGTTTAGTGTTCTATTTTATAAACTGTGTATATATTTCTAACCGTATGTTTTAACTTTACTTTAGGCAATTTATATAATACGTATGTATCTGTAGTTATAAACAAGGATATAAATATATATAACAGTTGTTATATTATAAGTTGGTATATTTTTCAGTTTGCAAAATGTAAATTTATACATCAGTTTAATATTATAGGATATTGGTTATAGTTTTACAGTGTTGTTATGATTTTAATATTACGAAGTTTGTTTACAGCATTATATGTATTTACAATAGTCGGGACCTATATGTATTTATAGATATTGTTTTTAAGTATACGTATATATGAAATGTCTATTGGTTTCAAAATTTATACATAGTGATATTATAAATTATAAGTTTTCAAAAGTTGTCTATACTTATTCTTATATCTAAATTTTTGAACTAACTTTTATATGTATGTAGTAGCCACATTTATACACAGTCTGTATAAAATTTGTATGTGTTTTACTACTAATATATATATGCTAGTTTGAGATCTATATATATATATATATTCTTTTGCGTGTGCTGGCAGGTTTGTAATCTAAAGTGTTTACTAGCTAGTTAATTTATATTTTAATGTATAAGTAAATTTTGGTCTGCTGCATTTCAATTTTTATGGGCTAGTTTTAACTTATATACTAATGTCTATATATATTTGTTTATATATAGGGTCGGTCGGGTTTTGCACCTATTTGTCTTCTTTAGATTTTATTATATTATTTTATACTATACATATGTTTCATGTATTATGTCGGCTAGTTTTAATATACACATATATTTAGTTTTAAATGTGTTGAATATGACTTATATATATTGTGACGACCGCCCATGACCCCTGCACCGAATCTAGAGATAAAGCGCTGTAAAGTGTGCCAGGCGACCATGGACGATTGTCAAGGTAAGAATTTAAAACAGCAGAATCTATCGTATTACTCACAGCGCATGGACAAAATACAATAGAACATAAGTATAGTGAAGCTTTACATAACAAAGTGACATCATATAAAACTCCATAATAGTTGAATACAAGCATCCACATAGTCATTACATCAAGCCTCACTACATATCTCTCAGAGAATACAAAACAGCGGAATATCCAGTACATATAAGAAGATAATATGCAACCCTCTAGCTCGTCTTCGATATCAGCATCGTGAGAAGAGAACAGCACCTGTCACCTGCTACCTAGTCTGCCCGTCCCAAAATGGACGAACAGCCCAAGGCAATAAGAATTAAAACATAAAGCCTTGAGTCAGACAACAGTCTTAGTGAGCAGTAAATTAACTAACAACATACCAAAAGAGCATAAAGGAAAAGGAATAGGAATACAACCCTCCCACTCCAACCTCATTCTACAGTGATAGCCCCCAGACACACACTAAGCAGAAGCAAACATAGCAGAGCATACAATTTAAAGTAAAGCTACTATCACTCGAGTCAAGGGCGATGTTTTCCAAGTACCAAGGCCTAAATCAGATAAGCACCCAGAAAATACCGCTCTTGAGTCCGAATGACGATACAACCAAACATCCATGACTCTGGCTATCACTGTTATCATTGCTTCGATATCACCGTTAATTGAATGACCGACACATTCTTTCAGCCGTCCGTCAAGGGCTAATGGAAACCCCGGTTCTAGACATAACTCCCGCACGTCGTCGCAGCCCGTGCCTAGGACTATCGAATCTGCCCAGAGTACTCGACCATCAACAGTTGGTCGTTGGGACTATCGAATCTGCCCAAACGTACTCTTGCTTAGAGCATGCTAGAACCTTCAACAACGATGCTATCCAAGCCTCCTAGTCATCCTCCTCGACGACTATCCTCATATCCATTCATTATCTTCAACTCGAATCATATCACCGAGTTATCAACATGCTTGGAATGATCCCGTCTGGATTAGACCAAGTCTTCATCATATGATTGCCTCGCTTCATTACATCCTCGCAAAGCCTCATCTCATCATCACATCATCAAATCTATGCATAAGAGCTTCATCATCCCGCTACATATGCCACGAGCAGCTTTTCCAATTCAAGAGCCTTTCCCTTAGCTTTTGAATCGTCTTCGGTCTAAATCTAATCATCAATCATCTAGTTCATAACAATCAATCAAATCAAACATCAATCCAAACAATCAAGCATTCAAAAATGATCTAAGTAGACAATTATAACAATAATGGCATTTTCGTAATTAAAGAGTTGAAAGTCCAATAAGCATGAAAACATGGATTATATCTCTACAAACTTGATGAATGAACTTGCATAGGTTAACATATGATAAAATGGATGCAACATCATCATGAACAATGGATCTATATGGATCTACACATAGGATGAAGAAAATGCATGGAAATCTCTATTTTAACACCAAATCGAGCCAACAATCCGATATACTCCTTTGGATCCGTGTGAGAGATAATCACCACTCACCAAATCACCTAAACAATCCAAAAGATAACAACTCCAGATCTGGACAGCGAAGAACTAACCTAGATCCGACAAGATCTCACTTCAAACGAAGAAATCTCTCTTGAAAAGATGAAGATCTTCAATCTAAGCTCTTGAATCTTCAATCTTGATCTTCGATTTGGATGGATGGAAGCACTAGATTAGAGTGGAGAAAAGAAGTGAAGAAGTGTAGAAGTCGAGCTCTCAAAATGGCAGCACTTCGTCGCTTCAAAATCCGGATCCCAAAAAGTGAGAACAACCCCTCCTATTTATAGCTGAAAACTGCCCTTAAGTCGTAACTCGGCAATCTTCTTAAGTCGGTGCCGACTTAACACTATGCCGACCTACGACCTAACACTTTGCCGACCTAACAAAGTCTCACTCAACACACAGCCTCAAAACCCAAGTCCTAACGACCTACAACAATGCGCATCTGCGACTTAACATATAGGTGCGACTTAACTTAGGTCGTTGCCGACCTAAGTGCCTTGCCGACCTATGACATACGAAGGAATACAACTACGACTTAATTCGCAACTGGGTTACGACTTAACACAGGAGGCGACCTACCGACTCAATTACTCTGCCGACCTATCCTTAACTCGTCAGCCGACTTAACACTTAGCTCAAAACCTTAAGTCGTCTACAATAACTTAAGTCGGTCACTTCCTTAGGTAGTCTATCCCTTAACTCGGCAACGACTTACAACCTACGACTTAATACTTGCCGAGTTACCTTCGACCTAACAACTTAGCCCAGCTACGACTTAACTCCTTAGGTCGTCGCCGACTCAACTCTTAAGTCCTTAACTCGCTTATAAGTCGGTACTCCTATGGGTCGCTAATTCGAACTGCCGACCTAACACTTAACACCTAAACACTTAGGTCGCTCACAACATTCTCTTAGGTCGTTGCCGACCTAACTCTACCCCAGAATACTTAGGTCGCCTGAACCTCTTAAGTCGGTCACGACTTATCTCCTAGGTCGGTGACTACCTTAAGTCGGTCAACCACACTCCCTTAACTCGGTGAGTTCCTTGAGTCGGCAACTCGACCCAGACTTGTTGCTTAACTCGTCCAAACTCCTAAGTCGGCTACGACTTAGGACTTAAGCAAAATTCTGCCAAAACCTGAAATGTCTTAACAACAATATAACCAAGGGTCAATCATTTTAGAATGTTTTGATCCGTAAAAATACGGGTCGTTACATTCTCTCCCCCTTAGGAATTTCGCCCCCGAAATTCCAAACAAACAAGGCAATCAAAGCTATTCTGTACGCCTATCATCCATAACAATCAATAAACCATGCATCCAATTCTAGCTTAGCGTACAGAATTCTAAGACTTAGAACAAGTTACAATTTCGTTAGATGACACGACACCTTAGGGCCATACCTTGAAGAGTTCAGGATGAGCTGCCTTCATCCTCTCTTCCACCTCCCACGTACAGTCGTTATCATCGTCACTCCATTGTATCTTGAGCAACTTAACTACCTTCCTCCTAAGCTGTTTCGTGTCGGTTTCAACAACACGAAGCGGCTTACGAGGTCTTCTATCAACTGGATCAACCTCGAAATCTTCACAGCTATCAGCAGAAACTACGGTACTCGAGTCGTGCACATACTTCCGTAGATATGATACATGAAAAACATTGTGCACACCCGACATTTTCTCCGGTAACTCCAATCTGTAGGCGAGCTTTCCAATTCGCTCGATGATCGGGAATGGTCCAACAAATCTCGGAGTCAATTTTCCTTTCTTCCCGAATCGGATAACATTCTTCAGTGGAGAAATCTTCACAAAAACCATTTCACCTACGTCGAACTCCAAATCCTTACGACGTTTATCAGCATAACTCTTCTGACGATCTTGGGCTGCCTTCATTCGTTGCCGAATGATCTCTATAAAATCTGAAGTCTGACGAATCATCTCTGGCCCAAGCATCAACTTTTCCCCAGTTTCCAACCAACATGTCGGAGAGTTACACGGTCTTCCATACAATGCCTCATATGGTGCCATACCAATACTTGACTGGTAACTGTTGTTGTAGGCAAACTCCACCAAATGAAGGTGATCTTCCCATGATCCTCCGAAATCCAAAACACAAGCTCTGAGGAGATCTTCCAAAACTCGGTTGACTCTCTCAGTCTGACCATCTGTTTGGGGATGATAAGCTGTACTCAAACACAACTCGGTTCCCAAGACTTCCTGGAAGCTCTTCCAAAATCCACTAGTGAACAATGGATCTCGATCGCTCACTATACTCTTCGGAATACCATGGAATCGAACTATCCACTTAACATACAACTCAGCCAACTTTGATGCAGTCCTAGTCGATCGAACAGGAATGAATCGTGCACTCTTAGTCAGACGATCCACAATGACCCAAATCCCTTCATTTCCCGTTCTGGTTCTAGGCAATCCATCAATAAAATCCATCGACACTTGTTCCAGGTGACTGGTAGCTCGGCTCTCAAAGTGAGTTGTCTTCCCTGCCCGCCATGCCACTTCCATGTAGGAACTTCTAAGGGCTGAAGCAATCCACTTGGCTTCTTCTGTTCAGCCTTTACCAACTGGCAGTTCATGCACTTGGAAATAAAATTTCCAACATCCTTCTTCATGCCTTCCCAGTAGTAGGTTCTCTTCATATCCCGATACACCTTGTTTCCTCCTGGATGAATTGTCAACTTCGAGTGATGACTTTCCTTCAGAACTTCACTCCTCAATTCATCTATATCGGGAACAACTAGTCGTCCTTGCTTCCGAAGCCAACCCTCTCGATCGACCTCGAATCCTTTATCCTTTTCTGGATCCAATCCAGATTCCAATTCTCGGATAATCTTGACAAGCTTATTATCTCGCTTTTGGCTCTCGCCAATCCTTTCCACAAGAGTGGGTCTTATTGATAAGTTTGCCAACATCTCAGGTTCCAATTCACATCTAGGCCTGAAGTCAAATCCAGCTAAATACTTGAGACTCTTCCATTCTGAAAACATGGCTCCCAATCCTGCATGTCTTCGACTTAACGCATCTGCCACTGCGTTACCTTTTCCCGGAGTATAAGCTATACCAAAATCATATGATGCCAAAAACTCTAGCCAACGTTGCTGCCGAAGATTCAAATCCTTTTGGGAGAAAAGATACTTCAACGACTTGTGATCCGTAAACAACTCGAATCGAACTCCCAACAGATAATGCCTCCACATCTTCAGAGCAAATACAATCGCCGCTAACTCCAAATCATGAGTTGGGTAATTCCTTTCATGCGGCTTTAGTTGTCGACTGGCATACGCAACAACTTTATCTTTCTGCATCAACACTGCTCCAAGTCCAGTACCACATGCGTCGGTGTAAACCACCATCTCATCATTCCCACTAGGAATAGTTAAAACAGGAGCACTCGTCAGTCGCTCTTTCAGGATTCCGAAAGCTTGCTCACACTTAGCATCCCAACTGAACACTTGGTTCTTCTTCGTCAATCCTGTTAACGGTGCAGCTATCTTGGAGAAGTCTTTGATAAACCGTCGATAATATCCTGCTAATCCAAGAAAACTTCTCACATCAGATGCATTCTTAGGTCTAACCCAATCCTGGATTGCTGCCACCTTAGCGGGATCAACCGCTATCCCATTCCCAGAAATCACATGGCCTAAGAACCTCACTTCACTCTTCCAGAAGTGACACTTCGAAAACTTAGCCTTCAGCTGATGTTTCCGCAAGATTTCCAAAGCAATACGCAAGTGCGTCTTGTGCTCTTCTTCCGTTCTGGAATAAATCAGAATATCATCCACAAACACAAGTACGAACTTGTTCAACTGATCTCTGAACACTCTATTCATAAGATCCACAAAATATGCTGGCGCGTTAGTCAATCCAAACGGCATTACCATCCACTCGAAGAAACCGGATGGTGTCCTAAAAGAAGTCTTCGGCACACTATCCTTAGCCACTCTCAACTGGTGAAATCCCGTTGCCAAATCCATCTGAGAAAACACCTTAGCTTCGTGAAGCTGATCAAACAAGTCATCTATTCTCGGTAATGGATACTTGTTCTTCTTAGTCACCTTATTCAGCTCACGATAATCGACGCACAATCTCAACGACCCATCTGCCTTGGTTGCAAACACAACTGGTGCACCCCACTCGGACACACTACGCCGAATGAATCCTTTCTGTAAAAGGTCATCAACTTGCACCCTCAACTCTTGCTGTTCCCTAGGCGCCATCCGCCTAAGAGGCATCACAACAGGTCTGGCTCCTTCAACTAGATCTATACGAAACTCGATCTCTCTATGCGGCGGCAACCCTTTGACTTCGTCAAAGACATCCTTGAATCTATTTGCGATTGGCACTAAAGACAGTCCATCCCGTGGAACAACTAGCGAATACATGAAGCTCATGAAGACGCCTTCCTCATGCTTACATCGTATCACAATCTTTCGCCCTTCCACATTCTCGACTGTCACCTCCAGCCTCTCACAATCAACCTTAGCCGCATACTTCCTAAGCCAGTCCATACCCAAAATAATTCCGAACCCCGCAAAGTTCAGAACAAAGCAATCACAAACAAAAGAGCAACCATGACTTGACACAACTAGACCACGGCATAACATACACAAACAAGACGAACCCCCAACTGGATTAGTCACAACCAATGGCCTGTCAACAATATCCGGCTTCAAACCTAACCGGCCTACTAGTTCATTACAAACAAACGAATGCGACGCTCCAGTATCAAACAAAACTCTAACCGGAACACCACATAGAAAAAGAGTACCTTGAACAACCACACTCTTTCCCTTCTCTTCAGCAGTAGGAGCTTTTGAAGACGACGGAACAGCTCCTAAAGCATAGGCTTGCACAATCTGCCTGTCCTTCCTTGGTTCTGGACAATTCTTCCTGAAATGCCCCGGCTTGTCACAGTTGTGACACTTCATCGGTGCCTTCGGATTCTTACAATCCTTAGAGAAATGGCCCTTCTGCTGACAATTGTAGCAAGTCACCTCGCCTTTCGGCTTCTTCTGGCCATCCTTACCCTTCTGCTGCTGCTGCTTCCTCTTCTGGTTTCCACCCTGCTGTGGTTTAGACTCTCCCTTGGTAACAGCAACAACAGGTCCTTCCTTAGGAAACAGACTCTCATGCCTAAGAGCTTTCTCCACCAGCTTCTCAAATGAATCGTCCAAATGATCCACCAACTGTCTCCCAAGATAACTATCCAAGCCGGTCACAAACTTCTCATTCTTCTGATAAGCAGATTCAATATACGACCGGGCATACTTGGACAAAGCTTCGAACTCAGAAACATACTCAAGAACTGATCTTCCACCTTGCTTGAGCTCCACAAACCTCTTGAACAGAACAGACTTCTGGGCTGTAGAAATGAACTTAGCTTCAAATCTGACTTGGAATTGCTCCCAAGTAATCTCTTCTTCCGGGGTAGTGATGGTAATAGAGTTCCACCAATCAGAAGCTCTCCCTTGAAGCTGCCTTGATGCCAACCTCCTCTTAGTTGCATCATCAATTCCCAAATCACCAAAGATCCTTTTACAAGCATCTATCCACCTCTGGACCTCAATAGTTGATTCTGTTCCCAAGAAAACCTTCCCTCCAAGAGCAGTATAATCCTTGCACAACTTAGCAAAATCCACTGGTTTCGGAGTTTGGACTTGAACTCCAACATCAACTGCTGCCCCCGGAACTGGTATCCTTCTCATGATCGAAGTCATCATAGCTTCGAACATGGCTGCATAATCAGCAGTCTCTTCAGTAGCACGGCCTCCCCTAGCAGCTGGTCTCCCTCTTCGACTCATTCTCAATATCTATAAAAAGGAATGATTAGAACATCTAGAGAAACAACTGCATAAAGGACTAACTTACTGCTAAACTACTATATTATATATAGTAATCATCCATCAAATTACAATTACGTCTCTCATACGTAGTTACGACAGCGAGCGTTGGGTAAAATCGATTAACCAATGCTCTGATACCAAATGTGACGACCGCCCATGACCCCTGCACCGAATCTAGAGATAAAGCGCTGTAAAGTGTGCCAGGCGACCATGGACGATTGTCAAGGTAAGAATTTAAAACAGCAGAATCTATCGTATTACTCACAGCGCATGGACAAAATACAATAGAACATAAGTATAGTGAAGCTTTACAGAACAAAGTGACATCATATAAAACTCCATAATAGTTGAATACAAGCATCCACATAGTCAATACATCAAGCCTCACTACATATCTCTCAGAGAATACAAAACAGCGGAATATCCAGTACATATAAGAAGATAATATGCAACCCTCTAGCTCGTCTTCGATATCAGCATCGTGAGAAGAGAACAGCACCTGTCACCTGCTACCTAGTCTGCCCGTCCCAAAATGGACGAACAGCCCAAGGCAATAAGAATTAAAACATAAAGCCTTGAGTCAGACAACAGTCTTAGTGAGCAGTAAATTAACTAACAACATACCAAAAGAGCATAAAGGAAAAGGAATAGGAATACAACCCTCCCACTCCAACCTCATTCTACAGTGATAGCCCCCAGACACACACTAAGCAGAAGCAAACATAGCAGAGCATACAATTTAAAGTAAAGCTACTATCACTCGAGTCAAGGGCGATGTTTTCCAAGTACCAAGGCCTAAATCAGATAAGCACCCAGAAAATACCGCTCTTGAGTCCGAATGACGATACAACCAAACATCCATGACTCTGGCTATCACTGTTATCATTGCTTCGATATCACCGTTAATTGAATGACCGGCACATTCTTTCAGCCGTCCGTCAAGGGCTAATGGAAACCCCGGTTCTAGACATAACTCCCGCACGTCGTCGCAGCCCGTGCCTAGGACTATCGAATCTGCCCAGAGTACTCGACCATCAACAGTTGGTCGTTGGGACTATCGAATCTGCCCAAACGTACTCTTGCTTAGAGCATGCTAGAACCTTCAACAACGATGCTATCCAAGCCTCCTAGTCATCCTCCTCGACGACTATCCTCATATCCATTCATTATCTTCAACTCGAATCATATCACCGAGTTATCAACATGCTTGGAATGATCCCGTCTGGATTAGACCAAGTCTTCATCATATGATTGCCTCGCTTCATTACATCCTCGCAAAGCCTCATCTCATCATCACATCATCAAATCTATGCATAAGAGCTTCATCATCCCGCTACATATGCCACGAGCAGCTTTTCCAATTCAAGAGCCTTTCCCTTAGCTTTTGAATCGTCTTCGGTCTAAATCTAATCATCAATCATCTAGTTCATAACAATCAATCAAATCAAACATCAATCCAAACAATCAAGCATTCAAAAATGATCTAAGTAGACAATTATAACAATAATGGCATTTTCGTAATTAAAGAGTTGAAAGTCCAATAAGCATGAAAACATGGATTATATCTCTACAAACTTGATGAATGAACTTGCATAGGTTAACATATGATAAAATGGATGCAACATCATCATGAACAATGGATCTATATGGATCTACACATAGGATGAAGAAAATGCATGGAAATCTCTATTTTAACACCAAATCGAGCCAACAATCCGATATACTCCTTTGGATCCGTGTGAGAGATAATCACCACTCACCAAATCACCTAAACAATCCAAAAGATAACAACTCCAGATCTGGACAGCGAAGAACTAAGCTAGATCCGACAAGATCTCACTTCAAACGAAGAAATCTCTCTTGAAAAGATGAAGATCTTCAATCTAAGCTCTTGAATCTTCAATCTTGATCTTCGATTTGGATGGATGGAAGCACTAGATTAGAGTGGAGAAAAGAAGTGAAGAAGTGTAGAAGTCGAGCTCTCAAAATGGCAGCACTTCGTCGCTTCAAAATCCGGATCCCAAAAAGTGAGAACAACCCCTCCTATTTATAGCTGAAAACTGCCCTTAAGTCGTAACTCGGCAATCTTCTTAAGTCGGTGCCGACTTAACACTATGCCGACCTACGACCTAACACTTTGCCGACCTAACAAAGTCTCACTCAACACACAGCCTCAAAACCCAAGTCCTAACGACCTACAACAATGCGCATCTGCGACTTAACACATAGGCGCGACTTAACTTAGGTCGTTGCCGACCTAAGTGCCTTGCCGACCTATGACATACGAAGGAATACAACTACGACTTAATTCGCAACTGGGTTACGACTTAACACAGGAGGCGACCTACCGACTCAATTACTCTGCCGACCTATCCTTAACTCGTCAGCCGACTTAACACTTAGCTCAAAACCTTAAGTCGTCTACAATAACTTAAGTCGGTCACTTCCTTAGGTAGTCTATCCCTTAACTCGGCAACGACTTACAACCTACGACTTAATACTTGCCGAGTTACCTTCGACCTAATAACTTAGCCCAGCTACGACTTATCTCCTTAGGTCGTCGCCGACTCAACTCTTAAGTCCTTAACTCGCTTATAAGTCGGTACTCCTATGGGTCGCTAATTCGAACTGCCGACCTAACACTTAACACCTAAACACTTAGGTCGCTCACAACATTCTCTTAGGTCGTTGCCGACCTAACTCTACCCCAGAATACTTAGGTCGCCTGAACCTCTTAAGTCGGTCACGACTTATCTCCTAGGTCGGTGACTACCTTAAGTCGGTCAACCACACTCCCTTAACTCGGTGAGTTCCTTGAGTCGGCAACTCGACCCAGACTTGTTGCTTAACTCGTCCAAACTCCTAAGTCGGCTACGACTTAGGACTTAAGCAAAATTCTGCCAAAACCTGAAATGTCTTAACAACAATATAACCAAGGGTCAATCATTTTAGAATGTTTTGATCCGTAAAAATACGGGTCGTTACATATATAGTTGTATATGAGTTCACTTATTCCAATTACATTCACCGATCCAGTTCTGATTTGATTTCATCTACTACTATTATCAGCTTCGATCATCGCATCGTGTCCATCTAGCTCTATTTTGGAATTCGCGATTTGATTCATAATTCAATTTCAGTGTCTGTATCAGTGTGCGTATTTGTGTCATCTCCTGTTCTCTCTAGCCTCGAAAGGTGAGCACTCACTCACGATTAACATTCTTTTATTTATTAAATTTGATTTCAATTGAAACAACAATTGAAATATACTGCTGTTAGTTAATTACACTGTTATATATGCTATTGCCTGTATCAGTTCACCTGTGACATTTGACACCATTATTTGTTAATTATTTATGCGATGATAATACAGTTTGGCTGTTAAATTATTTATTATTGATGTTTATATTGGGCGTTAAATTGTTAATGTTAAAATGATAAATAATATGCAATTGAACTTGATATAGGATAGTTAAATGTTAAATTTGATTTAATGACATTGTATAATATGACCCCTTTAACTATTGAATTTATTGACACGTAGGATTTGTTTAATTACATATTGAACCACTGAATGTATGTTGTTAAATTGATGATGTATGAAATTGAAATTGAATGACAAGTGAAAACCGAAATGTAATAATCTTTAATTTACATGAAATGATAGTGTAGATTCTAGGAATAATTATATTAATTCGTACAAATAACAATGCGAATTAATACGATTATTTCGGGATTATTTAAATTGATTATTGGATTGTTATTGGTTGTTGTTATTGCTTGTTTATTTACTTTGACACCATCCCAGTTATCACACTGCAAGTTCCCTTTACTATGCTTTGATTTTAATTGAATTGGAATCGGGTTGAAATGATAAATACCCAAATTGAACTTTGACCTAGGATAGGAAATTTAATAAAAACCCGATTGGTCAATAATTTGATTTAAAAATAAATGAAGAGTTTATTTGAATAAATAATATGGTTTTGAAATGAAGTTGAAATTTGAATTTTAAATGAAAGAAAAATGTTAATATATAATAATCTGAAACAAAATATTAACAATGTAATTGATGAAAGAATATTGATTAATTTGAGAAATGATTGAATTAAGTTGAAATTATAATTAAGTTTGAAATTATTAAACTTTGAAATGATTGAATTAAGTTTGAAATGATTTAATAATTAAATTTGAAATTATTAAACTTTGAAATGAATTATAATAAAATTTGAAATTATTAAACTTTGAAATGATTTAATAATTAAGTTTTGAATTATTTAAATATTAAATAAAATTGAATTATTTAATGATTAAATTAAATTGAATCTTTAATAAGTGAATTTTACTTCGTAATAATTGAAATTGAGTTTCTTTATTATTTAAGTTTTGGAAATTTATTTAAGTAAGTAAATAAGTGAAATTGAATTTCTTTAACAAGAAATAAAATATGATTTTTGGAATTAGTGTAAGACTTGTAATTGAAAGAATTGATTTGACGAATTTAGTTTAATTCAAAATTGTAAATTTTTATTTAATGAAGTTGAACTTAAGAATTGATTTAATGAATTGGAAATTTAATAGAAATTGTTTTGAATGATAAAGTAACTTAACGAATATTGAATGAAATCGATAAATGAATTTAAATTGATTTAAATGTTAAATTGAATTTATTTAAATGATTTCGGAATGAATCTTATATACGAACTTGAATCAATATTTGAATTGTTTTAAAGGAAATTGAAATTGAATTATAAGATCTTGAAATGGTAATTTGTATGTTTTGAAACGTAAATTATTGGGAATTGGTTTTGAAAGACAAATGAAATGTTGATTTACGAATTGAAATTGAAATTGAAATTGATTTGTTTTTTTTGAAATATATAAACGACCAATCGGTGTAATAATTACGAAAGTTATTAAAGAGACCGGGATCGGTAATGGATATACTCTCTATCTGAACCGAAACCACTTTAATAACTATGCGCGGAGTGATGATCCAGAATGAAGTGGTTGTGTAACGACCTGCTATTTTGGACCATTCAAATCGACAATAAATCCACACATGTCTGACTTGAATAATTCAAAATATCAGATTGTTATTTAAATTTGGCAAAACTCAGCATATGCAGTAAATAAATCAATCACAGAATCACAGACACAGAGTAATACAATAATACGCAGCGGAATAGATAAAATAGTAGTTCATGAAGCTACTATATAAACATCAGAGTTAGAAATAAAATACAACAGAATATCTCAAATGCAGTGAAGTCTCCAGTGCAAACAGATGACTTCTCTGAACAAATCAACTAGAAGAGCTGAAAGCTGAGGCGATAGATGGATCTCCAAAGGAAGCTCCAAACTCCAAGGGTGAGTCTCAAATGCTGTTTCACTCGGTCTGACCCGAGCGTAAAGCAAAACACAAAACACTCGAGTCAGGATTAACATTCTTATATTATTAAATCCAACTCAAGTGAAATATCAACTGAAATACAAGTAACTTAAAGGATGTTTGGGATAACCATCCTCTAAGGATCTTCAGAACTATCTACAAGGTGGAGATATACACTATAACACCGTGGTCATTTCAATTTAATTTATACTTCAAAACCCAAATATCATTTCATTTCAAATATAGCTATTTTCCCAAAATAGTGTATATACATTAAATAATTTATAAAGTATAGTATTTATAATTTCCTCAAGTCTCACAAATCGATTCAAATCAACTTCAAATTCCAAATTCAAATTTATTCAAAGCTCAATTCATCAATTCAATTCAGTTCTAAATATACCATTTATACTTTCAATATATTTCAAAGCTTTAATATTCAACATTTCAAAGTTAAATTTAACAGTTTCTTATAGCTCTTGATTTAACTTCATTATTATTTAATCAGGGAATATTTTCTTAATAGATTCAATATCATTTAACTAGCCCTAAATTTCAATTTTACTAAATACTTCCTTAAATTTATTTAAACAAGACATATTCATCAAATTATTAAATCAAACCCAAGTTATAAATCATATCATAAATCTCAATTTCGATAAATTTCAAATCGGTTTAATTTAATAAAATTCTTTAATGAATACAATTTCAACTAAATTCAAATTATCTTCCCAACCTTAATTTGTTCAAATTATTACCCAAAATCTATTTTTAAATATAGATATAAGTACTTAACCATATTTTATATTAAATCAATCTTAATTAAATTTAATATTATAATTTAATATATATATATATCCTTACCATTTATATATAATGATTTAAGAATCAACATTTATTTAACCTATATTTTCTTCCCAAATCCATAGAGTTTATTTTCAAAATATTTATATATATGGACCAACGGTGTTTGTATATATATCTATTATATGGTTAAGTATCATTTCAACCCGTAATTTAAATATATACGGGTAGATATCATTTCGACCCGAAATCCCAATTTCAATACAAATGAAAATCGCTTGGGTATATCATTTCAACCCATAACGATTTCCTCCTATTCTAAAGTCCATTCGGGTATGTATCATTTCAACCCATAGTGAATTCTATACTAACAGGGAACTTGCAGAGTGATAACATATAATATAAAATATAACAACAGGCATATATCATCAATAACAATATAACATAAACAATAGGATATGGTGTCATATCCCATAGGTGAACAGTTATAGATAATAGCATATATAACAATTTAAATAACTACAGCAAGATATTTCAATTGTCGTTTCAATTGAAATAAAAATTAATAAATATAAGAACGTTAATCGTGAGTGATTGCTCACCTTTCGAGGCTAGATAGATTTGACGAAGAAATGAGCTACGAATCCAAGCACGAATTGCAAAACAAAGCACAATGGACACGGATTTGTCGGACAAGCTGATAGATAAGAAATCGAGGAGAATGGATCAAATCAATTTTGCTTGATAGAAACAGAAACGAAATATGGTTTATATACATATATATATATATTTCAAAAATTAGTTTTAAACATATATACATATATATATGTATATGTGTGTTGAAACCAAACTCAAATCTACCTATCTACAAAAACCAATATATCAACATAGGTATAAATAACAAATATATAATCTTCCAAAATTTATATAATTTATGCAGACCGGTATATCTATATACCTACTTTATATGTAAACACACACATATATATATGCAGACCCCATATGAAATATACACTGAATATATGCATGCGACTATACCACAAATAAAATATATGCAACCATATACATAAGGCTACTCAACCACATGTGAAGACTGTACACACCTTTAAACATTTTTTTGTAAACTAGATACGTCATTTGTATAACAAAGAGTGCCATGACATAAAAAAAATAGAGCAGGTCAAGTAAGAGTTGATGTTAACAAATATTTATATATATACCTATAATATACAAAAAGAAGCAAAGATACCCATATGCTTAAACTATAAACAGATTAGTATATAACATGTGCACTAATATATATCTAACCCATATTTAATATATATAAACTCATGCTGTAACTTATATATGCACACAGAGATAACATATCTAACATACATCCCTACCGTACATACATATAAAGTACCACTTTATGAAAATAGCCAACATAAGTATATAAACTGATAAGAACGTTTAACATAAAAATCTTAGTTTAGCTATATATAAATATACATATATATATATATACTACCACAACTATATGTTTAAAATTTACGTAAATATATATAAAGTGATATATTTATACCTTTAGAACACATTATTTAATAAACTTGCTTTATAACAATATATTTACTTAACATATCAAGTACAAACTACTACATAGGTATAAAGGTAACCGTATGTATGTCTACTATAAACATGACTCACTATATGGTTATATAGATACAAAAGCAGATATTAACACTACCTATATACTGCATCTATGTCAACTTACTTTAATATAAATTTATATACAATATGACCCAATTTATATAAAACATATGGTATATAACTGAGACCACAGTACTTTGATTGTATAACTTATATATTTTATATAACATACAACTTATATATACAAACTGAACTGAAGCTTGAAAAAATATATTACCTATATATTATAACTCATATATAGAAGAGAAACATGCAAAGGAGGGCAGGCCGAAGGTCGCGGCCAGAGGAGGTGAGTGGGGATGGTGGCACTGGGTGGCTCGAGCTCAGGTGGCGTTAGCAGGCGAGCTGAGGGGAGGAAGCTTCGACCGAAGTAGCAAAGGGAAGAAGGAGCAGGTCTCGGCTTGGGTGGGTTCGAAGCTTTGGGTGCGTGATGCTGGTCACGTGGAAGGGGAAGAGGGGAATGGTGGGAGGGCTGCTTGGTTGAAGCGGTCGATGGTTGTGGGCTCGGTGATGTGCGATGTGAAAAGGAAGGGAACAGCTTTCACGCATGGGGAAGTGCTTCGGGTTGTTTGGAAGGAGGGTGGAATAAAGTGATGGCGGCCGGTTATCATAAGGAGAGGGAGAAACATTATGAGAAAATGGGAAGAAGAATAATTATTTACAGTGAAAACTATGCGAGAGTAAGGACAATGAATAGCCAAAAGGTAGAAGTGCTAACGTACAACATATATAAAAATTTTATATCTTTATTTCAAACGGTGGAACGAAAAATCAGGGAGAATTTGAAAGGGACAAACGTGAAAATACGCGAAAGTTAATGCAAAGGCAAACGTTACTCAAGCAAGGATCGGGTAAATAATTTAAAGCAATTTATTAGTGTGCAAAACGTTTCAATATTTGAAGCCGAATGAGAATTAATGGTCATAATTAAAGGTACCGTTACACTGAACAGTTCATTCTTTTCAGCGCATACCAAACCTTCGAATACAGAAATGAATATACCATGGAGATCAGCACGACGAGACGATCAAAATGGTATACAGATATTGGTGGTACGATCATCCGATCAAAAGTCGATAATCGGTATCGGAAATGCTGCTATTTTGCCAGAATTAAGATAAACGGAGCAGTAGAAGTCCAAATTTGGAAAAACGAATTTCGCAGTCTGATTCAGAATGATCTGAATAAATTTTCTTCTGTTGACATATTTTGGTTTCGGAAACTTTTAAATTCACTGTTATTAACCGGTTTGATTTGAAATGAAATTTCACAGGAAAATAAACTTCAATATTATCAGATGAAAATTTACCAGTTGCTATATTAAAATAGACGTATTCCAAATAATAAATTTTTAATTTCAAATTTTATTGTTTAAAATTTCACAAATTTCTAGTTAAATATACTTTTAAAACCATTAAATTTTGCGGGTCGTTACACTCTCCCCCACTCAAAACTTTTCGTCCCCGAAAAGGAAGAAGGTAGAAGAATAGAAACAACCAGACAGAAAAGATAGATTGAAAGTCAAGATTAAACAATTAATTTAAACTATATAAATTTTACTTAAAATTTGAAAACTTCATTTGCAATTCAATTATCTTATATAATTTAATACTTTCCATTTGTAAAATTTCTTTCTTCCTTTATAAATACCATTTACATGTTTAAATAACAACTTTATAATTATGTGAAAACTATTTGAAAACAATTATTTACGTTATTACTTATATTTACAAAGAAGCTATTTGAAAACATTAAATCCATAATTTATAAATTTATTAATTTATCTCAAAATACTTTTCAACATTATTAATAAATCAATAATCATTTCTTTAAATATGTTGTATTTAATTAATAACCTCTAAAATATTTAACACTAAAATTTTCTATTACCATATAGTATATAAATAAACAATCTTTAAAAAGGATATAGTCAACAAGGAAAAGAAGAAGGATTTGGAAAAGCATATTATAGGTGAATAAATAAAGCTGAGCAGATAAGGTAGATTCAAAAGAATAGTATCGGGCATGGATGATGTGACGACCCGACTTCCTATGCCCAGAAAGTCGCATCGCTAATAAGAAAGAAAGGGATAGAAAAGAGAAAAGAAGAGAAGAAAGAAAGAAACAACAACAACGATCTCACAGCGGAACGAATAAATTATATTAATAACATAAACTATTACATAGTATACAACAATTTACAGAGTTACACAGCATATACATCACTTACTAGACAGTTATAAACATCTGTCTAGACATTACAACTCAAATACCAGACAAGACACTATCACAGATATCAACACAGCGGAATACTATATCTACGAACGCCGAAGCCTCCTGCTCCATTGCTCCTCCAGAATATTCGTCAAAGCTAAACCCGAATCCCTTGGCTACTCGTAAAAATTTGAGTACCCAAGAGTTTATAAAACAGAAATAAACACTTGGGTCAGACATGGGTCTGGTGTGAGTAAACGGGTTAAAATTGTTTAACTTCAAAACCTTTTGAAAACAAAGGTATCACGTAAGACTTCCCACACATAAACATGGAAAAGTTTTTACCTTACGCTAACCAAAACATTTGATAGGAAATCCAGTTATATTATAATAGGGTCTAGGGTTTTCAAGTAAAATACAGAAATAGCTGAAATGCTTACATCTCACATTCCAACATAGTTGGGCACAACTAATACGTACGGCACTTATTGGAGTTTGGATTCCATACAATGGCAGGGCTACTGGGGTACCGCCCGTCACAGTACGTGGCCTAGATCACCGTACCGAGGAGTACGCCCGCTCCCCTGCAACACAAAGCCGGAACCATCCCTTACTGGATAATCCCGAACAAGACAATCCCGTAGTTGGCGCGACCAACCACACACTAAGCCGAATAAAAGAAAAGGGACCTCTAGACAGGGATCTATCTTGCTCTCAGTGGGTGCTACCCACGAAGCCTTGCTGCACCTCCCCTGTTTTAGCCATTCCCGGTTGATGAGGCTTGAGGTTACGATTACCTTTAATCAGAACATATCACTTAGAATGCTCATCGTCCACCTGACGTTGTGCTGAAAGCATTCAATCCATATAAGTTCGTTCCGGGTTCGAACGAAAACGAAGGCATTATCTCGTTACACTCGTTTTGGAATCACCCTCAGAGTTAACGACAATAACCCTTGCACTCTAAATCTTCATCTTCACTTGAGATTCACGACCTATCGTTAATTTGGATCGATGTGGTATTCGGGTCTCCAGACCTGGAATTCCGGTATACGGAAACCCGATCCCGGTCTCATCGAAATCCAAAACGTATCTTTTAAGGCCAAGTTGTTTAAAGGTTTAAACAATTTAACTTATCTATACAGATAGATAATTCACAAGTCACAATTGATAATCACATTATCATTTAAACAGATGATTTATAACCAAATAGATAATCCATATCAACATCACAATAGTTAATCTATATTACCATCATAATGCAACCAAGCATTCATATCACACAACATTACTTATCTCATTTCTGAGATTTCATCCATTCAAGACAAATCAATGTCATCCATTCTTATATAAGCAATGATTTACTTAATCATAACATAATTAATTTAAAATTGATTTAAATTAACTATCTCTATCTTTAATTAATTTAAAGTGAATTAAATTAATCACTTCATCTCTTAATTAATTTAAAATAAATTAAATTAATTACTTCATTATAAATCTTACTTATATAATCATTAATTAATTACAAATAAATTAATTAATCTTTCTCTAATTATCCACTTTAATTAATCACCTGGATTAATCATTCTTTAATTACATTTAAGTAATTATCTTAATTAATTTCACAAATTAATTATCCTTAACCAAATACAGTAATTAACCTTTAATTACTTCATTAATTAATTAATTATAATTATAATCAATTACTTTAATCCTTAATTAATTACAATTAATCACTTATCATTTGATTAATTAATCTTAATTAATTAACTCTTAATTACATCATTAATTAATTATAAACTAATGATTCCTAATTACAATCTTTAATTATTTATTTATATTTAAATTAATTAAATAATTAATTTTAATTAAACCATAATTATTAATCATGTTTGATTAATCTAATCCAGTAATTAACTTCCCTTAATTACTTCCCTTAATTAATTACCTTTAATTAATTACCTTAACAAATAATTAATTACCTTATTAATTAATCTTAATCCTTTAATTAACTTAATTAAATAATTTATTTAATTAATAACACTAAGTAATTAACTCTTAATCACTTCTTATTTAATTACTTTCATAAAATAATTATCCTCTAATTACTTTATTAAATAATCTACCTTTACTTAATTACATCCAGTAATTATTCCTAAATATAACTTAAGATTTTAATTTAATATATTTAAATTAAACAAATCATATAACTAAATTTATTTAAAATATTCATTACTAAGAAATGAATTCCCAAGACAATTTATTTAACTTGATCATTTTAAAATTTTAAAAACTGGTTTAAACCTTTTACTTTGGGTTTAACCTATATGTATTTGAATCAAACAAATACATTTTTCTTCTTTTCTTTTTATAAAAGACTTTAGTTTTTAAATTTTAAAAGCTGGTTTGAAACTTAACAGCTCACTTGAAAAATTCGCGTCCAACCTTATACCAACCCGAGTCAAAACCTTTTCCTCCCGAGTCACTTCCCGAGAAATTTTAAAAACTGTTTGTTTGCAACTTAAACTGTTAAAACAATTATCACTTAAACACTCGCGTATCCCTAAAACAAACCCGAGACAAAGTCTTAACTTCGCGAGTTCCTCCCCGAGTACGAACACGAGAACTTCATCTTCCCCAAACTAAAAACCCACTGATACATGTTTACCTTTGTGCACATGCACAGTCGTTCTGACGAACTACAATCAACTTCGCCATCACCCACAAATCATCAACGTCCGATTCAAACTCTCTGACCACCCAGACCGACAAATTAAACCAAGAATTTAAATCGAGTAACTCGATCGCCAGGCCTTCGAACCCCATCAACCCAAAATACTTCGCCGACGTCACTACCAACCATCAGAGGCCACGCGACCTCAGCCAAACCCTTGCCATAGCACCCGGCATCGATTCCACCTACCCCGGTCAAGCTCGATCCACCACCCACGACGATATTCCCCTTTAAACCTCACCAATAAAACTGGGTTCAAAACCCTATATGGCCGACGTTCAGCCACCTCCGTAGTTTAAAATTCCACCTAATAATTTTCCTAGGTTCGCCGTTCTCCAGGCTATCTTCGATAAAAAGCACGACCCAAGATTTGTTGGCGTTCATCAGTTATTGACGAAAATTGGTTTTCCGTTCAACCTTAAATTTCTCGTTCAATATAAACCTAAAAATTCTGAAACGATTATTAAAAATCATGATTTTGAACTACGAATCTATTACCATAATCAATTCATGAAACCTTCATCATCAAATTCTTCCAGTTGAACAATTTCCTCTATAATCTCATCTTTTTGATTGATTTGCTTAATATAAATTCTTAAGATTATATTTTTAAAATTCTTATTATAGTCTTATAATCCACTTTTGTTTAGAAATGAAAGCTTATCATTAATTCTTTTGGGTGATATAGATTTTTGAATAGGTTTTTAAAGCTGTAAACCTGGAATCAAAGGAACATACAGACATGCACACTTAAATTCTCACATACATACAGAGTACTTACATATAATTAAACATGCAAATATACTTTATTCAGAATCATTCAAAACCAAATTTAATTTCATTTTAACTTTTGAAAAAGATGTTTACTCACCAGTTTATATTAGAGAACAGAGAATATATTCTGTTTCCTGGCTTTTCCAGATTTTTGAATTTCTTTTGTTTTTGCTTGTTGAATTTTAACTCTTGCTGTTGATCTTTGAAACTGATTTGTATTTGAGAAAATTTGAAACTGATGTTGCCTTCGATCTCCTTCCTCTGATTTTTATTTGAATTTCCAGTTTCCATTTGATTTACAGAGTTGTTTGCTTCCAGATTTTTATTTCCAGACTTTTACTTCTTTAGATTTGATTCGAATTGTATTTAGTAGAGAGATGAAGAAAAGATAATCTTAAACTGAAAAATGAAAACAGATTTTTCTTCTTACATAAATTTTTACAACTTTAATTATCAAGGAGAAAAGAAAATAAAATTGATAAAGCCACTTGTCTCTTTAATTAGCTTACACATAGGTTTGCAAATTACAAATGTCACTAAACTACTCTAATATGCCAACAAGTGTTATTCTTGTTTTTAATAAATTTATTTAAGACATTTATATGTTTTATGAAATATTTATAAGTATATAATGTATTTATCTCTTTTTATAATTTAAGCTTTTAGATTTTAATAAATATACAAATGTGAAAAACAATTATTTAAAATAACTTATGCTTATATCAATTAAATATAACATACTTATATATGCTTGAGAAATTGAGCTTAACTATATATATATTTTTACAAACCATTTTGAATTTTAAAAGAGAAAAGATTATTAAAATAAATGAACTTCTTATTTAAATCTTATTTAAACTTAAGCTTACATATATATTTTAAATAAGAAATTATTCTTGTTATTTAAATCATAAATATCATTTTCAAAAGTATTAAGTTAAATTACAAATTTCCAAATTACAAATTATATAAATATTAAAGTTTGAAAATACTTTATTAAATTCAAATTCAATATTCTTTCCATTTCAATATATACAATTATATATATTCTAAATGGAAATACTTTTAACATTAGCTTTGATAATTACTATATTGAATTTAATACATAACTTCAAATAACAATATATATATACATATATATTATAATTTGATAACTTATCCTTTTATTAAATTAAAGACTCCTTATTTATAATATATATACCTATATATATACATTATAAATATAAACACTTATATTAGTTTTAGAAAGATAAATCTTCCCAATTAAAATTTTAGAAAAGATATTCCCAAATTAAAATGTTATTAGTTTTCAAAAGAAATAAACTTGCCAATCAAAATATTATTAACCTTTTAAAATGAATAAACTTGTCAATTTTATAAAATAAAATCAACAAATCAATTTAATTAATAATAATGATTATTAAATTGATATTGCCAAATTTCAGGGATATCACATTCCTCCCCGCTTAAAATAATTTCGTCCCCGAAATTTAAAAGCAAAGATAATTTAATAACCCAGCAAAATTTTATTTTAAACAGCAACCATAGATATCAATCATATTCTAACAACCATAGCAAACAATTTAATCAAACAAATTTAACTATCCAGTCAAAATCTGGATAGAATTTCCTCGAGTTTCCCCAAGTATATATATACCGGGATACTCGTTCTACAGGATCTTAACTAACTATCTACAAAAATCTAGAACTCCTTCCTATCTAGATCACAATCTGAACAAGATATCAGACTAAACTCAAAACCGTCCCAACTACCAAATCCTTCTGAACTGCTGATTTCATCCCTCGATGAATCATACACATATTCCTCAGAGATACGTGAAATACAATGAATTCCAGTTGTCCGAACTGGCAACTCAATCCTATAGATCGAAGAACTATTCCTCACGAGACAGAGAAAAATCTCATAATACTTCCGGAGCTAACTCTTCAGTCTTACTAAATCTTATATCTCCTTTGATCGGAGAAAACTTAAACAATATCCAAATTTCAACTTCAAATTCCAAATTTCATCAATTCTTAACTGCATAACTCTCCTGATAATCCTGAGTCACTTCATTCTTCCTGATCAGCTTAACTCTTGCTGATGCCTCTTGAAACAAACCAGACCAATATCAAACAAATTTCTGGATTCTACTCAACAAAATGGTTCTTCCAAAAATACACCGAAATAAAGAACATAACTCTACTCCACAATCATTAGAGCACTTCGAACTACTTCTCCTTTCTGGAATAGCCAAACAGTTGTACTTGACAACCTTACCTCCAAATCCTGAAAAATTCTTCATACTTAGAGATACACTTGAATTTCCTATAGAAATCCTCTACTCCAAGAAAATTGCAACTCCCGGTCGCTTCCACTCTAGAATAGCTGCTATCTTGCTTTCGCTGCACAACTCTGATTTGGAACAGAAGAGAATGCCATCGGAGAAACTCGAGCACAAACTTGATCATCCACAGTTCACCAAACCATAAAATCTTAGTGAACCCTTCCACTTGGTCAAAAACATCCCAGTAGAATTCCCTTCAGAAAATTAGGTGTGATCAATTCCTCTCCAAAGAATCCTAAGCCGCTTCACCAAATTCTTCTCTCGGAGACATCCTTCTATTAAGCTGAACCATCGGTAACTCCACGAATCAAGTCGATACGGAATCTCAATCTCCAATAATACCAAGAGAATACTCAAATAATCGCAAGTCTCTTTTGCGATCAACCCGACCTAACTTCCACAGATACTGTTCTCTCTTCACAAATCAGAACAGCTTATACTTAACTATCCAATTCATCGAAGAAATGGATTCACTCTGCTGCTTCTGGACTCCATCTCTAGAAAAACTGCTCAGACAGAAACTTCCTGCCAACACAGAACACTCCGAGCCGCACTGCTGCCATAGACCAAAGACTTCTTACTCCAAAACTCCTCGAGAAACTCGGACTTCAAAGCAAACAGAAACACCCCGCTGGACTCAGCCATAACACCGAAGCAGACCTACTTCTTCAAACTTGCTCCAGAAGAAACATCTTCAGAAACGTCCATAGTCACCGCGTCTCACCATACAGCTACTACTTCTTGAAGTTACCAAGATACTATAACTCGCTTCAGCTCATCCAATAGATCTACTCTATTCATCCAACTTCAAAGATAAACTCCAAACTTAAACAGTTTCCTTCGGAGATCGGTGAAATCCTACACCTCAGCAAAGCTCACTCGAGACGGTAATAGATCTATAGTCTCGTCAGATACACTTCCAACCTCAACATTCAAATTCTAACTATTGGTAGTCGTGTTACTCACACTACCACCTTATCTACCTTTATAACTTATATTGGAAAACCCGAACAGGTAACCCAATAAATAGGTAGAAATACATAAATATATAAAATGATACTTTTTATATAGAAATTATTTCTGGGTAAAATTATTTCATCTACCTCTTTAAAACAATATTATGTCCGTTGGCCTGGTTCAAGTGTTTAGAGATCCCTATCAATAACGTTAGCTACTCGTATTGACCAGAATCCATATACCACTCAACCGATCAATTAACACAATATAAAATCATTTTTATATAACTAACAATTACGCGCTCTCAAGATAGACACCACTTCAGAGCCTAGGTATTCACTCAACCTACAGCTCTGATACCAAATGTGACGACCCGACTTCCTATGCCCAGAAAGTCGCATCGCTAATAAGAAAGAAAGGGATAGAAAAGAGAAAAGAAGAGAAGAAAGAAAGAAACAACAACAATGATCTCACAGCGGAACGAATAAATTATATTAATAACATAAACTATTACATAGTATACAACAATTTACAGAGTTACACAGCATATACATCACTTACTAGACAGTTATAAACATCTGTCTAGACATTACAACTCAAATACCAGACAAGACACTATCACAGATATCAACACAGCGGAATACTATATCTACGAACGCCGAAGCCTCCTGCTCCATTGCTCCTCCAGAATATTCGTCAAAGCTAAACCTGAATCCCTTGGCTACTCGTAAAAATTTGAGTACCCAAGAGTTTATAAAACAGAAATAAACACTTGGGCCAGACATGGGTCTGGTGTGAGTAAACGGGTTAAAATTGTTTAACTTCAAAACCTTTTGAAAACAAAGGTATCACGTAAGACTTCCCACACATAAACATGGAAAAGTTTTTACCTTACGCTAACCAAAACATTTGATAGGAAATCCAGTTATATTATAATAGGGTCTAGGGTTTTCAAGTAAAATACAGAAATAGCTGAAATGCTTACATCTCACATTCCAACATAGTTGGGCACAACTAATACGTACGGCACTTATTGGAGTTTGGATTCCATACAATGGCAGGGCTACTGGGGTACCGCCCGTCACAGTACGTGGCCTAGATCACCGTACCGAGGAGTACGCCCGCTCCCCTGCAACACAAAGCCGGAACCATCCCTTACTGGATAATCCCGAACAAGACAATCCCGTAGTTGGCGCGACCAACCACACACTAAGCCGAATAAAAGAAAAGGGACCTCTAGACAGGGATCTATCTTGCTCTCAGTGGGTGCTACCCACGAAGCCTTGCTGCACCTCCCCTGTTTTAGCCATTCCCGGTTGATGAGGCTTGAGGTTACGATTACCTTTAATCAGAACATATCACTTAGAATGCTCATCGTCCACCTGACGATGTGCTGAAAGCATTCAATCCATATAAGTTCGTTCCGGGTTCGAACGAAACCGAAGGCATTATCTCGTTACACTCGTTTTGGAATCACCCTCAGAGTTAACGACAATAACCCTTGCACTCTAAATCTTCATCTTCACTTGAGATTCACGACCTATCGTTAATTTGGATCGATGTGGTATTCGGGTCTCCAGACCTGGAATTCCGGTATACGGAAACCCGATCCCGGTCTCATCGAAATCCAAAACGTATCTTTTAAGGCCAAGTTGTTTAAAGGTTTAAACAATTTAACTTATCTATACAGATAGATAATTCACAAGTCACAATTGATAATCACATTATCATTTAAACAGATGATTTATAACCAAATAGATAATCCATATCAACATCACAATAGTTAATCTATATTACCATCATAATGCAACCAAGCATTCATATCACACAACATTACTTATCTCATTTCTGAGATTTCATCCATTCAAGACAAATCAATGTCATCCATTCTTATATAAGCAATGATTTACTTAATCATAACATAATTAATTTAAAATTGATTTAAATTAACTATCTCTATCTTTAATTAATTTAAAGTGAATTAAATTAATCACTTCATCTCTTAATTAATTTAAAATAAATTAAATTAATTACTTCATTATAAATCTTACTTATATAATCATTAATTAATTACAAATAAATTAATTAATCTTTCTCTAATTATCCACTTTAATTAATCACCTGGATTAATCATTCTTTAATTACATTTAAGTAATTATCTTAATTAATTTCACAAATTAATTATCCTTAACCAAATACAGTAATTAACCTTTAATTACTTCATTAATTAATTAATTATAATTATAATCAATTACTTTAATCCTTAATTAATTACAATTAATCACTTATCATTTGATTAATTAATCTTAATTAATTAACTCTTAATTACATCATTAATTAATTATAAACTAATGATTCCTAATTACAATCTTTAATTATTTATTTATATTTAAATTAATTAAATAATTAATTTTAATTAAACCATAATTATTAATCATGTTTGATTAATCTAATCCAGTAATTAACTTCCCTTAATTACTTCCCTTAATTAATTACCTTTAATTAATTACCTTAACAAATAATTAATTACCTTATTAATTAATCTTAATCCTTTAATTAACTTAATTAAATAATTTATTTAATTAATAACACTAAGTAATTAACTCTTAATCACTTCTTATTTAATTACTTTCATAAAATAATTATCCTCTAATTACTTTATTAAATAATCTACCTTTACTTAATTACATCCAGTAATTATTCCTAAATATAACTTAAGATTTTAATTTAATATATTTAAATTAAACAAATCATATAACTAAATTTATTTAAAATATTCATTACTAAGAAATGAATTCCCAAGACAATTTATTTAACTTGATCATTTTAAAATTTTAAAAACTGGTTTAAACCTTTTACTTTGGGTTTAACCTATATGTATTTGAATCAAACAAATACATTTTTCTTCTTTTCTTTTTATAAAAGACTTTAGTTTTTAAATTTTAAAAGCTGGTTTGAAACTTAACAGCTCACTTGAAAAATTCGCGTCCAACCTTATACCAACCCGAGTCAAAACCTTTTCCTCCCGAGTCACTTCCCGAGAAATTTTAAAAACTGTTTGTTTGCAACTTAAACTGTTAAAACAATTATCACTTAAACACTCGCGTATCCCTAAAACAAACCCGAGACAAAGTCTTAACTTCGCGAGTTCCTCCCCGAGTACGAACACGAGAACTTCATCTTCCCCAAACTAAAAACCCACTGATACATGTTTACCTTTGTGCACATGCACAGTCGTTCTGACGAACTACAATCAACTTCGCCATCACCCACAACTCATCAACGTCCGATTCAAACTCTCTGACCACCCAGACCGACAAATTAAACCAAGAATTTAAATCGAGTAACTCGATCGCCAGGCCTTCGAACCCCATCAACCCAAAATACTTCGCCGACGTCACTACCAACCATCAGAGGCCACGCGACCTCAGCCAAACCCTTGCCATAGCACCCGGCATCGATTCCACCTACCCCGGTCAAGCTCGATCCACCACCCACGACGATATTCCCCTTTAAACCTCACCAATAAAACTGGGTTCAAAACCCTATATGGCCGACGTTCAGCCACCTCCGTAGTTTAAAATTCCACCTAATAATTTTCCTAGGTTCGCCGTTCTCCAGGCTATCTTCGATAAAAAGCACGACCCAAGATTTGTTGGCGTTCATCAGTTATTGACGAAAATTGGTTTTCCGTTCAACCTTAAATTTCTCGTTCAATATAAACCTAAAAATTCTGAAATGATTATTAAAAATCATGATTTTGAACTACGAATCTATTACCATAATCAATTCATGAAACCTTCATCATCAAATTCTTCCAGTTGAACAATTTCCTCTGTAATCTCATCTTTTTGATTGATTTGCTTAATATAAATTCTTAAGATTATATTTTTAAAATTCTTATTATAGTCTTATAATCCACTTTTGTTTAGAAATGAAAGCTTATCATTAATTCTTTTGGGTGATATAGATTTTTGAATAGGTTTTTAAATCTGTAAACCTGGAATCAAAGGAACATACAGACATGCACACTTAAATTCTCACATACATACAGAGTACTTACATATAATTAAACATGCAAATATACTTTATTCAGAATCATTCAAAACCAAATTTAATTTCATTTTAACTTTTGAAAAAGATGTTTACTCACCAGTTTATATCAGAGAACAGAGAATATATTCTGTTTCCTGGCTTTTCCAGATTTTTGAATTTCTTTTGTTTTTGCTTGTTGAATTTTAACTCTTGCTGTTGATCTTTGAAACTGATTTGTATTTGAGAAAATTTGAAACTGATGTTGCCTTTGATCTCCTTCCTCTGATTTTTATTTGAATTTCCAGTTTCCATTTGATTTACAGAGTTGTTTGCTTCCAGATTTTTATTTCCAGACTTTTACTTCTTTAGATTTGATTCGAATTGTATTTAGTAGAGAGATGAAGAAAAGATAATCTTAAACTGAAAAATGAAAACAGATTTTTCTTCTTACATAAATTTTTACAACTTTAATTATCAAGGAGAAAAGAAAATAAAATTGATAAAGCCACTTGTCTCTTTAATTAGCTTACACATAGGTTTGCAAATTACAAATGTCACTAAACTACTCTAATATGCCAACAAGTGTTATTCTTGTTTTTAATAAATTTATTTAAGACATTTATATGTTTTATGAAATATTTATAAGTATATAATGTATTTATCTCTTTTTATAATTTAAGCTTTTAGATTTTAATAAATATACAAATGTGAAAAACAATTATTTAAAATAACTTATGCTTATATCAATTAAATATAACATACTTATATATGCTTGAGAAATTGAGCTTAACTATATATATATTTTTACAAACCATTTTGAATTTTAAAAGAGAAAAGATTATTAAAATAAATGAACTTCTTATTTAAATCTTATTTAAACTTAAGCTTACATATATATTTTAAATAAGAAATTATTCTTGTTATTTAAATCATAAATATCATTTTCAAAAGTATTAAGTTAAATTACAAATTTCCAAATTACAAATTATATAAATATTAAAGTTTGAAAATACTTTATTAAATTCAAATTCAATATTCTTTCCATTTCAATATATACAATTATATATATTCTAAATGGAAATACTTTTAACATTAGCTTTGATAATTACTATATTGAATTTAATACATAACTTCAAATAACAATATATATATACATATATATTATAATTTGATAACTTATCCTTTTATTAAATTAAAGACTCCTTATTTATAATATATATACCTATATATATACATTATAAATATAAACACTTATATTAGTTTTAGAAAGATAAATCTTCCCAATTAAAATTTTAGAAAAGATATTCCCAAATTAAAATGTTATTAGTTTTCAAAAGAAATAAACTTGCCAATTAAAATATTATTAACCTTTTAAAATGAATAAACTTGTCAATTTTATAAAATAAAATCAACAAATCAATTTAATTAATAATAATGATTATTAAATTGATATTGCCAAATTTCAGGGATATCACAGATGATTAATTCAAACCATTAGAATTTCAATTTCAAATATTGATACAAAATTTCTTTGTTGGAAATACTTTTATAATAAATTTCCTTTATAACGAAACAATTTTCCTTTCGAAAATATTTTTATAACTCAATGTCTCAACAAGTTTATCCTTGTTCCTGTAGACTCTGGTAGTGCGTTGATCAGGCGCAAAACTAGAATTCTCCAAGTACTTAGTAGACTTGTTTCAACACCCAGTGAAAATACTGGAAAATGTTTTAAAAACAGATATGGAAAGTACAATCCAAACAAAACGAACAAAACCTTTGTCTAACCATGGTTCGCAGATACACAATGGTTACGCCTGGTTCCCCCAGGAAACAATCCATATCCGTAAGCTTTCTCAGCCCTGCGAGTTACGCCATGATGACTAGTAGAATGCAGGATACACAATGGTTACGCCTGGATCCCCCAGGAAACAATCCGTACCCCCAGGCAAGACTCAGCCAAGCATTTGCGCTACTATTCGCGACCTACACAGATTGTAGGATACACAATGGTTACGCCTGGATCCCCCAGGAAACAATCCGTACCCCTAGGCAAGACTCAGCCAGGCAGTTGCGCTATGCAGTCACGAGAGAAAAAAAATAAGACCATGGGTAACGCCATGGAATTCGAAGGACACTCGAGTATCATATCCGGAAAACCAACAATCAGAGAGAATAATATCGATAGAATGAATCCAAGATGTGGCCACAAATCGGATATCAAGCAGAAGGCACTTTCCATATCTTTACTTCGAAAATATGTATCATATAGTACCTTTTCAAATCACTTTCAAATATCGTACTTATATAAAATCCATTATATATAAGATTTAATTTTCAAATCAAATACTTTCCAAAATCAATAGTATATCAAATCATACTTATATAGACTTCAATTATATAAGATATCACTTTCAAATTGAGTACCTTTTCAAATCTATAGTTTTTGAATCAGTTTCATACTCATACAAATCAATTTTATATAAGTTCGACAACTCCCAAATCAAGTGTTTAGTAACATAAGGTTCTCAAATTTTAATTTGTTTCAATATCAGTTCAATTTCAAAATCATATACCATTTCACCAAATTATTTCTTCTCAAATTAATTATCTTTTAGTTTCAAAGTTTCCAAAATAATAGATTTAGAAAATAAATCCAAATTTCCAAATCAATAATTTAAGTCAACCAATCCATTTCCAAAATCAAATATTTTCAAAATCATCTTATACTTATGTAAGGTCTATCTTATATAAGGATCAAATTTTTCAAAATAAATTTCGCTGTATGAAGAGCCATATGGGATTTGAATATCTTTGCTTTTATGGGTTATATATCTTTGTAATTTAAATTGGAATTTTCTTTTAGTAAGCAAAGATATTCTAACTCGACAGCTTTCAATTTCAGCGTCAAAATATATCAATGATATTAGGATATAAGATGTACATACGTCATCATTTCGCAAAATCACATTTGATCGCTCGCTCGATCACACAAGTTCGCTTTCGAACTAGTATTGTCCATTCGACTTCCCTAATGCGGATTTCGATATGGTTTCTCGACTAGAAGCCATCAGTCTCCTTGCATAGCCATATACTACGATAGAGAATTCAAGAATCAAGCCCAAAATCCATATCAAATATTCGCCATCAAGAATCAAATGAAAAATCGTAACACGAAATGGTGAAATCCACCTCGAACTTGTGTACTCAAACTTGGATCAAATTAATTATGCGAATAAAACAACATACGTACAACTTATATATTTATTCCAACTTGTTAAATATATAGTTTCATAAAGATGTTACTAAGTTAAAACATTTAAACAATATTTTGAAGACCAAATTCTTCTCAAGACATTTTAAATCTAAATTTCATATTAGAAAATTTAAAATTTCCTTATTCATTTACTTAACCAAACAGTTTCAACTTATTTAGATCGTATTACTTCATACTTAAACATTCAAAACAAACTTATATACTTTATCAAAATACTTTTCAAAATTTCTTAGCTTTGAAAAGTTAACCTTGATTTGGAAGTGCTCGAACCTTCAAAATAGTTGAAGAAATCATTTTAAAATTCAAGAGTTGGAAATCAGCAACAAATCAGTAAATCAATTTTAATAGATAGGGTTATATCAAATCCAAAACTCGAGGACTAAACACCGGCTCATTTCAAATCGTTTCAAATATATATACATATATCTTTCGAATATCAAATCATACTTTGGAATTTGGAATCAAAACTGGTTTCACAAAATCACTCGCATAGCAAAACTATTAAAGTGGCCTCTCCCTCACTCTGAAACTCGAAAATCAATGTCGATGATGCGTGCACTCATCACCGAAATTATTTTCCAGCGACATAAGTGAGTTCTGGACTTCTATTTTCTCAAACTTCTTTTGAAATTTCTTCGAAATTATTAGAATTCATTAGAAACATTTCTTATTCGGAAAATACTTTTAAATCGTATTATTTTCATATATTTTACCAAAATCTTTAAAACCAACTTCATAGTACCGGAATTCAATTCTCGAATTTCAAATTTAACCCTTCAGTTATAAATCATTTTTATATAAATCAATTTCTTATAAATTTCCAAAATTATAAATCCTTTCAAAACTTTTATATATAGAATAACGTTTCTTATTTGTTTTGAAAACATTTTCTTCTATATATAGAATAAAATCATAGTTATCAAAATAATAATTTCGATATATAAATCAACTTCAAAATTTCAAATATACCCGATTTTTCAAAAGATGTTTTAAGAATGGATTTCGGACAAAGATAGAGATTCAAATTAGAGGAACTCTTAATCAAATAGAATTTTGATTCGAAGATAAGCTCGAACGAAGATGAGATAATTAAATTTCAAAATAAAAGATGAATATACTTATATAAATCGCGGGCGACCTTAGCCGGATCAACCGTGACTTCAGGAACAAGATCGAAGCAAAATTCCAAGAAAAATCAACATTCGATCGCAAGAGATAGCGGCATCTAAACCAAAGATATAGAAATCTCCGGTGAATCAATGCCAATTGTAAAGGAGTTTCACCCCTTTACAAAACATTCAAAGATCGGCGGGATCGCCCATTCTTATAGAGGTTATTCGAAGTGGAGTTATGGGATACTCCAGAATCAAAAGAATACCAATAGAGAGAGACAAGAATGAATTTTGGAACCGTAGGGAACGTTCCAAAGTTCAAAGGAATCGAGTCAAAAGGAAGAGATTCAAACTCGAACGAAAGCGATTCTGTAAATAAATTTACTATATATGCTAAGTTTGCCTAGAGCCAAAGCTCTGATACCAACTGTAACGACCCGCTATTTTGGACCATTCAAATCGACAATAAATCCACACATGTCTGACTTGAATAATTCAAAATATTAGATTGTTATTTAAATTTGGCAAAACTCAGCATATGCAGTAAATAAATCAATCACAGAATCACAGACACAGAGTAATACAATAATACGCAGCGGAATAGATAAAATAGTAGTTCATGAAGCTACTATATAAACATCAGAGTTAGAAATAAAATACAACAGAATATCTCAAATGCAGTGAAGTCTCCAGTGCAAACAGATGACTTCTCTGAACAAATCAACTAGAAGAGCTGAAAGCTGAGGCGATAGATGGATCTCCAAAGGAAGCTCCAAACTCCAAGGGTGAGTCTCAAATGCTGTTTCACTTGGTCTGACCCGAGCGTAAAGCAAAACACAAAACACTCGAGTCAGGATTAACATTCTTATATTACTAAATCCAACTCAAGTGAAATATCAACTGAAATACAAGTAACTTAAAGGATGTTTGGGATAACCATCCTCTAAGGATCTTCAGAACTATCTACAAGGTGGAGATATACACTATAACACCGTGGTCATTTCAATTTAATTTATACTTCAAAACCCAAAAATCATTTCATTTCAAATATAGCTATTTTCCCAAAATAGTGTATATACATTAAATAATTTATAAAGTATAGTATTTATAATTTCCTCAAGTCTCACAAATCGATTCAAATCAACTTCAAATTCCAAATTCAAATTTATTCAAAGCTCAATTCAACAATTCAATTCAGTTCTAAATATACCATTTATACTTTCAATATATTTCAAAGCTTTAATATTCAACATTTCAAAGTTAAATTTAACAGTTTCTTATAGCTCTTGATTTAACTTCATTATTATTTAATCAGGGAATATTTTCTTAATAGATTCAATATCATTTAACTAGCCCTAAATTTCAATTTTACTAAATACTTCCTTAAATTTATTTAAACAAGACATATTCATCAAATTATTAAATCAAACCCAAGTTATAAATCATATCATAAATCTCAATTTCGATAAATTTCAAATCGGTTTAATTTAATAAAATTCTTTAATGAATACAATTTCAACTAAATTCAAATTATCTTCCCAACCTTAATTTGTTCAAATTATTACCCAAAATCTATTTTTAAATATAGATATAAGTACTTAACCATATTTTATATTAAATCAATCTTAATTAAATTTAATATTATAATTTAATATATATATATATATCCTTACCATTTATATATAATGATTTAAGAATCAACATTTATTTAACCCATATTTTCTTCCCAAATCCATAGAGTTTATTTTCAAAATATTTATATATATGGACCAACGGTGTTTGTATATATATCTATTATATGGTTAAGTATCATTTCAACCCGTAATTTAAATATATACGGGTAGATATCATTTCGACCCGAAATCCCAATTTCAATACAAATGAAAATCGCTTGGGTATATCATTTCAACCCATAACGATTTCCTCCTATTCTAAAGTCCGTTCGGGTATGTATCATTTCAACCCATAGTGAATTCTATACTAACAGGGAACTTGCAGAGTGATAACATATAATATAAAATATAACAACAGGCATATATCATCAATAACAATATAACATAAACAATAGGATATGGTGTCATATCCCACAGGTGAACAGTTATAGATAATAGCATATATAACAATTTAAATAACTACAGCAAGATATTTCAATTGTCGTTTCAATTGAAATAAAAATTAATAAATATAAGAACGTTAATCGTGAGTGATTGCTCACCTTTCGAGGCTAGATAGATTTGACGAAGAAATGAGCTACGAATCCAAGCACGAATTGCAAAACAAAGCACAATGGACACGGATTTGTCAGACAAGCTGATAGATAAGAAATCGAGGAGAATGGATCAAATCAATTTTGCTTGATAGAAACAGAAACGAAATATGGTTTATATACATATATATATATATTTCAAAAATTAGTTTTAAACATATATACATATATATATGTATATGTGTGTTGAAACCAAACTCAAATCTACCTATCTACAAAAACCAATATATCAACATAGGTATAAATAACAAATATATAATCTTCCAAAATTTATATAATTTATGCAGACCGGTATATCTATATACCTACTTTATATGTAAACACACACATATATATATGCAGACCCCATATGAAATATACACTGAATATATGCATGCGACTATACCACAAATAAAATATATGCAACCATATACATAAGGCTACTCAACCACATGTGAAGACTGTACACACCTTTAAACAATTTTTTGTAAACTAGATACGTCATTTGTATAACATAGAGTGCCATGACATAAAAAAAACAGAGCAGGTCAGGTAAGAGTTGATGTTAACAAATATTTATATATATACCTATAATATACAAAAAGAAGCAAAGATACCCATATGCTTAAACTATAAACAGATTAGTATATAACATGTGCACTAATATATATCTAACCCATATTTAATATATATAAACTCATGCTGTAACTTATATATGCACACAGAGATAACATATCTAACATACATCCCTACCGTACATACATATAAAGTACCACTTTATAAAAATAGCCAACATAAGTATATAAACTGATAAGAACGTTTAACATAAAAATCTTAGTTTAGCTATATATAAATATACATATTGTGACATCCCAGATTTTTGAGCTATTAAATTGTGGACATTTGATTCATTTTAAGTGTTCACTGAAGATTTTTAATTAATTTTGAAAACAAAGAGAATCGAATTCAAATGTGTAAAACAAGTTATAGGTATTAGATATGGTAATTCAGTTATATTTGAATAATAATTAAATATTCGGGATTGGGATAAAAAGGTGAATTTGGGGTAAATGATTATAAAGATGTTGTTTAAATGTATTTTTAGGTTCGATTGGTTATAAATAATATTATTGGAATTTTAGATGAATTTTAAAGTGAATAAATTAATATTTCGGATTTTATATTAATTTTAAAATGAATTTAATATTATTAAAATGCAACTTAATCAGATTGTGGTCCGGAATAAGCCAGAATGATTTTTAACATGTTTATGAATTTTATATGATTTATTGTTAAGTTAATAAAATTTTAAAAGTGAAATTTTAAGCGTTTTCGATAAATTCGGAAATTGCCCGATTTAATTGACGAGTTAAAACAGCCTTTCGGGGCACAGTCTCGGAATTCGACGAAACCAGTTCCATTGGATCCGTAATAGTTAGTTATTATCGGATTTCAATTTTTGTAGCTATCGGAGTTGTCTTTTGACCGTGGCAGTTCGAAACGCATCGAAATTGATTTAACCGATTTAATTTTAAATTGATCGTTTAATTCCATATCTCGCGCATACGATCAAATCAGCTTACGAAACCTATTCCATTGTGTTCGGAACGTGGGAAAACCCCAGGATAGCCTGTCGGAACGCGTAAATTGGAGTTCGTTAGTGAAAACTGTTAAATCGAGAATTTTATTAATTAAATAATATTAAATTACAATATATACACATTTACATTTGCAAACCCTAGATCTATCTCCTACAGCCGCCACGAGTTATATCAATGGCCGAAAATACCTTCCGTTCTTCCTCAGTTTTCTCAAAATCCAGGCTTTATTTTCGAAATCTTCCTACATGAAAATCGAAGAGAGTGAAACCAGCTTCAGATCTGTACGGTAGTGATGTTGTTCTGTGAAGCGGAGAGGGAGATCTCGGGGTCGATGTCGTCACCGTTCATCATCATTTCGCGGCCATTATAGGCGACCGAGCTCGCCTAGCTTTCAGGCGTAGGTGGCGTTCTCGTAGACGAAGAGATTGGCAGTCGCCGATCGTACCCTAGCGGAGCGTGGTGGTTGTGGTTGTTAACCCTAGTATTCGACGAAGATGGGTTCGATTTGTTTCTATCGCCTGGAGATGTCGCGAACAAGTAGAAGGGTGGGAACGGGATTGCTTGCTGGCGTGATGTGTGGTCAGGATTTGTCTGGTATTGTTTAAAAAAAAAAAAGAAGAAAAAGAAATTTGTTTTTAAATTAATTTCAAAACTTTGTAATATCATAACGAACTCATACGTACTCAGATTCGAACGAAACTGGAAGCGATGGAATCGCAGGAACGCATGCTGCGTGATGGTGTAGATCCGGATTCATTCCGGACAAGTAGAAATTTGGGTTAAATCGGACGCCGTCCGGTTTAATTTGAAATTCGAACGCTCGCTGAAACTCAAGGTGAGTTTTTCTCACTCACATCTGGATGCTAGGCATTTTAAATAGTTAATACTTAAATATCTGTGTGATTGGTTGATTATAACTGTTGTTATCAGTTTGGAATGATATTATATTGAGATGTGCTAATATTTGTGGATGCAGGGAAAAACAGGTTGGAGGGATCCAACTGGATTCCTCGCAATGTAGCAATTATTTTATAATTGATAGTGATGCCTGTTTATGTATTGGGATTGATAAATCTGACATTAAATTGTGAATGTGATATTGTTGGATAAATGGTAAATCCAGAATTTAATTAAATGAGTAAATTGGGATTTAAGGGTAATCAAAGAAATTGATAAATAAGAATTTAAAAGAATTTAAAATTGAATTCTGTTTTTAGAATGGAAAATGTAAATTGGTAAAAAAAATTGGGATTTTAAATATTGTGGAAAATTTATCAATCGTTAAATGTGAAATATGAGTTTTCTGGAAATGAATTCTATGAAGTTATAAATTGAGTAAAATAACAACGGTTTATCTTAATGATGAATAGTGATATCCGGAAAAAGTAAAATATGTTAAAATGAAGCTTCCGAATTTAAATGTACAATTTTAAGTGTTAATAGAATATTTTAAAATACCGTTTTCTTCATTGGGATTTTATTTAAGTAAATTGGGAATTTGGCTTCCATTGAAAATTCACCAAAATGTTTAAACTATATTTAAAAATGAATTTCCGGAAATGAAAAATTGTGATTTAACTTCGGAGGAAGTTATAGTTAAATATGGGATTTGGGATTTATGTTGTAAAACATAAATTGACTTGAAATAAATCAGTGGATTTATATGAAAGAGTACTTTGGAATGTTTAGAAACGGGAAAGTGTTTCCCTGGGAAAACCAAGTAAATGTTTTACAAAAGATTTTATTTAACTAAGGTTAAGTTTTAAATCGTTTTAAAAAGTATTTTTAAGAAATCGTTATTTTTAAAGAAATAAATTAATAATTTTAATACCATAATAATTTGGGAGTATATTAGCAATTATTTTTACAAATGGATTTATTTAAAAGTTGGTTTTAGCTTAAGTTGTTAAAATTAGCATTTTTTTTTCTTATAACGCTATTTTGAATTTAGTTAAACTAAAACCCTTATTTTTAAATCAAAGTTTATGTGTTAATAACTAGTTTTCTTCACATATTTTAAATTTATATTTTGAGTAAATAAATAGAAGTAATTTTCATATTTTAAAGTATATTTCAGTATAAAGTATTTTTAACTGTTTTAAATGCAAATTGTTTTATACTTGGTTATTTCCGATGGGAATAAAGGGTAAAAGATTTACCTTGTAAAGGAAGAGTTTTGGAAAATTGTTTTCAAATGAGTTTTGAAAATGTGAAAATATATCTTTGAAAGATATTAGAAGGAAATAAATAATATGGAGATTATTTATTGTGTGATGGATGTGTATGGATGTTTGTGAACATTAATTGATAGTTAAATCACCGACTATCAATATTGGCCAAATGCGCGATCGTTTCGAAGAGACCGGGATCGAGTTTCCGTATACCGGGATTCTAGGTCTGGAGACTCGAAAACCACTTCGATCCGGTTTGTACGTTTCGCGAAAACGAGTTCGGAGTCGAAGATGGAGCAGTGAAGTGCAAGGGCTAGTCGCTACTTATCCTGAGGATATTTCCAAAATGGATGTAGTAGGAGTAGTGCCTTCGGTTCCGTTTGGACCCGGGACGGACTTGTATGGACGAATGCTTTCGTGACATCGTCAGGTGGACGATGGGCATTCAAAGTGAAATGTTCTATAAAGGTATCGTTTAGCCTCAAGCCTCATCAACCGGGAATGACTGAAAATCAGGGGTTATGCAGCAAGGCTTCGTGGGTAGCCCCCACTTGAGAGTAAGGTCATCCCTGTCTAGATGTCCCTTTTATTTCGGCTTAGTGGTGCGGTTGCTGATCACAACCGTGGGGTGATTTTACTTGGAGTTATCCAGTAAGGGATGATTCTGGTCTTGTGTTGCAGGGGAGCGGGCGTACTCCTCGGTACTGTGATCTAGGCCACGTACTGTGACAGGTGGTACCCTAGTGCCTAGTCATTCGTTGGAAATCCATTTTCCCTACGTGCCTTGTACGCGTTTTGTTTGTATACCTAGTATGCTGGAATTTAATCATGTAACAATTTCAGCTATTTGATTAAGTATTTGTATCTAGACACTATTATAATATCAGAGGATTTTTATAAAAAGTGTTTTAGCTATCGTAAGGTAAAAACCCGACATGTTTATTTGTGGCGTGGTCTTACGAGATGCTTTTGTTTCAAAGGATTTTTGAACTTTAATAATCAGCTTGGATGTATTTATGATGCGCTGGTATTCCAGACTGACTCGGGTGTTATTTTATTATAATGCTCGGGTCAGACCGAGTATATTTCAGGATAGGTTGCTATGGAGCTCAGGAGAGGAGCTGGAGTCCGAGACGTATTTCTCGTACTTGTATTATTCCGCTGCTGTGATTGTTGACTGGCTATGGTTGGTTGTATTGATATACTCTGATGATGATGGTATTGTATATAAACAGATATAGTTTTGATTTGTGTAAAGTTCTGTTCTATATATTATATTTTATCCGTTGCGACTGTGAGGTTCTGATGTTGTTTAGTTTCTTCTTCTTCTACCTTCTTTCTTTTCCTACAATCTGTCTTTTCCGGCGTTCGATCGTCGGCATAATATACTGTTGAGTATTTTGTGTCGATTTTCGAGGGTCAAGAAGGGCGGGTCGTCACAGTTGGTATCAGAGCTTAGATTGGCGACAACCTAGGCTTTGGTGGGAAAATTACTCATTTTTAAATAGAGTCAATAGTACTCTATAATGAGTTGAGTGTAATAATAGCTATGAGAGCGTACTTGTTAGTGGATATAAAATTGTTTTTGTACTGTGTTGACTTATCGGTTGAGTGTTTATGAATTCTGGTCGGTGCGGGAAGTACAACCGTATCGATAGGGGTTTCTAAACTCTTAAACAAGATAAACCGACATAGTATTATTTTTAAAGTGGGTAAATGAAATAATTTTACCCAAAATTGTATTTTGATATAAAAAGAAATAATTTTCTAAATTATTATATGTATTGGATGCTTGTTTGGTTGTTTCTTCTATAATCAAATAAGAAATTAAAACATGATCTAAAATTTGAAATGATATATATAAGAAAATAAGAAGTTAAAATATTAAATTGGTTTATAACCAAATAGAGATTGACTGAATATGTTTTAAATCATATGAAGTGAAATTAAAATTTGATTTAAACTAGAATTTTGACCCCGGAAATTTTGAAAGGGATTTCAAATGGAATTAAACAAAGTTTTGGGAGTTTGACTTTGTGGAAATGTTAGAAATGTTTTCAAAAGCATTTGTAAGAGTGGAGTATATTATGGGGAAATATTTTTGAATAGAAATTGATTTGAGGTGGATTTTGGAAGTGGAAAGCATTGAACTCACTTCAGTCGCTGGAAAATAATCCTGATGATGCTGGCCACATCATCAGAATTCATTTTTGAGTTTCTAAAGTGATGGATTGCTACCAAAATAGTTGGTTATGACATTTTTGGACTTGTTTGGGAAACAAGTGATTTTGGAATTTTCAAAGGAAAATTGTTTGGTAAAAGCAGTCTGTTTTGGAATTTGGTATTTGATTTGAATATCAAAATGGGAATGTGTTGATTTTTTAATTTAAAATTGGTTTTGAGATAAATCCGGGTAAATTGAATTCTGGAAATCCTGTTTAAATAAAAATGTGAAAGTTGAAATGATTCAACTATATAACTTATAAAGGAAAGTTGATTTAAAGAAGAATTGAGTATATATGGAATGTTAATTTACTTCGAATAAATGAAGGTGAATGGAATATATCTGGATTTAACTTATGATAAGTTAAATAAAATTAAGAATTTGAAATTGAATTAAATCTAAATGAATTGGAATTAAAAGGGAAGTTGATATAAGGGTGAAATGTAAATGCTTATGATTATGCAAATGAATTCATATTCTTAAGCTATTAAGTGTTAAAATTTGACATTGTGATTATAAAAAAAATGTGGATTGGTTTGAAATGAACAATATAAACTTATAAATAAATAAGTTGATGAACCTAAATATGGAAAATTTGGTTGAAAACCCAAGTAAAATGGAATTATAATCACAAATGGAAAATAGTTGAATGGTATGGTGAATTCAAACTTAATCTGAAATGAAATGTAAAGTAAGATAAGGTAAGGTGAGATATAAAAGATGGAATTAAGCTGAATATTAAAATTCAGTTGTGTTATGGATAAAAAATGAATGTAATTAAATTCTTATTTAAAGTAGTAAAGGAAATGGTATAAAATTCAGGTTGGCTAAATAAAATTTAGATGAACTTGAATTAATTCTGGAAAGGAATTAAATTGGAAATGCATATATAATCTAGTTAACCTTGAATTAAATTTGGATAAGAATTTAATTAAATGGAAATTTAATTTAGTTGAAGGGATGTTGAATGAAGCAAATGCTCACTAAATTAAATTTAAAATGATTGTTTGGCAATGAGTTTTGTGTTAGCTAAATTAAATGGAATATGTATGGTAATGAATAGAGTTTTGATAGTTGGTCAAAGTTTGAAAGGTAAATAAAAATCCAGTTTTGGGATGGAATTTAAGTTTGGTAATAAATGTTGGAAGTGAGAATGAATAATGTATTTAGCTTATAATAGTGATGGTTTGAATTGTAAGAAAATTCAAATGAGTGAAATAATTTAAGTGGTCTCTTTGTTAATAAAATAAATTTGTACATGGATTTAGTAAATAAACAAAGAGCATTAAAGTCGTAAATAAATTGAAATTTGATTGAATGAGAATCAAATGAAAATGAAATAAAATTGATATAAGAAGATGATGAAAATGTTGTGAAAGAACTTAAGCAAATTGGAAGAGAAACAAATGATTGTGGATGAGCTTTATTAAGAAATTTGAATGGAATTTGTTGGATAATAAAATTGAATTGAAAGTGAAATGATATTCATTAATTATTGTGGTGAATTAAGAATGTATGAGTTGAATATAACCCAGGATCGAATGATATTAATGTAAATTTGAATTGATTAATGAGATTAAAATGTAAAGGAAATATTGAATTTAACAATTGCATTCGGAAAAGAAAATACTTGGATTGTGAACAATGCAAAAATTGAATAAAATTAATACACATCCAAGTTGGAAATAATTTTAAATGGTGATAAGCTTAAGTGACAATTGTTTTGCTTGAATGACATGGAAATTTGCATGTATTTGCAATTGAGTGTTTAAAAGCAATTGGAATTGAATTGTGAATAAATTGATATGGATTGGAATCTAATTCAAAAGTTTGTATATAAATGCAAGTGAATTGATTTAAAGTAGCAAATGGAATGGATTTTAAATCAATAGGAATGAATTGATCTTTTTATGAGTGATTTTGCATATGAATGGAAATGGATTATAAAAGAAATGCAAATGTTTCAAGTTTAAAATGAAGTTTGATTGTAAATCAAATTTGGAATGTAAGTTAAATTTAAAAATGTAAGAGAGGCATATGTTAATCATATTGAAATAGAAATGGATTGTTTATAATTAATATAGATTGTATATAGTGAACTTGAATGTAAATCATTTAAGTGAAATAAAATGAAGTTGGACTTAAACAAGTAATTTGAAAGGTGATTGAAATCTTTGAATTGTTAATAAATTATGGTTAACATTGTTAACTTATGAACTATGCTTGGATTGGTTATGTGATGCAGGCCAGAGAGAAGAAGTCGTAGGTCGTGTACGACCTAACATGATGGTAGGTCGAGACCGACCTAAGAATGAAGATAACGAGTTAAGATTTGGTGAGAAAAGGCGGAATATTGAAATTCTAGGTCGCAACCGACCTAACAAAGGTTATGAGTCGTACCACCGACTTAGTATGACTCGGCAACGACTTAGTGGATGCTTGCGAGATAACAGGACCAAAGTTATAAGTCGTGACCGAGTTAACCAGATAAGAGACTTAAGTCGTTACCGACTTAACAGGAGTAAAGACATAAGTCGTGACCGACTTAGAAGAGTGGACGACCTAACTTGTACAGAGGTACGGGTTACCGAGTTACTCAGAGAGAGAACGAAGCAAACAGTTGAAGTAATAGGTCGGCACCGACTTAACGAGTCCAACGATAAGTCGGAACCGAGTTACGACTTAGTCGCCGAAGACTTGTTGCCGTTGATCTCTGCTGCCGAGTTAATCTCTGTCGCTGATGGAAGCTGGAGCTATTGATAAGTCGTAACCAACCTATATTAGGTCGTAAGTCGCAACTTTTATGAGTCGTATGTCGTCTATTTGTATTTTTGTCTGAGTCTTTGTTAAGTCTTACATCTTGTTCTGGTGGGTTCATAGGTCGCCTGTTGTTAAGTCGGAACCGACCTAAATACTTGTAATATTTTTAAGCTTTTTCTGAACTGTGTTGTAAAGTATGCGACTTATGTTAGGTCGGAGATGTGATAAGTCGGTTGCCGACTTATGACTTGTACTTTTCTGTGTTGGTGTGTTGTAGCCTATAAATAGGCAAGTGAAGTCATTTGTAAAGGTTGTTGAATATTGAATAAAATTCTCTTTTGTTAGCTTGTTGCTTTCAATTTCAATTGGTAGTCGAGTGTATCTCCTATCTCCACTTACGTCATTCGAGTGCGCTCGAATCCTCGTTTGTTGAAGCCGATTCACGGTATCTTGTGCGCAAGATCAACGTCGAAGAATCGTAGATCTCTTTCCCGGTATCTTCGGATCAACGAGTCAGAGATAGCTAGAGTTCGGTATCTTCGGATCAACGAATTCGGGCAATTCAGCATTCATCAATCCATCGACTGCTACATTCAACGATCTACTTTGTTTGTAATATCCGCTGCGTCAGTTTTTGGTATCAGAGCTTGTTCTAGCCAATCATAGCTAGATCGAGACTTGGAGCCTAATCATTTGAAGAGTTTTGAAGTTTGAGGAGAAGCCGAGTTTGAAGTGTTGAGACACGGCCGAGAGGAAGAAGTTGTTCGCATTGATTTGAAGATTGAAGTTCGGATTTGCATTGGAGGCCGAAACTTTGTCCATCGTGTTCATCGCGATTTGCTACAAAGTGGAAGTTTTCGATCCGTTTCATTTTGGATCAAAATCCGGAAAGTGTTCGAATTTGAAGTGTTGAAGAATTTGTGAAGTTTTCAAGTATGCCGCCAAGAAGAGCTAATCGCCACCAAAACGTAGAAGCTTTATATCGAAGAGAAGAAGCTGATGAGATGGAGCAAAGAATCAATGAGAATTTTAGTGAGAAGCTTAATGAAGGAATTGGCCGGTTAGAGAGGCTTATGACAGAGATGAATCAAAATCGGAGAAGGGTTTCACCTGAATCTAATCATGGAGGTAGTAGAGTCTCACCGCATTCTAATCGAGACCGAAGTGTTGAAAATGATCAAGGGCGTGGGAGAAACGTGAATGATCGAGAACGAAGGAACGTCGATAGAAGGGATGAAGGTGGAAGGCGAAATGGTAGTAGAGATATTGGTGGTCAGAATCGACATCGTTATGCATCTGATTTTGAAGAGGAGTATGATGGTGGTAGTATTCAAGGAAGAGGTCAAGGAAGAAACTATTCTGAGTATGATCACAAATGGGAGTCGGGGATGAAGACAGAAATTCCTGAATTCAAAGGTGGTATGCAAGCGGAGGAGTTTCTAGATTGGGTAGCTAATGTTGAGGAAATCTTTGACTTTAAGGAAGTTCCAGAACATCGTAGAGTGAAGTTGGTTGCTACAAGGCTGAAGGGTAGAGCTTTGGCATGGTGGCAGCAAACCAAGCTTACACGTGAACGTATGGGAAAGTCAAAAGTTGAATCTTGGGAGAAGATGAAGAAATTGATGAAAGCAACGTTCTTACCTTACAATTATCAATCTTTGATGTATCAACGTTTGCAAAACTTGAGGCAGGGCACAAAGACAGTTAATGACTATGCTGATGAATTTTACCAACTGATTGCGAAGAATGATATTATGGAAACAGAAGAGCAGCTGACATCTAGATTCATTGGGGGATTGAGAATGCAGATTCAGGATATGGTTAATATGTTCGATCCAAGATCTGTAGCAGAAGCACATCAGAAAGCGTTGGCTTGGGAAAAACAAGGGAGACGAGGGGGAGGTGTGTTTATAAATTCCAACAATCCGATGAAGGGAGTTAGTGGGAGTTCGAATGTTTCAAAAGCTATTGCAAAACCAGTTGTGAAGGAGGTTGAGAAGACAAGGGTTAACAATGGTTTCAAATGTTACAATTGTCAGGAATTGGGTCATAAAAGTAGTGAGTGTCCAAAGCCAAAGAAGAGAACCATGATTGTGGAAGTTGACGATGAGGATGTTGATGAGGAGTGTTCTAGTCCAGTTGAGGAAAATGAGCAGGATATTGCGTCAGGAGATGAAGGTTGTAACCTAATGCTGAGAAGATCGTGTTTAACACCGAAGCAGGAGGAAGCTAGTTGGTTGAGGAGTAATATCTTTCAGTCAACATGTACTATTCTGGGGAAGGTGTGTAAGTTTGTGATCGACGCAGGAAGCTGTGATAATATTATTTCAACCGAAGCTGTGACAAAGTTGAAATTGAAGACAGAGAAACATCCGAATCCATACAAGTTAGCATGGTTGAGAAAAGGAGGAGAAGTGAAAGTGGATAGACGAGTTCGTGTACCATTCTCTATTGGGAAGAAATACAAAGATGAAATATGGTGTGATGTAGTAGAGATGGATGTTTGTTATTTATTATTGGGAAGACCATGGCAATATGATCGAGCAGTACTACATGACGGTCGGACCAATAGCTACAGTTTTATGTTTAAAGGCACGAAGATTATCTTAGTTCCGAAGAAGAGATCACAAGAAGAAAGTAAGTCAGAAGAAATTGAAGAGCTGAAAACTTTATTGACTTTAAAGGAGTTTGTTAAAGAAGTTGAAGAAGAGCCGGAAGTATTCTTGTTGATTGGGCGTGAAAGCAGTGAAGAAGTTGAAATTCCTGAAGAAGTTAAACCAGTTTTGAAAGAATTTGACGATGTATTTCCAGAGGAATTACCAACGGAGTTGCCACCGTTGAGGGACATACAACATCAGATAGATCTTGTTCCAGGTGCTGTGTTACCACACAGACCACATTATCGAATGAGTCCGAAGGAACATGAAGAATTGCGGAGGCAGGTAGAGGAATTGCTTGAGCAGGGGCGAGTGCAGGAGAGTCTGAGTCCTTGTGCTGTACCAGCTTTATTGGTACCCAAGAAGGATGGGACGTGGAGGATGTGCACTGACAGTCGAGCATTGAATAAGATCACTGTGAGATATAGATTTCCAATGCCGAGGTTGGATGACTTGTTAGATCAGATAAGCGGAGCTACTATCTTTTCTAAGATTGATTTGAAGAGCGGATATCATCAAATTCGTATCAGACCAGGAGATGAGTGGAAGACTGCTTTTAAAACCAGAGAGGGTCTATACGAATGGTTGGTTATGCCATTTGGTTTATCCAATGCGCCAAGTACTTTCATGAGGGTGATGAATCAAATTTTTCGACCGTTCATTGGGAAATTCGTGGTGGTGTATTTCGATGATATTCTTATTTACAGTGGGAGTCCAGAGGAACATTTGAATCATCTTAGAGAAGTGCTGATGGTATTGCGACAAGAACAATTCTATGCTGCAACGAAGAAATGCGTGTTCATGACGCATAGTGTTTTATTTCTGGGGTATGTTGTTTCAGAGAAAGGAATACAGGTTGACCAAAGTAAAGTTGAGGCGATCAGAAATTGGCCGCAGCCCAAGACGATAACGGAAGTTCGTAGTTTTCATGGGTTGGCTTCATTTTATCGAAGGTTTATCCCACACTTTAGTAGTGTGATGGCGCCTGTTACAGATTGTATGAAAGGCAAACAGTTTTCATGGTCAGAGGAAGCAGGGATTGCTTTTGGAAAAATCAAGGAATTGCTGACGTCCGCACCAATCCTAGTGCTACCTGATTTTCAGTTGGTGTTTGAACTACATACTGATGCATCCAAGGTTGGGATTGGAGGGGTGTTGAGTCAGAAGGGGCGTCCAATTGCCTATTTCAGTGAGAAGTTGTCAGGAGCAAAGATGCGATACAGTACATATGATGTGGAGTTTTATGCTGTTGTACAATCTATTAAACACTGGAGACACTATCTATTTCAGAAGGAGTTCGTTCTGTATACTGATCATGAAGCGTTGAAGCATTTACAAGGGCAAGACAAGATTTCAGCAAGACATGCATCGTGGATTGCATATCTGCAACAGTTTACTTTTGTTGTTAAACACAAGTCAGGGGTGACAAATCGTGTGGCTGATGCTTTGAGTAGGAGGAGTCATTTGTTGACTACGCTGAAAGTTGAAGTGACGGGGTTTGAAATGTTGCCAGAATTATTTGTTGAAGATCCTTACTTCATGAAGTTTGTTGATAAAGTTAAGGAGGGAAAGACGGATGAGTTTTTGATAGTAGATGGATTTCTTTTTAAAGGAAGTCGATTATGCATACCGGAGGGTAGCCTGAGAATGAAGATTATCAAGGAGTTACACGAAGAAGGACATGTTGGGAGAGACCGTACCTTACAGTTAATTTCACAATCCTACTTTTGGCCATCGATGAGGAAAGAAGTGGAGAGGTTTGTGGAGCGTTGTCATATTTGTCAGGTTTCGAAAGGAACTGCGACTAATGCTGGTTTATATATGCCATTACCCGTACCAAGTAAACCATGGGTTGATGTGAGTATGGACTTCGTGTTGGGATTACCAAGGACACAGCGTGGTAACGATTCCATATATGTGGTGGTGGACAGATTTTCGAAGATGGCGCATGTTATTGCTTGTAAGAAGACGGCGGATGCTGTTCATGTTGCTCAGTTGTTTTTCAGGGAGATCTATCGACTTCATGGATTGCCAGAATCTATTGTGTCGGATAGAGATACTCGATTTCTGAGTCATTTTTGGTTGAGTTTGTGGAAAATGGTCGGGACAAAGTTGAAGTTTAGTAGTGCTTATCATCCACAAACGGATGGACAAACTGAGGTGGTTAACAGATCATTGGGAAACTTGTTGAGGTGTCTTGTTCAAGATAATCTGAGAAGTTGGGATGTGAAGTTATGCCAGGCAGAATTTGCTCATAATCATGCTGTGAATCGAAGTACTGGGTTCAGTCCATTCCAGATTGTCTATTCGAGCTTACCGAAAGGACCGTTGGATTTAACTACGATACCACGTTCAAAGGGGACAATTAAGAAAGCCGCTGATTTTGTTGAGGGGCTGACAGAGTGTCATAAAATCGTTCAAGAACGATTAGAAAAAGCAAATGTGAAGTACAAACAGTCTGCAGATTTGAAACGACGAAATGTTGAGTTTAATGAAGGAGATTTGGTTTATGCAATATTGACGAAAGATCGTTTTCCGGTGGGAACGTATAATAAATTGAAAGCACGAAAGATTGGCCCAGTTGAAATTTTAAAGAAAATCAATGAAAATGCTTATAAACTGAAGCTGCCAGATGATGTGTACACGTCTGACGTATTCAATGTCAAACATCTCGTACCGTATCATGGGGATGAATTTGTTGTGGAAGAAGAGAGTGCAAATTCGAGGACGAATTTCTCTCAACCAAGGGAGGATGATGCAGGCCAGAGAGAAGAAGTCGTAGGTCGTGTACGACCTAACATGATGGTAGGTCGAGACCGACCTAAGAATGAAGATAACGAGTTAAGATTTGGTGAGAAAAGGCGGAATATTGAAATTCTAGGTCGCAACCGACCTAACAAAGGTTATGAGTCGTACCACCGACTTAGTATGACTCGGCAACGACTTAGTGGATGCTTGCGAGATAACAGGACCAAAGTTATAAGTCGTGACCGAGTTAACCAGATAAGAGACTTAAGTCGTTACCGACTTAACAGGAGTAAAGACATAAGTCGTGACCGACTTAGAAGAGTGGACGACCTAACTTGTACAGAGGTACGGGTTACCGAGTTACTCAGAGAGAGAACGAAGCAAACAGTTGAAGTAATAGGTCGGCACCGACTTAACGAGTCCAACGATAAGTCGGAACCGAGTTACGACTTAGTCGCCGAAGACTTGTTGCCGTTGATCTCTGCTGCCGAGTTAATCTCTGCCGCTGATGGAAGCTGGAGCTATTGATAAGTCGTAACCAACCTATATTAGGTCGTAAGTCGCAACTTTTATGAGTCGTATGTCGTCTATTTGTATTTTTGTCTGAGTCTTTGTTAAGTCTTACATCTTGTTCTGGTGGGTTCATAGGTCGCCTGTTGTTAAGTCGGAACCGACCTAAATACTTGTAATATTTTTAAGCTTTTTCTGAACTGTGTTGTAAAGTATGCGACTTATGTTAGGTCGGAGATGTGATAAGTCGGTTGCCGACTTATGACTTGTACTTTTCTGTGTTGGTGTGTTGTAGCCTATAAATAGGCAAGTGAAGTCATTTGTAAAGGTTGTTGAATATTGAATAAAATTCTCTTTTGTTAGCTTGTTGCTTTCAATTTCAATTGGTAGTCGAGTGTATCTCCTATCTCCACTTACGTCATTCGAGTGCGCTCGAATCCTCGTTTGTTGAAGCCGATTCACGGTATCTTGTGCGCAAGATCAACGTCGAAGAATCGTAGATCTCTTTCCCGGTATCTTCGGATCAACGAGTCAGAGATAGCTAGAGTTCGGTATCTTCGGATCAACGAATTCGGGCAATTCAGCATTCATCAATCCATCGACTGCTACATTCAACGATCTACTTTGTTTGTAGTATCCGCTGCGTCATTATGCAATGAATATGTTTGGTTTGCAGTTGTATTGGAAATGTTGTTAAAATGCTCATATTGGGAAACTGATGAGTTTGTTGAGTTTAGTACAGGTACGGGAGGCGTTCGAGAGAGTTGGAGTGCGTATATGCGTTATAGTAGCCGCTCGCTATTAAAAATTTGCTAAAAGGTACGCCTACGCAAATATAATTGGGAAAATGATATATATATTGTGATATATTTTGGTTTCCGGCCATGTGAGCCGATGTATATATATTTGTGTATCCTGCGATATCGCAGAAGCTCCTCCGTACAAAGGAGACTCCGCCAAAATTTTCCAAAAATTTTCGGTGTTAGAAATTTTTTGGGGTTTTGGGAAAATTTTAATAACTAGTAAAGTTATTTGAAGGCGAGTGTTAAAATAAAGGCTTTAGAGTAAATAAAGCAAATGGTTTTGAAATGGAGCTGAAACTTTTTGGGAAAGTGAATATAAGCTTTTAACTAGGCAAATTGGGTAAGAAAATGAGTTGGGAAGTATATTTCTACCTTAGCAAATTTCGGGGACGAAATTTTTATAATGGGGGAGGAATGTGACATCCCAGATTTTTGAGCTATTAAATTGTGGACATTTGATTCATTTTAAGTGTTCACTGAAGATTTTTAATTAATTTTGAAAACACAGAGAATCGAATTCAAATGTGTAAAACAAGTTATAGGTATTAAATATGGTAATTCAGTTATATTTGAATAATAATTAAATATTCGGGATTGGGATAAAAAGGTGAATTTGGGGTAAATGATTATAAAGATGTTGTTTAAATGTATTTTTAGGTTCGATTGGTTATAAATAATATTATTGGAATTTTAGATGAATTTTAAAGTGAATAAATTAATATTTCGGATTTTATATTAATTTTAAAATGAATTTAATATTATTAAAATGCAACTTAATCAGATTGTGGTCCGGAATAAGCCAGAATGATTTTTAACATGTTTATGAATTTTATATGATTTATTGTTAAGTTAATAAAATTTTAAAAGTGAAATTTTAAGCGTTTTCGATAAATTCGGAAATTGCCCGATTTAATTGACGAGTTAAAACAGCCTTTCGGGGCACAGTCTCGGAATTCGACGAAACCAGTTCCATTGGATCCGTAATAGTTAGTTATTATCGGATTTCAATTTTTGTAGCTATCGGAGTTGTCGTTTGACCGTGGCAGTTCAAAACGCATCGAAATTAATTTAACCGATTTAATTTTAAATTGATCGTTTAATTCCATATCTCGCGCATACGATCAAATCAGCTTACGAAACCTGTTCCATTGTGTTCGGAACGTGGGAAAACCCCAGGATAGCCTGTCGGAACGCGTAAATTGGAGTTCGTTAGTGAAAACTGTTAAATCGAGAATTTTATTAATTAAATAATATTAAATTACAATATATACACATTTACATTTGCAAACCCTAGATCTATCTCCTACAGCCGCCACGAGTTATATCAATGGCCGAAAATACCTTCCATTCTTCCTCAGTTTTCTCGAAATCCAGGCTTTATTTTCGAAATCTTCCTACATGAAAATCGAAGAGAGTGAAACCAGCTTCAGATCTGTACGGTAGTGATGTTGTTCTGTGAAGCGGAGAGGGAGATCTCGGGGTCGATGTCGTCACCGTTCATCATCATTTCGCGGCCATTATAGGCGACCGAGCTCGCCTAGCTTTCAGGCGTAGGTGGCGTTCTCGTAGACGAAGAGATTGGCAGTCGCCGATCGTACCCTAGCGGAGCGTGGTGGTTGTGGTTGTTAACCCTAGTATTCGACGAAGATGGGTTCGATTTGTTTCTATCGCCTGGAGATGTCGCGAACAAGTAGAAGGGTGGGAACGGGATTGCTTGCTGGCGTGATGTGTGGTCAGGATTTGTCTGGTATTGTTTAAAAAAAAAAGAAGAAAAAGAAATTTGTTTTTAAATTAATTTCAAAACTTTGTAATATCATAACGAACTCATACGTACTCAGATTCGAACGAAACTGGAAGCGATGGAATCGCAGGAACGCGTGCTGCGTGATGGTGTAGATCCGGATTCATTCCGGACAAGTAGAAATTTGGGTTAAATCGGACGCCGTCCGGTTTAATTTGAAATTCGAACGCTCGCTGAAACTCAAGGTGAGTTTTTCTCACTCACATCTGGATGCTAGGCATTTTAAATAGTTAATACTTAAATATCTGTGTGATTGGTTGATTATAACTGTTGTTATCAGTTTGGAATGATATTATATTGAGATGTGCTAATATTTGTGGATGCAGGGAAAAACAGGTTGGAGGGATCCAACTGGATTCCTCGCAATGTAGCAATTATTTTATAATTGATAGTGATGCCTGTTTATGTATTGGGATTGATAAATCTGACATTAAATTGTGAATGTGATATTGTTGGATAAATGGTAAATCCAGAATTTAATTAAATGAGTAAATTGGGATTTAAGGGTAATCAAAGAAATTGATAAATAAGAATTTAAAAGAATTTAAAATTGAATTCTGTTTTTGGAATGGAAAATGTAAATTGGTAAAAAAAATTGGGATTTTAAATATTGTGGAAAATTTATCAATCGTTAAATGTGAAATATGAGTTTTCTGGAAATGAATTCTATGAAGTTATAAATTGAGTAAAATAACAGCGGTTTATCTTAATGATGAATAGTGATATCCGGAAAAAGTAAAATATGTTAAAATGAAGCTTCCGAATTTAAATGTACAATTTTAAGTGTTAATAGAATATTTTAAAATACCGTTTTCTTCATTGGGATTTTATTTAAGTAAATTGGGAATTTGGCTTCCATTGAAAATTCACCAAAATGTTTAAACTATATTTAAAAATGAATTTCCGGAAATGAAAAATTGTGATTTAACTTCGGAGGAAGTTATAGTTAAATATGGGATTTGGGATTTATGTTGTAAAACATAAATTGACTTGAAATAAATCAGTGTATTTATATGAAAGAGTACTTTGGAATGTTTAGAAACGGGAAAGTGTTTCCCTGGGAAAACCAAGTAAATGTTTTACAAAAGATTTTATTTAACTAAGGTTAAGTTTTAAATCGTTTTAAAAAGTATTTTTAAGAAATCGTTATTTTTAAAGAAATAAATTAATAATTTTAATACCATAATAATTTGGGAGTATATTAGCAATTATTTTACAAATGGATTTATTTAAAAGTTGGTTTTAGCTTAAGTTGTTAAAATTAGCATTTTTTTTTCTTATAACCCTATTTTGAATTTAGTTAAACTAAAACCCTTATTTTTAAATCAAAGTTTATGTGTTAATAACTAGTTTTCTTCACATATTTTAAATTTATATTTTGAGTAAATAAATAGAAGTAATTTTCATATTTTAAAGTATATTTCAGTATAAAGTATTTTTAACTGTTTTAAATGCAAATTGTTTTATACTTGGTTATTTCCGATGGGAATAAAGGGTAAAAGATTTACCTTGTAAAGGAAGAGTTTTGGAAAATTGTTTTCAAATGAGTTTTGAAAATGTGAAAATATATCTTTGAAAGATATTAGAAGGAAATAAATAATATGGAGATTATTTATTGTGTGATGGATGTGTATGGATGTTTGTGAACATTAATTGATAGTTAAATCACCGACTATCAATATTGGCCAAATGCGCGATCGTTTCGAAGAGACCGGGATCGAGTTTCCGTATACCGGGATTCTAGGTCTGGAGACTCGAAAACCACTTCGATCCAGTTTGTACGTTTCGCGAAAACGAGTTCGGAGTCGAAGATGGAGCAGTGAAGTGCAAGGGCTAGTCGCTACTAATCCTGAGGATATTTCCAAAATGGATGTAGTAGGAGTAGTGCCTTCGGTTCCGTTCGGACCCGGGACGGACTTGTATGGACGAATGCTTTCGTGACATCGTCAGGTGGACGATGGGCATTCAAAGTGAAATGTTCTGTAAAGGTATCGTTTAGCCTCAAGCCTCATCAACCGGGAATGACTGAAAATCAGGGGTTATGTAGCAAGGCTTCGTGGGTAGCCCCCACTTGAGAGTAAGGTCATCCCTGTCTAGATGTCCCTTTTATTTCGGCTTAGTGGTGCGGTTGCTGATCACAACCGTGGGGTGATTTTACTTGGAGTTATCCAGTAAGGGATGATTCCGGTCTTGTGTTGCAGGGGAGCGGGCGTACTCCTCGGTACTGTGATCTAGGCCACGTACTGTGACAGGTGGTACCCCAGTGCCTAGTCATTCGTTGGAAATCCATTTTCCCTACGTGCCTTGTACGCGTTTTGTTTGTATACCTAGTATGCTGGAATTTAATCATGTAACAATTTCAGCTATTTGATTAAGTATTTGTATCTAGACACTATTATAATATCAGAGGATTTTTATAAAAAGTGTTTTAGCTATCGTAAGGTAAAAACCCGACATGTTTATTTGTGGCGTGGTCTTACGAGATGCTTTTGTTTCAAAGGATTTTTGAACTTTAATAATCAGCTTGAATGTATTTATGATGCGCTGGTATTCCAGACTGACTCGGGTGTTATTTTATTATAATGCTCGGGTCAGACCGAGTATATTTCAGGATAGGTTGCTATGGAGCTCAGGAGAGGAGCTGGAGTCCGAGACGTATTTCTCGTACTTGTATTATTCCGCTGCTGTGATTGTTGAGATTGTTGACTGGCTATGGTTGGTTGTATTGATATACTCTGATGATGATGGTATTGTATATAAACAGATATAGTTTTGATTTGTGTAAAGTTCTGTTCTATATATTATATTTTATCCGCTGCGACTGTGAGGTTCTGATGTTGTTTAGTTTCTTCTTCTTCTACCTTCTTTCTTTTCCTACAATCTGTCTTTTCCGGCGTTCGATCGTCGGCATAATATACTGTTGAGTATTTTGTGTCGATTTTCGAGGGTCGAGAAGGGCGGGTCGTCACACATATATATATACTACCGCAACTATATGTTTAAAATTTACGTAAATATATATAAAGTGATATATTTATACCTTTAGAACACATTATTTAATAAACTTGCTTTATAACAATATATTTACTTAACATATCAAGTACAAACTACTACATAGGTATAAAGGTAACCGTATGTATGTCTACTATAAACATGACTCACTATATGGTTATATAGATACAAAATCAGATATTAACACTACCTATATACTGCATCTATGTCAACTTACTTTAATATAAATTTATATACAATATGACCCAATTTATATAAAACATATGGTATATAACTGAGACCACAGTACTTTGATTGTATAACTTATATATTTTATATAACATACAACTTATATATACAAACTAAACTGAAGCTTGAAAAAATATATTACCTATATATTATAACTCATATATAGAAGAGAAACATGCAAAGGAGGGCAGGCCGAAGGTCGCGGCCAGAGGAGGTGACTGGTGATGGTGGCACTGGGTGGCTCGAGCTCAGGTGGCGTTAGCAGGCGAGCTGAGGGGAGGAAGCTTCGACCGAAGTAGCAAAGGGAAGAAGGAGCAGGTCTCGGCTTGGGTGGGTTCGAAGCTTTGGGTGCGTGATGCTGGTCACGTGGAAGGGGAAGAGGGGAATGGTGGGAGGGCTGCTTGGTTGAAGCGGTCGATGGTTGTGGGCTCGGTGATGTGCGATGTGAAAAGGAAGGGAACAGGTTTCACGCGTGGGGAAGTGCTTCGGGTTGCTTGGAAGGAGGGTGGAATAAAGTGATGGCGGCCGGTTATCATAAGGAGAGGGAGAAACATTATGAGAAAATGGGAAGAAGAATAATTATTTACAGTGAAAACTATGCGAGAGTAAGGACAATGAATAGCCAAAAGGTAGAAGTGCTAACGTACAACATATATAAAAATTTTATATCTTTATTTCAAACGGTGGAACGAAAAATCAGGGAGAATTTGAAAGGGACAAACGTGAAAATACGCGAAAGTTAATGCAAAGGCAAACGTTACTCAAGCAAGGATCGGGTAAATAATTTAAAGCAATTTATTAGTGTGCAAAACGTTTCAATATTTGAAGCCGAATGAGAATTAACGGTCATAATTAAAGGTACCGTTACACTGAACAGTTCATTCATTTCAGCGCATACCAAACCTTCAAATACAGAAATGAATATACCATGGAGATCAGCACGACGAGACGATCAAAACGGTATACAGATATTGGTGGTACGATCATCCGATCAAAAGTCGATAATCGGTATCGGAAATGCTGCTATTTTGCCAGAATTAAGATAAACGGAGCAGTAGAAGTCCAAATTTGGAAAAACGAATTTCGCAGTCTGATTCAGAATGATCTGAATAAATTTTCTTCTGTTGACATATTTTGGTTTCGGAAACTTTTAAATTCACTGTTATTAACCGGTTTGATTTGAAATGAAATTTCACAGGAAAATAAACTTCAATATTATCAGATGAAAATTTACCAGTTGCTATATTAAAATAGACGTATTCCAAATAATAAATTTTTAATTTCAAATTTTATTGTTTAAAATTTCACAAATTTCTAGTTAAATATACTTTTAAAACCATTAAATTTTGCGGGTCGTTACAGGTTGGAATGATGCACGTGATGACTGAAGAAAGAGAACGATGATGGATAGCCTTGACACTTGTGTCAAATTGGAAATGACTAAAACAGGAGCTATGTCGGGCCAATGGAGGATTAGCTACCTCAAGTGGACACACTTCTTCGAACTACTTATTACTTGTTGTCGATTGGTGCACCCTTGATTTTGGGAGTGTTGTTTCACGGTGTTGCGGGCGCTACGGCGTTGCGTTCTCACCAGTCCGGATCAGGCGAACGGTAGTATCACTACCTTGGGTATTGCCTCATGTGCCTTGTCATACTTGTATTCCATTTATGCGCGACCACTACGATTTTGATTTGTACCTTTAGTATATGGATTGCCCTCTGGTGACTTCCGGTTTTGGGGAAACTACGGTCTTGTATATGCTTTTGGGAATAAAAATGTGTTAAGGGTGGAATGGGCCATGACTTAACGCTATTTTGATATCTTTATATTACTGATAGACATTATCTACTTATCGTACATTACTACATAGTAGATAGTTTAACGGATCCTTAAAGGATGGTTATTCCAAACATCCTTTGAGTTACTTGTATTTCAATTGCTATTTCACTTGAGTTGGATTTATTAATATGAGAATGTTAATCCTGACTCGAGTGTTTTGTGTTTTGTTTTACGCTCGGGTCAGACTGAGTAGTTCATCTTTCGAGACTCACCTTTGGAGTTGGAGCTTCGCTTGGAGATCCAACTATCTATCCAGCTTTCAGATATTCGATGATTCCAGTGATGTATTCTGATTTGTATCTGTTACCCTTCCGTTGTATCTGGTTTAACTCTGATGTATCGTATTACTCTTCTGTTGTAAACTCTGATGTATTTTATATATTCATATAGTAGCTTCATGAACTACTATCTCTTTTATTTCCGCTGCACTTATTACTCTGTGTCTGTGATCTGTGATTATATTTATTTACTGTATATGTTCAGTTTTGCCAAATTTAAATTTACAACGCGGTATTTTGAGCAATTCAATTCCGGCATGAGTGTCTACCTATACACTTATAATGGATGCGAATGGTCCAAAATACTGGGTCGTTACAAATTACAAATTAAAATTTTTTAAAATGGTTATCAAAAATCATATTTTTCCAATTTGAATCTGGTTGTGAAATCAAAACAGGAAATTATAATCATTGGATTTTGACTTATATTGGATCACCTCTGATTATTTATTATTTTTGATATAAACATTCAACGTAAACACTCGGAATTATTTTTAAAATTGATGTTATATAGTTACAATCCTATTCCATTTAGAGATCATAACCTAATTTTGATTGTATAAGGAGAGATTGAATTTTTATTTAGGGGTTGGAACCTGTAATGTAAACAGAGATGCATATACATATACACAGGCTTACATACTCAAACATATGTTATACTCATATATATTTAAACATATTAACATTCATGCAACCACTTCACTTCACGTAGTAATCACAGATATCAAGTTATGGATCAACTAAAGTTTCAAGATAGTAGTTTATTCACATATAATGTTGAACAAAGAACACTGCTTTTGAAACTGCTAGCTTGCCTTTGAAGATCTTGTATGTTGCTTAAGTTGTTTGATTTGTTTCAAGTTGTGAAATGGCAGGACTTGGTATATATTTTGCTTTGTTTTACTTAGCTTGTTCTCGAATGGAAGAAAATGAAAATAAGGTAGAGGTACTGAGGTATATAAGAGAAAGTATACTGCTGCTCTTTGTTGTACCCAACAAGCTTCTTTTCTCTTCTTTTTTTTGTTTAATTTTCTTTGGTCAGAAACTTGCTTGACAAAATTTTTGCTGTGACATTGATTATGTGTTTTGTGTTCTTGAAAGGATAGGTATTTAATGTTGTGTTTCCTAAGTTGACTACATGGATATATAGATATGCTCTTACATACCTATACTCTACATACAAACACTCATGAACATAGTTTTTGTCATACTTTTATATACATTTGTTTACTTGTATATGTCTTACCAGCATACACATACACACATTTTATATGTTTGTCATCATTTGTACATTTCCATTTGATCACTTTCACCATTTCATTTAACATATGAACATATATACTTACATATGTGTATTTTACTATTATACATGTTTCCATTTATACAAATTTTCATATATATTATTCTATATGAGCCTACATTCATATACATGCATGTTTATATACTCATATCTATGTGTTTTCAATTACCGTATACATATTTATGTACTCAAATGTATATATATGTATTTATATTGATCATCATCAACTTGTATATGCTACACACAAATTTATGGATGTTTTATCTTTAATTTATATGGTGGGGTTTATTATTTATTTTCTATGAGATTTGTCATATCCAGATATTTTAAAATTCAACGTTTATTATGGTTTTTAAATCAATTGATATATCCAGATATCTTTAATCATCAGAATTTTATTTGTTCGACAAATCAAAACTAATATTTCAATGATCTAATTTAGTTAATTACCAATTAACTACCGTTAAAAATCCGGGTCGTCACATTCATTAAATATAAATATTTCCTCAATTTCACAAATTGATTCAAATTAACTCGAGTTCCAATTCAAATTTAATTCAATCCAGTTTCTAAGTAACAAATTCAAATTATATTGATTTCAAATATAGATCTAAATCATAAAATAAACCATTTATGTTCCAATAATTTTCAAAGCTTTAATATTCAACCTTTCAAAGTTTTACAGCTCCATATAGATCTTGATTTAACCTCATTATTATTTAGTCTTGAAATATTCACTTAATAAATTCAGTATTATTTATATAAACCTTAAATTAATTTTAAACTAAGTTTTTCCTTCGATTTCTTTAAACATGGAATATCCATTTAATCACTTTAAATCAAAATATCAAGTTATATAATCAAATCTTAAATTTCAAATCTATCTAATTAAGTAGAATTCTTAATTAGATACAATTTTGATTAATTCAACTTTATCTTACTTAAATTATACAATTCCTTGAAAATCTATATAGAAATATAAACCTAGACATATTATATTAATTAAATCAACTTTATATTTAAAACTTATTTCTAAATAAAACATTTCCATTATTAAATAAAACCATATATATTCCCTTTCAAAACCAAGGAAATCATTTTAAAATATTTATATATAGACCAATTGTATTTGTATAAAATTTCCTACCCAATGGTCAAGTGATACGGATATTTATCATTTCAATCTGTAATTTAAATATATATGGGTAGATATCATTTCGACCCGCAATCCCAAATTCAATTCAAATGAAAATCGCTTGGGTTTATCATTTCAACCCATAATGAAATTCTCCTATTCTAAAGTCCGTTCAGGTATGTATCATTTCAACCCATAGTGAATTCTATACTAACATGGAACTTGTACAGTGATAATGGATATGATAATAATATAACAACAGTAACAGGCATATATCATCAATGATAAATAACAGGTAATGGTGTGATATCCCATAGGTGAACAATTACAATTAATAACATATATACAATTTAAATAACTACAGCATCATATTTCAATTGTCGTTAAATGGAAATTAAATATAATAAATATAATAACGTTAATCGTGAGTGATTGCTCACCTTTCGAGGCTAGAGATGAACGAAAAATACGATGAGTTACGAATCCAAAGCAAGGTGAGATGGGCACGAATTTGACGATCAAAACTGGTAGATAGAATCGATGAAATAAATCAGAACAGGTTCGTAGAAGATAATTGGAATAATTGAATAGATACAACATATGAAATTATATATGTATATATACAAAATCATATTCTAAGTTCAACCCATATTTAATTAAATATATGTATACACACACACACTTAAGAATCATTATTCTTAAGATAAAATATTTAAAAATCGAAGATATATTATTTTCAAATCAATATTTATATATATTTTAAAAGTAAGATCCAAGTATACTTTATTAAAAATATATATAGATTAAAACATATACCGGCTATCAACCCAAACACGTGAGAACTACCCAAATCTAATACCATTTATTCTTCATATAACCAACAACTATTATAACTTAAGTATATATAAGACTGTTCCAAAGTTAAAGTTATACGCAACTTATATAATATACAAATGGAACCAAATATATAGAAACATTCTTAACTCTCAACAGACTAACATATAATCATATATATTTAAACTTACTGATCAACAACCCATAATTTATTTACCCAGACTAAACAACTAATATATTACTAAACTATTATTACTAATCATATATATTATATATGCACAAACTGATATATATCAACATATTAAAACTATTTGAACTTATAAATAGAATATATAACTTACTTTATATAAAGTATAACTAACAAAATATAAATATATATAATACTGTATATAAATCACTTATTTAATAAATACGTTGATATAACAGACATATGTAAATATATATACTATACAACATAAAATAACTGGACTTACATAAACCAAATATCATATAAGCTAACTCGTAACTCGCCTATGAATATATGCTTCATACGACTCATAGATTAAAACATATTCTTCTTTATAAACTGATTATATTATACATAAATATATATATATATATATATATATATATGTATGTATGTATGTATTTATGCGAAAAAATTTGCAGACTAGCTTATCAATATAATATACATAATTATCATTTAAACTTTACAACATAACTGATAATATATATAAAATATAACTTTTAAAATAAAGCATATATACAATAGACTATTAACCAAAGATGTTCAAAATAAAAATATGTACTGTAAACAAAACACTCTTTTAAAAAAATACATACCTATATAGATAGGCACGCAAATTACTATATACTATACATATATAACAAAACTCCTTTTACACATAAGATCAAATAACGTATAAGTATACTAACATAAGTTATATAGTTCCAACAGGTGATACCCAAACAAAATATAAACTTAAAATTTTGAAACTTTATATATATATTAATATATCCATGCGAATATAACTTATATAGTATTATATAACCTATACAATATATATATAAACATTTATATACGAAACAAATAATACTATACCGATACCACTTACAACTAGATTCGGCTAGAGATTATGGAGATGAAGGCTCGACACTTAAAGGGGCAAAGCATGGGGTAGCTGAGATGCAGGGAACGTGGCAGGTGGTCGGAAGATGCGGGACAAGTGGAGGAGGGGTTGCGGCTGCGAGCTGCCACGTAAGGAGGTGGATCGGTTGCGACAGGCGGGTAGGGGTTGAGGCTCGACGTGTAGGATTGCGTGGAGGAGATGCGTACTCATTGAAGACGTGACTTTTGGTGAATTGAAAGAATGAAGCTGCAAATCTCAATAGGCTTTTACAAATATTATATTAACTATTTGCTTTACAGTGAAGAAAAGGCAGAAAAACGTACAGCAATAAATACAAAGTAACGTGAGAAACGAAGGTGAAGTGACAATTCTGAAAATAGTAAAAGTCGGTGACTATTTATTTTAGCCGTTAGAAAATTGAATGGTCACAGAATGTTAAAAACTCCGGAATGGGCACCGATATTGCCATCCGTTTTCATGGGTTTCACCACGTATCGGACCTCAAAATACAAAAATAAATATACCATAGAGATCAGCACGACGAGACGATCAAAACGGCACATAGATATCAATGACTGGATCATCCGATCAAAAGTCGATAATCGGTACCGAAAATGCTGCAATTTCATACGGGAAAATCCAAACGGAGCTAGAAACGTCCGAATTTCGCGAAACGAATTTCGTAGTCAGATTCAGAGTGCTCTAAATAAAATTTCTCATATTGACATAATTAGTTTTCTGAATACTTTTAAATTCAACTGTTATTAACCGATTTTAAATTGAAAAAAATTTCACAAGAAAATAAACTTCAATATTAACAGATGAAAATTTACCAGTTGCTATGTTTAATTAGACGTATTCCAAATATTAAATTTTTATTTTTAAATTTTATTGTTTAAAATTTCACAAAATTTCAATTAATTTAATAAATAAAACCACAAAAATTTTGGGTCGTTACAAGAACTATCTACTATGTAGTAATATACGCTATTACAATATATCTATAGTAAAGTAAAAGTATTAAAATAGCGTTAAGGTGTTACCCATGTTGCCCTTAACACATTGTATATATTCCCGTAGTCTATACAATGTCGTACGCTCCTCCTTAATGTGAGGAATGCGGATTACGGATCTTGATGCAGCCCAAGTCTTAGGTCGCGAGCGACCTAACGTGCTGTTAAGTCGCGTGCGACCTAACGAGGAAGATAACAGGCTTAATCAGGGGGATAAGTCGTTGGAACGACCTAACAAGCTAAATCAGTGGGATAAGTCGCTGGAACGATGTAACAACCCACCTTTTTGGACGTTTCAAATCGACAACAAACCACACATGTCAGACTCAAACCATTCAAAAGGGAGGATTGTTAATGGGGTAAATAAGAAAAAAAGAAAACAAAACATAGAATCTCGCAGCGGAATAACAAAATATAATAATCAAATAAACAGTTCATGAAGCTGTTTTACAAATAACATTTGATTACACTTTTACAATTCAAATCAGAGTTATACATACATCAGAAATAAACAAATAATGCAACAGAACATAGAATGTAGTGAAATAATAAATAGCAATAATATACTGAATCTTCGTCTTCGTCCTCCAGAAAATAAGTGTCTTCACTAAACTGAAATACTCGGTCTGACCCGAGCGTAAAGTAAAACAAGAACACTCGAGTCAGGACTAACATTCTTATTTAAGTAAGTCAACTCAAGTGAAATGTACAGATAACTCAATAAGTGAAATGCTTAGGTTTAAATAAACATCATCTTTCACACTATAAATCAGTTCAGTTCAAATACCGACTTTATGTTCGTTTCCAATCGATTCATTATCAAATCCAACTTCAGATTTCAATTTTTCACTTAAAGCTATTAAGTTATAATCAAACAACAAGTTTAAATCTAAAAAATCCAATTAAAACTTTCATTAAATCGATTAAATTTCAATTTCATAATTTCAAGTTCAAACACAAATTTAAACTTACAATATTTCAATTTTATTTCTAAATCAATTTATTTAAACCCAAAGTGGTTTTATATCGGGTATGTATCATTTCAATCCAAAGTGATTTTGCTAACATATCACATGTGTCACATATCGTAAACAACATAAGTGAATATTTCAAATTCTAACATAACATATAAATATATAACATGACATATATACAAGGAACTTGCAAGGTGATTTACAATAAATTAACATGGCATATCATTTTTCACAAACATAACACATTATTTCCACATAGCATATGTGACATGTTATTAACATAGCATGTGCAACATATGATTTTATTAACTAACACATTTCTTTCAACATAGCATAGGTGGTGTATTTCAACAAGGCATATACAAATATTTTTTCTAACATAACACATTTTTTTACATATCATATGTGATGTATTTCAACATGGCATATAAAAATATATTTTTCTAACATAACACTTTTTTTTACATATCATATGTGATGTATTTCACATACATATGTGACAATTAATCAAATCAACATAACATACTACTTGTGACATATAAAACATCATGTGCATGTGAATATCATAACACAAATTCAAGGGATCATAACAACATATATCACATATTCATATCTAAAGCAAACATTTCTTATAACATTTCGATGTTTATTTACCTAACAATAAAAATGTTAATCGTGAGTGATTGCTCACCTTTCGAGGTTAGAGAGTTTTTGACAACACAAATATGTAGATCCTAGTTGAAATCCAAACACGACAAGCTAACCAATCTTATCCATAGCAACAATCTAATAGAAAAGCAAAGCACGACAATGCACATCGAACTGATTGAGTTTTCTTCTTTTTTTTAGAGAGATGAAGCAAGGGGAATTTGTGGATTTAGAAATTTTGGAGTTTATGTTGTTTTGAGGATGGAGGAAGTGTGATCAGAAAGCTTCCGATAGAGGAATGAGAAACAATATGTACGTACTTTGGCTTTGTTCTCTAGTGGGATATTGAAAAGTCAACAGGTTGGAAAGTGGGAAGGTGATAAAAGAATACAAAAATAAAGTAAGCTTTTCAAAGAAACGACGTGGTTATGTGTTTAATAAATATAAACATGAACAGTCTAGCATGAATGATGCATGTGAATTAAATCTGAATTGTTAATGGACGAATTAGTGCAGGCAGAAGTTATGAAAAAGAGTGAACACTAAAAGTTGTAAATTGTAAAAATAAATGCTTAGATGCAAATACAAGAGGTATATAAGAATTAGGTCGAATAAAAGTGGGTAAGAGAATGTATAACTAACAATAAGAATGGAAAATGAATATATAGAGAATAAATGAATGTTTTATGAAATAAAGAGAGAGGTTTTTTTTTAATATGAATAGCTGAAATGTGAGAGTAAACAAGGCATAAAAATATGAATGAGATAGTAGTTAGAAAAGGCAATAGAATATGAAACGTGTATGGATATGAATTCATGATGAACATCACCTTTCATACTTCAAAAGGAATTTAATGTCACATTAATTCAATATGGAAATATTTTTCAATTCAATTAATTTCTTTAACTCCAAATCAACTCAACTTTACACCTATCTAAAAGTTTTATTAACATACAGTAAATAAAATTTGAACACACCAATTAAAGTAACGATGACCACCGCTACATAAAATAAAAGGAGAACCATGATTCCAAATTCCAATTCAAAATCAGCGTTTTTCTCAGCGCACAATCATGAACATAAAATATTTAATTTAATCTAAATTTTACGATTAGCATTAAAATCACTTCTATACTGCCAAAGATTACTATTCAACGACCGTAAAATATTGCATCAAAATTCAATTTTTTTTTCTTTTTATAAAATTACACTTACTTTAAAAACAACAACGTTTATTTTGTTTTTCATTAAAACATACTTTTTTTTAACAATAACGTACATATCTTTCGTTAAATCCATTAATTACAATTAATGGTTTTTTTTGCCTCTTTAATATTGAAAGATTCCAAATCGACATAGTTTTAATTAGTTTCAAAATTACACTTTAAAGCAGATCCTGTACATTTCATTCATTAAACGCCATTAAGTTCAATTAAATTATCTTTCCCTTTTATTGAAAGATTTCAAATTAAATCCACGGCAATAAATTTCAACATTAAAACTTAAAACGGAAAATAATTAATGGATAGATAATAAAAACAATTGAATTCTTTTTACAGTAACTTAAATACATTTGTAGAATTGTTGTTTACACATAAGATAATTAAAACAACCGAAGTCTTTTTACAGTAACTTAAATACATTTATAGAACCGTTGTTTACACATAAGAGTTATAAAGTAACTTGCTTAAATAGATTATTTTCCTACTCTTGTAATCCATCTGTATGCTAAAACATAGTTCAAATATACATATATTTCTTCCTTTAAATCAATCATTCTATTCTTTATTTTAATGAAATTAAACCTACATTCACAAATGAAACATTCATTTCATTTGATATACATGTTCTTTTCATTAAATCAACTTTCCTTATATTTTCATAAAACATAAGCTACATTTAATTACACCTATTAATTTACAATTTGGTGTTCTCTCTACCATTAATCGAAATTATTCAATTACATTAATTTCAATTGTTTACAAAGGTGAATTTAAAATGAACAAAATAAATGTAATGAGAAATAGAACAATTATTTCCTATCTAATAGTAATTTAAACATAATTACACACTATTGGATACAAACAGAAATTATACATTTCTTACCAAATAATATTTTCTCGTCTCTGCAATCAATCTTTCAGCTACCAAAAATTTCAAATAAATAAACATATGATTTCTTATTTAATAAAGAAACATTTATTATTCTTCATTAACATTTATTATTTCAATCAATTGGAAATTTACATTCAGACAATTGTTAATTTCACTCAAACCAACGCTATTAAAATACACACTAGCATTTGATATCATCCTTACATTATTGCAAACATGTTTCATTAATAGAATTTTTACTTAAGCTCATAACTTGGATTATAATTAAATTTGTATCAGTAAAATCTTACAAAAAAATTCCTAACAATTTTATTCAAAAATCTTATTTAATTTAATATTTTTAAATGTTTAAAAATACGGGTCGTTACAAACGAGCTAACGAGTTAAAGGATAAGGCGCTCAAGCGAGCTAACGAGTTACTCATTCCTTTAGGTCGCTCCGACTTTTCGAGTACCGGCTTTGATGAGTTACGACCTAGGTTAGGTCGCGAGAATGAATTACGACCTATGATAAGTCACAGAGAAGAGTTACAACCTATGTTAGGTCGCGGAGAAGAGATACGACCTATGTTAGGTCGCGGAAGCGAGTTACGACCTATGTTAGGTCGTTGATGTGTATGCCGCAAGATCAATGAAGTTATGCTATTCTTAGGTCGCATCTGAAGTTAGGTCGCTCGATCTTATGACGTTGGAAGATAGGTCGCTACCTTGTATTTTAGGTCGTTTATGTTAAGTCGCATGTGTTGTAATTTTCTTATGTTTTTTAAGTCTTAGGTCGTACCTGGTTAGGTCGGCCGTGTATGTACTAGGTCATTTCTTTGTTGTAACGAGTATGTTGTTAGGTCGTTGATCTTTTAGGTCGTTGGCGACCTATGTTAGGTCGGTGAAGGCTTTGTGATGTGTTGTGTTGTAATGTTTTAGGTCCCAGGTGTTAGGTCGTCCACGACCTATGTGTTGGTGTTGAGTCATGTGGGATGTAAGCCTATAAATAGGCGGGTTGTGTCATTTGTAATGATTGATTGATTTTGAATAAAACTTTGTTGAGTGCTTTGTGCCACTTGTCAAATTGGTAGTTGAGTGTGATCTCCTATCTCCACCTTCGGCATTCGAGTGCGCTCGAATCAACGATTGTTGAAGTCGATTCGCGGAATCAAGTGCGCTTGATCAACGTCGAAGAATCATAGATCTTTAAACACGGTATCGTGCGCGATCAACGTGTTTGAGATTGCTAGAATCCGGTATCTTTGGATCAACGGATTTGGGCCTTTGGTCTCTTTCAATTTCCCGATTGCTACTTTCATCGATTCATCCATTTTTGTTATCCGCTGCTGCATCATTTGGTATCAGAGCTAGACTTAGCCAATCATAGCTAAGCCGAGTCTTGGAGCCAATTACTATTGAAGAGTTCAAGCCGAGCCAATCAAGTTAGGCCGAGCTAGTTGAAGTGTGAAGTTCAATTGAAGTACAAGCCGAGAGTTAAAGTTTGTGAGATTTGATAATGCCACCGAGAAGAGCTAATCGCCATCAGAATATTGAAGCATTGTATAGAAGAGAAGAAGCCGAGCAAATGGAACAACGCATCAATGAAAATTTTGATGATGGTATTGGGAAGTTAGAGAAACTGATGAATGATATGAATCAAGGACAAAGGAGGAGGTCGCCAGTCTCGAACCATGGAGGAAACAGAGTTTCGCCATTTGTTACGGAAGCGAGGAGGGTGTCGCCACAATCTTATCGAGAAAGAAGATAATCTTCAGTTTCATTGGGAAGAGAACATCATGAGTATAGAGATGAAGAGAGAAGAACTCCACATGAGTTTGAACATGAACCATACCGTGATGGTGAAAGACAAAGTAGAAGAGATATGCGTGATCATAGAGATATGGGTGGTCGAGATCGTTATCGAAGTACATCTGTTTTTGATGAAGATGGTAGTAGATGTAGTGTTCATTCTCAAGACCGAGACCAAGTGCGGAATGCATATCGGGATGTTGAAGATGATCGTCGATAGGAATCGGGGATGAAAACTGAAATTCCAGAATTCAAGGGTGGAATGGTACTGGAAGAATTTTTGGATTGGTTGTCTAATGTGGAAGAAATTTTTGACTTCAAAGAAGTACCCGAGCATCGTAGAGTAAAGTTGGTTGCTATGAGATTGAAAGGAAGAGCTATGGCATGGTGGCAGCAAACTATACTTACACGGGAGAGAATGGGGAAGTCAAAGATTGAGTCATGGGAGAAGATGAAGAAGTTGATGAAAGCTACTTTCTTACCATACAATTATCAATCTCTTATGTATCAAAGTTTGCAGAACTTGAGATAGGGAACAAAGTCAGTGAATGATTATGCGGATGAATTTTATCAATTAATTGCGAGGAGTGATATCATGGAGATGGAGGAGCAGTTAACAGCTAGATTTGTTGGAGGGTTGAGAATGCAGATTCAAGATATAGTGAATATGTTTGATCCCAGATCTTTTGCTGAAGCACATCAAAAAGCTATCGCTTGGAAGAAACAAGGAAGGAGAGGTGGTGGTGTGCTTACAAATTCCAACAATCCAATGAAAGGGGCTAGTAGCAATGCGAATGTTTCGAAGGCTATTACAAAACTGGTTGTTAATGAAGTTGCTAAGAACAAAATCAATAGTGGTATCAAATGTTTCAATTGTCTGGAGATTGGTCACAAAAGCAATGAATGTCCAAAGCCAAAGAAGCGAGTGATGGTTGCTGAGGCAGAGGATGAGGAGGTAGAAGCTGAATGTTCTAATTCACTACATGATGAGGAGGAAGAAAATGTGTCGGGAGATGAAGGGTATTCATTGATGATGAAGAGGTCGTGTTTGACACCAAAGCAAGAGGATGATTCAAGTTGGTTGATGAGTAACATCTTTCAGTCAACGTGCACTATCTTGGGAAGGGTTTGTAAGTTTGTTATTGATGCAAGAAGTTGTGACAATATTATCTCTACAGAAGCTGTGAAGAAGTTAGCGTTGAAGACTGAGAATCATCCGAAACCTTACAAGTTAGCTTGGTTGAGGAAAGGTGGGGAGGTGAAAGTTGGACGAAGAGCTTGTGTGAATTTTTCGATTGGGAAGAAATACAAAGATGAAATTTGGTGTGATGTTGTGTATATGGATGTATGCCATCTGTTGTTGGGGAGACCATGGCAGTATGATAGAGCGGTACAACATGATGGTCGTACTAACAGTTACAGTTTCATGTTTGAAGGCACAAAAATCACTTTAATTCCTAAGAAGCGACAACAAGAAGAATGCAAGTTGGAGGAGATTGAAGAGCTGAAAACTTTGTTATCATTGAAGGAGTTTGTTAAGGAAGTAGAAGACGAGCCTGAAGTGTTTTTGTTGATTGGACGTGAGAGTAATGAAGTGGTTGAAATTCCTGAAGAAGTGAAACCAGTGCTGGAAGAATTTGACGATGTATTTCCTGAAGAGCTACCAACAGAGTTACCGCCATTGAGGGACATACAACACCAAATAGATCTTGATCCAGGAGCTGTGTTACCACATAGATCACACTACAGAATGAGTCCAAAGGAACACGAGGAGTTGAGAAGGCAAGTGGAAGAGTTGCTTGAACAGGGGCGTGTACAGGAAAGTTTAAGTCCTTGTGCGGTGCCAGCTTTGTTAGTGCCGAAGAAGGATGGTTCGTGGAGGATGTGTACGGATAGCTGGGCACTCAACAAAATAACTGTCAGATACAGATTTCTGATGCCAAGGCTTGATGATTTGTTGGATCAGTTGAGCGGGGTTACTGTAATGACCCTAAAATAAAATAAAATAAAATAATATATATTTATATTAGGAAATTCTGAGATATATAAATATATATATTGCATTAAAACAGAAAAGAATTTGGCAATAAATAAAATTTGCATGGGAGCTTCTGTTTGATAAAATGCAAGGAATTAAGGTGATTAGAAGAAAAATTGGAACTCAAAATAAATATAGCTTTATGTTCAAAGAATTATGTAAATATATATACATTTAATATATATGGGGTATTTGCTGTTTTATATAAAGATAGAATGAAATGAAGTTTAATAAAAAATTGTGGTAAATGTCTTATAATTATGCTGGAAATAATTAATATAATATGTGTGATTTTTATTTAAAAATAGAAGGAGTTACTGATTTTTACAAAGAGGCAGAAATATATATACATACAGAATCAAATAAAAATTTGATTATCTTATATTTATTTCAAGAAAATAATATGGGTGAATGATTTTTACATTACATAATAAAGTATGATAGTATTCATGATTGAATGGAGATAATAGATAGGTAGAAAATACAAAGGAGATTTTCAGATTCCTTAAACTTATAAAAAGAAATGAATAAAGGATCACATGCATATGGCATGAATAAAATGGAGACATGAAAATAGCATGCAGTGTTAAAAATGCATGATCCCTGAAATAACTAATTAAAGCAACCTAATTAAGTGTGCATTTCCAACTTAGGACCACACAGGAATGTGATGTGTAAATAAACATCTAAGGGTATCAGGGGAATTACCAATTTTCTTAAACCCTAGAATGGAATTATAAATAACTGCACATAGCCAAAACCATCACTCTCTCGAGATCAAAACAAAAATAAAATAAGCAAGGAGAAACATTAGCTTGAGGCTTTGGGGGATTTACTGTTCTAAGAAATTAAGGCAGTGAAAGGAAAAACATAATGTGAGTATTTATCCTTTGTATGCAATGGCATTAAGTCCTATTGCAGGCAGCCTAAAATATTATGAGTCATTTAAATCTCTAAAATGATTTGTTATGGGTGATATGGATGTTTGTTTGTGCATTTTTGATTGGAGCATTAATCTGTAAGTGGGCTTTTAGAGTTAACATGTTTTGAACATTCTTGTTCTATCTTATCATCATTAAACATGGATATAGATTAAATAGGGGAACATGGGGTTGAACCAGAAGATATACAAGTAGTTATATCTTTCTGAAATATGAATGAAAGAAAAACTAAATTGGTCACTTGGGAGTTAGTCAATGATCTGCTTACTTCAGGTGGGAGCAAGTATATGCATGGTGCAACTGCTCCCTGAGGCCTTTGTGTGTTGGAAATAATTAAGTAACCTGGGAGTTTCCTTCACAATGCATACATAGTGTTCATTTGACAAGGAGTTAAAGACCATAAAATAAATGGGGACAGGGGTTTAAAAATATGGGTTATAAATATTCAGATATGGTGTTAGATTTAATCAAGATAAACATTGTTCATTGATTAATTGCTGGGTGAAATCTGGAGTATAAAACCTGAATTTACTTATCTAAGATTTGGTGAGGATGATTTAAGAATTGTACACATGATTATTTTAATTGTTTGCTGTGTATTGTTTAATTTGTTGAAAGTGATTTTGTATCTCTTTGTATGAACCAAAACATGCTAAGTATAAAACCTGTTAAACTAAGAAGGCATTGCAAGATTACTAAAATTATGAATATGTATACAAAATTGAAGAATGCTCATACCAGTGTAAACTGACCCTTTTGGTTGCCCTTGCAATCATCTGGGTGTCTCAAAAATTCTTTGGGGCAGCTAAATGATTTGCTTGCAGGAAATTGAAGTTGGCTTGATGAGTAAAGAAGGCATTGGCTGCTAGTATAAATAAGAGAGACTTGTTTTAAAATTTGCAGTTGCATTGTAAGGAAATTACTAGACAAAATTCTATTTTCTGTAATTGAAGTTACTTGTAGGAAATTTTCTAAGTATTTGGGGTTGAAAATATGTACTTAAGCAAAACTTGTTGTGAGTGATCATTGATGATGTTTGGTTAACTACTAATTTATTTTATGAATGTCTGGTTTGGAGAAAATAAGGAGATAGACATATCATATACATATGATATGTGCATATATATATTTGATCACTGATTTTTATTGCCTATATTTTGCCTTATGGAAATTAAACAGCTAAGGGGATTGATTTTCTTTGAAATAAACTCTTAAGATTTTAGTAGAATATTCAAGTGAAATGAATTTGTGCATGGCAGGTAGATGATACTGGCATGTGCATGAATTCTGGAAGTTTGTATGTAATTGAGTATTTAAATATCAATTTTTAAACCTTTGAGACGTCTGTCATAAAAATTTAGACGTCTGTTACAAAAAATTTGAGATGTCTGAATTTAGTTTAAAATGTTTTTTACTCTCTGTTTCAATTTTAGATCTCTGAGCCGTCTGTCATAAAAATTTAGACGTCTGAGATCAAATTTAGAAGTCTGTCATAAAAATTTAGACGTTTGAGATCGAATTTAGACGTCTGTTACAAAAATTTGAGATGTTTGAATTTAGTTCAAAATGTTTTTTACTCTCTGTTTCAATTTTAAACCTCTGAGACGTCTGTCATAAAAATTTAGACGTTTGAGATCAAGTTTAGACGTCTGTCATAAAAACTTAGACGTTTGAACTGCTGATTTTGCCTAGTTTGCCTATTTTCGAGTAAATGTCCAAGATTTATCGATTTTTGTCGATCCGACTTATTGTTATTAATTATTATTGACTTTGATAACTATCATGAGATTAAGTAAATGCTATTTTATTGATAATAGAATTATCTAGGCAGATAAATATATATAAGTGTTATAATTTGCCAAAGTATACCTCTGGTAGTAGAACAAGACTTAGAAAAGAGACAAGTGACTATGTCAATAGCTTGTATGGTATTTTGATTTCTATTTGATTTAAATTCCCTCTGATAAAAAAAATAATAAAGAAACAATTGTATATCATCAAATATACAATTGACTTAATTCGTTTGTACACTGATATGATTATATTGGTAAAACCAGGGTCTTGGGAAAAATATTTGGAAATTATATAAATATTCAAATATAAGAAGAATTGGGGTTTAGTGGTGAATTCCTCTTGAAAGTTTAAAAAAAAAATCTATGTGTTATAGAGTGAGGGTCACCACAGTTGGTATCAGAGCTATGTTTTGAACAACATAGTAAATATTATTGTATGCATATGGATGTTTCAATGCATTGTTTGAATTATTGATGTTGAATGCTTTTGTTTTATGACTGAATAAAAAAATATATATATACATGTGTACATGTGATACATGCACAGTGTGCACAGAAATAAAAATGAACCAAGTAAAGACACCAAAAATAATAGGGGTAAATAAACTAATGTAAAAATCATATTTATAGCATTATGGTAGGACCAAGGCACCATACAGGTGCAGGATCATCACGAGAGCCACCTGTGATGAGCATGGAGGATTTTGTGAGAGCTTTAAGGGATAGAATGGCACCAAGGCAAGACAATCCTCATGAGGAACTCTCCAAACTGCTTAAGACATGTACCACTTTGGGAGGAAATGATTTTAAAGGTACTGAAGGAGCTATAGGTGTTCAAACTTGGATAAGAACTATGGAGAGGGTCTTCACAGATATGCAAATCAATGACCAGAGGAAGAGACAGATAGCTTCAAGGAAATTGAAGGGGGTTGCACTGGATTGGTGGGAAGTTGTGACAGCAGGAAGACAAGAGGATACTATCACTTGGAATGATTTCAAGGACATGCTTGAGGCCAGATTTGTCCCAGCATCTGCCAAGGCCACACTGCTTGAAGACTTTATCAGATTAAGGCAAGGAAGCATGAGTGTGAATGAATACACTCAGAAGTTTGAAGCATTATCCAAGTATGGACCGGTGTTAATAGGGAATGCAGAAGCAAAGAATGCAAGGTACATTCAAGGCTTGAACCCTAGTTTGTCAAGGGCGATGTTGCCATACAAGGACAAAACCTTTGATCAAGTAATTGATCTAACTCTCTCATTTGAGCAACATGACACTGCAAGAGAGAAATTCAGGAATATGAAGCTCAATAAGAAGAAGGGTGGTCAGAACAAAGTGCAACCTTATGACAAGAGAAATGCAAGTAAAGGAGTTAAGAAAGGGGAAGGAGCAACAACACTTGAAAACAAGAAATTCACTCATTGTTTTAATTGTGGAAAAGCTGGACATTATAGTAACCAATGCCCTGACCCCAAGATACCCAGAGGAGGCTGCTATAATTGTGGAAAGATGGGTCATCTCAAGAAGGATTGCCCAGAAACCAATAGAGGAACAGCAAGGGTAGGAGCTTTGGCAGCAAGTAACACTGGGAATGTTGGGCAACTTGAAGGTATAATTTTTATTCATACCCAACCAATATCAGTAATATATGACACTGGTGCCTCACATTCACTAATATCTTTGGAAATTGTAAAGAAGTTAACACTTGCATGTGTTTCCATTGATCAGCCCTTGGTTGTACACAGTCCCATAGGGAGTCATTGTATGTTGGGGATGAAGTGTATGGGTCTGAAATTAATTATAGGGGGTTATGAATTTAATTCAGATCTATATACCTTAAATTATCCTGGTATTGGGATTATTTTGGGGGTAGATTGGTTAATGAGAAATAAAGCAATTTTAAATTTAGAAAACCTTACTATTTCTTTGGAAACAAATGAAGGCAAAAGAATTACCATCTTAAGTGAAATAGCAAAGAATACATGTTTTAATAAAATTTGGAGTATTAATGAAGTTCAAAAGGAATTAAAAATAGAGGAAATCCCGGTAGTCAATGGATATATAGATGTGTTTGGAGAAGTGAAGGGAATTCCTCAAAACAGACCAGTTGAATTTAGAATAAAATTAATTCCTGGAACAAATCCAATCATTAAGAAGCCTTATAGAATGGGTCTAAAAGAGTTGGTAGAATTAAAACATCAACTAGAAGAATTAGAAGAAAAAGGATTCATAAGATCAAGTAGTTCCAGTTGGGGTTCCCCAGTGCTTTTTGTTAAGAAACATGATGGAACAATGAGGTTGTGTGTAGACTACAGGGATTTAAACAAGGTAACTATTAAAAATAAGTACCCACTGCCTAGAATAGATGATCTATTTGATCAATTGCACGGAGCTAAAATATTTTCAAGGCTAGACTTAGCCTCTGGATTTCACCAAATGAAAGTTGCAGAGGAAAGCATTGAGTACACAGCCTTCAATACAAGGTATGGCCTTTATGAATTTCTAGTAATGCCATTTGGCTTGACCAATGCTCCCTCCTATTTTGTAGACTTGATGAATAGAATTTTTAGAGACTTTTTGGATAAGTTTGTCTTGGTATTTATAGATGACATATTAATTTATTCAAAGACAGAAAATGATCATGCCATGCACCTACATTTAGTATTATCCAGACTTAGAGAACATGAATTAAAAGCCAAGTATTCAAAGTGTACATTTTGGCAACATGAAGTAAAATTCTTAGGACACATAGTGTCACAGCAGGGAGTGAGTGTAGATCCAAGCAAGGTCATTGCAGTTCAAACATGGAGTAGACCCAAGACAGTGACTGAGGTGTGGTCATTCTTAGGTTTGGCAGGATATTATAGGAGGTTCATCAAGGATTTTTCAAGAATAGCTGCACCAATGACCAAACTAACCAAGAAGAACCAACCATATGTGTGGACCGAGCAGTGTGAACAAGCTTTTGAGAAATTAAAGCAAGCATTGGTGGAAGCTCCTATCCTACAAATCCCATAAGCAAATGAAGGAATGGTTGTATACACTGATGCTAGTGGGTCTGGGTTAGGTGCAGTGCTTATGCAACATGGCAAGGTAGTGGCATATGCATCAAGACAGCTTAAACCCAATGAAACCAAATATGCAACTCATGATCTAGAATTAGCTGCAATAGTGTTTGCACTAAAACTATGGAGGCATTATTTGCTTGGGGCAAAATTTGAATTATTCACAGATCATCAAGCATTGAAATATTTATTTTCTCAAAAAGATTTAAATTTGAGGCAAGCAAGGTGGTTGGAGTTTCTAGCTACATATGATTTAGATATTTTGTACACTCCTGGAAAAGCTAATAGAGTGGCAGATGCTTTGAGCAGAAATCATGTTAGATTAGCCAGTCTGATGATTGATGAGTTTAAAAATCTTGCAGTGCTTGGGGAGGCAGATATATACAGCAAGGATGCAGTGAATTTTAAAGAACATGGTGATATGGTAGAGTATGGTACACTGGGAATAATCACAGTGAAGTCTAATCTGGTGGAGAAAGTTGGTAGCATGCAAGATCAAGATCAACGTCTAAAGGAGAAGAAAGAAATGTTATTAAATAACATTGAGTCAGAGAATTTTAAAATAGATTCCCAAGGTTATTGAGGAAAAATGATAAGATTTGTGTACCAAACATTGCAGAGTTGAAGGAAGAAATCATGAATGAGCATCACAAGACCAGGTACACCATACACCCTGGTGGTACTAAGATGTATCATGATTTAAAAAGAGGCTACTGGTGGCCAGGGATGAAGCAAGCAGTGGCAAGATATGTGGCAAAGTGTTCCACATGTCAACAAATTAAAGCAGACTACCAAAAGCCTTCTAGCATGTTACAACCTTTGGAGGTACCTCAGTGGAAATGGGAAAGTATTTCCATGGATTTTGTGGATGGTTTGCCTAGAACTAAGAAAGGAAATGATAGTATATGGGTAATTGTTGATAGACTAACCAAATCAGCTCACTTTGTCCCTGTCAGTTCAGATAGGAATGCATTTAAGCTTGCACAATTGTTTATTAAGGAAGTGGTGAGGCTACATGGTATACCCAAGACCATTGTAAGTGATAGAGACACTTTGGTCACCTCAAGATTTTGGGAAAGCTTCCAAGAAGCAATGGGAACACAACTTTGTTTAAGCATTGCCTACCATCCTCAAAGTGATGGGCAAACAGAGATAGTGAATAAAATATTGGAAGATTTACTTAGAGCATGTGTGCTTGATTTTGGGGGTAATTGGGAGGATCATATTCATTTGGCAGAATTCACTTACAACAATAGCTATCAATCAACCATAGGAATGGCTCCCTTTGAAGCCTTGTATGGGAGACCCTGCATGTCTCCTGCCTGTTGGTTGGAAGCAGGAGAAGGTGTACTATTGGGGCCAGATCATGTTAAAGAAACCACCAACATGATTGAATTGGTTAGACATAGAATGAAGGCAGCACAATCAAGACAGAAGTCTTATGCAGATAGAAAGAGAAAGCCAATGGAGTTTGAAGTAGGAGAGCATGTTTTTCTGAAAGTATCACCAATGAAGAAAGTGTTCATGTTTGGAAAATCTGGTAAACTATCACCAAGATTTGTAGGACCATATGAAATTATGCAGAGAATTGGTGCTATGGCCTACAGACTTAAGTTACCTGAGGAGTTGAGTGGTGTGCATCCTGTATTTCATGTTTCTCAATTGAGAAAATGGGTGCATGATGAAGGAGCAATTCTGGAGTCACCTACTCAAGTTCAAGTCCAGAAGAATTTGGTTTATACAAATGAACCAGTAGGGATAGTTGCCAAGGAAGAGAAAAAGTTGAGGAACAAGGTGATCAAACTGGTGAAAATCCAATGGAGCTTGGACACTAATGATTGTACATGGTAGGTTGAAGATAAAATGAGGGCTAAATACCCCAATTTGTTTACTGATGGAGAGGTATGTTTAAGCAGCCTAAAATGATTTTTCTAAATATATTTATATATTGTTTGTTTTCATAAAATATGGGTATGGGGTTATGGAGTTAAAACAGGCTATGGATTAGTGCTTTAATTGGAGAAATTAGGTGAAATTATGGGGACATAATTCCTTTAAGGGGGAGGGTATGTAATGACCCTAAAATAAAATAAAATAAAATAATATATATTTATATTAGGAAATTCTGAGATATATAAATATATATATTGCATTAAAACAGAAAAGAATTTGGCAATAAATAAAATTTGCATGGGAGCTTCTGTTTGATAAAATGCAAGGAATTAAGGTGATTAGAAGAAAAATTGGAACTCAAAATAAATATAGCTTTATGTTCAAAGAATTATGTAAATATATATACATTTAATATATATGGGGTATTTGCTATTTTATATAAAGATAGAATGAAATGAAGTTTAATAAAAAATTGTGGTAAATGTCTTATAATTATGCGGGAAATAATTAATATAATATGTGTGATTTTTATTTAAAAATAGAAGGAGTTACTGATTTTTACAAAGAGGCAGAAATATATATACATACAGAATCAAATAAAAATTTGATTATCTTATATTTATTTCAAGAAAATAATATGGGTGAATAATTTTTACATTACATAATAAAGTATGATAGTATGCATGATTGAATGGAGATAATAGATAGGTAGAAAATACAAAGGAGATTTTCAGATTCCTTAAACTTATAAAAAGAAATGAATAAAGGATCACATGCATATGGCATGAATAAAATGGAGACATGAAAATAGCATGCAGTGTTAAAAATGCATGATCCCTGAAATAACTAATTAAAGCAACCTAAAGTGTGCATTTCCAACTTAGGACCACACAGGAATGTGATGTGTAAATAAACATCTAAGGGTATCAGGGGAATTACCCATTTTCTTAAACCCTAGAATGGAATTATAAATAACTGCACATAGCCAAAACCATCACTCTCTCGAGATCAAAACAAAAATAAAATAAGCAAGGAGAAACACTAGCTTGAGGCTTTGGGGGATTTACTGTTCAAAGAAATTAAGGCAGTGAAAGGAAAAACATAATGTGAGTATTTATCCTTTGTATGCAATGGCATTAAGTCCTATTGCAGGCAGCCTAAAATATTATGAGTCATTTAAATCTCTGAAATGATTTGTTATGGGTGATATGGATGTTTGTTTGTGCATTTTTGATTGGAGCATTAATCTGTAAGTGGGCTTTTAGAGTTAACATGTTTTGAACATTCTTGTTCTATCTTATCATCATTAAACATGGATATAGATTAAATAGGGGAACATGGGGTTGAACCAGAAGATATACAAGTAGTTATATCTTTCTGAAATATGAATGAAAGAAAAACTAAATTGGTCACTTGGGAGTTAGTCAATGATCTGCTTACTTCAGGTGGGAGCAAGTATATGCATGGTTCAACTGCACCCTGAGGCCTTTGTGTGTTGGAAATAATTAGGTAACCTGGGAGTTTCCTTCACAATGCATACATAGTGTTCATTTGACAAGGAGTTAAAGACCATAAAATAAATGGGGACAGGGGTTTAAAAATCTGGGTTATAAATATTCAGATATGGTGTTAGATTTAATCAAGATAAACATTGTTCATTGATTAATTGCTGGGTGAAATCTGGAGTATAAAACCTGAATTTACTTATCTAAGATTTGGTGAGGATGATTTAAGAATTGTACACATGATTATTTTAACTGTTTGCTGTGTATTGTTTAATTTGTTGAAAGTGATTTTGTATCTCTTTGTATGAACCAAAACATGCTAAGTATAAAACCTATTAAACTAAGAAGGCATTGCAAGATTACTAAAATTATGAATATGTATACAAAATTGATGAATGCTCATACCAGTGTAAACTGACCCTTTTGGTTGCCCTTGCAATCATCTGGGTGTCTCAAAAATTCTTTGGGGCAGCTAAATGATTTGCTTGCAGGAAACTGAAGTTTGCTTGATGAGTAAAGAATGCATTGGCTGCTAGTATAAATAAGAGAGACTTGTTTTAAACTTTGCAGTTGCATTGTAAGGAAATTACTAGACAAAATTCTATTTTCTGTAATTGAAGTTACTTGTAGGAAACTTTCTAAGTATTTGGGGTTGAAAATATGTACTTAAGCAAAACCTGTTGTGAGTGATCATTGATGATGTTTGGTTAACTACTAATTTATTTTATGAATGTCTGGTTTGGAGAAAATAAGGAGATAGACATATCATATACATATGATATGTGCATATATATATTTGATCACTGATTTTTATTGCCTATATTTTGCCTTATGGAAATTAAACAGCTAAGGGGATTGATTTTCTTTGAAATAAACTCTTAAGATTTTAGTAGAATATTCAAGTGAAATGAATTTGTGCATGGCAGGTAGATGATACTGGCATGTGCATGAATTCCGGAAGTTTGTATGTAATTGAGTATTTAAATTTCAATTTTTAAACCTTTGAGACGTCTGTCATAAAAATTTAGACGTCTGTTACAAAAAATTTGAGATGTCTGAATTTAGTTTAAAATGTTTTTTACTCTCTGTTTCAATTTTAGATCTCTGAGCCGTCTGTCATAAAAATTTAGACGTCTGAGATCAAATTTAGACGTCTGTCATAAAAATTTAGACGTCTGAGATCGAATTTAGACGTCTGTTACAAAAATTTAAGATGTCTGAATTTAGTTCAAAATGTTTTTTACTCTCTGTTTCAATTTTAAACCTCTGAGACGTCTGTCATAAAAATTTAGACGTCTGAGATCAAGTTTAGACGTCTGTCATAAAAACTTAGACGTCTGAACTGCTGATTTTGCCTAGTTTGCCTATTTTCGAGTAAATTTCCAAGATTTATCGATTTTTGTCGATCCGACTTATTGTTATTAATTATTATTGACTTTGATAACTATCATGAGATTAAGTAAATGCTATTTTATTGATAATAGAATTATCTAGGCAGATAAATATATATAAGTGTTATAATTTTCCAAAGTATACCTCTGGTAGTAGAACAAGACTTAGAAAAGAGACAAGTGACTATGTCAATAGCTTTTATGGTATTTTGATTTCTATTTGATTTAAATTCCCTCTGATAAAAAAAATAAATAAAGAAACAATTGTATATCATCAAATATACAATTGACTTAATTCGTTTGTACACTGATATGATTATATTGGTAAAACCAGGGTCTTGGGAAAAATATTTGGAAATTATATAAATATTCAAATATAAGAAGAATTGGGGTTTAGTGGTGAATTCCTCTTGAAAGTTTTAAAAAAAATCTATGTGTTATAGAGTGAGGGTCACCACAGTTACTATCTTTTCGAAGATCGATTTGAAGAGTGGTTATCATCAAATTTGAATTAGAGCAGGGGACGAATGGAAGACAGCATTCAAGACGAGAGAAGGATTATATGAGTGGCTAGTCATGCCGTTTGGTCTTTCGAATGCACCTAGTACATTTATGCCGGTGATGAATCAGATCTTTAGACCATTTATTGGAAAGTTCGTGGTGGTGTATTTTGATGATATACTGATATATAGTAGAAGCAAAGAAGAACATTTACATCATCTGAGAGAAGTGTTGATGACACTGCGACAGGAACAATTTTATGCTGCAACGAAGAAATGCATGTTCATGACGCATAGTGTTTTAATTTTGGGATATGTTATTTCCGAAGGAGGTATACAGGTGGATCAGAATAAAGTTGAAGCAATCAGAAATTGGCCACAACCCAGTACGATAACAGAAGTTAGAAGCTTTCATGGTTTAGCATCATTCTACCAAAGATTTATTCCACACTTCAGTAGCGTGATGACACCTGTTACTGATTTATGAAGGGGAAGCAATTTTCATGGTCGGAGGAAGCAGGGTTTGCTTTGAGAGAATCAAGGAACTATTGACGACAACACTAGTATTACCAGATTTTCAGTTGTTGTTTGAATTACATACTGATGCATCTAAAGTTGGGATTGGAGGGGTGTTAAGTCAGACGGGACGTCCTATTGCATATTTCAGTGAGAAGCTATTGGGAGCCAAGATGAGATATAATACTTATGATGTGGAATTCTATGTTATTGTTCAAGCTATAAAACATTGGAGACACTATTTGTTCCATAAAGAATTTGTTCTATATACTGATCATGAAGCACTGAAACATTTGTAGGGGCAGGAGAAGATTGCAGTCAAGCATGCTTCGTGGATCGCATACCTGCAATAATTTACATTTGTGGTGAAGCAAAGTCGGGAATTACAAACCGTGTGGCAGATGCACTGAGTCGAAGGAATCATTTGTTGACTACAATGAAAGTTGAGGTGACAGGGTTTGATGTGTTGCCAGAATTATTTGTTGATGATCCTTACTTTGCGAAGTTAGTAGATGAAGTCAAGGAGGGAAAGACGGATGCATTTGTGTTGGTGGATGGTTTTCTTTTTAAGGAAAATTGATTGTGCATACTAGAGGGCAGCTTACGAATGAAGATTGTGAAGGAGTTGCATGAGGAAGGTCATGTGGGTAGAGCTCGTACTTTGCAATTGATTTCTCAATCTTATTATTGGCCTTCGTTGAAGCGGGAAGTTGAAATGTTTGTGGAGAGATGTCATATTTGCCAAGTTTCCAAAGGGACAACGAGGAATGCGGGATTGTATATGCCCTTACCCGTGCCGACTAGACCATGGGCTGATATCAGTATGGATTTTGTTTTGGGGTTACCGAGAACTCAAAGGGGGGATGATTCAATATATGTTGTAGTGGACAGGTTTTAGAAAATGGCACATTTTATAGCATGTAAAAAGACCGCTGATGCAGTCCGGGTTGCTCAATTGTTCTTTAAAGAGGTGTATCGATTACATGGGCTACCTGAATCTATTGTTTCTGATCGGGATACTAGATTTCTAAGCCATTTTTTGTTAAGTTTGTGGAAGATGGTTGGAACAAAGCTGAACTTTAGTAGCGCCTATCATCCGCAAACTGATGGGCAAACGGAAGTGGTGAATATATTGTTGGGAAATTTATTGAGATGTCTTGTGAAAGATAATTTGAAGAGCTGGGATATGAAATTATGTCAGGCGGAATTTTTGTAGAGCTGGGATACTAGATTTCTAAGCCATTTTTGGTTAAGTTTATGGAAGATGGTTGGAACAAAGTTGAACTTTAGTAGCGCCTATCATCCGCAAACTGATGGGCAAACGGAAGTGGTGAATAGATCGTTGGGAAATTTATTGAGATGTCTTGTGAAAGATAATTTGAAGAGCTGGGATATGAAATTATGTCAGGCGGAATTTGCACATAATCATGCTGTTAATCGAAGTACTGGGTTCAGTCCGTTTCAAGTTGTATATTCAGCAATTCCAAAGGGACCGTTGGATTTGACGACAGTGCCATATCAGAAGGGAGTTGATAAGCGAGCTGATGATTTTGTGACTGAGCTGCAGGAATGCCACAGAACTGTTTATGAACGATTGCTTACATCAAATGAGAAGTATAAACAACTGGTAGATAAAAAGCGAAGTAGTGTGAATTTCAGAGAAGTTGACTTGGTTTATGCTGTGTTGACAAAAGATCGTTTTCCTGTTGGAACTTACAACAAGTTGAAAGCTCGAAAAATTGGCCAGTGGAAATTTTGAAGAAGATCATTGATAATGCGTATCAGTTGAAAATGCCGGACGATATTCACACTGCAGACGTTTTTAACGTCAAATACTTGATTCCGTATCATGGGGCTGAACTTGTTGTGGAAGTGGAGGGCGCAAATTCGAGGACGAATTTTTCCCAACCAGGGGAGGATGATGCAGCCCAAGTCTTAGGTCGCGAGCGACCTAACGTGCTGTTAAGTCGTGTGCGACCTAACGAGGAAGATAACAGGCTTAATCAGGGGGATAAGTCGTTGGAACGACCTAACAAGCTAAATCAGTAGGATAAGTCGCTGGAACGAGCTAACGAGTTAAAGGATAAGGCGCTCAAGCGAGCTAACAAGTTACTCATTCCTTTAGGTCGCTCCAACTTTTCGAGTACCGGCTTTGATGAGTTATGACCTAAGTTAGGTCGTGAGATTGAATTACGACCTATGATAAGTCATAGAGAAGAGTTACGACCTATGTTAGGTCGCGGAGAAGAGATACGACCTATGTTAGGTCGCGGAGAAGAGATACGACCTATGTTAGGTCGCAGAAGCGAGTTACGACCTATGTTAGGTCGCTGATGTGTATGCCGCAAGATCAATGAAGCTATGCTATTCTTAGGTCGCATCTGAAGTTAGGTCGCTCAATCTTATGACGCTGGAAGATAGGTCGCTACCTTGTATTTTAGGTCGTTTATGTTAAGTCGCATGTGTTGTAATTTTCTTATGTTTGTTAAGTCTTAGGTCATACCTGGTTAGGTCGGCCGTGTATGTACTAGGTCATTTCTTTGTTGTAAAGTGTATGTTGTTAGGTCGTTGGCGACCTATGTTAGGTCGGTGAAGGCTTTGTGATGTGTTGTGTTGTAATATTTTAGGTCGCAGGTGTTAGGTCGTCCACGACCTATGTGTTGGTGTTGAGTCGTGTGGGATGTAAGCCTATAAATAGGCGGGTTGTGTCATTTGTAATGATTGATTGATTTTGAATAAAACTTTGTTGTGTGCTTTGTGCCACTTCTCAAATTGGTAGTTGAGTGTGATCTCCTATCTCCACCTTCGGCATTCGAGTGCTCTCGAATCAATGATTGTTGAAGCCGATTCGCGGAATCAAGTGCGCTTGATCAACGTCGAAGAATCGTAGATCTTTAAACATGGTATCGTGCGCGATCAACGTGTTTGAGATTGCTAGAATTAGGTATCTTTGGATCAACGGATTTGGGCCTTTGGTATCTTACAATTCCCTGATTTCTACTTTTACCGATTCATCCATTTTTGTTATCCGCTGCTACATCAGATCTTAAGGCTAGGAATAACACTAGAGGGGTGGTGAATAGTGTTTATAAGAAATTGCTAAATCTTTTTGAGTTATTGTTGATTTGTACACAAATGTATGCAATATTCAGACACAGATATAATCACAGAAACAAACACAGATGCAGAAATAAAGTAAATGCAGTAAAGGAAAGAACACACTGGATTTTATACTTGTTCGGGGTTACCCTACATCCAGTCCCGCACAACTAAGTATGGATTTCCTTTCAAAAGCAATTCAATAATTACAACCCTCGGTTTCAAAGCTACGAGGTACACCCTCCAGAATCACAATCCTCTGGGTAGAGATACTTGAGTTCCGGGGCAGCAAGTTCACCCAATTGATTTCCAAAGCTACAATCACACCTTTTCTCGCTTGATTGATTTCCAAGGCTACAATCACACCTTTTCTCGCTTGATAGATTACAAAGAAGCCTATAACTCTGAATAGCACTTGGACCTTGTTGAGATAGTGATAGAGAATCAAACCAGAGATAATCTAGTTAGATTCAATGTTGATTTCGGTAGAGTAATCATAGGATTTTGAATAAGAAAATGTGGAAGAAGAAGAGAAGTGAAAAACCAGAAAATCTGACATGAAATTCGTTGTAACTAACCCCTATTTATAAAAGAACAACAGTCAGGTCCATTCGTGAAAGGTTATGGCGAATAGAAACTTCTTTTGAAATTCAAATTTTTGAATCTAACTGACACTATGTTGACATGGGGTACTAAGGCATGTCGACATCCCAAAGGAAATTTTGATGTTTTGTTTTTCTTTGAAAATAACCTTTATTTTATATTAAAACTATTTTAAACTTTATAAATATACTTGACTATAGAAAAAATACATAGATAAATATAGAGAATAATATATTTAAAATTTTACTATAATTTTATATTTAGATCTAAGTATAAAGATAGTTTAAACCAAACGAAGTTTAAAAACACAAGTTTATTAAAAACAAAAACAGAGAATATTATAAGGCTAAAACATCTTTTTGAAAATCATTTGAAAAGATAATTTTTAAGGCTAAAACATTTTGAGAAGCAATTTTGAAAATCATTCTGAAGTAGTTTTGAAAATCATTTTGAAGTAGTTTTGCATGCTTCTTCCTGCAGAATATCTCATCATGTCAGGACTCGAGAACTTTTACAAAACCAGGATGTTCGTGGATTTGTAAGCCACTTGTCGTTGGTTTGTAAGCCACTTGTCGTGGGTTTGTAAGCCACTAAAAAGGTAGAAATGGGTTCGATCCCAAAAGAAAAATGGAGTGAAGATTTCAGTGCTATTGTGAAGTTTTAACATAATTCTAGACTCGATACTTATCTTGAAATATTAAACTCTTGATTATCTTGACAGTCATGAGTCTTCAATCTTGATATCTTGAATCTCTATACTGTACAGTCTTCAGTCTTGGTACCTGCATGGTTAAATCCTGCATATACAAATATATCTAAACTATAATGTTAGTATTTATATTTCATAATCTTATTCTATGGTTTTTGTCATCAAAGCCATTAACTCATGGACTAACAATCTCCCCCTTTTTGATGATGACAACTTTTGTTTATAAAATATTACTTCTATCCTATTGACTCCCCCTAAATCTAATAATTCCCCTTAATATATGCCTAACTCTCTTATTTTATATTTCTCCCCCTTTGTCATCAACAAAAACAAACAAACTCTAAAGTATACAACTCCCCCTCATTCTTGTACTCATGTACTTGCATTAATAAACCATATAATAGAGTATATTTAAGAAATAACTATACTTATAGACATGATATTCAATCAACGATTATAAATATATTAATGTATATTTATACAATCATCAAACCACACCAATGTATAAATCAAATCAATCAAAACAACCAATTTCAATCAAAACAATCAATTCAAAAAAAGTAATAAAGCAAATAAATTAAACGTTACGGGGAACTTCCACTCATCCTTCTTCTCCGAAAATATGGTCTGCTTTGATGGCATCCTAATTTTCATTGTCATTTGTGAGACAGACAGGAGGATGTGCTTCTTTATCATCCTTGTGACGACCGCCCATGACCCCTGCACTGAACCTAGAGATAGTGCGCTGTAAAGCGTGCCAGGCAGCCATGGACGATCATCATGGTAAATTAAAATAGCAGAATCTATCGTAATACTCACAGCGCATGGATAAAATACAATAGAGAATATATATAGTGAATCTTCACAGAATAGAATCTCATCAATAAAACTTCATAATAGTTGAGAACAAACATCTGAATAGTCAATACATCAAGCTTCACTACATATCACTCAGAGAATTATACAAGGTAGCGGAACATCCAGTACATATAGTAAGAAAATAATATGCAAGCCTCCAGCTTGTCTTCGTCATCAGCATCGTCGGAAACTAAGAACAGCACCTGTCACCTGTTACCTATTATGCCCGTCCCAAAATGGACGAACAGCCCAAGGCAATAAGAGTTAAAACATAAATCCTTGAGTCAGACAACAGTCTTAGTGAGCGGTAAATTAACTAACAACAGTCTTACCCTCCCACTCCACCTCTTTCTACAGTGATAGCCCCCAGACACACACTAAGCATGAGCAAACATAGCAAAGCATACAATTTAAAGTAAAGCAATTATCACTCGAGTCAAGGGCAATGCTTTCCAAGTACAAACCCCCAAGGCCTAAACCAAGATCAGATAAGCACCCAGAAAATACCGCTCTTGAGACCGAATGACGATACAACCATACATCCATGACTCTGGCTATCACTGTTATCATTGCTTCGATATCATCGTTAATTGAATGACCGACTCATTCTTTCATCCGTTCGTCAAGGGCTAATGGAAACCACGGTTCTAGACATAACTCCGCACGTCGTCAAAACCCGTGCCTAGGACTATCGAATCTGCCCAGAGTACTCGACTACCAATCAGTAGCCTTCAGGGACTATCGAATCTGCCCAACGTAATCTTGCTTTGAGCATGCTAGAACCTTCAACAACGATGAGATCTCAGCCTTCTAGTCATCCTCCTCGATGACTATTTCCATACTAGCTCAAGCGCCTCTCGAGCAAACCATTATCCTCAAACTCGAACCATTTCACCGAGTTATCAACATGTTTGGAATGATCTCGTCTGGATTAGACCAAGGCTATCTCATATCATGCCTCGCTTCATCACATCCTAGCAAAGCCTCATCTCAACATCATCATCAAATCTATCAATATGAGCTTCATCATCCGCTATATATGCCAAGAGCAGCTTTTCCAATTCAAGAGCCTTTCCCTTAGCTTTTGAATCATCTTCGACCATCTTGTCTAAATCAAACCATCAATCAACTAATTCATAGCAATCAATCAAGTCAAACATTAATCCAAGTAATCAAGCATTCAAATATGATCTAATGAACAATTATAACAATAATGGCAATTTCGTAAATAAAGAGTCTAAAGTCTAACAAGCATGAAAACATGAGCAATATCTCTATAATCTTGATGAATGAACTTGCATAGGTTAATATGTAGTAAAATGGATGTCAAATCATCATGAACAATGGATCTATACTTAAGTTTACAAAAATGCATGAAAATCACTACTTTACACAAAATCAAGCCAACGATCTGATATACTCCTTTGGAACCGTGTGAGAGATAATCACCACTCACCAACTCACCTAAACAATCCAAAAGCAACACACTTCAGATCTGGACAGTGAAGGATCTAACTCGATCTATCACAAATCCACTTCAAACGATGAAATCTCTCTTCAAATGATGTAGATCTTCAATCTAAGCTCTTGAATCTTCAATTAGATCTTCGATTTGGATGGAAGGAATCACAAGATTAAAGTGGAGAAAAGAAGTGAAGAAGTGTAGAACTCGAGCTCTCAAAATGGAAGCACTTCGTCGCTTCAAAATCTGAATCCCAAAAATGAAGTAGAACCCTCCTATTTATAGGCAGAAATCCCCCTTAGGTCGTCCGCTCGCAATTAGGTCGTCCACGACCTAAGAACCCACGACCTAAAACCTACGACCTAACGCATGCGCATCCACGAACTAACGAAACCCTACGACCCACGACCTAACGCATGCGCGCGACTTACAGATCCAACGACCTAACACATTTGCGCTTCTACGACCTAACAAAGATGCGGCTTAGCTCTTACGTGACCTAACACACACAGAAGCTCACGCCCTAACTAACTTAGGTCGCCTACGACCTAACTCAACACAGAAGCTCACAACCTAAATAACTTAGCCAGGAAATGACTTAATGTAACGACCCACTATTTTGGACCATTCAAATCGACAATAATCCACACATGTCAGACTTGAATAATACAAAATAACATATTGTAATAAAATTTGGAGCAAATAAAATCATTCACAGAATCACAGACACAGAAATATCAGAATAACTCGCAGCGGAATTTAAAAATACCACAGTGGTTCATGAAGCCACTAAATACATAGTCTAAAATCAAATACAAAATACATAGTCTGAAACCCAATACAGTTCTGAAACAAGTACAATAGAAATCCCAAATACACAAGTCTCTAAACGAAAGCTGAAATAAGACAACTGAAACTGAAATAGGAAGATAACTAGATAAGCAGAATCTCCAGTGATTCCGAGCTCCAGAAAGGTGAATCCAAAGCTGTGAATACTCAGGCTGACCCGAGCGTAAAATAAAACATAACACTCGAGTCAGGATATACATACTTATACAATGTAAACCAACTCAAATGAACTGTAGTAAAGGTACAAGTAACTTAGAAGATGCTTGGGACCGCCCATCCTCTAAGGATCCGTTAAACTATCTACTATGTAGTAATATTCGCTATTATAATAGTGTCTACATAAGTAAAGTATAATCATATCGGAAAATAGCGTTAAGGGGATGGAGAACCTTAACGCGGTCGGATCTTAAAATCATAATCGTAGTAAAGCTCGATATGGTAGGTGACACGGCACAACTAGGCAATGCCAGGGTAGATATACCAATTACGCACACGGACTGATGGATACGCATAGCAGCCACTACCGTTCCACCTCGAACAACATTCCCAAATCGGAGGATGGCCATCTAGTCAAATCAGTAAGAGTATAATATCGAAGAAATGTGTCCGAGAAGAGGTGCTACCTCACTGGTCCGAGATCGCTCCTGTTTTAGCCACCTTATGCCAACTCACGGGAGTTGGGTCCACGTAATACCTTAAGGACGCGCCACCATCCTACTTCATTCTGGAATCTCCACCACGTACACGGTTGTCAAAGTGGTTTTCGGTATCGACAGAGAGTATGTCCATATCCGATCCCGGTCTCTTTGCCAACCAATCGTTATTATAACCCGTGGTTATAGATTTAAAGCAATTTATCAAATATACTTCGAATTAAACATTTAAAAACAAAGACAATATTCTTTTAAATCAAATATTACATTTCCAAAATCTAACCCTTTCGGAGTTCACTTATTCACTTAAAATAATAGCATTACATTTTTCAGCTTTCACGGCATTTAAAAATGCGACGATAAATTATATTTGAAAACCATTTTATTCAACAAAACACATTTATAAACTACTATAACAATTCAATTTTAAACAAAAATCATATTTCAGCCTACTGCAGTCCTTAACAAGTGCTACAGTAGCCCTTTATTAGTTCAGGTTCAATTTTAGTTTCTGCTACAACAGCACTTACCAAGTACTATCATAGTCTTAGTTCATTTTAGTCTTTTGGTTCACTTATACAATCCACAACACTTAACAAGTGCTACAGATTCTACCTAGTTAGAAACTTATAGAATCATACATTAAAAATGTTCATTTCAATCCTTTAACTAATTTTATTTCAAAGAAATTTTACAAGTTAAAACCAAAACTTACCAATTTGCTTATTACATTCATTTCAACACTTAAACTTAAACTTCATTTTTCCACAAATTTAAAACTAAATTTCATTTTCAATTAAATTAACTTAAGTTTCCATCTTTCTTTCTTTTTTTTATCAAAATTTCAAAATTTAAGTTTCGTTTTAAAATCAATATTCCTCCATTTATTTATATTTATCACATAGAAAAATCATTTCTATTTTAAATAAATCATTTAAAAATTCGGTTTAAATAAAATTTAATATTATTACAATTTTTAAATTATTTAAAAATATTCAGAATATACATAAAAATAACCACGGGTCTGTATAATATTTTCTAGCCTAATTCAAGTGATACGGATACTATATCATTTCAATCCGTAATTTACAAAGAAAAATCCGGGTTTTATCATTTCAAACCCGCAATCCCAAGTAAATAAAATTTAATTGAAAATCGCTCAGGCCTATCATTTCAGCCCATAACGACCTTCCCTTATTCTAAAGTCCGTTCGGGTATGTATCATTTCAACCCATAGTGATTCTATTCTACAGGGAACTTGCAGTGTGATTTAACAGAATAGAATAACAGTAAAATAAGAACAGAACATAGCAGATGATATGATATGCAGTTTTTAACAATTAACATCAACTATAAATAAATCATAGGTAATTATAACATCATTTATTTATTTATTTATTTCTACACATTCAGTTGCGGTCGTTTCACAATTATATAAGTATGAATATTCGTGTGAGATTTACTCACCTCTACGGAGCTGGAGATTCGGAAAGAAAGAAGTACGAAGTCAATCGAAAGCACGCGGATAGCACGATCAGTCGTTAGCGGGTGCGCCAACTAGATTCAAACCAAAAGCACAATAAATAATCAAATCTAAGATTGCACGAATAACGAATTTTCAATGAAGCGAACAACGAAAAAAGTAACAGGTTAAAAATCAAAAACAATAGCACGCCCACTTTTGAAATATCGATTATAACCTTTAAATTTGCAAAGTGACAAAACAAATACAACAAAAATATTTTTTTTTTCAAAGGTCAAAGGCACGGTATAACAAAACAGAGGTGACAACATACACTAGTACTTTTAAATTTTAAACAAATACTAGTAGAAAAATAGGCTCGGTTACCAACTAAAACTAAAGCTAAAGAACATATTCGTTTCAAAACAAAAGTTGGAGGCAGTACATATTTAAACTTCAAAACAAAAGCTCTGGAACCATGCTACTCAATATAAAACGAATTTTTTTTTTGCACTTCATCAAATACAAGTCAGTAAACTATAAAAAATTTCTCTCGGCTAAACCAATACCACTCAAACAAAACGAGGCAAGTGTTGAATGGGTGGTCTCATGGTGACGTGACGTGGGTTGGACTCGTGGCAGGTGGTTGCTGGTTGGGGCGTATGGTGGCTGCAGTGGTGACGTGACGTGGGTTGGACTCGTGGCAGGTGTATGCTTGGCGAAGGGAGATCTGGGTGGTGGTTTGTCTTGGCGTAGGGGCAAGTGGTGACGAACTGGGGTTGTAGAGGAGCTGGAGCCGTGGTGAGTGATGATGACGTGGTGGCGGAGATGTGAGTTCGGTGGTGGCCAGTCACGTGGTGGGTGGTGAAGTTGGAGGCATGGGCGAGGCGTAGGATAGTGGGCTGCCTGGTGGGTGGTAGGTTCCAAATTAGCCAAGTCTTGGAAAAAAAATATAAAAGCAAACGAATGTAGCTAGAACAGCAAACAAAAGCCAAGGCCACAACTTTCTTTATACAAATGGAAAAGAAGGAAGGTAAGGGATTGGCTAACAGCAAACAGGAAAACAAAATATAATTGAAAGGAGGAGGTATGCTTACCCTATTAGATGCACACGAGATTCTGAACAAAAGCTACAGAGAAAGCTTTTGTGAATGAAGCTCTTTTGAACGAAACAAAAATGAACAGCTGCCAATATCTTTTGTAGAAAAGAAGGCAACGAAAGGTTTTGATCAGTTAGAGGAATTAAAGGCAAAATAAATGTTGAACGAAACGTAAGGAAGATAAAGGGAAAAGTGGAATATTTCTTACGTGAAGTAAGGCAAGATTTGACATTTTCAAACTAATATATACAGCTGAAATTAAAGGACAATGGAACAATGCACGTACAGTGTAACGCCCAAAGTAACGTACAACCGTTACTTGTTCCTTTTATTTAATAAATTTAAAAATGTTAACGGTTTCTTAAAATATAACGTATCTTTATAAACCAAAATTTTAAAATAGCTATTATCATCGTTAATAAAATTTGATTCTAATGTAAAGTTAAGAACGGACAAAACGTAATGAAATGAAACGCTTTAAATTTTCATTTTATACAAATTACTACACTTAATATTTAAATTAATATTTCGAAATGTTTTGTTTTTAAATTAAAATTTCGCTTTAAAATATCGGGCTGTTACACTCTCCCCCACTCAAAGCTTTTCGTCCTCGAAAAGGAACGAAGAAGGAAAACAAAGAAAGATAAGACAGAACAGCAAAAGTACCTGAAATAAACAATTCCGGATTCGAAGCACGAACGCTCTCCTCCGTCTCCCAGGTGCAATCCCGTTCATCAGTGCTCCACTGCACTTTGACCAGGTTGACAGATTTTCTTCTTAGTTGCTTCGTACCTCGATCGACGATACGAAGTGGCTTCCTCTCAACAGTCAGATTTGGCTCGATATCCAAACTATCAAGGGCAGAAGGCAGAATAATAAGAGATGGATCATGTAGATAGCGACGAAGATGAGATACATGAAAAATGTTGTGTATTCCAGAAAATTTCTCGGGTAAATCCAGACGATAAGCAAGAGAGCCAATTCTTTCCAAAATGCGGAAAGGACCAACAAATCTAGGAGATAGCTTTCCTCTACGACCAAAACGAATAACATTCCTTAAGGGGGAGACCTTAAGGAAAACCAAATCACCAACAGCAAACTCTAAACTCCGTCTTCGACGATCAGCGTACTTCTTCTATCTATCCTGAGCAATCCTCATCTTCCTCTTAATCTCTTCGACTCTCTCTGAAGCTTCCAAAACCATCTCAGGACCAAGAACCAATCGATTACCGGATTCAATCCAACAAGAAGGAGATCTACAAGGTCGTCCGTAAAGAGCAGAAAATGGAGATGTCTCAATACTGGCCTGATAACTATTGTTATAAGTGAATTCGACAAGATGGAGATGATCTTCCCAAGATCCTCCATAATCAAGCACACAAGCACGAAGAAGATCTTCTAAAATCTGATTCACCCTTTCCGTTTGACCGTCGGTCTGTGGATGGTAAGCAGTGCTCAGATTTAGATGAGTACCCAAAGAATCCTGAAAGGCTTTCCAAAATCTACTAGTAAAGATAGGATCACGATCACAAACGATACTGATAGGAACACCATGGAGACGAACAATCTCCCTCATGTAAATCTCAGATAAACTAGAAGCTGAACGGGTAGACTTGACCGGAATGAAATGGGCCGATTTGGTCAATCTATCCACAATAACCTAGATACTCTCGTTACCCTTCCTAGTCCTCGGTAAACCATCAATGAAATCCATAGAAACTTGTTGCCACTTCCAATTGGGAATCTCAAGAGGCTGCAATAACCCAGGGGTCTTCTGATGATCTGCCTTGACTTGCTGACAAGTCGCACACCTATTGATGAAAATGGAAATATCCCGCTTCATACCTTTCCACCAATATAACTTCTTCATATCCTGATACATCTTGGTTACGCCTGGATGAATAGAAAGTCTGGACTGATGATTCTCTCGAAGTAACTCCTGTCTCAATCCATCAACATTCAGGACACAAATCCTATTATTGATCCTTAATACACCCTTATCGTCAATCTGAGCTCCATTACCATCAAGACTACTACTTCCTACTCTGCTTCGAACACTCTCCTTAATCAATCTAAGCATCTGATCCTCATCCTGTCTAGCCATAATACGATCCACAAGGGGTGAAGAAACAACAATCTGACACAACAAAGCTTTCTTCCTACTTAAAGCATCTGCCACTACATTAGCCTTTCCCGGTGTATAGTTGATGTCGAGGTCATAAGAAGCAAGAAACTCTAACCACCTAACTTGTCTCTGATTCAAATCCTTCTGAGAGAAAATATACCTCAAAGACTGATGATCTGTGAAAAGCTCGAACTTGGTACCCAACAGATGATGTCTCCAAAGCTTCAAAGCGAAAACAACCGCAAGTAACTCTAGATCATGAGCAGCATAATTTACTTCATGAGTCTTCACTTGTCTACTAGCATAAGCAATCACTCTACCATCCTGCATCAGAACAGCCCCCAAACCTTCTCGACAAGCATCACTTACTACTCCAAATAAACTTAGCATTCTTCCGAGTTAAAGCAGTGAGAGGTGCAGCAATCCGAGCGAAATTCTCAATGAATCTCCGGTAATAACCGGCGAGGCCCAGAAAACTACGGATATCAGTAGGAGTCTTAGGAGTTTCCCAATCTTGTACAGAATAGGGAAAAGAAGGATAATAGAAAAGATAGAGTAAATTGAAATGAAACAATGAAAGAGAAAGAAAGGAGAACTTACATTGATCGCAGCGATCTTGACTGGATCAACTGAAACTCCATTACTAGAAACAATATGCCCGAGAAATCGGACTTCATCCTTCCAGAAATGGCATTTGCAAAATTTAGCTTTTAACTGATGCTTCCGAAGAGTCTCAAGAACATATTTCAAATGTGACTCATGTTCTTCTTCAGACTTAGAGAATATGAGGATATCATCCACGAAGACTAGAACAAATTTATTAAGCACATCACGGAATACACGATTCATCAAGTCAACAAAGAAAGCGGGGGCATTAGTCAAACCAAAAGGCATGACTAACCATTCGAAGAATCCATTTTCAGTATGGAAAGCAGTCTTAGGAATACTTTCCTCAGCAACTCTGAGTTGGTGAAAACCTGTGGCAAGATCAAGCTGAGAGAAAACAGTAGCACCATAAAGCTGATCAAACATGTCATTGATGCGAGGCATTGGATATCTATTTTTCATAGTGAGTTTGTTCAACTCCCTATAATCAACACACATCCGAAGAGAACCATCGGACTTGGTGACGAAAACCACCGCGGCTCCCCATTCAGAAAAACTAGGTCTGATCAGACCCTTGGAAGATAGGTCTTCAATTTGTTTCCTTAACTCAACCTTCTCGCGGGGTGCCATTCTTCTAGGAGGAAGAACTATAGGTCGAGCTCCAGGAATGAGATCAATGCGGAAATCAATTTCCCGCTTGGGAGGTAAAGCAGTAACTTCACCAAATACATCCGGGTAGTGATTAACTACACGGGTCGACTGAAGATCATAAATAGAAGCATCTAGAGAAAAGATAAAGCTACCATCATAATCATGAGGCATACGGCCCTGAATAAGCAAAGAATTTCCTCGATCATCCTTAAGAGAAACAATTCGGGATTTACACGAGATATGGGCATCATGTCCATCAAGCCAATCACTTCCAAGCAACAAATCAAAAGCATCGAAACCAAGGATATAGAAATCGCCACTAAAACTATGATCGGAATGGAGGAGTTTCACATGTTTACAAATCTTATTAGGATTTGCAGGGCCACCAATAGGATTAGAAACATAAAGAGGAACAGAAGCATACTCGGGAGAAAGGAGATGTTCGAACTTATTACACAGGTCATCAGAAATAAAACTATGCGAAGCCCCAGTATCAAATAAAACACGAACTGGATGATGAAATAAAGTAAAGGTGCCTTGAAGAGTACCTTGACTATCGCTAGGAGCAGGAGTAGGTGCAGGAGCAGGTGATGAAGCAGATGTGACAGCAAATACGCCAGATGGCTTTCCCTTCTGGTATAAAGGACAGTCCTTCCTAAAATGACCCGGCTGAAGACAAACATGACAAAGATCGTTCCTGGTAACCTGGGGTGGAGGAATAGCAGCACTGGACGGATTAGGGCAACTATTGGCATAGTGTCCCTTTTGGTCACATTTGAAGCAAGTAATGGAGGAAAGATCAATAGGGTGTCTCTGAGAAGGAGCAGATGCTGAAGATCCCAAGCCCGCATGCTTGATCCAATTCTTCTTCTGCTGGTGGAAGTTAGGCTTTCTCTTCTTGGAATTTGCAGAGGAAGATTGTGAGACATGAGTACCAGAAGTAGCAGGACCCTTGGAAGTAGGGTTCTCATAGCGGATAGCCATATCCATGAGCTCAGTAAATGTGCCATGAACATGTGAAATAAGGCGATCGTAGAACTCTGGGCGAGCTCCAGAAATGAACTTCTCATTCTTTTTAGCTGAGTGTCGATAAGACCAGGACCGAATTTTGAAAGTTCATTGAACTTCCGTTCATACTCTGAGAAGGACATGGTACCCTGCTTGAGGTCCATGAATTCACGGTAAAGCTGAGATTTTCCGGCTTCGGGCATCCATTTTGCCACAAAAGCCTCCCTGAAAGAAGATACAAATCGAACTTAAGATAGATTCGAAAAGAAAGGAAGTGGGGAAAAATTCAAGTTAACACAAAGGATACCTGAACTGCTCCCATGAAAGATCACCTTCGTTAGTGCGAGTCGTAACAGACTCCCACCAATCTAGGGCTGACTCTTGCAGCTGCCATGCTGCTAACTGACGCTTCTGGGCATCAGTGATCTCTAAACCAGTAAAGATTCTTTCCAAACTTCTTAGCCATTGCTGGGCTTCGATGATACTTTCTGAACCGGTGAACTTAGTGCCACCGAGCTGAGAGAATTCTTTGCAAAGAACTGTAAACTTAACGGGTGCAACAGGTGGAGGAACTGGGGCAATACCACGACCCCTACCTCTAGCATTTCCACGATTCATCCTGGAAATATCAAGAATAAATTTAGGACAAGGTACAGAGAAGACAAAGATAAGTTAAGATAAATACGATAAGGTCACTTGGGTGAATATCCTAACAACAAAATTCCTAACAAGGTAGATACAGAAAGAAGGAAGTTTAGAAAATTTCTTCTTAAAAAAAGAAAACTTTATATCAAAATAATCTTTGAAAAATCATTTGAAAAATCATTTAAAATCATTTTATACTTAGAAAATACGTTCACTCACAAGGAAATGATTCAGAGTTTGATTTTTACTCATTCTAGGGTATTTCTACCCTATCTCTAATGAGTTTTTGCTCCATAGGCTAAGGTTTGCCCAAACCAATGCTCTGATACCAAATGTAACGACCCACTATTTTGGACCATTCAAATCGACAATAATCCACACATGTCAGACTTGAATAATACAAAATAACAGATTGTAATAAAATTTGGAGCAAATAAAATCATTCACAGAATCACAGACACAGAAATATCAGAATAACTCGCAGCGGAATTTAAAAATACCATAGTGGTTCATGAAGCCACTAAATACATAGTCTAAAATCAAATACAAAATACATAGTCTGAAACCCAATACAGTTCTGAAACAAGTACAATAGAAATCCCAAATACACAAGTCTCTAAACGAAAGCTGAAATAAGACAACTGAAACTGAAATAGGAAGATAACTAGATAAGCAGAATCTCCAGTGATTCCGAGCTCCAAAAAGGTGAATCCAAAGCTGTGAATACTCAGGCTGACCCGAGCGTAAAATAAAACATAACACTCGAGTCAGGATATACATACTTATACAATGTAAACCAACTCAAATGAACTGTAGTAAAGGTACAAGTAACTTAGAAGATGCTTGGGACCGCCCATCCTCTAAGGATCCGTTAAACTATCTACTATGTAGTAATATTCGCTATTATAATAGTGTCTACATAAGTAAAGTATAATCATATCGGAAAATAGCGTTAAGGGGATGGAGAACCTTAACGCGGTCGGATCTTAAAATCATAATCGTAGTAAAGCTCGATATGGTAGGTGACACGGCACAACTAGGCAATGCCAGGGTAGATATACCAATTAGGCACACGGACTGATGGATACGCATAGCAGCCACTACCGTTCCACCTCGAACAACATTCCCAAATCGGAGGATGGCCATCTAGTCAAATCAGTAAGAGTATAATATCGAAGAAATGTGTCCGAGAAGAGGTGCTACCTCACTGGTCCGAGATCGCTCCTGTTTTAGCCACCTTATGCCAACTCACGGGAGTTGGGTCCACGTAATACCTTAAGGACGTCGCCACCATCCTACTTCATTCTGGAATCTCCACCGCGTACACGGTTGTCAAAGTGGTTTTCGGTATCGACAGAGAGTATGTCCATATCCGATCCCGGTCTCTTTGCCAACCAATCGTTATTATAACCCGTGGTTATAGATTTAAAGCAATTTATCAAATATACTTCGAATTAAACATTTAAAAACAAAGACAATATTCTTTTAAATCAAATATTACATTTCCAAAATCTAACCCTTTCGGAGTTCACTTATTCACTTAAAATAATAGCATTACATTTTTCAGCTTTCACGGCATTTAAAAATGCGACGATAAATTATATTTGAAAACCATTTTATTCAACAAAACACATTTATAAACTGCTATAACAATTCAATTTTAAACAAAAATCATATTTCAGCCTACTGCAGTCCTTAACAAGTGCTACAGTAGCCCTTTATTAGTTCAGGTTCAATTTTAGTTTCTGCTACAACAGCACTTACCAAGTACTATCATAGTCTTAGTTCATTTTAGTCTTTTGGTTCACTTATACAATCCACAACACTTAACAAGTGCTACAGATTCTACCTAGTTAGAAACTTATAGAATCATACATTAAAAATGTTCATTTCAATCCTTTAACTAATTTTATTTCAAAGAAATTTTACAAGTTAAAACCAAAACTTACCAATTTGCTTATTACATTCATTTCAACACTTAAACTTAAACTTCATTTTTCCACAAATTTAAAACTAAATTTCATTTTCAATTAAATTAACTTAAGTTTCCATCTTTCTTTCTTTTTTTTTATCAAAATTTCAAAATTTAAGTTTCGTTTTAAAATCAATATTCCTCCATTTATTTATATTTATCACATAGAAAAATCATTTCTATTTTAAATAAATCATTTAAAAATTTGGTTTAAATCAAATTTAATATTATTACAATTTTTAAATTATTTAAAAATATTCAAAATATACATAAAAATAACCACGGGTCTGTATAATATTTTCTAGCCTAATTCAAGTGATACGGATACTATATCATTTCAATCCGTAATTTACAAAGAAAAATCCGGGTTTTATCATTTCAAACCCGCAATCCCAAGTAAATAAAATTTAATTGAAAATCGCTCAGGCCTATCATTTCAGCCCATAACGACCTTCCCTTATTCTAAAGTCCGTTCGGGTATGTATCATTTCAACCCATAGTGATTCTATTCTACAGGGAACTTGCAGTGTGATTTAACAGAATAGAATAACAGTAAAATAAGAACAGAACATAACAGATGATATGATATGCAGTTTTTAACAATTAACATCAACTATAAATAAATCATAGGTAATTATAACATCATTTATTTATTTATTTATTTCTACACATTCAGTTGCGGTCGTTTCACAATTATATAAGTATGAATATTCGTGTGAGATTTACTCACCTCTACGGAGCTGGAGATTCGGAAAGAAAGAAGTACGAAGTCAATCGAAAGCACGCGGATAGCACGATCAGTCGTTAGCGGGTGCGCCAACTAGATTCAAACCAAAAGCACAATAAATAATCAAATCTAAGATTGCACGAATAACGAATTTTCAATGAAGCGAACAACGAAAAAAGTAACAGGTTAAAAATCAAAAACAATAGCACGCCAACTTTTGAAATATCGATTATAACCTTTAAATTTGCAAAGTGACAAAACAAATACAACAAAAATATTTTTTTTTTCAAAGGTCAAAGGCACAGTATAACAAAACAGAGGTGACAACATACACTAGTACTTTTAAATTTTAAACAAATACTAGTAGAAAAATAGGCTCGGTTACCAACTAAAACTAAAGCTAAAGAACATATTCGTTTCAAAACAAAAGTTGGAGGCAGTACATATTTAAACTTCAAAACAAAAGCTCTGGAACCATGCTACTCAATACAAAACGAATTTTTTTTTTGCACTTCATCAAATACAAGTCAGTAAACTATAAAAAATTTCTCTCGGCTAAACCAATACCACTCAAACAAAACGAGGCAAGTGTTGAATGGGTGGTCTCATGGTGACGTGACGTGGGTTGGACTCGTGGCAGGTGGTTGCTGGTTGGGGCGTATGGTGGCTGCTGTGGTGACGTGACGTGGGTTGGACTCGTGGCAGGTGTATGCTTGGCGAAGGGAGATCTGGGTGGTGGTTTGTCTTGGCGTAGGGGCAAGTGGTGACGAACTGGGGTTGTAGAGGAGCTGGAGCCGTGGTGAGTGATGATGACGTGGTGGCGGAGACGTGAGTTCGGTGGTGGCCAGTCACGTGGTGGGTGGTGAAGTTGGAGGCATGGGCGAGGCGTAGGATAGTGGGCTGCCTGGTGGGTGGTAGGTTCCAAATTAGCCAAGTCTTGGAAAAAATATATAAAAGCAAACGAATGTAGCTAGAACAGCAAACAAAAGCCAAGGCCACAACTTTCTTTATACAAATGGAAAAGAAGGAAGGTAAGGGATTGGCTAACAGCAAACAGGAAAACAAAATATAATTGAAAGGAGGAGGTATGCTTACCCTATTAGATGCACACGAGATTCTGAACAAAAGCTACAGAGAAAGCTTTTGTGAATGAAGCTCTTTTGAACGAAACAAAAATGAACAGCTGCCAATATCTTTTGTAGAAAAGAAGGCAACGAAAGGTTTTGATCAGTTAGAGGAATTAAAGGCAAAATAAATGTTGAACGAAACGTAAGGAAGATAAAGGGAAAAGTGGAATATTTCTTACGTGAAGTAAGGCAAGATTTGACATTTTCAAACTAATATATACAGCTGAAATTAAAGGACAATGGAACAATGCACGTACAGTGTAACGCCCAAAGTAACGTACAACCGTTACTTGTTCCTTTTATTTAATAAATTTAAAAATGTTAACGGTTTCTTAAAATATAACGTATCTTTATAAACCAAAATTTTAAAATAGCTATTATCATCGTTAATAAAATTTGATTCTAATGTAAAGTTAAGAACGGACAAAACGTAACGAAATGAAACGCTTTAAATTTTCGTTTTATACAAATTACTACACTTAATATTTAAATTAATATTTCGAAATGTTTTGTTTTTAAATTAAAATTTCGCTTTAAAATATTGGGCTGTTACACTTAACATCTTAAGTCGTCTAACGACCTAACTACTCCACTACTGAACTTAGGTCGCTCACGACCTAACTACGCTAACTCGCTAACTCTTATACCGTTAGCTCTTAAGTCGCTAACTAATAGGTCGCTCACCACTAGGTCGCTCACCACTAGGTCGCACACTACTAGGTCGCTAAATACTGTAGGTTACTAACCCTTAGGTCGCTAACTCCTATAGGTCACTCCAACTTGTTTGTCGCTCCACTCCAACCTAACCTACCCCACGACCTAAGCTACCATACGACTTATCTCCTATACGACCTATCCCCAAAATCCTTAGGTCGCCAACTTCCTTAGGTCGCTCCACTTTCTTAGGTCGTCTACTCCGACCTAACTACTATACGACCTAGGACTTAGACTATGGATGACTAACCAACAATGCAACCTAATGATAATTGTTTTACGATGTTTCGATCCATAAAAATACGGGTCGTTACATTCTTCCCCCCTTAGGAATTTCGCCCCCGAAATTCCAAACAAACAGAGCAATCAAAGACTATTCTGCATGCCTACCATCCATAGCAATCAACAAACCATGCATCCAATTCCAGCTTAGCATGCAGAATTCTAAAACTAGAACAAGTTACAATGTCATTAGATGACACAACACCTTAGGGCCATACCTTGAAGAGTTCAGGATGAGCTGCATTCATCCTCTCTTCCACCTCCCATGTACAGTCGTTATCATCATCACTCCATTGTATCTTGAGCAACTTAACTACCTTCCTCCTAAGCTGTTTCGTGTCGGTTTCCACAACACGAAGCGGCTTACGAGGTCTCTTATCGACTGGATCAACTTCGAAATCTTCATAGCTATCAGCAGAAACCACTGTATTCGAGTCGTGCACATACTTCCGTAGATACGATACATGAAAAACATTGTGCACACCCGATATCTTCTCTGGTAACTCCAATCTGTAGGCGAGCTTTCAAATTCGCTCGATGATCGGGAATGGTCCAACAAATCTCGTAGTCAATTTCCCTTTCTTCCCGAATCGAATAACATTCTTCAATGGAGAAATCTTCACAAAAACCATATCACCTACGTCGAATTCCAAATCCTTACGACGCATATCGGCATAACTTTTCTGTCGGTCTTGGGCTTCCTTCATTCGTTGCCGAATGATCTCTATGCAATCCGAAGTCTGTCGAATCATCTCTGGCCCAAGCATCAGTTTTTCTTCGGTCTCTAACCAACATGTCGGAGAGTTACACGGTCTTCCATACAATGCCTCATACGGTGCCATACCAATGCTTGACTGGTAACTGTTATTATACGAAAATTCTACCAAATGAAGGTGATTTTCCCATGATCCTCCGAAATCTAAAACACAAGCTCTAAGGAGATCTTCCAAAACTCGGTTGACTCTCTAGGTCTGACCATCTGTTTGGGGGTGATAAGCTGTACTTAAACACAACTCGGTTCACAAAACCTCCTGGAAGCTCTTCCAAAATCCACTAGTGAACAATTGGTCTCGATCGCTCACTATACTTTTCGGAATACCATGGAATCGAACTATCCACATAACATACAACTCAGCCAACTTTGATGCAGTCCTAGTCGATCGAACAGGAATGAATCTTGCACTCTTAGTCAGACGATCTACGATGACCCAAATCCCTTCATTTCCCGTTCCTGTTCTAGGTAGTCCATCAATAAAATCCATCGATATTTGCTCCCACTTCCATGTAGGACTTCTAATGGCTGAAGTAATCCACTTGGCTTCTTCTGTTCGGCTTTTACCAACTGGCAGTTCATACATTTGGAAACAAAATTTCCAACATCCTTCTTCATACCTTCCCAGTAATAGGTTCTCTTCATATCCCGATACATCTTATTTCCACCTGGATGAATTGTCAGCTTTGAGTGATGACTTTCCTTCAGAACTTCACTTCTCAATTCATCTATATCGGGAAAAACTAGTCGTCCTTGCTTCCGAAGCCAACCTTCTCGATTGACCTCGAATTCTTTATCCTTTTCTGGGTCCAATCCAGATTCCAAATCACGGATATTCTTGACAAGCTTATTGTAACGACCCGTTAATTTTAACTGGTTTTAATAACGTATTAATTGAAATTTTGTGGGATATTAAACTATAAAATTTTGAAATAAAAATTAGATATTTCGAATGCGTCTAGTTAAACATAGCAACTGGTAAATTTTCGTCTAAAAATATGAAAGTTTATTTCGCGCGTAAATTTACTTCAATTTAATCAGTTAAAAAGCGATGAAAATAAAATATTTTTGGAACCTAAATATTTTTACATAGAAAAATTCTAAACCATCTTCTGAGCAAACGCTATTTTTCGTTTTTCAAAATTCGGACATCTTTAGCTCCGTCGATCTTATTTTCCTGCGTTTTGTTGCATTTACCGCTAGTATAAAAATTCGAATTTTTATAATTCAATCAAACCACTGATATCTTTATACCGTTTTAATCGTCTTGTCGCACTGACCTTTATGGTATATTTGTTTGTGTATTTCGGAGTCTAGGAGACGGCGAAATCTACGGAATGATTCCCGTATAGGTTCCGTATATTTGGCTTTTGCGAGGCGACCATTCATTTCTCATCCGAGACAACCAATAACCAGCTGTTTTATTCCTTCAATTCTTGTGCACGTCTGTTGTCATTCCCACAGTTCAAAATTTGTTTTGGGTTTCGTGAAATCAATTTAATTAAAGCGTTCATTTATATGGTTCTCTCCTATTCATTTCTCTTCTCTGATCTTTTTCTTTCTTTTTCTCTTCTCTGAAACTTCCCTTGAACAGGAACCTGCTTCTTCTTTTTAAATTACATCCTCCTCTCTTCCATTCTTAGCTTCAGCCCGAACCACCTCTGCCTCCACGGAAACCACCACCCGAAGTAGCCTACATCGAAACCAATCTATCACTGCATCACTGGAAACCAGACCCGCCTTTGGCCCACCTTCCCTCGCGAGCAACCCGAAGCACTCGCCACTCCCTCCTCTATTTCCAAGCGTTGCTCTGTCAAGCGCTCATCCACCTCGGCCTCATCTTCTCTCCTCCTCTCCTTTACACCACCGCACTGCAAACAGCAGTGGCCTCAAAAAAATAAATATATACTCTGGCCATCACACTCAGCCCTTGGCCGAGCAACTCAACAACGAGCTCCCCGTATTTTCGAGCGCCACATCATCGACATCCACCCTTCCAATCTCGATCGCCTGCAGTTTCGGTATGTGATATACATATATATATTTTATATGTAAACGTATATATAGAGAAAAAGTGGAGGACATTTACATATATTTTACTGTATGATAGTAGTGAATAGTGTTTATGACAGTTGATATTGTAGACAATAATCTATATTATGACAGTTTGTTTTAGCGTATAGGTTTCAATATATACATTACGTTAAAAAGTATGTTTGTGGTCTCAGCCGAAAGAAAATTTTATCTATTTATTCATATACGTTTTAAACCTCTTGATCTCAAGTATTACAGATATAGTAGTATAAATATGTAAGTATATATATAGCTATTATAGGAAATGAGAACTGTTTGGCGATAAAAAAAAGAAAAAAAAAACTATATATTTGTTTGGTATAAATGTTGTGCATGCATGGTTAGAGAGTTGTCCGCATTTTTGTATATATGTATATTAGTCTGTATAAGTTTTGAAAATCTGCTGTTTATATATGTATTATAATCCGTTGAATACATAAGTTATATTAGTTCTTATTTTGTTTCATGTATATGTAATAAGTAGATTCATGTTAGTTATAAATATACAGTTTATATGCGTACTAGTTTAGATCCATTAACTTATATATTAGTGATATATTAGTGTTTATTTCAAATAAAATATCCATATGTAGTTGTTTCAAAATATATGATGTATATATGTTGACTTTATTATATGTGTCTAATTAAACAATGATTTTAATTATATATATATATATTATTTTAATATTGTTTTAAATTAAATATTGATTTCATAGAAGTATCAATAATAATAATAATATATATAATTTCTGGTTCTATTAAACTGATTCTAATTGTTTCAACGATTCCAATTTATCAGCTTATTCATCAAATTCGTTCCAATCCTGCTTTGCTCTGAAATTCATGCTTGGATTCGTAACTCGACTCCATTCTAGTTCATCTCTCTCTAGCCTCGAAAGGTGAGCAATCACTCACGATTAACGTTCTTTTATTTATTAAATTTGATTTCAATTGAAACGACAATTGAAATATGCTGTTGTCAGTTATTTACACAGTTATATGTATGCTATTACCTGTATTAGTTCACCTGTGACATCTGACACCATTATTTGTTAATTATACAATGATAATCCTGTTTGATTGATAATTGATTGATTGTTTGTTGTTTATATTGGATGTTAAATTGAAATGTATAAAGTGATAAATATTATGCAAGTAAATTTGACGTAGCATAATTAAAATTTGAATCGACATATATGTTGAATTTGATTAGTTGAATATGACCCCTTTTATTTGTTAAATTAATTGACATGTAAAATAGTGATAATTACACTTTGAACCATTGAACGTATATTTGATTAATTGTTGTGGTGTAAAATGGAAATTGAATATCAAGTGAAGAACCGTATTTATATTATTGTAATAATCTTTAATCTACATGTAATGATAGTGTAGATTCTAGAAATAGTTATATTAATTTGCACAACCAACAATGCGAATTAATACGATTATTTCGGGATTATTTGAATTGATTATTGGATTGATATTAGTTGTGTTATTGCTTGTTTATTTACTTTGACACCATCCCAGTTATCACACTGCAAGTTCCCTTTAATATACTTTGATTTTGAATTGAATTGGAATCGGATTGAAATGATAAATACCCAAATGAACTTGACTTAGGATAGAGAATTTAATAAAACTCGATTGGTCAATAATTTGATTTAAAACTTAATAAAGATTTTATTTAAATAAATAATTTGGTTTTGAAATGAAGTTGAAATTTGAATTTTTAATGAAAGGAAAATGTTAATATTTAATAATCTGAAACAAAATGTTAACAATGTAATTGATGGAAGAATGTTGTTTAATTTGAGAAATGATTGAATTAAGTTTGAAATGATTTAATAATCAAGTTTGAAATTATAATTAAGTTTGAAATTATTTAATAATTAAGTTTTGAATTATTTAATGATTGAATTGAATTGAATTCTTTAATAAGTGAAATTGAACTTTTGAATAAGTGAATTTTACTTCGTAAATAATTGAAATTGAGTTTCTTTATTAATTAAGTTTGAAAAATTATTTAAGTAAGTAAATAAGTGAAATTGAATTTCTTTAACAAGAAGTAAAATTTGATTTATTGAAATTAATGTAAGACTTGAAATTTAAAGAATTTGATTTGATGAATTTAATTTAATTCAAAATTGTAAGTTTTGAAATAAGGAAGTTGAATTTAAATAATGGATTTAATGAATTGGAAATTTAATAGAATTGTTTTGAATGACAAATTTACTTAACGAATATTGAATGAAATAGATAAATGAATTTAAATTGATTTGAATGTTGAATTAAATTAATTTAAATGATTTTCGAAGTGAAACTTATATGCGAACCGTAATCAATATTTGAATTGTTTTAAAAAAAATTGAAATTGAATTATAAGATTTTGAAATGGTAATTTGGAAATTTTGAAACGTAAATTATGGAAATTGGTTTAGAAAGACAAACGAAATGTTGATTTATAAACTCTGATTGAAATTGAAATTGATTTGGTTTTGAAATAAATAAACGACCAATCGGTGAAATAATTTCGGAAGTTATTAAAGAGACCGGAATCGATTATGGATATACTCTCTATCTAAACCGAAAACCACTTTAATAACTATACGCGGAGTGATGATCCAGAATGAAGTGGTTGGAATGATGTACGTGATGACTGAAGAAAGAGAACGATAATGGATAGCCTTGACACTTGTGTCAAATTGGAAATGACTAAAACAGGAGCCGTGCCGGGCCAATTGAGGTCAGCTACCTCAAGTGAACACACTTCTTCGAACTACTCATTACTTGTTGTCGATTGGTGCACCCTTGATTTTGGGAGTGTTGTTTCACGGTGTTGCGATCGTTGCGGCGATGCGTTCTCACCAGTCCGGATCAGGCAAACGGTAGTGTCACTACCTTGGGTATTGCCTCATATGCCTTGTCATACTTGTATCCCTTTATACGCGACCACTACGAATTTGTTTTGTGTTATACCTATGGAGTACTCCCTGATAGCCCACTAGTTTACGGTGGAGTTTACAGTGCTGTATAGACTATAACGCTTATAAAAATGTGTTAAGGGTGGAATGGGCCATGACTTAACACTATTTTGATATTTTATATTACTGATAGGCATTATCTACTTATCGTACACTACTACATAGTAGATAGTTTAACGGATCCTTAAAGGATGGTTATTCCAACATCCTTTGAGTTACTTGTATTTCAATTGCTATTTCACTTGAGTTGGATTTATTAATATAAGAATGTTAATCCTGACTCGAGTGTTTTGTGTTTTGCTTTACGCTCGGGTCAGACTGAGTGTACCAGTATTCGAGACTCACCTTTGAAGTTGGAGCTTTGCTTGAAGATTCAGCCATCCATTCTGCTCTCAATATTTGATGATTTCAGTGATGTATTCTGATTTGTATCTGATGTATCGTATTACTCTTTCGTTGTATCTGGTTTAACTCTGATGTAACCCATATACTTATTACTCTGTGTCTGTGATATGTGATTATTTATTTATTGTATATGTTCAGTTTTGCCAAATTTAAATTAACAACGCGGTATTTTGAGCAATTCAATTCCGGCATGAGTGTCTACCTATACACTTATAATGGATGCGAATGGTCCAAAATATCGGGTCGTTACAGTTGGTATCAGAGCTTTGGTAGCTCTAGGCAAAACTTAACATATAGGGTAAATGTATTTACAGAATCACTCTCATTCGAGTTTCAATCTCTTCTTTTTTGACTCAATTCCTTTGAATTTTGGAACGTTCCCCTCGGTCGCGAAATTCATTTGTGTCCTTCACTATTCGTCTTCTTTCAATTCCGGAGCACCCCATAACTCCATTTTGAATGATATCTATAATAGATCGGCGGTCTCGCCAATCTTCAAATGATTCGTAAAGGAGAAAAACTCCTTTATAATAGGCATCGATTTACCAGAGATTTTTGTATCCTCGGTTTACTATGCTATCTATCCCCTGCTATACCTGAATTCTACCTCTTGAGATCGAGTGTTGATTTATCTCAGAATTAAGCATCGATCTTGTTCTTGAAGTCACGGTCAACCCGGTTAAGGTTGCCCGCGATTTATATAACTTATCAACCTTCCTTCTTTGTTATTTCATCATCATATCTTTGTTTCGAACTTATCTTCGAATCAAAATTCTCCTTGATTTGGGACCATCAAATTTGAACCTCTATTCTTGTTTTGAAATCTATTCTTGTAGCGTCAAGCGAGGAAGTGTATTTATAAACTAATATTAAAATGTTTGATATATATTGTGTTGTTTGAGTTGTTGATGTGATTTGGGTTTCCGATCGATTCGTCTGATCAGCGCTATCGATAGGATTTCCAAAACACTTGAACAGAACAAACTGACACAATGTTGTTTTCAAAGTTGGTAAACAAAATAGTTTTGGATTATTATATTATATATAAATATAAGTTTTCTGAAATTAAATTGTCAATGAATTAGTTGTCAAAAATGATAATATTTGATTTTCATTTATTGTTTTATAAACCACTGACTATTGCATAATATGAATAAATGAATTTATAAAACTTGGATATAATTTGATTTGGAATCTGAAATGAATTTAAATCAAGAATGGGAGAATTTAATTTCCGGTGTTTTCAAACTTTGGGTTTAAATTTTAAAATGCATATTATAAAAGAAATTTCAAATAAAAACCGTTTTCAAAGAATTTAAATATTGAAATCAGTGCTCTTCTCTTTGTCGCTGGAAAATAATTTCGGTGATGACGGCCGCATCATCGACATTCATTTTCGTGTTTTAAAGTGGAGAAACCATTCTGTAGCTTTGCTACGGTTTTGTTTGGGAAATATTTTAGTTTTAATTTCTTAATTATGACTTGATTTATATATATATATATATATGGGAATATTATTTTAATTTTTTTTATGTGATTTAATATATATAGTATATACATAATTATTTCTAAAGGGTTTGAAATTAAACGGAAATTTAATTCTTAAAATTATGTTAAGGGATGTTTCCAATTATAAATAAAGCTAAATTTTGAATAAGTATTTAAACTTGAAATAATTAAATTTGAAAATTTTATTTGTATAGTACTAAATTGCATTTCAATATAACTTACCTAAATTATTCACAAGTTAAAATGTAATTGGATAATATACAATATAAAATAATTTTATAAATAAAATTTGAGTGTTTATAATAAATGTTATGCACTTAGATTTTAATTATAAAAAAATGCTAATAAAGATGATAGAATAATAAGTTAATTGAATGAGATAAATAAAGTCAATTTTGTACTGAAAGAATTAACAAATTGAATTGAATCAGCTTAATGAAATACCTTGAATTAAGATCAATTATTGAATATTAATTGATTTAAAATGAAATTTATATGATTAGAATTAACGATTGAACTAACAAATTTAAACCGAATGACTATTTATTGATTTAATAAATGGATTTAACCAAATTGATAAAAAAATTAATTTAAATTGAAATTTATATGGTTTAAATTAATTTATATGGATTAAATATATGTGATAAGATATATTAAGTAGAATAATTTAACAATAATTTGGAATAAAAGAAGAATTTAAATTGCTGAAAAAATATGATTATAATAAAAGACTATTCAAATTTATGGTTTTAGAAATTGTAAATTGAAGATAATTGGATAATAAGATAATGAATTTAGAAATAGTTGAGATTGATTTTAAAATCAAATGGATTAAATCAATTATTGAATATCAATTAATTTAAATTGGAATTTATATGGTTTTAATTAATTGTTATTTTGTATTTCAAATCTATTTTCTTTCTGGTTGTTTCTATTCTCCTACCTCGTTCCTTTTCAGGGACGAAAAGTTTTGAGTGGGGGAGAGTGTAACGACCCGTAAATTTTAACTGGTTTTAATAACGTATTAATTGAAATTTTGTGGGATTTTAAACGATAAAATTTTGAAATAAAAATTAGATATTTCGAATGCGTCTAGTTAAACATAGCAACTGGTAAATTTTCGTCTAAAAATATGAAAGTTTATTTCACGCGTAAATTTACATCAATTTAATCAGTTAAAAAGCGATGAAAATAAAATATTTTTGGAACCTAAATATTTTTACAAAGAAAAATTCTAAACCATCTTCTGAGCAAACGCTATTTTTCGTTTTTCAAAATTCGGACATCTTTAGCTCCGTCGATCTTATTTTCCTGTGTTTTGTTGCATTTACCGCTAGTAGAAAATTCGAATTTTTATAATCAATCAAACCACTGATATCTTTATACCGTTTTAATCGTCTCGTCGCACTGACCTTTACGGTATATTTGTTTGTGTATTTTGGAGTCCGGGAGACGGCGATATCTACGGAACGATTCCCGTATCGGTTCCGTATATTTGGCTTTTGCGAGGCGACCATTCATTTCTCATCCGAGACAACCAATAACCAGCTGTTTTATTCATTCAATTATTGTGCACGTCTGTTGTCATTCCCACAGTTCCAAATTTGTTTTGGGTTTCGTGAAATCAATTTAATTAAAGCGTTCATTTATATGGTTCTCTCCTATTCATTTCTCTTCTCTGATCTTTTTCTTTTTTTTTCTCTTCTCTGAAACTTCCCTTGAACAGAAACCTGCTTCTTCTTTTTAAATTACATCCTCCTCTCTTCCATTCTTAGCTTCAGCCCGAACCACCTCTGCCTCCACGGAAACCACCACCCGAAGTAGCCTACAACGAAACAAGTCTATCATCGCATCACTGGAAACCAGACCCGCCTCTGGCCCACCTTCCCTCGCGAGCAACCCGAAGCACTCGCCACTCCCTCCTCTATTTCTAAGCGCTGCTCTGTCAAGCGCTCATCCACCTCGGCCTCATCTTCTCTCCTCCTCTCCTTTACACCACCGCACTGCAAACAACAGTGGCCTCAAAAAAAAAAATATACTCTGGCCATCACACTCAGCCCTTGGCCGAGCAACTCAACAACGAGCTCCCCGTATTTTCGAGCGCCACATCATCGACATCCACCCTTCCAATCTCGATCGCCTGCAGTTTCGGTATGTGATATACATATATATATTTTATATGTAAATGTATATATAGAGAAAAAGTGGAGGACATTTACATATATTTTACTGTATGATAGTAGTGAATAGTGTTTGTGACAGTTGATATTGTAGACAATAATCTATATTATGACAGTTTGTTTTAGCGTATAGGTTTCAATATATACATTACGTTAAAAAGTATGTTTGTGGCCTCAGCTGAAAGAAAATTTTATCTATTTATTCATATACGTTTTAAACCTCTTGATCTCAAGTATTACAGATATAGTAGTATATACATGTAAGTATATATATAGCTATTATAGGAAACGAGAACTGTTTGGCGATAAAAAAAAGAAAAAAAACTATATATTTGTTTGGTATAAATGTTGTGCATGCATGGTTAGAGAGTTGTCCGCATTTTTGTATATATGTATATTAGTCTGTATAAGTTTTGAAAATCTGCTGTTTATATATGTATTATAATCCGTTGAATACATAAGTTATATTAGTTGTTATTTTGTTTCATGTATATGTAATAAGTAGATTCATGTTAGTTATAAATATACAGTTTATATGCGTACTAGTTTAGATCCATTAACTTATATATTAGTGATATATTAGTGTTGATTTCAAATAAAATATCCATATGTAGTTGTTTCAAAATATATGATGTATATATGTTGACTTTATTATATGTGTCTAATTAAACAATGATTTTAATTATATATATATATATATATATTATTTTAATATTGTTTTAAATTAAATATTGATTTCATAGAAGTATCAATAATAATAATAATATATATAATTTCTGGTTCTATTAAACTGATTCTAATTGTTTCAACGATTCCAATTTATCAGCTTATTCATCAAATTCGTTCCAATCCTGCTTTGCTCTGAAATTCGTGCTTCGATTCGTAACTCGACTCCATTCTAGTTCATCTCTCTCTAGCCTCGAAAGGTGAGCAATCACTCACGATTAACGTTCTTTTATTTATTAAATTTGATTTCAATTGAAACGACAATTGAAATATGCTGTTGTCAGTTATTTACACTGTTATATGTATGCTATTACCTGTATCAGTTCACCTGTGACATCTGACACCATTATTTGTTAATTATACAATGATAATCCTGTTTGATTGATAATTGATTGATTGTTTGTTGTTTATATTGGATGTTAAATTGAAATGTATAAAGTGATAAATATTATGCAAGTAAATTTGACGTAGGATAGTTAAAATTTGAATCGACATATATGTTGAATTTGATTAGTTGAATATGACCCCTTTTATTTGTTAAATTAATTGACACGTAAAATAGTGATAATTACAGTTTGAACCATTGAACGTATATTGGATTAATTGTTCTGGTGTAAAATGGAAATTGAATATAAAGTGAAGAACCATATTTATATTATTGTAATAATCTTTAATCTACATGTAATGATAGTGTAGATTCTAGAAATAGTTATATTAATTTGCACAAACAACAACGCGAATTAATACGATTATTTTGGGATTATTTGAATTGATTATTGGATTGATATTGGTTGTGTTATTGCTTGTTTATTTACTTTGACACCATCCCAGTTATCACACTGCAAGTTCCCTTTACTATACTTTGATTTTGAATTGAATTGGAATCGGGTTGAAATGATAAATACCCAAATGAACTTGACTTAGGATAGAGAATTTAATAAAACCCGATTGGTCAATAATTTGATTTAAAACTTAATAAAGATTTTATTTGAATAAATAATTTGGTTTTGAAATGAAGTTGAAATTTGAATTTTTAATGTTAGGAAAATGTTAATATTTAATAATCTGAAACAAAATGTTAACAATGTAATTGATGGAAGAATGTTGTTTAATTTGAGAAATGATTGAATTAAGTTTGAAATGATTTAATAATCAAGTTTGAAATTATAATTAAGTTTGAAATTATTAAACTTTGAAATTATTTAATAATTAAGTTTTGAATTATTTAATGATTGAATTGAATTGAATTCTTTAATAAGTGAAATTGAACTTTTGAATAAGTGAATTTTACTTCGTAAATAATTGAAATTGAGATTCTTTATTAATTAAGTTTGAAAAATTATTTAAGTAAGTAAATAAGTGAAATTGAATTTCTTTAACAAGAAATAAAATGAGATTTATTGAAATTAATGTAAGACTTGAAATTTAAAGAATTTGATTTGATGAATTTAATTTAATTCAAAATTGTAAGTTTTGAAATAAGGAAGTTGAATTTAAATAATCGATTTAATGAATTGGAAATTTAATAGAATTGTTTTGAATGACAAATTTACTTAACGAATATTGAATGAAATAGATAAATGAATTTAAATTGATTTGAATGTTGAATTAAATTAATTTAAATGATTTTCGAAATGAAACTTATATGCGAACCTAAATCAATATTTGAATTGTTTTAAATAAAAATTGAAATTGAATTATAAGATTTTGAAATGGTAATTGGGAAATTTTGAAACGTAAATTATGGAAATTGGTTTAGAAAGACAAATGAAATGTTGATTTATAAACTCTGATTGAAAATGTAATTGATTTGGTTTTGAAATAAATAAACGACCAATCGGTGAAATAATTTCGGAAGTTATTAAAGAGACCGGAATCGGTTATGGATATACTCTCTATCTAAACCGAAAACCACTTTAATAACTATACGCGGAGTGATGATCCAGAATGAAGTGGTTGGAATGATGTACGTGATGACTGAAGAAAGAGAACGATAATGGATAGCCTTGACACTTTTGTCAAATTGGAAATGACTAAAACAGGAGCCGTGCCAGGCCAATAGAGGTCAGCTACCTCAAGTGAACACACTTCTTCGAACTACTCATTACTTGTTGTCGATTGGTGCACCCTTGATTTTGGGAGTGTTGTTTCACGGTGTTGCGATCGCTGCGGCGATGCATTCTCACCAGTCCGGATCAGGCAAACGGTAGTGTCACTACCTTGGGTATTGCCTCATGTGCCTTGTCATACTTGTATCCCTTTATACGCGACCACTACGAATTTGTTTTGTGTTATACCTATGGAGTACTCCCTGATAGCCCACTAGTTTACGGTGGAGTTTACAGTGCTGTATAGACTATAACGCTTACAAAAATGTGTTAAGGGTGGAATGAGCCATGACTTAACACTATTTTGATATTTTATATTACTGATAGGCATTATCTACTTATCGTACACTACTACATAGTAGATAGTTTAACAGATCCTTAAAGGATGGTTATTCCAACATCCTTTGAGTTACTTGTATTTCAATTGCTATTTCACTTGAGTTGGATTTATTAATATAAGAATGTTAATCCTGACTCGAGTGTTTTGTGTTTTGCTTTACGCTCGGGTCAGACTGAGTGTACCAATATTCGAGACTCACGTTTTAAGTTGGAGCTTTGCTTGAAGATTCAGCCATCCATTCTGCTCTCAGTATTCGATGATTTCAGTGATGTATTCTGATTTGTATCTTATGTATCGTATTACTCATCCGTTGTATCTGGTTTAACTCTGATGTAACCCATATATTTATATAGTAGCTTCATGAACTACTATCTCTTTTATTTTCGCTGCACTTATTACTCTGTGTCTGTGATCTGTGATTATTTATTTACTGTATATGTTCAGTTTTGCCAAATTTAAATTAACAACGCGGTATTTTAAGCAATTCAATTCCGGCATGAGTGTCTACCTATACACTTATAATGGATGCGAATGGTCCAAAATAACGGGTCGTTACACTTATCGTCTCGCTTTTGGCTCTCGCCAATTCTTTCCACAAGAGTCGGTCTTATCGATAAGTTTGCCAACATCTCAGGTTCCAATTCACATATGGGCCTGAATTCAAATCTAGCTAAATACTCTAGATTTTTCCACTCTGAAAAAATGACCCCCAATCCTGCATGTCTTCGACTTAACGCGTTTGCCACTGCGTTACCCTTTCCCGGAGTATAGGCTATACCAAAATCATATGATGCTAAAAACTCTAGCCATCGTTGCTGCCGAAGATTCAAATCCTTTTGGGAGAAAATATACTTCAACGACTTATGATCTGTAAACAACTCAAATCGAACTCCCAATAGATAATGTCTCCACATCTTCAGAGCAAAAACAATCGCCGCCAACTCCAAATCATGAGTCGGATAATTCCTTTCATGCGGCTTCAGTTGTCGACTTGCATACGTAACAACTTTATCCCTCTGCATCAGCACTGCTCCAAGTCCTGTACCACATGCGTCGGTGTAAACCACCATCCCATCATTCCTACTTGGAATAGTCAAAACAGGAGCACTTGTCAGTCGCTCTTTCAGGATTCTGAAAGCTTGCTCACACTTATCATCCCATCTAAACACTTGGTTCTTTTTCGTCAATCCTGTCAATGGTGCATCCACCTTGGAGAAGTCTTTGATAAATCGATGATAATATCCTGCTAATCCAAGAAAACTTCTCACATCCGATGCATTCTTAGGTCTGACCCAATCCTGGATTGCTGCCACCTTGGCGGGATCAACCGCTATTCCATTTCCAGAGATAACATGGCCTAAGAACCTCACTTCACTCTTCCAGAAGTGACACTTTGAAAACTTAGCCTTCAGCTGATGTTTCCGCAAGATTTCCAAAACAATACGCAAGTGCGTCTTGTGCTCTTCTTCAGTTCTAGAATAAATCAAAATATCATCCACGAACACTAGCATGAACTTGCTCAACTGATCTCTGAACACTCTATTCATAAGATCCACACAATATGCTAGCGCATTAGTCGATCCAAACGGCATTACCAGCCACTCAAAGAAACCGGATGGTGTCCTGAAAGCAGTCTTCGGTACACTATCCTTAGCCACTCTTAACTGGTGAAATCCCGTTGCCAAATCCATCTGAGAAAACAACTTAGCTTCGTGAAGCTGATCAAAGAAGTCATCGATTCTCGGGAATGGATACTTATTCTTCTTAGTCACCTTATTCAGCTCACGATAATCCACGCACAACCTCAACGATCCATCTGCTTTGGTTGCGAACACAACTGGTGCACCCCATTCGGACACACTACGCCGAATGAATCCTTTCTTCAAAAGATCATCGACCTGCACCTTCAACTCCTGCTGTTCCCTAGGCGCCATCCGCCTAAGAGGCATTACAACAGGTCTGGCTCCTTCAACTAGATCTATACGAAACTCGATCTCTCTATGCGGCGGTAACCCTTTGACCTCGTCAAAGACATCCTCAAATCCATTAGCGATTGGCACAGATGACAGTCCATCCCGTGGAACAACCAGCGAATACATGGAGCTCATGAAGACGCCTTCTTCATGCTTACATCGTATCACAATCTTTCACCCCTCCACATTCTCGAATGTCACCTCCAACCTTTCACAATCAACCTTTGCCGCATACTTCCTAAGCCAGTCCATACCCAAAATAATTCTGAACCTCGCAAAGTTCAGAACAAAACAATCACAAACAAAAGAGCAATCATGACTCGATACAATCAGACCACAGCATAGCATACACAAACAAGACGAACCCCCAACTGGATTAGTCACAACCAATGGCCTATCAACAATATCTGGTTCTAAACCTAACCGGCCTACAAGTTCATTACAAACAAACGAATGCGACGCCCCAGTATCAAATAGCACTCTAACTAGAACACCACATAGGAAAAGAGTACCTTGAACCACTACACTCTTTCCTTTCTCTTTAACGGTAGGAGCTTTCGAAGATGATGGAACAGCCCCCAAAGCATAAGCTTGCACAATCTGCTTGTCCTTCCGCGGTTCCGGACAATTCCTCTTAACATGCCCCAGCTTGTCACAGTTGTGGCACTTCACCGGCACCTTCGGATTCTTGCAATCTCTGGAGAAATGGCCCTTCTGCTGACAATTGTAGCAGGTTACTTCGCTCTTTGGCTTCTTTTGGCCATCCTTACCCTTTTGCTGCTGCTGCTTCCTCTTTTTGTTTCCACTCTGCTGTGGTTTAGACTCTCCCATGGTCACAGCAACAACAGACCCCTCTTTAGGAAACAGATTCTCATGCCTGATAGCTTTCTCCACAAGCTTCTCAAATGAATCGTCCAAATGATCCACCAACTGTCTCCCAAGATAACTGTCCAAGAATGTCACAAACTTCTCATTCTTCTGATAAGGAGATTCAATATACGACCGGGCATATTTGGACAAAGCTTCAAACTCAGAAACATACTCAAGAACTGGTCTTCCACCTTGCTTGAGCTCCACAAACTTCTTAAACAGAACAGACTTCTGAGCTGTAGAAATGAACTTAGCTTCAAATCTGTCTTGGAATTGCTCCCAAGTAATTTCTTCCTCCGGAGTATCAATGGGGATAGAGTTCCACCAATCAGAAGCTCTCCCTTGAAGCTGTCTTGATGCTAAGTTCCTCTTAGTCGCATCCTCAATTCCCAAATCACTAAAGATCCTTCTACAAGCATCTATCCACCTCTGGACTTCAATGGTTGACTCCATTCCCAAGAAAACCTTTCCTCCAAGAGCAGTATAATCTTTACACAGCTTAGCAAAATCCACTGGTTTTGGAGTTTAGACTTGAACTCCAACATCTACAAACGGCCCCGGAGCTGGCATCCTTCTCATGATCGAAGTCATCATAGCTTCGAACATAGCAACATAATCAGTAGCCCCCTCAACAGCACGGCCTTCCCTAGCAGCTGGTCTCCCTCTTTGACTCATTCTCAATATCTATAAAAAGGAATGATTAATACACCTTGAGAAACAACTGCATAAGGGATTCAAATCATTCTAAGCTACTATATTATATATAGTAATCATCCATCAAAATACAATTACGTCTCTCATACGTAGTTACGTCAGCGAGCGTTGGGTAAAATCGATTAACCAAAGCTCTGATACCAAATGTGACGACCGCCCATGACCCCTGCACTGAACCTAGAGATAGTGCGCTGTAAAGCGTGCCACGCAGCCATGGACGATCATCATGGTAAATTAAAACAGCAGAATCTATCGTATTACTCACAACGCATAGATAAAATACAATAGAGAATATATATAGTGAAGCTTCACAGAATAGAATCTCATCAATAAAACTTCATAATAGTTGAGAACAAACATCTGAATAGTCAATACATCAAGCCTCACTACATATCACTCAGAGAATTATACAAGGCAGCGGAACATCCAGTACATATAGTAAGAAAATAATATGCAAGCCTCCAGCTCGTCTTCGTCATCAGCATCATCGGAAACTAAGAACAGCACCTGTCACTTGTTACCTAGTCTGCCCGTCCCAAAATGGACGAATAGCCCAAGGCAATAAGAGTTAAAACATAAAGCCTTGAGTCAGACAACAGTCTCAGTGAGCGGTAAATTAACTAACAACATACCAAAAGAGCATAAAGGAAAAAGGAATAGGAATCCAACCCTCCCACTCCACCTCTTTCTACAGTGATAGCCCCCAAACAAACACTAAGAAGGAGCAAACATAGCAAAGCATACAATTTAAAGTAAAGCAATTATCACTCGAGTCAAGGGCGATGCTTTCCAAGTACAAACCCCCAAGGCCTAAACCAAGATCAGATAAGCACCCAGAAAATACCGCTCTTGAGACCGAATGACGATACAACCAAACATCCATGACTCTGGCTATCACTGTTATCATTGCTTCGATATCATCGTTAATTGAATGACCGGCTCATTCTTTCTTCCATCCGTGAAGGGCTAATGGAAACTCCGGTTCTAGACATAACTTTGCACGTCGTCAAAACCCGTGCCTAGGACTATCGAATCTGCCCAGAGTACTCGACTACCAATCAGTAGCATTCAGGGACTATCGAATCTGCCCAAAGTACTCGACTACCAATCAGTAGCCTTCAGGGACTATCGAATATGCCCAACGTACTCTTGCTTTGAGCATGTTAGAACCTTCAACAACCATGAGATCTCAACCTTCTAGTCATCCTCCTCGACAACTATTTCCATACTAGCTCAAGCGCCTCTCGAGCAAACCATTATCCTCAAACTCAAACCATTTCACCGAGTTATCAACATGCTTGAAATGATCCCATCTGGATTAGACCAAGGCTATCTCATATCATGCCTCGCTTCATCACATCCTAGCAAATCCTCATCTCAACATCGTCATCAAATCTATCCACATGAGCTTCATCATCCGCTACATATGACACGAGAAGATTTTCCAATTCAAGAGCCTTTCCCTTAGCTTTTGAATCATCTTCGACCATCTTGTCTAAATCAAACCATCAATCAACTAATTCATAGCAATCAATCAAGTCAAACATTAATCCAAGTAATCAAGCATTCAAATATGATCTAATGAACAATTATAACAATAATGGCAATTTCGTAAATAAAGAGTCTAAAGTCTAACAAGCATGAAAACATGAGCAATATCTCTATAATCTTGATGAATGAACTTGCATAGGTTAATATGTAGTAAAATGGATGTCAAATCATCATGAACAATGGATCTATACTTAAGTTTACAAAAATGCATGAAAATCACTACTTTACACAAAATCAAGCCAACGATCCGATATACTCCTTTGGATCCGTGTGAGAGATAATCACCACTCACCAAATCACCTAAACAACCCAAAAGCAACACACTTTAGATCTGGACAGCAAAGGATCTAACTCGATCTATCACAAATCCGCTTCAAACGATGAAATCTCTCTTCAATGGATGTAGATCATCAATCTAAGCTCTTGAATCTTCAATTAGATCTTCAATTTGGATGGAAGGAATCACAAGATTAAAGTGGAGAAAAGAAGTGAAGAAGTGTAGAACTCGAGCTCTCAAAATGGCAGCACTTCGTCGCTTCAAAATCTGGATCCCAAAAATGAAGTATAACCCTCCTATTTATAGGCAGAAATCCCCTTTAGGTCGTTCGCTCGCAATTAGGTCGTCCACGACCTAAGAACCCACGACCTAAAACCTACGACCTAACGCATGTGCATCCACAACCTAACGAAACCCTACGACCCACGACCTAACGCATGCGCGCGACTTACAGATCCAACGACCTAACACATTTGCGCTTCTACGACCTAACAAAGATGCGGCTTAGCTCTTACGCGACCTAACACATACAGAAGCTCACGCCCTACTAACTTAGGTCGCCTACGACCTAACTCAACACAGAAGCTCACGACCTAACTAACTTAGCCAGGAAACGACTTAACATCATAGGTCGTCTAACGACCTAACTACTCCACTACTGAACTTAGGTCGCTCACGACCTAACTACGCTAACTCGCTAACTCTTATACCGTTAGCTCTTAAGTCGCTAACTAATAGGTCGCTAACCACTAGGTCGCTCACCACTAGGTCGCTCACCACTAGGTCGCACACTACTAGGTCGCTAAATACTGTAGGTTACTAACCCTTAGGTCTTTAACTCCTATAGGTCGCTCCAACTTGTAGGTCGCTCCACTCCGACCTAACCTACACCACGACCTAAGCTACCATACGAATTATCTCCTATACGACCTATCCCCAAAATCCTTAGGTCGCCAACTTCCTTAGGTCGCCAACTTCCTTAGGTCGCTCCACTTTCTTAGGTCGTCTACTCCGATCTAACTACTCTACGACCTAGGACTTAGACTATGGATGACTAACCAACAATGTGACCTAATGATAACTGTTTTACGATGTTTCGATCCATAAAAATACGGGTCGTTACAATCCTTGTGCAGGGAAGAAATCATCCATCGAATTATATCGAAATGCCTTTCTTGCTCCTTGATCATCTTCATTTGACTCCACTATAAGGGTCGCTGGTTACGAAGAATGAACGAGAGAATATTTTTGAATGAATTAAGAGTTTCTTCAAGATTCTCGAATAAGTTATGAATTGGATTAGCCATTTTTGAAATTGTGAGAAGAATGAGAGATAGAATAGATAAGAAATAATATTCAGTAATGAATTCTGGAAGAAATGGGTATGTATAGGTGTAGAAATTCGTTTGAAATGAATAGACATATGGTAGTAATTCAAATTTCAAATTCAAAAATGAAGTGTCATTTCTGACTAGTACATGTCGACATGGTCAAGGGGGGAGGTCGACATGAGGTAGTGAAATTTGATGGTGATTTTGATTTTGTGAATAATTGTGTATATATATATTTATATAATATACTAACATTTATTCAAGAGATAAGATAAGCTAGATAACAGAAAGGAAATTCAATTTCATTGCATAGAAGAGTGATACAATGATTAATCATTAATAACTACATAAACACTCAAAAACAAACTTAAACTAATTCGACATGATATGAGATTATAGAACTAGTTAGAAGATGATGAAGATGAAGAAATCCAAGTTTTTTGCCGACTTTGGAGAAAAACTTGTTCATCTTGGATGATATTTTGTCTAACTTCTTACTAATGGATCTTTTAAGAACCCGTTGATTCTCAACAATAATCTTTTGGTTTTTGAGAAGGGTTTTGTTGGTAGGATTGGAGGATATTCAATACTTTCTAGGGATGTTTCACCTTCTTCTTCTTCTTCTATTTCAATTTCATCCCCTTCTTCTTCTTCTTCATTTTCCATTTCTTCATGAGCCAAGCGCTCTTCCTTTTCGGTAAGAGTTTCATAAGGTTGAAAAACATATGGGATTTTCATGAGAGAAATGTTTGAGATATTAAAAACCTTTCTTGAAATAAATTCTTCTCCTTTGAAATTTACTCCAAAATAGTTGAAAATCCGAGTAAGGTGATGCAGCGGCGGATAACAGAAATGGATGAAACGGTGAAAGTAGCAATCGGTGGATTGAAAATACCAAATGCCCAAATCCGTTGATCTCAAAGATACCGGATTCTAGCTATCTTCGTGATGTTGATCACGCACTATGCCGTGAAAGAAGATCTACAATTCTTGGAACGTTGATCAAGCGCACTTGATACCGTGAATTGGCTTCAACAATCATTGATTCGAGCGCACTCGAATGCCGAAGGTGGAGATAGGAGATAACACTCAACTACCAATTTCAAAGTGGCACAAAGCACACAAACAAAGTTTTATTCAAAATCAACCAACTTTTACAAATGTCACCACTCGCCTATTTGTAGGCTTACAACACAACACAACACTTACATCACAACACATTACAAGGCCATCACGACCTAACTTATTTACACATAACCGACCTAACATAGGTCGTTAACGACCTAACAAATACAAGACGACTTAGAAACAAATGACTCAACAGCACATAACGACGTAACAAATACAACATACAAACCACATAAGGAATTACAACATAACGACCTAAAAATATAACACCACGTGGCATAAGCTTCAGCGACATGAGGAGAATCAGCATCTGAAATGACTTATGCGACCTATAGGACGAGCGACATAAGGAGTTGAGCGACCTAGGCTTGAGCGACCTAAGATTGATGCGGCCTATGGTCGAGCGACTCAAGGCAGGAGCGACATAAAAAACACGGCAGGGACATAAAGAAGATAGCAACATAAGAAAGAGCGACATAACTTCTTACGACCTAAGGAATAACATCTTCAGCGACCTAAGCGATGAACGGTTTAAGCCCTTGAGCGACCTAACATGAAGTGTTATATGTGAGCGACCTAGCATAGGTCGTAGCTCGCTCGTATGTACTGAGCGACTTAATGCTTCTCGCGACCTAAGATTCTGTGCTTTAAGAACTGTACTCTGGAATGACTCGCTAGGTCATAGCCCTTTAGGTCGTAGCCTTTTAGGTCGTAGCTTGGTAGGTCGAGTCTCAGTAGGTCGTAGCTCGTTTGGATGGCTTATCATCTTGCTTTGCCGGTCCTCATAGCTCGCTTGCGACCTAAAATGGCGCGACTTAAGGATTAACGTGCTAGATCATAGCTCAGGAGAGTTAGGTCGTTGGCGACCTAAGAAATAAGAAGATCGCGTTGCATCATCCTCCCCCTGTTAACAGAAATTCATCCTCGAATTAATACTTTCCTCTTCTTCAACGTTCTTATCCTTATAAAATGGAATCAAGGGTTTGTTGTTGACAACGTTAGCAGTATAGATACGTTTGGGAAATTTTGGCTAACACGCATTCTCATTAATTCCCTTCACGACTTCTAAATGACCATTCCTTCTAGCTTCTAGCTTGTTGCAAGTTCCAAAAAGAAATCGATCATTGGTAAACACTGCATACATAAAGTCTCCTTCCTTGCATTCAACGCTTCGTCGCTTAATCTCTGCTGCCTGCTTATATTTCTCAGTTGCCTTAAGAAATTGTTCATGTACAACTTTGTAGCATCCTTGCAACTCGGTCACAAAAACATTAGCCCATTTAATCACCCCTCTCTGCGGTGGCACTGTTGATAATTCTAACGGTCCTTTAGAGATTGTTGAATAAATAGCCTGAAATGGACTGAACCTAGTGCTACGATTAACTGCATGGCTGTGTGCAAACTTCGCTTGACATAACTTCGAATCCCAACTTTTAAAATTGTCATCCACGAGGCATCGCAATAGATTACCTAGGAGTCTGTTCACAACTTTAGTCGGTCCGTCCTTCGGTGGGTGATAAGCACTATTAGATTTCAACTTAATCCCAACCATTTTCCATAGACTCATCCAGAAATGGCTCAGGAAACGAGTATCTCTCTCCTAAATAATAGATTCAGGTGACTCATGAAGTCTATCGATCTCTCTGAAGTATAACTGAACGACATTAACGGCCTCTGCAGTCTTCTTATAGGCAATGAAATGTACCAATTTTGAAAACCGGTTAACCACCACTTAAATAGAATCATTGCCATGTTGCATTCGCGGCAATCCCAAAACAAAGTCCACACTAACCACCTCCTGTAATTTAGCATGTATATGCAATGGCATACATAAACTTGTATTTGTCGTGGTCTTCTTTGAAACTTGTCGATTATGGCTCCTCTGAACAAACCTTTGAACTTCCTTCCTCAGTGACGATTCAAAATAAGACTGTGAGATTAATTGCATAGTACGATCATAGCTCAAGTGTCTTCCTATATGTATGTCTTTGATAAATTTCATTTTCCAACTGCAATCTGTAGTAGACAACTGACTTCCTTCGACTAGCAACCCATCAACCAGTTTTCTCAACTCTTCTTGCTCTGTCGGACACATATGATAACGTCGCCTATGTGGTACAATAGCATCTGGCACTTGGTCAACATGATATCGTATGTCCCTCGGTGGCGGTACCTCCTTGGGCAACTCTGCAGGGAGTACATCTTCGAATTCATTTACCACTGGTTCATCCTCCTCAGGAGTCTCAAGATCTTTACTGGTTTCATTCCCATTCAACACAAACACTTCCGCTTTATCCTCCACTTCTTTAACAAACTCTTCTATAGATAATAGACTAATCGAATCCACCTTCTTCACTGATAAATTACCCCCTTCACTCTTGACACACTTTCTTCATCCTCATTGAACTTTGCTGGTTGTACATTCTCAACTTTACGTTCATCAAATTTTGTTGGTTGAAAGTCGTCAACTCCCTTTTTATCAAACTTTGCGGATTGTGGGTAATCAACTTTATGGTCATCAAACTTCATGGGTTGAGAAGAGTCTACTTTATCTTCCATTTCAACACTATCTTTCACTTCTTCAACAAATTCTTTCGAAGATATTAAATTAGTCGCTTCCACCTTCCTCTCTGGCTTGCTTTGACCTTGTTCACACTTCTTAAGAACTAAGATAATTTTGGTTCCTTCGAACACGAAACTGTAGCTGTTGGCATGACTATTATGTTGTACGGCTCTATCATACTGCCATGGTCTTCCCAATAGTAGGTGACACACATCCATATCAACCACATCACACCATACATCATCTCTGTACTTCTTCCCAATAGAAAATGTAGTCAATGCTCGTCTTCCCACTGTCACTTCGTCACCTTCCTTTATCCATGCTAGTTTATACGGTCTAGGGTGTTTTTCAGTCTTCAACCCCAACTTCATAACGGCTTCTTCAGAAATAAGGTTATCGCAACTTCCCGCATCAATAACGAATTTACAAACCTTTCCCAAGATAGTACAGGTAGACTGAAAAATATTGTTCCTTAGCCAAATAGAATCATTCTCATGCTTTGGCAAATTACACCCTTCGTCTCTATGACCACGTATGTCTCTATGATCATGCAAATTTCTTCTACTCGATCTTTTGACATCACGACATGGTTCATTGTCAAATTCACATTGACTTCTTCTTTCTTCCCCATGGTGATCTTGTCTCATTGAAATTGATGATTCCCTTTTATCTTGATAAGTTTGTGGCGACACCCTCCTTGCTTCCGTAACCGATGGCGAAACTCTGTTTCCTCCATGGTTCAAGACTAGTGACCTTTCTCTTTGACTTTGATTCAAATCCATCATCAACTTCTCCAACTTTCCAAAACCTGTATTGAACTTCTCTTCGAGGTTATCACTAATTCATTGCTCTATTGCCTTAGCATCTTCTCTTCTATACACATCGGCAATATTCTGATGACGATTACCTCTTCTCGGATGCATGATTGATCTTCAACAAATCTTCAAAAAAATTCAAACACAAACTTCAAAAACTTGGCTTTGGTCTAGCTCTGAACAAACCAAACTAATGCAACCTTCAACACTCGGCCTAGATCAAACTTTATACTCGGCTCAACTTCAACTAGTTCGGCTTGCACCACACATGGCTCAGACTTCAACTTCAACTTGGATTCCACTTAACTTCAACACTTTAACTCGGCCTTGATCTACAAAGTGATGCACGGCTTCAATTAGCTCTCGGATCTAACACTGATAGGCTCGATTGAAATTGAGCAAACACTTCTCTTTGCTCCAATAGGCTCGGCTTGAATTCTTCAATAAGAATTGGCTCCAAAGACTTGGCTTAGCTATGATTGGCTAAGTCTGGCTGATGCAGCGTGATCTGCTAACTTTTCAGATTTGAGTCATTCAAAGTTTTTAGGTCGCTCCCGACCTAGTGAAGGTCACTCACGACCTAGTGAAGGATGCTCGCGAGTTACTGGATTCAACATTAAGGCTTGCAAACGACCTAGCGAGGTAGCAGAGTTATGCAGTGATGATGCAGCCCAATTTGGTGAAGTGTTAGGTCGCGAACGACCTAACGATTACTTTAAGTCGCTCCAACGACTTAGTGAAGCTCGTAAACGACCTAGCGGTGTAGCAGAGTTAAGCAGTGAAACATCGGAACGACCTAACGACCTATGCATTCCCAGTAGGTCGGTCATGCTATCATCTTCTTAGGTCGCTTCGACCTTAACGAGTTACGACCTATATAGGTCGCACACGAAGCTTATGCCGCTAGGATATCTTGAGTCGCTTTGTTTTAGGTCGCATGTGTTACTAGGTCGTATGTCGTGATACTATGTTGTAATGGGTTTGTATTTTCTTTAAGTCGTAGGTCGCGTGAGTTGTATTGTTAGGTCACTGCCGACCTATGTGTTGTGTTGTAAATAGGTGATATCTTGTGATGTAATGCTGGGGTTGTACTGTTGTTAGGTCGCTGCCGACCTAAGTTAAGTCGTAGGTCGCGTAACGACCTAGTGTTCTGGGTGTTGTAAAATGCTATAAATAGTGGGTGAGTTGTAACATTGAGTTTAGTTGATTTTGAATAAAAATTTTGTTTGTTAGCTTTGTGCTTTCATTAAATCGGTAGTTGAGTGTAATCTCCTATCTCCACCTTCAGTATTCAAGTGCGCTTGAATCAACGATCGCTGAAGCCGATTCACGGTATCTAGTGCGCTAGATCAACGTACGAAGAATCGTAGATCTTTGAACACGGTATCGTACGCGATCAACGTGTTTGAGATAGCTAAAATCCGGTATCTTTGGATCAACGGATTTGGGCCATTCGGTATCTTCTATTCCACAATCGCTACTTTCACCGATTCATCATGTTTGTTATCCGCTGCTGCATCATTTGGTATCAGAGCTAGACTTAGCCAATCATAGCTAAGCCGAGTCTTCGAGCCAATTCTTATTGAAGAAGTTTGAGGAGTTAGTGAAGCCGAGCTACATCAAGCAAAGCCGAGCTAAGTGAAGCATTTGGGGTTATAGCCGAGAGAAAGTGAAGGTCGTGCATCATATTTGTTCACACCGAGAGTTGAAGTTTGTTTCATTTAACAATGCCGCTGAGGAGAGCTAATCGACATCAAAATATTGAAGATTTGTACAAGAGGGAAGATGCCGAGCAAATAGAACAACGCATAAGTAACAAATTTAATGAGAAGTTAGATGAAGGTATTGGAAGGTTAGAGAAATTGATGAATGATATGAATAAAGGTCAAAGAAGGAGGTCGCCAATCTCGAACCATGGAGGAAACCGAGTTTCGCCATTGGTTACGGAAGCGAGAAGGGTATCGCCACAATCTAATCGAGGAAGAAGAGAATCATCAATTTCGAGGAGAAGAGATCACCATGAGTATCGAGATGAAGAAAGTAGAACTCAACGTGAGTTTTAGTACGAGCCATATCATGATGAAGAACGACATAGTAGAGGAGACATGCGTGATCGAAGAGATGTTAATGGTCGAGATCGATATCGAAGTACACGTGAGTATGATGAAGAGAGTGATAGAAGTAATATCCATTATCGAGATCGAGACCAAGGACGGAATGCATATCGAGATGTTGAGGATGATCGTCGATGGGAATCGGGGATGAAAACTGAAATTCCAGAATTCAAGGGTGGAATGGTAGCGGAAGAGTTTTTGGGTTGGTTGTCTAATGTGGAAGAAATTTTTGACTTTAAGGAGGTTCCTGAGCATCGAAGGGTAAAGTTAGTTGCTACATGTTTGAAAGGAAGAGCTATGGCACGGTGGTAGCAAACTAAACTTACGTGGGAAAGGATGGGAAAGTCAAAGATTGAATCTTGGGATAAGATGAAGAAGTTGATGAAAGCTACATTCTTGCCGTATGACTATCAATCTCTTATATATCCACGATTGCAGAATCTAAGACAGGGACAAAGTCAGTGAACGATTATGCGGATGAGTTCTATCAGCTAATTGCAAGGAATGACATCATGGAGACGGAGGAGCAGTTGACAGCTAGATTTGTTGGAGGGTTGAGAATGCAGATACAAGATATGGTGAATATGTTTGATCCCAGATCTGTGGCTGAAGCACATCAAAAGGCTCTAGCTTGGGAGAAGCAAGGCAGGAGAGGGTGTGGTGTGTTTACAAATTCCAACAATCCAATGAAAGGGGTTAGTAACAATGTGAACGTTTCGAAGGCTGTTGCAAAACCGGTTGTTAATGAAGTTGCTAAGACCAGAATCAATAATGGTATCAAATGTTTCAATTGTCAGGAGATAGGTCACAAAAGCAAAGAATGTACGAAGCCAAAGAAGCGAACGATGATTGCTGAGGCAGAGGAAGATGAGGTAGAAGCTGATTGTTCTAATTCACTACATGATGAGGAGGAAGAGAATGTGTTAGGAGATGAAGGGTATTCATTGATGATGAAGAGGTCGTGTTTAACACCAAAACAAGAGGAGGAAACTAGCTGTTTGAGGAGTAACATCTTTCAATCAACGTGCACTATCTTGGGAAGGGTTTGCAAGTTTGTTATTGATGTGGGAAGCTGTGACAATATTATCTCTACAGAAGCTGTGAAGAAATTAGCATTGAAGACTGAGAAGCATCCTAAACCTTACAAGTTAGCTTGGTTGAGGAAAGGTGGGGAGGTGAAAGTTGGACGAAGAGCTTGTGTTAATTTTTCAATTGGGAAGAAATACAAAGATGAAATTTGGTGTGATGTTGTGGACATGGATGTATGTCATCTGTTGCTGGGGAGGCCGTGGCAATATGATAGGGTTGTGAAACATGATGGTCGTACTAACAGTTACAGTTTTATGTTTGAAGGAAATAAAATCACTTTAATTCCTAAGAAGCGACAACAAGAAGAAAACAAGTTGGAGGAGATTGAAGAATTGAAAACTTTGTTATCATCAAAGGAGTTTGTTAAGGAGGTAGAAGAGGAGCCTGAAGTATTCTTGTTGATTGGACGTGAGAGTCATGAAGCGGTTGAGATTCCTAAAGAAGTAAAGCCAGTGCTGGGAGAATTTAACGATGTATTTCCTGAGGAGCTACCAACGGAGTTACCGCCATTGAGAGACATTCAACATCAAATTGATCTTGTTCCAAGAGCTGTGTTACCTCATAGACCACACAATAGAATGAGTCCAAAAGAACATGAGGAGTTGAGCAAGTGGAAGAATTGCTTGAACAGGGGCATGTATAGGAAAGTTTAAGTCCTTGTGCGGTGCCAGCTTTGTTAGTACCGAAGAAGGATGGAACGTGGAGGATGTGCACTGATAGTAGGGCAGTGAACAAGATTACTGTGAGATATAGATTTCCTATGCCTAGATTGGATGACTTGTTGGATTAGCTTAATGGAGCTACTATCTTTTCGAAGATTGATTTGAAAAGCGGTTATCATCAAATTCGAATCAGACCAGAGGATGAATGGAAAACAGCGTTCAAGACACATGAGGGGTTTTACGAATGGCTGGTTATGCCATTTGGTCTTTCGAATGCACCGAGTACATTTATGCGGGTGATGAACCAGATCTTTAGACCATTTATCGGGAAGTTTATAGTGGTGTATTTTGATGATATATTGATATATAGTGGGAATCCAGAAGAACACTTGCAACATCTGAGAGAAGTATTGATGGTACTGCGACAGGAACAATTTTATGCTGCAACGAAGAAATGCGTGTTCATGACGCATAGTGTTTTATTTTTGGGGTATGTTATATCAGGAGGAGGTATACAGGTGGATCAGAATAAAGTTGAAGCAATCAGAAATTGGTCACAACCCAGGACGATAACCGAAGTTAGAAGTTTTCATGGTTTAGCGTCATTCTACCTAAGGTTTATTCCACACTTCAGTAGCGTGATGGCACCAGTTACTGATTGTATGAAGGGGAAGCAATTTTCATGGTCGAAGGAAGCAGGAGTTGCTTTTGAGCAGATCATGGAGCTTTTGACGACAGCACCAATTCTAGTTTTGCCAGATTTTCAGTTGTTGTTTGAGTTACATACTGATGCGTCTAAAGTTGGGATTGGAGGGGTGTTGAGTCAGAAAGGACAACCTATTGCATATTTCAGTGAGAAGCTATCGGGAGCAAGGATGAGATATAATACTTATGATGTGGAATTTTACGCTATCGTGCAAGCTGTGAAACATTGGAGACATTATTTGTTTCATAAAGAATTAGTTTTATATACTGATCATGAAGCGTTGAAGCATATGCAGGGACAGGACAAGATTGCAGCTAGGCATGCTTCGTGGATTGCATACTTACAATAATTTACATTCGTGCTGAAGCATAAGTCGGGAATTACGAATCGAGTGGCGGATGTATTAAGTCGAAGGAATCATGTGTTTACTACAATGAAGGTAGAGTTGACAGGGTTTGATGTGTTGCTAGATTTGTTTATTGATGATCCTTACTTTGCTAAGATCATGGATGAAGTCAATGAAGGAAAGACTGATGAGTATGTGTTAGTGGATGGTTTTCTATTCAAGGATATCCGGTTATGTATACCAGAGGGTAGTTTACGAATGAAGATTGTGAAAGAGTTGCATGAGGAATGCCATGTGGGGAGAGACCGTACATTACAGTTGATTTCGCAATCATATTTTTGGCCTACTATAAGAAGAGAAGTAGAGAGGTTTGTGGAGAGATGTCATATTTGTCAAGTTTCCAAAGGGACAGCGACAAATGCGGGATTGTATATGCCATTCCCTGTGCCTATTAGACCGTGGGTTGATATCAGCATGGATTTTGTTTTGGGTTTGCCTAGAACTCAGCGAGGAAATGATTCTATATTTGTTGTGGTAGATACATTTTCCAAGATGGCACATTTTATCGCTTGCAAGAAGATAGCTGATGTCGTCCGTGTTGCTCAGTTATTCTTTAAAGAGGTGAATCGATTACATCGGCTACCTGAATCTATCGTTTCAGATCGGGATACTAGATTTCTAAGCCATTTTTGGTTAAGTTTGTGGAAGATGGTTGGGACGAAGCTGAATTTTAGTAGCGCTTATCATCCGCAAACAAATGGACAAACGGAAGTGGTAAACAGATCATTGGGAAATTTGTTGCGATGTCTTGTGTAGGATAACTTGAAGAGTTGGGATATGAAATTATGTCAGGCAGAGTTTGCACATAAACACGTTGTTAACCGTAGTACGGGTTTCAGTCCGTTTCAAGTTGTATACTCAGCAAGTCCGAAGGGTCCATTGGATCTGACGACAGTGCCATATCAGAAGGGAGTTGTTAAGCGTGCTTGTGATTTTGTGACTGAGTTGCAGGAGTGCCATAGAACTGTTCATGAACGATTGCTTGCATCAAACGAGAAGTATAAACAACTGGCAGATAAGAAGCGAAGGAATGTGAATTTCAGAGAAGGTGATTTGGTTTACGCTGTGTTGACAAAAGATCGTTTTTCAGTGGGAACGTACAATAAGTTGAAAGCTCGAAAAATTGGTCCAGTGGAAATTTTGAAGAAAATCAATGAGAATGCATATCAGTTGAGATTGCCGGATAATGTTCATACTTCCGATATTTTCAATGTGAAATATTTGATTCTGTATCATGGAGAGGAGCTTGTTGTGGAAGAGGAAGGTGCAAATTCGAGGTCGAATTTTTGTCAACCGGGGGAGGATGATGCAGCGCGATCTGCTTACTTTTCAGATTTGAGTCATTCAAAGTTTTTAGGTCGCTCCCGACCTAGTGAAGGTCGCTCACGACCTAGTGAAGGATGCTCGCAAGTTACTGGATTCAACATTAAGGCATGCAAACGACCTAGAGAGGTAGCAGAGTTATGCAGTGATGATGCAGCCCAATTTGGTGAAGTGTTAGGTCGCGAACGACTTATCGATTCCTTTAAGTCGCTCCAGTGACTTAGTGAAGCTCGTAAACGACCTAGCGGGGTAGCAGAGTTACGCAGTGAAACATCGGAACGACCTAACGACCTATGCATTCCCAGTAGGTCGGTCATGCTATCATCTTCTTAGGTCGCTTCGACCTTAACGAGTTACGACCTATATAGGTCGCGTACGAAGCTTATGCTGCCTGGATATCTTGAGTCGCTTTGTTTTGGGTCGCATGTGTTACTAGGTCGTATGACGTGATACTATGTTGTAATGGGTTTGTATTTTCTTTAATTCGTAGGTCGCGTGAGTTGTATTTTTACGTCGCTGCCGACTTATGTGTTATGTTGTAAATAGGTGATATCTTGTGATGTAATGCTGGGGTTGTACTGTTGTTAGGTCGTTGCCAACCTAAGTTAAGTCGTAGGTCGTGTAACGCCCTAGTGTTCTAGGTGTTGTAAAATGCTATAAATAGTGGGTGAGTTGTAACTTTGAGTTTAGTTGATTTTGAATAAAACTTTTGTTTGTTAGCTTTGTGCTTTCATTAAATCGGTAGTTGAGTGTAATCTCCTATCTCCACCTTCGGTATTCAAGTGTGCTTGAATCAACGATCGCTGAAGCTGATTCAAGGTATCTAGTGCGCTAGATCAACGTACGAAGAATCATAGATCTTTGAACATGGTATCGTGCGCGATCAACGTGTTTGAGATAGCTAAAATCTGGTATCTTTGGATCAACGGATTTGGGCCATCCGGTATCTTCTATTCCATAATCGCTACTTTCACCGATTCATCATTTTTGTTACCCGATGCTGCATCACTGGCTCTCATACCAAATGACGCAGCGACGGATAACAGAAATGGATGAAACGGTGAAAGTAGCAATCGGTGGATTGAAAATAACAAATGCCCAAATCTGTTGATCTCAAAGATACCGGATTCTAGCTATCTTCATCACGTTGATCGCGCACGATGCCGTGAAAGAAGATCTACAATTCTTCGAACGTTGATCAAGCACACTTGATACCGTGAATTGGCTTCAAAAATCGTTGATTCGTGTGCACTCGAATGCCGAAGGTGGAGATAGGAGATAACACTCAACTACCAATTTCAAAGTGGCACAAAGCACACAAACAAAGTTTTATTCAAAATCAACCAACTTTTACAAATGACACGACTCGCCTATTTATAGGCTTACAACACAACACAACACTTCACTTACATCACAACACATTATAAGGCCATCACGACCTAACTTATTTACACATGACCGACCTAACATAGGTCGTTAACGACCTAACAAATACAAGACGACTTAGAAACAAACGACTCAACAACACATAACGACATAACAAATACAACATACAAACCACATAAGGAATTACTACATAACGACCTAAAAATATAACACCACGCAGCATAAGCTTCAGCGACATGAGGAGAATCAGCTTCCGTAATGACTTATGCGACCTATAGGACGAGCAACATAAGGAGTTGAGCGACCTAGGCTTGAGCAACCTAAGATTGATGCGGCCTATGGTCGAGCGACTCAAGGCAGGAGCGACATAAGAAACATGGCAGCGACATAAAGAAGATAGCAACATAAGAAAGAGCGACATAACTTCTTGCGACCTAAGGAATAACATCTACAGCGACCTAAGCGATGAACGGTTTAAGCCCTTGAGCGACCTAACATGAAGTGTTATATGTGAGCTACCTAGCATAGGTCGTAGCTCGCTCGTATGTCCTGAGCGACTTAATGCTTCTTGCGACCTAAGATTCTGCGCTTTAAGAACTGGCCTCTGGAATGACTCGCTAGGTCGTAGCCTTTTATGTCGTAGCTTGGTAGGTCGAGTCGTCGTAGCTCGTTTGGATGGCTTATCATCTTGCTTGGCCGGTCCTCATAGCTCGTTTGCGACCTAAAATGGCGCGACTTAATGATTAACGTGCTAGGTCGTAGCTCAGGAGAGTTAAGTCGTTGGCGACCTAAGAAATAAGAAGATCGCGCTGCATCATAAGATCAATTCCATGGTATAAAGTTTTTTCTCCCATTTCAAAATTTTTAGGACGAAGTTCATCCAAAATAACTTGCGCCTAATTGATATCATAATTTCCGAAAACAGCAAAAAGTGCTTTGCACACTTTTGAAGTAGGATTATTAAAATTTCCCGACCTTGGGGTCAAAGTATGTTGTAAAAGAAGATTGATAATTCTTGCTTTAGGACGAATGTTTCGGTTTTTAAATTCAAAGTTTTCATCTCCTTCAAAAATATGATGAAATGTCTCACGGTCATGTTCATCGATTTTAAAACTAGAAAGATCCATTCTCGTGCTTTTGCAATTTAGAATGGTACCCAAAAGATCACAATTCAAAATAATTTTAATGCCTTGACACTACTCCAAATTTCATTATCATTTCCTTCATAAAATTCTCGATTGAGATTTGCATAGAAAATTTTAACAAGGTTTGGGTAACAAACAAAATCATTTTGAGAAGAATCAACAAAACTAAGAATTTGATTGTTTGCAAAAAGAGTATCAATTTCATAAGAAGAAAAATCTTGAAAAATAGCAAACTTTCCGGGATGGACTTTTCCATAATTAGCATAATTGATGTATGCTTTTATTGCCTCCGGATTATTGAGGAGTTGCTCTTTCAAGTTTCTGGAAAGTCTCATGGTGGAGGGGTTGCTTGAAAAAGCCATTAAAGTAGAGGGTAGAGAGCTTGAAGTTATGAAGAGAGAGTTTTAATTTGAAAATGAATGTGAAAAGTTGTGATAAAAGATAGTGAATAAATAGATTTTTGAAAGACATGTTCTCTGGTCAAAAGATGCCTTTTCAGAGTATTGAATGAAGTGAAAAGATGGAGGGAAATTCAACCATTTGAATTCAAATTTTGAATTTCAAATTCTGGTACCTATGTCGACATCAGGGTAGGGACCATGTCGACATATGCCTATGAATTTCTATGATTTATTTTTCCTAAGTATTCTAATATATATATATATACTTATTATTTTAATGTCTATATATATATATATATATCTGGAGTATTCTTATAGTATATTCTAGAAAATAGTATTATATTAAAAATTATAAAAAAATTATAATAATAAAAAATAAATAATAAATTTAAAACTCAATCAACACACCAATTCAATATCAATCAATCAAGCAATCAATCATCTAATTCTAACCATGCAATTTCAATCAATTGTATTGTAAATGCGTACCTTTTTCTGAGTCCGTTTTCTTGAATTTGTTGAAGTCATGAACTGCCATGAAACACAAATTTGAGTTATATGTCTTCTGATCATCATCGCTTGAGGACGAGTCTGAGTCATCTAGTGTAGCAGTAAATGCACGCTTCCGTTTTGTTTACTGAATCATTGTTTATAGGAGGATTCTGCCTTTCTAGATACGGACAGTCTCTTTTGATATGGCCTGGTTCATCACAGTTGAAACATTTGACATTGTTTGGCACTGCATTCTGATTTCTAGAATTCTTATAGTTGTTTCTCTTGAGATTATTCATCTTTCTGTATTTTAGGAATTTCCGAAAATTCCTGGTCATAAATGCTATCTCTTCATCATTATCACTGTTTGAGTCTGATCCGTCGGTTAATGCATTGAATGCCATTGATTTCTTTTCAGATGCTTTGCTTTCTCTTCTCCCGATCATTTGAACTTCAAACGACATTAAATTTCCAATCAATTCTTCTATCTTTAAGGTACTAATGTCATTTGCCTCTTTAATTGCAAGTGTCTTTTGATCGCATTCTGGAGTGAGTGAATTTAAAAATTTTCTGACTTGATCTTCTTCCGAAAATTCCTTTCCCAAGGATATTAAAGAATGCGCAATATCTTGAAATCGACTATACATATCTGAAATAGACTCATTAGTATTCATTTTAAATAACTGAAACTGATTTGTGAGCATGGAAATTTTGGTCTGTTTAACTTTGCTTGTTCCTTCGTGAGTCACTTGCAAAGTTTTCCAGATTTCATATGTAGACTTACAAACTGACACTCTATTAAATTCATTTCTTTCAAGTGAACAAAACAGAATATTCATTGCTTTAGAATTATTTTGTGCAACAGTCTTTTGCTCAGTGGTCCACTGTGCAAAATTAGTTGTGGGTTCAGAATATTCAGTTTGTGTGATATTCCAAGTATCCAATCCTACAGATTGTAAATATATTTTCATCCTACATGCCCAATATGCATAGTTACTCCATTAAAAAGTGGTGGTCTGGCAGTAGACTGACCTTCTACAAATGAACTAGTGACAGGGATACTAGTGTTAATAATAGTACCAATGTTGGTAGCCATTTTGAAAACTTTTCAAAATTCAGATTATGAAACTTTTGAAAACCTTGCTCTGATACAAAATGTGAGGAATGCGAATTACGGATCTTAAGGCTAGGAATAACACTAGAAGGGGTGAATAGTGTTTATAAGAAATTGCTAAATCTTTTTGAGTTATTGTTGATTTGCACACAAATGTATGCAATATTCAGACACAGATATAATCATAGAAACAAACACAGATGCAGAAATAAAGTAAATGCAGTAAAGGAAAGAACACACCGGATTTTATACTGGTTCGGGGTTACCCTACATCCAGTCCCGCACAACTAAGTACGGATTTCCGTTCAAAAGCAATTCAACAATTACAACCCTCGGTTTCAAGGCTACGAGGTACACCCTCAAGAATCACAATTGATGCAGCTCAGGCCAGAGTCGAAGCAGTGCAAGCTACGAATTCACAAGGCCTAGGTCGTCCACGACCTAAGGAAGGAGATTTAGGTCGTCTACGACTTAAGGGAAAGAGGCTACGACTTAGCTTAAGTCATTCGGGATCTTTAGATCATGTACGGTCTAAGGTTACAGGAGGAGCACCACGAGATAACAAAGTAGCAGCACGAGTTGAGAATACACAAGGCTTAAGTCGTCTACGACCTAAGGAAAGTGTTTTAGGTCGTCTACGACCTAACGAGTATGCTGACGAAGGGAGCTCACGACCCAAGATAAGTCGCGTACGACCTAGTTAGGTCGCGTGACGTGATCCAGCAGTTTTTCTCTTGAGTCGCTGAATTTTAGGTCGTGGCAATGTTAAGTCGTTTATTGTTGAGTCGTGTGCGTTGTATCTTAGGTCGCAGGCTTGTGATTCTGTGTTGTAACTTGTACTTGTTAAGTCGCTAACGACTTATGATAGGTCGTATACGACCTAAGTATTGTAAATTTGTGATGTTGTGTGGGTTGTAATACAAGTGCTTGAGTCGTGGATTGTTGAGTCGTTGCCGACCTAAGTTGGGTCGTAAGTCATGAACGACTTAAGGGTCTGGATTGTAAAATGCTATAAATAGGCGTGAGTTGTACATTTGAAAGGTTGGTTGATTTTGAATAAAATTTCGTTTTGTTAGCTTTGTGCTTTCATCTAAATTGGTAGTTGAATGTAATCTCCTATCTCCTCTTTTCACATTCGAGTGCGCTCGAATCAACGATCGTAGAAGCCAATTCACGGTATCTAGTGCGCTAGATCAACGTCTGAAGAATTGCAGATCTTCCTTCACGGTATCGTGCGCGATCAACGCGACGAAGATAGCTAGAATTTGGTATCTTCGGATCAACGAATTTGGGCATTTCAGTATTCTTCATTCCATCGATTGCTACTTTCACCGTATCATTCATTTTGTAATTCCGCTGCTGCGTCATTTGGTATTAGAGCTTGTTTTAGCCAATCATAGCTAAATCGAGTCTTGGAGCCAATTCTTTTGAAGAAGTTTGAAGAGATCAAGTCGAGCCGAGCTATATCATTCAAGGCCGAGAAGTTGTTATTCATCGTGTTCATCGCAAATTGCAACAAAGTAGGAGTTTTCGATCCATTTCTTTTTGGATCAAAAGTTGAAAGGTGTTTGGATTGGCGCGGGGTGTTGTTTTGCGTGCCAAGAGAATTTGAATTGGGCCGAGCCAAGTTGAGTCGTGAGGCCGGGTAAAGTCGTGTACATCATTTGGTATCTTTTAATTTGTCAAAACCGAGAATTGAGGTGTTTGTGAAGTTTCAAGTATGCCGCCAAGAAGAGCTAATCGACATCAAAACGTTGAAGCATTGTATCGAAGAGAAGAAGCTGATGTGATGGAGCAAAGAATTAACGAAAATTTTAGTGAGAAGATGATGCAGGCCAGAGAGATGAAGATTTAGGTCAAACACGACTTAGCATGTTGATAAGTCAGATACGACCTAAGGAGGAGGTTCCCGGGCTAAATTCTGACGAAGGGGCATGGGAAGTCACAGTTTTATGTCGTATGCGACCTAACAGGTTCGAAGAACACGAGCTACGACCTAACCATAGCTTTAGGTCGTTCCAACGACTTAATAACAATCGGCAACGACTTAGTGGTTATGCGCGAGTTAACCAGCAAAAGGGAAAGGCGCTCGAACGAGCTAACTGTGCCGAGTTACGACTTAAGGAGGCAGATGTGAGTCGTCCATGGATTAACTGGAAACCAGGGGAAGGAGCTAACTGGAATCTACGACCTAAAGGGTTAAGAGGAACAGGACTACGACTTAACAAAAGCTTAAGTATCTCGGAGCAGATAAGTCGTCTACGACTTAAGGAAGAAGTTAAGTCGGAAACCAGTTACGACTTAGTCGCAGCAGCTAGAAGAAGTTAAGTCGGAAACAAGTTACGACTTAGTTGCAGTAGCTTGTAGCCAAAGATCCTGATGCCACTTCAATCTGAGCCGTTGATGTTGAGTCGTATAATTGGTTGTAATTCGTTAAGTCATGAGTCGTCTATATGCATTGAGTTGTAAGTCGTGTACGATTTAAGGGTTAAACTCGCTATGTACGGTGTTGTGTTGAATTAACTATTTTGGTCATAAGTCGTAAGTCGTGAGTCTTGAGTAGAGAGTCATAAGTCGGAACCGACTTAGGAGTTGGTGTAATTTTGGTTTTTTTTTCGTGTGAATTGTAAAACGCCTATAAATAGGGCAAGTCTCTCATTTGTAAAGGTTGTTGATTTTTGAATAAAATTCTCTTTTGTTAGCTTTGTGCTTTCATTCCAATTGGTAGTTGAGTGTAATCTCCTATCTCCTCTTTCGGTTAATCGAGTGCGCTCGATTCAACGATTGCAGAAGCCGATTCGCGAAATCAAGTGCGCTTGATCAACGCTTGAAGAATTGAAGATCTTTGAACCAAGTATCGTGCGCGATCAACGAGTTCGGGATAGCTAGAATTCAGTATCTTCGGATCAACGAATTTGGGCATTTCAGTATCTTTCAATCCACCGATTACTACTTTCACCGATTAAAGATTGTTTTGTTTAATCCGCTGCGTCAGTTTTTGGTATCAGAGCTTGTTTTAGCCAATCATAGCTAAATCGAGTCTTGGAGCCGAGAATTTGAAGTGTTGAAGTTGTGTTCATCGTGTTCATCATATTTTTGCAACAAAGTTGGAGTTTCGATCCATTTCATTTCGGATCAAAGTTCGAAAGGTGTTTGTAACGTGAAGTGTGAATTTGTTGAAGTGTTTGTGAAGTATTCAATCATGCCGCCAAGACGAGTTCAACGTCATCGCAATATTAATGCTTTGTACGGAAGAGAAGAGGCCGATGAGATGGAGCAGAGAATTAACGAAAACTTTAATGAGAAGATTAATGAAGGGATTGCTCGATTAGAGAGGATGATGTTGGACATGAGTCAAAATCAGAGAAGAGTATCACCGGAATCGAGCCATGGGAGAAGTAGAGCTTCACCACATTCAAATCGAGAGAGAAGTGTTGATAGTGATCATAGGAGCGTGGATCGAGATTGTGATAGAAATGTTGATGATCGAAGTCGGGATAGAAATGTGACTGATCGAGATCGGAGGAATGTAGATCGTAGGAATGTTGGTGGAAGAAATGGTGGTGGTAGAGATGTTGGTGGTCAGGATCGACATCAATATACATCGGATTGTGACGAAGAGTATGATGGAGGTAGTGTTCATGGACGAGGACGTGGACGAGGAAGAAATCAGTCGGAGTACGATCACAAGTGGGAATCTGGGATGAAGACTGAAATTCCAGAATTCAAAGGTGGTATGCAAGCTGAGGAGTTTTTGGATTGGGTGGCTAATGTTGAAGAAATTTTTGATTTCAAAGAAGTTCCAGAACATCGTAGAGTGAAGTTGGTTGCTACAAGGTTGAGGGGAAGAGCTTTGGCATGGTGGCAGCAAACCAAACTTACACGTGAACGAATGGGGAAGTCAAAAGTTGAATCTTGGGAGAAGATGAAGAAATTGATGAAAGCAACGTTCTTACCTTACAATTATCAATCTCTGATGTATCAACGTTTGCAGAACTTGAGGCTGGGCACAAAGAATGTTAATGATTACGCAGATGAGTTTTATCAGCTTATTGCAAGGAATGATATTATGGAGACAGAAGAGCAGCTGACATCTAGATTCATTGGGGGATTGAGAATTCAGATTCAGGATATGGTTACTATATTCGATCCAAGATCTGTGGCGGAAGCACATCAGAAAGCGTTGGCTTGGGAGAAGCAGGGACGACGAGGAGGTGGTGTGTTTACTAATTCCAACAATCAAGTGAAGGGTGTTAGTGGAAGTTCTAATGTTTCTAAACCTATCAGTAAACCAGTGGTGAAAGAGGCTGAGAAGGCAAAGGTTAACAATGGTTTCAAATGTTACAATTGTCAAGAGATGGGTCATAAAAGCAATGAGTGTCCAAAGCCAAAGAAGAGAGCAATGATTGCTGAGGTTGAGAATGAGGATGAGGAGGCTGAAGATTCTAATCAATTACCAGTTGAGGAGGAAGAATTGTTATCTGGAGATGATGGTTATACATTAATGATGAGGAGGAATTGCTTAACACCAAAGCAGGAGGAAGAGACTAGCTGGTTGAGGAGTAACATCTTTCAATCAACGTGCACTATCTTGGGAAGGGTTTGCAAATTTGTTATTGATGCTGGAAGCTGTGATAACATTATCTCTACAGAAGCTGTGAAGAAGTTATCATTGAAGACAGAGAAGCATCCGAAACCGTATAAGTTAGCTTGGTTGAGGAAAGGTGGGGAGGTGAAAGTTAGTCGAAGGACTTGTGTTAATTTTTCAATTGGGAAGAAATACAAGGACGAAATTTGGTGTGATGTTGTGGACATGGACGTATGCCATTTGTTGTTGGGGAGACCGTGGCAATATGATAGGGCGGTGCAACATGATGGGCGTACCAACAGTTACAGTTTCATGTTTGAAGGCACGAAGATTACTCTCGTTCCCAAGAAGCGTCAACAAGAAGAAAACAAACTGGAGGAGATTGAAGAGCTGAAAACTTTATTAACCTTGAAGGAGTTTGTTAAAGAAGTCGAAGAGGAGCCGGAAGTATTCTTGTTAATTGGGCGTGAGAGCAGCGAAGAAGTTGAAATTCCAGAAGAAGTTAAACCAGTATTGAAAGAATTTGAGGATGTATTTCCAAAGGAGTTGCCAACGGAGTTACCGCCGTTGAGGGACATTCAACATCAAATTGATCTAGTTCCAGGAGCTGTGTTACCTCACAGACCACACTACAGAATGAGTCCAAAAGAGCATGAGGAGCTGCGAAGGCAGCTGGAAGAATTGCTTAAACATGGGCGTGTGCAGGAGAGTTTAAGTCCTTGTGCTGTACCAGCTTTATTGGTACCCAAAAGGGATGGAACGTGGAGGATGTGCACAGATAGTAGAGCATTGAATAAGATCACGGTCAGATACAGATTTCCGATGCCGAGGCTTGATGATTTATTGGATCAAATCAGCGGATCTACTATCTTTTCGAAGATTGATTTGAAGAGCGGATATCATCAAATTCGTATTAGACCAGGTGATGAGTGGAAGACTGCTTTTAAAACCAGGGAGGGTCTATACGAATGGTTGGTAATGCCATTTGGACTTTCAAACGCGCCAAGCACGTTCATGAGGGTGATGAATCAGATTTTTAGACCTTTTATTGGGAAATTTGTGGTGGTGTATTTCGCTGATATTTTGATATATAGTGGAAGTCCAGAGGAACATTTGAATCATCTGAGAGAAGTGCTGATGGTACTACGACAAGAACAATTTTATGCTGCAACGAAGAAATGCGTGTTCATGACGCATAGTGTTTTATTTCTGGGATATGTTGTGTTAGGAGAAGGTATCCAGGTGGACCAGAATAAAGTTGAAGCAGTCAGAAATTGGCCACAGCCGAAGACAATAACCGAAGTGAGAAGTTTTCATGGGCTAGCATCATTCTACCGAAGATTTATTCCACACTTCAGTAGCGTGATGGCACCGGTTATTGATTGTATGAAGGGGAAACAGTTTTCTTGGTCGGAGGAAGCGGGGGTTGCTTTTGAACGGATCAAAGAACTTTTGACGACAACACCAATTCTAGTATTACCTGATTTTCAGCTAGTGTTTGAACTACATACTGATGCATCCAAGGTTGGGATTGGAGGAGTGTTGAGTCAGAGGGGACGTCCAATTGCATATTTTAGTGAGAAGTTGTCAGGAGCAAAGATGAGATATAGTACATATGATGTGGAATTTTATGCTGTTGTGCAGTCTATTAAACACTGGAGACGCTATCTATTTCAGAGGGAGTTTGTTCTTTACACTGATCATGAGGCGTTAAAGCATTTACAAGGGCAAGACAAGATTTCAGCGAGACATGCATCGTGGATTGCATATCTGCAACAGTTTACTTTTGTTGTTAAACACAAGTCAGGGGTAACGAATCCAGTGGATGATGCTTTAAGTAGGAGGAGTCATTTGTTGACTGCACTGAAAGTTGAGGTGACAGGGTTTGATGTGTTGCCAGAATTATTTGTCGATGATCCTTACTTTGCGAAGTATATTGATCAAGTCAAGGAGGGAAAGACGGATGAGTTTATGATGGTAGACGGTTTTCTATTCAAAGGAAATCGATTGTGCATACCTGATTGTAGTTTGAGAATGAAGATTGTAAAAGAGCTACATGAAGAAGGACATGTTGGTAGAGACCGTACATTACAGTTGATTTCACAGTCTTACTTTTGGCCGTCAATGAGGAAAGAAGTGGAAAGGTTTGTGGAACGATGTCATATCTGTCAGGTTTCGAAAGGAACTGCGACTAATGCTGGTTTATATATGCCGTTACCTGTACTAACTAAACCATGGGTTGATGTGAGTATGGATTTTGTGTTGGGATTGCCAAGGACACAACGGGGAAATGATTCCATTTATGTGGTAGTGGATCGATTTTCAAAGATGGCACATTTTATTGCTTGTAAGAAGACGGCGGATGCTGTTCATGTTGCTCAATTATTTTTCAAAGAGATCTATCGACTTCATGGATTGCCAGAATCTATTGTGTCGGATAGGGATACTCGTTATCTGAGTCATTTTTGGCTAAGTTTGTGGAAGATGGTCGGAACGAAGCTGAAGTTTAGTAGTGCTTATCATCCGTAGACAGATGGACAGATTGAGGTGGTAAACAGATCCTTGGGGAATTTGTTACAATGTCTTGTATAAGACAATCTGAAGAGTTGGGATGTGAAGTTATGTCAGGCCGAATTTGCTCATAATCATGCAGTGAATCGTAGCACGGGGTTCAGTCCATTTCAGATAGTCTATTCAAGCTTACCGAAGGGTCCGTTGGATTTAACGGCAATACCACACTCGAAGGGGACAATTAAGAAAGCTGCTGATTTTGTTGAGGGGTTGACGGAATGTCATAAAATCGTTCAGGAACGATTGGAGAAAGCAAATGAGAAGTATAAACAATCTGCAGATATGAAGCGAAGGAATGTTGAATTTAATGAGGGTGATATGGTCTATGCAGTATTAACAAAGGATCGTTTTCCAGTGGGCGCTTATAACAAATTGAAAGCCAGAAAAATTGGTCCTGTAGAAGTCGTGAAACGAATTAATGAAAATGCTTACAAATTGAAGCTGCCAGATGATGTGTATACGTCTGACGTATTCAATGTTAAGCATCTCGTGCCATATCATGGGGATTAGTTTGTTGTGGATGCAGAAAATACAAATTCGAGGACGAATTTTTCTCAACCTGGGGAGGATGATGCAGGCCAAAGAGATGAAGATTTAGGTCAAACACGACTTAGCATGTTGATAAGTCAGATACGACCTAAGGAGGAGGTTCCCGGGCTAAATTCTGACGAAGGGACATGGGAAGTCACAGTTTTATGTCGTATGCAACCTAACCGGTTCGAAGAACACGAGCTACGACCTAACCAGAGCTTTAGGTCGTTCCAACGACTTAATAACAATCGGCAACGACTTATTGGTTATGCGCGAGTTAACCAGCAAAAGGGAAAGGCGCTCGAACGAGCTAACTGTGCCGAGTTACGACTTAAGGAGGCAGATGTGAGTCGTCCACGGGTTAACTGGAAACCAGGGGAAGGAGCTAACTCGAATCTACGACCTAACGGGTTAAGAGGAACAGGACTACGACTTAACAAAAGCTTAAGTATCTCGGAGCAGATAAGTCGTTTACGACTTAAGGAAGAAGTTAAGTCGGAAACCAGTTACGACTTAGTCGCAGCAGCTAGAAGAAGTTAAGTCGGAAACAAGTTACGACTTAGTCGCAGCAGCTTGTAGCCAAAGATCCTGATGCCGCTTCAATCTGAGCCGTTGATGTTGAGTCGTATACTTGGTTGTAATTCGTTAAGTCGTGAGTCGTCTATATGCATTGAGTTGTAAGTCGTGTACGACTTAAGGGTTAAACTCGCTATGTACGGTGTTGTGTTGAATTAACTGTTTTGGTCATAAGTCGTAAGTCGTGAGTCTTGAGTCGAGAGTCATAAGTCGGAACCGACTTAGGAGTTGGTGTAATTTTGTTTTTTTTTCGTGTGAATTGTAAAACGCCTATAAATAGGGCGAGTCTCTCATTTGTAAAGGTTGTTGATTTTTGAATAAAATTCTCTTTTGTTAGCTTTGTGCTTTCATTCCAATTGGTAGTTGAGTGTAATCTCCTATCTCCTCTTTCGGTTAATCGAGTGCGCTCGATTCAATGATTGCAGAAGTCGATTCGCAGAATCAAGTGCGCTTGATCAACGCTTGAAGAATTGAAGATCTTTGAACCCGGTATCGTGCGCGATCAACGAGTTCGGGATAGCTAGAATTCGGTATCTTCGGATCAACGAATTTGGGCATTTCAGTATCTTTCAATCCACCGATTACTACTTTCACTGATTGAAGATTGTTTTGTTTAATCCGCTGCGTCAGAAGCTTAATGAAGAAATTGGTCGATTAGAGAAGATGATGTTGGAGATGAATCAAAATCAGAGAAGGGTTTCACCTGAATCTAATCGTGGGAGAAGTAGAGTTTCGCCACATTCCAATTGAGAGAGAAGTAATGATAATGATCATAGAAGTGTGAGCCGAGACAGTTATAGAAATGTTGATGATCGGGAACGTGATCAGAGGAATACTGGTAGAAGGGATGTTGGTGGAAAAAACGATGGTAGTAGAGATGTTGGTGGTCAGGATCGACATCGATATACATCTGATTTTGAATAGGAGTTTGATGGTGGTAGTGTTCATGGACGAGGCCAAGGAAGAAATCAATCAGAGTATGATCACAAGTGGGAGTCTGGGATGAAGACTGAAATACCGGAGTTCAAGGGTGGTATGCAAGCTGAGGAGTTTTTGGATTGGTTGTCTAATGTGGAAGAGATTTTTGACTTCAAGGAAGTTCCTGAACATCGTAGAGTGAAGTTGGTTGCTACAAGGTTGAGGGGTAGAGCTATGGCATGGTGGCAGCAAACTAAACTAACACGGGAGAGAATGGGGAAGTCAAAGATTGAATCTTGGGATAAGATGAAGAAACTGATGAGAGCTACATTCTTACCTTATAACTATCAGTCGCTTATGTATCAGAGGTTGCAAAACTTGAGACAGGGGACGAAATCTGTGAATGACTATGCTGATGAATTTTATCAACTGATTACAAGGAATGATATTATGGAGACAGTGGAACAATTGACAGCTAGATTTGTTGGGGGGTTGCGAATGCAGATTCAAGATATGGTTAACATGTTTGATCCCAGATCTGTAGCGGAAGCACACCAGAAAGCATTGGCTTGGGAGAAACAGGGAAGACGAGGAGGTGGTGTGTTTACAAATTCCAACAATCCAGTGAAGGGTGTTAGTGGAAGTTCTAATGTTTCAAAAGCTGTTGCAAAACCAGTTGTGAATGTGGTTGGGAAGGCGAAAGTCAATAATGGTTTCAAGTGTTATAATTGCCAAGAAATGGGCCACAAAAGTAATGAATGTCCAAAGGCGAAGAAGAGAGCTATGATAGCGGAGGTTGAGGATGAGGATGAAGAAGTTTAATGTTCCAATTCACCACCTGATAAGGAGGAAGAAGAAGTGTCGGGAGACGAAGCTTGTAATCTTATGATGAGGAGGTCTTGTTTGACACCAAAGCAAGAGGAGGATTGTAGTTGGTTGAGGAGCAATATTTTTCAGTCGACATGTACTATTCTGGGGAAAGTTTGCAAATTTGTTATCGATGCTGGAAGCTGTGATAATATAATTTCTTTAGAAGCTGTGAGGAAGTTGGCATTGAAGACTAAGAAACATCCGAAACCGTACAAGTTGGCTTGGTTGAGAAAAGGCGGGGAGGTGAAGGTTGGACGAAGGGCTTGTGTGAATTTTTCAATTGGAAAGAAATACAAAGACGAAATCTGGTGCGATGTGGTAGATATGGATGTCTGTCATTTGTTGTTGGGGAGACCGTGGCAATATGATAGGGCGGTGCAACATGATGGGCGTACCAACAGTTACAGTTTCATATTTGAAGGCACGAAGATTACTCTAGTTCCAAAGAAGCGACAACAAGAAGAAAACAAACTGGAGGAGATTGAAGAGCTAAAAACTTTATTATCCTTGAAGGAGTTTGTTAAAGAAGTCGAAGAGGAGCCTGAAGTGTTTTTTTTAATTGGGCGTGAGAGCAGTGAAGTGGTGGAAATACCTGAAGAAGTTAACCCAGTACTTGAAGAATTTAATGATGTATTTCCTGAAGAGCTGCCAACGGAATTGCCACCGTTGAGGGATATACAACACCAGATAGATCTTGTTCCAGGTGCTGTGTTGCCACATAAACCACACTATAGAATGAGTCTGAAAGAACATGAAGAGTTGCGAAGGCACGTAGAGGAATTGCTTGAACAGGGACGAATACAGGAGAGTTTGAGTCCGTGTGCTGTACCAGCATTACTCGTACCGAAGAAGGATGGTTCATGGAGAATGTGTACAGATAGCCGGGCACTGAATAAGATCACTGTCAGATATAGATTTCCGATGCCGAGACTTGATGATCTATTAGATCAAATCAGTGGGTCTGTGATCTTTTCGAAGATTGATCTTAAAAGTGGTTATCATCAAATTCGAGTTAGACCAGGAGATGAGTGGAAGACAACGTTCAAGACAAGGGAAGGATTGTATGAATGGATGGTTATGCCGTTTGGTCTGTCGAATGCACCAAGTACCTTCATGAGAGTGATGAACCAATTTTCAGGCCGTACATTGGGAAATTCGTGGTGGTTTATTTTGATGATATTTTGATTTACAGTGCTAGTATAGAGGAGCATGTTCAACATTTGAAGAAAGTGTTAATTATTCGTCGTGAAGAACAATTCTATGCTGCTATGAAGAAATGTGTTTTTATGGAAAGGAGTGTTTTATTTCTGGGGTATGTTGTATCGGAAGGAGGAATATAGGTTGATCAAAGTAATGTTGAAGCTATCAGAAATTGGCCGCAACCCAAGACGATAACGGAGGTTCGGAGTTTTCACGGGTTGGCTTCATTCTATCGAAGGTCCATTCCACACTTTAGTAGTGTGATGGCGCCGGTTACAGATTGTATGAAGGGCAAACAGTTTGCGTGGTCGGACGAAGCAGGGGTTGCTTTTGAATGAATCAAGGAACTGTTGACGACAGCACCAATTCTAGCATTACCTGATTTTCAGTTGTTGTTTGAATTACATACTGACGCATCGAAGGTTGGAATTGGAGGAGTGTTGAGTCAAAGGGGGCGTCCTATTGCATATTTCAGTGAGAAGTTATCAGGAGCGAAGATGAGATATAGTACGTATGATGTGGAATTTTATGTTGTTGTGCAAGCCATTAAACATTGGAGACATTACTTATTTCACAAGGAGTTTGTGCTATACACTGATCATGAGGCTCTGAAACATCTGCAAGGACAAGAGAAGATTTCGGCAAGGCATGCATCGTGGATTGCGAAACTGCAACAGTTTACCTTTGTTGTGAAACACAAATTTAGGATTACGAACCGTGTGGCGGATGCGTTGAGCAGAAGGAATCATGTGTTGACTACAATGAAGATAGAGGTGGCAGGGTTTGATGTGTTGCCAGAATTATTTGTCGATGATCCTTACTTTGCAAAGTTTGTTGATGAAGTCAAGGAGGGGAAGACGGATGAGTTTGTAATGGTGGATGGTTTTCTTTTCAAAGGGAATCGATTGTGCATACCTGAGTGCAGCTTACGTATGAAGATTGTGAAGGAGTTACATGAGGAAGGTCATGTGGGCCGAGATCGCACTTTGCAATTGATTTCGCAATCTTATTATTGGCCTTCGTTGAAACGGGAAGTAGGGAAGTTTGTGGAGAGATGCCATATTTGCCAAGTATCCAAAGGGACAGCGATGAATGCAGGATTGTATATGCCGTTACCTGTACCAGTTAAACCATGGGTTGATATCAGTATGGATTTTGTTTTGGGATTACCAAGAACTCAAAGGGGGAATGATTCGATATATGTTGTCGTGGACAGGTTTTCGAAGATGGCACATTTCATCGCTTGTAAGAAGATGGCTGATGCCATCCGTGTTGCTGAATTATTCTTTAAAGAAGTGTATCGTTTAGATGGTTTACCAAAATCCATTGTTTCCGATCGGGATACTAGATTTTTAAGTCATTTTTGGCTAAGTTTGTGGAAGATGGTGGGAACAAAGTTGAACTTTAGTAGCGCTTATCATCCGCAGACAGACGGTCAGACCGAGGTTGTGAATAGATCATTGGGGAATTTGTTGCGATGTCTTGTGAAGGACAATCTGAAGAGTTGGGATATGAAGCTATGCCAGGCAGAGTTTGCTCATAATCATGTAGTGAATCGTAGTACGGGATTCAGTCCATTCCAGATTGTATATTCAAGTTTGCCAAGGGGACCGTTGGACTTAACGGTAGTACCACAACCGAAGGGGACGGTAAAACGAGGTGTTGATTTTGTTGATGGGTTGACTGAATGTCATAAAATCGTCCAGGGACGATTGGAGAAGGGGAATGAGAAGTATAAACGCTCTGCAGATCTGAAGCGAAGAAGTGTTGAGTTTAATGAAGGAGATTTGGTATATGTTGTGTTAACGAAGGACCGTTTTCTAGTGGGCGCTTATAACAAGTTAAAAGCCAGAAAAATTGGTCCTGTAGAAGTTGTGAAACGAATTAACGAAAATGCTTATAAATTGAAGCTACCGGAGGATGTGTACACTTCTGACGTGTTCAATGTTAAGCATCTCGTACCATATTTTGGGAATGAACAATCTGATGTGGAAGAATTTACAAATTCGAGGACGAATTTTTCTCAACCTGGGGAGGATGATGCAGCTCAGGCCAGAGTCGAAGCAGTGCAAGCTACGAATTCACAAGGCCTAGGTCGTCCACGACCTAAGGAAGGAGATTTAGGTCGTCCACGACCTAAGGAAGGAGATTTAGGTCCTCTACGACTTAAGGGAAAGAGGCTACGACTTAGCTTAAGTCGTTCGGGATCTTTAGATCGTGTACGATCTAAGGCTACAGGAGGAGCACCACGAGATAAAAAAGAAGCAGCATGGGTTGAGAATAAGCAAGGCTTAAGTCGTCTATGACCTAAGGAAAGTGTTTTAGGTCGTCTACGACCTAACGAGTATGCTGAAGAAGGGAGCTCACGACCCAAGATAAGTCGCGTACGACCTACGACCTAGTTAGGTCGCATGACGTGATGCAGCAGTTTTTCTCTTGAGTCGCTGAATTTTAGGTCGTGGCAATGTTAAGTCGTTTGTTGTTGAGTCGTGTGCGTTGTATCTTAGGTCGCAGGCTTGTCATTCTGTGTTGCAACTTGTACTTGTTAAGTCGCTAACGACTTATGATAGGTCGTATACGACCTAAGTATTGTAAATTTGTGATGGTGTGTGGGTTGTAATACAAGTGCTTGAGTCGTGGATTGTTGAGTCGTTACCGACCTAAGTTGGGTCGTAAGTCGTGAACGACTTAAGGGTCTGGATTGTAAAATGCTATAAATAGGCGTGAGTTGTACATTTGAAAGGTTGGTTGATTTTGAATAAAATTTCGTTTTGTTAGCTTTGTGCTTTCATCTAAATTGGTAGTTGAGTGTAATCTCTTATCTCCTCTTTCGGCATTCGAGTGCGCTCGAATCAACGATCGTAGAAGCCAATTCACGATATCTAGTGCGCTAGATCAACGTCTGAAGAATTGCAGATCTTCCTTCACGATATCGTGCGCGATCAACATGACGAAGATAGCTAGAATTCGGTATCTTCGGATCAACGAATTTGGGCATTTCAGTATTCTTCATTCCATCGATTGCTACTTTCACCGTATCATTCATTTTGTAATTCCGCTGCTGCGTCAACAATCCTCTGGGTAGAGATACTTGATTTCCAGGGCAACAAGTTCACCTAATTGACTTCCAAGGCTACAATCACACCTTTTCTCGCTTGATTGATTTCCAAGGCTACAATCACACCTTTTCTCCCTAGATAGATTACAAAGAAGCCTATAACTTTGAATAACACTTGGATCTTGTTGAGATAGTGATAGAGAATCAAACCAGAGATAATCTAGTTAGATTCAATGTTGATTTCGGAAAAGTAATAATAGGATTTTGAATAAGAAAATGTGGAAGAAGAAGAGAAGTGAAAAACCAGAAAATCTGATATGAAATTCGTTGAAACTAACCCCTATTTATAGAAGAACAACTGTCATGTCCATTCGTGAAAGGTTATGGCGAATAGACACTTCTTTTGAAATTCAAATTTTTGAATCTAACTGACACTATGTCGACATGGGGTACTAGGGCATGTCGACATCCCAAAGGAAATTTCGATGTTTTGTTTTTCTTTGAAAATAACCTTTATTTTATATTAAAACTATTTTAAACTTTATAAATGTACTTGACTATAGATAAAATACATAGATAAATATAGAGAATAATATATATAAAATTTTACTATAATTTTATATTTAAATCTAAGTATAAAGATAGTTTAAAACAAACGAAGTTTAAAAACATGAGTTTATTAAAAACAAAAACAGAGAATATTTTAAGGCTAAAACATCTTTTTGAAAATCATTTGAAAGGATAATTTTTATGGCTAAAACATTTTGAGAAGTAATTTTGAAAATCATTCTGAAGTAGTTTTGAAAATCATTTTGAAGTAGTTTTGCAAGCTTCTTCCTGCAGAATATCTCATCATGTCAGGACTCGAGAACTTGTACAAAACCAGGAAGTTCGTGTGTTTGTAAGCCACTTGTCGTGGGTTTCTAAGCCACTTTTCGTGGGTTTGTAAGCCAATAAAAAGGTAGAAATGAGTTCCATCCCAAAAGAAAAATGGAGTGAAGATTTCAGTGCTATTGTGAAGTTTTAACATATTTTTAGACTCAATACTAATCTTGAAATCTTGAATTCTTGATTATCTTGATACTCATGAGTCTTCAATCTTGATATCATGAATCTCTATACTGTACAGTCTTCATTCTTGGTACCTGCATGGTCAAATCCTGCATATACAAAAATATCTAAACTATAATGTTAGTATTTATAATTTATAATCTTATTCTAAGGTTGTTGTCATCAAAACCATTAACTCATGGACTAATACTTAAACTAGAGGTTTGTACAGAGGACACCACATATGTATGATACAAAACAAGCTCGTAGAAGGAGCGATAGAGCATGCGACAAGGCACTCGAGGCAATGCCAGGATAGATATACCGTTTGCATATCCGAACTGGTGGTAACGCATAGCAGCTACTACCGCCCACCTCGTGACACACACCCAAATCAAAGGGTGCACCCAATCAAATCACAAAAGCAATAGAATGGTATCGAAGAAATGTGTCCAATAGGAGGAATGACCTCACTTGGCCCGGCGTGGCTCCTGTTTTAGCTGCATCAAGCTGACCCACGGGAGTCAGGGTTACGTAAATACCATATAGAATCGTCACCAAATCATCCTACTTCATTCTGGAATCTCCATCACGTACACAGTTGTTAAAGTGGTTTTCGGTATTGGCAGAGAGTATGTAACAACCCGGGGTTTTGTAACAACTAATTATCATCAAATGACGATTAAATTGGTGGTTAGATGCTATTGGGATTTTATCGGGTTGATGTTCTTTTAAATAATTTGTTAAGTGTTGGTGGGCTTTTAAAATTTGAATCTAGCCCATGTTTTATTTTTGTTTTTGGGGCTGTGTTATCAAATGTATACCCGCTCCTCCCTTTCATTTTTTTCGCAACCCTAAAAATAAAACAAACGATGGAATGGCGGCTTCCTGTTTGTTCGTTCCTCTTTGCAAACTAGGGTTTGTGAAATTGTAGGCGCCGCTATGTCGATTGTCGATGCTTTCTTTCGTCGATCAGTTGGATCGTTCGCGGCTCCTCCTCTTAGTCGAGCTCATCTTTGTTTCGATTTAGGTGAGTAATTTTATTTAATCACATCTAGTTCAATCTTAAGTTTGTAGGGTTTGAATTCTGTGATTTTCGTTCGTATAAAATTATTGAAGTTGTCACTTGATTTTTCGACCATTCGACTATGTTGGAGGTTGATGTTTTTCTAACTTGGTTCGTCTTCATGTTTTCCATGGCTTGATGATTTTGCTGTGATGATTATGGGTTGTTCGACTTTGGCCTTCTCTTTAATATTGAACTGTCGTCTTCGGCCACTTGACTTTGTTAAAATTATTACTTTGGTTATTTTGTTTCTCTGACATTTTAATTCGATTGCCAAGATGTCGAGTTTGTCTTTGTTGCCTTCGGCTTTGACTTGATTTTATCAGTGTTGTTTTCCTTTGACTTCGATATGCTTTGTTGGCCTCGGCTTCAATTTTATGACTTGTTCGATTTTGATAAAACACGGCTTTTGAATTCATGTATATATGCCGTGAGTTTCATTTTGATGTTAAGTTCATGTCGTCACAATTGGTTGAGACCATGTCTTTCTTGATTTGAAAATTTTGGTAGTCTCACTTGTACATTTAGGTTGCTGAACTTTTGGCACTGCTTACTGTTAGTCCTCATGTAGCTTGACTACACGTATATGAAGCAGGTTGCATTCCTGGTTTGAACTATGACTTGATTGAGTTGCTGCCATTTACTGTTGGCACTGACTTCATCAGGTCTGCACTTTGATATGCATGTTGATTACTTTATAATTATACATATATCTTTGAGTTTGCACTGCATATGTATGGGCTAGTGACTGTGCACACTGTTCTGATTCTATATGAAGTCGCATCTGTACACTTGTTGTTGATCTAGTATGTTGCATCGAGTTTGCATTGAGCTCTGGTGACACTTGAGTCTTGTTCCTGTTTTGCTTGAACTAAATTGTTGTTTCATGGTTTTGGCATTTATTGAGTTTATCGTGGTTAAACTATCTAGTTTTTGTTTTCATGTGTACCACTTGAAGCTTTGACATTTGCATTCGAGTGTGTACCTGGTCTCTGAGCTGATGGCATTTGATCCAGATTACTTCTGCTCTTTGGTCTGCATACCTAATGTGTTCACTGACTTGAAGTCTGATAGCACTAGAGTCTTGTTCAAGCTTGCACTTGTACCATTCTGTTTTCACTTGAATATGTACCTGGTTTTGATACATGTGCACGACTTGGTCTTATTTATCACTGTAATTTTAAGTTTGATCACATGTGTTTGCAGTTTTGTATATAAGTGCTCGTGCATGCTTTATGTCTTATCATCGTTGCTCCTTTTGAGTTGCAGTCTGAAGTAAATTAATTTTCTCGAGTACATATGTGTATATAATGTTGGTTTCACGGGTGACATTGTTTTCATAAACAACATTGCAGTTTCATTCATCCTTTAGTTTGATTCCAATGTGTTATGCACACATGTCTGTTGCATCAGCTGTGTTGGTGAATTCATGCTCATGTGTATTAGTGCTCATCCATGCTATGCTTGATCCAGTTTGCATACAGTTGCATTATTAGCCTTGAGATTATGTCTCAGTGATGCATTGCATTTGTTGTTGGTTTGATGTTGAATTCACAGTGGCATTTGCTATTTGATGCATATGTATTTATCCACTTGTACACACACGGGTATATATGTATGTTCTGAATTGTCTTTGAGTTTTGGTTCCATTGGTGGCTGCAGTTTCAATTTGTTTGCAGTTGTGTTGAGTCATGCTAGCCGTGACTTGACCTCGGCAGTTTCGATTTGCTGTAGTATTGGGGATTTGTGATGACATCTTATGCTGTAGTGGCGAGGCAGTACACGCGAGCGTGTACTGCAGCCCTATAGAATTGACGTTTTTATGTGATGTTTCAATTGCTTGAATTGCTTCGTATGTTCAATTCAATATTTTGATTATTTTGTTGCTATCTAATTATCTTCTGGATAATTAGATTATGTGTTTTAATTATCGTATCGACAATTAGATATTGTTGTTTCTGTTGCTTTACTGGCTTGAGTTTTGCTTTGGCCACTTGCTATTAATTGCTGTTTAGGCAATTCTGTTGTTTTCTAAATTATCTTCATTGATAATCCTTTTTATTTATCTTTGTTGATGATTTGAATTTGTTGATTTGTAGTTTAATACTGTTTCGTGTTATATCTACCATTATCCAATTCTCTTATTAAAAGGATGGATATACGAGATTTATTGTGATTGTCGTCTATTTTATTATTATTGCTTTCGTGCATTAATAACTGAGTTTGAATTAGACTGACCCGCGTATTATTTTCTTTTGAATTTAATACTCTAGTCAGACCGGGTTATTTCAGGTTGTTGATATCTTGCCTTGGGTTGCTGCTTGAGCTATGAAGTCTCTTCGTATCTTTTGGAGTAGTCGTTGTCATAGTATAGGATGATATGTATTCATGTATATTATTTACAATAATGTACTTGTATATGTAACTTCCAGTGTCGACAGTTGTAGTTGTATCATATGTATTGTATCACATGTATTGTAACTGACTTCAATTATATTTATATGAGATTTTTATATTATCTGTGTTCCGCATTTAGCTTATCTGTGTTATTATTATATATATGTCCTAAACTATTATGAAACATCGTAGTTCGTTTTTATACTGGAATTGGATATGTCGATGGGAGTAAATAAACAAAGAGATGAAAAATATATATACCACTCCTATCGAGATAACAAACACTAGTGTAAGGCCTAACTACGGATGGCCGCTCCTATCCAGCCTTATTCTTCGTAATAACAGACAGTATTTCTTTTAATACTCTTTGTTATTGTGAGCATAGAGGTGGGGCGTCATAGTTGTCATCAGAGTGAGGGGTTTATGGACATAATATAAAACATAACTTAGATGGAACATGTGTTACAACTAATTGTTGATGTTTTATTTGTGCTTTGAGTCAAAATTAAGTTTTGAAATTATAATGAAATTTTTAAATATCCTTATTTAAAAATAAAAGTGAAATTTTGTTTTGATGATTGATTAAATTGTGTTCTGTTTATCAGAGTGCGCAACGGAAACAGTGACTGTCTTCGTCGAGTACAGCTAATAACCTTTTCGATTAAAAAAAATTCAGAATATGAAAATGAAATTAGTTTCATTGTGTTGTTTAACTAGTGGTCTTGATTTTGTTGAGATTTTTGCTGGTTTTCTTTTATGCTAATCACATATTGATTAGATTTTTGCTGTTTCAAATATATCTTCATTGAAGATATAATCGAGTGATTTCTTTGCTCATCTTTTGGTGTGCGTGCAAATATGAGTTGCATGTTACTGTATTGATTTTATGTTGAACCGATGTTTGGTTTTAAGACGTATTCTGTTGTCGTTATTTCATAACGGGATTTTTTACACCGGTGCTAAATTTTTGATGCACGGTGTTTTGTTGACAATTCTAATGAATGAAATTCACTGGTATTATATTTTGATGTGAATTATTTTGATGAGATTTTGACGTATAAAAATTACTGTCGCTTTGACTTCAGTGACCGTCAAATTTTAAAGTGGATTTTCAAGCGGTTATTCCGCAATGCTGATTTGATACCCGTTTTTACGGTGTTTTGAGAAGTGCGATTTCCTTATAGAAATTACTACAGATGTTGCTGTTTTAATCACGTGTTTTGAAAATTGTTTTTAAAATAAAAATTGTTTTAAAATTTTTACAATTTGCGCTTTCAAAAGAATGAGGAAGCGATTTAAATGCTTGAGCATAATTGAGGACTATGAACTCTCACTTTTACCAATTTGCTTAATTCCGGACTTGTCCGTTTGAGAACGTAAAATGTCATTTATTTAAAATACACAATTTTGCACTTTCAAGGAAACGATGAAGAGAATTAAACGATTTAGTAAAACACGTTGTATGGGATATGTGTGTTTGCTGTTTTGGTTTATTCCGGACTCGTTAATTGAAACATCTGCTATTTTGATGATTTTGATTATTTTGTGTGCTTTCAAGCCACTATGTTGGACCTTCGGGTCATATGTTGGACCTTCGGGTCATATGCTGGACCTTCGGGTCATATGTTGGACCTTCGGGTCATATGCTGGACCTTCGGGTCATCTGATGGACCTTCGGGTCAAATACCAGTACTAGACCTTTGGGTGACTCTGCGGACCTTCGGGTCATTTGATGGGCGCCAAAAATTTATAGTACTTGGTAGGCTTCGGCCATATGTTGTTGCACGTGCGGCGTAGCTTAGACTCGCCATCTACTGGGATCGATCCACCTTTTATGTTGATTTTCTAGTCATCTTAATTGATTTCTAGATATTTGTTGTTTCTAATTATCAGTAGGTAATTAGATATTTGCTGATTTGAGATTCTAATTATCTTTGTTGATAATTAGATATTTGCTGATTTGAGATTCTAATTATCTTTGTTGATAATTAGATATTTGCTGATTTGAGATTCTAATTATCTTTGGTTATAATTAGATATTTGTTGATTTCTGATTATCGTTTTGATAATTAGATATTTGTTGATTTTTGATTATCGTTTTTGATAATTAGATATTTGTTGATTTTTGATGATAATTAGATATTTGTTGTTTCTGATTATCGTTTTTGATAATTAGATATTTGTTGATTTCTGATTATCGTTTTTGATAATTAGATATTTGTTGATTTCTGATTATCATTTTTGATAATTAGATAATTGTTGATTTCTGATTATCATTTTTGATAATTAGATATTTGTTGTTTTCCGATTATCGTTTTTGATAATTAGATATTTGTTGTTTTCCGATTATCGTTTTTGATAATTAGATATTTGTTGTTTTCCGATTATCGTTTTTGATAATTAGATAATTGTTGATTTCTTGTTATCGTTTTTGATAATTAGATATTTGTTGATTTCTGATTATCATTTTTGATAATTAGATATTTATTGATTTCTGATTATCGTTTTTGATAATTAGATATTTATTGATTTCTGATTATCGTTTTTGATAATTAGATAATTGTTGTTTCTGATTATCATTTTTGATAATTGGATATTTGCTAATTTTGGTGGTTATGAGATTTTCTAGTCTCTAATTGATTCTAGATTATGCTGATTTTATTGAATTGCTATTTTCTATCTATCTCTGTAGATAGTTAGAGTTTGCTGATTATGAAGTTCGGGTTTTCTAGTTAATTGTTGGATAACTAGATATTTGCGGTTTTGCGATTTGTGATTTGTATTTTCTAATCGTCTTTGTTGGTAATTAGATTTTGCTGTTTTCTAATTATCGTATCGATAATTAGATATTGCTGTTTTGTGATTTATGTATTCTAATTATCTAATTGATAATTAAATATTGCTGATAATTGTATTTATTCAGTTTTGTTGTTTTCTGATTATCTATTTGATAATTAGTTTTTGTTGAGAATTTGTGAATTTCTTTTATGAAATTAAAAGATTTCTTTGGCGTTTGTGTTCTTGACCTTTATTTTTCTAGCTTAACCAGTTTATGTTAGAAAAATAATTGTTATTGACGCCTGTAGTTATGAAAATTGCGAGGACGCGATTTTTATAAGAAGGGGAGTATGTAACAACCGGGGTTTTGTAACAACTAATTATCATCAAATGACGATTAAATTGGTTGTTAGATGCTATTGGGATTTTATCGGGTTGAAGTTCTTTTAAATAATTTGTTAAGTGTTGGTGGGCTTTTAAAATTTGAATCTAGCCCATGTTTTATTTTTGTTTTTGTGGCTGTGTTATCAAATGTATACCCGCTCCTCCCTTTCATTTTTTTCGCCACCCGAAAAATAAAACATACGATGGAATGGTGGCTTCCTGTTCGTTCGTTCCTCTTTACAAACTAGGGTTTGTGAAATTGTAAGCGCCGCTATGTCGATTGTCGATGCTTTCTTTCGTCGATCAGTTGGATCGTTCGCGGCTCCTCCTCTTAGTCGAGCTCGTCTTTGCTTCGATTCAGGTGAGTAATTTTATTTACTCACATCTAGTTCAATCTTAAGTTTGTAAGGTTTGAATTCTGTGATTTTCGTTCGTATAAAATTGTTGAAGTCGTCACTTGATTTTTCGGCCATTCGACTATGTTGGAGGTTGATGTTTTTCTGACTTGGTTTGTCTTCTTGTTTTCCATGGCTTGATGATTTTGGGTTGTTCGACTTTGGCCTTCTCTTTAATATTGAACTGTCGTCTTCGGCCACTTGACTTTGTTAAAATTAGTACCTTGGTTATTTTGTTTCTCTGACATTTTAATTCGATTGCCCAGGCGTCGAGTTTGTCTTCGTTGTCTTCGGCTTCGACTTGATTTTATCAGTGTTGATTTCCTTTGATTTTGGTATGCTTTGTTGGCCTCGGCTTCGATTTTATGACTTGTTCGATTTTGATAAAAAACGGCTTTTGAATTCATGTATATATGCCGTGAGTTTCATTTTGATGTTATGTTCATGTCGTCACAATTGTTTGAGACCATGTCTTTCTTGATTTGAAAATTTTGGTAGCCTCACTTGTACATTTAGGTTGCTGATCTTTTGGCACTGCTTACTGTTAGTCCTCATGTAGCTTGACTACACGTATATGAAGCAGGTTGCTTTCCTGGTTTGAACTGTGACTTGATTGAGTTGCTACCATTTACTATTGGAACTGACTTAATCAGGTCTGCACTTTGATATGCATGTTGATTACTTTATAATTGTACATATATCTTTGAGTTTGCACTGCATATATATGGGCTAGCTGCTGTGCACACTGTTCTGATTCTATATGAAGTCGCACCTGTATACTTGTTGATGTAGTCTGTTGCATTGGGTTTGCATTGAGCTCTGGTGACACTTGAGTCTTGTTCCTGTTTTGCTTGAACTAAATTGTTGTTTCATGGTTTTGGCATTTATTGAGTTTATCGTGGTTAAACTATCTATTTTTTGTTTTCATGTGTACCACTTGAAGCTTTGACATTTGCATTCGAGTGTGTACTGGGTCTCTGAGCTGATGGCATTTGATCCAGATTACTTCTGCTCTTTGGTCTGCATACCTAATGTGTTCACTAACTTGAAGTCTGATAGCACACGAGTCTTCTTCAAGCTTGCACTTGTACCATTCTGTTTTCACTTGAATATGTACATGGTTTTGACACATGTGCAAGACTTGGTCTTATGCATCACTTTAATTGTAAGTCTGATCACATGTGTTTGCAGTTTTGTATATAAGTGCTCGTGCATGCTTTAAGTCTTATCATTGTTGCTCCTTTTGAGTTGCGGTCTGAAGTAAATTGATTTTCTCGAGTACATATGTGTATATAATGTTGGTTTCACTGGTGACATTGTTTTCATAAACAACATTGCAGTTTCATTCATCCTTGAGTTTGATTCCAATGTGTTATGCACAGACATGTCTGTTGCATCAGTTGTGTTGGTGAATTCATGCTCATGTGTATTAGTGCTCATCCATGCTATGCTTGATCTAGTTTGCATACAGTTGCATTATTAGCCTTGAGATTATGTCTCAGTGATGCATTGCATTTGTTGTTGTTTTGATGTTGAATTCACAGTGGCATTTGCTATTTGATGCATATGTATTTATCCACTTGTGCACATACGTGTATGTATGTATGTTCTGAACTGTCTTTGAGTTTTGGTTCCATTGGTGGCTGCAGTTTCAATTTTTTGCTGTTGTGTTGAGTCATGCTAGCCATGACTTGACCTTTGCAGTTTCGATTTGCTGTAGTATTTGGGATTTGTGATGACATCTTATGCTGTAGCGGCGAGGCACTACACGCGAGCGTGTTCTGCAGCCCTATCAGAATTGATGTTTTTATGTGATGTTTCAATTGCTTGAATTGCTTCGTATGTTCAATTCAATATTTTGATTATTTTGTTGATATCTAATTATCTTCTGGATAATTAGATTATGTGTTTTCTAATTATCGTATCGATAATTAGATATTGTTGTTTCTGTCGCTTTACTGGCTTGAGTTTTGCTTTGGCCACTTGCTGTTAATTGCTCTTTATGCAATTCTATTGTTTTCTAAATTATCTTCATTGATAATCCTTTTTATTTATCTTTGTTGTTGATTTGAATTTGCTTATTTGTGGTTTAACACTGTTTCGTGTTATATCTACCGTTATCCGATTCTCTTATTGAAGGGATGGATATACGAGATTTATTGTGATTGTCGTCTATTTGTTATTTTATTATTATTGCTTCCATGCATTAATAACCGAGTTTGAATTAGACTGAACCGCGTATTATTTTCTTTTGAATTTAATACTCGGGTCAGACCGGGTTATTTCAAGTTGTTGATATCTTGCCTTGGGTTGCTGCTTGAGCTATGAAGTCTCTTCGTATCTTTTGGAGTAGTCGTTGTCATCGTATAGGATGATATGTATTCATGTATATTATTTACAATAATGTACTTGTATATGTAACTTCCTGTGTCGACAGTTGTAGTTGTATCATATGTATTGTATCACATGTTTTGTAACTGACTTCAGTTATATATATATATATGAGATTTTTATATTATCTGTGTTTCGCATTTACCTTATCTGTGTTATTATTATATATGTGTCCTAAACTATTATGAACCATCGTAGTTCGTTTTATACTGGAATTGGATATGTCGATGGGAGTAAATAAACAAAGAGATGAAAAATATATATACCACTCCTATCGAGATAACCAACACTAGTGTAAGGCCTAACTACGGATGGCCGCTCCTATCCAGCCTTATTCTTCGTAATAATAGACAGTATTTTTTTTAATACTCTTTGTTATTGTGAGCATAGAGGTGGGGCGTCACAGAGTATGACAATATCCTATCCCTGTCTCTTTAACAACCAAACGTTATTATAACATCGTGGTCATTTCAAAATATCGTATCATTTCAAAGCCATATCAATACGATATCATTATTCACTTAAAATAATATTCATTTCCAAAATCATAACACTTTCCAAAATTTTAACACTTCTGAAATTATAAATTTTTTGATACCATAACACTTAAGAAATCATAACACTTGGAAATCATAACACTTTGAAATCATAATACTTTGAAACCATAATACTTTCCACTCAAACAGTTTAGATATAGAAATAGTATATGTAATAAAATAGATTATATAAAAAATAAAATAAAAAGAGTTTATATAATAAAATAGTTTATTTAATAAAATAGTTGTATATTAAAATAGTTATAAATTAAAAATAGTTTATATTAAAATAATTAATATACTAAATAGTTTTATATTAAAATAGTTTATATTAAAAATAATTCATAAAGTAAAATATTTTATATATTAAAATACTAAAAACATAGTTTCCTCAAATTTCACAAATCGATTTAGATTAACTCGAGTTCCAAAATTCCATTTAAATTAAATCTCAATTCACCAATTTCAATTTAGTTCAAAACCATTTAAAATTCATATCGATTTCAAATACTTATATAAACTACAATTTAAACATTTCAATTTCAATAGATTTCAAAGCTTAAATTCATTTATATTTCAAATTCAACTTTACCATTATTTAATATTAAAAATTTACTTAGTCAATCTAATATCATTTAAATAAAACCTTAAATTACACTTTATATAAACTAAATATTCCCTTCACTTATTGACTTGAAATATTCATTTAGTCACTTTAAATCAAGGTCAAGTTGTAAATTATATCTTTAAAATCTCAAATTTAATAAGTTTCAAATCGGTTTTATTTAAGTAAAATTCAAATAGATTTCAAATTAATTTCTATTTCTCTTTCCAACTTACTTATGTAAATTGTTATATATATTTTTTAAGAAAATACAATTATAAGAAAAATCTTAAAATTTATAATTTCAAAACTAACTTATAAATTTAAATTTCCCAAGACATATAATTTAAAATCTAAAATTTATACATATTATATTTAAAAGAATCAATATTTAATGAAACCCACATGTTTCCTTTCAAAACCTTAGAAATCATTTTTCAAAATATATAGACCAACGGTGTCTGTGTATAATTCTCTATCCTATGGTCAAGTGATACATATATTTATCATTTCAATCCGTAATTTAGTTATCTACGAGTATATATCATTTCAACCCGCAATCTCAAATCAAAGTCAATGAAAATCGCTTAGGTTTATCATTTCAACCCATAACGATTTTCTCCTATTCTACAAGATCGTTCGGGTATGTATCATTTCACCCTATAGAGAATTCTATACTACCAGGGAACTTGAAGAGTGAAAACAATTATGATAATAATATAACATATCAACAACAGGCATATATCATCAATATAAAATAAAATAAAATATCACCAACAGGATATGGTGCCATATCCCAAGGTGCACAATTTCAGATAATAGCATATCATATATAGCAAGTATATAATTAACAGTTCTGTAACGACCCGCCCTTCTCTCCATAGAAGGACGCATCGCTAATAAGAAAGAAAGGGATAGAAAAGAGAAAAGAAGAGAAGAGAGAAAGAAACACAACAGAATCTAAACAGCGGAACGAATAAATTATATTAATAACATAAACTATTACATAGTTTCATATACAACAACTATCAGAGTTACAAAATATATACAACACATACTAGACAGTTATAAACACCTGTCTAGTTTTTACAATACAAGATACAACACAGATAATAATGACTCAGAGATCAACACAGCGGAACTACTACATCTCTACAAACGCTGAAGCCTCCTGCTCCATTGCTCCTCCAGAATATTCGTCAAAGCAAACCTGACTCCCTTGGCTACTCGTAAAAATTTGAGTACCCAAGAGTTTATATAAAACAGAAATAAACACTTGGGTCAGACATGGGTCTGGTGTGAGTAAACGGTTTAAATTTGCTTAACTTCAAAACCTTTTGAAAAGAAAAGTATCTCGTAAGACTTCCCGCACATAAACACGGAAAAGTTTTTACCTTACGATAACCAAAACATTTGATAGGAAATCCAGTTATATTATAATAGGGTCTATGATTTTCAAGTAAAATACAGAAATAGCTGGAATGCTTACATCTCACGTTCCAACATAGTTGGGCACAACTAACACGTACGGCACTTATTGGAAGTTGGATTTCCATACAATGGCAGGGCTACTGGGGTACCGCCCGTCACAGTACGTGGCCTAGATCACCGTACCGAGGAGTACGCCCGCTCCCCTGCAACACAAAGCCGGAACCATCCCTTACTGGATAATTCCGAATAAAATCACCTCACGGTTGTGTACTGCAACCGTACCACTAAGTCGAAATAGAAAGGGACATCTAGACAGGGATGACCTTACTCTCAGTGGGCGCTACCCACGAAGCCTTGCTGCACCTCCCCTGTTTTAGCCATTCCCGGTTGATGAGGCTTGAGGTCACGATTACCTTTAATCAGAACACTTCACTTAGAATGCTCATCGTCCACCTGACGATGTTTTGAAAGCATTCAATCCATACAAGTTCGTTCCGGGTTCGAACGAAACCGAAGGCATTATCTCGTTACACTCGTTTTGGAATCACCCTCAGAGTTAACGACAATAACCCTTGCACTCTGAATCTTCATCTTCACTTGAGATTCACGACCTATCGTTAATTTGGATCGATGTGGTATTCGGGTCTCCAGACCTGGAAATCCGGTATACGGAAACCCGATCCCGGTCTCATCGAAATCCAAAACGTATCTTTTAAGGCCAAGTTGTTTAAAGGTTTAAACAATTCAATTCAATACTTGAATTCACAGAGTATTAACATAGATAAATATCACACATTTATCACAGATATATCATAGTATATCATCCAATAGATATCAACCAAATCAGACATTCTACTCAACCATCATTCATAAGCAACCATTTATTAATCTCTATTTTAATTAATTTAATCAACTTAAATTAAATTAATTACTTAAGAATTAATTCCTAACCTTGCTTAATCAACCATTAATTAATTACAACCATTTAATTAATTAACCATTAATCACTCTTGATTAAATTATCCATTAATTACATAAAGTAATTATCCTTTAATTAATTTAACAAATTAATTATCCTTAATCATTTATAGTAATTAACCTTTAATTACTCTCATTAACTACAATAATTAATGATCCTTAATTAATTACATTAATTAATTAATTAACTATAATTAATTACATTATTCCTTAATTAATTACATTAATTAATCATGCATTAATTAATTACTTCCATTAATCAACCTTAAATAATCATTAACAGTAATTAACTATTCTTAATTATTTCTTAATTACTTTAATTTCTTTTATAAATCCTTTTTGATTAATTACACCAATTACATCCAGTAATTCATTTATCAATTACTTACACTAAGTAATTACACTTAACAAATCTTATTAAGTAATTATACTTAATCAATTATCGAGTGACCATCTTTAATTAATAATCAAATTAATTAACTTAAATAAATCACATTTATTTCATAAATCATAACTAAGTAATTCATCCTTAATTACCCTTAAACAAATTAATTAATCCTTGATTAATTATTCTTTAACTATTAATTAATAAACCTTAATTATTAATCAATATCCTTTAATACAAAGTAATCAATCCTTAATTAATTAAACTTAATTAACTAATTAATTATTCTTAGTTATTAATTAATAAAAGTTAATTATTAATTAACAACCTTAATTACCAATTTAATTAATCCATAATTATCTATTAATCAATCTTTAATGATAATTAACTAACCTTAATAACAGTTAATTAATCCTTAATTAACTTTAATTATAATTTAATAATTTCTTAATTATTAATTAAGAAAACTTAATTATTATTTAATAAAACTTTATTAAGTACTTCTTAATTACTAGTTTAATTAACCCTAACCATTTAATTAATCCTTATCAAAAATTAATTAAATAAATAAATTAATCTAAATTTCTTAATTAAATTAATTAATTCAACTCATTTAAAAATCTTAATTAATCTTAAGATAAAACATTATCATTAAACATTTGATCTTAGTAATTAACTTACTTAATTAAATTATTAATTAAGTTAAAATAAATAATCATTAATTACTTACCTTTATATAAATTAACAATCCTTAATTACAAGTTAATAAAACACTTGAAAACTTAATTGTTAATTCACTTATCCTTAATCATTCACTAATTTAATTTAATAAATCATTCTTTATTCATTCCATTATTATTAAACTTAAATTAAGTTTTAAGACAAACCATTTCCTTATTAATTACCTTATTTTCAAATTTAGTTTGAAAATAACTTAAGATTTTACTTAATAAAGTTAAGTAAATCAATTCATACAATTTAATTTATTCAAATCATTCATTTCAAAGAAATGAATTTCAAGACAATTGATTTAACTCGATTTTCCAAAATTTAAAACTTACTTTTGTTTTAAATTTTAAAAACTGATTAACATTATCTTTGGGTTTAACTCATATATACTTGAACAAAACAAATACATCTTCCTTTTTCCAGAGTTTGATTTATAAAAATTTTAAACTGTTTAAAACTGGTTTCACTTAACTTACAACCAACCCGAAGGCAATCCCGAGCCAAAGCTCTTCTTCCCCGAGGTCCTCTCCGATAAATTTTTAAAAACTTGTTTGTTTAAAAATTTAAAACTGTTAAAACTTAACGGTTTCGTTCAACACTCGCGTACGACCCAGATATCACTCGAGCCAAAACATCATCCACGCGAGTTCTTCCCGAGACGAAACTCGAGTAAACTTCATCTTCCCCAAACTCAAACTTACTGACACACAACCTTGCTCGTGCACGTGCACGCACGTTGCAACCATCTTCGATCACCGCTCCGGCCATCGACGAGTTGCCAACCTTCCCCTCTACCACCACGACATCTCCGATCCTCGAATAAAATTGAAAATCGAAAACAAGCTATCTCGACATCCTACTGGAACAACACATCAGCCAAGAACCATCTCGTACGACCACCCTTGACCATCAGCACCCCCACGACTTCGACCAAAGCTCCAGCTCTAACCCACGCTTCCATTCCCCCATGCGCGATAGCATCCAGATCACCCACGACGTCGAGAAAAATCGCGATTTCTACCAACCCCAAAACCATTGCTAAACCCTAAAATCACATCGAACAACCACCACGGCATGATATAAAATCATCCACTATTTTTCCTACCATCTACAACTTCCAATCGACCCTCGACATCAACCCCGATGAACCCAGCTCCACTGATCACCGGCAATTTACGAAATTGTCATCTCTGTTAAACTTAAAAGTTCTCAACCCTCCCAATCCTAAAAATCATGATTTCCTTTCCTAATTTCATTACTTGCAAGTACTAATCAGATTTTAAAATCAAAGTTTTAAATTAACAAGTTCGAATTTTACCCAATTCTTTGATTTTCCACTGTAAACTTTAAATTTTGAGTAAATACTTATTACTTATTCATGAATCTATTTTTAAAATTTAGAGTACATGGTTAGAAACCCTTTTCATTTACAAACTCTAGACTAAAATCAATTAAATAGGGAGATAGGAATTTTCTATTAAAATCTAAAGCCTATACTGTTATAAACAGAGACATTCATATGTACAGACATGCATATTTTTATATTTACATATTTATAAACATGCAAACCAAAATTCACTCAATCATTTCTAGTACATCTCATATATACTTCTGGGATCATGATATATATAGTTTCCAGGTCTTATAAAGAAAAGTTTTCTCAAATTAAAGATGAACAGAGCAATTAGCTATTTTAATCAGACATGCACACTAAAATTTTCACATACATACAGAAAGCATTCATAAAATAACCATGAAAATATACTCTATTCAGAAATTATTCAAAAGCAAATTTAATTTCATTTTAACTTTTGAAAAAGATGTTTACTCACTTATTTCAAAAAGTCAGAGCTTTGAAACTGAATTTCCTTTGAAATCTGGAATGCTTGTTTTTGAAAACTGGAAGCTTTTGAACTGCACTTGCTTTCAATTTCTTCCTTGATTCCTTTTAAATTTTGAAAAGCTCTTGCATGCACTTGGAATGGTGACAGACTTGATTTTGAAACAAACAAATGGTTACAGGTCTTTTGATAAGTGTTGATTATAGACTTTGTTTACAGGCTTGAAGGAATATGTGGTTTCAGGCATTTGAGAAGGGTTACAGGTTTAAAAGAATACATGTTTACAGGTTTGTTTTTGAGGAAGGCTACAGGGTTTTTGAACTGGAAATGATTTTTGATCAGATCAATGTCAACAGGTTTGCAAGAACAAAGGGTTAAAGGTCTTAAAAACATTGTAGATTTGAATTGTTAGAGGAGATGTTTTCAGGTTGTATATTTGCTTTGATTTTTGGTTTTGAGAAGATGATTTCGGTTGGAATATTTTCTGGTTTGAGAATTTTTGTCTTTGCAAATGAAAAAGATAAGAAAAGAAAAAGAAGAGAGGAGGTGAAAGTTTATATAGCTAATTTAGATTTTATTAAAATTTAAAGAAATAACATTAAAGGATGACACTTGTCTCTACCCTTATTTATCTTGTTAACACATGTATTTAACATGTTTAGAAATTTAACACTTGTCCTTAATCTTTTTATATTATTTTAAAAAAGATTTTAAAAGCTTTTATATTTATTTCCTAAATAGGTAAATACATTTATTAATCATAAATGCTTTCCTATATTATATATAAATGAAATTTTTAAAAGAAAATAAAATAAAAACCCATTTATATCCTAAAAATCATATACAATATATTTCATTCATTTTTAAGTGTAAAAATATCTTTTGTATTTATTTACTATTAAATAAACACTTTCTAAATTTATATACAAAATCTCTTTAAGGAAGACAAAAATAAAACAAAAGCCTTATTTTAAATAAAAGTCTTGTTCGTATATTCTTATACCCAAATATATATATATTTAAACAATACTTATTAATTTTAGAAATGATAAATCTATTAAAAATCAAATTTATAAAATAACATAATTTAAACAATTATTCTTATTACAAATCAATCTATACCATAATTAAAACATCTTATTATTATATTATTTGGTTATTTATATTAATATTATCAATTTAAATAATTTAAATTTAGAGATTATCACATTTTAAATTCCTCGAAATCCCGGGATATCACAAGTTCAATTTAGCAGTATATTTCAATTGTCGTTTCGATTGAAATCAAATTTAATAAACATAAGGACGTTAATCGTGAGTTATTGCTCACCTTTTGAGGCTAGATAGATTTTGACAAAGAAATGAGCTATGAATTCCAAAGCAACGCTAGATGGACACGATTCGATGAAGAAAACAAGCACGAAGGACAAGGCTGATAAATACGAATTGATGAAACAATTAGAATCGGTTTGATAACACGGAAAATATATATTATTATTTTATTAAAAATCAGTATTAAATTTTTAGACGCCTATAAAATACATCTTTAGAAATATACAAAACTAAACACAAGTATTTTTATAAACTAATATATAGTCATATATATATATATATGTTTAAAACAATATCTATATTTTCTTCAAAATGACAATACCCATATTTCTCTCAAAAATAAATTTCAAACAACAACTTCTACAGACTGCAACCATTGTTTTAAGAACTATATATATATAACTATTAGAACATGTACATTATAACCCGTTTATAATCTATACATGTATATGCAATTTTAAACATATTATATGTAAACAAAATAGTTTACTTTTATAAAACATACGTATTTTATTAATAAACTTATTATATATATATTGTAACATATGTATGCAGAAATGAATGTAATATATATATATATATATATATATATATATATATCATTCAGACTTATATAACTTTAATTATAACTAACAAATATATATGCTAACATATATAAGATATAAATATATACAAATGTATACTCACTAACTGTAACGACCCATAAATTTTAATTAATTTTATTTGTTTTATTTGTATATTTAATTGAAATTTTGTGAAATTTTAAACAATAAAATTTTGGAATAAAAATTTGATATTTGGAATATGTCTGTTTAAGCATAGCAACTGGTAAATTTTCATCTGATAAAATGGAAGTTTATTTCTTGTGTAATTTTATTTCAATTTAAATAAGTTAACGTTCGATGATAATAAAATAATTTCAAAACCTAAATACTTTTCTATAGAAAATTTGTAAATCATCTTCTGAGTGAGACGTCATACTTTGTTTCTCCAAATTTGGACTTTTATTGCTCCATTTATCTTATTTTGTACAAATTAGCAGCATTTTGGTACCGATATCGACTTTTGATCGGATGATCCTATCTCTGGTATCTGAATACCATTCTGATCACCTCGTCGTGCTGATCTCCGTAGTATATTCATTTGTGTGCTTCAGTGGTTGGTACGTGACGGAAACCGTGAAACGGTTAGTCGTATCATATCCGTTTGAAGCCTTTTGTTTCTTGTGTCCTTTCAAATCGCAACGGTTTAAAAAAAATTTAACAGCCACTGCCATTTATTATTTGCAGAATCATAGCTAGCTATTACATTTCCATCGTTCCAATTTATTATTCTCTAGTCCCAATACATAATTCTGGTTCTTACGTTATCAAATGTAATAAAGGATATATAGATAATCAAGCTTTCATCTTCCCAGATCCATTTCATTTTGCTTGAAAACTTTTGCATTTTTCTTCCTCTGTTATAACCGAAAGCACGCAACCAACCCAACAATCCCTACCTCCCCATCCAAACCAAAGCCGTTGCTCCACCTCTCATCTTCTCACACGTTGCCACATCGAAATCGCACCCTCGCCTGACTGCATCACCTTGACCACAACTAGCCTGACCGCCTGCCCTAGCCTTCACCGCCGAGAGCACCAACAGCACATCCCCTCTTCTCCTCCTCCTCAATTTCCGAACCCACTTGTGCACTACACAACCGACCTTGTCCACAACCGAGCCTGCTCCTTCCTTTTTTTCCCCCTCTGTTTACATATTTGGATATATATATATAGGTATGTTTAGTTTATATAAAGTTATATATTTATTTTGCTACTGTTTGTATATGTAATATATATAACCTATTTACTAATATATGAAACTTAAGAGTTTACCGTGTCCTATTCTATTTTATGTTGTTATACACACATTATAGTTTATATTGCGGGAAAATATGTGTAAAGTGTGTATACATATTAATCCATATATAGATATATGCAAATTAATTATATGTCTAGTTACACTAATATATATAGATGTTAAAGTTTTCTGGATTTTGATAAAGTATTGTATGATGATTTTAATTATATATATATTTGTGTAAGTTTTGTTTATATATTAGTATATACTTACTAAGAGTTTTATTAACAGACTGTTTTTTATATATATTGTCACATCCCAAAATTTTCGACTTTCGAAAATTCGACATCGATACTCACTTTATCGACTGCCGAGAAATCGAACGCCGGAAACTTCAAAAGTGAGGGTTTTAGAAAGAAGAAAAAGGCAGAAGAAGAGAACAGAAGAAGAAAGAAGAAGAACAACAGTACAACAACAGAAACAGAAAACAATATCAGAATCTCACATATCGCAGCGGAACAATATATAATAGATAAATGAATAATCTTTAAAACAAAGAACTATATCATTTTATACATACATCAATCATCAGAGTCAATATACAACTCAGTACAACAATGGACAGTTTTATACTTGTCCTCATATAGAATACACAGCGGAATAAATACTATCAGATACAAATACTACGTCTCGTCATCCAGCTTATCTCCAAGCTCCAGAATATCCAGATAACCTAATAATCTAACTCTAGACTGCCCGTGTGAAAATTGGTGGGCACCCAGAGTTTAGAAGGGAAACAATAAACTCCGAGTCAGTCATGGTGACTGGTGTGAGATCGTAAAACAGTTATTCTTTAAAAATAAACAGCAGAGAATTTTAAAGTCAATTCGAAATGCTTTTGGAAAATGAAACTACCATAAGACCTCCCGCCACACACACAATGCAAACGCAGAATTGGAGGAGATTTCTTCTTATGATAGTCAAAGATGCTTACTACGAAAAAATCAAATCCTTTTTGATATTATTATTAGTGCATAGTGTAGAAAACATTTCGAAAGTATAATATAAATCTTAGCCAACATACGACCAGTATCGTATGCCTACTATAGCTACCATCCAAACAGTGGGGCGCCACCATAAGTGAATGGCAGGTTTTACAACTAATACCGTACAAATCACGTATTGTTTCTTTGGATTTCCAACAAATGGTCAGGCTAAGGAACTTCCTATCCACGATGGGTACGTCCCTGGAATAGACGACCCGAGAATCTAACGTTACGGTTAGATCTCTGCCAACACAAGGCCGGGTTACCTCTGCAAAAATAGGTAACTACTGACACGCGTATGCCATCCCCCGATCGTCACCGATCTTCCCGAGGATCCCCGATTCCAACAAACCACATAGATAATAATAATGCAGTAACCACAGAGGTTAAGTATCTGGGCTCCATACCATGATACCACCTTTATCCAGAAGGAATGACATACACTAAGGGGCGCTACTCCCTAGAACCTTGCCGCATCCTTCCTGTTTCGACCATTTCCGGGGTGTGAGGCTCGACGAAGTCTCGTCCACAAAGCTACGCTTTCTCAAAAAGCCCTGCTTCGGGTCAAACAAAAATGATCAACCTATGATCACAAAGATATAAGATCAAACGAATGATCATATCGCAAATGATCAAACACTGATCATTTCACAGCAACACTCAGTATGCCACGTTACCAAATTGGGATATATCGCTGATGAATTTCAACTACATAACCTCTGAGCTCGTACGTCTCAGAGAAGGGTGTTAAGCTAAGAGAATAAATTCTCCGCCACCAACAGAAATGTATTTGAAAGAAATCAGCTTTATATCTCAAATTGTAACGTCAGACACACAATCCATATAAGTCTGTTCCGGGATCGAACAGAACCGAAGGCACTTCTCACGAAGCCCTTGCACTTCCGGATAATTTTCAATCACGTCAGGACTTCCCGTCACTAAGGGTGATAAAACCTCTAAATCGAAGATCAGTCGATGTAGAGTAACTCGACGGTAATCCTTCCGTTTTCAAAAATATCCGGTCTTCAACACCGGTCTTTAAATGCGATTCATAACGACGTATCACATATTCGGAATGGGTTATACGACCCCATGGTCCTTTCCCGGCTAACCCGAATAGTGAGCGATTATTCAAAAATAAGTGTGGCATTCAAATTCATCCAATTCACAACAAATACCTATCTAAAGGTAATTATTGATAGTCGGTTATTTAACTATCAATAAAGATGCGCAACATCATCAGATTCCAAATAATTTTCCAAATTATTTCATCTTCCAAAAATATCTTTTACTAGATATAAAATTTCCACACTTCAAAAATAAAACAACGTTTATTTTCCTAAACAGTTTCCCTTTTCTTTTTATAAATTCCATAGTGAATTTATGTTTCAAAAATGTCTATTGATATACGATTTTCAAATCGTTTTCAATATTCGATTTCGATTTATCTTTAAGAAGATAAATCTCAAAAACGTTCATTTCATATTGGAAAACATTCCATACTTATTTAATAATAAGTATTTCACAAATCTTTTATTTTCAACATTTGAAAATATTCAATATACTTAAATCAAATTAAGTATATATTCATTCTTTAAGGAAATCATAAATTTCAACTTCTATTTGAGTCAAAACGAATGTTGCGTAAAACATCGTTACGACGACTCGAAATCACTAGTATAGGGATTCGGATTTAGATAGATATATAAATCCCAATACTACATCAAAACATTTCCTGTCGGAAATCATTTACTATAACAACAGTGTTATAGTCCACCATTTCCTTAAATTTCTCGAAAACGTCTATTTCAACAAGAACTGCGGAAATCTCTGCTTTCGATTTATAATACATTTTAAAACATCTTTAAAATGTTTAACTTCATTTTTAATATCACTTCTTCAAAAATAAATCCATTTTTATTCAATAATATATTCACGGTCCAGAGTTGTGAATATATCTTTTCTTTAAAAATCTTCTATAAAGAGATTTATCCAATTCAATCTATTTCGAATTTATAAACACGTTTATAAATTCTATTCCCATTTATAAAAACTACGATTTATAAATCTTCTTTATTAACTAGTTCAATTCATAACTCAATTTTTTATACTAACGGTCCATCTTATAAGTTAATACTTATAATTCATTTATTTTCAAAAATCGTTCTTTTAAAACTTTACAATTGTAAAGTTCATCCCTTTATAAACCATTTTAACATCATTTCCATTTTAAATTCGCATTCCCTTATTTCAATTGGATTCATTTTCCCAAATATTCACTTTTGAATCTAAAATTGGATTTCAAATTAATTTCTAATTCTACTTTAACTCCAAATCAATTACAAATTGATTTCTAAATTTATTTTCACTACTAAAATAAATTCTTATTCTTTTCAAATTATTCAATATCCTGTTTTAAAAGGGATTCTTCAAATTGAAATCATTTTTCATTGATTTCCCAAATTATTTCAATTAAATTCCAAATTTGATTTCCAACTTATCTCTTTTCAAATAAATTCCTTTTTTAAAGAAAACCAATTTCAATTGTTTCTTTCAATCTATTTTAAAATCCAAATTTTTAAATTAAATTCTTCAAATTATAATCACTATTTTACGAAATCCATTTATTTAGCATTTTCACTTTATTCTGGAATTTATTCAATACGATTATACTTTAAAAATTCCTTTCTTCAAAATTATTAAATTTCTAAAATTGATTCATTTAAAAATTTCTATTTTGATTCCAAAAATCCAATTTCGTTTATTTTTGGAATCCAATGATATCAAACATCCATTCAGCTAAATTTTTAGCTTTCAATCAATTTCCAGACATCGATATGATCAATAACATCAATATAATCATTCACAGATTCATACCACAGTATAAATAAAATCAATCAATGTGAGGGGTCCAGTTGGATCCCTCCAACCTGTTTCCCTGCATCCAAAGATGTTAGCACAATACCAATTCCGCTCCAGTACGGAATTATCGCGGTATATAGGTTTTTATAAATCCGCTTACTAACGGCGCAATAGGGTCTCATCCGCTATACGAGGCGGGAATCAATCAATCCAATATATACATATGCCAATATGTATATACTGCTATATATATATAGATATATCCTATAATATCTAATACCACATCCAATAGCAATCAAATCATCAATCAATAAATAACTGAAAATTCCACTTTTCAATCGAGTGAGAAAAATCTCACCTTAGCATTTATTTTGCAATCCATTCCAAATCCAGGTTTATTTTCTTCGTTGTGTTCGACCTTGTATAAACAATTATACAATTTTATTAATATTCGAATAGTCGAATAAGTCAATTACCGTTTAATAGTCGAATTAACTGATAGTTCTACTTAAACCAATTTTCCTTTAAATAAATTTATTTAACCAACATTTCAATTTCAATCCAACTTTCCTTTAAAAAAAAAAATTTCTTGATAACCAAAAACAAATTTAACAACATTTTAAAACTAAAACTAAATTCTTTTTAACTCAAAAGTTTATTTTTTTAAAACTAAATTTCCTATATACATATATATTCAATCTATAATACTAAATTAAAAATCTGTATTTACATTTTTTTTTTCTGTAACTTACATTACTTTTATTTTATTTTCCTCATATTTATATATACATATAAATTTTAACTCGAAATTTTTAAAAACTAAATTTCCTTTAACTTACTGTTTATATATAACTTCTTAAATTTTTCAAAACTTATATATATATATATTTTCTTATCCTCGTAGCCTAACAAAAATTTGCTAAAATGTTATATAGAAATAACTTAAGGAATTACCCTACAGCGACAAGAATGGAAAATCAGGCTAGTACCAGCAGCTCCACCCAGCTTTAATATCGACAACCCCAAGTGCTGTTCGAGACCATCGCGCCTCCACCTGCCTTTATCGCGAGTCGTGACCTGCCGCAGGCGCCTGTTTTGAAACCAGCGACAAACCCCTCCAAGCCATCAAATTGAACGAGTTGCCTCGCCCACGACGATCCCAGATCCCCTACGAGAATCGCGGCTACCCTCCCAGTAAATCCAGCCTCGACCTCGTGCTTGCGATTCCCTTCGAGGTCGCGAATACCACCTCAACCTCGCGAGCTACCACCACTTCTCCCTTGCGTGCGCAAGTGCGCGTCTCCGTTGTGATGCCGCCGAGTCGCGACGTTGAACTCTCAGGTCGCCTCGAGCTTGAGCTCGAGCAGAAAGCGTCGGCGAACTGATTTGAGAGGACTACGAATGATTTTAAGAAAGGGGCAGCCATTTGATTTGGTTTTCGAGCGTGCTCGATTTTCTTTGAATGAATACGCTCAGCCCCCTCTTTTTTTTCGATCGAACGAAGTGGTAATTTTAATTTTGATTTGGGAAATGTTTCGCGATTTCCCTCTGAGGCCACCATTTTCTTCTGATGATTTTTGGAAGGGAAGAAAATAGATTTGAGGACGAGATTTTTAAAATCGAATGAAGTATGGCCTCCACGTTTCCTTTACGTGATTTTCTGCGTGACTTAAGGAAGATAACAGTATGGGAGGAACAAGGCTGGTGTTGACAAATTTTAAAAGTTAAAATTCAAATCGAATTCAGTTTAAACTTCAATGCGTTTTCTTAACGTACGCTCACACGGCAAGTCCGAAAAATACGAAATTTGAAATCTGGTAATAATTCAATATTCCGGACCCAATGGAACTGGTTTCGTCGAATTCCGAGACTGTGCCTCGGACGGCTATTTTTAAATTCGATTCGAACGATTTAATTCTCAAAACTGAACAAAACAGTTTTAAATTCGATTCTAAAGCTTCTGTTATCTTCAGTAATATCAACATGAATTTTAAAAGCTTTTGAAATATTTTTCTTCAGCTTAAAATTGAAGATCCAAATTTTTATTCAACATTCACTAGATTAAATTTTATAATTTAATCGTCAAATTCAAATTTAAATCGGGGATTCAAATTAAATCATCGTTCAAATATTTAAAATTAATTAAATATTTCCAATTTAATTCGTTCGAAATTCTGGGTCGTTACAAACTTCCCCCCTTAAAAGAATTTCGTCCTCGAAATTACAAGTTAGAAAGAAAGGTCCTTAACTCGTCTACTGTTTTTCAACATCCAATAGTTTTATCAATTTATCAAAACAAATCTTTCTACTAAAGATTTGTTATTCACCAACTAAATTTCTAACTTCAATTTTTTTTTTAAGTTTCAAACAACATTGTTTAACTTCTAAATTCAAATTCGAGTTTAAATTCAAATTTTAACTTTCAAAATTTCCTCAAAATTTTTCTAACGCCCTAAATTTTAGAAAAATTTCGCCAGCGTCTCCTTTGCGCGGCTAATACGGTACGACTACAAAACGTCCCTATGGACTCTCAGATTTCAAAAAGAAAAAGAAAAAGCCAAGCGGCTAGAGAGAAATCATCAAAAACTCATATTAAAACTCAAATACATACCTTTTGTCGAGCAATTCGAATTCTCTTTGAAAATCAAATCCAATTCATTTATACCTGTATATCCTACTAGCCATAATATCTAGTTACATATATTCAAACCATTTCGTACATTCAATTACAAAATTTCAATATAACTGCTTATATCATCATTACTTCACTATTGAAGCTACATATCTATTTCATTCAATTTTTCATTTCAATTTTTCATTTGAATTCAATTCACAATTACAATTCAATTTGAATTCTATTTTACTTCTGAATATTGAATTTATCAATTATCTTTCATTCATAACCGCACTATTTTAAATTAGTTTCAGTTACTAATCCATTTCAATTCTAATTCATTTATTCACATTCGTTTTCAACATTCAGTTCTAATCTTATTCACGTACAATTGTGAATTCCCTTCATTGAAAATTTATTTATTCTTACTTGAATTCATCTTTAAATTCGAACCATCCCTTTTATTTAGTTCACAATTCAAGGTTTAATTTCACTAATTTAACTTTCAATTTCGCTTTCATTAAATCACAATTGATTCATTTGTACTTACATTTATTTAACTTCATCTTTAAGTTAAATTTATTCTACCAAAATTCAACTGTATAAGTTATCAACTTATTAATATTTCGTAAGTATTTTAAATAGGATTCCAGAGTCGTTTTCCACTTTTTCAAAACCATTTGAAAAACCATTCAAATCATCTTTTTAATTTCCAAACAAAACCCAAATTTCAAACAACTTTCCATTTAAAACCATTTGGCAGCAATTTCTCTTTTGGAAACCCGAAAATGAACATCAGTGATGCTGCAGTCATTACCGAAGTTATTTTCCAGCGACCGAAAAGAGTTTAGAGCTTTCCATCTCTTCAAAATATTTTTCAAACCCTTTGAAATTCATTTTCAAATCAAAAGGGATTTTAAACTTTCCAATCCTCAAAATTTTCAAACTCCTTCCAAAACATTTCCAAAAACTTCTCTGGAATTCCATTTTAAATTACAAATCACATTTAAAATTTACATTCTCAAATTTCATTTGTATACGGATTTATTTTTTTTAACTTTGGAGTTACTATTTTAATTTCTTATTCAGTTTCAATAGTAATGATAACATTTCAATATCATCACTTTCCTAACAACCAAACATCCATATATTATGATAATTCATAGAAAATCATTTCTTTTCTATACAAAAATAGATTTGGGTAAAATTATTTCATTTACCCTATTCAAAACAATACTGTGCCGAATTGTTCTATTCGAGTGTTTAGAGATCCCTATCAATGATCGTTAATTACTCGTATTGACCAGAATCCATATACCCTCAACAAATCAATCATCACAATATAAAACAATTTTTATATTCAAATAACAAATACGCGCTCATATCTATTATTACACTCAACTCATTCTAGAGTACTACTGACTCTATCTCTAATGAGTAACACCCAACAGAGCAAGGTTGTCGCTTAACCATATGCTCTGATACCACTTTGTCACATCCCAAAATTTTCGACTTTCGAAAATTCGACATCGATACTCACTTTATCGACTGCCGAGAAATCGAACGCCGGAAACTTCAAAAGTGAGGGTTTTAGAAAGAAGAAAAAGGCAGAAGAAGAGAACAGAAGAAGAAAGAAGAAGAACAACAGTACAACAACAGAAACAGAAAACAATATCAGAATCTCACATATCGCAGCGGAACAATATATAATAGATAAATGAATAATCTTTAAAACAAAGAACTATATCATTTTATACATACATCAATCATCAGAGTCAATATACAACTCAGTACAACAATGGACAGTTTTATACTTGTCCTCATATAGAATACACAGCGGAATAAATACTATCAGATACAAATACTACGTCTCGTCATCCAGCTTATCTCCAAGCTCCAGAATATCCAGATAACCTAATAATCTAACTCTAGACTGCCCGTGTGAAAATTGGTGGGCACCCAGAGTTTAGAAGGGAAACAATAAACTCCGAGTCAGTCATGGTGACTGGTGTGAGATCGTAAAACAGTTATTCTTTAAAAATAAACAGCAGAGAATTTTAAAGTCAATTCGAAATGCTTTTGGAAAATGAAACTACCATAAGACCTCCCGCCACACACACAATGCAAACGCAGAATTGGAGGAGATTTCTTCTTATGATAGTCAAAGATGCTTACTACGAAAAAATCAAATCCTTTTTGATATTATTATTAGTGCATAGTGTAGAAAACATTTCGAAAGTATAATATAAATCTTAGCCAACATACGACCAGTATCGTATGCCTACTATAGCTACCATCCAAACAGTGGGGCGCCACCATAAGTGAATGGCAGGTTTTACAACTAATACCGTCCAAATCACGTATTGTTTCTTTGGATTTCCAACAAATGGTCAGGCTAAGGAACTTCCTATCCACGATGGGTACGTCCCTGGAATAGACGACCCGAGAATCTAACGTTACGGTTAGATCTCTGCCAACACAAGGCCGGGTTACCTCTGCAAAAATAGGTAACTACTGACACGCGTATGCCATCCCCCGATCGTCACCGATCTTCCCGAGGATCCCCGATTCCAACAAACCACATAGATAATAATAATGCAGTAACCACAGAGGTTAAGTATCTGGGCTCCATACCATGATACCACCTTTATCCAGAAGGAATGACATACACTAAGGGGCGCTACTCCCTAGAACCTTGCCGCATCCTTCCTGTTTCGACCATTTCCGGGGTGTGAGGCTCGACGAAGTCTCGTCCACAAAGCTACGCTTTCTCAAAAAGCCCTGCTTCGGGTCAAACAAAAATGATCAACCTATGATCACAAAGATATAAGATCAAACGAATGATCATATCGCAAATGATCAAACACTGATCATTTCACAGCAACACTCAGTATGCCACGTTACCAAATTGGGATATATCGCTGATGAATTTCAACTACATAACCTCTGAGCTCGTACGTCTCAGAGAAGGGTGTTAAGCTAAGAGAATAAATTCTCCGCCACCAACAGAAATGTATTTGAAAGAAATCAGCTTTATATCTCAAATTGTAACGTCAGACACACAATCCATATAAGTCTGTTCCGGGATCGAACAGAACCGAAGGCACTTCTCACGAAGCCCTTGCACTTCCGGATAATTTTCAATCACGTCAGGACTTCCCGTCACTAAGGGTGATAAAACCTCTAAATCGAAGATCAGTCGATGTAGAGTAACTCGACGGTAATCCTTCCGTTTTCAAAAATATCCGGTCTTCAACACCGGTCTTTAAATGCGATTCATAACGACGTATCACATATTCGGAATGGGTTATACGACCCCATGGTCCTTTCCCGGCTAACCCGAATAGTGAGCGATTATTCAAAAATAAGTGTGGCATTCAAATTCATCCAATTCACAACAAATACCTATCTAAAGGTAATTATTGATAGTCGGTTATTTAACTATCAATAAAGATGCGCAACATCATCAGATTCCAAATAATTTTCCAAATTATTTCATCTTCCAAAAATATCTTTTACTAGATATAAAATTTCCACACTTCAAAAATAAAACAACGTTTATTTTCCTAAACAGTTTCCCTTTTCTTTTTATAAATTCCATAGTGAATTTATGTTTCAAAAATGTCTATTGATATACGATTTTCAAATCGTTTTCAATATTCGATTTCGATTTATCTTTAAGAAGATAAATCTCAAAAACGTTCATTTCATATTGGAAAACATTCCATACTTATTTAATAATAAGTATTTCACAAATCTTTTATTTTCAACATTTGAAAATATTCAATATACTTAAATCAAATTAAGTATATATTCATTCTTTAAGGAAATCATAAATTTCAACTTCTATTTGAGTCAAAACGAATGTTGCGTAAAACATCGTTACGACGACTCGAAATCACTAGTATAGGGATTCGGATTTAGATAGATATATAAATCCCAATACTACATCAAAACATTTCCTGTCGGAAATCATTTACTATAACAACAGTGTTATAGTCCACCATTTCCTTAAATTTCTCGAAAACGTCTATTTCAACAAGAACTGCGGAAATCTCTGCTTTCGATTTATAATACATTTTAAAACATCTTTAAAATGTTTAACTTCATTTTTAATATCACTTCTTCAAAAATAAATCCATTTTTATTCAATAATATATTCACGGTCCAGAGTTGTGAATATATCTTTTCTTTAAAAATCTTCTATAAAGAGATTTATCCAATTCAATCTATTTCGAATTTATAAACACGTTTATAAATTCTATTCCCATTTATAAAAACTACGATTTATAAATCTTCTTTATTAACTAGTTCAATTCATAACTCAATTTTTTATACTAACGGTCCATCTTATAAGTTAATACTTATAATTCATTTATTTTCAAAAATCGTTCTTTTAAAACTTTACAATTGTAAAGTTCATCCCTTTATAAACCATTTTAACATCATTTCCATTTTAAATTCGCATTCCCTTATTTCAATTGGATTCATTTTCCCAAATATTCACTTTTGAATCTAAAATTGGATTTCAAATTAATTTCTAATTCTACTTTAACTCCAAATCAATTACAAATTGATTTCTAAATTTATTTTCACTACTAAAATAAATTCTTATTCTTTTCAAATTATTCAATATCCTGTTTTAAAAGGGATTCTTCAAATTGAAATCATTTTTCATTGATTTCCCAAATTATTTCAATTAAATTCCAAATTTGATTTCCAACTTATCTCTTTTCAAATAAATTCCTTTTTTAAAGAAAACCAATTTCAATTGTTTCTTTCAATCTATTTTAAAATCCAAATTTTTAAATTAAATTCTTCAAATTATAATCACTATTTTACGAAATCCATTTATTTAGCATTTTCACTTTATTCTGGAATTTATTCAATACGATTATACTTTAAAAATTCCTTTCTTCAAAATTATTAAATTTCTAAAATTGATTCATTTAAAAATTTCTATTTTGATTCCAAAAATCCAATTTCGTTTATTTTTGGAATCCAATGATATCAAACATCCATTCAGCTAAATTTTTAGCTTTCAATCAATTTCCAGACATCGATATGATCAATAACATCAATATAATCATTCACAGATTCATACCACAGTATAAATAAAATCAATCAATGTGAGGGGTCCAGTTGGATCCCTCCAACCTGTTTCCCTGCATCCAAAGATGTTAGCACAATACCAATTCCGCTCCAGTACGGAATTATCGCGGTATATAGGTTTTTATAAATCCGCTTACTAACGGCGCAATAGGGTCTCATCCGCTATACGAGGCGGGAATCAATCAATCCAATATATACATATGCCAATATGTATATACTGCTATATATATATAGATATATCCTATAATATCTAATACCACATCCAATAGCAATCAAATCATCAATCAATAAATAACTGAAAATTCCACTTTTCAATCGAGTGAGAAAAATCTCACCTTAGCATTTATTTTGCAATCCATTCCAAATCCAGGTTTATTTTCTTCGTTGTGTTCGACCTTGTATAAACAATTATACAATTTTATTAATATTCGAATAGTCGAATAAGTCAATTACCGTTTAATAGTCGAATTAACTGATAGTTCTACTTAAACCAATTTTCCTTTAAATAAATTTATTTAACCAACATTTCAATTTCAATCCAACTTTCCTTTAAAAAAAAAAAATTTCTTGATAACCAAAAACAAATTTAACAACATTTTAAAACTAAAACTAAATTCTTTTTAACTCAAAAGTTTATTTTTTTAAAACTAAATTTCCTATATACATATATATTCAATCTATAATACTAAATTAAAAATCTGTATTTACATTTTTTTTTTCTGTAACTTACATTACTTTTATTTTATTTTCCTCATATTTATATATACATATAAATTTTAACTCGAAATTTTTAAAAACTAAATTTCCTTTAACTTACTGTTTATATATAACTTCTTAAATTTTTCAAAACTTATATATATATATATTTTCTTATCCTCGTAGCCTAACAAAAATTTGCTAAAATGTTATATAGAAATAACTTAAGGAATTACCCTACAGCGACAAGAATGGAAAATCAGGCTAGTACCAGCAGCTCCACCCAGCTTTAATATCGACAACCCCAAGTGCTGTTCGAGACCATCGCGCCTCCACCTGCCTTTATCGCGAGTCGTGACCTGCCGCAGGCGCCTGTTTTGAAACCAGCGACAAACCCCTCCAAGCCATCAAATTGAACGAGTTGCCTCGCCCACGACGATCCCAGATCCCCTACGAGAATCGCGGCTACCCTCCCAGTAAATCCAGCCTCGACCTCGTGCTTGCGATTCCCTTCGAGGTCGCGAATACCACCTCAACCTCGCGAGCTACCACCACTTCTCCCTTGCGTGCGCAAGTGCGCGTCTCCGTTGTGATGCCGCCGAGTCGCGACGTTGAACTCTCAGGTCGCCTCGAGCTTGAGCTCGAGCAGAAAGCGTCGGCGAACTGATTTGAGAGGACTACGAATGATTTTAAGAAAGGGGCAGCCATTTGATTTGGTTTTCGAGCGTGCTCGATTTTCTTTGAATGAATACGCTCAGCCCCCTCTTTTTTTTCGATCGAACGAAGTGGTAATTTTAATTTTGATTTGGGAAATGTTTCGCGATTTCCCTCTGAGGCCACCATTTTCTTCTGATGATTTTTGGAAGGGAAGAAAATAGATTTGAGGACGAGATTTTTAAAATCGAATGAAGTATGGCCTCCACGTTTCCTTTACGTGATTTTCTGCGTGACTTAAGGAAGATAACAGTATGGGAGGAACAAGGCTGGTGTTGACAAATTTTAAAAGTTAAAATTCAAATCGAATTCAGTTTAAACTTCAATGCGTTTTCTTAACGTACGCTCACACGGCAAGTCCGAAAAATACGAAATTTGAAATCTGGTAATAATTCAATATTCCGGACCCAATGGAACTGGTTTCGTCGAATTCCGAGACTGTGCCTCGGACGGCTATTTTTAAATTCGATTCGAACGATTTAATTCTCAAAACTGAACAAAACAGTTTTAAATTCGATTCTAAAGCTTCTGTTATCTTCAGTAATATCAACATGAATTTTAAAAGCTTTTGAAATATTTTTCTTCAGCTTAAAATTGAAGATCCAAATTTTTATTCAACATTCACTAGATTAAATTTTATAATTTAATCGTCAAATTCAAATTTAAATCGGGGATTCAAATTAAATCATCGTTCAAATATTTAAAATTAATTAAATATTTCCAATTTAATTCGTTCGAAATTCTGGGTCGTTACAAACTTCCCCCCTTAAAAGAATTTCGTCCTCGAAATTACAAGTTAGAAAGAAAGGTCCTTAACTCGTCTACTGTTTTTCAACATCCAATAGTTTTATCAATTTATCAAAACAAATCTTTCTACTAAAGATTTGTTATTCACCAACTAAATTTCTAACTTCAATTTTTTTTTTAAGTTTCAAACAACATTGTTTAACTTCTAAATTCAAATTCGAGTTTAAATTCAAATTTTAACTTTCAAAATTTCCTCAAAATTTTTCTAACGCCCTAAATTTTAGAAAAATTTCGCCAGCGTCTCCTTTGCGCGGCTAATACGGTACGACTACAAAACGTCCCTATGGACTCTCAGATTTCAAAAAGAAAAAGAAAAAGCCAAGCGGCTAGAGAGAAATCATCAAAAACTCATATTAAAACTCAAATACATACCTTTTGTCGAGCAATTCGAATTCTCTTTGAAAATCAAATCCAATTCATTTATACCTGTATATCCTACTAGCCATAATATCTAGTTACATATATTCAAACCATTTCGTACATTCAATTACAAAATTTCAATATAACTGCTTATATCATCATTACTTCACTATTGAAGCTACATATCTATTTCATTCAATTTTTCATTTCAATTTTTCATTTGAATTCAATTCACAATTACAATTCAATTTGAATTCTATTTTACTTCTGAATATTGAATTTATCAATTATCTTTCATTCATAACCGCACTATTTTAAATTAGTTTCAGTTACTAATCCATTTCAATTCTAATTCATTTATTCACATTCGTTTTCAACATTCAGTTCTAATCTTATTCACGTACAATTGTGAATTCCCTTCATTGAAAATTTATTTATTCTTACTTGAATTCATCTTTAAATTCGAACCATCCCTTTTATTTAGTTCACAATTCAAGGTTTAATTTCACTAATTTAACTTTCAATTTCGCTTTCATTAAATCACAATTGATTCATTTGTACTTACATTTATTTAACTTCATCTTTAAGTTAAATTTATTCTACCAAAATTCAACTGTATAAGTTATCAACTTATTAATATTTCGTAAGTATTTTAAATAGGATTCCAGAGTCGTTTTCCACTTTTTCAAAACCATTTGAAAAACCATTCAAATCATCTTTTTAATTTCCAAACAAAACCCAAATTTCAAACAACTTTCCATTTAAAACCATTTGGCAGCAATTTCTCTTTTGGAAACCCGAAAATGAACATCAGTGATGCTGCAGTCATTACCGAAGTTATTTTCCAGCGACCGAAAAGAGTTTAGAGCTTTCCATCTCTTCAAAATATTTTTCAAACCCTTTGAAATTCATTTTCAAATCAAAAGGGATTTTAAACTTTCCAATCCTCAAAATTTTCAAACTCCTTCCAAAACATTTCCAAAAACTTCTCTGGAATTCCATTTTAAATTACAAATCACATTTAAAATTTACATTCTCAAATTTCATTTGTATACGGATTTATTTTTTTTAACTTTGGAGTTACTATTTTAATTTCTTATTCAGTTTCAATAGTAATGATAACATTTCAATATCATCACTTTCCTAACAACCAAACATCCATATATTATGATAATTCATAGAAAATCATTTCTTTTCTATACAAAAATAGATTTGGGTAAAATTATTTCATTTACCCTATTCAAAACAATACTGTGCCGAATTGTTCTATTCGAGTGTTTAGAGATCCCTATCAATGATCGTTAATTACTCGTATTGACCAGAATCCATATACCCTCAACAAATCAATCATCACAATATAAAACAATTTTTATATTCAAATAACAAATACGCGCTCATATCTATTATTACACTCAACTCATTCTAGAGTACTACTGACTCTATCTCTAATGAGTAACACCCAACAGAGCAAGGTTGTCGCTTAACCATATGCTCTGATACCACTTTGTCACATCCCAAAATTTTCGACTTTCGAAAATTCGACATCGATACTCACTTTATCGACTGCCGAGAAATCGAACGCCGGAAACTTCAAAAGTGAGGGTTTTAGAAAGAAGAAAAAGGCAGAAGAAGAGAACAGAAGAAGAAAGAAGAAGAACAACAGTACAACAACAGAAACAGAAAACAATATCAGAATCTCACATATCGCAGCGGAACAATATATAATAGATAAATGAATAATCTTTAAAACAAAGAACTATATCATTTTATACATACATCAATCATCAGAGTCAATATACAACTCAGTACAACAATGGACAGTTTTATACTTGTCCTCATATAGAATACACAGCGGAATAAATACTATCAGATACAAATACTACGTCTCGTCATCCAGCTTATCTCCAAGCTCCAGAATATCCAGATAACCTAATAATCTAACTCTAGACTGCCCGTGTGAAAATTGGTGGGCACCCAGAGTTTAGAAGGGAAACAATAAACTCCGAGTCAGTCATGGTGACTGGTGTGAGATCGTAAAACAGTTATTCTTTAAAAATAAACAGCAGAGAATTTTAAAGTCAATTCGAAATGCTTTTGGAAAATGAAACTACCATAAGACCTCCCGCCACACACACAATGCAAACGCAGAATTGGAGGAGATTTCTTCTTATGATAGTCAAAGATGCTTACTACGAAAAAATCAAATCCTTTTTGATATTATTATTAGTGCATAGTGTAGAAAACATTTCGAAAGTATAATATAAATCTTAGCCAACATACGACCAGTATCGTATGCCTACTATAGCTACCATCCAAACAGTGGGGCGCCACCATAAGTGAATGGCAGGTTTTACAACTAATACCGTACAAATCACGTATTGTTTCTTTGGATTTCCAACAAATGGTCAGGCTAAGGAACTTCCTATCCACGATGGGTACGTCCCTGGAATAGACGACCCGAGAATCTAACGTTACGGTTAGATCTCTGCCAACACAAGGCCGGGTTACCTCTGCAAAAATAGGTAACTACTGACACGCGTATGCCATCCCCCGATCGTCACCGATCTTCCCGAGGATCCCCGATTCCAACAAACCACATAGATAATAATAATGCAGTAACCACAGAGGTTAAGTATCTGGGCTCCATACCATGATACCACCTTTATCCAGAAGGAATGACATACACTAAGGGGCGCTACTCCCTAGAACCTTGCCGCATCCTTCCTGTTTCGACCATTTCCGGGGTGTGAGGCTCGACGAAGTCTCGTCCACAAAGCTACGCTTTCTCAAAAAGCCCTGCTTCGGGTCAAACAAAAATGATCAACCTATGATCACAAAGATATAAGATCAAATGAATGATCATATCGCAAATGATCAAACACTGATCATTTCACAGCAACACTCAGTATGCCACGTTACCAAATTGGGATATATCGCTGATGAATTTCAACTACATAACCTCTGAGCTCGTACGTCTCAGAGAAGGGTGTTAAGCTAAGAGAATAAATTCTCCGCCACCAACAGAAATGTATTTGAAAGAAATCAGCTTTATATCTCAAATTGTAACGTCAGACACACAATCCATATAAGTCTGTTCCGGGATCGAACAGAACCGAAGGCACTTCTCACGAAGCCCTTGCACTTCCGGATAATTTTCAATCACGTCAGGACTTCCCGTCACTAAGGGTGATAAAACCTCTAAATCGAAGATCAGTCGATGTAGAGTAACTCGACGGTAATCCTTCCGTTTTCAAAAATATCCGGTCTTCAACACCGGTCTTTAAATGCGATTCATAACGACGTATCACATATTCGGAATGGGTTATACGACCCCATGGTCCTTTCCCGGCTAACCCGAATAGTGAGCGATTATTCAAAAATAAGTGTGGCATTCAAATTCATCCAATTCACAACAAATACCTATCTAAAGGTAATTATTGATAGTCGGTTATTTAACTATCAATAAAGATGCGCAACATCATCAGATTCCAAATAATTTTCCAAATTATTTCATCTTCCAAAAATATCTTTTACTAGATATAAAATTTCCACACTTCAAAAATAAAACAACGTTTATTTTCCTAAACAGTTTCCCTTTTCTTTTTATAAATTCCATAGTGAATTTATGTTTCAAAAATGTCTATTGATATACGATTTTCAAATCGTTTTCAATATTCGATTTCGATTTATCTTTAAGAAGATAAATCTCAAAAACGTTCATTTCATATTGGAAAACATTCCATACTTATTTAATAATAAGTATTTCACAAATCTTTTATTTTCAACATTTGAAAATATTCAATATACTTAAATCAAATTAAGTATATATTCATTCTTTAAGGAAATCATAAATTTCAACTTCTATTTGAGTCAAAACGAATGTTGCGTAAAACATCGTTACGACGACTCGAAATCACTAGTATAGGGATTCGGATTTAGATAGATATATAAATCCCAATACTACATCAAAACATTTCCTGTCGGAAATCATTTACTATAACAACAGTGTTATAGTCCACCATTTCCTTAAATTTCTCGAAAACGTCTATTTCAACAAGAACTGCGGAAATCTCTGCTTTCGATTTATAATACATTTTAAAACATCTTTAAAATGTTTAACTTCATTTTTAATATCACTTCTTCAAAAATAAATCCATTTTTATTCAATAATATATTCACGGTCCAGAGTTGTGAATATATCTTTTCTTTAAAAATCTTCTATAAAGAGATTTATCCAATTCAATCTATTTCGAATTTATAAACACGTTTATAAATTCTATTCCCATTTATAAAAACTACGATTTATAAATCTTCTTTATTAACTAGTTCAATTCATAACTCAATTTTTTATACTAACGGTCCATCTTATAAGTTAATACTTATAATTCATTTATTTTCAAAAATCGTTCTTTTAAAACTTTACAATTGTAAAGTTCATCCCTTTATAAACCATTTTAACATCATTTCCATTTTAAATTCGCATTCCCTTATTTCAATTGGATTCATTTTCCCAAATATTCACTTTTGAATCTAAAATTGGATTTCAAATTAATTTCTAATTCTACTTTAACTCCAAATCAATTACAAATTGATTTCTAAATTTATTTTCACTACTAAAATAAATTCTTATTCTTTTCAAATTATTCAATATCCTGTTTTAAAAGGGATTCTTCAAATTGAAATCATTTTTCATTGATTTCCCAAATTATTTCAATTAAATTCCAAATTTGATTTCCAACTTATCTCTTTTCAAATAAATTCCTTTTTTAAAGAAAACCAATTTCAATTGTTTCTTTCAATCTATTTTAAAATCCAAATTTTTAAATTAAATTCTTCAAATTATAATCACTATTTTACGAAATCCATTTATTTAGCATTTTCACTTTATTCTGGAATTTATTCAATACGATTATACTTTAAAAATTCCTTTCTTCAAAATTATTAAATTTCTAAAATTGATTCATTTAAAAATTTCTATTTTGATTCCAAAAATCCAATTTCGTTTATTTTTGGAATCCAATGATATCAAACATCCATTCAGCTAAATTTTTAGCTTTCAATCAATTTCCAGACATCGATATGATCAATAACATCAATATAATCATTCACAGATTCATACCACAGTATAAATAAAATCAATCAATGTGAGGGGTCCAGTTGGATCCCTCCAACCTGTTTCCCTGCATCCAAAGATGTTAGCACAATACCAATTCCGCTCCAGTACGGAATTATCGCGGTATATAGGTTTTTATAAATCCGCTTACTAACGGCGCAATAGGGTCTCATCCGCTATACGAGGCGGGAATCAATCAATCCAATATATACATATGCCAATATGTATATACTGCTATATATATATAGATATATCCTATAATATCTAATACCACATCCAATAGCAATCAAATCATCAATCAATAAATAACTGAAAATTCCACTTTTCAATCGAGTGAGAAAAATCTCACCTTAGCATTTATTTTGCAATCCATTCCAAATCCAGGTTTATTTTCTTCGTTGTGTTCGACCTTGTATAAACAATTATACAATTTTATTAATATTCGAATAGTCGAATAAGTCAATTACCGTTTAATAGTCGAATTAACTGATAGTTCTACTTAAACCAATTTTCCTTTAAATAAATTTATTTAACCAACATTTCAATTTCAATCCAACTTTCCTTTAAAAAAAAAAATTTCTTGATAACCAAAAACAAATTTAACAACATTTTAAAACTAAAACTAAATTCTTTTTAACTCAAAAGTTTATTTTTTTAAAACTAAATTTCCTATATACATATATATTCAATCTATAATACTAAATTAAAAATCTGTATTTACATTTTTTTTTTCTGTAACTTACATTACTTTTATTTTATTTTCCTCATATTTATATATACATATAAATTTTAACTCGAAATTTTTAAAAACTAAATTTCCTTTAACTTACTGTTTATATATAACTTCTTAAATTTTTCAAAACTTATATATATATATATTTTCTTATCCTCGTAGCCTAACAAAAATTTGCTAAAATGTTATATAGAAATAACTTAAGGAATTACCCTACAGCGACAAGAATGGAAAATCAGGCTAGTACCAGCAGCTCCACCCAGCTTTAATATCGACCACCCCAAGTGCTGTTCGAGACCATCGCGCCTCCACCTGCCTTTATCGCGAGTCGTGACCTGCCGCAGGCGCCTGTTTTGAAACCAGCGACAAACCCCTCCAAGCCATCAAATTGAACGAGTTGCCTCGCCCACGACGATCCCAGATCCCCTACGAGAATCGCGGCTACCCTCCCAGTAAATCCAGCCTCGACCTCGTGCTTGCGATTCCCTTCGAGGTCGCGAATACCACCTCAACCTCGCGAGCTACCACCACTTCTCCCTTGCGTGCGCAAGTGCGCGTCTCCGTTGTGATGCCGCCGAGTCGCGACGATGAACTCTCAGGTCGCCTCGAGCTTGAGCTCGAGCAGAAAGCGTCGGCGAACTGATTTGAGAGGACTACGAATGATTTTAAGAAAGGGGCAGCCATTTGATTTGGTTTTCGAGCGTGCTCGATTTTCTTTGAATGAATACGCTCAGCCCCCTCTTTTTTTTCGATCGAACGAAGTGGTAATTTTAATTTTGATTTGGGAAATGTTTCGCGATTTCCCTCTGAGGCCACCATTTTCTTCTGATGATTTTTGGAAGGGAAGAAAATAGATTTGAGGACGAGATTTTTAAAATCGAATGAAGTATGGCCTCCACGTTTCCTTTACGTGATTTTCTGCGTGACTTAAGGAAGATAACAGTATGGGAGGAACAAGGCTGGTGTTGACAAATTTTAAAAGTTAAAATTCAAATCGAATTCAGTTTAAACTTCAATGCGTTTTCTTAACGTACGCTCACACGGCAAGTCCGAAAAATACGAAATTTGAAATCTGGTAATAATTCAATATTCCGGACCCAATGGAACTGGTTTCGTCGAATTCCGAGACTGTGCCTCGGACGGCTATTTTTAAATTCGATTCGAACGATTTAATTCTCAAAACTGAACAAAACAGTTTTAAATTCGATTCTAAAGCTTCTGTTATCTTCAGTAATATCAACATGAATTTTAAAAGCTTTTGAAATATTTTTCTTCAGCTTAAAATTGAAGATCCAAATTTTTATTCAACATTCACTAGATTAAATTTTATAATTTAATCGTCAAATTCAAATTTAAATCGGGGATTCAAATTAAATCATCGTTCAAATATTTAAAATTAATTAAATATTTCCAATTTAATTCGTTCGAAATTCTGGGTCGTTACATATATTATATATATAGTGTTACTTCTCTTATTTGGTTTTATATTATATACGCCAATTTATAAATATAAGTTAGTAAGTTATATGTGGATGTAAGTTTATATATATACAGCTTATATATGACAGTTTTCTAATATATAAATGTTTCATTCAGTTTACGACTTCAGATGTAACAACCCTAGATTTTGTATGTTATTTAAAATTGACTTTCTTTTATTTTTAAATTATTTTAAACTTGTTATATTTCAAACATTTCATTTTAAAAATATAAATGTTGATTATTAAGTGAATTATAGTTTCAAACTAGTATAAATTGAATATTTTATTGAAAAGTGAAATTCTGGTCAAACTGTTCAATCTTTGACTTTTAAACTTCAAATTTAAATTATATAAAATATTAAATTTTATCTTTTATTATGAAAATAGATGTAATAAATTGAACACTGCTTTTTGTTTCGTTGAAAACGGAGTTAAACTGTAAAAGTTATGTACATTTCAATATTGTGCGTAAACTGATGTATTTAGCAATATTGTCTATTTAAATTATATTTTTAGTTGTCATATTTTGTTCTAATATGTGTTAATACTTTTTTATATGTATATTTTTGTCTTTCGATATTTTTAAAGTGATAATAGAATTTTTCCAAAATATGTTGCATTTATTTTCTATTTTTAAAGGCTAGTTTCCATTTTTCTACTATTTTCTTCGATTAAATTATATTTAATTAAAATTTATTTATTCATTTTGTGAATGCATTTTTATTTTTATGTTCTTATCTTTATTTATAAATATTTTCCCAAGTCCATATAATTTTTCCAAAGTTTATTCTGTTTATTTTCAAATTTTCTAGACTAGTTTGCAATTATGTGCTATTTTCTTATTTTAACCTTATATAATTAATAAATATTTATATATATTTTATATTTTGTTATATTTCGAATTTGTGACTGGATGTATTATTATTTTCAGTAATATAAACTTATATAAAGAAATTAAAAGAAATTTGAAAGGTTATGACTTTTGATTTGCCTAAGGCCTTTTATCTTCCAACCTTTCACATTTGTAACTTATCTTTTCATCAATTAGCCTTTACTATCCACATCTTTCAGCTGCATACTCTATTTTCTATTCACGTACATTTATTTTCATTTCTGAAACAAAAGAATTTCGGCCATGGCTATTGAGGAAGGTTTGGGTAATGATTTTCAACTTTTATTATTCTTTTTCTACGTGTTTACATTGATTTTTGCACTTCCTCTCTTCTTCTAGGCTTGGCTCCTCCTCCTCCAGCTCTGACCCGACCTCCACCACCACTTTTCTCTGACCATCACACAGCCTAACACCTCCCCTCCTCAGGCCAAGCCAAGCCATGGTGAAGATCATCACAAAAATCCACCTAAACTAGCACTAACCATCACATGTGCCAAACCTAGTCTATAATTGCCATCTCCTTCTTCTTCCACCTTTTGCCACCACTTCCTCCACCACCACCACCTCTGACCACCACCCTCTGCCACATCAACCACCACCACCTGAACACCAGGCCAAGCCCACATAGTGTAACGACCCTGAATTTCGAACAAATTAAATTGAGAATATTTAATTAATTTTAAATATTTGGACGATGATTTAATTTGAATCCTCAATATAACTTTGAATTTGGCGATTAAATTATAAAACTTAATCAATTTAAAGTTGAATAGAAATTTAAATCTTCAATTTACAGTTGAAGAAAAATATTTTTGAAAGCTTTTAAAATTCGTATTGATATTACTGAAGATAACAGAAGCTTCAGAATCGAATTTAGGAGTAAATTGTTCAGTTTGAAATTTAATCGTTCGAACCGATATTTAAAAATAGTCAATTTTCAAACAGTCTCGGAATTCGACGAAACCAGTTCCATTGGGTCCGGAATGTTGTATTATTGCCGGATTTCAATTTTCGTAATTTTCGGAGTTGATATGTGAGTACACGGAAATTTAACGCATTGAAATAAAATGAAATTCAATTTAAAATTTTAAATTTAAAATTTGAACTCTAGTCAAACCATCAGCACGTCTCTTTCCTTCATTCACGCCTTTAAACACGCGCCTTATCTCACGCCCAAATTCACGCAACCCATCCCCCACTATTTTTAAATCTTCATGCAAGACAGTTTTTAAAATAAAAATCAAACAAAGAGAAATGGCTACTGTCTTCACTCGAGATTCAAAACCAAAGTAATGGCAGTAAACTCGAAATCGAGTTATAATTAGAAATGGCCGAAGCCGATTCGAACTCGAAACGATGCTCGATTTCATCGAATTTGGGGGGAGACTCGTTCGAGTCTGATTCGCGACTCGAGGCGGCATCCACATGGTATCGGGGAGGGTGCGCGCGTGCGCTCAGGCAGGGCCGCGACTTGTCGATCGTGGCAGCGGCGATGTGGGGGATTCGCACTGCCCAGGAGGCGTTCGCGATGGTCGTAGGTCGAGAGCGGCGAGCGATGCGTGGAGCTCGAGTTCTAGAAGCTCGCGACGTAGCGTGGAGTTGTTCGATTGATTTTGGGGTTTGGCAGCGTCAATGGAAGGTGAAGTCGCGATACGTACGAGCGCGAGTTGTGGTCACGAGCACACAAATGGCGACGAGGCACGTACGTGTGGGGAAGATGATGCTTTGTGGTCAGGTTTCTTTGGTCTGAAAATCGTGGATCTAGTCGAGGACGAAGTAAGTGGTAAACCTGTTTAATTATTTCTAATTACAGTTTTACTGATTAGTTTTAAAATTCCAGAGTTTATATATATATATATATTGGGTTATTAATTCAATTCAGTTTGCAGATGTAAGAAATAGAATTTTTAAAAATTAGATTTTTAATGATGGATAAGGTAGATCTGTAATTTAATTTTAAAAGAAATAAACTTATATATATATTCAAAAGGGAGATGAATTTATTTAACTTACTTGTTTAAATTAGTATTAGGAATGATTAAAGAAAATATTTTGTTTAAAAGAAATTACAGTATACAAAAGATATTTAAGAAAAGGAAATTTGAATTGTTTAATTTAAATTTTAGTTAAATAAATTTATTTATAAAGAAATTGGTTTAGGATAAATTTTTCGATAAAATTAGATTTTTGGGTTTAAATAAATTAACAGATGATAATTTATTGTCAATTGATTCAAAAATTAATAAATTGTATAAATTGTTATACAAGGTTTAATACAATGAAGAAATGGGAAATGGGATGGCAAATTAAAAGCTAAGGTGAGATCTTCTCACTCAGATTTATGATTGAATTGCAGTTATTGATTGATGATATGATTGCTATGTTGATGTGATATTAGATATGATAGGATATATCTATATATATAGCAGTATATACATATTGGCATATGTATATATTGGATTGATGATTTCCCGCCTCGTATAGCGGATGAGACCCTATTGCGCCGTTAGTAAGCGGATTTATAAAAAACCCATATACCGCGATAATTCCGTACTGGAGCGGAATTGGTATTGTGCTAACGTCTTTGGATGCAGGAAAACAGGTTGGAGGGATCCAACTGGATTCCTCACCAGTAGTTATTTATTTACAGATACTGTGATGTATTCTGTTATCATATGTTGAGATATGATGTTGACTGTTGTGATGGACTAATTGATGCGTTGCATCATTGGATTCAAAATTTTGAAGTTTAAAAATAACGATCTTTAACTTTAAAAGAGATTTTTAAAAGTGATTATTGAAAGTATACGGTTTATTTGAATTTTTGAATTGATTAACTTTAAATAAATAAATGTTATAGATTTAAAGTTATGGGAATTATAATGTTTGTAAATTATAACCGAAAGATAAAATTTCTTTTGACATAAATGGTTAAGTCATAAATAAAAAGATTTGAATTGAGATTTTTTGAATTATTAAAACGATGTATATAAAAGAGGTATAAAATTTGATTTTTTTTTTAATATAAAATATTGGGATTATAAAACGAGTTTTAATAAGTGTAAAAAAATGAAGAATAAAGGGATGGTATAAGTGAACGAAATTTTATATTTATAAATTATGAAGTTACAAAATAAATAGATTTTTGTAAAACAAAAGACTTATGAGTGATTTACTTATAAATCGGGTTTCGACATTTTAATTTAGAGTTGTGAATAAGTATGAATGGTTTATAGACGAGATTTATAAAATATATATTTTATAAATCCAAACAATGGAATTTTAAACGTAGTTCGGTTGTTGTAAAAAAAATAAGATTTTAAATGAAATCTTATAAGGAATAAGATTTAAAATTTGTGAAGCCTTAATGGAACGAATGTTATAAATCCATGAAGTATAAGTACTTAACCCCTAATATGGACTTTTGGTATATAAAGTTGAGTTATAAAATGAATTGAATTATAAAGAAGATTTATAAATCAAAGTTGTTAGAAAATGGAAATAGAATTTATAAACGTGTTTTATAAATTCGAAATAGATTGAATTTGATAAAGTAAATATAGGAGATTATTAAAGAAGATATATTCGCGATTTTGGATAGCGAATTATCTTTGAAATAAATGTGTAGAAATGATTGAAATTGGGTTAAGTGAATTATATTCACGATTTTGGGACAGTGAATATATTGTTAAGGAAAATGGACTTATTTTCGAAGAAGGGATATTAAAAATGAAGTTAAACATTTTAAAGATGTTTAAAATGTATTAAGAATTGAAAACATAGATTTCGACAGTTCTTGTTGAAATAGACGTTTTCGAGAAATTTAAGGAAATGGTGGACTATAACACTGTTATTATAGTAAATGATTTCCGGAAGGAAATGTTTTATATAGTATTGGGATTTACACATCTATCTTAATTCTGAATCCCTATACTAGTGATTTTGAGTCGTCGTAACGATGTTTTACGTAACATTCGTTTTGACTCAAATAAAGGTGTTAAAAGAATATTTTCCTTAAAGAATGAATATATACTTAATATTGATTTAAGTATATCGAGTGTTTTCAAACGTTGAAAATAAATAGACTTGTGAATTACTTATTAAATAAGTATGGAATTGCTTTTCCAATATGAAATGAACGTTTTGAGGATTTATCCTTGTAAAGATAAATTGAGATTGAATATTAAAAGCGATTTGAAAATCGAATATCAGTAGATATTCGAAAATGTAAATTCAATACGGAATTTATAAAAGAAAGGGAAGTTGTTTAAAAATAAATATTGATTTATTTTTGAAATGTGGAAATTGATTTGAAATTGTTTTTCAAATGGTTAAGTGTGGAAATTTTATATCTAGTAAAGATATTTTTGAAGATGAAAAAATTTGGAAAATTATTTGGAATCTGATGATGTTGCGCATCTTTATTGATAGTTAAATAACCGACTATCAATAATTACCTTTAGATAGGTATTTGTTGTGAATTGGATGAAATTAAATGCCACACTTATTTTTAAATAATCGCTCACTATTCGGGTTAACCGGGAAAGGACCATGGGGTCGTATAACCCATCCCGAATATGTGATACGTCGTTATGAATTGCATTTGAAGACCGGTGTTGAAGACCGGATATTTTTGAAAACGGAAGGTTTACCGTCGAGTTACTCTACATCGACTGATCTTCGATTTAGAGGTTTTATCACCCTTAGTGACGGGAAGTCCTGACGTGATTGAAAATTATCCGGAAATGCAAGGGCTTCGTGAGAAGTGCCTTCGGTTCTGTTCGATCCCGGAACAGACTTGTATGGATTGTGTGTCTGACGTTACAATTTGAGATATAAAGCTGATTTCTTTCAAATACATTTCTGTTGGTGGCGGAGAATTTATTCTCTTAGCTTAACACCCTTCTCTGAGATGTACGAGCTCAGAGGTTATGTAGTTGAAATTCATCAGCGATATATCCCAATTTGGTAACGTGGCATACTGAGTGTTGCTGTGAAATGATCAGTGTTTGATCATTTGTGATATGATCATTTGTTTGATCTTATATCTTTATGATCATAGGTTGATCATTTTTGTTTGACCCGAAGTAGGGCTTTTTGAGAAAGCGTAGCTTTGTGGACGAGACTTCATCGAGCCTCACACCCCGGAAATGGTCGAAACAGGACGAATGCAGCAAGGTTCTAGGGAGTAGCGCCCCTTAGTGTATGTCATTCCTTCTGGATAAAGGTGGTATCATGGTATGGAGCCCAGATACTTAACCTCTGTGGTTACTGCATTATTATTATCTATGTGGTTTGTTGGAATCGGGGATCCTCGGGAAGATCGGTGACGATCGGGGGATGGCATACGCGTGTCAGTAGTTACCTATTTTTGCAGAGGTAACCCGGCCTTGTGTTGGCAGAGATCCGGTTAGGTTCTCGGGTCGTCTATTCCAGGGACGTACCCATCGTGGATAGGAAGTTCCTTAGCCTGACCATTTGTTGGAAATCCAAACTCCAATACGAACTTTGTACGGTATTAGTTGTAGAACCTGCCATTTACGTACGGTGGTCACCACTGTTTAGATGGTAGCTATAGTAGGCATACGATACTGGTCGTATGTTGGCTAAGATTAATATTATACTTTCGAAATGTTTTCTACACTATGCACTAATAATAATATCAAAAAGAATTTGATTTTTGCGTAGTAAGCATCTTTGACTATCATAAGAAGAAATCTCCTCCAATTCTGCGTTTGCATTGTGTGTGTGGTGGGAGCTCTTATGGTAGTTTCATTTTCCAAAAGCATTTCGAATTGACTTTAAAATTATCCTGTTGTTTATTTTAAAGAATAACTGTTTTACGATCTCACACCAGTCACCATAACTGACTCGGAGTTTATTGTTCCCTTCTAAACTCTGGGTGCCCACCAATTTCCACACGGGCAGTCTAGAGTTAGGTTATCAGGATATTCTGGATATTCTGGAGCTTTGGAGATAAGCTGGATGACGAGACGTAGTATTTGTATCTGATAGTATTTATTCCGCTGTGTATTCTGTATGAGGACAAGTTTATATAACCGTCCATTGTTGTTTATTGACTCTGATGATATGATGTGATGTAATGTAATAACAGATATGATTCTTTTGTTTTTAAATGATATTCATTTATCTATTATATATTGTTCCACTGCGATATGTGAGATTCTGATATTGTTTTCTGTTCTGATGTTGTTCTGTTGTTCTTCTTTCTTTCTCTTCTATCTTTTCTTCTACTTTTTCTTTTAAAACCATAACTTTTCGGGTTTCCGGCATTCGATGGCTCGGCAGTCGATAAAGTGAGTATCGATGTTGAATTTTCGAAAGTCGAAAATTTTCGGGATGTTACAAGTGGTATCAGAGCATATGGTTAAGCGACAACCCTGCTCTGTTGGGTGTTACTCATTAGAGATAGAGTCAGTAGTACTTTAGAATGAGTTGAGTGTAATAATAGATATGAGCGCGTATTTGTTATTGAATATAAAATTGTTTTGTATTGTGATGATTGGTTTATTGAGTGGTATATGAACCTTCGTCGGCACAGTCTTGCAAAACTGTATCGAAGGGGTTTCTAAACACTCGAATAAAACAGTTCGGCACAGTATTGTTTTAAAATAGGGTGAAGGAAATAATTTCGCCCAAAGCTATTTTTGTATAGAAAAGAAATGGTTTTCTATGAATTATCATAGTATATGGATGTTTGGATGTTAGGAAGTAATGACATTGAAATATTATCATTGTTATGTTGAAATTGAATAAGAAATAAAGTAATAACCCAAGATTTAAGAAATAAATTCACATACAAATGAATTTAAAGAATGTAAAATATAAATGTGATTTGTAATTTAAAATGGAATTCCAGAGAAGTATTTGGAAATGTTTTGAAAAGGATTTGAAAATTTTGGAGTTTTGGAAGTTTAAATCATTTTTGGAGTTGAAAATGAATTTCAAAGGATTTTGAAAAAATGTTTTGAAGAGATGAAAAGCTCTAAACTCTTTTCGGTCGCTGGAAAATAACTTCGGTAATGACTGCAGCATCACTGATGTTCATTTTCGGGTTTCCAAAAGAGGAATTGCTGCCAAATTATTTTAAATGGAAAGTTGTTTGAAATTTGGGTTTTGTTTGGAAATTCAAAAGGATAATTTGAATTGTTTTCAAAATGGTTTTGAAAAGGTTGAAAAGACTCTGGAATTGAGTACTGAATTATGAAAATAAATGAAAATTGTGAATGAACGAATAAATTTGCAAGTGAATCAATTAAATAAAATGAGATTGAAAATTGAAATTCGTTTCAAATTTGTAAGAAATGAATTGAATTGAATAATTGTAAATGAAAGATGAATAAAAGATAAAATTCATAATGGAATGTAAATAAGTTAATAACTTATAGAATATTTGGTAATTTGATAGAAATTAGATTTAAATTGAAAATGAATGAATTAGTGGATGAATGAATAATTTGCAATTGTAAATGAAATTGAAGACAAATTTGAAATTGTAAGTGAATTGGAAGTTGTAATGAGTTAGTAATTGAAACTAAGCTAAAAGGGCAATTATGAATGAAGGTTGTTTGGTTTATAGAATAAACCGAATGAAAATATGAAATGCAAATTAAATTGAATGGAATCAATTGCAAATGAAGTAGAATTAAAATAAATTGAATTTGTATCAATTTAAATTGGTTATAAACTAGAATGGATATGAATTCATTTTGTTTAAAAACGAATGTAACTTCAACCGTAAATATATAAGCATATATTGAAAATTTTGTAATAGAATTTGCAAATTGGATTGAATGCTGCAACTAGATATAATGGCTAGTAGATATACAGGTGTTATAAATTGGATTTGATCTTCAAAGATGAATTTGAATTGCTCGACAAAAGGTACGTATTTGAATTATAATATGATTTTTTGATGATTTCTCTCTAGCCGCTTGGCTTTTTCTTTTTCTTTTTGAAGTCTGAGAGTCCGTAGGGACGTTTTGTAGTCGTGCCGTATTAGCCGCGCAAAGGAGACGCTGGCGAAATTTTTCGGAAATTTAGGGCGTTAGAAATTTTTTTGAAAAATTTGGAAGTTAAAATTTGAATTTAAGTTTAAATTTGAATTTTGAAGTAAAACAGTGTTGTTTGAAACTTAAAATTAAAGTTAGAAAGATAGTTGGATTGATAACGAATCTTTAATAGAAAGATTTGTTTTGATAAAATTGGTAAAACTATTGAATTGTGAAAAATAGTAGACGAGTTAGGGACCATTTTCCCTAACTTGTAATTTCGAGGACGAAATTCTTTTAAGGGGGGAAGTCTGTAACGACCCTGAATTTCGAACAAATTAAATTGAGAATATTTAATTAATTTTAAATATTTGGACGATAATTTAATTTGAATCCTCAATATAACTTTGAATTTGGCGATTAAATTATAAAACTTAATCAATTGAAAGTTGAATAGAAATTTAAATCTTCAATTTACAGTTGAAGAAAAATATTTTTGAAAGCTTTTAAAATTCGTATTGATATTACTGAAGATAACAGAAGCTTCAGAATCGAATTTAGGAGTAAATTGTTCAGTTTGAAATTTAATCGTTCGAACCGATATTTAAAAATAGTCAATTTTCAAACAGTCTCGGAATTCGACGAAACCAGTTCCATTGGGTCAGGAATGTTGTATTATTGTCGGATTTCAATTTTCGTAATTTTCGGAGTTGATATGTGAGTATACGGAAATTTAACGCATTGAAATAAAATGAAATTCAATTTAAAATTTTAAATTTAAAATTTGAACTCTTGTCAAACCATCAGCACGTCTCTTTCCTTCATTCACGCCTTTAAACACGTGTGACGCCCCACCTCAATACCCACGCTAGCCAAGGACACTACGATGTAGTGCTGTCAACTAGCACGGAGAATAAGGCTGTTGAGGAGCGACCATCCATGTAATTGATTATCACACGGTGGCTATAAAATAATCTTCGGAAACAAACATAGAAATAAACATAACACAAAGCAGTCACAGACATCCATATCACAAAGGCGGAAGAAGATATGAATATATAACTAACACATGAAAGTGTACATCAGAGTAGTGGTCAAAAAGTTCCACAATAATACAAAAGAATAGCAACCTGTGCTATACAAAAAGAATACAACTATGAGTCCATATCTCAAGTGTATACAACAAAAACTGCTAAACTAAATAGTCAGCCAAAAGTCAGAGTAGCAAATCCCAGAAGGAAGTCAAGCAGAAGCACCTGTAACATCTCGGTCTGACCCGAGTATTATTTAAGAAAATAATAAACGGATCAGTCTAACTATAAATATCAGATGACATGATATAGAATAAAAGATATGGCATAAACATATAATATCCATACTGACATACTACTATAAGTATGAAAATGATGATCAACAGGAGATCAACCGATGAGAAATGATCAATATCACAAGAATCTTCTCAAAGATCCAAAGAGGGCATCATACCCTAAACTTGTACTCATAACAAGTCAATGACATAAAAATCCAGAAATCAAAACAAGAAATCCAGAAATCATAAAAAGAGAAAGAGGCCTATCACATGATGGTCCGAAGACCATGGGGAGCTACCCCATATGTGTGAGTCGGAATCACACTGATTGAGGCCTAGGCTAACCAAAAAGCAGAAAGGTATGTGTGAATGGAATCACACAAGTGGTGTCTAGCCTAACCTCGCAAACATAAAGATATGTGTGAGTCGGAATCACACTACTGCGGCCTAGACTAACCTTGCGGACAAAGAGATGTGTGTGAGTCGGAATCACACTATTGCGGTCTAGTCTTACCTTGCAAACAAAGAGACATCGCACAATTGCTAGTCTAAATCATAAAATGATCATCATGATCAGCGAGAAGTGTCAATCACACCAAGCTAGTAAATATATGAGTTTAGCTTCATGTCCCATAACCACTTGCTTAACTTAAATATTTACGAACAAGCTGTAAATCTTCACTAGGAAATTGTCACGAAAAGGGTTCAATCGAACAAGTCCAAGAGCTAACCGACGAAGTGAACGCAAGCGTTTCATACCACTCGTTTTACTAAGTCGTTTAAGTCGATTTCTCATTCGAGTGAAGTAAAGGCTTGTATATACTAGTAGATTGAAAATCGGTTTGAGAAAACGAACTTTAGATATTTAAAATAGTGTTGAAATCGCTTTGATGAAAGAGTTTTGATATTTACTATTAGTATTGAAACCTTCATATATCTTTAAAGTGACAAGTCATAAAACGATTGTTGGAACAATCTATCACAAAAATTCACATTCGGAGACGTGAATAAAATCCAAGGAAATCAGCTTAAAATGCATCAAAGTGGAAGTTCTGATGAATGCTTTTCAGATAAGATTGCCTTCGCAGAGTAATACGGGGTTCGACCTAAGGGAAGAATGCCACGCGAGCTAGCAGAAGAACAGGTCAAACGACCAAGTACTAACTCGCGAACGACTTACGACTTAAGGGATAAGGTCATACGACCTAAGTGGAGAATGCCACGCGAGCTAGCAGAAGAACAGGTCAAACGACCAAGTACTAACTCGCGAACGACTTACGACTTAAGGGAGGAATGCCACACGACCTAGCAGATAACAGGTCATTCGACCTAAGGGTAAGGTCGGTGGCGACCTACGACTTAACAAAGTCGAGCAACCTACGACTTAACGAAGTCAAGCGACCTACGACTTAGGGTCAAGCGACCTAAGAGAAGCAGCGGGAATGTTAGGTCTGAGACGACCTACGACTTAAGGTCATACGACCTAACAGTTGCGAGCTAGCGGAGTTGGCATGGCCGAGCGACTTAAGAGAAGCAGCGACCTACGACTTAACGATTTAAAGCCAACGACCTAGGACTTAAGAGTCATACGACCTAGGACTTAAGGGAGGCAAGAGACTTACGACTTAAGGGAGGCAAGCGACTTACGACTTAAGGGATAAGGTCATACGACCTAAGTCTTGAACGACTTAACGACTTAAGCCTTTAACGACTTAACGACTTAAGCCAGGGCGAGCGAGCTAACTGCAAAACGACCTACGACTTAAGGCCTTTAACTCCTGAACGACTTATGCCATTAGCTCCTGAACGACTTATGCCTTTAGCTCCTGAACGACTTATGCCTTTAGCTCCTGAACGACTCAAGCCAGTAACTCGCGAACGACTCAGCCTTTAACTCGTGAACGACTTAGCACACCCAGAACGACTTAACGCCTGGAACGACTTAAGCTCCGTGTGGCTTTTCAACACGAACGACCTAGGCTTAACTCGTGAACGACCTAGCGAAGGCAGAAACGACCTAAGTGCAGTTTTTTCACCAAAAACACTAGAATTTTGGGTTTTTCACCAATCCAATCCAAACCAAATGCAAATGCTGATGCTAAAATGATAGGGAACCATTCCCAACAGTCCAAGATAGATATAGGCAAGATGTGAGATCAAAAATCTCACCTTTTCCACGAAATTGATGAAGATGAAGATTGAAAGCAAGGAGAAGCAATCCAAAGCTTGAATCCACAATCTTCTACTTGAATTTGATGTTGAATCTCGGATTTGCAATAGAATTTGAGTTGGGAGTTTTAATTTCTCTTTCCCACCACCATTTTTGACAAAGCTTGAAGTGTTTGAACAAATGAGGAAGAGGGTTGGCTGAACTAAAGGGGTGCAGTCCAAACCAAAGTCAAAGGCGGGAAAAATGTCGAAAATTTCACTATCTCCAAACATATCGAAGTTTACACTCAAAAAGATCGCAAACGTCATTTTGAACTCAATGGGGGTGGTCTCGAGTCCTAATTTGACCGTATGCAAAAGGTAGCTTTTCGGACTAACATCCGACTAACGATAAAATATTTAAATAAAATATTTAAATATAGAATCGATAGATATGCGGGTTGTTACAGACTCCCCTCCTTAAAGAAATTGCGTCCTCGCAATATATATGATGGAAATAAAAGTAACAACCATAAAAGCATACTAACACAAAAAGAAATTGGGATTAAGAAGTTTACCTTAAAGAGCATGAGAAAGTAATTCCGGATGTGTACGCTCGATGAATTCTCTAGTTTCCCAAGAGCAATCCTTAGGATTTGAGGACCATTGAACTTTAACAAGCGGAACATCTTTATTTCGAAGTCGTTTGATCTCCGAAGCAATAATTCGAACAGGATGCTGCTCATAAGTTAAATTAGGTGAAACTTCAATCTCTTCCACAACACCGGGCTCAAGTATTGAATCGGAATCCCGAAGGCACTTCCGTAATTGAGATACGTGGAACACGTCATGCATAGCAGAAAACTGAGCCGGTAAAGAAAGGTGATAAGCCATGGAACCAATACGTTCAGTGATAGGAAATGGCCCAATATATCGAGGCGCTAACTTTCCCGATCGACTGAAACGTACAACACCCTTCATTGGTGAAACACGAATAAAAACAAGATCACCAACAGAAAATTCTAATTTCCTTCTTCGGTTATCGGCATAGGATTTTTGTCTACTCTGGGCTTCTTTCATCCTATGTCGAATAAGTTCAATCTTTTCTGTGGAATCTCGAATAAAGTCTGGTCCTAAAACCAGTTTCTCACCGGCCTCAAGCCAACAAGAAGGAGATCGGCATGGCCTTCCATAGAGTGCCTCGAAAGGAGCCATACCAATACTAGATTGGAAGCTGTTATTATAGGAAAATTCAACAAGTGAAATATGATCTTCCCAACTTCCACCGAAATCAAGCACACAAGAACGAAGAAGATCTTCAAGTGTTTGGTTCACACGCTCAGTTTGTCCATCGGACTGGGGGTGATAAGCGGTGCTAAAATTAAGCTTCGTTCCCAAAGCTTTTTGAAGACTCTTCCAGAATCCACTAGTAAACAATGGATCCCGATCACTAACAATGGAAGAAGGAACTCCATGCAGTTTAACAATTTCTTTAATAAAAAGTTTGGCCAGAAGAGGAACGGTTCGGTTCGGCCGAACAGGAATAAAATGGGCAGACTTAGTAAGTCTATCAACAATCACCCATAAGCTATTATGACCCGAACGAGAACGGGGAAGGCCATCTATAAAATCCATGGAAATTTGATCCCACTTCCATACTGGAATCTCCAATGGTTGCAATAACCCACCGGGCCTTTGATGTTCAGCCTTAACAAGTTGGCAAGTCATGCAACACTTAACAAAGTTAGCGATATCAGATTTCATTCCCTCCCAATAATAAAGTCGCTTCATATCAGCGTACATTTTACTGCTACCGGGATGAATGGAATACTTGGAACGATGAGAATCTTCTAGAACGTCTCTACGAAGATCACTAATATTTGGTACGATAAGTCTACCAAATTTTCGAATGCCGCCAAATTCGAAGGGCGAAAACGATAGCCGCGAGTTCTAAATCATGTGTGGAATATCTAGTCTCAGCCGGCTTCAATTGCCTAGAAGCATAAGCAATAACACGTTCTTTTTGCATAAGAACGGCACCCAAACCAACGCGACTAGCATCGGTGTAAACGACAAAGTCTTGATTCCCTTCGGGAATAATAAGGATAGGAGCATCAGAAAGGAGTTCTTTTAATTTCTGAAAAGAAGTTTCACATTTGTCTGACCAAATGTATTTAACACCTTTCTTTGTTAAGCCAGTAAGAGGAACGGCAATCTTAGAAAAGTCTTTTATAAAACGGCGGTAATAACCAGCCAATCCGAGAAAACTACGGATTTCAGTCACGCTCTCCGGTCTCTTCCAATTTTGAATCGCTTCAATCTTTGAAGGATCCACGGATATTCCGGATTCGGAAATGATATGACCGAGAAATTTCACACTAGATTGCCAAAAATGGCATTTAGAAAATTTTGCTTTTAGTTGATTGCTCCTAAGAGTTTCCAATACAATTCGAAGGTGCTTTTCGTGTTCCTCCTCGGTTTTAGAATACACAAGAATATCATCAATAAAGATGAGAACAAACCGATCGAGAAAATCTTTGAAAACTCTATTCATAAGGTCAACGAAATAAGCCGGAGCATTCGTTAAACCGAATGGCATAACTAGCCATTCATAAGATCCATAACGCGTACGGAACGAAGTCAAAGGAATACTATCCTCTGCAATACGAAGCTGATGGAAACCGGTAGCCAAGTCCAGTTGTGAAAAGACTCTAGCCCCACTAAGTTGATCAAACAGATCATCAATCCGAGGCAATGGATATCTATTCTTAATAGTAAGATCATTAAGCTTGCGGTAGTCAACGCAAAGCCTAAGTGTACCATCGGACTTACTTACGAAAATAGCTGAAGCTCCCCAAGGCGAGGAACTAGAGCGAATAAGTTGCTTCGTCTCCAACTCGGATAGTTGTTTGCGCATCTCTTCGTTCTCCTTATTGGACATGCGATAAGGAGGACGGGTAACAGGTTGAGCTCCAGATATAAGATTAATTTTGAACTCAATTGCTCGTTTAGGTGGTAATCCTAAAACGGGCTCAAAGATGTCGGAAAATTCACGAACGATGCGAATACGAGAAATGACATCCTCCTCATCATCATTGTCATCATCACGAGGATTTAAAGAATATAATGATGCAACTAAAGCGGAATCCGAATCTTTAAGAATAATAGAAATCTGATTAACAGATTGCGGATGACGGAGATAAATAGTCCGCTCAGGACATAGGATATGAGCTTCATAACGAGTAAGCCAATCCATACCCAAAATCATTCCAAAGCCTAAGTAACGCATGACATGCAAATCGGCTAGGAAAGAAAAATCACATAAAATAATCTCTACGTCTTTACAAAGTAAACTAAGAGTTGCGGATCCACCAACCGGATTCGCAATTCTTAATGAAGTCATTAATGCAGTAACACTTAAGGAAAAAGTGTCTACAAGTTCCTTTGATATAAAAGAATGGGATGCACCCGTATCAAAGAGAACTCTAATAGATTGATTATGAAATAAAATAATGCCATCAAGAATGGAATGAGAAATACCTTGGCCACGAGATGTGTTGCCAGGGGCTTTAGCCACATTCAACTTTCCCTCCTTCTTGCCTTCACGTTTGAGGCATTGATGTATAAAATGATCTGGGCTTTTACAATAGCGACAAGATTTGGGCTTTGAACACTTGTTCGCATAATGACCCCCAGATCCACAGTTGAAGCATCTCGCGTCATTAGGAGAAGGAGCCTTTGCAGAAGGAATCGCTTGCTTACCCTTTTTGTTGGGGTAAGGGCCTTTAAATTTGTTGGGCCTCTTTTTGTTGTTAAAGCTGGGTTTGGAAGCTACTACTTCAACATCACTTTCTCTATCAGCCTCTTCAAGGCGAAGAGCGATATCTACAATTTGGTCGAAAGAAACTTCTAACTTCAAAAGTAGTGGCTTCTTGAGGCTTTTGTTTAAGCCGTAAACGAACCTCTGGTTCTTCTTTAGTGGAGTATTTATATATTCGACCCCATATTTGGAAAGGGATTCGAATGATGCGACGTAGTCTGCCACAGAAGCCTGACCTTGAACAAGGTCAATAAATCGCCGAGCCAAAGTTACCTTTTCAGCCTCGGGTATGAATTTCGATTCGAAGCGTTCCCGGAAGTGCTCCCAGGTGAGGTCCGCTTCATTAATTTCGGATGTAAGGAGTTCATACCAATCCAATGCTCTCTCTTGGAGCATACTGGAAGCCACTTGAACACGGTGCAGATCGACAAGGTTCATGCGAGAGAAGATTCGATCACATGATTTTAACCAAGCTTGAACCTCGATAATAGGTTCGGAACCTTTGAAGGGCTTCCCACCCAAATTGGTGTAATCGCTGCACAACCGTGCAAATCCCGACTTTGGGTGAGTAGGTTCCGGGTTAGCTCCAGCTGCTTGTGCATTCGTCACTAATTCAAGAAGCTGTTGAGTTGTCATAAAAACTCCATCTCGAGGAGCAGCAGCAGATGTTCCAGCTCTGGGACGGCCTGGTCTTGACATCCTCTTCCTTTTCAAAGAAAGAAGAGAAAGAAGAAGGTTATTCACCAATGAACATCAAGCAATCTTGAATGATGAAATAAGGAATCATAAAGAAAACAGGATAAGTCGGTTCGAAGACTCGAACTAAATCCTGAAACACAACTCCTAAGGTGGACTTAGGACGATGATCCTTGTTAAGTTATTCTACATTGTTCCGAAGTTTGGTTCTGATACCAAGCTGTGACGCCCCACCTCAATACCCACGCTAGCCAAGGACACTACGATGTAGTGCTGTCAACTAGCACGGAGAATAAGGCTGTTGAGGAGCGACCATCCATGTAATTGATTATCACACGGTGGCTATAAAATAATCTTCGGAAACAAACATAGAAATAAACATAACACAAAGCAGTCACAGACATCCATATCACAAAGGCGGAAGAAGATATGAATATATAACTAACACATGAAAGTGTACATCAGAGTAGTGGTCAAAAAGTTCCACAATAATACAAAAGAATAGCAACCTGTGCTATACAAAAAGAATACAACTATGAGTCCATATCTCAAGTGTATACAACAAAAACTGCTAAACTAAATAGTCAGCCAAAAGTCAGAGTAGCAAATCCCAGAAGGAAGTCAAGCAGAAGCACCTGTAACATCTCGGTCTGACCCGAGTATTATTTAAGAAAATAATAAACGGATCAGTCTAACTATAAATATCAGATGACATGATATAGAATAAAAGATATGGCATAAACATATAATATCCATACTGACATACTACTATAAGTATGAAAATGATGATCAACAGGAGATCAACCGATGAGAAATGATCAATATCACAAGAATCTTCTCAAAGATCCAAAGAGGGCATCATACCCTAAACTTGTACTCATAACAAGTCAATGACATAAAAATCCAGAAATCAAAACAAGAAATCCAGAAATCATAAAAAGAGAAAGAGGCCTATCACATGATGGTCCGAAGACCATGGGGAGCTACCCCATATGTGTGAGTCGGAATCACACTGATTGAGGCCTAGGCTAACCAAAAAGCAGAAAGGTATGTGTGAATGGAATCACACAAGTGGTGTCTAGCCTAACCTCGCAAACATAAAGATATGTGTGAGTCGGAATCACACTACTGCGGCCTAGACTAACCTTGCGGACAAAGAGATGTGTGTGAGTCGGAATCACACTATTGCGGTCTAGTCTTACCTTGCAAACAAAGAGACATCGCACAATTGCTAGTCTAAATCATAAAATGATCATCATGATCAGCGAGAAGTGTCAATCACACCAAGCTAGTAAATATATGAGTTTAGCTTCATGTCCCATAACCACTTGCTTAACTTAAATATTTACGAACAAGCTGTAAATCTTCACTAGGAAATTGTCACGAAAAGGGTTCAATCGAACAAGTCCAAGAGCTAACCGACGAAGTGAACGCAAGCGTTTCATACCACTCGTTTTACTAAGTCGTTTAAGTCGATTTCTCATTCGAGTGAAGTAAAGGCTTGTATATACTAGTAGATTGAAAATCGGTTTGAGAAAACGAACTTTAGATATTTAAAATAGTGTTGAAATCGCTTTGATGAAAGAGTTTTGATATTTACTATTAGTATTGAAACCTTCATATATCTTTAAAGTGACAAGTCATAAAACGATTGTTGGAACAATCTATCACAAAAATTCACATTCGGAGACGTGAATAAAATCCAAGGAAATCAGCTTAAAATGCATCAAAGTGGAAGTTCTGATGAATGCTTTTCAGATAAGATTGCCTTCGCAGAGTAATACGGGGTTCGACCTAAGGGAAGAATGCCACGCGAGCTAGCAGAAGAACAGGTCAAACGACCAAGTACTAACTCGCGAACGACTTACGACTTAAGGGATAAGGTCATACGACCTAAGTGGAGAATGCCACGCGAGCTAGCAGAAGAACAGGTCAAACGACCAAGTACTAACTCGCGAACGACTTACGACTTAAGGGAGGAATGCCACACGACCTAGCAGATAACAGGTCATTCGACCTAAGGGTAAGGTCGGTGGCGACCTACGACTTAACAAAGTCGAGCAACCTACGACTTAACGAAGTCAAGCGACCTACGACTTAGGGTCAAGCGACCTAAGAGAAGCAGCGGGAATGTTAGGTCTGAGACGACCTACGACTTAAGGTCATACGACCTAACAGTTGCGAGCTAGCGGAGTTGGCATGGCCGAGCGACTTAAGAGAAGCAGCGACCTACGACTTAACGATTTAAAGCCAACGACCTAGGACTTAAGAGTCATACGACCTAGGACTTAAGGGAGGCAAGAGACTTACGACTTAAGGGAGGCAAGCGACTTACGACTTAAGGGATAAGGTCATACGACCTAAGTCTTGAACGACTTAACGACTTAAGCCTTTAACGACTTAACGACTTAAGCCAGGGCGAGCGAGCTAACTGCAAAACGACCTACGACTTAAGGCCTTTAACTCCTGAACGACTTATGCCATTAGCTCCTGAACGACTTATGCCTTTAGCTCCTGAACGACTTATGCCTTTAGCTCCTGAACGACTCAAGCCAGTAACTCGCGAACGACTCAGCCTTTAACTCGTGAACGACTTAGCACACCCAGAACGACTTAACGCCTGGAACGACTTAAGCTCCGTGTGGCTTTTCAACACGAACGACCTACGACTTAGGCTTAACTCGCGAACGACCTAGCGAAGGCAGAAACGACCTAAGTGCAGTTTTTTCACCAAAAACACTAGAATTTTGGGTTTTTCACCAATCCAATCCAAACCAAATGCAAATGCTGATGCTAAAATGATAGGGAACCATTCCCAACAGTCCAAGATAGATATAGGCAAGATGTGAGATCAAAAATCTCACCTTTTCCACGAAATTGATGAAGATGAAGATTGAAAGCAAGGAGAAGCAATCCAAAGCTTGAATCCACAATCTTCTACTTGAATTTGATGTTGAATCTCGGATTTGCAATAGAATTTGAGTTGGGAGTTTTAATTTCTCTTTCCCACCACCATTTTTGACAAAGCTTGAAGTGTTTGAACAAATGAGGAAGAGGGTTGGCTGAACTAAAGGGGTGCAGTCCAAACCAAAGTCAAAGGCGGGAAAAATGTCGAAAATTTCACTATCTCCAAACATATCGAAGTTTACACTCAAAAAGATCGCAAATGTCATTTTGAACTCAATGGGGGTGGTCTCGAGTCCTAATTTGACCGTATGCAAAAAGTAGCTTTTCGGACTAACATCCGACTAACGATAAAATATTTAAATAAAATATTTAAATATAGAATCGATAGATATGCGGGTTGTTACAACACGCGCCTTATCTCACGCCCAAATTCACGCAACCCATCCCCCACTATTTTTAAATCTTCACGCAAGACAGTTTTTAAAATAAAAATCAAACAAAGAGAAATGGCTACTGTCTTCACTCGAGATTCAAAACCAAAGTAATGGCAGTAAACTCGAAATCGAGTTATAATTAGAAATGGCCGAAGCCGATTTGAACTCGAAACGATGCTCGATTTCATCGAATTTGGGGGGAGACTCGTTCGAGTCTGATTCGCGACTCGAGGCGGCATCCACATGGTATCGGGGAGGGTGCGCGCGTGCGCTCAGGCAGGGCCGCGACTTGTCGATCGTGGCAGCGGCGATATGGGGGATTCGCACTGCCCAGGAGGCGTTCGTGATGGTCGTAGGTCGAGAGCGGCGAGCGATGCGTGGAGCTCGAGTTCTGGAAGCTCGCGACATAGCGTGGAGTTGTTCGATTGATTTTGGGGTTTGGCAGCGTCAATGGAAGGTGAAGTCGCGATACGTACGAGCGCGAGTTGTGGTCACGAGCACACAAATGGCGACGAGGTACGTACGTGTGGGGAAGATGATGCTTTGTGGTCAGGTTTCTTTGGTCTGAAAATCGTGGATCTAGTCGAGGACGAAGTAAGTGGTAAACCTGTTTAATTATTTCTAATTACAGTTTTACTAATTAGTTTTAAAATTCCAGAGTTTATATATATATATATTGGGTTATTAATTCAATTCAGTTTGCAGATGTAAGAAATAGAATTTTTAAAAATTAGATTTTTAATGATGGATAAGGTAGATCTGTAATTTAATTTTAAAAGAAATAAACTTATATATATATATTCAAAAGGGAGATGAATTTATTTAACTTACTTGTTTAAATTAGTATTAGGAATGATTAAAGAAAATATTTTGTTTAAAAGAAATTACAGTATACAAAAGATATTTAAGAAAAGGAAATTTGAATTGTTTAATTTAAATTTTAGTTAAATAAATTTATTTATAAAGAAATTGGTTTAGGATAAATTTTTCGATAAAATTAGATTTTTGGGTTTAAATAAATTAACAGATGATAATTTATTGTCAATTGATTCAAAAATTGATAAATTGTATAAATTGTTATACAAGGTTTAATACAATGAAGAAATGGGAAATGGGATGGCAAATTAAAAGCTAAGGTGAGATCTTCTCACTCAGATTTATGATTGAATTGCAGTTATTGGTTGATGATATGATTGCTATGTTGATGTGATATTAGATATGATAGGATATATCTATATATATAGCAGTATATACATATTGGCATATGTATATATTGGATTGATGATTTCCCGCCTCGTATAGCGGATGAGACCCTATTGCGCCGTTAGTAAGCGGATTTATAAAAAACCCATATACCGCGATAATTCCGTACTGGAGCGGAATTGGTATTGTGCTAACGTCTTTGGATGCAGGAAAACAGGTTGGAGGGATCCAACTGGATTCCTCACCAGTAGTTATTTATTTACAGATACTGTGATGTATTCTGTTATCATATGTTGAGATATGATATTGACTGTTGTGATGGACTAATTGATGCGTTGCATCATTGGATTCAAAATTTTGAAGTTTAAAAATAACGATCTTTAACTTTAAAAGAGATTTTTAAAAGTGATTATTGAAAGTATACGGTTTATTTGAATTTTTGAATTGATTTACTTTAAATAAATAAATGTTATAGATTTAAAGTTATGGGAATTATAATGTTTGTAAATTATAACCGAAAGATAAAATTTCTTTTGACATAAATGGTTAAGTCATAAATAAAAAGATTTGAATTGAGATTTTTGAATTATTAAAACGATGTATATAAAAGAGGTATAAAATTTGATTTTTTTTTTAATATAAAATATTGGGATTATAAAACGAGTTTTAATAAGTGTAAAAAAATGAAGAATAAAGGGATGGTATAAGTGAACGAAATTTTATATTTATAAATTATGAAGTTACAAAATAAATAGATTTTTGTAAAACAAAAGACTTATGAGTGATTTACTTATAAATCGGGTTTCGACATTTTAATTTAGAGTTGTGAATAAGTATGAATGGTTTATAGACGAGATTTATAAAATATATATTTTATAAATCCAAACAATGGAATTTTAAACGTAGTTCGGTTGTTGTAAAAAAAATAAGATTTTAAATGAAATCTTATAAGGAATAAGATTTAAAATTTGTGAAGCCTTAATGGAACGAATGTTATAAATCCATGAAGTATAAGTACTTAACCCCTAATATGGACTTTTGGTATATAAAGTTGAGTTATAAAATGAATTGAATTATAAAGAAGATTTATAAATCAAAGTTGTTAGAAAATGGAAATAGAATTTATAAACGTGTTTTATAAATTCGAAATAGATTGAATTTGATAAAGTAAATATAGGAGATTATTAAAGAAGATATATTCGCGATTTTGGATAGCGAATTATCTTTGAAATAAATGTGTAGAAATGATTGAAATTGGGTTAAGTGAATTATATTCACGATTTTGGGACAGTGAATATATTGTTAAGGAAAATGGACTTATTTTCGAAGAAGGGATATTAAAAATGAAGTTAAACATTTTAATGATGTTTAAAATGTATTAAGAATTGAAAACATAGATTTCGACAGTTCTTGTTGAAATAGACGTTTTCGAGAAATTTAAGGAAATGGTGGACTATAACACTGTTGTTATAGTAAATGATTTCCGGAAGGAAATGTTTTATATAGTATTGGGATTTACACATCTATCTTAATTCTGAATCCCTATACTAGTGATTTTGAGTCGTCGTAACGATGTTTTACGTAACATTCGTTTTGACTCAAATAAAGGTGTTAAAAGAATATTTTCCTTAAAGAATGAATATATACTTAATATTGATTTAAGTATATCGAGTGTTTTCAAACGTTGAAAATAAATAGACTTGTGAATTACTTATTAAATAAGTATGGAATTGCTTTTCTAATATGAAATGAACGTTTTGAGGATTTATCCTTGTAAAGATAAATTGAGATTGAATATTGAAAGCGATTTGAAAATCGAATATCAGTAGATATTCGAAAATGTAAATTCAATACGGAATTTATAAAAGAAAGGGAAGTTGTTTAAAAATAAATATTGATTTATTTTTGAAATGTGGAAATTGATTTGAAATTGTTTTTCAAATGGTTAAGTGTGGAAATTTTATATCTAGTAAAGATATTTTTGAAGATGAAAAAATTTGGAAAATTATTTGGAATCTGATGATGTTGCGCATCTTTATTGATAGTTAAATAACCGACTATCAATAATTACCTTTAGATAGGTATTTGTTGTGAATTGGATGAAATTAGATGCCACACTTATTTTTAAATAATCGCTCACTATTCGGGTTAACCGGGAAAGGACCATGGGGTCGTATAACCCATCCCGAATATGTGATACGTCGTTATGAATTGCATTTGAAGACCGGTGTTGAAGACCGGATATTTTTGAAAACGGAAGGATTACCGTCGAGTTACTCTACATCGACTGATCTTCGATTTAGAGGTTTTATCACCCTTAGTGACGGGAAGTCCTGACGTGATTGAAAATGTAAATATTATGATATTTTGATTTAAACTTTATTAAAATGATTTCTATAAAATATTTGTGATTTTCTACAAATTAAATAAGTGAATTAAGTAAATGGTGAAGTAGAATTTGTAATATAAGTTAATTTTGGAATTTATGATTTTATTTATAAATGGAATTTATGTAAAGTAAGAATATATGAAAAGTTTGATTTAAAAGATGAATTTAATGATTTTATTAAGTAATAATAAATTTCAAAAAGTGTTAATGATTTTGTATAAATTAAAATATGAAATAAATGAATATTTAAGCTTAATTTGGAAATATAACTTAAATTGAATTTTTTGAAATTTTTTTAAAAGTAAATTTTTAATTAAGTAAAATAAAATGGAAATAAGTTATATTTTGGAAATTTAAACTTAAGTGTTAAGTTAAAGTTTGAAATAAAGAAATGAAAGTTTATTTGTTATTTAATTTGATTTTGTATGGAGATTTGACTTTTTAAAAACATAGAAATAAAGGTATTTAAATGATTGTTTTAAATGTGAAAATATATGATTTTATAAGTTAAAATGATTTATATTAAAAGTTAATTGTTTGTGAAATTGTAATTTAACTCTGAATTTTATTTGACTGCATTTTTGAAATGTAATTGTTTAAATGAACTAAAGGGGTTAATTTAAACTAAAAGCTATTATAGTACTTTGTAAGTGCTATAGTTGATAAAATAACTAAAGTTTAGTCGAAAATAAAAGAAATCTTTTACAGCACTTAAGCGCTGTCTTTTGTTAAATAACTGTTTTAAACTATAACTTTACGTAGCATTTTATAAGTGCTACGGAAACTATATTTTTGTTGTTTTAATATATTTTAATGAAAATTAATCTTTGGAAAATGATATAACTTTGGAAATTAAATGTTAAATTTCTAAAGATAATGAAGAGACATTTAAATGGTTTTAAATGGAAGAATTTGATTTTTAATGTGAGTTTAAAATGGTATTTAAATTTAATAAAATGAATGGATTAAATGGTATTTTAAATGAATTAAAATGAATGATGTTTTGAATAATATTTTGATACTTTGAAATGGATTTGAAATGATATTTGATTTCTGATTTATCTAATTTATTTGATAAATGAAAATTTGAAGTATATATTTTATGAGTTTATTTAAATGATATTGGATTTATGAAATGTGGGATATTTAAGCTTTGAAATTTTCTAAAGATTGAATATTGTATTTTATGGATTAAATCTATATTTGAAATTGATAAGATTTGAAATGGTTGATGATAAACTGAAATTAAATTGAAACTTTGGAAATTGAATACTTGATTTGAAAATATAATAATTACACTTTTAAATGAATTTAAATGAATTAATTTGTGGGAATATAAATTATTTAAAGGTTATTTGAAATAATAATAATATGAATGATATCTTTGAATATAAAGGTATATTTGGATTTGAACTCAAATGATATTTTGATATTAAAATGATTTGAAAATGAAGTTTTGAAAGATATGATATTTTGATATTAAAATGATTTGTAATAAAGTTTTGAATGATATGTTATTTTGATATTAAAATGATTTGAAATGAAGTTTTGAAATGATATGATATTTTAAATATATTGAAATGGTTTGGAATTGATTTAATCTTTATTTTGATATAGATTTGGATTTGAGATGATATTCTATTTTGAAGTATGAACTGTTTTTAAATTATAACCACGGGTTATAATAACGACTGGTTGTTAAAGAGACAGGGATCGGATATGGGCATACTCTCTGTCGATACCGAAAACCACTTTAACAATTATGTATGCGGTGGAGTTTCCAGAATGAAGTAGGATGGTGACGACGATCCTAAAGGTATATACGTGGACCCAACTCCCGTGAGTTGGCATAAGGTGGCTAAAACAGGAGCGATCTCGGACCAGTGAGGTAGCACCTCTTATCGAACACACTTCTTCGATTCAATTCTATTACTTGTGATTAATTTGGTGCGCACCCTCGATTTGGGAGTGTTGTTCGAGGTGGAGCGGTAGTGGGTGCTATGCGTTTCCATCAGTCCGTGTGCGTAATTGGTATATCTACCCTGGCATTGCCTTGTGTGCCGTGTCACCTACCATATCGAGCCCACTACAATTTTGGTTTAAAGATCCGACCGCGTTAAGGTTCACCATCCCCTTAACGCTATTTTCGATATGATTATACTTTACTAATTAGACACTACTGTATATAGCGTATATTACTACATAGTAAATAGTTTAACAGATCCTTAAAGAATGGGTGATCCCAAGCATTCTTTAAGTTACTTGTACCTTTATTACAGTTCACTTGAGTTGGTTTACATTATATAAATATATATTGTCCTGACTCGAGTGTTTTGTGTTTTGCTTTACGCTCGGGTCAGCCTGAGTTATTCACAGATTTGGATTTCCACTCTCTTGGAGATTTGAATCGCTGGAGATTATCTGCTCGTCTTGTCCTATCTATTTCAGTTCCGTTGTTCTACTCAGCTTGTACTTGGTTATTTTATTTAGACTTCTTTTGTACTCTATTTCTTCTGTGGTATCTTATGTAACTCTGTTATATTTATATAGTAGCTTCATGAACTACTATTTCTTTTACTTCCGCTGCATTATTTTACTCTGTGTCTGTGATCTGTGATTATATTTATTTACTGTATATTCTGAGATTTGCCTAATTTTATTTTCAACGCGGTATTTTGAGCAATTCAATTCCGGCATGAGTGTCTACTTATACACTTATAATGGATGTGAATGCTTGAAAATATCGGGTCATTACAGTTGGTATCAGAGCTTTGGCTTTGAGGCAAAACTCAGCATATGGAGTAGATTTATTTACAGAATCACCTTCATTCGAGTTTGAATCTTTTCCTCTTGATTCGAATTTCCTTTGAATTTTTGGAACTTTCCGTGCGGTTCCAAAATTCATTCTTGTCCCTCACTATTCATCTTCTTTTGATTTTGGAGTATCACATAACTCCACTTTGAATGATCTTTATAGTGAATTGGCGGTCTCGCCAATACTCTAATGACTTGTAAAAAGGGAAACTCCTTTACAAATTAGCATTGATTCACCAGAGATTTATATTTATCCTTGGTTTAGATGCTAATATCTTTTGTTGTTCCAAACTCTATCTCTTGAGATCGAATGTAGATTTCCAGAAAATACACATTTGATCTTATTAATTAAGTCACGGTTGACCCGGTTAAGGTTGCCTGCGATTTATTTAAGCTTATCCATCTCCCTACTCTGTTATAATCATCTTGTCTTTTGTGTCCAACCTATCTTCATAACATTTTGAATTGTACTTGTAAATCTATGTTTTGTTTTATATATTGTGTTGTTTGAGTTGTTGATGTTGATTTGGGCTTCCGATCGTTTCGTCTGATCAACGCTATCGATAGGATTTCTAAAACACTTTGACAGAACAAATTGACACAATATTATTTTAAAAATTTGGTTAATGAAATAAATTTTGATAAGTAAATATTATAGAACTTAATAAATTGATTTAAATTGATTATTTGAAATGATAATACTTGATTTATCATTTTATGAATGAATTTATAAATAGTTGTTTATAAATTTGATTTGGGAACTGAAATGAATTTAAATCAAGAATTTGAGAATTTAATTTTTGATGGTTTCAAACTTTGTGTTTAAAGCTTTAAAAGGATATATTATTTAAAGTATTTTTTAATAAAAATTTGTTTCCAAAGAATTTTAAAGTTTAAAAATCAGTGCTCTTCTCTTTGTCGCTAGAAAATAATTTCGGTGATGACTGCAGCATCATCGACGTTCATTTTCGAGTTTCGAAGCGAAGAAACCATTCTGTAGTTTTGCTACAGCTTTGTTTTGGGAAATTTGATTGATTTGAATTTTTAAGAGATGATTTGATTTATTATATATATAGATATTGATTTAAATTTGATTTGACAAATTATGTACATACATTCATTTATCTCTAAATGTTTGAAAGGAATCGGAAATTTTATTCTTAAATTCTATCTTAAATAATAACTTCAAGTATAAAAGGAAAATCTAAATTTTGAATAAATATTCAAGCTTGAAATGATTTAATTAGAATGTTTGTATTGTATATTAATTTTAGAAAGTTTTATTTGTATAATTCTCAGTTGCATTCCAATAGAACTTTTTTTTTTTTTTTTTTTTTTTGAGATCATGGGGAACCTTAAGATCATGGTATTCATTGATGCATTCCAATAGAACTTAACTTAATTTTTAGAAGTTAACAAGGTAATTGGATAATATACAATATAAAAAGATTTTTATAAATAAAATTTTGAGTGGTTATAATAAATGTTATACACTTAAATTTTAGTTATAAAAAGATTAACAAAGGTAAATAGAGTAAAAGGGATTAATTGAATAATTTACACAATAAAAAGATGTTAAAGGAGCTAAGAATAAATTAACACAGTTATAATAAGTGTAAGTATATTTAACATGAGTGATAAATATATTGTGAGGAATAAATTTAATTTTAGTTAGGAATAAAGAAGAATAAAATTTATTAAGTACATTGTGAGTGTAATAAATGATTTTTTTTCTTTCAAACCCATGGTTTTAAAAATTGTTAATTTAAGATGATTGGATAATAAGATAATGAAATTTGAGATAGTTAAGATTTATTTAACTTGTGTAAAGATTTATTCTCTATTTAAGTTGAATTTTCCATGCTTTCAAATTTATTTCCTTATTTTTTTTTCAAACTATCTTTTAGTTGTCCTTATCATCCTTATCTTGCTATAGACTGGTATAGGCATCTTTCTATAGTCTTTCTATTTAGAAATCTTTCTATAATCTTTGATAATATTTGACACTCATTTTGAATCTATTTTTGCGTGCTTGTCTTCTTGATTTTGGAGAATCTTCGAAAGATCATCTCCACCTTGTTAAACATACCTGTAACAATAGTTATCGGGTATAATTTAAACCTCTTTGTCATCGTGTCTTAATCTTTTTTCACACTATCTTTTTCTATGCTTTCCCGTACCTCATTCCTTTTCGGGGACGAAAAGTTTTGAGTGGGGGAGAGTGTAACAACCCTAAATTTTGTATGTTATTTAAAATTGACTTTCTTTTATTTTTAAATTATTTTAAACTTTTTATAGTTCAAACATTTCATTTTAAAAATATAAATGTTGATTATTAAGTGAATTATAGTTTCAAACTAGTATAAATTGAATATTTTATTGAAAAGTGAAATTCTAGTCAAACTGTTCAATCTTTGACTTTTAAACTTCAAATTTAAATTATATAAAATCTTAAATTTTATCTTTTATTATGAAAATAGATGTAATAACTTGAACAGTGCTTTTTGTTTCGTTGAAAACGGAGTTAAACTGTAAAAGTTATGTACATTTCAATATTGTTTGTAAACTTGTGTATTTAGCAATATTGTCTATTTTAAATTATATTTTTAGTTGTCATATTTTATTCCAATATGTGTTAATACTTTTTTATATGTATATTTTTGTCTTTTAATATTTTTAAAGTGATAATAGAATTTTTCCAAAATATGTTGCATTTATTGTCTATTTTTAAAGGCTAGTTTCCATTTTTCTGCTATTTTCTTCAATTAAATTATATTTAATTAAAATTTATTTATTCATTTTGTGAATGCATTTTTATTTTATGTTCTTATCTTTATTTATAAATATTTTCCCAAGTCCATTGTTAACGCTAAAAAGTGAACGCTAACACCCGGTGTGTGTAATAGAATCGAGAAAGCACCACCCGTTGGTACGGGAACAGAATATAAGCTGAAAAATAGCAGAAAAGCAGTAAATGAACAACATGTTTATAGTGGTTCAGCCCGTAATTAAGCCAACGTCCACTTTATAATCTTTTATTGCTGATTCGGTTACAATTTAAAACAATATCCTTCCAAATACAATACAACTTGATCGCGAAAGCACTCTTGACTACTAGCTCAATCTTTGATGATGGAACTCGACGAATCTGTGCTGGATGTAGGGAGTTCTTCTTGAAGCTTGTTGTAGTGTCTTGAATGCTTGAAGATCTTTGATTGCTGAATGAGAGGAGTCTTCGACAACGTAACGGCGCTTGAAGAAACGAATGGCCAAAAGTCCATTTCATGTTGGAAGTGATGGGGTATTTATAGGAGCTGATTTGGATTCAGAAAATTCGCCTAAGTCTTAGGTCGCGTACGACCTTAGTTAAGTCGTAGGTCGCGAGCGACCTAAGCTAGGTCGTAGTCTCTTTGCGGCTTAAGAGATTAGCTGGTCAAGCAGTACTTGACTTTATTTGATTAAGTGGTAGGTCGCAGGCAAGTTAAGGAATAGCTGTGGGAGTTCTAAGTCGTTGAAGCCCTAGCTCGTTAGCCTCTTAGGTCGTAGGTCCCTTAGGTTGCAAATCTTTCCTGCTGTTAGGTCGCAAGCCTTTCCTGAGTCCTTAGGTCGCAAACTTCTCCCAAATCCTTAGGTCGCAAGGACTTCTGATAGTTAGGACGTAGACTCCCCTAGGTCGCAGAGCCTCCTCCAACAGTTAGGTCGCGACATTCTTTAGGTCGCTATGTTCTTAGGTCGCTAAGTTTCCTGCTGTTAGGTCGCAAGCTCCTCTAGGTCGCTAAGTTACCTTCAGCAGTTAGGTCGCGACATTCTTTAGGTCGCTATGTTCTTAGGTCGCTAAGTTTCCTGCTGTTAGGTCGCAAGATCCTCTAGGTCGTAGCTCCCTAACTCGGTAGGTCGTAAGTCGTTCGAGCCATAGATCCTCTTTCAGCAGCTAAGTCGTAAGTCGTCGAATCCTCTCTGGATTTAGGCTTTTTAACTCGTGGGCTTCTTATAAGTCGTGGCACCTGACTTGTTCATTTCTTAACTCGTAGGTCGTTGCTAAAAGGGAGTTAACATTTGCCCCTCGAAGTACACGCCTTAAGTCGTAACTCGTGTACTTCGATTTCCTTAGCTCGCTTCTTGATGAGTGCGCTAGATCGTGACCGACTTAAGATGAGTCGTAGGTCGCGAATGGCTTAGTATAAGTCGTAAGTCAGATGTGTCGATTCACCTTTCACTGTCCCAGGGCATAAATAGCTTAGGTCGTTCCTTCTTCTCCTTCACCTGTTTCATTCCGTCATTTGCAAGCATTCAAGTTCTTCTCAGACAAACTCAATTACTCGATCGCCAGACATCTTTGATTTCGTATTGCGTAAGTGGATTCGATTACTGTTCATTCCTCGATTATCACCCAATTACAAATCCCATTTTCACCATCGACCCCCCTTTTCTCATGCCATACTTCTCTGCAATCCTTGTTTCAATTGATTACTGATGGGTTTGAGACGGCTTGTCCTGGTTGTGGATAGTCGGCTAGAACAAGACGATGAACAACAGCATTTCAGTTTGATTGATTCGTGGTTTGTGATGGAATGACATTAGACCGGGTTTATGGTGATTTCGGGATGATTAAATGCGCTGAGGGAACGAGAGTTTTGGTTGGAGGAGAAGCTAATGGGTTAACGGGTTAAGGAGTTAGCGAATTGATGTATTGGGGAGAAGACGAACGACTTAAAGCCTTCGCGTTCTGAATAGAAATCTTGAGACCTAAGTCCTAAATCATATACGACCTAAAGTAGGTCGTAGGTCGGTAACGACCTAAGACTTGACAATTTTTCATTGCCTTGAGACCTTTCTTATGCAGCACTCCTTAATAGACCGATGGCTTAACATAACTCGTAGCTTGCCCTTAGGTCGTGGACGAGTTAGCACTTAAGGATTTAACTTGCGAGCACATCTGAATGACTAGGTCGTGGATGAGATAGCCCTTAACTCGTTACTTGCGAACCCATCTGAACGACTTAATAACTTGAACTCCATGACTTCGAATTCTTGGACTTGAATGATCTGACTTAAGAGAATATGCCTTGAACATCTTGACTCGCACAATATGACCTAAAAGCCCCGACCTACGATAAGTCGTTTAACGACTTAGGACTTAGATGATTTTGCACAGAAGTTGGCTGAACTCTTGAATTTGAACTGTGTTGTGTTACCTCTCACACTGTCTTGACTTTAATGCTAATAACCTGCTTAACACAACATTCACAGAATACTGGGACGAATATACTGCCACTGACTGCCCACATCGAATGACAGATTAGTTGATAAAGAGAAAATTAAATTAAATGAACTGAATGAGTGAAGTGCTACACAGTAACCAACTCAAGTGAAGTATTAAAGCAAAATCGTAATGGTAAACTAAAACTGATTTGTCTGCATTAACACTACACTTGAGTATTAACAAGTTCTGAAATCTCGTAATCGACTGATTGTTAGTTAGTTTAATTCCAGTTATACTTGCTTTTTCTTGTTTTCATTAGTTTTGCACAGCACTTCACACTTTTAGGAAACGTGCACCTTCACTTTTGAACATTCAGCTGATTGTGTAGAATGGCATCTCATCAAGAAGACTTGGAACCAGTTGGAGAAGCTTTTCCAATTGCTACCCCGTTGAATGATCCCCCGGAAAGGACTCCTACCACTCTGAGTCAGAAAGTCTTCCGTCAACTATGCACCCAGTTTGGCATTGCTGAATCTGACGCTTTGCTCCCCGGAGTAAATGACACTGCTGATAGGCCGCCCCACGGCTTTGTTGCAGTTAACCGCCAAATGTGCTTGAGTGGAGCGATTCCCCCGTTTAATGACTATCTTAGAGAACTTCTCCTTCGATTATCTATCTCCCCTTTTCAACTACACCCTAATGGCTACGCCATCCTGCTGGGACTGTGTGTGCTTTTTAGGAGAACGCTGGACCGTTTTCCCAGTTTTGGAGAAATTTGCTTCCTATGTTCATTTGCAAAGAACAAAGACCATCCCTCTATCATAGTTGTAAGGAGTGCCAGGAACCGTAAACTGATTATTGGTCTTCCCGAAAGCGTTCCTGAATTTCTGAGCCAGTTTTTCTTTGTTCGTTGTCCCCCAGGATTCTACGCCATTTGGAGAGTGGGAAGTAAGACTATCTATCTTTTCCCTGTGTTTTCTAAAATTCTTCGAAGTCCAAATTGTCAAGTGTTAACTTCTTTTTCTACTGTTTCAGCGCTCCCTCCCCCCTCTAGGGAAACTCATCACAAAACTACCTTTGAGAGGCTTATGGCCGTGCCGGTCGAGGAGAGGAGTGTTCAGTTTCTATTGAGAGATGAGTTCCTCCACGAATTTGGACTCTTACATCCTTCCCGTTCCACTCAGCCACATGAAGTCCCTGATTCTCCTGCTGAGTAGTCAGATGCCCCTGTTCCTACTAAAGAACCTTTACCGCAAGAACTTACCGCTGAGACTTCATTGGTAAAGTGTTCTACTCCTACCGACATTGCTGGATCGTCCAGTAATTTAGCACTTGCCCCGATTATTGAAGAGGAGGAAAGTCCTCACATTCTTGAAAAGACGGCTGAAGTGGAAGTTGAAAAGGATAATCCTCCCGTGCATCATGGCGATGATACTTTTGACAGTCTGAGCGACATTATGATAACCTCTCAAGAGCTCTTTAAAGATGATGTTTCTAAAGTGATCTCTCCTGTTATTGAAGCAACTTCTTCCTTGCAACAAACCACCACACCTTCTATACAAGCCGTCACCATTTCCACACAAAAAAGTGGTTTGTAGTCCGACGCGCATAGCCCACACGCCGCACACACTTAGGATTTTGGCACTTATATGCACTTAGCTCCTTAAATTTGAAAATTTCTAAGACTTGCCTTTCTTTTTCAATTTCAGGTTCTACAATGGGACGCTCCGGCTCATATTATGACTCATTTCAGCGCCATGGAGGCCGTGGATCCTATGACTTCAGGAAATATCTTGGTGACCAGAGAGAGACAGATAAGGAACGGGCCGAAAGGAAGGCTCAAGAAAAATGGGATTATGAGCAGCGGCAGAGAAGAAGAGATGCTGATCGATATGATTCTTCTTACAGAACTTACGATTCTCATAAGCGAAAGTCTTATGATGACAAAGGGAAGACTCATATTACTGATGAATCGGGCAAACGGTCTAAGCCAAGTGACGCATCTGCTATTTCTGAGAAGACTAATGCTCCCATTTCTTCTGACATTCCGGCCGGTTCTCCTCCTCTAAAGGAATCTGATATTCAAACCATCATTAACAGGCCACAATATCAAGTTAAAGACGGCCCTCCAATGCTTCAGAGCCGATTTCTGAATTGGTGTTTAAGAGGAGTCCGTTTTGACTTAGATTTGGTTCCCATTGATAAGCAGGCAATGCTGAGAAATGTCGATGCTGTTAAGCTTGATATTGAAAGAATGTCTGGATGGCAGAAGTTGGTCAAAGGGTCAACCATTTTAACCTTGAGGCGATGATGACCATGGAGAACGATAGATCAGAATGGGACAAATGGCGTAAGCAGCATGACGTGGAGATGACGAGCATTGCAGATGACAATGCAAAGCTTGCGTCTGAAGTTAAGCAGCTTAAGGAAAATCTCGCTTCTTCTTCTGCATCATATACTCAAAAAGAAGAAGTCTTTCAGAAGCAAGTGCGGGATGCACATGCTGCACAAAGAGATGTAGAAATGAAGCTTGCCGCCGAACAGCACGTTAATGAGAAGTATCGCACAGAAAACGCCGAACTGCGGGAAAAAGTCACTTCCCAGAACGTGGAGATTGAGTTACTAAAGTCTCGGCTTGCCAAAGCTGAGACAGCTCGTGATGAGGCTATTACTGGTAGGGTTGCTGCCATTGCCGAAAAAGAAGCGGCTAAGCAATCTCATGAGGCAACGAAAGCAAACATCGGTTCTACCTTATTCGACTTTTATTTACACTGCGTTCTGGGTCGTGGGAGCCTTGCTTTTCTGGGTCCAGATTATGAAATCACTCTGGCTGAAGTGTAGGAGGCCGCACTTGATATGTTTAAAGGTGCCGGCTATGATGAAGCAAAATTTGAGGAAGCAAAATTTGAGGCTCGCTATCCTGATGATGAGGCTCGCGCCGCTCTTGTTAGAGGGAAGGAGCAGCTTGCTAAAGCACGGGCTGAATCACTGGGAGAAGAGCTCTCAAAAGAGGAAGCTCTTTTAACTGCCCCTGTACATACTTCCACTTCGGCTGATGCAAACATTATGGATTCCAGCTCTCATCCTTCACATCCAGTTGTGACCACTCCTACAGAAGAAGAGGCGATGAAGGACTTTCAGGCTCGGGAATTTGAGATTGATCTTGCCAAACCGGCTTCTCCAGGTAACTTTGACGATTCACGGTCTTCTTTTTTCTCGGAGAATACTGATTTTGATTTCCTTTATTATGCAGCAGATGTGCTGGAAACTGCACCAATTCTTCCTTCTTCAGATGCCGTTCCTCCTTCTCAAGTTACTCCTCTTCCAGCTTCTCAACCAGGTTCGCAGGAAGAACCAATAGCAGCCCTTCAAGGTTTGGACGAACCATCTGCTTCCGAGGAACAGAAAGCAGAAGATCTGGAAGATAGCGAGAAGACCCCGGAGCGGTCTTTTGACTACGACACAAAGCTTTCTACACTTCTTGCTCCGGGGAGTGAGTCTTCTTCCAAGAAGAAGGGGAAACGTGTGGCTTCGAAGAAAGGAAAGAAAAGTTCTTCTGCTGCTGGAGATGAAGCAGAGATTGATCCGGCTGAGTCTCTTTCTCCTTCTTCTCCGATACGGCCTTCGAAACTAATTACCAGGCCGGGTAAAAGCTCCAAGGGTGGGAAGAAGGAGAAATGAGTCTGATTTTGTCTTTTCTGCTTTTTGTATTGACCGGAGATTGTGCGGATACCGGTCTCCGCTTTTTTTTTGTAATCTGCACAATGTAAAAAGTTTCCACAGTATTGAATAAAATAACTATTTTACTTGTACAAATTCTTGTGTATGTAGGAATATATCTGTTTTTTATTTGAAGTGTAGAGTAAACGATTCTTTTTACTTGTACAAACTTTTGTCTGTGTTTCAAGAACGCATTTATTCCACATCTTCTTTATGTGATATTGCAATGAACTTGTGGTGTGTCGCTTGTATATTACTTTTATTAACGTAACTGAATTGTATAATGTTGCCCCCATACCACAAGTGCATTGCAATATTTCTCGCTTTTACAAGACTGATACTCTTATATTAGAGAATAACTATTCCATTTTTGAGGCAGGAATCATTCTGCTTTTAATAGAGTATATCTCGTTTTTTGGAGAAATTTTTACTTTCTCTTTCTGTCAGAAGAACACTTCGACTTTTGGGAGTGATCACTTTTATTTGTTTAAAAATGATTTTTCCTGCACAGTGAAATGAGCCTCTGAAGAAGGTTTCGATTTTTGTGCCCCAGTAAAGGGTTCATTTTTCGTACTTCAAGCAAGGTGAAGTACGCCTCTGCAGAGGTCTTTTGGTCTCTGAAGAGAAGCAATTTTGGTCTCCGAAGAGAAGCAATTTTGGTCTCCGAAGAGAAGCAATTTTGGTCTCCGAAGAGAAGCAATTTTGGTCTCCGAAGAGAAGCATTTTTGGTCTCCGAGGAGAAGCAATTTTGGTCTCCGAAGAGAAGCATTTTTGGTCTCCGAAGAGAAGCAATTTTGGTCTCCGAAGAGAAGCATTTTTGGTCTCCGAAGAGAAGCAATTTTGGTCTCCGAAGAGAAGCAATTTTGGTCTCCGAAGAGAAGCATTTTTGGTCTCCGAAGAGAAGCAATTTTGGCATTTCAGCTCTGGTGAAGTGGGTCTCTGAAGAGAAGCATTTTGCACTTCTACACGAGTGAAATGTGCCTCCGAAAAGGGCTTTTTAGTATTTCATCACTGGTGAAGTGGGTCTCCGAAGAGAAGCATTTTGCACTTCTACACGGGTGAAATGTGCCTCTGAAAAGGGCTTTTGCCTCCGAAGATGGCTTGTGCCACCGAAGAGGGCTTGTGCCTCCGAAGAGGGCTTGTGATTGCCTGGAAGTTACTTTCTCATGGTCGGAGGGGTCCACGGGACAGGCGTAAGTTGCTTGATTGGATGTTTGTTTGTACAAACGATCGCAATCAATTAACAAGGTGCCCCTTCGGTGGTCCTACCAATCTTTTTGATTGAGGTAAGCACTCCCATTTATTGGCGTGCCTCGTTAGAGGGCTTTGGTTGGTGTGCCAGGAAGGTTGCGTCTTAGGGGCAAGTAGATCCACGGGATGGACACAAGCTACCTGATCGGATGCATCACAATCAGTTAGCGAGGGTCTTATTCCTTCTGCTTGGGAAGGTATCCCTTTAGTGGATCTACCGGCTTTCCTGTTGAGAGGCATACCTCCCTTTGGCTGCTTCCATGTTTGCCCGCTCATGTTGTATCATCATCTGCCAATCTGCGATCCTTTATCATCGTTTCCAAGCGCGTCTTCCTTTCTTTTGCAAGTAAACTGCTTTATCCGAAGAAGTAGACTTCACTGTTGAATGACTCCACAGAGTAAACGCAAGTTATTTGGTTGGATGCCTTTTTATATCAACGATCGCAACCAGTTAACGAGGGCTTGACACAGTGGAGCTGTCAACATTTTATGTGAAGTTCCTCTTGTATGGGATTTGAGTTTGGAATTTTTGTTGCTTGAAATTTGCTTTAATAAATGATTTGTAAGGCTCGCTTAGCTTTGCGATGGGTGAGCTTTGCTTTAATGACCTGCAATATTAGATCGACATTTTAGCAATACATTTAGAGTATTTACACATCGAAATATAATAGGCATTTTATAATAGAAAACACAGAATGCATAGTTTTTCATTATTCAGTCATGCTGATTTCTCAGCGGTGTACAATGCAGAAGTCACACATCCATTATCATTTTTACAAATTCAAGCAATGCTGCTAAGTAAAAAATGGATGCTAGTTATTGTTGTTTCAGAATCTCCAAGCTGGATTTCCATTTGTGCTAGATTTGCAGCTTCGGATTTATTTGCCAGAGAAAGTGAAAGATGCTCCAGTTGCAGTTTTGTGGACCATTAGCAGTCGTTCCAACTTCTGCCTGCTGGGTGTGGACCCCCTGTGACAACATTAATGACAAGCTTTTCTGAATCTTGTGTTGCAGTGTTGTTGTGAGAATCGGATTGATGGGTAGGACGTTGTTGGTCCCGAGTGGATGAGGTTGGATTGACTCCGCTTCTCTTAACGTATTGTTGGAGTTTACCCTGCTCCAGCAATTCTTCAATCACATTCTTTAATTGGCGACATTGGTCAGTGTCATGACCAGGTTGATTGTGAAATTGGCAGAATTTTCCATTACGCTTTGCACCTCCCGTCATCTCAGGTGGCTTAGGATACCTGACAACGTCCTTTGTTGTGAAAAAGATATTTCTTGGTGTATCAGTTAAAGGAGTATAATCCGAAGGATTAAAGCGGCGAGGTTTCTTTTCATTTCCCTGGCTCTTTCCTCCTTCATTCTCCCTTTTCTGACTTTCAGATTCTCTTTTATTAGATGGGACATTGTTATTATTGGTTTGGGCAGCAACCCCTTTCGATGTCGTAGAAAGGCTTTCAAGGCGAATGAACTCGTCGGCCTTTTTATAAAATTTATCAAGTGAGTTCGGTTCTTTCATCTTTAGCCATATTCCAAATTTACTCGATTTATCAATGGCTCGCACCAAATAAGTCAGGATCATGCGTGGTTCCGCATTTTCTACTTCGGCTAAAGCTATATTGAAACGGCTCAAAAAAGATTTGATTGATTCTCCGGGCGCTTGTTCAAGGTCAGACAGTGACATTATATCCTTAGCTTTTGAAGCATACAATCTGAATTGTTCTTTGAACTTTTGCGTTAAATCGGAGAATTTATCTACAGACCGAACTGGAAGCTTTGTGAACCAAAGTAAAGCCACACCTTCCAAGTATACTGGAAAGTATCGACACTTGATCTCGTCTGATGCTCTTGCACCGGTCATATGCCAATCGTATTTGTATAGGAAATGATTAGGGTCACTGGTTCCCCTATAGGTGTAACGACCCAGAATTTTGACCAAATTAAATTGAGAATATTTAATTAATTTTAAATATTTGAACGATGATTTAATTTGAATCCCCGATATAACTTTGAAATTGGCGATTAAATTATAAAATTTAATCTATTGAATTGAATAAAAATTTGGATCTTCAATTTTAAGCTGAAGAAAAATATTTCGAAAGCTTTTAAAATCTATATTGATGTTACTGAAGACAATAGAAGCTTCAGAATCGAATTTGAAAATGATTTGTTCGGTTTTGAAATTTATCGTTCGAACCGATATTTAAAAATAGCTGTCCGAGGCACAGTCTCGGAATTCGACGAAACCAGTTCCATTGGGTCCGGAATATTGTATTATTGTCGGATTTCCAATTTCGTATTTTTTTGAGTTGAGGTGTGAGCATACGGCGTGTAAACGCATTGAAATTATATCGGTTTCAATTTGAATTTAATATTTTATTTTGTCAACATCATCTTCCCTAAAGATATGCCTAAAATTACGCCTACAATCACGAATAAAATCGTGCGGAGCATCCCTCTTCTTTCTTTCAGCCATAAATCACGTAACCTTCATTTTTAAAACCTCTGAACAAATCAAATCCTCTTCAGTTCGAGATAAAAAAATGGCCGAAGCCCTATACTTCGGTTAATAAAAAAAAAAAAAAGAAGAAATCGATCGCATGACCGATTACAGGCGGTTCGCGATGAGGGCGGCCATCGTCGTGATGAATGCTAGCGAGTATCGAGGCTCGCGATTCTAAGGGAGGGGAAGGGCGACTGCCTTGTAGTCGCGTGGAGGCTGGGATGGAGTTTCGAATGTTCGAATTTGCGTGGGCTCACCGTTGCCGTGATTTAGGGATTGGTCGAAGTCGCGCGGTGCTCGAATTCGAGGGGTTGGTGGCGACTGGAATAGGGTGCGCGAGGGCTCGGTGATGGCTCGTGTTGTTCGCGTTGATGGTGGGCTGCAATTGTGCGTTCGTCTTCGATTGGAGCTCGAAGTCGACAAAGGAGGAGACTCGCGAACGGAGGCGGAAGCACTTTCGTTCGATCAAAGCAGCGATGTCGCGATAAGGGAGATGGATGCGCAGAGCTTTTATGGTGGCGACGTCAACTGCGAGGCAAGGAATCGAAGTCGAGTAAGTGATGGCGCGAACGAAGTCAGGTTTTCGAAAGCTATGGGCGATGTTGCTGTCGAAGTACTCGCGTGACTCAGTGCAGTGCATTGGAGGGTATTGTCTGTAGTAAGGTATACCTTCTGAGTTATCGTTATTAATTTAAATTTTTATATAAACAAGTATGTATATACTGAATAGAAGAAGATAATATATACATATGTCCAGAAAATAAAATGAATAATTAGTTTTAAAATTTAAAATTCCAGTTAAATTAATTTTATTAAAGGGAATTTAGTTTTAGATTTTATTTGTAGCTAAATAAATTTATTTTAAAAGGGGGAATTTAGTTTAAGACCAAATGATAGTATAAATTAAATTATAGGTCAATTTAATTTGATAAATGAAAGATTATTATATGTTGTCTCAGATATTGGTAAATGGTATAAAATTGTCTATACAAGGTTTAAAAAGAATCATAAGTTATTAAACAGAAGTAAATTATTCAGTTGATTCGAATATTAACGAATTGTATAATTATTTATACAAGGTAAAAAAAAATCAAGAAGAAAAGCAGAAATGAAATATGGATTGCAAATTTAAGCTAAGGTGAGATTTTTCTCACTCAAATTGAATGTGGAATTATTGAGTTATTGATTGCTATTTGGATGTGCTATTAGATATAGTAGGATATATATATATATATATAGCAATATATACATATTGGCATATGTATATATTGGATTGATGATTTCCCGCCTCGTATAGCGGATGAGACCCTATTGCGCCGTTAGTAAGCGGATTTATAAAAACCTATATACCGCGATAATTCCGTACTGGAGCGGAATTGGTATTGTGCTAACGTCTTTGGATGCAGGGAAACAGGTTGGAGGGATCCAACTGGACCCCTCAATATTGTTGTGAATTTATTTTATTGTGATATGATAATTCTGTGAATGATTATATTGATACGATCGATGAGATTGATGATTGGGAATTGTTTGAAAATAAAAATTGGCCGAATGGATGTTTGATATCATTGGATTCCAAAATATACGAAATTGGATTTTTGAAATCAAAAATAGGAATTTCTAAATGAATCAATTTTAGAAATTGAATAATTTTGAAGAAAGGAATTTTTAAAGTATAAAAAGTAAATTTTTATAACCTTATGGAATAAATTCCAGAATAAAGTGAAATTGCTAAATATAAGAATTTCCTAAAACAGTGATTTTAAATTTAAGAATTTAATTTAAATTTGGATTTTTAAATAGATTGAAAGAGACAAAGAAATTCATTCTCTTCAAAAGGAATTTATTTAAAATGAAATAAGTTGGAAGTCCAATTAGAAATTAAATATATGAATTGAAATAACTTGGGAAATCAATGTAAAAATGATTTCAAATTTGAAGAATTCTTTTAAAAATAGAATATTGAATAAATTGGAAAGAATAAGGAAAATTATTTAGAAATGATAAGATTTTGGAAATCAATCTGAAATTGATGTAGTATTTGGAAATGACGTTAAAATGGGTTTATAAAAGGGTAAATTTTACAGTTGTAAAGTTTTAAAAGAATGGTCTTTGTAAATAAATGAAATTATAAGTATTTAACTTATAATCTGGATTGTGGTATATAAATTGAATTGTGAATTGAATTGGTAAATAAAGAAGATTTATAAACTGAAGTTTTTATAAATAGAAATAGAATTTATAACCGTGTTTATAAATTCGAAATCGATTGAATTTGATAAATTAAATATAGAAGATTATCAAAGAAGATATATTCGCGATTTTGGATAGCGAATTTTTATTGAAATAAAAATGTGTGGAAAAGATTGAAATTGGATTAAGTAAATTATATTCACGATTTTGGACAGTGAATATATTGTTAAGTAAAATAGATATGGTTTTGGGAAAGCGACATTATGAAATGAAGTTAATTGTTTTAAAAGATGTTTTTAAACGTGTGAATTATCGAAATCATAGATTTCAACATTTATTGTTGAAATAGACGTTTTCGAAGAATAAGGAAATGATGGACTATAACACTGTTGTTATAGTAAATGATTTCCGAAAGGAAATGTTTTGATGTAGTATTGGGATTTATATATCTACCTTAAAATCCGAATCCCTATACTAGTGATTTTGAGTCGTCGTAACGATGTTTTACGTAACATTCGTTTTGACTCAAATAAATGTGTTTAAAGAGAATGATTTCCTTAAAGAATGAATATATACTTAATATTGATTTAAGTATATTGAATATTTTCAAATGTTGAAAATAAATGATTTGTGAAATACTTATTATTAAATAAGTATGGAATTGCTTTTCCAATATGAAATGAACTGTTTGAGTTTTTATCTTTTAAAGATAAATTGAAAAGTGAATATTTGAAATTGTTTTCAAATGGTTAAGTGTGGAAATTTTATATCTAGTAAAGATATTTTTGAAGAATAAATAATTCGGGAAAATTATTGGAATCTGATGATGTTGCGCATCTTTATTGATAGTTAAATAACTGACTATCAATAATTACCTTTAGATAGGTATTTGTTGTGAATTGGATGATTTTGAATGCCACACTTATTTTTAAATAAACGCTCACTGTTCGGGTTAGCCGGGAAAGGACCATGGGGTCGTATAACCCATTCCGAATATGTGATACGTCGTTATGAATTGCATTTGAAGACCGGTGTTGAAGACCGGATATTTTTGAAAACGGAAGGATTACCGTCGAGTTACTCTACATCGACTGATCTTCGATTTAGAGGTTTTATCACCCTTAGTGACGGGAAGTCCTGACGTGATTGAAAATTATCCGGAAATGCAAGGGCTTCGTGAGAAGTGCCTTCGGTTCTGTTCGATCCCGGAACAGACTTGTATGGATTGTGTGTCTGACGTTACAATTTGAGATATAAAGCTGATTTCTTTCAAATACATTTCTGTTGGTGGCGGAGAATTTATTCTCTTAGCTTAACACCCTTCTCTGAGACGTACGAGCTCAGAGGTTATGTAGTTGAAATTTATCAGCGATATATCCCAATTTGGTAACGTGGCATACTGAGTGTTGCTGTGAAATGATCAGTGTTTGGTCATTTGTGATATGATCATTTGTTTGATCTTATATCTTTGTGATCATAGGTTGATCATTTTGTTTGACCCGAAGCAGGGCTTTGTAGAAAGCGTAGCTTTGTGGACGAGACTTCGTCGAGCCTCACACCCCGGAAATGGTCGAAACAGGACGAATGCAGCAAGGTTCTAGGGAGTAGCGCCCCTTAGTGTATGTCATTCCTTCTGGATAAAGGTGGTATCATGGTATGGAGCCCAGATACTTAACCTCTGTGGTTACTGCATTATTATTTCTATGTGGTTTGTTGCGAATCGGGGATCCTCGGGAAGATCGGTGACGATCGGGGGATGGCATACGCGTGTCAGTAGTTACCTATTTTTGCAGAGGTAACCCGGCCTTGTGTTGGCAGAGATCTAACCGTAATGTTAGGTTATTTCTCGGGTCGTCTATTCCAGGGACGTACCCATCGTGGATAGGAAGTTCCTTAGCCTGACCATTTGTTGGAAATCCAAAGAAACAATACGTGACTTGTACGGTATTAGTTGTAGAACCTGCCATCTAATATGGTAGCTATAGCAAGCATAATATAATGGTACCTATGCTGGCTAAGATTTATATTCTACTTTCGAAATGTTTTCTACACTATGCACTAATAATAATATCAAAAAGAATTTGATTTTCGCGTAGTAAGCATCTTTGACTATCATAAGAAGAAATCTCCTCCAAGTCTGCGTTTGCATTGTGTGTGTGGTGGGAGGTCTTATGGTAGTTTCATTTTCAAAAAGCATTTCGAATTGACTTTAAAATTATCCTGTTGTTTATTTTAAAGAATAACTGTTTTACGATCTCACACCAGTCACCATGACTGACTCGGAGTTTATTGTTTCCCTTCTAAACTCTGGGTGCCCACCAATTTCCACACGGGCAGTCTAGAGTTAGATTATCAGGATATTCTGGATATTCTGGAGCTTTGGAGATAAGCTGGAGGACGAGACGTAGTATTTGTATCTGATAGCATTTATTCCGCTGTGTATTCTATATGAGGACAAGTTTATATAACTGTCCATTGTTGTATATTGACTCTGATGATTGATGTATATATAAACTGATATAGTTCTTTGTTTTTAAATGATATTCATTTATCTATTATATATTGTTCCGCTGCGATGTGTAAGATTCTGATATTGTTCTGTTTCTGTTCTCTGTTGTTGTTCTGTTATTCTTTCTTTCTTCTCTTTTTTCTTCTATCTTCTTTTTCTTCTATTTTTTTCTTTTTCTTAAAACCCTCACTCTTGGAGTTTCCGGCACTCGGTTGCTCGGCAGTCGATAAAGTGAGTATCGATGTCGAATTTTCGAAAGTCGAAAATTTTGGGATGTGACAAAGTGGTATCAGAGCATATGGTTAAGCGACAACCCTGCTCTGTTGGGTGTTACTCATTAGAGATAGAGTCAGCAGTACCCTAGAATGAGATGAGTGTAATAATAGATACGAGCGCGTATTTGTTAGTGAATATAAAAAAAAAAATTGTTTTATATTGTGATGATTGGTTTATTGAGTGGTATATGGATTCTGGTCAATACGAGTAATTAACGATCATTGATAGGGATCTCTAAACACTCGAATAGAACAATTCGGCACAGTATTGTTTTAAATAGGGTAAATGAAATAATTTTGCCCAAAACTATTTTTGTATAGAAAAGAATGTTTTTCTATGAATTACTATAGTATATGGTTGCATGGTTGCTAGAAGTAATATTATTTAATTATCATCATTGATATATATATGTGAAAAATTATATATGAAATTGAAATCAAAGAAATAAAGAATTAAGAAATGAATCCATATACAAGTAGAATTTAAGAATGTAAATTATAAATGTGAATTATAATTTAAAACGGAATTCCAGAGAAGTTTTGGAAATGTTTTGAAAAGAATTTGAAAATTTTGGAGATTTGGAAGTTTAAATCTTTTTGATTTGAAAATGAATTTCAAAGGTTGGAAAAGTGTTTTGAAAAGATAAAAGCTCTAAACTCTTTTCGGTCGCTGGAAAATAATCCTGATGATGATGGCCACATCATTAGAATTCATTTTCGGGTTTCCAAAAGAGGAAATTGCTGCCAAATTATTTTAAATAGGAGTTGTTTGAAAATTTGGGTTTTTATTTTGGAAATTCAAATGGAATTTGAATTGTTTTCAAATGGTTTTGAAAAAGTGGAAACGACTCTGGAATCCTATTTCAAATACTTACGAAATATTAATAAGTTGATACCTTATAGAATATTGAAATTTGATTAGAATGAAATTCAAATTGAAAAACGAATGAATTAGTGAATAAATGAATGAATTGCGATTGCAAGTGCCAGAAAATAAAATTGAAATGTTAAAATTCATTTTGAATTTGAAATTAAATAGAACTGGAATTGAATTTGATAAATGAAGTATTAAACTGAAAGTTAGTAAGTGAAGCTAATTGATTATTGACCAAATGGATAAGGTTTGAACGAATTAAATTCAATGATTATAAATGAAGATAAATTAAATTCCAATAGAATTGAAAATGTGAATTATAAGTTCAAATGAATGTGAAATGAAAAATTGAACGAAATTGAATATGTAATTTCAATAGTGAACTAAAGATGATGTAAGTAGTTTATGTTGAAGATTTTGTAATCGAATTTGCAAAATGATTTAAATGCTGTAACTAGATATAATTGCTAGTAGGATATACAGGTATAAAGGGATTGGAAAATTTATTTCACAGATAAATTTGAATTGCTCGAAAAAGGTACGTATTTGAGTTTTAATATGAGTTTTTGATGATTTCTCTCTAGACGCTTGGCTTTTTCTTTTTCTTTTTGAAATCTGAGAGTCCGTAGGGACGTTTTGTAGTAGTACCGTATTAGCCGCGCAAAGGAGACGCTGGCGAAATTTTTCGAAAATTTAGGGCGTTAGAAAATTTTTGAGAAAAATTGAAAGTTTAAAATTTGAATTTGAATTTGAATTTGAATTGTTAAGCAAACAATGTTGTTTTGAACTTAGAGTTGAAGTTGAAATTTAGTTGATGAATAACGAATCTTTAGTAGAAAGATTTGTTTCGATAAATTAATAAAACTATTTAGATTGTGAAAAATAGTAGACGAGTTAAGGACCACTTTTCCTAACTTGTAATTTCGAGGACGAAATTCTTTTAAGGAGGGAAGTCTGTAACGACCCAGAATTTTGACCAAATTAAATTGAGAATATTTAATTAATTTTAAATATTTGAACGATGATTTAATTTGAATCCCCGATATAACTTTGAAATTGGCGATTAAATTATAAAATTTAATCTATTGAATTGAATAAAAATTTGGATCTTCAATTTTAAGCTGAAGAAAAATATTTCGAAAGCTTTTAAAATCTATATTGATGTTACTGAAGACAATAGAAGCTTCAGAATCGAATTTGAAAATGATTTGTTCGGTTTTGAAATTTATCGTTCGAACCGATATTTAAAAATAGCTGTCCGAGGCACAGTCTCGGAATTCGACGAAACCAGTTCCATTGGGTCCGGAATATTGTATTATTGTCGGATTTCCAATTTCGTATTTTTTTGAGTTGAGGTGTGAGCATACGGCGTGTAAACGCATTGAAATTATATCGGTTTCAATTTGAATTTAATATTTTATTTTGTCAACATCATCTTCCCTAAAGATATGCCTAAAATTACGCCTACAATCACGAATAAAATCGTGCGGAGCATCCCTCTTCTTTCTTTCAGCCATAAATCACGTAACCTTCATTTTTAAAACCTCTGAACAAATCAAATCCTCTTCAGTTCGAGATAAAAAAATGGCCGAAGCCCTATACTTCGGTTAATAAAAAAAAAAAAAAAAAAAAAGAAGAAATCGATCGCGTGACCGATTACAGGCGGTTCGCGATGAGGGCGGCCATCGTCGTGATGAATGCTAGCGAGTATCGAGGCTCGCGATTCTAAGGGAGGGGAAGGGCGACTGCCTTGTAGTCGCGTGGAGGCTGGGATGGAGTTTCGAATGTTCGAATTTGCGTGGGCTCACCGTTGCCGTGATTTAGGGATTGGTCGAAGTCGCGCGGTGCTCGATTTCGAGGGGTTGGTGGCGACTGGAATAGGGTGCGCGAGGGCTCGGTGATGGCTCGTGTTGTTCGCGTTGATGGTGGGCTGCAATTGTGCGTTCGTCTTCGATTGGAGCTCGAAGTCGACAAAGGAGGAGACTCGCGAACGGAGGCGGAAGCACTTTCGTTCGATCAAAGCAGCGATGTCGCGATAAGGGAGATGGATGCGCAGAGCTTTTATGGTGGCGACGTCAACTGCGAGGCAAGGAATCGAAGTCGAGTAAGTGATGGCGCGAACGAAGTCAGGTTTTCGAAAGCTATGGGCGATGTTGCTGTCGAAGTACTCGCGTGACTCAGTGCAGTGCATTGGAGGGTATTGTCTGTAGTAAGGTATACCTTCTGAGTTATCGTTATTAATTTAAATTTTTATATAAACAAGTATGTATATACTGAATAGAAGAAGATAATATATACATATGTCCAGAAAATAAAATGAATAATTAGTTTTAAAATTTAAAATTCCAGTTAAATTAATTTTATTAAAGGGAATTTAGTTTTAGATTTTATTTGTAGCTAAATAAATTTATTTTAAAAGGGGGAATTTAGTTTAAGACCAAATGATAGTATAAATTAAATTATAGGTCAATTTAATTTGATAAATGAAAGATTATTATATGTTGTCTCAGATATTGGTAAATGGTATAAAATTGTCTATACAAGGTTTAAAAAGAATCATAAGTTATTAAACAGAAGTAAATTATTCAGTTGATTCGAATATTAACGAATTGTATAATTATTTATACAAGGTAAAAAAAAATCAAGAAGAAAAGCAGAAATGAAATATGGATTGCAAATTTAAGCTAAGGTGAGATTTTTCTCACTCAAATTGAATGTGGAATTATTGAGTTATTGATTGCTATTTGGATGTGCTATTAGATATAGTAGGATATATATATATATATATAGCAATATATACATATTGGCATATGTATATATTGGATTGATGATTTCCCGCCTCGTATAGCGGATGAGACCCTATTGCGCCGTTAGTAAGCGGATTTATAAAAACCTATATACCGCGATAATTCCGTACTGGAGCGGAATTGGTATTGTGCTAACGTCTTTGGATGCAGGGAAACAGGTTGGAGGGATCCAACTGGACCCCTCAATATTGTTGTGAATTTATTTTATTGTGATATGATAATTCTGTGAATGATTATATTGATACGATCGATGAGATTGATGATTGGGAATTGTTTGAAAATAAAAATTGGCCGAATGGATGTTTGATATCATTGGATTCCAAAATATACGAAATTGGATTTTTGAAATCAAAAATAGGAATTTCTAAATGAATCAATTTTAGAAATTGAATAATTTTGAAGAAAGGAATTTTTAAAGTATAAAAAGTAAATTTTTATAACCTTATGGAATAAATTCCAGAATAAAGTGAAATTGCTAAATATAAGAATTTCCTAAAACAGTGATTTTAAATTTAAGAATTTAATTTAAATTTGGATTTTTAAATAGATTGAAAGAGACAAAGAAATTCATTCTCTTCAAAAGGAATTTATTTAAAATGAAATAAGTTGGAAGTCCAATTAGAAATTAAATATATGAATTGAAATAACTTGGGAAATCAATGTAAAAATGATTTCAAATTTGAAGAATTCTTTTAAAAATAGAATATTGAATAAATTGGAAAGAATAAGGAAAATTATTTAGAAATGATAAGATTTTGGAAATCAATCTGAAATTGATGTAGTATTTGGAAATGACGTTAAAATGGGTTTATAAAAGGGTAAATTTTACAGTTGTAAAGTTTTAAAAGAATGGTCTTTGTAAATAAATGAAATTATAAGTATTTAACTTATAATCTGGATTGTGGTATATAAATTGAATTGTGAATTGAATTGGTAAATAAAGAAGATTTATAAACTGAAGTTTTTATAAATAGAAATAGAATTTATAACCGTGTTTATAAATTCGAAATCGATTGAATTTGATAAATTAAATATAGAAGATTATCAAAGAAGATATATTCGCGATTTTGGATAGCGAATTTTTATTGAAATAAAAATGTGTGGAAAAGATTGAAATTGGATTAAGTAAATTATATTCACGATTTTGGACAGTGAATATATTGTTAAGTAAAATAGATATGGTTTTGGGAAAGCGACATTATGAAATGAAGTTAATTGTTTTAAAAGATGTTTTTAAACGTGTGAATTATCGAAATCATAGATTTCAACATTTATTGTTGAAATAGACGTTTTCGAAGAATAAGGAAATGATGGACTATAACACTGTTGTTATAGTAAATGATTTCCGAAAGGAAATGTTTTGATGTAGTATTGGGATTTATATATCTACCTTAAAATCCGAATCCCTATACTAGTGATTTTGAGTCGTCGTAACGATGTTTTACGTAACATTCGTTTTGACTCAAATAAATGTGTTTAAAGAGAATGATTTCCTTAAAGAATGAATATATACTTAATATTGATTTAAGTATATTGAATATTTTCAAATGTTGAAAATAAATGATTTGTGAAATACTTATTATTAAATAAGTATGGAATTGCTTTTCCAATATGAAATGAACTGTTTGAGTTTTTATCTTTTAAAGATAAATTGAAAAGTGAATATTTGAAATTGTTTTCAAATGGTTAAGTGTGGAAATTTTATATCTAGTAAAGATATTTTTGAAGAATAAATAATTCGGGAAAATTATTGGAATCTGATGATGTTGCGCATCTTTATTGATAGTTAAATAACTGACTATCAATAATTACCTTTAGATAGGTATTTGTTGTGAATTGGATGATTTTGAATGCCACACTTATTTTTAAATAAACGCTCACTGTTCGGGTTAGCCGGGAAAGGACCATGGGGTCGTATAACCCATTCCGAATATGTGATACGTCGTTATGAATTGCATTTGAAGACCGGTGTTGAAGACCGGATATTTTTGAAAACGGAAGGATTACCGTCGAGTTACTCTACATCGACTGATCTTCGATTTAGAGGTTTTATCACCCTTAGTGACGGGAAGTCCTGACGTGATTGAAAATTATCCGGAAATGCAAGGGCTTCGTGAGAAGTGCCTTCGGTTCTGTTCGATCCCGGAACAGACTTGTATGGATTGTGTGTCTGACGTTACAATTTGAGATATAAAGCTGATTTCTTTCAAATACATTTCTGTTGGTGGCGGAGAATTTATTCTCTTAGCTTAACACCCTTCTCTGAGACGTACGAGCTCAGAGGTTATGTAGTTGAAATTTATCAGCGATATATCCCAATTTGGTAACGTGGCATACTGAGTGTTGCTGTGAAATGATCAGTGTTTGGTCATTTGTGATATGATCATTTGTTTGATCTTATATCTTTGTGATCATAGGTTGATCATTTTGTTTGACCCGAAGCAGGGCTTTGTAGAAAGCGTAGCTTTGTGGACGAGACTTCGTCGAGCCTCACACCCCGGAAATGGTCGAAACAGGACGAATGCAGCAAGGTTCTAGGGAGTAGCGCCCCTTAGTGTATGTCATTCCTTCTGGATAAAGGTGGTATCATGGTATGGAGCCCAGATACTTAACCTCTGTGGTTACTGCATTATTATTTCTATGTGGTTTGTTGCGAATCGGGGATCCTCGGGAAGATCGGTGACGATCGGGGGATGGCATACGCGTGTCAGTAGTTACCTATTTTTGCAGAGGTAACCCGGCCTTGTGTTGGCAGAGATCTAACCGTAATGTTAGGTTATTTCTCGGGTCGTCTATTCCAGGGACGTACCCATCGTGGATAGGAAGTTCCTTAGCCTGACCATTTGTTGGAAATCCAAAGAAACAATACGTGACTTGTACGGTATTAGTTGTAGAACCTGCCATCTAATATGGTAGCTATAGCAAGCATAATATAATGGTACCTATGCTGGCTAAGATTTATATTCTACTTTCGAAATGTTTTCTACACTATGCACTAATAATAATATCAAAAAGAATTTGATTTTCGCGTAGTAAGCATCTTTGACTATCATAAGAAGAAATCTCCTCCAAGTCTGCGTTTGCATTGTGTGTGTGGTGGGAGGTCTTATGGTAGTTTCATTTTCAAAAAGCATTTCGAATTGACTTTAAAATTATCCTGTTGTTTATTTTAAAGAATAACTGTTTTACGATCTCACACCAGTCACCATGACTGACTCGGAGTTTATTGTTTCCCTTCTAAACTCTGGGTGCCCACCAATTTCCACACGGGCAGTCTAGAGTTAGATTATCAGGATATTCTGGATATTCTGGAGCTTTGGAGATAAGCTGGAGGACGAGACGTAGTATTTGTATCTGATAGCATTTATTCCGCTGTGTATTCTATATGAGGACAAGTTTATATAACTGTCCATTGTTGTATATTGACTCTGATGATTGATGTATATATAAACTGATATAGTTCTTTGTTTTTAAATGATATTCATTTATCTATTATATATTGTTCCGCTGCGATGTGTAAGATTCTGATATTGTTCTGTTTCTGTTCTCTGTTGTTGTTCTGTTATTCTTTCTTTCTTCTCTTTTTTCTTCTATCTTCTTTTTCTTCTATTTTTTTCTTTTTCTTAAAACCCTCACTCTTGGAGTTTCCGGCACTCGGTTGCTCGGCAGTCGATAAAGTGAGTATCGATGTCGAATTTTCGAAAGTCGAAAATTTTGGGATGTGACAATAGGCTTGGAAAGTAGGAGGTGTAAATTTCCTTGGAAACTCCGCTCTCAGGATCCTTTCAGTAAATGGAGTTCTGCTTGGCGCGAATCCCTAGTCAGCCTCATCTTCTTCCCTTTGCATGCTCTCTTTCATGATGCGGCCAACCATTTCAGACAGGTACTCTTTATTGTTCAAAGACAGCCCCGGGCAAGCATCAGTTCTTCCCTCGGAAGTTTGCCCGGGCATATGTTCATGACAAGTTGGTTGCGGTATAGAACCATCGGCTTGGAAAGGTGGCATTTCAGGAAGAGTAGTTTGATGGTTTTCTGGTTGACGATTTGCCCCGAGCAAAGCAGTTAATCTATCCATCATCAAATCGTTTTGAGTTTCAATTTGTTGGTATAATCCAGAAACTACATCGTCCAATTCAGCCCTGGTGACTCCAACGGTTGGAGTTGCTTGGTTTGTCGTCGGGGAAGTGGAAGTCCCTTCGTGAGCATTTCCGGATCTGATAGGTCTACCTCTTCTTCCAGGAGCCATTATTTCGGAACTGGTCTTTAAGAGAGGTTCTTTTTATGAATCTTTACGAAGCAACGGTGGATGATTGCCTGAGTTCAATTCTCGGTGAAAGCACCAAAATGTTAACGCTAAAAAGTGAACGCTAACACCCGGTGTGTGTAATAGAATCGAGAAAGCACCACCCGTTGGTACGGGAACAGAATATAAGCTGAAAAATAGCAGAAAAGCAGTAAATGAACAACAGGTTTATAGTGGTTCGGCCCGTAATTAAGCCTACGTCCACTTTATAATCTTTTATTGCTGATTCGGTTACAATTTAATACAATATCCTTCCAAATACAATACAACTTGATCGGGAAAGCACTCTTGACTACTAGCTCAATCTTTGATGATGGAACTCGACGAATCCGTGCTGGATGTACGGAGTTCTTCTTGAAGCTTGTTGTAGTGTCTTGAATGCTTGAAGATCTTTGATTGCTGAATGAGAGGAGACTTCGACAACGTAACGGCGCTTGAAGAAACGAATGGCCAAAAGTCCATTTCATGTTGGAAGTGATGGGGTATTTATAGGAGTTGATTTGGATTTAGAAAATTCGCCTAAGTCTTAGGTCGCGTACGACCTTAGTTAAGTCGTAGGTCGCGAGCGACCTAAGCTAGGTCGCAGTCTCTTTGCGGCTTAAGAGATTAGCTGGTCAAGCAGTACTTGGATTTATTTGATTAAGTGGTAGGTCGCAGGCGAGTTAAGGAATAGCTGTGGGAGTTCTAAGTCGTTGAAGCCCTAGCTCGTTAGCCTCTTAGGTCGTAGGTCCCTTAGGTCGCAAATCTTTCCTACTGTTAGGTCGCAAGCCTTTCCTAAGTCCTTAGGTCGTAAACTTCTCCCAAATCCTTAGGTCGCAAGGTCTTCTGATAGTTAGGTCGTAGACTCCCCTAGGTCGCAGAGCCTCCTCCAACAGTTAGGTCGCGACATTCTTTAGGTCGCTATGTTCTTAGGTCGCTAAGTTTCCTGCTGTTAGGTCGCAAGCTCCTCTAGGTCGCTAAGTTACCTTCAGCAGTTAGGTCGCGACATTTTTTAGGTCGCTATGTTCTTAGGTCGCTAAGTTTCCTGCTGTTAGGTCGCAAGCTCCTCTAGGTCGTAGCTCCCTAACTCGGTAGGTCGTAAGTCGTTCGAGCCATAGATCCTCTTTCAGCAGCTAAGTCGTAAGTCGTCGAATCCTCTCAGGATTTAGGCTTTTTAACTCGTGGGCTTCTTATAAGTCGTGGCACCTGACTTGTTCATTTCTTAACTCGTAGGTCGTTGCTAAAAGGGAGTTAACATCCATATAATTTTTCCAAAGTTTATTCTGTTTATTTTCAAATTTTCTAGACTAGTTTGCAATTTTGTGCTATTTTCTTATTTTAACCTTATATAATTAATAAATATTTATATATATTTTATATTTTGTTATATTTTCGAATTTGTGACTGGATGTATTAATATTTTCAATAATATAAACTTATATAAAGAAATTAAAAGAAATTTGAAAGGTTATGACTTTTGATTTGCCTAAGGCCTTTTATCTTCCAACCTTTCACATTTGTAACTTATCTTTTCATCAATTAGCCTTTACTATCCACATCTTTCAGCTGCATACTCTATTTTCTATTCACGTACATTCATTTTCATTTTTGAAACAAAAGAATTTCGGCCATGACTATTGAGGAAAGTTTGGGTAATGATTTCCAACTTTTTCTTATTCTTTTTCTACGTGTTTACATTGATTTTTGCACTTCCTCTCTTCTTCTAGGCCTGGCTCCTCCTCCTCCAGCTCTGACCCGACCTCCACCACCACTTTTCTCTGACCATCACACAGCCTAACACCTCCCCTCCTCAGGCCAAGCCAAGCCATGGTGAAGATCATCACAAAAATCCACCTAAACTAGCACTAACCATCACATGTGCCAAACCTAGTCTAGAATTGCCATCTCCTTCTTCTTCCACCTTTTGCCACCACTTCCTCCACCACCACCACCTCTGACCTGACCTCCACCCTCTGCCACATCAACCACCACCACCTGAACACTAGGCCAAGCCCATATAGCCTCTGGCCGAACCCTATTGTGGCCTAGAGGTGTTGTAATTGGCTTGTATATGTTGCCTAGTAGTTGAATTGATGCACCTATATTCATCACCTTCAAGTCCATGTTTGGCCAACCCTTACCAACCCAAAACCAGATCCAAACACACTCCTTAGCCATGCATTTCAGATCTGGAGCTGAAGTATAGATGGTAGAAAGCATGTGCAATCACTTTGGCTTTGGTTCATGCATTCATTTCTAACATTGTTTTATTGAATTTTGGGTTGAAAACTCATGTTGTCTATATTTGTTTTGTTTGAATGTGACAAGGAAATTAATCTTTGGCTCTCCCACCTCAACTCATATTCGTGTTGTCGTGCTTTCGTGCCTCTGGAAATCTTTGTTGTGCGTTTGTGGTCGTCATCTACAGCTTAAACAAGTGAGTAATACTCACCAGACAAATGTGTACTTATATAACTAGTAAACTGACACCATTTGAATCTGTAAAATTATATCATCCTGTTATAACTGTTATATTATGATCATATAATGTTTACCCCTGTTATTACATATGATATATCATCTGTTACTGTTATATATTGTATACTGTTCATTTTTATTAGTTTATCACACTACAAGTTCCCTGTAGATTAGAAATCACTATGGGTTGAAATGATACATACCCGAACGGACTTTAGAATAGGGAAAAATCGTTATGGGCTGAAATGATAGGCCTGAGCGGTTTTTATACATTTCATATTACTTGGGATTGCGGGTTTGAAATGATAGAACCCGGTTTTCTTTGTAAACTGCGGATGGAAATGATACATATCCGTATCACTTGACCTAGGCTAGAAAATTTTATACAGACCCGTGGTTATATATTTTTCTGAAATTTTTAAAATATTTTAAAAATGTAAATATTATGATATTTTGATTTAAACTTTATTAAAATGATTTCTATAAAATATTTGTGATTTTCTACAAATTAAATAAGTGAATTATGTAAATGGTGAAGTAGAATTTGTAATAAAAGTTAATTTTGCAATATATGATTTTATTTATAAATGGAATTTATGTAAGGTAAGAATATATGACAAGTTTGATTTAAAAGATGAATTTAATGATTTTATTAAGTAATAATAAATTTCAAAAAGTGTTAATGATTTTGTATAAATTAAAATATGAAATAAATGAATATTTAAGCTGAATTTGGAAATATAACTTAAATTGAATTTTGTGAAATTTGTTTAAAAGTAAATTTTTAATTAAGTAAAATAAAATGGAAATAAGTTATATTTTGGAAATTTAAACTTAAGTGTTAAGTTAAAGTTTGAAATAAAGAAATGAAAGTTTATTTGTTATTTAATTTGATTTTGTATGGAAATTTGACTTTTTAAAATCATAGAAATAAAGGTATTTAAATGATTGTTTTAAATGTGAAAATATATGATTTTATAAGTTAAAATGATTTATATTAAAAGTTAATTGTTTGTGAAATTGTAATTTAACTCTAAATTTGATTTGATTGCATTTTTGAAATGTAATTGTTTAAATGAACTAAAGGGGTTAATTTAAACTAAAAGCTATTATAGTACTTTGTAAGTGCTATAGTTGATAAAGATAACTAAAGTTTAGTCGAAAATAAAAGAAATCTATTACAGCACATAAGCGCTGTCTTTTGTTAAATAACTGTTTTAAACTATAACTTTACGTAGCATTTTATAAGTGCTACGGAAACTATATTTTTGTTGTTTTAATATATTTTAATGAAAATTAATCTTGGGAAAATGATATAACTTTGGAAATTAAATGTTAAATTTCTAAAGATAATGAAGAGACATTTAAATGGTTTTAAATGGAAGAATTTGATTTTTAATGTGAGTTTAAAATGGTATTTAAATTTAATAAATTTAATGGATTAAATGGTATTTTAAATGAATTAAAATGAATGATGTTTTGAATAATATTTTGATACTTTGAAATGGATTTGAAATGATATTTGATTTCTGATTTATCTAATTTATTTTATAAATGAAAATTTGAAGTATATATTATTTGAGTTTATTTAAATGATATTGGATTTATGAAATGTGGGATATTTAAGCTTTGAAATTTTCTAAAGATTGAATATTGTATTTTATGGAATAAATCTATATTTGAAATTGATAAGATTTGAAATGGTTTATGATAAACTGAAATTAAATTGAAACTTTGGAAATTGAATACTTGATTTGAAAATATAATAATTACACTTTTAAATGAATTTAAATGAATTAATTTGTGGGAATATAAATTATTTAAAGGTGATTTGAAATAATAATAATATGAATGATATCTTTGAATATAAAGGTATTTAAAGTTGAATATTTGGATTTGAACTCAAATGATATTTTGATATTAAAATGATTTGAAAATGAAGTTTTGAAAGATATGATATTTTGATATTAAAATGATTTGTAATAAAGTTTTGAATGATATGATATTTTGATATTAAAATGATTTGAAATGAAGTTTTGAAATGATATGATATTTTAAATATATTGAAATGGTTTGGAATTGATTTAATCTTTATTTTGATAAAGATTTGGATTTGAAATGATATTCTATTTTGAAGTATGAACTGTTTTTAAATTATAACCACGGGTTATAATAACGACTGGTTGTTAAAGAGACCGGGATCGGATATGGGCATACTCTCTGTCGATACCGAAAATCACTTTAACAATTATGTACGCGGTGGAGTTTCCAGAATGAAGTAGGATGGTGACGACGATCCTAAAGGTATATACGTGGACCCAACTCCCGTGAGTTGGCATAAGGTGGCTAAAACAGGAGCGATCTCGGACCAGTGAGGTAGCACCTCTTATTGGACACACTTCTTCGATTCCATTCTATTACTTGTGATTGATTTGGTGCGCACCCTCGATTTGGGAGTGTTGTTCGAGGTGGAGCAGTAGTGGCTGCTATGCGTTTCCATCAGTCCGTGTGCGTAATTGGTATATCTACCCTGGCATTGCCTTGTGTGCCGTGTCACCTACCATATCGAGCCCACTACGATTTTTGTTTAAAGATCCGACCGCGTTAAGGTTCACCATCCCCTTAACGCTATTTTCTATATGATTATAGTTTACTAATTAGACACTACTGTATATAGCGTATATTACTACATAGTAAACAGTTTAACAGATCCTTAAAAAATGGGCGATCCCAAGCATTCTTTAAGTTACTTGTACCTTTATTACAGTTCACTTGAGTTGGTTTACATTATATAAGTATATATTGTCCTAACTCGAGTGTTTTGTGTTTTTCTTTACGCTCGGGTCAGCCTGAGTTATTCACAGATTTGGATTTCCACACTCTTGGAGATTTGAATCGCTGGAGATTATCTTCTTGTCTTGTCCTATCTATTTCAGTTCCGTTGTTCTACTCAGCTTGTACTTGGTTATTGTATTTAGACTTCTGTTGTACTCTATTTCTTCTGTGGTATCTTATGTAACTCTGTTATATTTATATAGTAGCTTCATGAACTACTATTTCTTTTACTTCCGCTACATTATTTTACTCTGTGTCTTTACGGATCGAAAAGTTCGTTCAAATCTGGAATTTTCAACATTTTAGGTCGTTTCAGATTTTGGGAAGAATTTTGGTTAAGTCCTAAGTCGTAGCCGACTTATGAGTTCTGGACGAGTTAGTGATGAGTCTGGGCGAGTTAAGGACTTAAGGGGTAAGTCGGCGACGACCTAAGGAAGAGTAGTAGGCGACCTAAGTATTCTGGAGTTAGGTCGTGGGGTAGAGTTAGGTCGGCAACGACCTAAGGAAACTGTTGTGAGCGACCTAAGTGTGGTATTGGATAGTTAAGTCGTCTAGACGACTTAGTAGATAGGTCGTATCCCAGTTTGTTCGCGACTTATGTTAGGTTGCGTAGATGTTTAAGGGTTTAGGTCGTAGACGACCTAAGAGATAGGAGACTTAAGAGTCGTTGCCGAGTTAAGGGAAACAATCTAAGGAAGTGACCGACTTAAGGTTGATAAGTCGTAGACGACTTAGGAAGGGTAGCGACTTAGGAGATAACTCGAAGCTGGGCCAAGTGAGTAGGTTGTATGTCTATTAAGTCGTATACCAGCAAGCTGTTAAGTCGTGAGCGACTTAGGAGTTCGCTAAGTCGTAAGTCGTATACCCTGTTATGTCGCACGTTATGTTGAGTCTTAAGTCGTAGAGGTTGGGTCTGTTGAGTCGTAGCCTTTGTGTTAAGTCGTAGACGACTTAGTATTTGAGTCGTCTAACCAAGTAAGGCGCGTGCGCATTTAAGTCGTAGACAGGAGGCCCTTTTCAGTTAAGTCGTAGGCGCATGCTATAAGTCGTGACCGACCTAGGAGATAGCTGTTTTGTTGTGAGTCGTTGTAGCGCCTGAGTTGTTAGGTCGCAGATGCTTCTGGTTAAGTCGTAGGATGGCATAGCTGTAAGTCGTAGGTCGTATGGGGTATAAGTCGGAGGCGACTTAGGAGATAGCCGAGTTACGACTTAGTGAAATTTCAGCTATAAATAGGATGGGTTTTTCTCACTTTTTGGGATCCGGATTTTGAAGCGACGAAGTGCTGCCATTTTGAGAGCTCGACTTCTACACTTCTTCACTTCTTTTCTCCACTCTAATCTAGTGCTTACATCCATCCAAGTTGAAGATCAAGATTGAAGATTCAAGAGCTTAGATTGAAGATCTTAATCTTTTCAAGAGAGATTTCTTCGTTTGAAGCGGATTCGTGATAGATCAAGCTTGATCCTTCGCTGTCCAGATCTGAACCGTGTTGTTTTGAGGTTGTTTTGGTGATTTGGTGAGTGGTGATTATCTCTCACACGGATCCAAAGGAGTATATCGGATTGTTGGCTCGATTTGGTGTTAAAATAGTGATTTCCATGCATTTTCTTCATCCTAAGCGTAGATCCATGTAGATCCATTGTTCATGATGATGTTACATCCATTTTATCACATGTTAACCTATGCAAGTTCATTCATCAAGTTTATAGAGATATTGTTCATGTTTTCATGCTTATTGGACTTTCAACTCTTTAATTACGAAAATGCCATTATTGTTATAATTGTCTACTTAGATCATATTTGAATGCTTGATTGCTTGGATTAATGTTTGATTTGGTTGATTGTTATGAATTAGATGATTGATGGTTTGATTTAGACCGAAGATGATTCAAAAGCTAAGAGAAAGGCTCTTGAATCGGGTAAGCTGCTCGTGGCATATGTAGCGGGGTGATGAAGCTCTTATGCGTAGATTTGATGATGTGATGTTGAGATGAGGCTTTGCGAGGATGTGATGAAGCGAGGCAATCATGTGATGAAGACTTGGTCTAATCCAGATGGGATCATTCCAAGCATGTTGATAACTCGGTGATATGATTCGAGTTGAGGATAATGAATGGATATGAGAATAGTCGTCGAGGAGGATGGCTAGGAGGCTTGGATAGCATTGTTGTTGAAGGTTCTAGCATGCTCTAAGCAAGAGTGCGTTTGGGCAGATTCGATAGTCCCAATGACTAACTGTTGATGGTCGAGTACTCTGGGCAGATTCGATAGTCCTAGGCACGGGTTGCGACGACGTGCGGGAGTTGTGTCTAGAACCGGGGTTTCCATTAGCCCTTGACGGACGGCTGAAAGAATGTGCCGGTCATTCAATTAACGGTGATATCGAAGCAATGATAACAGTGATAGCCAGAGTCATGGATGTTTGGTTGTATCGTCATTCGGACTCGAGAGCGGTATTTTCTGGGTGCTTATCTGATTTAGGCCTTGGTACTTGGAAAACATCGCCCTTGACTCGAGTGATAGTAGCTTTACTTTAAATTGTATGCTCTGCTATGTTTGCTTCTGCTTAGTGTGTGTCTGGGGGCTATCACTGTAGAAAGAGGTGGAGTGGGAGGGTTGTATTCCTATTCCTTTTCCTTTATGCTCTTTTGGTATGTTGTTAGTTAATCTACTGCTCACTAAGACTGTTGTCTGACTCAAGGCTTTATGTTTTTAATTCTTATTGCCTTGGGCTGTTCGTCCATTTTGGGACGGGCAGACTAGGTAGCAGGTGACAGGTGCTGTTCTCTTCTCACGATGCTGATATCGAAGACGAGCTAGAGGGTTGCATATTATCTTCTTATATGTACTGGATATTCCGCTGTTTTGTATTCTCTGAGAGATATGTAGTGAGGCTTGATGTATTGACTATTTGGATGTTTGTATTCAACTATTATGGAGTTTTATATGATGGCATTTTGTTCTGTAAAGCTTCACTATACATATGTTCTATTGTATTTTGTCCATGCGCTGTGAGTAATACGATAGATTCTGTGGTTTTAATCTACCCTGACAATCGTCCATGGTCGCCTGGCACACTTTACAGTGCACTATCTCTAGATTCGGTGCAGGGGTCATGGGCGGTCGTCACATTTGGTATCAGAGCATTGGTTAATCGATTTTACCCAATGCTCACTGACGAAACTACGTATGAGAGACGTAATTGTATTTTGATGGATGAATACTATATATAATATAGTAGCTTAGTAGAGTTTGAGTCCTTTATGCAGTTGTTTCTCTAGATGTTCTAATCATTCCTTTTTATAGATATTGAGAATGAGTCGAAGAGGGAGACCAGCTGCTAGGGAAGGCCGTGCTACTGAAGAGACTGCTGATTATGCAGCCATGTTCGAAGCTATGATGACTGCGATCATGAGAAGGATACCAGTTCCGAGGGCGGTAGTTGATGTTGGAGTTCAAGTCCAAACTCCGAAACCAGTGGATTTTGCTAAGTTGTGCAAGGATTATACTGCTTTTGGAGGGAAGGTTTTCTTGGGAACAGAATCAACTATTGAAGTCCAGAGATGGATCGATGCTTGTAGAAGGATCTTTGGTGATTTGGGAATTGATGATGCAACTAAGAGGAAGTTGGCATCAAGGCAGCTTCAAGGGAGAGCTTCTGATTGGTGGAACTCTATTACCATCGATACCGCGGAGGAAGAGATTACTTGGGAGCAATTCCAAGTCAGATTTGAAGCTAAGTTCATTTCTACAGCTCAGAAGTCTGTTCTGTTCAAGAAGTTTGTGGAGCTCAAGCAAGGCGGAAGATCTATTCTTGAGTATGTTTCTGAGTTTGAAGCTTTGTCCAAGTATGCTCGGTCATATATTGAATCTGCTTATCAGAAGAATGAGAAGTTTGTGACCGGCTTGGATGGTTATCTTGGGAGACAGTTGGTGGATCATTTGGACGATTCAGTTGAGAAGCTTGTGGAGAAAGCTCTTAGGCATGAGAGTCTGTTTCCTAAGGAAGGACCTGTTGTTGCTGTTACCAGGGGAGAGTCTAAACCACAGCAGGGTGGAAACCAGAAGAGGAAGCAGCAGCAGCAGAAGGGTAAGGATGGCCAGAAGAAGTCGAAAGGCGAGGTGACTTGCTACAATTGTCAGCAGAAGGGCCATTTCTCGAAGGATTGTAAGAATCCGAAGGTGCCAATGAAGTGTCACAACTGTGACAAGCCAGGGCACATCAGGAAGAATTGTCCAGAACCGAGGAAGGACAAGCAGATTGTGCAAGCTTATGCTTTGGGAGCTGTTCCGTCGTCTTCGAAAGCTCCTACTGCTGAAGAGAAAGGAAAGAGTGTGGTTGTTCAAGGTACTCTTTTCCTATGTGGTGTTCCAGTTAGAGTTTTGTTTGATACTGGAGCGTTGCATTCGTTTGTTTGTAATGAACTCGTAGGCCGGTTAGATTTGAAGCCGGACATTGTTGATAGGCCATTGGTTGTGACTAATCCAGTTGGGGGTTCGTCTTGTTTGTGTATGATATGCCGTGGTCTGATTGTGTCGAGTCATGGTTGCTCTTTTGTTTGTGATTGTTTTGTTCTGAACTTTGCGGGGTTCAGAATTATTTTCGCTATGGACTGGCTTAGGAAATATGCGGCTAAGGTTGATTGTGAGAGGCTGGAGGTGACAGTCGAGAATTTGGAGGGGCGAAAGATTGTGATACGATTTAAGCATGAGGAAGGCGTCTTCATGAGCTTCATGTACTCGCTAGTTGTTCGACGGGATGGACTGTCTTTAGTGCCAATCGCAAATGGATTCGAGGATGTCTTTGACGAAGTCAAAGGGTTGCCGCCGCATAGAGAGATCGAGTTTCGTATAGATCTAGTTGAAGGAGCTAGACCTGTTGTGATGCCTCTTAGGCGGATGGCGCCTAGGGAACAACAAGAGTTGAGAGTGCAAGTTGATGACCTTTTACAGAAAGGATTCATTCGGCGTAGTGTGTCCGAGTGGGGTGCACCAGTTGTGTTCGCAACCAAGGCAGATGGATCGTTGAGATTGTGTGTGGATTATCGTGAGCTGAATAAGGTGACAAAGAAGAACAAGTATCCATTGCCGAGAATAGATGACTTGTTTGATCAGCTTCACGAAGCTAAGGTGTTTTCTCAGATGGATTTGGCAACGGGATTTCACCAGTTGAGAGTAGCTAAGGATAGTGTGCCGAAGACCGCTTTTCGAACACCATCTGGTTTCTTTAAGTGGCTGGTAATGCCATTTGGATTGACTAACGCACCAGCATATTTTGTGGATCTTATGAATAGAGTGTTCAGAGATCAGCTGAACAAGTTCGTACTTGTGTTCGTGGATGATATTCTGATTTATTCCAGAACGGAAGAAGAGCACAAGACGCACTTGCGTATTGTTTTGGAAATCTTGCGGAAACATCTGCTGAAGGCTAAGTTTTCGAAGTGTCACTTCTGGAAGAGTGAAGTGAGATTCTTAGACCATGTGATTTCTGGAAATGGAATAGCGGTTGATCCCGCTAAGGTGGCAGCAATCCAGGATTGGGTTAGACCTAAGAATGCATCTGATGTGAGAAGTTTTCTTGGATTAGCAGGGTATTATCGACGGTTTATCAAAGACTTCTCCAAGATAGCTGCACCGTTAACAGGATTGACGAAGAAGAACCAAGTGTTCAGTTGGGATGCTAAGTGTGAGCAAGCTTTCGGAATCCTAAAAGAGAGACTGACGAGTGCTCCTGTTTTGACTATTCCAAGTGGGAATGATGAGATGGTGGTTTACACCGACGCATGTGGTACTGGACTTGGAGCAGTGCTGATGCAGAGGGATATAGTTGTTGCATATGCCAGTCGACAACTGAAGCCGCATGAAAGGAATTACCCAACTCATGATTTGGAGTTAGCGGCGATTGTATTTGCTCTAAAGATGTGGAGACATTATCTATTGGGAGTTCGATTCGAGTTGTTTACGGATCACAAGTCGTTGAAGTATCTTTTCTCCCAAAAGGATTTGAATCTTCGGCAGCAACGTTGGCTAGAGTTTTTGGCATCATATGATTTTGGTATAGCTTATACTCCGGGAAAAGGTAACGCAGTGGCAGATGCGTTAAGTCGAAGACATGCAGGATTGGGAGCCATGTTTTCAGAATGGAAGAATCTCGAGTATCTAGCTGGATTTGACTTCAGGCCCAGATGCGAATTGGAACCTGAGATGTTGGCAAACTTATCGATAAGACCTTCTCTTGTGGAAAGGATTGGCGAGAGCCAAAAGCGAGACGATAAGCTTGTCAAGATTATCCGTGAATTGGAATCTGTATTGGATCCAGAAAAGGATAAAGGATTCGAGGTCGATCGAGAGGGTTGGCTTCGGAAGCAAGGACGACTAGTCATTCCCGATATAGATGAGTTGAGGAGTGAAGTTCTGAAGGAAAGTCATCACTCGAAGTTGACAATTCATCCAGGTGGAAATAAGATGTATCGGGATATGAAGAGAACCTACTACTAGGAAGGCATGAAGAAGGATGTTGGAAATTTTATTTCCAAGTGTATGAACTGCCAGTTGGTAAAAGCCGAACAGAAGAAGCCAAGTGGATTGCTTCAGCCATTAGAAGTTCCTACATGGAAGTGGGAACAGATATCGATGGACTTTATTGATGGACTGCCTAGAACCAGAACGGGAAATGAAGGGATTTGGGTCATTGTAGATCGTCTGACCAAGAGTGCGAGGTTCATTCCTGTTCGATCGACTAGGACTGCATCAAAGTTGGCTGAGTTGTATGTTAAGTGGATAGTTCGATTCCATGGTATTCCGAAGAGTATAGTGAGCGATCGAGATCCATTGTTCACTAGTGGATTTTGGAAGAGCTTCCAGGAAGTCTTGGGAACCGAGTTGTGTTTGAGTACAGCTTATCACCCTCAAACAGATGGTCAGACCGAGAGAGTCAACCGAGTTTTGGAAGATCTCCTCGGAGCTTGTGTTTTGGATTTCGGAGGATCATGGGAAGATCACCTTCATTTGGTGGAGTTTGCATACAACAATAGTTATCAGTCAAGCATTGGTATGGCACCGTATGAGGCATTGTATGGAAGGTCGTGTAACTCTCCGACATGTTGGTTGGAAACTGGAGAAAAGCTGATACTTGGGCCAGAGATGATTCGGCAGACTTCAGATTGTATAGAGATCATTCGGCAACGAATGAAGGCAGCCCAAGACCGTCAGAAGAGTTATGCTGATAAGCGTCGAAAGGATTTGGAATTTGACGTAGGAGATATGGTTTTTGTAAAGATTTCTCCACTGAAGAATGTTATTCGATTCGGGAAGAAAGGAAAATTGACTCCGAGATTTGTTGGACCATTCCCGATTACCGAGCGAATTGGAAAGCTCGCTTATAGATTGGAATTACCGGAGAAGATGTCGAGTGTGCATAATGTTTTTCATGTATCGTACCTACGGAAGTATGTGCACGACTCGAATACAGTGGTTTCTGTCGATAGCTATGAAGATTTCAAAGTTGATCCAGTCGATAGAAGACCTCGTAAGCCGCTTCGTGTGGTTGAAACCGACATGAAACAGCTTAGGAGGAAGGTAGTTAGGTTGCTCAAGATACAATGGAGTGATGATGATAACGATTGCACGTGGGAGGTGGAAGAGAGGATGAAGGCAGCTCATCCTGAACTCTTCAAGGTATGGCCCTAAAGTGTCGTGTCATCTCGCGATATTGTAACTTGTTCTAGTTTTAGAATTCTGCATGCTAAGCTAGAATTGGATGCATGGTTTGTTGATTGCTATGGATGGTAGGCGTGCAGAATAGCTTTTGATTGCTTTGTTTGTTTGGAATTTCGGGGGCGAAATTCCTAAGGGGGAGAGAATGTAACGACCCGTATTTTTACGGATCGAAAAGTTCGTTCAAATCTGGAATTTTCAACATTTTAGGTCGTTTCAGATTTTGGGAAGAATTTTGGTTAAGTCCTAAGTCGTAGCCGACTTATGAGTTCTGGACGAGTTAGTGATGAGTCTGGGCGAGTTAAGGACTTAAGGGGTAAGTCGGCGACGACCTAAGGAAGAGTAGTAGGCGACCTAAGTATTCTGGAGTTAGGTCGTGGGGTAGAGTTAGGTCGGCAACGACCTAAGGAAACTGTTGTGAGCGACCTAAGTGTGGTATTGGATAGTTAAGTCGTCTAGACGACTTAGTAGATAGGTCGTATCCCAGTTTGTTCGCGACTTATGTTAGGTCGCGTAGATGTTTAAGGGTTTAGGTCGTAGACGACCTAAGAGATAGGAGACTTAAGAGTCGTTGCCGAGTTAAGGGATACAATCTAAGGAAGTGACCGACTTAAGGTTGATAAGTCGTAGACGACTTAGGAAGGGTAGCGACTTAGGAGATAAGTCGAAGCTGGGCCAAGTGAGTAGGTTGTAGGTCTATTAAGTCGTATACCAGCAAGTTGTTAAGTCGTGAGCGACTTAGGAGTTCGCTAAGTCGTAAGTCGTATACCCTGTTATGTTGCACGTTATGTTGAGTCTTAAGTCGTAAAGGTTGGGTCTGTTGAGTCGTAGCCTTTGTGTTAAGTCGTAGACGACTTAGTAGTTGAGTCGTCTAACCAAGTAAGGCGCGTGCGCATTTAAGTCGTAGACAGGAGGCCCTTTTCGGTTAAGTCTTAGGCGCATGCTATAAGTCGTGACCGACCTAGGAGATAGCTGTTTTGTTTTGAGTCGTTGTAGCGCCTGAGTTGTTAGGTCGCAGATGCTTCTGGTTAAGTCGTAGGATGGCATAGCTGTAAGTCGTAGGTCGTATGGGGTATAAGTCGGAGGCGACTTAGGAGATATCCGAGTTACGACTTAGTGAAATTTCAGCTATAAATAGGATGGGTTTTTCTCACTTTTTGGGATCCGGATTTTGAAGCGACGAAGTGCTGCCATTTTGAGAGCTCGACTTCTACACTTCTTCACTTCTTTTCTCCACTCTAATCTAGTGCTTACATCCATCAAAGTTGAAGATCAAGATTGAAGATTCAAGAGCTTAGATTGAAGATCTTCATCTTTTCAAGAGAGATTTCTTCGTTTGAAGCGGATTCGTGATAGATCAAGCTTGATCCTTCGCTGTCCAGATCTGAACCGTGTTGTTTTGAGGTTGTTTTGGTGATTTGGTGAGTGGTGATTATCTCTCACACGGATCCAAAGGAGTATATTGGATTGTTGGCTCGATTTGGTGTTAAAATAGTGATTTCCATGCATTTTCTTCATCCTAAGCGTAGATCCATGTAGATCCATTGTTCATGATGATGTTACATCCATTTTATCACATGTTAACCTATGCAAGTTCATTCATCAAGTTTATAGAGATATTGTTCATGTTTTCATGCTTATTGGACTTTCAACTCTTTAATTACGAAAATGCCATTATTGTTATAATTGTCTACTTAGATCATATTTGAATGCTTGATTGCTTGGATTAATGTTTGATTTGGTTGATTGTTATGAATTAGATGATTGATGGTTTGATTTAGACCGAAGATGATTCAAAAGCTAAGAGAAAGGCTCTTGAATCGGGTAAGCTGCTCGTGGCATATGTAGCGGGGTGATGAAGCTCTTATGCGTAGATTTGATGATGTGATGTTGAGATGAGGCTTTGCGAGGATGTGATGAAGCGAGGCAATCATGTGATGAAGACTTGGTCTAATCTAGACGAGATCATTCCAAGCATGTTGATAACTCGGTGATATGATTCGAGTTGAGGATAATGAATGGATATGAGAATAGTCATCGAGGAGGATGGCTAGGAGCCTTGGATAGCATCGTTGTTGAAGGTTCTAGCATGCTCTAAGCAAGAGTACGTTTGGGCAGATTCGATAGTCCCAACGACTAACTGTTGATGGTCGAGTACTCTGGGCAGATTCGATAGTCCTAGGCACGGGTTGCGACGACGTGCGGGAGTTGTGTCTAGAACCGGGGTTTCCATTAGCCCTTGACGGACGGCTGAAAGAATGTGCCGGTCATTCAATTAACGGTGATATCGAAGCAATGATAACAGTGATAGCCAGAGTCATGGATGTTTGGTTGTATCGTCATTCGGACTCGAGAGCGGTATTTTCTAGGTGCTTCTCTGATTTAGGCCTTGGTACTTGGAAAACATCGCCCTTGACTCGAGTGATAGTAGCTTTACTTTAAATTGTATGCTCTGCTATGTTTGCTTCTGCTTAGTGTGTGTCTGGGGGCTATAACTGTAGAAAGAGGTGGAGTGGGAGGGTTGTATTCCTATTCCTTTTCCTTTATGCTCTTTTGGTATGTTGTTAGTTAATCTACTGCTCACTAAGACTGTTGTCTGACTCAAGGCTTTATGTTTTTAATTCTTATTGCCTTGGGCTGTTCGTCAATTTTGGGACGGGCAGACTAGGTAGCAGGTGACAAGTGCTGTTCTCTTCTCACGATGCTGATATCGAAGACGAGCTAGAGGGTTGCATATTATCTTCTTATATGTACTGGATATTCCGCTGTTTTGTATTCTTTGAGAGATATGTAGTGAGGCTTGATGTATTGACTATTTGGATGTTTGTATTCAACTATTATGGAGTTTTATATGATGGCATTTTGTTCTGTAAAGCTTCACTATACATATGTTCTATTGTATTTTGTCCATGCGCTATGAGTAATACGATAGATTCTGTGGTTTAAATCTACCCTGACAATCGTCCATGGTCGCCTGGCACACTTTACAGCGCACTACCTCTAGATTCGGTGCAGGGGTCATGGGCGGTCGTCAAAAATTTGTCTGCATATTTTATTCTGGGTTTAGTATACAAGTTTAAAAGTTTATATAAGTTTGTTTATGAAATATTATATATTCAAAGCTAGGCAGGTTTGGATACAATCTATATTTATGAATGTTAGCTTTATAAAATGTATATATTTGGTATATATAAAAGTGGTATAGATTGGTTGTATACAGGGTCGGTTTATATGTTTAAAGTATTGGTTTCTGAAAGTGTATATACATACAAATTTTATACATTTTGTATTAGCCCGATGGGTCTTATATGTTTACATTACAATTTTAGATACATTAGATGTGTATATATATATTAGCTTATAGGCTTGCAGTATATAGACCTGTAGTGTATATATGTTATAGTATTATTGTTTTAAAAATAGTATGTTAAATAATATTGATTTTTGATCTATAACATATATGTGAGTTTAGTTTTAAATTATATATGGTATGTATTGGGATTTAATATTGATTTGAAAATAAATATATATGTTTTAAATATAAGTTTAAATTGATTTTGAAAATTTATATATATGTATATAATATGGATATTAGTTTCTATTATATCAAGCCAGTTTGACTGTTCTCATCGATTTCTATTTTACCAGTTATATCCGTCGAATTCGTGCCTATTTTGTTTCTCTTTGGAATTCGTGTGTGGATCCACAATTCGCTTCCATTCCCATTGTCTATCTTCTCTAACCTCGAAAGGTGAGCAATCACCCACGATTAATTTTCTTATATTTATTAAATTTGATTTCAATTGAAATGACAATTGAAATATGCTACTGCTAGTTATTTACATTGTTATATATGCCTTTATCAGTATCTATTCACCTGTGACATCTGACACCATTATCTGTTATTTATATTAATGATATATGCCAGTTATGTTATTATCATATCTGTTACCACTCTGCAAGTTCCATGTTAGTATAGAATTCACTATGGGTTGAAATGATACATACCCGAACGGACTTTAGAATAGGAGAAAATCGTTATGGGTTGAAATGATAAACCCAAGCGATTTTCATTGACATTGAATTTGGGATTGCGGGTTGAAACGATATATACCCGTATATATATATATAAATTACGGATTGAAATGATAAATATCCATATCACTTGAGCATAGGATAGAAAATTATATACAGACACTGTTGGTCTATATATATATTTGAAAAATGATTTCTATGGTTTTGAAAAGAAATGTATTATTATAATAAATATTGATTTTAAAGATTTATTAAAGTTGATTTAACAAAGTTGATATATAATATGTTTAAGTATTTATTTAAATTTATATTTTCAAATATAGAGTTTGAAATGATATAGGTTGAAAAGATAATTTAAAATTGATTTGAAAATCTATATTTATTTAAGAATCATACTTAAATAAGTTTGGGTTGAAAATTATTAAATTTGAAATTGTAAAGATATGCTTTATAACCTGAATTTTATTAAAAGTGACTTAAATGAATAATTCAAACTCATATAAATTTAAATGGGATATTTTCTTTATTTAAGCTTGTAAATTGAAGTTGTATTTAGAGGATTTTGAAATAATTAAGTAAATATTTCAAAACTAAATAATAGAAAAGGGAATCGATATATATATATATATAATTATTAGTTTAGTTTTGAAATTATAGAATATATAAAGCTTTGAAATATATTGAAATTGAAATGGTTTATTTAGTGGTTCAAATCTATATTTGAAATCGATAATTTGAAATGGTTTATTAAGAAACCGAATTGAGTTGAAATTTATGAATTGAGATTGAATTAAAATTGAATTTTGGAATTCGAGTTGATTGGGATTGATTTGTGAAATTTGAAGAAGCTATTTTATTATATAAAGTATTTTAAATTATATTTAAACTATTTTATATTATTTTATAAAGTATTTTAATATAACTATTTTTAATATAAACTATTTTAAATATACTAATTATTTAATATAAATTGTTTTAACTTATAACTATTTTATATAAATTATTTTATTTTATAAACTATTTTATTTTATATACTATTATTAATATCTAAACTGTTTGAAGGAAAGTGTTATGATTTCGAAGTGTTATGATTTCCAAAGTTATGAAATTCAAAGTATTATGATTTCCAAAGTATTATTATTTCAAATTGTTGGTTTCGAATGTATTATAACTTTGAAAGTGATATAATTATTGGAAATGGATATATATTTGAAGTGAAAATGATATCGTATTGATCTGGTTTTTGAAATGAAAATGATATTGTAACGACCCGATATTTTCAACCATTCGCATCCACACATGTCGGACTTGAATTGCTCAAAATACCGCGTTGTAAATAAAAATTTGGCAAACTCATCATATACAGTAAATAAATAATCACAGATCACAGACACTAAGTAATATAATGCAGCGGAAACAAAGAAATAGTAGTTCATGAAGCTACTATATAAATACATCAGAGTTAAGTAAGATACAATAGGAATACCAAGATACAACAGGAGTAACAGTATCATAATCAGGTACAACTCAGAATACAACTGGAATCAACTGGATAAAAAAATGAATAGATATCTGGATCTTCAAAGCAAAACTCCAGCTCCAAAGGTGAGTCTCAAATGTTGTATCACTCAGTCTGACCTGACGGTAAAGCAAAACACAAAACACTCGAGTCAGGACATACATACTTATACAATGCAAACCAACTCAAGTGAACTGTAATAAAAGGTACAAGTAACTTAAAGAATGCCTGGGATCGCCAATTCTTTAAGGATCCGTTAAACTATCTACTATGTAGTAAAATTCGCTATTATAATAATGTCTAATAATAAAATAAACATACTTTTTAATAGCGTCAAGTGGTTACCCATATAGCCCTTAACACGTAATAGTCCCAGTAGTCTATCCAGTATTAGCATACTCCCAAAATGGGGGCTACCCTCGATACTCCATAGGCTACGGGAGAAATCAAAACGCGTAGTAAAGCTCGATATGGTAGGTGACATGGCACACAAGGCAATGCCAGGGTAGATATACCAATTACGCATCCGGACCGGTGGTGACGCATATCAGCCACTACCGCCCACCTCGAACAACACTCCCAAATCAAGGGGTGCACCCAATCAATCACAAAGTAATAGAATGGTATCGAAGAAGTGTGTCCGATCAGAGGTGCTACCTCATTGGCCCATCGATCACTCCTGTTTTAGCCACCTTATGCCAACTCACGGGAGTTGGGTCCACACATATACCTTAGGATCGTCGCCACCATCCTACTTCATTCTGGAAACTCCACCATGTACACAGTTGTTAAAGTGGTTTTCGGTATAGACAAAGAGTATGTCCATATCCGATCCCGGTCTCTTTAACAACCAATCGTTATTATAACTCGTGGTAATAAATTTCAAAATAGTTTAGGTTTCAAATCAAAATACATCCTTTAAAACATTTCAAAATCATATCATTTATTTCAAAATAATACATACTTTCAAACCCAAAACATATCCATTTCAAAACCAATTCAATAATATATCATTTCCATTTCAAAACCAATTCAATAATATATCATTTCCATTTCAAAAAATCAAGCAATAATATATCATTTAAATTCCAAACTAAATCAATATATTTCTTTCAATTTATTTAACTTGAAATATTCTTTTAAATCATATTAAACCAAACCACCTTATAAAGTCATATCCTTGAATCTTCAATTTCAACAAGTTTCAAATTAATATATATTTAAAGACAATTCTTAATTAAATACAATTCCAATTAATTTCATTTCCAAACCATAGTACTTTCAAAGTCATAGCAATTCTGAAACCAAACTTTTTGAAACCAAAATACTTGGAAATCATAACACTTGAAATATTTTCATTATGACCTCATAATACTTAGAAATATCATAATACTTCTAAATTAATATTCATTACCAAAGTTATAACATTCTAAGTTCATTCATTCAATTATACCAATTTCAAACATTGTATTAACTCATAAATTTCAAAGTGGTATATATTCAAATCAAAATAATTCATTTACGCCATTTAAATATGAAGTCATTATACTTACAAATCAAATATTCAATTCCCAAAAATTTATCCTTTTCTGAGCTCATTTATTCACTTAAATACTTCAAACAATTAAAATTTCAGCTTTCGCAGCACTTAGAAAATGCTACGGTAAGTTACATTTTAAAACAATTCATTTCGGCAAAGACAACATTTAAAAACTATTGCAATAGTTCAGTTTTAGTTGAAAAAAAGTTCAATTCAGAAAAGACAGCATTCACAAAACTGTTGTAATAGTTCAGGGTTCTATTTAAAGATTTTAATTCAATTCAGCAAAGACAGCACTTGCAAAGTGCTGTGATAGCCCTTAGTTAAATTTCCTTTTAGTTTACTTCTGTAACTACAACACTTACAAAGTGCTGCAAATTCATTTAGTTCAGATTTTAGTTCATTTCCAGAAACGATGGCATTTTTGAAGTACTACTAAATGAATTTCAGCCATAAATAAACTTTAATTTAAATCATTTTCACTTTATTAAATCATTTTAAAAACCAAATTTAAATCAAAATATCAAAATTTACATTTTTAAAAATACTTAAAACTTCCAGAAAAATATATAAAATAACCACGGGTCTGTATAATATTTTCTAACCTAGGTCAAGTGATACTGATAATATATCATTTCAATCCGTAATTTACAAAGAAAAATCCGGGTTCTATCATTTCAAACCCGCAATACCAAGTTAAATAAAAATAAATAAAATCACTCAGACCTATCATTTTAGCCCATAATGATTTTCCCTTATTCTAAAGTCCGTTCGGGTATGTATCATTTCAACCCATAGCGATTCTATTCTACAGGGAACTTGCAGTGTGATTAACAGAAATAAATAAACAATAAAATAAAATAAAATATAACAGATGATGTGACAAGTTAATAACAGGGTTTAACATCATATAATAAACACCACAGGCAGGTATAACATAATATAATTATCTCTACACTTTCACTTGCTATCAATTCACAGTTATATAAGTATGAATGTCAGGTGTGATTACTCACCTCTATAAAGTTGGAGTTCACAAACAAAACACTCAAACAGAAAACTGGAAAGCACGAAAGCACGACTAGATTTGGATGGAGAAGAGAGCCAAGCTATTGATCTTGTAACAACCAAATAAAATAAAACAAATATAACTATATAGATTCAACACAAAACATACTATGAAACAATTTGAATTTAAGAGCAACAGTGAACAAAATACTTTGGCCATGCTTTCATCAACAAAGTGATTGACCTAGGGGTCTTGTAGTCTCGGCCATAACATAGTTTTGGTTCAGGTTTGGACATAAAAAGGCATGGCTACAAGGAATAGGAAGTGGTAGAGGTTACATAACATGAATGCAAAGGGGCAAGCATAAGAGGAAGGTTTTGGTTCATCACTTTGGCTCGGCTACATGGGTCTATGGGCTCGGCCATTCGTGCTACAGATCTAGACAGAGGTAAGACTGAGAGTAAATGGTCATATCATGGTGGTGGTGGAGCATGGGGAGGTGGCCAAGGCAATCTAAGGTGATGGTGATGAAGACTAGGCTTAGTTAGGGATGTTTTAAGGAGTTTGCAACATTTTTGTGCAGTTTTTGGTCATGGGGAAGGTATGGCCAGATCTGGTCAGAGGAAGAGGAGGTGATGGTGGAGTCTAAGGCCAAGCAAAGCTTAGAGGAAATCAAGGAAAAAACATGGAAAAACAATAGGAAAATAAGAAGAAAAATTAAAAGGGAGAAGAGGCCATTGCTTACATTTTTTCCAGATCTGAAGTGCCTTGCAAAAATGAAGATGGGTAGAGATTTTTCACATGATATAAGCAGCTAGGAATCAAAGAAATAAACGGCAGCAAATATTGAGGAGTTATGGTATGAAATCAATGGATGGAAAGCTAAAGAGGCAATAAATCAAAACGTAACATATGCCTCCACTTAAAAATAGATAACGTATCCTAATTGATGTGTTACCTATATATTAAAGAAAGGTGTATACAAGAAGCTTTTAGAAACCAATAAATACAATAACGTTAAATAAATACCCTTTAAAGATATTCCTTTAAAATCAAAAACATATATATATTGAAACTAGACTTAAAATTTCAAACAAAATGCAATTAACATTGGAAAATTATAACAACCCTTCTAAACAAATAAAAAGTCAAGTAAACAAAATAAATGCTGAACAAAATAAAGTGGAAATGAAAATAAAATAAGGTTTTAAGAAAATAGAAAAATAAGTAAAGAATTACTTTAATTAATTGAAACTAGAAATTAAAAATTGTAAACAAAATACAACTGACATTAGAAAATTTCAATTACACTTTTTAAAATGTTTTAAAACTAAAATATTTATACATAACATCATGATACACATGTAAACATAAATTAGAACATGACATGACAACAAAATATTATTTATATAAAATTAAAATAACAATTTTGTTAAATATAACAAATTACATCCAATAGTGTAAAAGGCATAACTTTCACAACATTAATCAGATTTCAATGAAACGAAAAGCAGTATGTTAACCCCTAAATTTCTACGACTTATGGCCTTACGACTTATGGCCTCATGACTTATGAGCTGTACGACTCATGGACTTACGAGATAAGGAGTCTACGACTCATGGTCCAGATGGTTCAGCGAGTCAAGATCTGTACGACTCATCAGGTTTATGATTCATGGAAACGTACGACTCATAGGTCTCACGACTCATCAGACTTGGAAACGTACGACTCATAGGTCTCACGACTCATCAGACTTGGAAACGTATGACTCATAGGTCTCACGACTCATCAGACTTGGAAACGTACGACTCATAGGTCTCATGACTCATCAGACTTGGAAACGTACGACTCATAGGTCTCACGACTCATCAGACTTGGAAACGTACGACTCATAAGGTCTTACGACTCATAGGGCTTACGACTCATCAGACTTATGACTCGTAAAGACGTACGACTCACAAGGACATACGACCCATCAGGTCTTACGACTCATGGTGCGTACGACTCATTAGGCTTACGACTTAAAGGCTATCGAGACTGGAATCCAATGCCCTTGCCTGTACCATTTTGATCTGGTGAGTCGACTACGACTTAACACTTGTCTTCCAACTAAGCCGCCAGATGAACCCAATATAGCGCCCACGAGACATCTTAAGTCGAGGACGAGTCACGACTTACCATGAGTCGGTCACGACTTACCATGAGTCGGTCACGACTTACCATGAGTCGGTCACGACTCATGACTTGGCCAAATCGAGAGCTCAGAAATCTGCTCCTATAAATAGGCCACCACTTCCAACATGAGGATGACTTTTGGCAAATCATTTCTACAGCGCTGTTACTCCATCGAACTCTTCATTCATTCAGTAATCAAGGATCCTTCAAGCATTCACGACACTACAACAAGCTTCGAGAGAAATTCCTTACATTCGAGATGGATTCATCGAGTTTCACCGTCGAAGATTGAGCTAGTAGTCTAGATTGTTTCTTGTGATCGAATTGTACTGTTTCTTGAAGAGATTTGTATCAAATTATAACCGAATCAGCAATAAGAGACTATAAAGTGGACGTAGGCTCAATTACGGGCCGAACCACTATAAATCTGTTGTTCAGTTACTGCGTTTCTGCTATTTTCCTGCTTAATTTCTGTTCCCGTCACACGGGTGGTGCTTTCACGATCTTATTACACACACCGGGTGTTATCGTTCATATTTTAACGTTAACATTTTGGTGCTTTCACTGAGAACCCAACTCAGGCTACCACTCACCATTGCTTCACACAAGTTTGTTGAAAAGATTTCCTACAGAACTAGAAGTCTATCAGACATAATGGCTCCTGGAAGGAAACGAAAGGTTGTCAGATCTGAAAATGTTCATGATGATACCGCCACCTCTGCTTCACCAAGTCAAGCAGATCCAAGCGTCGGGGTGACGTGAGAGGAGCTAGACGCTGCTGTATCCGGACTATACCAGCAGATTGAGACTCAAAACAATCTGATGATGGAAAAACTGAACGCTCTGCTTGGTGCCAACCAAAGACCAGTGGGTAATGAAGAAAACACCGCTGATGCCCTTCGCAACTCCGAAGGGAGCAATATTCCTCAGGGGGGATCAGGTGCTGCTGAAGGGGCACCCCTCCGAGCTGAAGGATCTAGACCATCGCCAATTTTCCACGAAAATCTGCCCGGGCAAACATCTGAGAAAATGGCAGAAGTCTACTCCGCAAAATCTTTGAACAATGAGGAATATCTTTCTGGCATGATCAAGCAAATAATGAAAGAGAGCATGCAGAGAGGTGAAGATGAGAGTGAATGGTGATTCGCGCCAAGCAAGACTCCATTTACCGAGAAAATTCTAAAGGCTGAATCTCCTAGAAAATTTGTTCCCCCCACCATTCCTGCTTATCGGGGAACAAGTGATCCAAACCAATTCTTGTATAAGTATGATTGGCACATGACTGGTGCGAGAGCAACTGATGAAATCAAGTGCCGGTATTTCCCAGTATATTTGGAAGGAGTGGCACTTCTCTGGTTCACCAAACTTCCTGTCCGATCAGTAGATCAGTTTTCCGATCTGACTAGAAAGTTTAAAGATCAATTCAGGCTATACGCTTCAAAGGCAAAGGACATAATGCCATTATCCAGTCTTGAACAGAATCCGGGAGAACCTATTAAATCATTCCTGAACCGTTTCAATATAGCTCTGGCGGAAGTTGATAACGCAGAGCCACGGATGATCTTGACCTATTTGATGCGTGCTATCGACAAATCGAGCGAATTTGGAAAATGGCTGAAGATGAAAGAGCCAAATTCTCTCGAGAAATTCTACAAGAAAGCTGATGAATTCATACGCTTGGAAAATCTTCCAGCATCAATGAAGGTGGTGGCAACAAAGGTGGAAAATAATACTGCCGCTTCGGAAAAGAAAGATTCCGGAGGTCAGAAAAGGGAAAATCACGAGGGGAAGAAACAAAAGGACATAAAGAAACCTCGCTTCTTCAAGCCCTCAGATTTCACTCCATTGACCGACACTCTGGAAAATATCTTCTTCGCCACTAAAGATGCTGTGGATTATCCCAAACCGGCTGAGATAAAATCGGGAAAGGGCGCTATGAGAAATGGAAAGTTCCGTCGTTTTCACAACCAACCTGGTCATGATACCAATGACTGTCGTCACTTAAAGAGCTTAATTGAAGAACTATTGAGAGAAAACAAGCTGCAACAATATGTCAAGAAAAACAGAAGTGATCCATCTTCGTCTACTCAGAAACAACAAACCTCTAATCAGCCGTCAGGCTCAAGTAAAGGTGCTGCGGCACAAGAATCTGAGAGGCCCGTTATCAACGTCATTTCAGGGGGCCCACACCCAGCAGGCAAAAGCTGGGGTGAGATGGAACGATATGCTCACGCTTTAAAGTATATCCCGGCAGAAGAAGATGTTTTTGCTGTAGAAAATACAGTACCCCTAAAACAGCAAAAGATTTCAGATAATGATATTTTGTTCAAGGCTAGGGATTCTATTGGTATTGAAGCTCCCACCATAGACCCCTTAGTTATCTCTGCAGGAATTGGGCCAGCAATAGTAAGACGAGTACTCATTGATTGCGGTGCTTCCTGCAATATACTTTTCAAGAAAACATTTGACCAGATGAAGATCCCAATGACCGACGTTCAGGCTTCATCACAAAAGATCGTTGGTTTCACTGGGGAACCACAACAACCAATCGGAACTGTCGATTTGTTCGTGGAACTTGGTGAAGGGCAGAAAAGGGTAACTCGAAAACAAACCTTTGTGATTGTTGATGGATTTTCTGCCTACAATGCTTTCCTAGGCAGGCCAGCTCTAGCTGCATTCAAGGCCATTTTGGCCCCGTGGTGCTTAACTATGAAGTTTCCTACAGAAAATGGTGTTGGTGTCATCAAGGGAGATCAAAATGCTGGACGTGAATGTTATCTTATAGAGCTTCGAGAAGCCAGAAAGAGAGAGATGGGTAAAGATGCAGCAGCTCCCCTCCGCATCAAAAACCCAACCTTATAGCAAATACAGGGTGGCCCCTGCACTGGTGAGCATAGTGGTGCAAGGCGAGAAATGGACCCCAGAAAATCCAGTGCAGAGGAAAATAGAGTGGTGCCTGTGGAAGTTACGGTACCAATACCTGTCGACTCCAAAGACCCAAATAAAGTACTTAATGTGGGTTCGCAACTAAGTACAACAGTTCAAAATACACTGATATCATTTCTAAAAGCAAATCTGGACGTGTTCGCTTGGTGTCATGCTGATATGTGCGGAATCTCTCCAACAATTGCTGTTCACACTCTGAATGTCGATCCGAAATTCACACCAGTAAAACAGAAAAGAAGAACTCAAGGTCCAGAAAGATCAGCAGCTTTAAAGGAAGAAGTAGATCGCCTCTTAGAGAATAATTTCATCAAAGAATCCACTTATCCAAATTGGGTTTCAAATCCAGTACTGGTTAAGAAGGCAAATGGAAAGTGGAGAGTATGCATTGATTTCTCAGATCTGAACAAAGCTTGCCCCAAAGACTGCTTCCCGTTGCCTAGAATCGATCAACTAGTAGATGGGACGGCTGGACATGAGTTGTTATCTTTTATGGATGCCTATTCCGGATACAATCAGATTATGATGAATGAACCAGATCAGGAGGACACAAGCTTTATTACAGATGTGGCACTCTACTGTTACAAAGTCATGCCATTCGGGTTAAAGAATGCAGGGGCAACATACCAAAGACTTGTCAACGCTATGTTCAAGCCACAGATCGGCAAAACAATGGAAGTCTATGTTGATGATATGTTAGTAAAGTCAAAGAAAGCAGTAGACCACATGGATCACTTGGCAGAGATGTTCTCAATTCTTCGGAAGTACGGAATGAAGCTCAATCCATTGAAATGTTCATTCGGAGTAGAGTCTGGGAAATTCCTGGGTTTCATTGTGAGTGCTAGGGGCATCGAGGCCAATCCTGCTCAAATCACAGCTCTAAGAGAAGTTAAAGCCCCTAGAACAAAGAAAGAACTGCAAAGTCTCAATGGAAAGGTTGCCGCTCTTAGTCGCTTCATTTCCAAGGCCACAGACAAATGCATTCCCTTCTTTGATGCTCTAAAGAAAGGAAAGAAAAATTTCGAATGGACTCCTGAATGTCAGAATGCTTTCGATCAACTGATTCATCATATGAGAACTCCTCCGGTCCTCTCCAAGCCTAGTGATGGTGAAGACCTCTTCATCTATCTGGCAATTTCATCCCATGCTTTGAGTGCAGCACTCGTACGAGAAGATATGAAAATACAACGTCCGGTTTACTACATCAGCAAACGGTTCGCTGGGGCTGAGATGAATTATTCAAAGATAGAAAAACTTGCTTATTGTCTGCTAATCGCTTCCAGGAAATTGAGGCCCTATTTTCAATCTCATCCTATCAAGGTCCTGACTGATCAGCCTTTGAAGCAAGTCCTGTATCGTCCTGAAACTTCGGGTCGTCTCTTGAAGTGGAACATAGAACTCAGCCAATATGACATCACTTACCATCCCCGAAGAGCAATTAACGGACAAGCTTTAGCAGATTTCATTGCGGAATCCACTGACAAAGGTGACAGTAAGGAAGAAACAACTGACTGCATTCTGGTACAATGGAAGTTGTATGTTGATGGCTCGAGAAATGATTATTGTTCTGGGGCAGGAGTTGTGCTCGAAACTCCCGAAGGACGATCACTATGTTATGCATTGAGACTGGAATTTCCTTCGACGAACAATGAAGCAGAATATGAAGCCCTTATTGCCGGATTGAAAATCGCCAAGGAATTAAATATCAAAGTGATACAGATTTTCAGCGATTCTCAGCTCATTGTTTGCCAGGTGAAGAAAGAATTTCAAGCCAAAGGAGGAAATTTGCCTGCATATTTGACAAAAACTTCCGAACTCCTCAATGATTTAGATCACTACTCAATAAGCCACATACCCCGAGAGGAAAATATGAAGGCGGATTCTTTAGCAAAGTACTCAAGTTCCGGAGAAGCTCAATTACTAGGATTAGTTCCTGTAGAAGTTCTGTCAGCTCCAAGCATTGATGAAATGGATGTTGATTGGATTATGACTACGTCTCAAGAGCATGAATCATGGATGACTCCAATCAAAGAATACTTACTCAGTGGTTCCTTGCCAGAGAGTTCTAAGGAACGTCGAAAATTATTAAGAAAAGCATCGAGGTATATAATTCAAGATGGCCGATTATACAGGCGGGGATTTTCAACCCCACTACTCCGATGTGTAACTAAGGAAGAAGCCAAGACAATCTTAACAGAGGTGCACGGAGGAGAATGCGGAGACCATTCAGGAGGTCAAACACTTGCAAAGAAAATTCTCCGATATGGATACTTCTGGCCGGATATCAATCGAGATGCTGCAACTTTTTCCAGGAAATGTGACAAATGCCAACGATTTGCAAAAATCCCAAGAGCACCCTCCACTGAACTCACACAAATGGTCAGTCCATGGCCATTTTCCATTTGGGGGATAGACCTAATTGGACCATTACCGATCGCCAAATCAGGAATTAAATATGCTATTGTTGCCGTTGATTATTTCACCAAGTGGGCTGAAGCTGAACCTTTGGCCACCATCACTTCTAAAAAGATGATAAATTTTGTAACGAAGAATATCATTTGCAGATATGGTGTGCCACAGAAGACAATCACCGACAATGGCACTCAATTTGAAAGTGAAGAATTCCAGGATTTTTGCAAACGGTTCAGAATTCGAAAAAGCTTCTCAGCAGTGGCTCATCCGCAGGCAAATGGGCAAGTGGAAGCAGTTAACAAGATCATCAAGTCAACTATCAAAAAGCAACTTGAAAAAGCAAAAGGTGGTTGGGTTGATAAGCTTCCATTAGCACTATGGGCGTACAGAACTACTCACAAAACTGCGACTGGGCACACTCCATTTTCACTGGCATACGGATCTGAGGCAATGATTCCATTAGAAGTGGAGGTTCCTTCACATAGAAGAGTTCATTTCAATGAAACCGAAAATGAAAAACTGCAACTTGAAGCGTTTGATTTTATTGATGAGAAAAGAGAGGAAGCTAGGCTCAGAGTTTCAGCTCATCAGCAGAGAATAGCCAGGCATTTCAATTCCAAAGTTCGCCAACGTAGCTTTGAAATCGGAGACTTGGTTTTGAAAAGGATCATGACAGCAACTGGTGTGTTTGGGCCAAACTGGGAAGGGCCATATGTCATAGGCACTAAACTTCTTGATGGCACTTTCAAACTCATAACTGTTGAAGGAGATCCAATTCCAAGGGCCTGGAACAACAACCATTTGCGTCCTTACTTTACTTGAAAAGAGCTCTGCTCAAAATTGTAAAATGATGATGAGTGTATCAGTTGTATTGTGAAACATTGTAAATCAGTGTAAATGAATGAAAGCTATAAAGTGGACGTAGGCCCGATTCTTGGCTGAACCACTATAAATCTTGTGTTCTTTACTATTTCATAATGCCTGTTTTATTTCGATATCTAAATACTTTAAATGTATCGCTAAAATATCGATTCAAAATTGCAGGACATTATAACAAGGCTTGCTCATCACAAAGCTAAGCGACCTCCATAAATCAGCTATTACACAAAAACCAAGCCACAAATTTTTTTTTTTCCAAACTCAAATCCCAAGCAAGGAAAACTTCACATAAAAAGTTGGCGACTCCATTGTGACAAACCTTCGTTCACTAGTCGAGATTGTCGCTATGAACAGACATCCAACTAGATAACTTGCGTTTGTCTCGTGGAGTCATTCAACTGTGAAGTCCACTCCCACGGATAAAGCAATTTACTTGTAAGAGGAAAAGAAGAAGATGTGCTTGGGAACGATAGTTAGAGATCACTAACAGGCAGATGATGAGAGAAAGTTGCCAAGCAAACAAAGAAGTAGACAAAGGGAGGTATGCCTCTCAACAGGAAGGCCGAGAGATCCACTAAAGGGACGCCTTCCCAATCGGAAGGAACAAGACCCTCGCTAACTGGTCGTGATGCATCCGACCAGATAGCGTATGTCCGCCCCGTGGATCCACTCGCCCCTGGGACGCAACCTACCTGGCACACCAACCAACCAAAGCCCTCTAACGAGGCACGCCAATAAAAGGGAGTGCTTTACTCAATCAAAAAGATCAGTGGGACTACCAAAGGGGCACCTTGTTAGTGAATTGCGATCGTTTGTGCAAGCAAACATCCAATCAAGCAACTTGCGTTTGCCCCGTAGACCTCTGACCATGAGAAAGTAACTTCCAGGCAATCAAAAGCCCTTTTCGGAGGCACACGCCCTCTTCGGAGGCACAAGCCCTCTTCGGAGGCACGAGCCATCTTCGGAGGTAAAAGCCCTTTTCAGAGGCACATTTCACCAGGGTAAAAGTGCAAAATGCTTCTCTTCGGAGACCCCCTTCACTCGAGTAGAAATACAAAAATTGCTTCTCTTCGAAGACCAAAACTGCTTCTCTTCGGAGACCAAAACTGCTTCTCTTCGGAGACCAAAACTGCTTCTCTTCGGAGACCAAAATCGCTTCTCTTCGGAGACCAAAAGACCTCTTCAGAGGCGTACTTCACCTTGCTTGAAGTACCGAAAATAAACCCTTTACTGGGGCACAAAAATCAAAACCTTCTTCAGAAGCTCATTTCACTGTGCAGGAAAATTCACTTTCAAACAAATAAAAGTGATCATTCCCAGAAGTCGAAGTGTTCTTCAGGAAGAAAAAGAAAATAAAGATTTCTCCAAAGACAAGATATACTCTATTAAAAGCAAAATAATTCTTCCCTGAAAAAGTGGAAAGTTATTCCCTAAAATAAGAGTATCGGTCTTGTGAAAGCAAGAAATATTACAATATACTTGTGGTATGGGGGCAGCATTATACAATTCAGTTACAAGTAATAAAAGTAATATACAAGCGACATACCACAAGTTCATTGCAATATCACGTAATAAAGATGTGGAGTAAATGCGTTCTTGAAACACAGACAAAAAGTTTGTACAAATAGAAAGAATCGTTTACTCTACACTTCAAATGAAAAACAGATGTATTCCTACATACACAAGGATTTGTACAAGAAAAATATCTATTTATTTCAACACTATGAGAATTTTTTTTACATTGTACAGGTTACAAAAAGAAGCGGAGACCGGTATCCGCAAAATCCCCGGTCAATACATGCAAAGAGCAAAAAATAATAAGTAGAAAATCCAGCTTGATTATTCCTTCTTCTCACCACCTTTGGAGCCCTTTCCCGGCCTAATGACTAGCTTTTGAAGTCGTTGTGAACGGGTAGGGGCAGAAAGAGAAAGCGGTGCGGCCAGATCAACTACTGCTTCATCTTCAGTGGAAGTCTTCTTCTTCTTCCTTACAGCACGCTTCCCCTTCCTCTTTGAAGAAGACTCGCTCCCCGGAGTAGCAAGCAATGTTGAAAGCTTCGTGTCGTCATCAAGAGACCGCTCCGGGGTCTTCTCAATGTCTTCAAAATCCTCCGCCTTCTGTTCCTGAGAAGCAGCCGGATCATCCAAGCCTTGAAGAGCTTCGATTTTCTCTGCCTGTGATCCCGGTTGGGAAGCAGAAGGAGGAGTAATTTGGGAAGACGGAGGAACGGCAATCGAAGGAGTGAAAGCTTGTGTAGTGCTTGGTGCCTCCGCTGTAGAAGAAAAGAAGTTAAAATCAGCATCCCCCGAAAATAAAGAAGGCATCGGTTCATCAAAGTTTAAGTAACAAGTAAGAAGGTCATCGAATTCGGCTAAGTCAAATGACTGGTTCATTAGACCCGAGACGACACCAAGAGTACCTAGAGGAGTTGGCTTTGCAAGATCCACCTCAAACTTCTCGGCTTCAATATCATCCAGTGCCTCATCTTCAGTAGGAGTAGTTGCAGTTTCCTGGGCAACTTTAGCTAGTTGTAAAGAATGAGAGCTGGAATCTATAATATTAACGTCGGCTGAAGTGGAAGTTTGAACGGGGGCAGTTAAAGGAGCTTCTTCTTTTGGAGGCTCTTCTCCCGTTGTTTCAGCTCGTACTTTGGCAAGTTGCTCCTTCCCCTTAACAAGAGCGGCACGATCCTCATCATTGAGATAGCGCTCCTCAAGTTCCAGCTCATTATAGCCGGCCCCGCCAAGCATATCCATCGCGACTTCCCACACTTCAGCCAATGTAATTTCATAATCGGGACCAAGAAAGGAGAGGCTCCCACGACCCAGAACGCTGTGTAAATAAAAGTCGAATAAGGTAGAGCTGATGTCTGCTTTCGTCGCCTCATGTGATTGCTCAGCCGCTTCCTTTTCGGCAACGGCAGCAACCCGGCCAGCGGTAGCCTCATCGCGCTCTGCCTCAACTTTAGCAAGTCGAGACTTTAGTAACTCAATCTCTACATTCTGAGAGGTGACTTTTTCCCGCAAATCGGTGTTTTCTGTGCGGTATTTCTCAGTAATATGCTGTTCGGCGGCAAGTTTCATTTCAACATCTCTCTGTGCAGCATGTGCATCCCGCACTTGTTTCTGAAAGACTTCTTCTTTTTTAGTATGAGATGCAGAAGAAGAGGCAAGATCTTCCTTAAGTTTTTTAACCTCGGACTCAAGTTTTGCATAACCATCAGCAATATTTGTCATCTCGAGATTATGCTGTTTGCAAATTTTGTCCCACTCTGCCTTGTCGTTTTCCATAGTCAGCATTGCCTCAAGGTTTGCACGATTAACCCTTTGGAGTTCATCGACAAGCTTCTGCCACTGCGACATCCTCTCGATATCAAGCCTGACTGCGTTAAGACTGCTAAGCATGTCTGACTTATCAATCGGAACTAGGTCCAAGTCAAAGCGCACCCCTTTTAGGCACCAATTCGGAAAACGGCTCTGAAGTGTTGGGGGGTCATCCTTGACTTGATATTGCGGTCTATTAATGATAGTCTGAATATCAGATTTCTTCAGAGGAGGAGAGCTGGCCAGAATATCGGAAGGAATGGGAGCGTCAGTCTTTTCAGAAATTTCAGACGCGTCAATCGGTTTAGATCGTTTGCTCGGTTCATCGGCAATCTGAGTTTTTCCCTTATCATCGTAAGACTTCCGCTTATGAGAGTAGTCACTCCTATGCGAAGAGTCGTATCGCTCGGCATCTTTCCTTCTTTGCCACTGATCGTAATCCCGCTTCTCCTGGGCTTTCCTTCGAGCCCTCTCTTCATCTGTTTCTTTTGGGGTATCAAGGTACTTCCTGAAGTCATAGGTGCCGCGGCCTCCACGGTACTTGAACGAGTCATAATATGAACCTGTACGTCCCATTGGAGAACCTGAAAGCAAAAAAGGAGTAAAGTTTAGAGATTTCCAGGAGAAAGAGGATAAATGATTATAAGTGCTGGAAAATCCTAAGTGTGTGTGGCGTGCAAGCTACATGCGTCAAACTACAGACCACGCTTTAGTGTGGAAACAGAGACGACTGGCGTAGTAGGCGTCCGGGTTTGTTTAAAGGTAGAAGTCGCCTCGACAACGGGAGAAGTTTCTTTTGGATTGTTATCCCCAAAAAGCTCTCGAGAAGTTATCATGATATCGCTCAAGCCATCAAAGGTGTCATCACCCAGGAGTTCAGCAGACTTCTCTTTCTCAACCTCTGTATCAATGGATTTCTCAGGAGCTCGAGGATTCTCTTCCTCCTCAGTAATTGGGGTAAGCGCCGACTTGCTGACTAACCCTACGACATTGATGGATGCGGAACATTTTACCAAAGCAGCCTCCACGACAGGTGCTTCTGATGCAGTTTCTTCTACAGAAGCTGGGGCATTCAAGTCCACCGCTTGGGAATCTGAGGCAGCTAATGTTTCCGCATCAGAACTCGAGATTTCATGAATTTGAGTCGATCTAGAAGGATGTAAAAGTCCAAACTGGTGGAGAAACTCATCTTTCAACAAAAATTTTACATCCCGTTCTTCAATCGGAACAGCCATGAGCTTCTCCAGAGTTTGTTTATGACTAGGATCCCTAGAGGGAGACAGGAGCGCTGAAATGAGAAAGCAAAGTTAAACACTTAGTGATTCGGACTGCAAGATACTCAGAGAACAAGGAGAAGAAAGGATAGGCATTCTTACTTCCTTCTCTCCACACGGCATAAAAACCAGGGGGACAGCGAACATAAAAATACTGAGTCAAAAACCCGTGAGCAGTATCAGGGAGGCCGACAACCAGTTTGCGATTCCTGGCACTTCTTATAACAATGATCGAAGGATGATCTTTGATTCTGACGAAAGAGCATAGATAACAGATTTCGTCAACACTGGGGAGACGATCAAGCGTTCTACCGAATAGTACGCATAGCCCCATTAGAACAGCATAACCATTGGGGTGTAATTGGAATGGAGCGATTGCCAGTTGGCGGAGAAGGTGTTGAAGAAAGTTGTTGAAAGGAGGAATGGCTCCGCACGAGCACATTTGTCGGTTGACTGCCACAAAGCCAGAAGGCGCTACATCAGCAGTGTTGTTCTTCTCAGGAAGGATAGCGTCGTCCTCAGCAATGCCAAATTGAGTGCATAACTGCCGAAAAGTTTTGTATAATAGAGTGGAAGATGATCTCTCTGGGGGATTGACTAAAGGAGCTGGAATGAGAATGGACTCTCCAGTCTGAACTGTTACATCTCTTTGTTGAGAAGCCATTCTACACAAGCAACTGGATATTCAAATATGAAGGTGCACGTTTCCTAAATAGTGTGAAGTGTTGTGCAAAACTAGTAAAGATAACAAATAAATACAAGCTGGAATTAAGTTAGTCGGTAATTGATCGATTATCAAATTTCAGGGCTTGTTAATTTAAAAGTTCAAGTACGGCATTAGTGCAAACCAAACATTTTCAGTTGATTAGTTCAATGTTGCTTTAATACTTTGCTTGAACTTGTTGATTTAAAGCACTTCATTCACACAATCTATTTATGTTAATTATCTTTTATTGACTAATCTGTCACTTGATGTGGGCAGTCGATGACAATATATTTGTCCCAATTTTCTGTGAATATTGTATTAGACAGGTTATTAGTTTGCAAGCTAGAATGATCTGTGGGAAAATGCAGCAGTTCAGAGTTCATGTAAAGCTTAAGTCATGAGTCGCTAACGACTTATATTCAAAGCTCATCCACGGCAGTTCAAAACTCATACAAGGTCTAAGTCATGAGTCGCCCACGACTTATGTTCTGACTCGTCTACGACTTAAGGGTTATAGGGCAGGTTAGCAGTACTTCAGGTCTTAAGTCGTGAGAAAAAGAGAGGCTACAGTCCAAAGCGGCATAAAATCGTAAGTCCTGAGTCGTCTACGACTCAAGAATTATGTCGTAGGGGGCTTGACTCGTGAGTCGTATGAAGCTACTGAACCATGGCCATGCCAGCACCTCCCTTGATTTGAACCCATCGACTTTTCTTCTAACCCATCTTCATCCAAACCCGATAACCTCTCAATCAAACTACTATCCTTATCCCCATTCCACAACACCATTAACCTCGCCAACCTAGTCCATTAACGCCTGAAGCGCAGTAACCCTACATCTCCATCGCCTCATTCATCTAAAGATGAAATCGAGCAAAATCAAGCTCATGAACTACCGGTAGGGAAGAATTCACAACAAAGCATTGCACGAGGGGATGGTTTAGGTATGGGGGGGAGAGTTCACGAATCAATGACGATTAAAGGTCGAGGATGGATCAGAAGCACTTACGCAGTGAAGAATCGAGAATCGAATTGATTGATTGATAGAAAAGGATGAAATTGCCTTGAGAAAGCTTGAAGGAACAGCAATGGCGAGTACGACTCAGAATATAAGTAATGGATAGAGGAAACGACTCAAGCATTTTATACCATTGGGCAGCGGAACACGAAGAGGCATATACGAGTTAAGATGAGTCGAAGCACACGACCTACGACTTAGGCGTGTACTTCGAGGGGCAAATGTTAACCCCTAAATTTCTACGACTTATGGCCTTACGACTTATGGCCTCACGACTTATGAGCTGTACGACTCATGGACTTACGAGATAAGGAGTCTACAACTCATGGTCCAGATGGTTCAGCGAGTCAAGATCTGTACGACTCATCAGGTTTATGATTCATGGAAACGTACGACTCATAGGTCTCACGACTCATCAGACTTGGAAACGTATGACTCATAGGTCTCACGACTCATCAGACTTGGAAACGTATGACTCATAGGTCTCACGACTCATCAGACTTGGAAACGTACGACTCATAGGTCTCACGACTCATCAGACTTGGAAACGTACGACTCATAGGTCTCACGACTCATCAGACTTGGAAACGTACGACTCATAAGGTCTTACGACTCATAGGGCTTACGACTCATCAGACTTATGACTCGTAAAGACGTACGACTCACAAGGACATACGACCCATCAGGTCTTACGACTCATGGTGCGTACGACTCATTAGGCTTACGACTTAAAGGCTATCGAGACTGGAATCCAATGCCCTTGCCTGTACCATTTTGATCTGGTGAGTCGACTACGACTTAACACTTGTCTTCCAACTAAGCCGCCAGATGAACCCAATATAGCGCCCAAGAGACATCTTAAGTCGAGGACGAGTCACGACTTACCATGAGTCGGTCACGACTTACCATGAGTCGGTCACGACTTACCATGAGTCGGTCACGACTCATGACTTGGCCAAATCGAGAGCTCAGAAATCTGCTCCTATAAATAGGCCACCACTTCCAACATGAGGATGACTTTTGGCAAATCATTTCTACAGCGCTGTTACTCCGTCGAACTCTTCATTCATTCAGTAATCAAGGATCCTTCAAGCATTCACGACACTACAACAAGCTTCGAGAGAAATTCCTTACATCCGAGATGGATTCATCGAGTTTCACCGTCGAAGATTGAGCTAGTAGTCTAGATTGTTTCTTGTGATCGAATTGTACTGTTTCTTGAAGAGATTTGTATCAAATTGTAACCGAATCAGCAATAAGACTATAAAGTGGACGTAGGCTCAATTACGGGCCGAACCACTATAAATCTGTTGTTCAGTTACTGCGTTTCTGCTATTTTCCTGCTTAATTTCTGTTCCCGTCACACGGGTGGTGCTTTCACGATCTTATTACACACACCGGGTGTTATCGTTCATATTTTAACGTTAACACAGTATACTTGAAATTTTATTTACTTTCATCATAAAAGATAAAATTCAAAAATTCAAACTTTTAAATTTTTAAATTAAAAGTCAAATTTTGACCACATTGACAAAAATTCACATTTCAAAACATTCTATTTATTCATGTTTGGAATTATAATTCACATACAAATCAAAATTTATATTTAAAATAACAAAATTTATCCATTTTAATAAATAAACTAAAGTTTTTAAATTAGGAAATTCAATTTAAAATAATTACAAAATACACGGTTGTTGCAGCTATTTTGGTTTTGAAGTATAAACTATTTTGAAATGACCGCGGTGTTATAATAACGATTGGTTGTTAAAGAGACCGAGATCGAATATGGGCATACTCTCTGTCGATACCGAAAACCACTTTAACAACTGTGTACGCGATGGAGATTCCAGAATGAAGTAGGATGGTAGCGACGATTCCTGTTGAGGTATATACGTGGACCCAACTCCCGTGAGTTGGCATAAGGTAGCTAAACCAGGAGCGATCGACGGGCCAATGAGGTAGCACCTTTGATTAGACGCATTTCTTCGATACCATTCTATTACTTTGTGATTGATTTGGTGGCCACCCTTCGATTTTGATTGGGAGTGTGTTCCGAGGTGGGCGGTAGTGGCTGCCATGCGTTTCCACTAGCCCAGATGCGTAATTGGTATATCTACCCTGGCATTGCCTAGTTGTGCCGTGTTACCAACCATATCGAGCTTTACTACGAGTTTGGATTTGTGCCGTAGCCTGTGGAGTATTGAGGGTAGCCCCCGATCTGGGAATATGCTAATACTGGATAGACTACTGGGACTATTACGTGTTAAGGTGGAAAATGTAAAGCCTTAATGCTATTTAAAAGTAAGTTTATTTTACTATTAGACATTATTATAATAGCGTATATTACTACATAGTAGATAGTTTAACATATCCTTAGAAGATGGTTATCCCAAACATCCTTTAAGTTACTATATTTCAGTTGATATTTCACTTGAGTTAGATTTATTGATATAAGAATGTTAATCCTAACTCGAGTATTTTGTGTTTTGCTTTACGCTCAGGTCAGACTGAGCGATACAGTATTCGAGACTCACCTTTGGAGTTGGAGCTTCTCTTGGAGATACAGCTATCTATCTTGCTTTTAGTTGTTCAGTTGACTTGTAACGACCCAGAATTTTGAACAAATTAAATTGAAAATATTTAATTAATTTTAAATATTTGAACGATAATTTAATTTGAATCCCCAAATTAACTTTGAAATTGGCGATTAAATTTTATAATTTAATCTACTGAATGTTGAATAAAAATTTGAATCTTCAATTTTAAGCTGAAGAAAATTATTTCAAAAGCTTTTAAAAATTCGTATTGACAATACTGAATATAATTAAAACTTCAGGATTGAATTTGAATAAATTTGATCAGTTTTAAATTTATATCGTTCGTATCGATATTTAAAAATAGCCGTCGGGGGCACAGTCTCGGAATTTGACGAAACCAGTTCCGTTGGGTCCGTAATATCGAATTATTGCCGGATTTCAAATTTCGTAATATTTGGAGTTGTCGTGTGCTCGTACGACAAGCAAACGTACTGAAATTTAAATTGAAATTTGCTTGATTTAAAATGCTATCTTCTCCATACAATCAAATTTGAACTCGAAACATTTTCCAACGCATTCGGAATAGGGGATAAACATTAGGGACGCCTGGCAGCACGCTGGAATTGGGGTTCGAGATTTTTAGTTATACGGTATGGGATATTTTGAAATTATTGTTAAAATAAAGAAAAAGAAATAAATACCATACCCTAACCCATACCACCCACGATCTCTCTGTCAAACCCATGACCCTCCCTTCTGCAAATACACGAAGCCCTTTTCCCCCTTCTCTCTAAAATAAGAAACCCCCCTTCACTCTCGTTCAAAAATCAGAAGAAAAAATTAAATGGCCGAAGCCTCGTTAAAAAAAAAGAAAAAAAAGAAATCGCAGTTTCAATTCGAATTCGCGAGCTCATCCTTCTGCCTTGGTTCGAATCGCGGCCACCCTCTCTTCTTTTTCGGCAGTTATTCCACGCGAGTTCGATCGGAGGCTCGTAGACGCAAGAACTAGGGCAAGAGATTGTCAGAGGCGAAGTCGAGCAAGTATGGGGGTCTGGCGATTTGGGAGCAAGTTCGAATCGATGGCGAGGCTAGGGGAGGTGACGCTCGCGATAGGCGATATAGGCATGCGACAACATGGAGACTCTCGACCTCGGCAGGAAGTCAACGAGTTCGACTTCGAGGTTGGGGAACGCGACAGCATGTAGCTCGAAGTCGAGCAAGGCAGGTCAATGGGGAAGTCGACTTCGATTTCGTCAATGAGGTATTTTAATTAAATCCGTTAATTTGATATATTGGTTACAGGAAATAAACGAATCGATAAATATAAATAAGAGTTTAAAATTTCAGAGAAAATTTAGACTGTCTAGTTTCGATTTGCAAAATTTAGCTCTTTGTATCTGTATATGAATTTATACAGTTAAACAGGATATTTTATAAATACATATGAATCCAGATTTATAAAGTTATAATATATTTTTAATAGAAATTGGTTTAAAACAAAACCCTTAAATAATTAAAATTACCAAATGAAAAGTTATTATTCGATTTAATTCAAATTTTAATAAATTGTATAAATTGATTTATACAAGGTTTGAAACCGTGAAGAAATGGTCAAAATGGAAAATGGATGGCAAATTTAAAAAGCTAAGGTGAGATCTTCTCACTCAAAATATATTTGTATTGCACTTATTGTTTGTTTGTCTGTTTGGATGTGATATTAGATATAGTAGAATATATACATATTGGCATATGTATATATTGGATTGATTGATTTCCCGCCTCGTATAGCGGATGAGACCCTATTGCGCCATTAGTAAGCGGATGATTTTTATAAAACCCATATACCGCGATATTCCACCTCGAAGTGGAATTGGTATTGTGCTAACGTCTTTGGATGTAGGGAAACAGGTTGGAGGGATCCAACTGGATTCCTCAACTGTATTTATTTATTTACAGATATTGATGTATATTCTGTTATCATATTGATATATGATGTTTGATGTTGTGATTGACTAATTGGTGCGTTGCATCATAGGATTCAGTTTTGAAGTTTAAAAATAACGATTCTTACTTTAAAAGGATTTTTAAAGTGATATTTGAAAATATACGTTTTATGGAGTTTTTGAATTGATTTATAAACGTTAAAATTTTAAAGTTAGAAAAGTTATAATTTTTAGTGGAATATAACCAAAGTGTCGTTTTTGAAATAAAAGTCGATTGATTTATAAAATGGTTTAAGTTAGGATTTTTGAATAACTATAAACGATTTGTATAAAAAGATTTATACAAATTGATATTTATAAATCAAATATTAGAATTATAAAACGAGTTTTATAAGTGTTAAAAAAATGAAACATCAATGGAATTCGTAAGTGAGTGAAATTTATAAATTTCTGAATTGTGAAGTTATAAAATGGATGAAACTGTCAAATAGGAGATTTATAAGAAATTAACTTATAAATTGGATTTTTGCCTTTAAATGGAATATTGATCGAATTTGTTAATAAAGGAGATTTATTAAATCAAAGTTGTTATGAATTATGAAGATGAATTTATAAACGTTGTTTTATAAATTCGAAAATAAATCAAATTTGATAAAATTTAATATAGAAAGTGATTAAGGGAATTTTATCCACGATTTTGGATAATGGATAATTATTGAAATTAAAATGTGAAGGAAATAGTGAAATATTTGTTAGTGAAGTATATTCACGATTTTGGACAGTGAATATATTATTAAGTAAAATGGTTATGTTTTTGGAAAAGTGACATTGAAAATGAAGTTAATTGTTTTAACGATGTTTTAAAATGTGTTAAATATCAAAATCATAGATTTCAACATTCATTGTTGAAATAGACGTTTTCGAGAAATAAGGAAATGATGGATTATAACACTGTTGTTATAGTAAATGATTTCCCAAAGGAAATATTTTATATAGTATTGGGATTTATATACATCTATCTTAAATTTCGAATCCCTATACTAGTGATTTTGGGTCGTCGTAACGATGTTTTACGTAACATTCGTTCTGACTCAAATAAATGTTCTTAAGAGAATGATTTCCTTAAAAAATGAAATATATACTTAACATTTATTTAAGTATATCGAATATTTTCCAAGTGTTGAAAATAAATAGATTTGTGAACACTAATTTTTTTAAATAAGTATGGAATTACTTTTCCAATATGAAATGAACGTTTTGAGAATTTATCTTCTTAAAGATAAATTGAAATTGAATATTTGAAATCGATTTGAAAATCGTATATCGGTAAATATTTTGAAATATAAATTCACTATGGAATTTATAAAGGAAATGGAAACCGTTTAGAAAAAATAAACGTTGATTTATTTTTGAAGTGTGGAAATTTTATATCTAGTAAAGATATTTTGGAAAATAAATGATTTGGGAAAAATTATTTGGAATCTGATGATGTTGCGCATTTTTATTGATAGTTAAATAACCGACTATCAATAATTACCTTGAATGGGTATTTGTTGTGAATTAGATGAATTTGAATGCCACACTTATTTTAAAATAAGCGCTCACTATTCGGGTTAGCCGGGAAAGGACCATGGGTTCGTATAACCCATTCCGAATATGTGATACGTCGTTATGAATCGCATTTGATGACCGGTGTTGAAGACCGGATATTTTTGAAAACGGAAGGATTACCGTCGAGTTACTCTACATCGGCTGATCTCCGATTTAGAGGTTTTATCACCCTTAGTGACGGGATGTCCGGACGTGATTAGAAATTTATCCGGATGTGCAAGGGCTTCGTGAGAAGTGCCTTCGGTTCTGTTCGATCCCAGAACAGACTTGTATGGATTGTATGTTTGACGTTACAGATTGAGATATAAAGCTGATTTCTTTCAAATACATATCTGTTGGTGGCGGAGAATTTATTCTCTTAGCTTAACACCCTTCTCTGAGACGTACGAGCTCAGAGGTTATGTAGTTGAAATTTATCAGCGATATACTCCCAATTTGGTAACGTGGCATGCTGAGTGTTGCAGTGTGATGATCAGTGTTTGATCATTTGCGATATGTTCATTTGTTTGATCTTATATCTTTGTGATCATAGGTTGATCATTTGTTTGACCCGAAGCATGGCTTTGTAGAAAGCGTAGCTTTATGGACGAGACTTCGTCGAGCCTCACACCCTGGAAATGGTCAAAACAGGAAGGATGCAGCAAGGTTCTAGGGAGTAGCGCCCCTTAGTGTATGTCATTCCTTCTGGATAGAGGTGGTATCATGGTATGGAGCCCAGATACTTAACCTATGTGGTTACTGCATTATTATTATTATGTGGTTGTTGCGAATCGAGGATCCTCGGGAAGATCGGTTACGATCGGGGGATGGCATACGCGTGTTAGTAGTTACCTATTTTTGCAGAGGTAACTCGGCCTTGTGTTGGCAGAGATCCGGTTAGGTTCTCGGGACGTCATTCCAGAGGCGTTCCTTCATGGCATAGGAAGTTCCTTAGCCTGACCATTTGTTGGAAATCCAAAGAAACAATACGAGACTTGTACGGTTTTAGTTGTAGAACCTATCATTCACTTATGGTGGCGCCCCACTGTTTGGATGGTAGCTATAGTAGGCATAGTTTGAAATGTCTATGCTGGCTAAGATTTATATTCTATTTTCGAAATGTTTTCTACACTATGCACTAATAATAATATCAAAAAGGATTTGATTTTGCGTAGTAAGCATCTTTGACTATCATAAGAAGAAATCTCCTCCAATTCTGCGTTTGCATTGTGTGTGTGGCGGGAGGTCTTATGGTAGTTTCATTTTCCAAAAGCATTTCGAATTGACTTTAAAATTATTTTGTTGTTATAAAGAATAACTGTTTTACGATCTCACACCAGTCACCATGACTGACTCGGAGTTTATTGTTTCCCTTCTAAACTCTGGGTGCCCACCAATTTCCACACGGGAAGTCTAGAGTTAGATTATCAGGATATTATGGATATTATGGAGCTTTGGAAGCAAGATGGATGACGAGGCGTAGTATTTGTACCTGATAGTATTTATTCCGCTGTGTATTCTGTATGAGGACAAGTTTATATAACTATCCATTGTTGTATATTGACTCTGATTGATGTATGTATAAAAACTGATATAGTTCTTTGTTTTAAAAGGCTAGTGATTATCTATTATATATTGTTCCGCTGCGATATGTGAGATTCTGATATTGTTTCTGTTCTGATGTTGTTCTCTTTTCTTCTTTCTTTTTCTTCTACCTTTTCTTGTTCTTAAAACCCCTCAGGGTTCGTATTTCCATGCCTCTTGAGTTAATCAATGGAGATTAGTGTTTAATCAAGAAGTACAGATTTGCGGGTCTTGACAGTTGGTATCAGAGCATATGGTTAAGCGGCAACCCTGCTCTGTTGGGTGTTACTCATTAGAGATAGAGTCAGTAGTACTCTAGAATGAGTTGAGTGTAATAATAGATACGAGCGCGTATTTGTTAGTGAATATAAAAATGTTTTATATTGTGTTTGCTTATCCGTTGAGATGTTTGTGAATTTTGGTCGGTATGTGGGACGCCATATTATCGATAGGGATATCTAAACACTTAAACGAGGCAAGACGACATAGTATTGTTTTAAAATAGGGTGAATGAAATAATTTTGCCAAAAACTATATTTGTATATAAAAGAAATGATTTTCTGTAAATTATTACAGTATATGGTTGCATGGTTGTTAGGAAAGTGATAATATTGAAATATTATCATTGTTATATGGAAATTGAATAAGAAATTAAAACAATAACCAAAGATTTGGAAATAAATTCATTTAACAAATGAAATTTATAAATATGAATTAATATACGAACGAAATTTGTAAATATAAATTATAAATGTGATTTGTAATTTGAAACGGAATTCCAGAGAAGTATTTGGAAATGTTTTGAAAAGAATTTGAAAATTTTGGAGATTTGGTAAGTTTAAATCCTTTTTGATTTGAAAATGAATTTCAATGGTTTTGAAAAGTATTCTGAAGAGATGAAAGCTCTAAACTCTTTTCGGTCGTTGGAAAATAACTTCGATGATGATCGCGGCATCATTGGTGTTCATTTTCGGGTTTCCAAAAGAGAAATTGCTGCCAAATTGTTTTAAATGGAAGTTGTTTGGAAAATGTAGGTTTTGTTTTGGAAATTCAAAGGATGATTTGAATTATTTTCAAAATGGTTTTGAAAAGGTTGAAAAGACTCTGGAATACTATATAAAAATACTTATGAAATATTATTAAGTTGATAACTTATACAAGTTGAATTTTGATAGAATTAATTTAACTTAAAGGATGGAGTTAAATTAATATAAGTACAAGTGAATCAATTTAATGAAAGTAAATTGAATGTTGAAAAATTCATTTCGAATTTGTAAAGTAAAGTATTGAAATAAAATTAGTAACTGAAACTAATTGAAGAAAGGACAAATTAATATGGTTTGAAATGAATTAAATTCATATGAAATTTGAAATCCAGTTTAATATAAGTGGTTATAAACCAAAATAGTGGATTGTAAATAAATTTTAGGAATGAACAAAAGAATAAAACTGAAATTGAATTCGAATTGGAAATCCAGTTTAAATGTAAGTAAATTGAACCGAAGTGGTAAATTGAAAATAAATATAATGTGTATATGGAATATTTATATTGAACCTAAGAAATGAAGAGTGAAATTCTTAAGTGAAAATTTGATATTGAAATTATTCTAAGTTAATGATTGAATGAAGATAAAATTGGAATTAAAACTGAATGTTGAAAACGAATTTGAATTGAATAATTAGAAATGGAAATTGAATTAGTAATTGGAACTAATTTAAAATAGCGCAGTTATGAATGAAAGTTAATCGATAAAATTCAATATTCAGAAGTTAAATAGAATCCAAATAGAATTGAAATTGTGAATTGAATTCAAATGAAAATTTGAAATGTGAAATTGAATGAAAATAAATATGTAACTTCAATAGTGAATTTAAAAATGATAAAGTAGTTTATGTTGAAAATTTTGTAATAAAATTTGCAAATTGGTTGGAATATTGTAACTAAATGTTATGGCTAGTAGGATATACAGGTGTATAAAGGAATTGGAATTTTGATTTTGAAGATAATTTGAATTGCTCGACAAAAGGTAAGTATTTAAATTTCGATATGAGATTTGATGATTTTCTTGTTCTGCCACTTGGCATTTTGTTTTCTTTTTGAAATCTGAGAGTCCGTAGGGACGTTTTGTAGTCGTGCCGTGTTAGCCGCGCAAAGGAGACGCTGACAAAATTTTTCGAAAATTTCGAGTGTTAGAAAATTTTGAGAAATTTTGAAAGTTTAAAATTTGAATTTGAAATTTAAATTTGAATTGTTAAGGAAAGAATGTTGTTTAAAACTTATAATTGAAGTTGGAAAGTTAGTTGAATTGATAACGAATCTTTAGTAGAAAGATTTGTTTTGACAAATTGATAAAACTATTTGGATTGTGAAAAAAAAACAGTAGACGAGTTAAGGACCATTTTTTCTTGACTTGTAATTTCGGGAAGAAATTCTTTTAAGGAGGGAAGTTTGTAACGACCCAGAATTTTGAACAAATTAAATTGAGAATATTTAATTAATTTTAAATATTTGAACGATAATTTAATTTGAATCCCCAAATTAACTTTGAAATTGGCGATTAAATTTTATAATTTAATCTACTGAATGTTGAATAAAAATTTGAATCTTCAATTTTAAGCTGAAGAAAATTATTTCAAAAGCTTTTAAAAATTCGTATTGAAAATACTGAAGATAATTAAAACTGCAGGATCGAATTTGAATAAATTTGATCAGTTTTGAATTTATATCGTTCGTATCGATATTTAAAAATAGCCGTTCTTGGCACAGTCTCGGAATTTGACGAAACCAGTTCCGTTGGGTCCGTAATATCGAATTATTGCCGGATTTCAAATTTCGTAATATTCGGAGTTGTCGTGTGATCGTACGACAAGCAAACGTACTGAAATTTAAATTGAAATTTGCTTGATTTAAAATGCTATCTTTTCCATACAATCAAATTTGAACTCGAAACATTTTCCAACGCATTCGGAATAGGGGATAAACATTAGGGACGCCTGGCAGCACGCTGGAATTGGGGTTCGAGATTTTTAGTTATACGGTATGGGATATTTTGAAATTATTGTTAAAATAAAGAAAAAGAAATAAACACCATACCCTAACCCATACCACCCACGATCTCTCTGTCAAACCCATGACCCTCCCTTCTGCAAATACACGAAGCCCTTTTCCCCCTTCTCTCTAAAATACGAAACCCCCCTTCACTCTCATTCAAAAATCAGAAGAAAAATTTAAATGGTCGAAGCCTCGTTAAAAAAAAGAAAAAAAAGAAATCGCAGTTTCAATTCGAATTCGCGAGCTCATCCTTCTGCCTTGGTTCGAATCGCGGCCACCGTCTCTTCTTTTTCGGCAGTTATTCCACGCGAGTTCGATCGGAGGCTCGTAGACGCAAGAACTAGGGCAAGAGATTGTCAGAGGCGAAGTCGAGCAAGTATAGGGGTCTGGCGATTTGGGAGCAAGTTCGAATCGATGGCGAGGCTAGGGGAGGTGACGCTCGCGATAGGCGATACAGGCGTGCGACAACGTGGAGACTCTCGACCTCGACAGGGAGTCAACGAGTTCGACTTCGAGGTTGGTGAACGCGGCAGCATGTAGCTCGAAGTTGAGCAAGGCAGGTCAATGGGGAAGTCGACTTTGATTTCGTCAATGAGGTATTTTAATTAAATCCGTTAATTTGATATATTGGTTACAGGAAATAAACGAATCGATAAATATAAATAATAGTTTAAAATTTCAGAGAAAATTTAGACTGTCTAGTTTCGATTTGCAAAATTTAGCTCTTTGTATCTGTATATGAATTTATACAGTTAAACAGGATAGTTTATAAATACATATGAATCCAGATTTATAAAGTTATAATATATTTTTAATAGAAATTGGTTTAAAACAAAACCCTTAAATAATTAAAATTACCAAATGAAAAGTTATTATTCGATTTAATTCAAATTTTAATAAATTGTATAAATTGATTTATACAAGGTTTGAAACCGTGAAGAAATGGTCAAAATGGAAAATGGATGGCAAATTTAAAAAGTTAAGGTGAGATCTTCTCACTCAAAATATATTTGTATTGCAGTTATTGTTTGTTTGTCTGTTTGGATGTGATATTAGATATAGTAGAATATATACATATTGGCATATGTATATATTGGATTGATTGATTTCCCGCCTCGTATAGCGGATGAGACCCTATTGCGCCGTTAGTAAGCGGATGATTTTTATAAAACCCATATACCGCGATATTCCACCTCGAAGTGGAATTGGTATTGTGCTAACGTCTTTGGATGCAGGGAAACAGGTTGGAGGGATCCAACTAGATTCCTCAACTGTATTTATTTATTTACAGATATTGATGTATATTCTGTTATAATATAGATATATGATGTTTGATGTTGTGATTGACTAATTGGTGTGTTGCATCATCGGATTCAGTTTTGAAGTTTAAAAATAACGATTCTTACTTTAAAAGGATTTTTAAAGTGATATTTGAAAATATACATTTTATGGAATTTTTGAATTGATTTATAAACGTTAAAATTTTAAAGTTAGAAAAGTTATAATTTTTAGTGGAATATAACCAAAGTGTCGTTTTTGAAATAAAAGTCGATTGATTTATAAAATGGTTTAAGTTGGGATTTTTGAATAACTATAAACGATTTGTATAAAAAGATTTATACAAATTGATATTTATAAATCAAATATTAGAATTATAAAACGAGTTTTATAAGTGTTAAAAAAATGAAACATCAATGGAATTCGTAAGTGAGTGAAATTTATAAATTTCTGAATTGTGAAGTTATAAAATGGATGAAACTGTCAAATAGGAGATTTATAAGAAATTAACTTATAAATTGGATTTTTGCCTTTAAATGTAATATTGATCGAATTTGTTAATAAAGGAGATTTATTAAATCAAAGTTGTTATGAATTATGAAGATGAATTTATAAACGTTGTTTTATAAATTTGAAAATAAATCAAATTTGATAAAATTTAATATAGAAAGTGATTAAGGGAATTTTATCCACGATTTTGGATAGTGGATAATTATTGAAATTAAAATGTGAAGGAAATAGTGAAATATTTGTTAGTGAAGTATATTCACGATTTTGGACAGTGAATATATTATTAAGTAAAATTGTTATGTTTTTGGAAAAGTGACATTGAAAATGAAGTTAATTGTTTTAACGATGTTTTAAAATGTGTTAAATATCGAAATCATAGATTTCAACATTCATTGTTGAAATAGACGTTTTCGAGAAATAAGGAAATGATGGATTATAACACTGTTGTTATAGTAAATGATTTCCGAAAGGAAATATTTTATATAGTATTGGGATTTATATACATCTATCTTAAATTTCGAATCCCTATACTAGTGATTTTGGGTCGTCGTAACGATGTTTTACGTAACATTCGTTTTGACTCAAATAAATGTGCTTAAGAGAATGATTTCCTTAAAAAATGAAATATATACTTAACATTTATTTAAGTATATCGAATATTTTCCAAGTGTTGAAAATAAATAGATTTGTGAACACTTATTTTTTTAAATAAGTATGGAATTACTTTTCAAATATGAAATGAACATTTTGAGAATTTATCTTCTTAAAGATAAATTGAAATTGAATATTTGAAATCGATTTGAAAATCGTATATCAGTAAATATTTTGAAATATAAATTCACTATGGAATTTATAAAGGAAATGGAAACCGTTTAGAAAAAATAAACGTTGATTTATTTTTGAAGTGTGGAAATTTTATATCTAGTAAAGATATTTTGGAAAATAAATTATTTGGGAAAAATTATTTGGAATCTGATGATGTTGCGCATTTTTATTGATAGTTAAATAACCGACTATCAATAATTACCTTGAATGGGTATTTGTTGTGAATTAGATGAATTTGAATGCCACACTTATTTTAAAATAAGCGCTCACTATTCGGGTTAGCCGGGAAAGGACCATGGGGTCGTATAACCCATTCCGAATATGTGATACGTCGTTATGAATCGCATTTGATGACCGGTGTTGAAGACCGGATATTTTTGAAAACGGAAGGATTACCGTCGAGTTACTCTACATCGGCTGATCTCCGATTTAGAGGTTTTATCACCCTTAGTGACGGGAAGTCCGGACGTGATTAGAAATTTATCCGGATGTGCAAGGGCTTCGTTAGAAGTGCCTTCGGTTCTGTTCGATCCCGGAACAGACTTGTATGGATTGTATGTCTGACGTTACAGATTGAGATATAAAGCTGATTTCTTTCAAATACATATCTGTTGGTGGCGGAGAATTTATTCTCTTAGCTTAACACCCTTCTCTGAGATGTACGAGCTCAGAGGTTATGTAGTTGAAATTTATCAGCGATATGCTCCCAATTTGGTAACGTGGCATGCTGAGTGTTGCAGTGTGATGATCAGTGTTTGATCATTTGCGATATGATCATTTGTTTGATCTTATATCTTTGTGATCATAGGTTGATCATTTGTTTGACCCGAAGCATGGCTTTGTAGAAAGCGTAGCTTTGTGGACGAGACTTCGTCGAGCCTCACACCCCGGAAATGGTCAAAACAGGAAGGATGCAGCAAGGTTCTAGGGAGTAGCGCCCCTTAGTGTATGTCATTCCTTCTGGATAGAGGTGGTATCATGGTATGGAGCCCAGATACTTAACCTATGTGGTTACTGCATTATTATTATTATTATGTGGTTGTTGCGAATCGAGGATCCTCGGGAAGATCGGTTACGATCGGGGGATGGCATACGCGTGTCAGTAGTTACCTATTTTTGCAGAGGTAACCCGACCTTGTGTTGGCAGAGATCCGGTTAGGTTCTCGGGACGTCATTCCAGAGGCGTTCCTTTGTAGCATAGGAAGTTCCTTAGCCTGACCATTTGTTGGAAATCCAAAGAAACAATACGAGACTTGTACGGTTTTAGTTGTAGAACCTATCATTCACTTATGGTGGCGCCCCACTGTTTGGATGGTAGCTATAGTAGGCATAGTTCGAAATGTCTATGCTGGCTAAGATTTATATTCTATTTTCGAAATGTTTTCTACACTATGCACTAATAATAATATCAAAAAGGATTTGATTTTGCGTAGTAAGCATCTTTGACTATCATAAGAAGAAATCTCCTCCAATTCTGCGTTTGCATTGTGTGTGTGGCGGGAGGTCTTATGGTAGTTTCATTTTCCAAAAGCATTTCGAATTGACTTTAAAATTATTTTGTTGTTATAAAGAATAACTGTTTTACGATCTCACACCAGTCACCATGACTGACTCGGAGTTTATTGTTTCCCTTCTAAACTCTGGGTGCCCACCAATTTCCACACGGGCAGTCTAGAGTTAGATTATCAGGATATTCTGGATATTTTGGAGCTTTGGAAGCAAGATGGATGACAAGGCGTAGTATTTGTATATGATAGTATTTATTCCGCTGTGTATTCTGTATGAGGACAAGTTTATATAACTATCCATTGTTGTATATTGACTCTAATTGATGTATGTATAAAAACTGATATAGTTCTTTGTTTTAAAAGGCTAGTGATTATCTATTATATATTGTTCCGCTGCGATATGTGAGATTTTGATATTGTTTCTGTTCTGATGTTGTTCTCTTTTCTTCTTTCTTTTTGTTCTACCTTTTCTTGTTCTTAAAACCCCTCAGGGTTCGTATTTCCATGCCTCTTGAGTTAATCAATGGAGATTAGTGTTTAATCAAGAAGTACAGATTTGTGGGTCTTGACATGATTCCAGTGATGTATTCAGATCTTGTATTTGATTATTGTATCGAGACATCTATGTATTCGTGACTTATGTTGTATCTTGTTTAGCTCTGTTATATATATATAGTAGCTTCATGAACTACTATTCTATTCTTTCCGCTGCATTATTATTAAATTACTCTGTGTCTGTGATCTGTGATTATTTTATTTTAATGTATATGCTGAGTTTTGGCGAATTTAAATTAACGTTCTGATATTTTGAGCAATTCAAATCCGACATGGATGGATGCGAATGGTTGAAATTTCAGGTCGTTACACTAACCTTATATAACATAACATATATATAAACAAGCTTATATAGGTTTATATAAACACACAGGTATACATGAACATGCATATATATATATATATGTGTGTGTATGTATGTATGTATGTATACGGCTTACAAAATATATATAAATTGACACATATAAAAATATATACATAAACCTCAATATATATATATACTACCGTACATTTTAACTAACATATATATATATATATTTATATGTGTGTGTGTTTAAACAAATCTTAGCTCTTCAATTTAAAATTTCATATATATATATATCTGTGCACGCAGGTACAAAATTAAACAACAACTTATAAAACATATATGCTGTAGCTAAGTAATATATATAAGCAAATATATGGGAATCATATATATATATATATATATATATTCATATAAAGCAAAGAGCTGTTGAAAGAGAGAATGTAAAATACCATACTTATTCGTATAACACATTGGTATATATATAACTTATATATAACTTAGATATATATAATTTTAAACATATATAAAAAAATACTGTTTATATATATTACTTAAGGTCTGTACATATATATATAGCAACAAATTCTATACTTATATATAAACCTGTATATATAAAAATATATATACATTAGTTACCCAGGTCATATAAAAACTGCATATATTATAAACACTAACTTATATAACATATTATAACTTATATAAAATATGTATATGTACAAAACGCAAACATAAACACCACTCTATAAACTTGAAATATATGCAGACTTACCCACTCATGACTCGCAAGAAAAACCGCCTTGGCGCAGCTAGTGAGGGAAGACAAGGAGTAGAGGCACGGCAGGCTGTGTGGGTTGGCTTGGTGGTCTGACATGGCGGAAAGGGGAGGAAGGTAATGGGTTCGGCTATTGAAGAGGCATGAGGCCAAAAGTGGAAAGGTTTGAAAAAGAGAGGATAGGCTAACCTCAGGTAGATGAAGAAGAAGTGTTGGCAAAAGCTAGTATAAATATAAACTTATCAAATATACGTTTCTTTTTCTCAATAGAAACATGCAGAACAACTGAAAAGCCGAGCAATGTAAATGAAAGGGCAAGTTATAAATTTTATATTGAACACAGAGAATATTAAAGGACAGAGCCTAAAAAGACAGATGGAAAATCCATAAGGTTTTAAAACTAGTAACGATACGAAATCGTTTTTTGCTGATTCCACTGCGTATCGTACTTCAAAACACAGAATTGAATATACCATAAAGATCGGCACGACGAGACGATCAAAACGGTATATAGATATTAGTGATACGTATGAACTATCAAAAGTCGATATTCAGTACCCGAAAATGCTGCTAATTTGTTGAAAATAAGATAAACGAGGCAATAGCAGTCCAAATTTGACGAAACGAATTATGACGTCTCACTCGGAAGATGATCCACGATTTTATTATATAAAAATATTCAAGTTTGAGAAATGTTTCATTATCATCAAATATTAACTGATTTGAATTAAATAAAATTACATAATAAAAATAATGTAATAGCCCGCAAATCCGTATCCCCTTTGAGCCGACAATATTCTCCATCAGTTCCACTCAAAGTGGTCGGAAATACAATCCGTTAGGGTTAAAGAAGAAAGAGGTAGAAGAAGAAATAGAAAACAACATCAGAATCTCACAATCGCAGTGGAACAACATATAATATAACAACAGATTTTTATACAAAGGAATCTGTAACTGTTTAATACTTACAATCATCAGAGTACACAATCATCACAACCAAATCTGGACAGTTATAGTACCTGTCCTTACACAGCGGAATATACAAATTATGGAAAACGCTTCGCCATCCAGCTCGTCTCCTGAGCTCCATAGCATCCTATCCTGTAATACTCGGTCTGACCCGAGCATTATAATAAAATAACACCCGAGTCAGTCTGGAAAACCAGCGTGCGAAAAACACAATCAATTGAATTATTAAAGTTTTCAAAAATTCTTTGAAATCAAAGGTATCTCGTAAGACCACGCCACAAATAAACATGCCGGGTTTTTACCTTACGATAACCAAAATATTTTTGTATCAAAACGTCTGATATTATAATAGTGTCTATGTAACGACCCCAAATTTTATAAGTATTTAAATTAATAATTTATTGAATTTTTGAATTAAATCGAGTAATTAAATAAATCGATAAAATGGAAGCGAGTTTCCCCGATCGTATATGAGTGAATTTGAAAATAATAAATATATAGATATATATATTTGACTTGAATTTAAAATCTTAAAATAAATGGTTTTGAAAATAAAATACATTTAAAGTATTGGCTTATAAAAGAAAACAAAATAAAATAAGTAAGATATGTATGTAGGCTGTAAACAATCAAGTATGAACACAAAGAAAATAAAAGAGATGAGTGTGCAGGCAAATGGAAAGTAAGTATAAAGACAACAACAACATTTAATTCATTTATATTGCAAAGAAGAGATAACAAATAAATAAACATACAAAACAAAGTATAGAAACAAAATCTAAAACAAACCATAAACAACAAGTATAAACAAAAGAAATATACATCCAAATAATAAAAGAAATGAAGATAAAATCAAGCAAGTGTGAAATCAAACCATAATGTCTCCAGCCGAAATAAGTGTAAACAAAAGATAAAATAAAATAATAAACAAGTATGTAAACCATCCCTAGTTTCATCCATCAGCCGAAAGCAAAAGCAAGCATATGCCACCATATCTTTTGTACAAACAAACCACTCAGCCATACCCTTAGTACAACAAAATAATATATACCCTGTACATTTTTCTTTTTTTTTCTTTTTATATCAATATCAGCCTTCCTTATTTCATCTGTTCGTTCCTCAAAACCAAAGAAATCTGAAATGATGTTATCTGTAAACAAAGCAAATCATCATCAACAAATAGGAAGATCAAAATTGTATTTTCTTTTCAAAGCAAAAGTGTTCTGTTCAAGTTTGTTCCAGGTGAGCAACACTTTATTTTAAAAGGTTAACTTAAGTGAATATGATGCATGCTTTTCTTAGTGATGATGCATATTTTGTATATGTATTGTTTGTGCATATATCTGGATATATCTGTTTTTGCATACTCTGTTACTTGATGACATTTCTTTGAGTCAATATGTAAACAAACCTTCCTCTTTTGTTTAAATAACTGTTTGGATATAAGATGTAAATAACAATTGTTTGTTTACCTTAATCTAGGTGTTAAAAATGTAAAATGTTGAACTAACAGGTATGTGCCTCTGTAAAACCCAGAAAACATATACATCTTTAAATAAGTTCAAAAAAACAAATCTTTTGTTTTAAAGATTCAGGTGTATAGGGTGAAACATCATACTAAAATAGAATTTTTAAAACAAGTTACATAATTTTTAAGCAAGGGGGTGAAGAGCAGTTTAGTTTCGAATGTTTTGTACATTTCGAGTTGCCGTGGACGATCTAGTTCACTGGCGATGTCGTGGTTTGGTCTGGAGGTAGAGGGGTGACCAGGGGTTTAGCGAAAATTGTCGTGATGGTCAGAAGATCAACGTGGAGGCGACGGCGACGAATTCTATTTTGTAGACCTAGTTTTGGGTGGCTCTGTGTTTTCGTCTCGTACGAGGTCATTGAACGATCGAGCGTAATGGGCTTTTGAGGTGTTGGAGAGGGGTGGTAGACGAAACTTTGGCGGGAGTTTGGTGGCCTCTGGTGATCGGAGGTGGGAACACGGTGGGTTTTCCAGGTCTGGTGATGTTTTTCTATTTCGTTCCAGGTTTCATGATTGAACTCGATTTCGATCGAGAGGCTGGAGGGATGATCGGAGGCTTGGGATAAGTTGTCGAGGGGGTCTCCGTGATGTGGAGATGGCCGTGGTCGATCGGAGGCGACGTTCGAAGGCGTACACGTGCATGCGTATCATCGTGTATGGGAACAGTTTTGGGTTTTGGAAGAAGGAGTGGCATGGAGGAAGACTCGAAGTAATTCTCGGGGGGAACTGGGGTTAGACTCGAAGGGAGACCCGTGTCGTTTTGGTGGAATGTCGAGTAGGTTTCTGGGACTTAGAAAAATAAAGGAAAATATTTTCCCTCGGGTTAAATTTCTGAGTAACCCGAAGCAAAGACAAGTATGTCTCGGGGGTGACTCGAAGCAGTTACAGGAGCCACTCAAAAACAGTTTGTATTTTGAAGTTTTTCTACTTTTCAACAATTTTAAATAAAACCCAAGTTTTAAAATAAGGAGATGATTAAAGTTTTAAATAAATTAAAGTTTAAATAAAGGATTTTCAAAATGATTAAGTTTTAAATTTATTTAATCAAGATACATTATTTTACAAAATTGTTTAATAAATAAATAATGTAGTTTAAAATGGAAATTAAGATAAAGTGTTGTTTAAACTAAATCTCAACCTTTTAAGGTATCTAATGTGATAAAGGTGATTTATTAAACAAAGTTTAAAAGGATAATCAAAGTATTATGTGATTAATTCAAAATGGTAATTAATTTGAGATTAATAAATTAAAGGTTAAATTTAATTTAATGAAGTTGATTAAGGAATGATAATTAATCAAGGAAAAATTAATTAAAATAATTAATTGAAGATAATTAATTAAATGGTGAATTAGATAATTAAAGATTAATTGTTTAATAATTAAAGGTTGATAATTTATTATTAATGGATAATTAATAAAAGATTAAAGAATAATTAATCAAAATGATTTGTAAATTATCAATGTTGATTAACTAGGATTTATAATTCATAAGAAATTAATTTGTTTTAAATTAATCAGATAATTAACTGATCTTACTTACGAATATTTGGATTCTATTAGATGACTTGATTATTGATATCCCTGATTTATGATGCTTGGTATATATGTTGATTTATGTTGTGATCTGTGATAAATTATCTGTGATGTAATTTACTAGCCGTGGCATATATATCTGTGATCTGTATATAACAGATAAGCGTTATAGTTTATATCGCTTATCAACTATATCCTGTATTTTGTTATGTGATGATTGATGTTGCACTATTGTGTGTAAAACCCCTGGACTACACTGTTACACACACAAATATGGATTTCACGTGGAAATCGGTTAAGTCACAGATAATTTAAATTTGATGTTTTTGAAATTGAAATTTTAATTTCAATTGATTTTGAAATTTGAAATTTGGGGTTTTAAAATGAAAAGCTTTTGAAATAGAATTTCAAAGATAAAAGTTATTTTGAATAACTTAAACGAGTTTTGAAAATTTAAAAAAATTGAATTTAAATTTGAAGTCAAGTTTGAAATTGAATCCTATGATTTGAAATTACGGTCAAAAATGTTATAAATGTGTTTATATAAAGTTAAACTATTTAAAGGTAAAATTTTGATAATTTGGATTTAACCCAAGAACCTTAACTCGTATAAATGACTCAGAATTTCCAAAATGAAAATTGTTTGTTTTCATATGATAAAAGCTTTCAGATAAGAAAAGAAATTCCAGTTTAATTAAAGGAATTTCAAGATTGAATTGAAAAATGGTTTTCCAAGTTATGAATGAATTCTTTTGAAAGCTATGAATTAAATCTGTCTATTTTTAACAGATTTAAAATGATGATTTTTTAACCCATTTGAAATGAAACTGTTTTGAAAGCTATTAGTTAAATCTTTGATTTAAAGATTCAATGAATTAATTAAATTGAAATGGAAATCGATTTGGAAAATCTGTGAATGAATCTTTGTGAAATTAAGTGAACTTTGTGAATTGAATCTTTTTGTTTAAAAAGATTAAAATGGTAATTTGTTAAACCATTTGAAAAGAAAGTTTGGGTTTAAATTGTGACTTAATTGAATTCTCAATATCCATATATTTTTGAATATTGCGCTCACTATTCGGGTTAGCCGGGAAAAGACATCTGTGTCATATAACCCATTCCGAATATTGATACGTTGTATATGGATAGCATTTGAAGACCGGTGTTGAAGACCGGATATTTTCGAAAATGAAAGGACAACCTGTCGAATGTCTCTGCACTGGGTAGCTCCTGGTATAGAGATTTATATCACTCTTTTTGTGATGGGAAGTCTGGACGTGATTTGAAAATTATCCGGATTTGCAAGGGCTTCGTGAGAAGTGCCTTCGGTTCCGTTCGAACCCGGAACAGACTTGTATGGTTACATGTCTGACATTACACTTTGAGATATAAAGCCGATTTCTTTCAAATACATTTTTGTTTGGTGGCGGAGAATTTATTCTTTTAGCTTAACACCCTTCTCTGAGACATACGAGCTCAGAGGTTATGTAGTTGAAATTTATCAGCGATATATCCCAATTTGGTAATGTGACATGCTGAGTGTTGCTGTGTGATGATCAGTGTTTGATCATTTGCGATATGATCATTTATTTGATCTTATATCTTTGTGATCATAGGTTGATCATTTGTTTGACCCGAAGCATGGCTTTATGACAAAGCGTAGCTTTGTGGATGAGACTTCGTCGAGCCTCACACCCCGGAAATGGTCAAAACAGGAAGGATGCGGCAAGGTTCTAGGGAGTAGCGCCCCTTAGTGTATGTCATTCCTTCTGGATAGAGGTGGTATCATGGTATGGAGCCCAGATACTTAACCTATGTGGTTGCTGCATTTTTACTATGTGGTTTGTTGCGAATCAAGGATCCTCGGGAAGATCGGTTACGATCGGGGGATGGCATACGCGTGTCAGTAGTTACCTATTTTTGCAGAGGTAACCCGGCCTTGTGTTGGCAGAGATCCGGTTAGGTTCTCGGGTCGTCTATTCCAGGGACGTACCCACCGTGGATAGGAAGTTCCTTAGCCTGACCATTTGTTGGAAATCCATCTTCCAATACGAACTTTGTACGGTATTAGTTGTAGAACCTTCCATTTACGTACGGTGGTCACCACTGTTTAGATGGTAGCTATAGTAGGCATACGATACTGGTCGTATGTTGGCTAAGATTAATATTATACTTTCGAAATGTTTTCTACACTATGGACTAATAATAATATCATATGATTTGATTTGCGTAGTAAGCATCTTTGACTATCATAAGAAGAAATCTCCTCCAATTCTGCGTTTGCATTGTGTGTGTGGTGGGAGGTCTTATGGTAGTTTCATTTTCTAAAAGCATTGCGGATTTCAATGTTTAAAATTCTTTTGCTGTTGTTTAAAGATAAACTGTTTTTGTTACTCACACCAGTCCCATGACTGATCCGGAGTTTATTGTTTATTTCCTAAACTCTGGATGCTCAAAATTTTCTACACGAGCAGTTTAGAGTTGGGTTTTTCAGATAGTCAGGTTCAGTAGATTGTCTGGAGCTAGTTCAGTCTTTGGATCGGACTGCACTTGCTTATTCTTGGTGTATCGTTATTGGGAGTTCGAGCTACTGCTGGAGTTCTCTCTTGAAGACTATCTTAGAGTTATTTGTTCCGCTGCTGATATTATCGTTTTTCTTTTCCGCTGCTATTTGTTGTATCATATCTCTGATGTATATTGATATTCATTGTATCATCATTGTATCTGGATATTGTATCAGATGTTGGATGTCTATATTCTTTTTCTTTTCCGCTGTGTTATTTACTTAATGTTGTTATAAGCTCCGGCGACTCGGATTTGAACGATCGAATCTACGACATTCGAGTACGATGTAAAGTGTGGATGTCGATTTTCGAGCGCGAAAATCTGGGACGTTACAAGTGGTATCAGAGCTAAGGTTGAACTTTAGCTCAGGAGTATAACACATTAAGTAGCTCATTAGAGATAGAGTGAAGTAAACTCTAGAATGAGTATTTCTCAGATATCCGTCTGAACGTCTCAGTAAATTCTCTTGCTATCCACTTATAGTGAGTATGAGTACAAGAAGAGGACGAGATAGGGGACAAGGGAATACGACTATAAATGGTCAATACCCTACAACAGTGGAAACAATCTTTCTTATCAATATTCTTTGATTCGTTTCCAAATTCATTTGATTTCTTCGTATCAACTCCAAAAAGAAGTTTTAGTATGATGGTGGCTCTACGAATCATTGTAGAAAATTCTTACTTCGTATCTTCATCGGTTTCTTATTGGTTTTTGATTTAAACCTTAATGAAATTTGGAATTGGAAAATATAAATTGAGTTAAATTGATTAACAGGATATGAAGCTAATTTGAATTGAATCGATAAAACGATATTGTTTGAAACCAAATTTTGAAATTCTATTGAAATTTCTTTTGAATACCAAAGTCCGAAGATGGACGAATTGGTATGTATTCGGTAATATTCCGACTTGAGTTTGGAATTCGTATCGTCAGTTTGAGGAATTGTAGGAGATCAGATCTGTCTATCTCTGTTGTTTTCGTGCCTGCGAATTTCGAGGACGAAATTCTTTTAAGGGGGGAAATTTGTAACGACCCCAAATTTTATAAGTATTTAAATTAATAATTTATTGAATTTTTGAATTAAATTGAGTAATTAAATAAATCGATAAAATGGAAGCGAGTTTCCCCGATCGTATATGAGTGAATTTGAAAATAATAAATATATAGATATATATATTTGACTTGAATTTAAAATCTTAAAATAAATGGTTTTGAAAATAAAATACATTTAAAGTATTGGCTTATAAAAGAAAACAAAATAAAATAAGTAAGATATGTATGTAGGCTGTAAACAATCAAGTATGAACACAAAGAAAATAAAAGAGATGAGTGTGCAGGCAAATGGAAAGTAAGTATAAAGACAACAACAACATTTAATTCATTTATATTGCAAAGAAGAGATAACAAATAAATAAACATACAAAACAAAGTATAGAAACAAAATCTAAAACAAACCATAAACAACAAGTATAAACAAAAGAAATATACATCCAAATAATAAAAGAAATGAAGATAAAATCAAGCAAGTGTGAAATCAAACCATAATGTCTCCAGCCGAAATAAGTGTAAACAAAAGATAAAATAAAATAATAAACAAGTATGTAAACCATCCCTAGTTTCATCCATCAGCCGAAAGCAAAAGCAAGCATATGCCACCATATCTTTTGTACAAACAAACCACTCAGCCATACCCTTAGTACAACAAAATAATATATACCCTGTACATTTTTCTTTTTTTTTTCTTTTTATATCAATATCAGCCTTCCTTATTTCATCTGTTCGTTCCTCAAAACCAAAGAAATCTGAAATGATGTTATCTGTAAACAAAGCAAATCATCATCAACAAATAGGAAGATCAAAATTGTATTTTCTTTTCAAAGCAAAAGTGTTCTGTTCAAGTTTGTTCCAGGTGAGCAACACTTTATTTTAAAAGGTTAACTTAAGTGAATATGATGCATGCTTTTCTTAGTGATGATGCATATTTTGTATATGTATTGTTTGTGCATATATCTGGATATATCTGTTTTTGCATACTCTGTTACTTGATGACATTTCTTTGAGTCAATATGTAAACAAACCTTCCTCTTTTGTTTAAATAACTGTTTGGATATAAGATGTAAATAACAATTGTTTGTTTAACCTTAATCTAGGTGTTAAAAATGTAAAATGTTGAACTAACAGGTATGTGCCTCTGTAAAACCCAGAAAACATATACATCTTTAAATAAGTTCAAAAAAACAAATCTTTTGTTTTAAAGATTCAGGTGTATAGGGTGAAACATCATACTAAAATAGAATTTTTAAAACAAGTTACATAATTTTTAAGCAAGGGGGTGAAGAGCAGTTTAGTTTCGAATGTTTTGTACATTTCGAGTTGCCGTGGACGATCTAGTTCACTGGCGATGTCGTGGTTTGGTCTAGAGGTAGAGGGGTGACCAGGGGTTTAGCGAAAATTGTCGTGATGGTCAGAAGATCAACGTGGAGGCGACGGCGACGAATTCTATTTTGTAGACCTAGTTTTGGGTGGCTCTGTGTTTTCGTCTCGTACGAGGTCATTGAACGATCGAGCGTAATGGGCTTTTGAGGTGTTGGAGAGGGGTGGTAGACGTAACTTTGGCGGGAGTTTGGTGGCCTCTGGTGATCGGAGGTGGGAACACGGTGGGTTTTCCAGGTGTAATATCCCGGAAATTTTGACAATATCAATTTAATAATCTGTTGAATAATTAAATTGATATGGATAATCTTTGATAATAAGATTTGAATTTAATTTAATAATCTGATTAAATTAGTATTTAATTGATGATTTTATCTTTTAAAAGTTAATAAGATATTTCTATTTGAATATATATATTTATTTATATATATTGTAAATAGAAGCTTTGATAAATTGGGAATTTATATTTAATTTAATCTGGACTTTTCAAAGATATTTAAATAAGTAATTTTATAGTTTTAAAATACTTCAGGTAAATATTTTAATTGGTTTAAGATATTTTTAACTTAAGTTTAAATAAGATTTACAAAATTGGTTTGTTTTATTTCTTTTAAATATTTCTTGATAATATAATCTCTTGTTTAAATTATAAAATATGTTAATTTCAAATAATAAGTATAATGTATTATTTTTAATATGTATGAATTTTAATGCTAAAAGGAATTGTTATTTTAAATGGAAAATAGTGTATGTAAATATATATAACTTAATTATTAAATTGAATCTTAGGATTTAATTTAATTTGAATTTGAATTTAAGTTTTGAAATTCAAAAGAATAAATATTTAAATTGATTTGGATTTAGAATATTTGTATAACTTTTATTTATAAATATAATTAGCTTTTGTTTCTCTTTAAAAAGTAATATATATAGATAAATGTTGAAATAAATAAGAAAAGGCTTTTTAATTACTTTTAAAATAAATAAAAATAAGTAAAATACAAATGTCATCATATTAGGCTTAAATTAACATGTGTTAAGCAATGGATTAAACAATGTGACAAGTGTCCTTAATTATTTTCTTTTTATTTTATTTTTTTTAAATTACAAATTCACTTATATAAACATATGCATTCCCTTTACTTGATTCTTTCTATTCTCCTTTTCAAAACAAGATAAACTCCTTTCTCAAACAAAAATCTGAGATTAAAATCAGTAACCATATATCAAAACAATCCTCTAATCTGAATTCAGTAATCAATATTGCTCAAACCAAAAGTAACCGTAACCCAAATCAATAACCTGTAAACCAAGTTGCAAATCTGAAATCAAAAAGGGTTGCAACAAATTCTTTTCAAATCTAAAACCAAGTCTGTAGCCTGCCTGTATTCATTTGCAATCTGGAGGCAGCATTCAAAATTTAAAGATTTCAAATGCAACCTGGAAGCATGCAGCAGTGTTAAATCAAGCATAAGCAAACCTGCATGTATTCTTCAATTCTGAGATAAATCAAGACAAGCAACTCAAGTTTTAAAACAAGCATGCATGCAGTTTCAAAAGCAAAAGAAATTCATAGTTTCAGTTTTCAAAACCAAGCATTTCCAGTTCTCTGTTCAACAAAAACTGGTGAGTAAACTTTTGAATTTTAAAAACAGTTTTAAACCTATGTTTATATGTTGTTATGAATTTCTGAAAAATATGGATGCATGTGTTCATGGATATAGATGTATGTACATAGATATAAATAGTTCTATGAATATATATTCCTGCATGTATAAGTGATTCCTGTTGTTCAAAAACAAGAGCATCTCTGTTATTTAACCTCTGTTCAACATTCTATCCAGAGAAAAAAATTAACAAGTTTAAATTATTGTTTGATGGTCTGATGCTTGCTAAAATTCTTAAATCTATGATGTGATATAATGCTTGCATGTTTATTTTAAGTAGGATGGGATGTATATGTTGTGCATGTTTGGATATCACCTCTGTAAAGCTACAGAGTTAAAATTTGATCAAATTTCATAATCTCATCATCTAATCTCTGATAGGCCTAGGGATTCAAAAGAGTTATGTTTGTTTAAACTTGAATTAAGTCTAAAAATATAATTAAGTATAATAGTTTTGAAATTAATCTGGAATTTAGAAAATACAGTAAGAAACCAAAAACATTCAAATTTTAATTGTATTGATTTCTGAGTTCTTATACATCATCTGATTTAAATTCACAAGCCATGAATTTTAAAATGAGAATACAGATTTTTAGTGTGGTTTTGAGGGAGGAAAACGAGGTTGATCGGGATTTGGGTTTTTAGGCTTTTCCGATGATTGGTATGGTGGATGGGATCGAGATCTTTGTCGAAGTTAGCTGGAGTGTTACCGATAGCAGGAAAAATAGGGATTGGATTTATAGATGAACGCGGCGACTAGTCGGAGACATAGTAGGGTTTAAAAACTGTTTTTGGTCGGGGTGGTTGTCGAGGTAATCTCGACATCGATAGTTCACCGGGGGTGATCGCAAGGAGTGAAATCTACGCTAGGGTTCGTGACGCGGCTCTGAACGTGGCGGAAGAATTTTCGGTGGACGAGATCGTCGTGGCGAGCTATTTCCGGTGATCTAACTTTTGGTTCCAGGGGTACTCGATGGTTCGATTTCGTTTTACGTCGTTGTTGACGAAGTTGAGTGGTCGAGAAGTTAGTGGAGATCGTAGTCGACTTAACGAAGGTTACGGCGGAGGTCGGAGCTCTGGCGATGGTGCGTGCACGTTCACGTGTGCACGGTGATGTCTGGATTTGTTTGGATGAGGGAAGATGCAGTTTTCTCGGGTCGATCTTGAGTTGTTTGCGTGTGTGACTCGAAGGGAAGAAAGGACACGAGTAATCTCGGGGATAGCTCGGGGTTTTAGTTGTTTTGCTCGAGCCTGTTTTGATAAGCTAACCAGATTTTAAAAATTTTGTAAAAGCATGAACAGTTTTTATAAAAAAAACAAAATGTTTTAAACTTAAGATCTTAAGTTAATGGTAATTAATTCCAAGGGTTTATTAAATAAGATTTTAATGATAATCAAGAAAACTAATTAAGATAAACAATTTATCTTTTAATTAATTTGAGTCTTGGGTAATTGAAGATTAATTAATTAAATGAAGGTAATTAAAGAGTAATTAATTAATTAATTAGTAATGAATAGTTAATGAATGTAATTAAGATAAGGATCGTTAACTAATGATTTGGGATAATTAATTAATATAATTAATTTAAGATAATTAATTAATTTAGGATAATTACTTTGAAACTGATTAAGTATAACTACTTAGTATAATTAATAAAGTATAATTACTTAGTATAAGTAATTAGCAGTTAATAAATGAATGTAATTAATAAAAGGATAATTACTTAATGAAAGTAATTAGAGTTAATTAATGGAAGTAATAAAAGGTTAATTTCTTAAAAAAGAAGTAATTAAGGAATTAATTACTTAATGTAATTAATTTAGTTTAAATGTAATTTGTTTAAGTTAATTAATTAAGTTTAATTAATTTAAACATTTGATGATTTGATAAATAATTATTTAATTTAATAAATGGATTGTAATTACTTAGTTAAGTAATTAATGATAATTACTGGATGTAATTAATGGAAGATGATTTAAGGTTAAGAAAGGAATTTGGATTAAATTACTTTGTAATTAATCAAGAGATTAATTAAAGATAATTAATTAAGGAGTAATTAATTTATGTAATGAAGTAATTAAGGGTAATTAATTACTGATTGAAGATTAATCAAGGTGATTAATAAATGTTGTTTAATTAAAAGTTAATTACTTAATGTAATTAATTTAATTAAGTAATTAATAATTAATTTGTAATTAAGGATCATTAATTAATATAATTAATGATGTAATTAAGAATTGATTAATTAAGTAATAATTAATAAATGAAGTTATTAATCAATGTAATTAATTAAGGATTAATGTAAGTAATTATAGTTGATTAACTTAATTAATTTTAGTTAATTAATTAATGATGTAATTAAAGGTTAATTACAATAAGTGGTTAAGGATAATTAATTTGAGTAATTAATTAAGGATAAATTACTTGAAGGTAATTAAAAGATAATTAATCAAAGATGATTAATTGAAAAAGGTAATTAGAGGATAATTAATTAATTTGTAATTAATTAATGGTTAAGTAAGAAGGATTTATAAAATGAAGTAATTAATTTAATTCACTTTAAATTAATTAGAGATGATATAAATCATTACTTATGGATGGATGATAATACTAAATGCTTTGCATTGATTGATATCTCTGATGAGATATATGCTGTATGATATGGATGTTAGTTGAATTGTATGGATTATCTGATAATGTTGATTATCTGTTGGGAATTATCTTTCTTTGTGTATAAAGATAATGAATTGAATTGTTTTAACCTTTAAAACAACTTGGCCTTAAAAGATACGCTTTGGATTTCGATGAGACCGGGATCGGGTTTCCGTATACCGGATTTCCAGGTCTGGAGACCCGAATACCACATCGATCCAAATTAACGATAGGTCGTGAATCAAGTGAAGATGAAGATTCAGAGTGCAAGGGTTATTGTCGTTAACTCTAAGGGTGATTCCAAAACGAGTGTAACGAGATAATGCCTTCGGTTTCGTTCGAACCTGGAACGAACTTGTATGGATTGAATGCTTTCAGCACATCGTCAGGTGGACGATGAGCATTCTAAGATAGATGTGTTCTATTTAAAGGTAATCATGACCTCAAGCCTCACAAACCGGGAATGGCTAAAACAGGGGAGGTGCAGCAAGGTTAGTGGGTAGCACCCAAGTAGGACAAGATTACCTCTGTCTAGAAGTCCCTTCTTATTTCGGCTTAGTGTGTGCAGTTGCTGATCCCAACCGTGAGGTATCTTGTGCGGGAATTATCCAGTAAGGGATGTTCCGGCCTTGTGTTGCAGGGGATTGGGAGTGATCCTCGGTACGGTGATCTAGGCCACGTACTGTGACGGGCGGTACCCCGGTAGCCCTGCCATTGTATGGAATCCAAAATCCAATAAGTGCCGTACGTATTAGTTGTGCCCAACTATGTTGGAATGTGAGATGTAAGCATTTCAGCTATTTCCGTATTTTACTTGAAAACCCTAGACCCTATTATAGTATAACTGGATTTCCTATCAAATGTTTTGGTTAGCGTAAGGTAAAAAACTTTTCCATGTTTATGTGTGGGAAGTCTTACGTGATACCTTTGTTTTCAAAAGGTTTTGAAGTTAAACAATTTTAACCCGTTTACTCACACCAGACCCATGTCTGACCCAAGTGTTTATTTTCTGTTTTATTAAACTCTTGGGTACTCAAATTTTTACGAGTAGCCAAGGGATTCAGGTTTAGTTTTGACGAATATTCTGGAGGAGCAATGGAGCAGGAGGCTTCGGCGTTCGTAGATATAGTATTCCGCGGTGTTGATATCTGTGATAGTGTCTTGTCTTGTATTGAGTTGTAATGTCTAGACAGATGTTTATAACTGTCTAGTAAGTGATGTATAAGTTGTGTACTCTGATTATGTAAAGACTATGTATTAGTTATGTGATATATTATAATTTGTTCCGTTTCCGCTGTGAGATTCTGATGTGTTGTTTCTTTCTTTCTCTTCTTTTCTATTTCCTACCCCTTTCTTTCTTCATAAGGATGCGACTTTCTGGGCATAGAAAGTCGGGTCGTCACATATGGTATCAGAGCGTAGGTTGAGCGAATGCCTAAGCTTTTGGTTAAGTGAATATCAGAACACTAGGTTGAGTGAATACCTAGGCTCTGTAGTGGTGTCTATCTTGAGAGCGCGTAATTGTTAGTTATATAAAAATGGTTTTATATTGTGTTAATTGATCGGTTGAGTGGTATATGGATTCTGGTCAATACGAGTAGCTAACGTTATTGACAGGGATCTCTAAACACTTGAACCAGGCCAACGGACACAATATTGTTTTAAAGAGGTAAATGAAATAATTTTACCCAGAAATAATTTCTATATAAAAAAATATATATCATTTTAAATATATATATTTATGTATTTCTACCTATTTATTGGGTTACCTGTTCGGGTTTTCCAATATAAGTTATAAAGGTAGATAAGGTGGTAATGTGTGTAACACAATTACCAATAATTGGAGTTTGAGTGTTGAGGTTGGAAGTGTATCTGTCGAGACTGTAGACCCAATACTGTCTCGAGTAAGCTTTGCTGTAATAAAGGATTTCATCGATCTCTGAAGGAAGACTGTTATGGTTCGGAGTTTATCTCTGAAGTTTGGATGAGTAGAGTTGGATCTGTCGATGAGGCAGAAGTGAGTGATGGTACCTTGATACCTCAGGTAATAGTAGCTGTATGATGAGATACAGTGACGATGGATGTTCCCGAAGATGTTTTCTTTGGAACAAGATTAAGGAAGTGTGAATGTTTCGGTGTTGTCACTGAGTTCAGCACGGTGTTTTTGTTTGGTTTGGAGTTCGAATTTCTCGAAGATCTTTGGAATAGGAAGTCCTTGGCATCAGTGTCAGCAGTGTAGCTCGGAGTGTTCTGTGCATTGGTAGGAAGTTTTCTGGATGAGCAGTTTTTCTGGAAGTGAAGTTCAGAAGCAGCAGAGTGGATCCATTTCTTCGATAAATTGGATAAATAAGTGTAAGCTGTTCTGATTGGTAAAGAGAGAACAGTCTGTTTGGAATTAGGATGGGTTGATCGCAAAAGTGACTTGCGATTGCTGAGTGTTCTCTTGGGTTGTCAGAGATTTTCTGGATGTCTTCAGAGAAGTCAGAAGTTTGTCCGCATCTGAAGGTTGAGTTTTCTTATCGACTGGATTCCAGGAGTGATACCGGTGGTTCAGTCAAGTTGAAGGATAGTTCCTAGAGATAGAGTTTGGTGAAGCAGCTCAGGATTTGATAGAGTATCTGAGTTTTATTTATGGATCAGTGAACCTTATTTCTAGAAGTGAGTTGTCCAGTCTGTGCTTGTGTTCTACCTCAGATCAGAATTGAGCAGCGAAAGCAGTTTGGAGTGTATCTCTGGATGGGAGAAGTAAGTTTGGAATCTACTGATGTTGTGAAGTAGAGTTATGTTTGGATCTCGTCTGTGTTCTGATTTGGATAGGTAATTGGTCTACTTGGTTGAATTGTCAGTTTGGATAACTGGAATTCATTGAGTTTTACGTATCTCTGAGGGAGTACGTATTTGATCTATCTCTGGTTTTAGAATCTACAGTTTGGGAAGTTTGGTAGTTGAGTCAGACTCGTCTGTAGTCTGATAGTCTGTTTAGTTCTGTAGATCTAGATGTGTAGGAGATCTATAGCTTAATAGTTTAGATTGTTTGTAGAGCGAGTATCCCGGTATATATATATATACTTGGGGAAACTCGAGGAATTTTATCTAGAATTTAGTCTAGATAGTTAAATGGTTTGATTGGATGATTTGGCTGCTATGGTTGTTAGCATATGGATGATAGTAGATGTTTGTGTTTTAAATTTAAATCTTTAATAAGATTATTAAATTACCTTTGTTTAAATTTCGGGGACGAAATTATTTTAAGGGGGGAGGAATGTAATATCCCGGAAATTTTGACAATATCAATTTAATAATCTGTTGAATAATTAAATTGATATGGATAATCTTTGATAATAAGATTTGAATTTAATTTAATAATCTGATTAAATTAGTATTTAATTGATGATTTTATCTTTTAAAAGTTAATAAGATATTTCTATTTGAATATATATATTTATTTATATATATTGTAAATAGAAGCTTTGATAAATTGGGAATTTATATTTAATTTAATCTGGACTTTTCAAAGATATTTAAATAAGTAATTTTATAGTTTTAAAATACTTCAGGTAAATATTTTAATTGGTTTAAGATATTTTTAACTTAAGTTTAAATAAGATTTACAAAATTGGTTTGTTTTATTTCTTTTAAATATTTCTTGATAATATAATCTCTTGTTTAAATTATAAAATATGTTAATTTCAAATAATAAGTATAATGTATTATTTTTAATATGTATGAATTTTAATGCTAAAAGGAATTGTTATTTTAAATGGAAAATAGTGTATGTAAATATATATAACTTAATTATTAAATTGAATCTTATGATTTAATTTAATTTGAATTTGAATTTAAGTTTTGAAATTCAAAAGAATAAATATTTAAATTGATTTGGATTTAGAATATTTGTATAACTTTTATTTATAAATATAATTAGCTTTTGTTTCTCTTTAAAAAGTAATATATATAGATAAATGTTGAAATAAATAAGAAAAGGCTTTTTAATTACTTTTAAAATAAATAAAAATAAGTAAAATACAAATGTCATCATATTAGGCTTAAATTAACATGTGTTAAGCAATGGATTAAACAATGTGACAAGTGTCCTTAATTATTTTCTTTTTATTTTATTTTTATAAATTACAAATTCACTTATATAAACATATGCATTCCCTTTACTTGATTCTTTCTATTCTCCTTTTCAAAACAAGATAAACTCCTTTCTCAAACAAAAATCTGAGATTAAAATCAGTAACCATATATCAAAACAATCCTCTAATCTGAATTCAGTAATCAATATTGCTCAAACCAAAAGTAACCGTAACCCAAATCAATAACCTGTAAACCAAGTTGCAAATCTGAAATCAAAAAGGGTTGCAACAAATTCTTTTCAAATCTAAAACCAAGTCTGTAGCCTGCCTGCATTCATTTGCAATCTGGAGGCAGCATTCAAAATTTAAAGATTTCAAATGCAACCTGGAAGCATGCAGCAGTGTTAAATCAAGCATAAGCAAACCTGCATGTATTCTTCAATTCTGAGATAAATCAAGACAAGCAACTCAAGTTTTAAAACAAGCATGCATGCAGTTTCAAAAGCAAAAGAAATTCATAGTTTCAGTTTTCAAAACCAAGCATTTCCAGTTCTCTGTTCAACAAAAACTGGTGAGTAAACTTTTGAATTTTAAAAACAGTTTTAAACCTATGTTTATATGTTGTTATGAATTTCTGAAAAATATGGATGCATGTGTTCATGGATATAGATGTATGTACATAGATATAAATAGTTCTATGAATATATATTCCTGCATGTATAAGTGATTCCTGTTGTTCAAAAACAAGAGCATCTCTGTTATTTAACCTCTGTTCAACATTCTATCCAGAGAAAAAAATTAACAAGTTTAAATTATTGTTTGATGGTCTGATGCTTGCTAAAATTCTTAAATCTATGATGTGATATAATGCTTGCATGTTTATTTTAAGTAGGATGGGATGTATATGTTGTGCATGTTTGGATATCACCTCTGTAAAGCTACAGAGTTAAAATTTGATCAAATTTCATAATCTCATCATCTAATCTCTGATAGGCCTAGGGATTCAAAAGAGTTATGTTTGTTTAAACTTGAATTAAGTCTAAAAATATAATTAAGTATAATAGTTTTGAAATTAATCTGGAATTTAGAAAATACAGTAAGAAACCAAAAACATTCAAATTTTAATTGTATTGATTTCTGAGTTCTTATACATCATCTGATTTAAATTCACAAGCCATGAATTTTAAAATGAGAATACAGATTTTTAGTGTGGTTTTGAGGGAGGAAAACGAGGTTGATCGGGATTTGGGTTTTTAGGCTTTTCCGATGATTGGTATGGTGGATGGGATCGAGATCTTTGTCGAAGTTAGCTGGAGTGTTACCGATAGCAGGAAAAATAGGGATTGGATTTATAGATGAACGTGGCGACTAGTCGGAGACATAGTAGGGTTTAAAAACTGTTTTTGGTCGGGGTGGTTGTCGAGGTAATCTCGACATCGATAGTTCACCGGGGGTGATCGCAAGGAGTGAAATCTACGCTAGGGTTCGTGACGCGGCTCTGAACGTGGCGGAAGAATTTTCGGTGGACGAGATCGTCGTGGCGAGCTATTTCCGGTGATCTAACTTTTGGTTCCAGGGGTACTCGATGGTTCGATTTCGTTTTACGTCGTTGTTGACGAAGTTGAGTGGTCGAGAAGTTAGTGGAGATCGTAGTCGACTTAACGAAGGTTACGGCGGAGGTCGGAGCTCTGGCGATGGTGCGTGCACGTTCACGTGTGCACGGTGATGTCTGGATTTGTTTGGATGAGGGAAGATGCAGTTTTCTCGGGTCGATCTTGAGTTGTTTGCGTGTGTGACTCGAAGGGAAGAAAGGACACGAGTAATCTCGGGGATAGCTCGGGGTTTTAGTTGTTTTGCTCGAGCCTGTTTTGATAAGCTAACCAGATTTTAAAAATTTTGTAAAAGCATGAACAGTTTTTATAAAAAAAACAAAATGTTTTAAACTTAAGATCTTAAGTTAATGGTAATTAATTCCAAGGGTTTATTAAATAAGATTTTAATGATAATCAAGAAAACTAATTAAGATAAACAATTTATCTTTTAATTAATTTGAGTCTTGGGTAATTGAAGATTAATTAATTAAATGAAGGTAATTAAAGAGTAATTAATTAATTAATTAGTAATGAATAGTTAATGAATGTAATTAAGATAAGGATCGTTAACTAATGATTTGGGATAATTAATTAATATAATTAATTTAAGATAATTAATTAATTTAGGATAATTACTTTGAAACTGATTAAGTATAACTACTTAGTATAATTAATAAAGTATAATTACTTAGTATAAGTAATTAGCAGTTAATAAATGAATGTAATTAATAAAAGGATAATTACTTAATGAAAGTAATTAGAGTTAATTAATGGAAGTAATAAAAGGTTAATTTCTTAAAAAAGAAGTAATTAAGGAATTAATTACTTAATGTAATTAATTTAGTTTAAATGTAATTTGTTTAAGTTAATTAATTAAGTTTAATTAATTTAAACATTTGATGATTTGATAAATAATTATTTAATTTAATAAATGGATTGTAATTACTTAGTTAAGTAATTAATGATAATTACTGGATGTAATTAATGGAAGATGATTTAAGGTTAAGAAAGGAATTTGGATTAAATTACTTTGTAATTAATCAAGAGATTAATTAAAGATAATTAATTAAGGAGTAATTAATTTATGTAATGAAGTAATTAAGGGTAATTAATTACTGATTGAAGATTAATCAAGGTGATTAATAAATGTTGTTTAATTAAAAGTTAATTACTTAATGTAATTAATTTAATTAAGTAATTAATAATTAATTTGTAATTAAGGATCATTAATTAATATAATTAATGATGTAATTAAGAATTGATTAATTAAGTAATAATTAATAAATGAAGTAATTAATCAATGTAATTAATTAAGGATTAATGTAAGTAATTATAGTTGATTAACTTAATTAATTTTAGTTAATTAATTAATGATGTAATTAAAGGTTAATTACAATAAGTGGTTAAGGATAATTAATTTGAGTAATTAATTAAGGATAAATTACTTGAAGGTAATTAAAAGATAATTAATCAAAGATGATTAATTGAAAAAGGTAATTAGAGGATAATTAATTAATTTGTAATTAATTAATGGTTAAGTAAGAAGGATTTATAAAATGAAGTAATTAATTTAATTCACTTTAAATTAATTAGAGATGATATAAATCATTACTTATGGATGGATGATAATACTAAATGCTTTGCATTGATTGATATCTCTGATGAGATATATGCTGTATGATATGGATGTTAGTTGAATTGTATGGATTATCTGATAATGTTGATTATCTGTTGGGAATTATCTTTCTTTGTGTATAAAGATAATGAATTGAATTGTTTTAACCTTTAAAACAACTTGGCCTTAAAAGATACGCTTTGGATTTCGATGAGACCGCGATCGGGTTTCCGTATACCGGATTTCCAGGTCTGGAGACCCGAATACCACATCGATCCAAATTAACGATAGGTCGTGAATCAAGTGAAGATGAAGATTCAGAGTGCAAGGGTTATTGTCGTTAACTCTAAGGGTGATTCCAAAACGAGTGTAACGAGATAATGCCTTCGGTTTCGTTCGAACCCGGAACGAACTTGTATGGATTGAATGCTTTCAGCACATCGTCAGGTGGACGATGAGCATTCTAAGATAGATGTGTTCTATTTAAAGGTAATCGTGACCTCAAGCCTCACAAACCGGGAATGGCTAAAACAGGGGAGGTGCAGCAAGGTTAGTGGGTAGCACCCAAGTAGGACAAGATTACCTCTGTCTAGAAGTCCCTTCTTATTTCGGCTTAGTGTGTGCGGTTGCTGATCCCAACCGTGAGGTATCTTGTGCGGGAATTATCCAGTAAGGGATGTTCCGGCCTTGTGTTGCAGGGGATTGGGAGTGATCCTCGGTACGGTGATCTAGGCCACGTACTGTGACGGGCGGTACCCCGGTAGCCCTGCCATTGTATGGAATCCAAAATCCAATAAGTGCCGTACGTATTAGTTGTGCCCAACTATGTTGGAATGTGAGATGTAAGCATTTCAGCTATTTCCGTATTTTACTTGAAAACCCTAGACCCTATTATAGTATAACTGGATTTCCTATCAAATGTTTTGGTTAGCGTAAGGTAAAAAACTTTTCCATGTTTATGTGTGGGAAGTCTTACGTGATACCTTTGTTTTCAAAAGGTTTTGAAGTTAAACAATTTTAACCCGTTTACTCACACCAGGCCCATGTCTGACCCAAGTGTTTATTTTCTGTTTTATTAAACTCTTGGGTACTCAAATTTTTACGAGTAGCCAAGGGATTCAGGTTTAGTTTTGACGAATATTCTGGAGGAGCAATGGAGCAGGAGGCTTCGGCGTTCGTAGATATAGTATTCCGCGGTGTTGATATCTGTGATAGTGTCTTGTCTTGTATTGAGTTGTAATGTCTAGACAGATGTTTATAACTGTCTAGTAAGTGATGTATAAGTTGTGTACTCTGATTATGTAAAGACTATGTATTAGTTATGTGATATATTATAATTTGTTCCGTTTCCGCTGTGAGATTCTGATGTGTTGTTTCTTTCTTTCTCTTCTTTTCTATTTCCTACCCCTTTCTTTCTTCATAAGGATGCGACTTTCTGGGCATAGAAAGTCGGGTCGTCACATATGGTATCAGAGCGTAGGTTGAGCGAATGCCTAAGCTTTTGGTTAAGTGAATATCAGAACACTAGGTTGAGTGAATACCTAGGCTCTGTAGTGGTGTCTATCTTGAGAGCGCGTAATTGTTAGTTATATAAAAATGGTTTTATATTGTGTTAATTGATCGGTTGAGTGGTATATGGATTCTGGTCAATACGAGTAGCTAACGTTATTGACAGGGATCTCTAAACACTTGAACCAGGCCAACGGACACAATATTGTTTTAAAGAGGTAAATGAAATAATTTTACCCAGAAATAATTTCTATATAAAAAAATATATATCATTTTAAATATATATATTTATGTATTTCTACCTATTTATTGGGTTACTTGTTCGGGTTTTCCAATATAAGTTATAAAGGTAGATAAGGTGGTAATGTGTGTAACACAATTACCAATAATTGGAGTTTGAGTGTTGAGGTTGGAAGTGTATCTGTCGAGACTGTAGACCCAATACTGTCTCGAGTAAGCTTTGCTGTAATAAAGGATTTCATCGATCTCTGAAGGAAGACTGTTATGGTTCGGAGTTTATCTCTGAAGTTTGGATGAGTAGAGTTGGATCTGTCGATGAGGCAGAAGTGAGTGATGGTACCTTGATACCTCAGGTAATAGTAGCTGTATGATGAGATACAGTGACGATGGATGTTCCCGAAGATGTTTTCTTTGGAACAAGATTAAGGAAGTGTGAATGTTTCGGTGTTGTCACTGAGTTCAGCACGGTGTTTTTGTTTGGTTTGGAGTTCGAATTTCTCGAAGATCTTTGGAATAGGAAGTCCTTGGCATCAGTGTCAGCAGTGTAGCTCGGAGTGTTCTGTGCATTGGTAGGAAGTTTTCTGGATGAGCAGTTTTTCTGGAAGTGAAGTTCAGAAGCAGCAGAGTGGATCCATTTCTTCGATAAATTGGATAAATAAGTGTAAGCTGTTCTGATTGGTAAAGAGAGAACAGTCTGTTTGGAATTAGGATGGGTTGATCGCAAAAGTGACTTGCGATTGCTGAGTGTTCTCTTGGGTTGTCAGAGATTTTCTGGATGTCTTCAGAGAAGTCAGAAGTTTGTCCGCATCTGAAGGTTGAGTTTTCTTATCGACTGGATTCCAGGAGTGATACCGGTGGTTCAGTCAAGTTGAAGGATAGTTCCTAGAGATAGAGTTTGGTGAAGCAGCTCAGGATTTGATAGAGTATCTGAGTTTTATTTATGGATCAGTGAACCTTATTTCTAGAAGTGAGTTGTCCAGTCTGTGCTTGTGTTCTACCTCAGATCAGAATTGAGCAGCGAAAGCAGTTTGGAGTGTATCTCTGGATGGGAGAAGTAAGTTTGGAATCTACTGATGTTGTGAAGTAGAGTTATGTTTGGATCTCGTCTGTGTTCTGATTTGGATAGGTAATTGGTCTACTTGGTTGAATTGTCAGTTTGGATAACTGGAATTCATTGAGTTTTACGTATCTCTGAGGGAGTACGTATTTGATCTATCTCTGGTTTTAGAATCTACAGTTTGGGAAGTTTGGTAGTTGAGTCAGACTCGTCTGTAGTCTGATAGTCTGTTTAGTTCTGTAGATCTAGATGTGTAGGAGATCTATAGCTTAATAGTTTAGATTGTTTGTAGAGCGAGTATCCCGGTATATATATATATACTTGGGGAAACTCGAGGAATTTTATCTAGAATTTAGTCTAGATAGTTAAATGGTTTGATTGGATGATTTGGCCGCTATGGTTGTTAGCATATGGATGATAGTAGATGTTTGTGTTTTAAATTTAAATCTTTAATAAGATTATTAAATTACCTTTGTTTAAATTTCGGGGACGAAATTATTTTAAGGGGGGAGGAATGTAATATCCCAGAAATTTTGACAATATCAATTTAATAATCTGTTGAATAATTAAATTGATATGGATAATCTTTGATAATAAGATTTGAATTTAATTTAATAATCTGATTAAATTAGTATTTAATTGATGATTTTATCTTTTAAAAGTTAATAAGATATTTCTATTTGAATATATATATTTATTTATATATATTGTAAATAGAAGCTTTGATAAATTGGGAATTTATATTTAATTTAATCTGGACTTTTCAAAGATATTTAAATAAGTAATTTTATAGTTTTAAAATACTTCAGGTAAATATTTTAATTTGTTTAAGATATTTTTAACTTAAGTTTAAATAAGATTTACAAAATTGGTTTGTTTTATTTCTTTTAAATATTTCTTGATAATATAATCTCTTGTTTAAATTATAAAATATGTTAATTTCAAATAATAAGTATAATGTATTATTTTTAATATGTATGAATTTTAATGCTAAAAGGAATTGTTATTTTAAATGGAAAATAGTGTATGTAAATATATATAACTTAATTATTAAATTGAATCTTAGGATTTAATTTAATTTGAATTTGAATTTAAGTTTTGAAATTCAAAAGAATAAATATTTAAATTGATTTGGATTTAGAATATTTGTATAACTTTTATTTATAAATATAATTAGCTTTTGTTTCTCTTTAAAAAGTAATATATATAGATAAATGTTGAAATAAATAAGAAAAGGCTTTTTAATTACTTTTAAAATAAATAAAAATAAGTAAAATACAAATGTCATCATATTAGGCTTAAATTAACATGTGTTAAGCAATGGATTAAACAATGTGACAAGTGTCCTTAATTATTTTCTTTTTATTTTATTTTTATAAATTACAAATTCACTTATATAAACATATGCATTCCCTTTACTTGATTCTTTCTATTCTCCTTTTCAAAACAAGATAAACTCCTTTCTCAAACAAAAATCTGAGATTAAAATCAGTAACCATATATCAAAACAATCCTCTAATCTGAATTCAGTAATCAATATTGCTCAAACCAAAAGTAACCGTAACCCAAATAAATAACCTGTAAACCAAGTTGCAAATCTGAAATCAAAAAGGGTTGCAACAAATTCTTTTCAAATCTAAAACCAAGTCTGTAGCCTGCCTGCATTCATTTGCAATCTGGAGGCAGCATTCAAAATTTAAAGATTTCAAATGCAACCTGGAAGCATGCAGCAGTGTTAAATCAAGCATAAGCAAACCTGCATGTATTCTTCAATTCTGAGATAAATCAAGACAAGCAACTCAAGTTTTAAAACAAGCATGCATGCAGTTTCAAAAGCAAAAGAAATTCATAGTTTCAGTTTTCAAAACCAAGCATTTCCAGTTCTCTGTTCAACAAAAACTGGTGAGTAAACTTTTGAATTTTAAAAACAGTTTTAAACCTATGTTTATATGTTGTTATGAATTTCTGAAAAATATGGATGCATGTGTTCATGGATATAGATGTATGTACATAGATATAAATAGTTCTATGAATATATATTCCTGCATGTATAAGTGATTCCTGTTGTTCAAAAACAAGAGCATCTCTGTTATTTAACCTCTGTTCAACATTCTATCCAGAGAAAAAAATTAACAAGTTTAAATTATTGTTTGATGGTCTGATGCTTGCTAAAATTCTTAAATCTATGATGTGATATAATGCTTGCATGTTTATTTTAAGTAGGATGGGATGTATATGTTGTGCATGTTTGGATATCACCTCTGTAAAGCTACAGAGTTAAAATTTGATCAAATTTCATAATCTCATCATCTAATCTCTGATAGGCCTAGGGATTCAAAAGAGTTATGTTTGTTTAAACTTGAATTAAGTCTAAAAATATAATTAAGTATAATAGTTTTGAAATTAATCTGGAATTTAGAAAATACAGTAAGAAACCAAAAACATTCAAATTTTAATTGTATTGATTTCTGAGTTCTTATACATCATCTGATTTAAATTCACAAGCCATGAATTTTAAAATGAGAATACAGATTTTTAGTGTGGTTTTGAGGGAGGAAAACGAGGTTGATCGGGATTTGGGTTTTTAGGCTTTTCCGATGATTGGTATGGTGGATGGGATCGAGATCTTTGTCGAAGTTAGCTGGAGTGTTACCGATAGCAGGAAAAATAGGGATTGGATTTACAGATGAACGTGGCGACTAGTCGGAGACATAGTAGGGTTTAAAAACTGTTTTTGGTCGGGGTGGTTGTCGAGGTAATCTCGACATCGATAGTTCACCGGGGGTGATCGCAAGGAGTGAAATCTACGCTAGGGTTCGTGACGCGGCTCTGAACGTGGCGGAAGAATTTTCGGTGGACGAGATCGTCGTGGCGAGCTATTTCCGGTGATCTAACTTTTGGTTCCAGGGGTACTCGATGGTTCGATTTCGTTTTACGTCGTTGTTGACGAAGTTGAGTGGTCGAGAAGTTAGTGGAGATCGTAGTCGACTTAACGAAGGTTACGGCGGAGGTCGGAGCTCTGGCGATGGTGCGTGCACGTTCATGTGTGCACGGTGATGTCTGGATTTGTTTGGATGAGGGAAGATGCAGTTTTCTCGGGTCGATCTTGAGTTGTTTGCGTGTGTGACTCGAAGGGAAGAAAGGACACGAGTAATCTCGGGGATAGCTCGGGGTTTTAGTTGTTTTGCTCGAGCCTGTTTTGATAAGCTAACCAGATTTTAAAAATTTTGTAAAAGCATGAACAGTTTTTATAAAAAAAAACAAAATGTTTTAAACTTAAGATCTTAAGTTAATGGTAATTAATTATAAGGGTTTATTAAATAAGATTTTAATGATAATCAAGAAAACTAATTAAGATAAAAAATTTATCTTTTAATTAATTTGAGTCTTGGGTAATTGAAGATTAATTAATTAAATGAAGGTAATTAAAGAGTAATTAATTAATTAATTAGTAATGAATAGTTAATGAATGTAATTAAGATAAGGATCGTTAACTAATGATTTGGGATAATTAATTAATATAATTAATTTAAGATAATTAATTAATTTAGGATAATTACTTTGAAACTGATTAAGTATAACTACTTAGTATAATTAATAAAGTATAATTACTTAGTATAAGTAATTAGCAGTTAATAAATGAATGTAATTAATAAAAGGATAATTACTTAATGAAAGTAATTAGAGTTAATTAATGGAAGTAATAAAAGGTTAATTTCTTAAAAAAGAAGTAATTAAGGAATTAATTACTTAATGTAATTAATTTAGTTTAAATGTAATTTGTTTAAGTTAATTAATTAAGTTTAATTAATTTAAACATTTGATGATTTGATAAATAATTATTTAATTTAATAAATGGATTGTAATTACTTAGTTAAGTAATTAATGATAATTACTGGATGTAATTAATGGAAGATGATTTAAGGTTAAGAAAGGAATTTGGATTAAATTACTTTGTAATTAATCAAGAGATTAATTAAAGATAATTAATTAAGGAGTAATTAATTTATGTAATGAAGTAATTAAGGGTAATTAATTACTGATTGAAGATTAATCAAGGTGATTAATAAATGTTGTTTAATTAAAAGTTAATTACTTAATGTAATTAATTTAATTAAGTAATTAATAATTAATTTGTAATTAAGGATCATTAATTAATATAATTAATGATGTAATTAAGAATTGATTAATTAAGTAATAATTAATAAATGAAGTAATTAATCAATGTAATTAATTAAGGATTAATGTAAGTAATTATAGTTGATTAACTTAATTAATTTTAGTTAATTAATTAATGATGTAATTAAAGGTTAATTACAATAAGTGGTTAAGGATAATTAATTTGAGTAATTAATTAAGGATAAATTACTTGAAGGTAATTAAAAGATAATTAATCAAAGATGATTAATTGAAAAAGGTAATTAGAGGATAATTAATTAATTTGTAATTAATTAATGGTTAAGTAAGAAGGATTTATAAAATGAAGTAATTAATTTAATTCACTTTAAATTAATTAGAGATGATATAAATCATTACTTATGGATGGATGATAATACTAAATGCTTTGCATTGATTGATATCTCTGATGAGATATATGCTGTATGATATGGATGTTAGTTGAATTGTATGGATTATCTGATAATGTTGATTATCTGTTGGGAATTATCTTTCTTTGTGTATAAAGATAATGAATTGAATTGTTTTAACCTTTAAAACAACTTGGCCTTAAAAGATACGCTTTGGATTTCGATGAGACCGGGATCGGGTTTCCGTATACCGGATTTCCAGGTCTGGAGACCCGAATACCACATCGATCCAAATTAACGATAGGTCGTGAATCAAGTGAAGATGAAGATTCAGAGTGCAAGGGTTATTGTCGTTAACTCTAAGGGTGATTCCAAAACGAGTGTAACGAGATAATGCCTTCGGTTTCGTTCGAACCCGGAACGAACTTGTATGGATTGAATGCTTTCAGCACATCGTCAGGTGGACGATGAGCATTCTAAGATAGATGTGTTCTATTTAAAGGTAATCGTGACCTCAAGCCTCACAAACCGGGAATGGCTAAAACAGGGGAGGTGCAGCAAGGTTAGTGGGTAGCACCCAAGTAGGACAAGATTACCTCTGTCTAGAAGTCCCTTCTTATTTCGGCTTAGTGTGTGCGGTTGCTGATCCCAACCGTGAGGTATCTTGTGCGGGAATTATCCAGTAAGGGATGTTCCGGCCTTGTGTTGCAGGGGATTGGGAGTGATCCTCGGTACGGTGATCTAGGCCACGTACTGTGACGGGCGGTACCCCGGTAGCCCTGCCATTGTATGGAATCCAAAATCCAATAAGTGCCGTACGTATTAGTTGTGCCCAACTATGTTGGAATGTGAGATGTAAGCATTTCAGCTATTTCCGTATTTTACTTGAAAACCCTAGACCCTATTATAATATAACTGGATTTCCTATCAAATTTTTTGGTTAGCGTAAGGTAAAAAACTTTTCCATGTTTATGCGTGGGAAGTCTTACGTGATACCTTTGTTTTCAAAAGGTTTTGAAGTTAAACAATTTTAACCCGTTTACTCACACTAGACCCATGTCTGACCCAAGTGTTTATTTTCTGTTTTATTAAACTCTTGGGTACTCAAATTTTTACGAGTAGCCAAGGGATTCAGGTTTAGTTTTGACGAATATTCTGGAGGAGCAATGGAGCAGGAGGCTTCGGCGTTCGTAGATATAGTATTCCGCGGTGTTGATATCTGTGATAGTGTCTTGTCTTGTATTGAGTTGTAATGTCTAGACAGATGTTTATAACTATCTAGTAAGTGATGTATAAGTTGTGTACTCTGATTATGTAAAGACTATGTATTAGTTATGTGATATATTATAATTTGTTCCGTTTCCGCTGTGAGATTCTGATGTGTTGTTTCTTTCTTTCTCTTCTTTTCTATTTCCTACCCCTTTCTTTCTTCATAAGGATGCGACTTTCTGGGCATAGAAAGTCGGGTCGTCACACCAGGTCTGGTGATGTTTTTCTATTTCTTTCCAGGTTTCATGATCGAACTCGATTTCGATCGGGAGGCTGGAGGGATGATCGGAGGCTTGGGATAAGTTGTCGAGGGGGTCTCCGTGATGTGGAGATGGCCGTGGTCGATCGGAGGCGACGTTCGAAGGCGTACACGTGCATGCGTATCATCGTGTATGGGAACAGTTTTGGGTTGTGGAAGAAGGAGTGGCATGGAGGAAGACTCGAAGTATTTCTCAGGGGGAACTGGGGTTAGACTCGAAGGGAGACCCGTGTCGTTTTGGTGGAATGTCGAGTAGGTTTCTGGGACTTAGAAAAATAAAGGAAAATATTTTCCCTCGGGTTAAATTTCTGAGTAACCCGAAGCAAAGACAAGTATGTCTCGGGGGTGACTCGAAGCAGTTACAGGAGCCACTCAAAAACAGTTTGTATTTTGAAGTTTTTCTACTTTTCAACAATTTTAAATAAAACCCAAGTTTTAAAATAAGGAGATGATTAAAGTTTTAAATAAATTAAAGTTTAAATAAAGGATTTTCAAAATGATTAAGTTTTAAATTTATTTAATCAAGATACATTATTTTACAAAATTGTTTAATAAATAAATAATGTAGTTTAAAATGGAAATTAAGATAAAATGTTGTTTAAACTAAATCTCAACCTTTTAAGGTATCTAATGTGATAAAGGTGATTTATTAAACAAAGTTTAAAAGGATAATCAAAGTATAATGTGATTAATTCAAAATGGTAATTAATTTGAGATTAATAAATTAAAGGTTAAATTTAATTTAATGAAGTTGATTAAGGAATGATAATTAATCAAGGAAAAATTAATTAAAATAATTAATTGAAGATAATTAATTAAATGGTGAATTAGATAATTAAAGATTAATTGTTTAATAATTAAAGGTTGATAATTTATTATTAATGGATAATTAATAAAAGATTAAAGAATAATTAATCAAAATGATTTGTAAATTATCAATGTTGATTAACCAGGATTTATAATTCATAAGAAATTAATTTGTTTTAAATTAATCAGATAATTAACTGATCTTACTTACAAATATTTGGATTCTATTAGATGACTTGATTATTGATATCCCTGATTTATGATGCTTTGTATATATGTTGATTTATGTTGTGATCTGTGATAAATTATCTGTGATGTAATTTACTAGCCGTGGCATATATATCTGTGATCTGTATATAACAGATAAGCGTTATAGTTTATATCGCTTATCAACTATATCCTGTATTTTGTTATGTGATGATTGATGTTGCACTATTGTGTGTAAAACCCCTGGACTACACTGTTACACACACAAATATGGATTTCACGTGGAAATCGGTTAAGTCACAGATAATTTAAATTTGATGTTTTTGAAATTGAAATTTTAACTTCAATTGATTTTGAAATTTGAAATTTGGGGTTTTAAAATGAAAAGCTTTTTAAATAGAATTTCAAAGATAAAAGTTATTTTGAATAACTTAAACGAGTTTTGAAAATTTAAAAAAATTGAATTTAAATTTGAAGTCAAGTTTGAAATTGAATCCTATGATTTGAAATTACGGTCAAAAATGTTATAAATGTGTTTATATAAAGTTAAACTATTTAAAGGTAAAATTTTGATAATTTGGATTTAACCCAAGAACCTTAACTCGTATAAATGACTCAGAATTTCCAAAATGAAAATTGTTTGTTTTCATATGATAAAAGCTTTCAGATAAGAAAAGAAATTCCAGTTTAATTAAAGGAATTTCAAGATTGAATTGAAAAATGGTTTTCCAAGTTATGAATGAATTCTTTTTGAAAGCTATGAATTAAATCTGTCTATTTTTAACAGATTTAAAATGATGATTTGTTTAACCCATTTGAAATGAAACTGTTTTGAAAGCTATTAGTTAAATCTTTGATTTAAAGATTCAACGAATTAATTAAATTGAAATGGAAATCGATTTGGAAAATCTGTGAATGAATCTTTGTGAAATTAAGTGAACTTTGTGAATTGAATCTTTTTGTTTAAAAAGATTAAAATGGTAATTTGTTAAACCATTTGAAAAGAAAGTTTGGGTTTAAATTGTGACTTAATTGAATTCTCAATATCCATATATTTTTGAATATTGCGCTCACTATTCGGGTTAGCCGGGAAAAGACATCTGTGTCATATAACCCATTCCGAATAGTGATACGTCGTATATGGATAGCATTTGAAGACCGGTGTTGAAGATCAGATATTTTCGAAAATGAAAGGACAACCTGTCGAATGTCTCTGCACTGGGTAGCTCCCGGTATAGAGATTTATATCACTCTTTTTGTGATGGGAAGTCTGGACGTGATTTGAAAATTATCCGGATTTGCAAGGGCTTCGTGAGAAGTGCCTTCGGTTCTGTTCGAACCCGGAACAGACTTGTATGGTTACATGTCTGACATTACATTTTGAGATATAAAGCCGATTTCTTTCAAATACATTTCTGTTTGGTGGCGGAGAATTTATTCTTTTAGCTTAACACCCTTCTCTGAGACATACGAGCTCAGAGGTTATGTAGTTGAAATTTATCAGCGATATATCCCAATTTGGTAATGTGACATGCTGAGTGTTGCTATGTGATGATCAGTGTTTGATCATTTGCGATATGATCATTTATTTGATCTTATATCTTTGTGATCATAGGTTGATCATTTGTTTGACCCGAAGCATGGCTTTGTGACAAAGCGTAGCTTTGTGGACGAGACTTCGTCGAGCCTCACACCCCGGAAATGGTCAAAACAGGAAGGATGCGGCAAGGTTCTAGGGAGTAGCGCCCCTTAGTTTATGTCATTCCTTCTGGATAGAGGTGGTATCATGGTATGGAGCCCAGATACTTAACCTATGTGGTTGCTGCATTTTTACTATGTGGTTTGTTGCGAATCGAGGATCCTCGGGAAGATCGGTTACGATCGGGGGATGGCATACGCGTGTCAGTAGTTACCTATTTTTGCAGAGGTAACCCGGCCTTGTGTTGGCAGAGATCCGGTTAGGTTCTCGGGTCGTCTATTCCAGGGACGTACCCACCGTGGATAGGAAGTTCCTTAGCCTGACCATTTGTTGGAAATCCATCTTCCAATACGAACTTTGTACGGTATTAGTTGTAGAACCTGCCATTTACGTACGGTGGTCACCACTGTTTAGATGGTAGCTATAGTAGGCATACGATACTGGTCGTATGTTAGCTAAGATTAATATTATACTTTCGAAATGTTTTCTACACTATGCACTAATAATAATATCAAATGATTTGATTTGCAAAGTAAGCATCTTTGACTATCATAAGAAGAAATCTCCTCCAATTCTGCGTTTGCATTGTGTGTGTGGTGGGAGGTCTTATGGTAGTTTCATTTTCTAAAAGCATTGCGGATTTCAATGTTTAAAATTCTTTTGCTGTTGTTTAAAGATAAACAGTTTTTGTTGCTCACACCAGTCCCATGACTGATCCGGAGTTTATTGTTTATTTCCTAAACTCTGGATGCTCAAAATTTTCTACACGAGCAGTTTAGAGTTGGGTTTTTCAGATAGTCAGGTTCAGTAGATTGTCTGGAGCTAGTTCAGTCTTTGGATCGGACTGCACTTGCTTATTCTTGGTGTATCGTTATTGGGAGTTCGAGCTACTGCTGGAGTTCTCTCTTGAAGACTATCTTAGAGTTATTTGTTCCGCTGCTGATATTATCGTTTTTCTTTTCCGCTGCTATTTGTTGTATCATATCTCTGATGTATATTGATATTCATTGTATCATCATTGTATCTGGATATTGTATCAGATGTTGGATGTCTATATTCTTTTTCTTTTCCGCTGTGTTATTTACTTAATGTTGTTATAAGCTCCGGCGACTCGGATTTGAACGATCGAATCTGCGACATTCGAGTACGATGTAAAGTGTGGATGTCGATTTTCGAGCGCGAAAATCTGGGACGTTACAGTCTATAGAAAGTAAAATAGAATCTAGCTGAAATGCTTGCATCTCATGTTCCAGCAATATTTGGACACAATCAAAACCGTACCGGCGCTTATTGGAGATTGGATTCCATACAATGGCAGGGCTACTGGGGTACCGCCCGTCACAGTACCTGGCCTAGATCAGAGTACCGAGGATCACTCCCAACCCCCTACAACACAAGACTGGACTAGCCCTTACTGGATAGTCCGAATAAGATCACCCCGCGATTGGGATCAGCAACCGCCCACTGAGCCGAAATCAAAAAGGGACATCTAGACAGGGATGTCCTTACCCTAACTGGTTGCTAGCCACTTAGCCTTGCTGTACCTCCTCTGTTTTAGCCATTCCCAGTTGATGAGGCTTGAGGCTATGCGTTACATATTTAGAACACATTTCACTTAGAATGCTCATCGTCCTCCTGACGATGGTCTGATAGCATTCATCCATACAAGTTGTCTTGGGTCTGGACAAACCGAATCACTGTTTTCATCATCTTTACGGTATTCATTCGCTACGTTCAAACTGGATCGAAGTGGTTTACGGATAATTAAATCTGATCCCGGTCTCTTCGAAACGATCAACGCATTGGCAGATATTGATAGTCGGTTATTTACCTATCAAATTAAACAATCATTCACCCAATTATTTTTATTCCTACTGAAAAGCACCAAGTCCTTTAAAATTTAACTTTTAACCAAATTAAATTACTTTATCCAAAATACATTTAAAACATTTAAATAAACTACTTCCATTACTTTACTCGAAATAATACTTATAAATTCTAAATAATTTCCCGAGTAAAACTTTAGCCAAAACTACTTTTCAAAATAAACTATTATATAAGGTATAATATTTAATAGTTATCCTTTGCATCAAAATACTAATTTAACCTTTGAAAAATAGTTACTACTATAATTAACTTAAATAAATATTTACTTTAAAATTTTAAAACAACCAAATAATATTTTTTCTAAAAAAATATTCCTTTAAAATCACTTTAAAAACTTCTAATTTATACTTAAAAATCTTTCTTGAAGATATACTTGGTTTTTCAAGAAAATACACTTCCCATTTCAATATAGCCCATCTAATCATTTATAAATCCTTCTCGATTTATCCCAATTTAATTTACGTCCCCATCCCATAAATTTCTTTTCCACACCTTTAAAAATAAAACTACTATTTATTTTTGAAACAAATTACCATCTCCTTATAAATTCCCACCGTTAATTTATACATTCAAATTTATCCCCTGATAAATATTTCACCTTATTTATAAACCCAGTTTACAATTTCCACACCCCCATTTTCCTTTAAATCACAGTTTTAAACACTTGATTAATTTTCAAATCGGTTTTTAAAGTTAACTCCATTTTAAAATAAATTCCTTTACTTACCCGATTTTATTCCAAAACCCATTAATTCCAGATTCATTCCTTTGTTTCGATTAAAACCTTATTTAAAACTGAAAATATCAATTTCACCCTTTATTTCAAAATTCCCCTTTTTAAATTCTCCCAAACCATTTTAAACCCTGTATTTAAAAAATAAATCCTTTATTCCTTTAAACAATATCACTTAAGTTTCAAAATTCATCTATTCCCATTTATTTAAAAACTCTTTTCCCATACTCGGAATTTATTGGATAGGATTTTAAATCAAATCTTTATCCAATTTCACTATTTTTATTTTACTTAGAATTCCCTCTTTTATTTTCCTTTAAAAATCCAATCTTTATATTTTTGATATCTCAATATACCCAAAATATATTTAGTCAAACCATAACATTCAATATTTCCAATTCCCAATACAATCAATATAATCTATCACAGCTTATTAAATTAAACATATCACCGAATATGAAAATAAATTCCAACATTTTGAGGAATCCAGTTGGATCTGTAACAGCCCTAGATTTTTGCATATATTTGTAAATTTGACTTTATTTTATTTTGAAACTATTTTTAACTTGTTTGATTTCAAACATTTCATTTTTTAAAATAAATGTTAATTATTATGTGAACTATAATTTCAAACTAGTATAAATTGGTTATTTTACTAAAAAGTGAATTTCTGTTCAAACAGTTCAATCTTTGGCTTTTAACTTTTAAATTTAAATTATTTTAAAATCTTAAATTTTATCTTTTATTATGAAAATAGATGTAATAACTTGAACACCGTTTTTCGTTTCGTTGAAAATGGAGTAAAACAGTGAAAGTTATGTATATTTCAATATTGACTGCAATTTGTTTATTCTACAATTTTGTTATTTTAAATTGTATAAATTATATTTTCTTTATCATATTTTTATTTTTATATGTATTAATATGTTATTTTATGAATATATTCACTTTCAAATATTTTTAAAATGATAATAGGATTTTTCCAAAATTTACTGTAATTATTCCCTATTTTTAAAAGGCTGTTTTCTATTCTTCTGCTAATTTCTTCATTTAAATTTTATTTAAATTAAAATTTATGTATTTATTTGTGAATGCATTTTTACTTTTATGTTGTTATCTTTGTTATAAATATTTTTACAAGTCCATATAAATTTTCCAAAGTTCATTTTGTTTATTTTCCATTTTTGTAGACTAGGTTTGCAATTTTATGCTATTTTCTTATTTTAACCTTATATATAATTAATAAATATTTATATATATATATTGTATTTGGTTATATTTTCGAATTTGTAACTGAAATTATTATTATTTTCAGTAAGGTAAACTTATAGGAATAAATTTAGAAAATTTTGAAAGTTTTTAAAAGCTTTTGAAACGTAAGTCGTTTCTTTTACTGTTTCCTCATTTACTCTTTGGCCGTTTTATTTTATTTTATTTCTTTCTTCATTTAGCCGTGACTTCCTCCTTCATTTTTCACGTGGATCTCAGATCCATTTCTCATCTAAAAAAAAATGGCCATGGCTTGAAAGAGTTGATGTAAAAATTATCATCTTCTTCCTTTGTTTTTTCTACTTTTCTATTTTGAAATTTTGTTCCTGTTCTCTCCTTCATAGCTTGGCTCCTCCTCAACCAGATCTGACCTGACCTCTACCACCCCTTTTCTATGACCATCACCCACCCTATTTCACCTCCTCCTCAGGCCGAACCAACCCAAGGCCAAGATCTACACAAAATCCAAAAAAAAACACAACCTATGCCTTGAAAACATGCTAGTTTGAGCCTTGTTGCTTCACCACCTCTTTTTCCACCACCACCACCACCTCTAGCCACTGCAACCACCTTGATACACCCATAACAATCACCTTCATCCTCTGTCAATATCTGAAACATGTCATAGCCGAGCCCAATGACCTTGTCGACTGAGCCAAAGTTGAACCAAAACCACTATTTTGCATAAGCCTCTTCATATTCATGCGTAGTAACTCCTCCACCACTTCAATACCTTGTAGCCATGCCTTATAGGACCCAAACCTGAACCAAAGTATGTCCAAACCTGAGCCAAAACATTCCCTAGGCCATGCAATTAAATGTAGGAAGCAAGGCAAAAGACTGTGTATTCGTATCTCTTTTTACTTCAAAGTTGTTTCAATTTAATGTTGTATTAAATTGTGATTTTATTTTGTTTTGTTTTGGGTTGTAACACAAGTTCTAAGCTTGGATCTCTTCCCACTTGAGCCTATTTTGTGTCATCGTGCCTTTTGGAATCCGTTGTCATTTGAGTTGATATCTCCAGCACAAAAAGGTGAGTAAATCTAACCAAACTAATATGTACTTATATAACTAGTAAACTGACACCATTTGAATCTGTAAAATTATATCATCCTGTTATAACTGTTATATTATGATCATATGATGCTCACCCCTGTTATTACCCATGTTATACCATATGTTACTGTTATATCATGTTATTCTGTTTATTTATATCAGTTTATCACTGCAAGTTCCCTGTTAGTATAGAAATCACTATGGGTTGAAACGATACATACCCGAACGGACTTTAGAATAGGCAAAGATCGTTATGGGCTGAAATGATAAGCCTGAGCGACTTTTTATTTATTTATTATATTACTTGGGATTGCGAGTTTGAAATGATAAAACCCGGGTTTTCTTTGTAAACTGCGGATTGAAATGATACATATCTGTATCACTTGACCTAGGCTAGAAAATTATATACAAACCCGTGGTTTATATATTTTTTCTAAAAATTTTAAAAAATTTATAAAATGTAAATATTATGATATTTTGATTTAAACTTTATTAAAATGATTTCTATAAAATATTTGTGATTTTCTACAAATTAAATAAGTGAATTAAGTAAATGGTGAAGTAGAATTTGAAATATAAGTTAATTTTGGAATTTATGATTTTGTTTATAAATGGAATTTATGTTGTAACGACCCAGAATTTCGAACGAATTAAATTGGAAATATTTAATTAATTTTAAATATTTGAACGATGATTTAATTTGAATCCCCGATATAAATTTGAATTTGGCGATTAAATTATAAAAGTTTAATCTATTGAGTTGAATAAAAATTTAAATCTTCAATTTTAAGCCGACTAAAAATATTTCAAAGGCTTAGGAAATTTATATAGATGATGCTGAAGATAATAGAAGCTTCAGAAACGAATTTGGAAGTGAATTGTTCAGTTTGAAAAATAATTGTTCGAATCGATATTTAAAAATTGCCGTCCGAGGCACAGTCTCGGAATTCGACGAAACCCGTTCCATTGGGTCCGGAATATTGTATTATTGCCGGGTTTCAAATTTCGTATTCTTCAGAGTTGTTTTGTGACCGTACGATTAGAAAATGCATTGAATTTTTATCGAAATTCAATTTGAATTTTTAAATTTTTGAACTGGTCAACGTCAGCACGTTTTGTTCCTAAACTTACGCCTACAATCATGCAGAGAACAAGGAAGAAAATCGAGCAACCCATCCCTCTTCGATTTTTAATAACAGTTCGTCCCTTCTCTTTTGCTCTGCTCAAAATCAAAATGAAAATGGCCGCCTCTTTTCGTTTAAAAGAAAACAAGTAACGAAAATAGTTTCGTTCGAATCCTCTTCAGCAAATTAAAAATCAAAACGAATATAAACTGGCCGAAGCCCTTCTCCTCCTTCAAATTTCTTATTCCACATTCGTTCGAGTCAAAAAAAATCGCGGTACATCTAATTCGAAAACGAAAAAAAAAAATCGCGAGCATGTGAGCAATGAAATCGAGCAGGGAGGGTCGCGATTCAAGGGAAAGTCGGCGACGCGAGGCGAGGCTAGGATTTGGGGGTCGCGAGTGCGAGGCCAGGCATTCGCGAACGCGGCAGCGGCGAGTAGGAGGAGGGGGTGATGTGAATCTGGAGGTCGCGTTGTCTTTGGTTCTCGAGCAGGCTGCGAGTCTTGGGTTCGTCCACATCGATGTGGCATTGGGGAAACTCGCGATTGGACTCGAGGTCGCGGCGGCACGAAGGGGCTAGGGCAGTGGCGTACCCTAGTTTCTATCGCGTGGGGAGGCGCGCGACAAGGGGCAGGTGACGATGTCGACCAACTTGGGGGTGCGAGACTGGGTTTCGAGCAGAGGAGCAGTGAGGTTCGATCTCTTTTGTTTTTGAATATCTGTTAAATTCGATGTTAAAAAAAAAATATACATGCATACAGAATTTGAAAATATATATCTTAGGATAATTCAATTTTTATCACATTTTAAAAGTTACTTAAGATTTAAAATTGGTAATTTTAATTTGTTGATTTAACTTTCCGTTTATCAGAAAATCTTACGGTAAAGGAAGTTTATATATTCGTTTGTACAGAAGCAGAAAGAAGAAATATTACTTAAGCAAATTTAATAAAGGAAATTGATTTGAGTTAAAGATATTTTTTGTCACGACCTGAAATTTTCGACTTTCGAAAATTCGACATCGATACTCACTTTATCGACTGCCGAGAAATCGAGCGCCGGAAACTCCAGTAGTGAGGGTTTTAAGAAAAAGAAAAAGGTAGAAGAAGAAGATAGAAGAAAAAGAGAAGAAGAACAACAAAACAACAACAGATACAGAACAGAGAACAATATCAGAATCTCACATATCGCAGCGGAAAAATATATAATAAATAAACACTAGTCTTTCAAAACAAAGAACTATATCAGTTTATACATACATCAATCATCAGAGTCATATACAACAATGGACAGTTATATAAACTTGTCCTCATACAGAATACACAGCGGAATAAATACTATCAGATACAAATACTACGTCTCGTCATCCAGCTTATCTCCAAAGCTCCAGAATATCCAGAATATCCTGATAATCTAACTCTAGACTGCCCGTGTGGAAATTGGTGGGCACCCAGAGTTTAGAAGGGAAACAATAAACTCCGAGTCAGTCATGGTGACTGGTGTGAGATCGTAAAACAGTTATTCTTTAAAATAAACAACATGATAATTTTTAAAGTCGATTCGAAATGCTTTTGGAAAATGAAACTACCATAAGACCTCCCACCACACACACAATGCAAACGCAGAATTGGAGGAGATTTCTTCTTATGATAATCAAAGATGCTTACTACGCAGAAATCAAATTCTTTTTGATATTATTATTAGTGCATAGTGTAGAAAACATTTCAAAAGTATAATATTAATCTTAGCCAGCATAGGCATTCCGCACTTATGCCTACTATAGCTACTATGTTCAATAGCAGGTTACCGCCACATTCCATAGCAGGTAATACAACTAAAACCGTACAAATCGCGTATTGTTTCTTTGGATTTCCAACAAATGGCCAGGCTAAGGAACTTCCTATCCACGATGGGTACGTCCCTGGAATAGACGACCCGAGAAATAACCTAACATTACGGTTAGATCTCTGCCAACACAAGGCCGGGTTACCTCTGCAAAAATAGGTAACTACTGACACGCGTATGCCATCCCCCGATCGTCACCGATCTTCCCGAGGATCCCCGATTTCCAACAAACCACATAGAAAAAATAATGCAGTAACCACAGAGGTTAAGTATCTGGGCTCCATACCATGATACCACCTTTATCCAGAAGGAATGACATACACTAAGGGGCGCTACTCCCTAGAACCTTGCTGCATCCTTCCTGTTTTGACCATTTCCGGGGTGTGAGGCTCGATGAAGTCTCGTCCACAAAGCTACGCTTTCTATAAAAAGCCCTGCTTCGGGTCAAACAAAATGATCAACCTATGATCACAAAGATATAAGATCAAACAAATGATCATATCACAAATGACCAAACACTGATCATTTCACAGCAACACTCAGTATGCCACGTTACCAAATTGGGATATATCGCTGATAAATTTCAACTACATAACCTCTGAGCTCGTACGTCTCAGAGAAGGGTGTTAAGCTAAGAGAATAAATTCTCCGCCACCAACAGAAATGTATTTGAAAGAAATCAGCTTTATATCTCAAATTGTAACGTCAGACACACAATCCATACAAGTCTGTTCCGGGATCGAACAGAACCGAAGGTACTTCTCACGAAGCCCTTGCATTTCCGGATAATTTTCAATCACGTCAGGACTTCCCGTCACTAAGGGTGATAAAAACCTCTAAATCGGAGATCAGCCGATGTAGAGTAACTCGACGGTAATCCTTCCGTTTTCAAAAATATCCGGTCTTCAACACCGGTCTTCAAATGCAATTCATAACGACGTATCACATATTCGGAATGGGTTATACGACCCCATGGTCTCTTCCCGGCTAACCCGAATAGTGAGCGTTAATTCAAAAATAAGTGTGGCGTTCAAATTCATCCAATTCACAACAAATACCTATCTAAAGGTAGTTATTGATAGTCGGTTATTTAACTATCAATAAAGATGTGCAACATCATCAGATTCCAAATAATTTTCCAAATTATTTCATCTTCCAAAAATATCTTTACAAGATATAAAATTTCCACACTTTAAAAATAAATCAACGTTTATTTTTAAAACAAATTCCCATTCCATTTATAAATTCCATAGTGAATTTATATCTTAAAAATATCTCCTGATATACGATTCTCAAATCGATTTCAAATATTCAATTTCATTTATCTTTAAGAAGATAAAATCTCAAAACGTTTCATTTCATTTTGGAAATGCATTTCCCTACTTATTTAATAATAAGTATTTCACAAATCATTTATTTTCAACCCTTAGAAAATATTCGATATACTTAAATCAAATTAAGTATATATTTCATTCTTTAAGGAAATCTATTTTCTATAACAACATCAATTTGAGTCAAAACGAATGTTGCGTAAAACATCGTTACGACGACTCAAAATCACTAGTATAGGGATTCGGATTTTAAGATAGGTATATAAATCCCAATACTACATCAAAACATTTCCTTTCGGAAATCATTTACTATAACAACAGTGTTATAGTCCACCATTTCCTTAAATTTCTCGAAAACGTCTATTTCAACAATAAATGTTGAAATCTATACTTTCGATTCATAACACATTTTAAAACACCTTTAAAATGTTTAACTTCATTTTTAAAATATTACTTCTTCAAAAATGAATCCATTTTACTTAACAATATATTCACTGTCCAAAATCGTGAATAAAATTTACTTATCCCCATTTCAATCATTTCTACACATTTTTTTATTTCAATAAAAATTCGCTATTCAAAATCGTGAATATATCTTCTTAAACAATCTTCTATATTAGATTTATCACATCCAATCTATTTCGAATTTATAAGCACGTTTATAAATTCTATTTCTCTTTTATAACAACTTCGGTTTATAAATCTCCTTTTATTAATTTCTATAATACACTTATTAAAATAAGTGACTTTGGGTTTATAACAACTTTTATAAATTTTAATTCTATTTATAAAAGCTTCAATACCAAATCAATTTCAATATTGACTTCAAATTTTATTTATCACTACTAAGTGAATTCCTTATTTTTCTCAAATTATCCAATATTAGGTTTTTAAAATGGATTCTTCAAATTGAAATCATTTTACATTGATTTCACAGCTTACTTCAATTTACCAATTTAATTTCTAATTGGATTTCCAACTTATCTTCTTTTAAATAAATTCCTCTTTAAGAAAATAAATTTCAATCGTTTCTTTCAATCTATTTAAAAATCCAAATTTAAATTAATTTCTTCAATTTAAAATCACTGTTTTATGAAATCCATTTATTTAGCATTTTCACTTTATTCTGGAATTTATTCGATACGATTATAAAAACAACTTTTATACTTTTAAATTCTTTTCTTCAAAATTTCTTCAATTTCAAAAATTGATTCACTTAGACATTTTCTACTTGAATCTCAAAAATTCAATTTCGTTTATCTTTGGAATCCAATGATGTCAAACATCCATTCAGCTAAATTTTAGCTTTCAAACAATTTCCAGATATCAATATGATTAATAGCATCACTATAATCATTCACAGATTCATATCACAATAGAATGAATTAAATAAACGTGAGGGGTCCAGTTGGATCCCTCCAACCTGTTTCCCTGCATCCAAAGACGTTAGCACAATACCAATTCCGCTCCAGTACGGAATTATCGCGGTATATAGGTTTTTATAAATCCGCTTACTAACGGCGCAATAGGGTCTCATCCGCTATACGAGGCGGGAAATCAACAATCCAGTATATACATATGCCAATATGTATATACTGCTATATATATAATAGATATATCCTACTATATCTAATATCAACAATCCAAACAGTCAAAAAAAAACAATCAATAACTGTAAATCAAAATTTTCCTTCGAGTGAGAAAATCTCACCTTTGCTTTTTATTTTGCCATCCATTTTGAATCCAACTTATTTCTTCACCGTTTAACCTTGTATAAGCAATTATACAATTTTATTAATATTTGAACAAATTGAATAATAAATTTTTATTTGATAATTTCGATTCGCCGGTCATTTTATTTTGATACCAAATCAATAAATAACTTTATTTAACTCAAAATTTTATATTTAAAAATAAATCTCCTTTATATATATATATATATTCTTGAACTGCATATTATTTTATTAATTATATTCTTATTCTAAACCTTATACACCTTTATATTAAACAAAATTATTTATATAGTTTACCGTAAAACTTCTGTTATTATTTTCCTTCTTTGGAAAGAAAAAAAAAATGAATCTGCATAATTTTCTAATTAACAATGTAAATTTTACAAATCACCTGAATTGATCGATCGAGCTCAGGCCGAACACCATCCTCGAATGAATCGCGACACTAGCGCCCTGACCTCGTCATAACTTCGAACAAACGTCGATCACGACTCGACCCTGAGTATGCCTCGTGAACGAAACCCACTGCCTAGCTTACTCGATCTCGCAAAACCCCCAGTCACGTCGTCGCCATCGACTTCGATATCGCAGCCACCCCTACCGCGTACACACGCGTGAATGCCCACCACCGAGTATAGAACTTGGCCGCCGATCAACCCAGATTGCCTCCGTCTTCACGATCGAGCTCCCCAACTTCACTTCTCGCGCTCGCGCCTACGAACGCGAATCTCGACCACTGGTTCCAACCCCCAACTCCACACGCCTCCTCGATTCGAGATAACCCATTGAGTCGCCGCCTTCACCTGACGAACTCGCGACTCCAGATCGTCGCTCGCGACTGCTACTCGCCGACACTCCCCACGCGCTTGCCCTTCCTCCCATCGCGAATCGCTCGCGGCTGCTATATTTTTTTATTTGGGATGTTTGAACGAGAGTAGAGGGCAGCCATTATTTTTTTTTTTTTCGTTTGATTTTCTTTCTGATTGAACGAGAGGGGGGAATTTAAAATTGAAGGGGAATGGGTCGCGTTATTTTACGTCGTGATTTCTTCGTGATTTGAGGCGTAAGTTTAGGCGTGATTAAAGGAGATATGTGGTGTTGTTAATTAATATAAATTTAAAATTTTAATTTGAATTTGTTCTAAAATCTGAATGTGTTTATACTTCGTACGCTCACAGATTAACTCAAAAAAATACGAAATTGGAAATCCGACAATAATACAATATTACGGACCCAATGGGACTGGTTTCGTCGAATTCCGAGACTGTGTGAAAAATAACTATTTTTAAATATCGGTTAAACGATACAAATTTCAAAACTGATCAAATCAATTCGAAATTGGATTCTGAAGCTTCTATTATTTTCAGAATTATCAATGCATATTTCACAAGCGTTTGAAATATTTTTCTTCGGCTTAAAATTAAAGATTCAAATTTTTTTTCAACTTCAATCGATTAAATTTTATAATTTAATCATCAAATTCGAAGTTATATTCGGGATACAAATTAAATCATCGTTCAAATATTTAAAATAAATTAAATATTTTCAATTTAATTTGTTCAAAATTCTGGGTCGTTACAAACTTCCCTCCTTAAAAGAATTTCGTCCTCGAAATTACAAGTTAGGAAAAATGTCCTTAACTCGTCTACTATTTTTTTCCAACATCTAATAGTTTTATCAAATTTTCCAAAACAAATCTTCCTACTAAAGATTCGTTATCATTCAACTACATTCCGACTTCAACTCTAAGTTTCAAAACAACATTGTTTAACTTCACAATTCAAATTTAAGTTTAAATTCAAATTTAAATTTTCAAAATTTCTCAAAAATTTTCTAACACCCTAAATTTCCGAAAAATTTCGCCAGCGTCTCCTTTGCGCGGCTAATACGGTACAACTACAAAACGTCCATACGTACTCTCAGATTTCAAAAAGAAAAAGAAAAAGCCAAGCGGCTAGAGAGAAATCATCAAAAACTCATATAGAAAGTAAAATACGTACCTTTTCGAGCAATTCAAATTTATCTGTGAAATCAAAATTCCAATTCCTTTATACCTGTATATCTACTAGCCATGATATCTAGTTACATATATTCAAACCATTTCGTACATTCAATTACAAAATTTCGACATAAACTACTTATATCATCTTTAGTTCACTATTGAAGTTATATCCATTATCTTCAATTTTACATTTCAAATTTTATTTGAATTCAATTCCAACATTTAATTGGATTCAGTTCAATTTCTGAATATTGAACTTTATCAGCTTTCATTCATAATTGATTACTTTTAGATTAGTTTCAATTACTAATTCACTTATATAACTCAAGTTCATATTCATTTCAGTAATAAATTATGATACCCAAAATCAAACTCATTCATCATTTCTTAAGTTATATTCCCATTAAACATCATTTATTTCACTTTCATTTTCTCATTTTATAAGTTATACAACTTATATTCAATCTTTCAAAACCATTTTTGAAAACAATTCAAATTATCCTTTGAATTTCAAAAACAGAATCCAAATTTTTCAAACAACTTCCTTTTAAAACAATTTGGCAGCAATTTCTCCTTTGGAAACCCGAAAATGAACACCAACGATGCCGCGGTCATCATCGAAGTTATTTTCCAGCGACCGAAAAGAGTTTAGAGCTTTTCAACTCTTCAAAATATTCTTTTTTTTTAAAACCTTTGAAAATCACTTTCAAATCAACAGATTTAAACTTTTCAAATCTCCAAAATTCTCAAATTCTTTTCAAAACATTTCCAAATACTTCTCTGGAATTCCGTTTTAAATTATAAGTCACATTTATAATTTACATTCTTAAATTTTACTTGTATATGGATTTATTTCTTAACTTTGGAGTTACGATTTCAATTTCTTATTCAATTTCAGTGATGATAATTTACTATTATTACTTCCTAACATCCATGCAACCATATACTGTAATAATTTACAGAAAATCATTTCTTTTCTATACAAAAATAGATTGGGGTAAAATTATTTCATTTACCCTATTCAAAACAATACTGTGCCGAATTGTTCTATTCGAGCGTTTAGAAACCCCTTCGATACAGTTTTGCAAGACTGTGCCGACGAAGGTTCATATGCCACTCAATAACCCAATCATCACAATACAAAACAATTTTATATTCAATAACAAATACGCGCTCACATCTATTATTACACTCAACTCATTCTAGAGTACTGCTGACTCTATCTCTAATGAGTAACACCCAACAGAGCAGGGTTGTCGCTTAACCATATGCTCTGATACCACTTGTCACGACCTGAAATTTTCGACTTTCGAAAATTCGACATCGATACTCACTTTATCGACTGCCGAGAAATCGAGCGCCGGAAACTCCAGTAGTGAGGGTTTTAAGAAAAAGAAAAAGGTAGAAGAAGAAGATAGAAGAAAAAGAGAAGAAGAACAACAAAACAACAACAGATACAGAACAGAGAACAATATCAGAATCTCACATATCGCAGCGGAAAAATATATAATAAATAAACACTAGTCTTTCAAAACAAAGAACTATATCAGTTTATACATACATCAATCATCAGAGTCATATACAACAATGGACAGTTATATAAACTTGTCCTCATACAGAATACACAGCGGAATAAATACTATCAGATACAAATACTACGTCTCGTCATCCAGCTTATCTCCAAAGCTCCAGAATATCCAGAATATCCTGATAATCTAACTCTAGACTGCCCGTGTGGAAATTGGTGGGCACCCAGAGTTTAGAAGGGAAACAATAAACTCCGAGTCAGTCATGGTGACTGGTGTGAGATCGTAAAACAGTTATTCTTTAAAATAAACAACATGATAATTTTTAAAGTCGATTCGAAATGCTTTTGGAAAATGAAACTACCATAAGACCTCCCACCACACACACAATGCAAACGCAGAATTGGAGGAGATTTCTTCTTATGATAATCAAAGATGCTTACTACGCAGAAATCAAATTCTTTTTGATATTATTATTAGTGCATAGTGTAGAAAACATTTCAAAAGTATAATATTAATCTTAGCCAGCATAGGCATTCCGCACTTATGCCTACTATAGCTACTATGTTCAATAGCAGGTTACCGCCACATTCCATAGCAGGTAATACAACTAAAACCGTACAAATCGCGTATTGTTTCTTTGGATTTCCAACAAATGGCCAGGCTAAGGAACTTCCTATCCACGATGGGTACGTCCCTGGAATAGACGACCCGAGAAATAACCTAACATTACGGTTAGATCTCTGCCAACACAAGGCCGGGTTACCTCTGCAAAAATAGGTAACTACTGACACGCGTATGCCATCCCCCGATCGTCACCGATCTTCCCGAGGATCCCCGATTTCCAACAAACCACATAGAAAAAATAATGCAGTAACCACAGAGGTTAAGTATCTGGGCTCCATACCATGATACCACCTTTATCCAGAAGGAATGACATACACTAAGGGGCGCTACTCCCTAGAACCTTGCTGCATCCTTCCTGTTTTGACCATTTCCGGGGTGTGAGGCTCGATGAAGTCTCGTCCACAAAGCTACGCTTTCTATAAAAAGCCCTGCTTCGGGTCAAACAAAATGATCAACCTATGATCACAAAGATATAAGATCAAACAAATGATCATATCACAAATGACCAAACACTGATCATTTCACAGCAACACTCAGTATGCCACGTTACCAAATTGGGATATATCGCTGATAAATTTCAACTACATAACCTCTGAGCTCGTACGTCTCAGAGAAGGGTGTTAAGCTAAGAGAATAAATTCTCCGCCACCAACAGAAATGTATTTGAAAGAAATCAGCTTTATATCTCAAATTGTAACGTCAGACACACAATCCATACAAGTCTGTTCCGGGATCGAACAGAACCGAAGGTACTTCTCACGAAGCCCTTGCATTTCCGGATAATTTTCAATCACGTCAGGACTTCCCGTCACTAAGGGTGATAAAAACCTCTAAATCGGAGATCAGCCGATGTAGAGTAACTCGACGGTAATCCTTCCGTTTTCAAAAATATCCGGTCTTCAACACCGGTCTTCAAATGCAATTCATAACGACGTATCACATATTCGGAATGGGTTATACGACCCCATGGTCTCTTCCCGGCTAACCCGAATAGTGAGCGTTAATTCAAAAATAAGTGTGGCGTTCAAATTCATCCAATTCACAACAAATACCTATCTAAAGGTAGTTATTGATAGTCGGTTATTTAACTATCAATAAAGATGTGCAACATCATCAGATTCCAAATAATTTTCCAAATTATTTCATCTTCCAAAAATATCTTTACAAGATATAAAATTTCCACACTTTAAAAATAAATCAACGTTTATTTTTAAAACAAATTCCAATTCCATTTATAAATTCCATAGTGAATTTATATCTTAAAAATATCTCCTGATATACGATTCTCAAATCGATTTCAAATATTCAATTTCATTTATCTTTAAGAAGATAAAATCTCAAAACGTTTCATTTCATTTTGGAAATGCATTTCCCTACTTATTTAATAATAAGTATTTCACAAATCATTTATTTTCAACCCTTAGAAAATATTCGATATACTTAAATCAAATTAAGTATATATTTCATTCTTTAAGGAAATCTATTTTCTATAACAACATCAATTTGAGTCAAAACGAATGTTGCGTAAAACATCGTTACGACGACTCAAAATCACTAGTATAGGGATTCGGATTTTAAGATAGGTATATAAATCCCAATACTACATCAAAACATTTCCTTTCGGAAATCATTTACTATAACAACAGTGTTATAGTCCACCATTTCCTTAAATTTCTCGAAAACGTCTATTTCAACAATAAATCTTGAAATCTATACTTTCGATTCATAACACATTTTAAAACACCTTTAAAATGTTTAACTTCATTTTTAAAATATTACTTCTTCAAAAATGAATCCATTTTACTTAACAATATATTCACTGTCCAAAATCGTGAATAAAATTTACTTATCCCCATTTCAATCATTTCTACACATTTTTTTATTTCAATAAAAATTCGCTATTCAAAATCGTGAATATATCTTCTTAAACAATCTTCTATATTAGATTTATCACATCCAATCTATTTCGAATTTATAAGCACGTTTATAAATTCTATTTCTCTTTTATAACAACTTCGGTTTATAAATCTCCTTTTATTAATTTCTATAATACACTTATTAAAATAAGTGACTTTGGGTTTATAACAACTTTTATAAATTTTAATTCTATTTATAAAAGCTTCAATACCAAATCAATTTCAATATTGACTTCAAATTTTATTTATCACTACTAAGTGAATTCCTTATTTTTCTCAAATTATCCAATATTAGGTTTTTAAAATGGATTCTTCAAATTGAAATCATTTTACATTGATTTCACAGCTTACTTCAATTTACCAATTTAATTTCTAATTGGATTTCCAACTTATCTTCTTTTAAATAAATTCCTCTTTAAGAAAATAAATTTCAATCGTTTCTTTCAATCTATTTAAAAATCCAAATTTAAATTAATTTCTTCAATTTAAAATCACTGTTTTATGAAATCCATTTATTTAGCATTTTCACTTTATTCTGGAATTTATTCGATACGATTATAAAAACAACTTTTATACTTTTAAATTCTTTTCTTCAAAATTTCTTCAATTTCAAAAATTGATTCACTTAGACATTTTCTACTTGAATCTCAAAAATTCAATTTCGTTTATCTTTGGAATCCAATGATGTCAAACATCCATTCAGCTAAATTTTAGCTTTCAAACAATTTCCAGATATCAATATGATTAATAGCATCACTATAATCATTCACAGATTCATATCACAATAGAATGAATTAAATAAACGTGAGGGGTCCAGTTGGATCCCTCCAACCTGTTTCCCTGCATCCAAAGACGTTAGCACAATACCAATTCCGCTCCAGTACGGAATTATCGCGGTATATAGGTTTTTATAAATCCGCTTACTAACGGCGCAATAGGGTCTCATCCGCTATACGAGGCGGGAAATCAACAATCCAGTATATACATATGCCAATATGTATATACTGCTATATATATAATAGATATATCCTACTATATCTAATATCAACAATCCAAACAGTCAAAAAAAACAATCAATAACTGTAAATCAAAATTTTCCTTCGAGTGAGAAAATCTCACCTTTGCTTTTTATTTTGCCATCCATTTTGAATCCAACTTATTTCTTCACCGTTTAACCTTGTATAAGCAATTATACAATTTTATTAATATTTGAACAAATTGAATAATAAATTTTTATTTGATAATTTCGATTCGCCGGTCATTTTATTTTGATACCAAATCAATAAATAACTTTATTTAACTCAAAATTTTATATTTAAAAATAAATCTCCTTTATATATATATATATATATTCTTGAACTGCATATTATTTTATTAATTATATTCTTATTCTAAACCTTATACACCTTTATATTAAACAAAATTATTTATATAGTTTACCGTAAAACTTCTGTTATTATTTTCCTTCTTTGGAAAGAAAAAAAAAATGAATCTGCATAATTTTCTAATTAACAATGTAAATTTTACAAATCACCTGAATTGATCGATCGAGCTCAGGCCGAACACCATCCTCGAATGAATCGCGACACTAGCGCCCTGACCTCGTCATAACTTCGAACAAACGTCGATCACGACTCGACCCTGAGTATGCCTCGTGAACGAAACCCACTGCCTAGCTTACTCGATCTCGCAAAACCCCCAGTCACGTCGTCGCCATCGACTTCGATATCGCAGCCACCCCTACCGCGTACACACGCGTGAATGCCCACCACCGAGTATAGAACTTGGCCGCCGATCAACCCAGATTGCCTCCGTCTTCACGATCGAGCTCCCCAACTTCACTTCTCGCGCTCGCGCCTACGAACGCGAATCTCGACCACTGGTTCCAACCCCCAACTCCACACGCCTCCTCGATTCGAGATAACCCATTGAGTCGCCGCCTTCACCTGACGAACTCGCGACTCCAGATCGTCGCTCGCGACTGCTACTCGCCGACACTCCCCACGCGCTTGCCCTTCCTCCCATCGCGAATCGCTCGCGGCTGCTATATTTTTTTATTTGGGATGTTTGAACGAGAGTAGAGGGCAGCCATTATTTTTTTTTTTTTCGTTTGATTTTCTTTCTGATTGAACGAGAGGGGGGAATTTAAAATTGAAGGGGAATGGGTCGCGTTATTTTACGTCGTGATTTCTTCGTGATTTGAGGCGTAAGTTTAGGCGTGATTAAAGGAGATATGTGGTGTTGTTAATTAATATAAATTTAAAATTTTAATTTGAATTTGTTCTAAAATCTGAATGTGTTTATACTTCGTACGCTCACAGATTAACTCAAAAAAATACGAAATTGGAAATCCGACAATAATACAATATTACGGACCCAATGGGACTGGTTTCGTCGAATTCCGAGACTGTGTGAAAAATAACTATTTTTAAATATCGGTTAAACGATACAAATTTCAAAACTGATCAAATCAATTCGAAATTGGATTCTGAAGCTTCTATTATTTTCAGAATTATCAATGCATATTTCACAAGCGTTTGAAATATTTTTCTTCGGCTTAAAATTAAAGATTCAAATTTTTTTTCAACTTCAATCGATTAAATTTTATAATTTAATCATCAAATTCGAAGTTATATTCGGGATACAAATTAAATCATCGTTCAAATATTTAAAATAAATTAAATATTTTCAATTTAATTTGTTCAAAATTCTGGGTCGTTACATTTTTTTAAGTAAAATTTTGGTTGGATAGATTTATTTAAAAGGAATCGGTTTGAATTATAAATTTTTGTTAAATAAATTTATTTAAAAGAAATTATTTAAAAGTCAAACCATCGGTTAATTAAATTGATCAAACGAAAAATTGTTATTCGATTAATTCGAATTTTTAATAAATTGTATAAACTGTTTATACTAGGGCTGAAATGAAGAAACAGCCGAAAATGGAAATGGATTGCTAATAAAAGCGAAGGTGAGATTTTTTTCTCACTCAAATGAAGTTGGATTTTGATTGACTGATTGATTGCTGTTTGTATTAGATATTTTAGGATATATCTATATATAGCAATATATACATATTGGCATATGTATATATTGGATTGTTGATTTCCCGCCTCGTATAGCGGATGAGACCCTATTGCGCCGTTAGTAAGCGGATTTATAAAAACCTATATACCGCGATAATTCCGTACTGGAGCGGAATTGGTATTGTGCTAACATCTTTGGATGCAGGGAAACAGGTTGGAGGGATCCAACTGGATTCCTCAACTGTATTTATTTATTTACAGATGTTGATATATATTCTGTTGTCATATGTTGAGATATGATATTGACTGTTGTGATTGACTAATTGATGCGTTGCATCATCGGATTCAAATTTTGAAATTTAAAAATAACGATGTTGATTTTAAAAGTGAAATTCTAAAAGTGATCTTTGAAAATATAGGTTTATTTAAATTGTTGAATTGATTTACTTTAAAAAGATAAACGTTAAAACTTTTAAGTTATAAAAGTTGAGATTTTGTGAATTTTAACAAAGAAGTAATTTCTTTTGAAATAAAGAGTTAAGAAATTTATGAAATGGTTGAAGTGAGATTTTTGAATTCTTAAACCAATGTACATAAAAAGATGTATCAAATTTATATTTATCAATTAAAGTTATTGGAATTTTAAAATGTGAAGATATGAAATTTATAATTATAAAATGTGAAGATATGAAATTTATAATTATAAAATGTGAAGATATGAAATTTATAATTATAAAATGTGAAGATATGAAATTTATAATTATAAAATGTGAAGATATGAAATTTATAATTATAAAATGTGAAGATATGAAATTTATAATTATAAAATGTGAAGATATGAAATTTATAATTATAAAATGTGAAGATATGAAATTTATAATTATAAAATGTGAAGATATGAAATTTATAATTATAAAATGTGAAGATATGAAATTTATAATTATAAAATGTGAAGATATGAAATGTATAGAATTATAAAGAATGAAGTTGTAGAATGAATGATTATAAGAAAATTTACTTATAAATTGGATTTCTGCTTTTAAATGGAATATTGATCGGATCGTTAATAAAGAAGATTTATGAATCAAAGTTGTTAAAAAAATATAGAAATAGGATTTATAAACGTTGTTTTATAAATCCAAAATCGATGGAGTTTGATAAATTAATATAGAAGATTTTTAAAGAAGATATATTCGCGATTTTGAATAGCGAATCTTTATTGAAATAAAACGTGTAGAGATGGCTGAAATTTAGTTAAGTGAATTATATTCACGATTTTGGACAGTGAATATACTCTTAAGGAAAATGGATATGTTCTGGAGAAACGATATTATAAAATGAAGTAATTGTTTTAAAAGATGTTTTAAAAGATGTTTTAAAACGTGTTAAATATCGAAATCATAGATTTCAACATTTCTTGTTGAAATAGACGTTTTCGAGAAAATAAGGAGATGATGGACTATAACACTGTTGTTATAGTAAATGATTTCCGAAAGGAAATGTTTTATATAGTATTGGGATATATATATCTACCTAAATTCCGAATCCCTATACTAGTGATTTCGAGTCGTCGTAACGATGTTTTACGCAACATTCGTTTTGACTCAAATAAATGTGTTAAAAGAATATTTTCCTTAAAGGATGAATATCTACTTAATTTGAATTAAGTATATTGAATATTTTCAAAAGTTGAAAATGAATAGATTTGTGAAACACTTATTTTAAATAAGTATGGAAATACTTTTCCAACATGAAATGAACTGTTTTGAGAAATTATCTTTGAAAAGATAAATTGAAGTTGAATATTGAAATCGATTTGAAAATCGTATATCAGTAGATATTTTTGAAATATAAATTCACTATGGAATTTATAAAAGAAATGGAAATTCGTTTATAAAAAAAATAAACGTTGATTTATTTTAAAAGTGTGGAAATTTTATATCTAGTAAAAGATATTTTGGAAGATAAAATTATTTGGAAAATTATTTGGAATCTGATGATGTTGCGCATCTTTATTGATAGTTAAATAACCGACTATCAATAATTACCTTTAGATAGGTATTTGTTGTGAATTGGATGAATTTAAATGCCACACTTATTTTTGAATAAACGCACACTATTCGGGTTAACCGGGAAAGGACCATGGGGTCGTATAACCCATTCCGAATATGTGATACGTCGTTATGAATCGCAATCGAAGACCGGTGTTGAAGACCGGATATTTTTGAAAACGGAAGGATTACCGTCGAGTTACTCTACATCGACTGATCTTCGATTTAGAGGTTTTATCACCCTTAGTGACGGGAAGTCCGGACGTGATTAGAAATTTATCCGGAAATGCAAGGGCTTCGTGAGAAGTGCCTTCGGTTCTGTTCGATCCCGGAACAGACTTGTATGGATTGTGTGTCTGACGTTACAATTTGAGATATAAAGCTGATTTCTTTCAAATACATTTCTGTTGGTGGCGGAGAATTTATTCTCTTAGCTTAACACCCTTCTCTGAGACGTACGAGCTCAGAGGTTATGTAGTTGAAATTTATCAGCGATATACTCCCAATTTGGTAACGTGGCATACTGAGTGTTGCTGTGAAATGATCAGTGTTTGATCATTTGTGATATGATCATTTGTTTGATCTTATATCTTTGTGATCATAGGTTGATCATTTTGTTGGACCCGAAGCAGGGCTTTTTGAGAAAGCGTAGCTTTGTGGACGAGACTTCGTCGAGCCTCACACCCCGGAAATGGTCGAAACAGGACGAATGCAGCAAGGTTCTAGGGAGTAGCGCCCCTTAGTGTATGTCATTCCTTCTGGATAAAGGTGGTATCATGGTATGGAGCCCAGATACTTAACCTCTGTGGTTACTGCATTATTTTTCTATGTGGTTTGTTGCGAATCGGGGATCCTCGGGAAGATCGGTGACGATCGGGGGATGGCATACGCGTGTCAGTAGTTACCTATTTTTGCAGAGGTAACCCAGCCTTGTGTTGGCAGAGATCCGGTTAGGTTCTCGGGTCGTCTATTCCAGGGACGTACCCATCGTGGATAGTAAGTTCCTTAGCCTGACCATTTGTTGGAAATCCAAATCCCAATACGCACCTTGTACGGTATTAGTTGTAGAACCTGCCATTTACGTACGGTGGTCACCACTGTTTAGATGGTAGCTATAGTAGGCATACGATACTGGTCGTATGTTGGCTAAGATTAATATTATACTTTCGAAATGTTTTCGACACTATGCACTAATAATAATATCAAAAATGATTTGATTTTGCGTAGTAAGCATCTTTGACTATCATAAGAAGAAATCTCCTCCAATTCTGCGTTTGCATTGTGTGTGTGGTGGGAGGTCTTATGGTAGTTTCATTTTCCAAAAGCATTGCGAATTGACTTTAGAAATTCTCTGCTGTTTATTTTAAAGATAAATAACTGTTTTACGATCTCACACCAGTCACCATGACTGACTCGGAGTTTATTGTTCCCTTCTAAACTCTGGGTGCCCACCAATTTCCACACGGGCAGCCTAGAGTTATATTATCAGGATATTCTGGATATTCTGGAGCTTTGGAGATAAGCTGGATGACGAGGCGTAGTATTTGTATCTGATAGTATTTATTCCGCTGTGTATTCTGTATGAGGACAAGTTATATAACTGTCCATTGTTGTATATTGACTCTGATGATTGATGTATGTATAAAATGATATAGTTCTTTGTTTTAAAGATTATTCATTTATCTATTATATATTGTTCCGCTGCGATATGTGAGATTCTGATATTGTTTTCTGCTCTTGTTTGTTGTTCTTCTTTCTTTTTCTTCTATCTCCTTCTTCTACCTTTTCTTCTTTCTTAAAACCATAACTTTTCGGGTTTCCGGCATTCGATGGCTCAGCAGTCGATAAAGTAAGTATCGATGTTGAATTTTCGAAAGTCGAAAATTTTCGGGATGTTACAAGTGGTATCAGAGCATATGGTTAAGCGACAACCCTGCTCTGTTGGGTGTTACTCATTAGAGATAGAGTCAGCAGTACTCTAGAATGAGTTGAGTGTAATAATAAATATGAGCGCGTATTTGTTATTTGAATATAAAATTGTTTTATATTGTGATGATTGATTTATTGAGTGGTATATGGATTCTGGTCAATACGAGTAATTAACGATCATTGATAGGGATCTCTAAACACTCGAATAGAACAATTCGGCACAGTATTGTTTTAAATAGGGTAAATGAGATAATTTTACCCAAAACTATTTTTTTGTATATAAAAGAAATGGTTTTCTATAAATTATTACAGCATATGGTTGCATGGATGTTAGGAGGTAATAATGGTAAATTATTATCATGGAAATTGAATAAGAAATCGAAATCATAACTCGAAAGTTAAGAAATAAATTCACATACAAATGAAATTTGAGAATATAAATTTTAAATGTGACTTATAATTTAAAACGGAATTCCAGAAAAGTTTTTGGAAATGTTTTGAAAGGAATTTGAAAATTTTGGAGATTTGGAAGTTTAAAGTCTTTTTGATTTGAAAATGAATTTCGAAGGTTTTGAAAAATGTTTTGAAGGAATGAAAAGCTCTAAACTCTTTTCGGTCGCTAGAAAATAACTTCGGTAATGACTGCAGCATTATCGATGTTCATTTTCGGGTTTCCAAAAGAGAAATTACTGCCAAATTGTTTTAAATGGAAGTTGTTCGGAAAATTGGATTTTGTTTTGGAAATTCAAAAGATAATTTGATTTGTTTTCAAAATGATTTTGAAATATTGGTAAGACTCTGGGATACCATGTTTATGAAATATTATCAAGTTGATAACTTATACAATTTGAAAGGTTGATAGCATAAATTTAACTTAAAGGATGAAGTTAAATGAATTTAAGTACAAGTGAATCAATTAAATGAAAATGAAATTGAAAGTTGAAATTCATTTCGAATTCGTAAGCAAATGAATGGAATTGAATAATTGAAAATGAAAGATGAATTGAAATTCGTATGGGAATTGGAAATTCGGTTTAAATGTAAATAGATCTAACCGAAGTGGTAAATTTAAAATAAGAATATTTATATTGAACCTAAGTAATGAAGAGCGAAATTCTTAAGTAAAATTCGAATATTGAAATTATTCTAAGTTGATGATTGAATGAAGATAAAACTGGAATTAGAACTGAATGTTGAAAACGAATGTGAATAAATGAATTAGAATTGAAATGAATTAGTAACTGGAACTAATTTAAAAGAGTGCAGTTGTGAATGAATGAAAGCTGATAAAATTCAATATTCAGGAGATAAACCGAATCCAAATTAGATTGGAATTGTGAATTGAATTCAAATGAATTTGAAATGTAAAATTGAATAAATGAATATGTGTAACTTCAACAGTGAAGAAAAAAAAAATGTGTATAAGCAGTTTATATTGAAAATTTTGTAATAGGATTTACAAAATGGTTTGAATATATGTAACTAGATATTATGGCTAGTAGGATATACAGGAGTAAAGGAATTGGATTTTAATTTCGAAGATAAATTTGAATTGCTCGGAAAAGGTACGTATTTGAATTATAATATGAGTTTTTGATGATTTCTCTCTAGCCACTTGGCTTTTTCTTTTTCTTTTTGAAATCTGAGAGTCCGAAGGGACGTTTTGTAGTAGTGCCGTATTAGCCGCGCAAAGGAGACGCTGGCGAAATTTTTCGAAAATTCCGAGTGTTAGAAAATTTTTGAGAAAATATTGAAAGTTTAAATTTGAATTTGAGTTTAAATTTGAATTGTTAAGAAAACAATGTTGTTTGAAACTTAAAATTGAAGTTGGAAAATTTAGTTGAATGATAACGAATCTTTAATAGAAAGATTTGTTTTGATAAATTGATAACACTATTAGATTGTGAAAAATAGTAGACGAGTTAAGGACCTTTTTCCCTAACTTGTAATTTCGAGGACGAAATTCTTTTAAGGGGGGAAGTTTGTAACGACCCAGAATTTCGAACGAATTAAATTGGAAATATTTAATTAATTTTAAATATTTGAACGATGATTTAATTTGAATCCCCGATATAAATTTGAATTTGGCGATTAAATTATAAAAGTTTAATCTATTGAGTTGAATAAAAATTTAAATCTTCAATTTTAAGCCGACTAAAAATATTTCAAAGGCTTAGGAAATTTATATAGATGATGCTGAAGATAATAGAAGCTTCAGAAACGAATTTGGAAGTGAATTGTTCAGTTTGAAAAATAATTGTTCGAATCGATATTTAAAAATTGCCGTCCGAGGCACAGTCTCGAAATTCGACGAAACCCGTTCCATTGGGTCCGGAATATTGTATTATTGCCGGGTTTCAAATTTCGTATTCTTCAGAGTTGTTTTGTGACCGTACGATTAGAAAATGCATTGAATTTTTATCGAAATTCAATTTGAATTTTTAAATTTTTGAACTGGTCAACGTCAGCACGTTTTGTTCCTAAACTTACGCCTACAATCATGCAGAGAACAAGGAAGAAAATCGAGCAACCCATCCCTCTTCGATTTTTAATAACAGTTCGTCCCTTCTCTTTTGCTCTGCTCAAAATCAAAATGAAAATGGCCGCCTCTTTTCGTTTAAAAGAAAACAAGTAACGAAAATAGTTTCGTTCGAATCCTCTTCAGCAAATTAAAAATCAAAACGAATATAAACTGGCCGAAGCCCTTCTCCTCCTTCAAATTTCTTATTCCACATTCGTTCGAGTCAAAAAAAATCGCGGTACATCTAATTCGAAAACGAAAAAAAAAAAATCGCGAGCATGTGAGCAATGAAATTGAGCAGGGAGGGTCGCGATTCAAGGGAAAGTCGGCGACGCGAGGCGAGGCTAGGATTTGGGGGTCGCGAGTGCGAGGCCAGGCATTCGCGAACGCGGCAGCGGCGAGTAGGAGGAGGGGGCGATGTGAATCTGGAGGTCGCGTTGTCTTTGGTTCTCGAGCAGGCTGCGAGTCTTGGGTTCGTCCACATCGATGTGGCATTGGGGAAACTCGCGATTGGACTCGAGGTCGCGGCGGCACGAAGGGGCTAGGGCAGTGGCGTACCCTAGTTTCTATCGCGTGGGGAGGCGCGCGACAAGGGGCAGGTGACGATGTCGACCAACTTGGGGGTGCGAGACTGGGTTTCGAGCAGAGGAGCAGTGAGGTTCGATCTCTTTTGTTTTTGAATATCTGTTAAATTCGATGTTAAAAAAAAAAAAATACATGCATACAGAATTTGAAAATATATATCTTAGGATAATTCAATTTTTATCACATTTTAAAAGTTACTTAAGATTTAAAATTGGTAATTTTAATTTGTTGATTTAATTTTCCGTTTATCAGAAAATCTTACGGTAAAGGAAGTTTATATATTCGTTTGTACAGAAGCAGAAAGAAGAAATATTACTTAAGCAAATTTAATAAAGGAAATTGATTTGAGTTAAAGATATTTTTTTAAGTAAAATTTTGGTTGGATAGATTTATTTAAAAGGAATCGGTTTGAATTATAAATTTTTGTTAAATAAATTTATTTAAAAGAAATTAGTTAAAAGTCAAACCATCGGTTAATTAAATTGATCAAACGAAAAATTGTTATTCGATTAATTCGAATTTTTAATAAATTGTATAAACTGTTTATACTAGGGCTGAAATGAAGAAACATCCGAAAATGGAAATGGATTGCTAATAAAAGCGAAGGTGAGATTTTTTTCTCACTCAAATGAAGTTGGATTTTGATTGACTGATTGATTGCTGTTTGTATTAGATATTTTAGGATATATCTATATATAGCAATATATACATATTGGCATATGTATATATTGGATTGTTGATTTCCCGCCTCGTATAGCGGATGAGACCCTATTGCGCCGTTAGTAAGCGGATTTATAAAAACCTATATACCGCGATAATTCCGTACTGGAGCGGAATTGGTATTGTGCTAACATCTTTGGATGCAGGGAAACAGGTTGGAGGGATCCAACTGGATTCCTCAACTGTATTTATTTATTTACAGATGTTGATATATATTCTGTTGTCATATGTTGAGATATGATATTGACTGTTGTGATTGACTAATTGATGCGTTGCATCATCGGATTCAAATTTTGAAATTTAAAAATAACGATGTTGATTTTAAAAGTGAAATTCTAAAAGTGATCTTTGAAAATATACGTTTATTTAAATTGTTGAATTGATTTACTTTAAAAAGATAAACGTTAAAACTTTTAAGTTATAAAAGTTGAGATTTTGTGAATTTTAACAAAGAAGTAATTTCTTTTGAAATAAAGAGTTAAGAAATTTATGAAATGGTTGAAGTGAGATTTTTGAATTCTTAAACCAATGTACATAAAAAGATGTATCAAATTTATATTTATCAATTAAAGTTATTGGAATTTTAAAATGTGAAGATATGAAATCTATAATTATAAAATGTGAAGATATGAAATTTATAATTATAAAATGTGAAGATATGAAATTTATAATTATAAAATGTGAAGATATGAAATTTATAATTATAAAATGTGAAGATATGAAATTTATAATTATAAAATGTGAAGATATGAAATTTATAATTATAAAATGTGAAGATATGAAATTTATAATTATAAAATGTGAAGATATGAAATTTATAATTATAAAATGTGAAGATATGAAATTTATGATTATAAAATGTGAAGATATGAAATTTATAATTATAAAATGTGAAGATATGAAATGTATAGAATTATAAAGAATGAAGTTGTAGAATGAATGATTATAAGAAAATTTACTTATAAATTGGATTTCTGCTTTTAAATGGAATATTGATCGGATCGTTAATAAAGAAGATTTATGAATCAAAGTTGTTAAAAAAATATAGAAATAGGATTTATAAACGTTGTTTTATAAATCCAAAATCGATGGAGTTTGATAAATTAATATAGAAGATTTTTAAAGAAGATATATTCGCGATTTTGAATAGCGAATCTTTATTGAAATAAAACGTGTAGAGATGGCTGAAATTTAGTTAAGTGAATTATATTCACGATTTTGGACAGTGAATATACTCTTAAGGAAAATGGATATGTTCTGGAGAAACGATATTATAAAATGAAGTAATTGTTTTAAAAGATGTTTTAAAACGTGTTAAATATCGAAATCATAGATTTCAACATTTCTTGTTGAAATAGACGTTTTCGAGAAAATAAGGAGATGATGGACTATAACACTGTTGTTATAGTAAATGATTTCCGAAAGGAAATGTTTTATATAGTATTGGGATATATATATCTACCTAAATTCCGAATCCCTATACTAGTGATTTCGAGTCGTCGTAACGATGTTTTACGCAACATTCGTTTTGACTCAAATAAATGTGTTAAAAGAATATTTTCCTTAAAGGATGAATATCTACTTAATTTGAATTAAGTATATTGAATATTTTCAAAAGTTGAAAATGAATAGATTTGTGAAACACTTATTTTAAATAAGTATGGAAATACTTTTCCAACATGAAATGAACTGTTTTGAGAAATTATCTTTGAAAAGATAAATTGAAGTTGAATATTGAAATCGATTTGAAAATCGTATATCATTAGATATTTTTGAAATATAAATTCACTATGGGATTTATAAAAGAAATGGAAATTCGTTTATAAAAAAAATAAACGTTGATTTATTTTTAAAGTGTGGAAATTTTATATCTAGTAAAAGATATTTTGGAAGATAAAATAATTTGGAAAATTATTTGGAATCTGATGATGTTGCGCATCTTTATTGATAGTTAAATAACCGACTATCAATAATTACCTTTAGATAGGTATTTGTTGTGAATTGGATGAATTTAAATGCCACACTTATTTTTGAATAAACGCACACTATTCGGGTTAACCGGGAAAGGACCATGGGGTCGTATAACCCATTCCGAATATGTGATACGTCGTTATGAATCGCAATCGAAGACCGGTGTTGAAGACCGGATATTTTTGAAAACGGAAGGATTACCGTCGAGTTACTCTACATCGACTGATCTTCGATTTAGAGGTTTTATCACCCTTAGTGACGGGAAGTCCGGACGTGATTAGAAATTTATCCGGAAATGCAAGGGCTTCGTGAGAAGTGCCTTCGGTTCTGTTCGATCCTGGAACAGACTTGTATGGATTGTGTGTCTGACGTTACAATTTGAGATATAAAGCTGATTTCTTTCAAATACATTTCTGTTGGTGGCGGAGAATTTATTCTCTTAGCTTAACACCCTTCTCTGAGACGTACGAGCTCAGAGGTTATGTAGTTGAAATTTATCAGCGATATACTCCCAATTTGGTAACGTGGCATACTGAGTGTTGCTGTGAAATGATCAGTGTTTGATCATTTGTGATATGATCATTTGTTTGATCTTATATCTTTGTGATCATAGGTTGATCATTTTGTTGGACCCGAAGCAGGGCTTTTTGAGAAAGCGTAGCTTTGTGGACGAGACTTCGTCGAGCCTCACACCCCGGAAATGGTCGAAACAGGACGAATGCAGCAAGGTTCTAGGGAGTAGCGCCCATTAGTGTATGTCATTCCTTCTGGATAAAGGTGGTATCATGGTATGGAGCCCAGATACTTAACCTCTGTGGTTACTGCATTATTTTTCTATGTGGTTTGTTGCGAATCGGGGATCCTCGGGAAGATCGGTGACGATCGGGGGATGGCATACGCGTGTCAGTAGTTACCTATTTTTGCAGAGGTAACCCGGCCTTGTGTTGGCAGAGATCCGGTTAGGTTCTCGGGTCGTCTATTCCAGGGACGTACCCATCGTGGATAGGAAGTTCCTTAGCCTGACCATTTGTTGGAAATCCAAATCCCAATACGCACCTTGTACGGTATTAGTTGTAGAACCTGCCATTTACGTACGGTGGTCACCACTGTTTAGATGGTAGCTATAGTAGGCATACGATACTGGTCGTATGTTGGCTAAGATTAATATTATACTTTCGAAATGTTTTCGACACTATGCACTAATAATAATATCAAAAATGATTTGATTTTGCGTAGTAAGCATCTTTGACTATCATAAGAAGAAATCTCCTCCAATTCTGCGTTTGCATTGTGTGTGTGGTGGGAGGTCTTATGGTAGTTTCATTTTCCAAAAGCATTGCGAATTGACTTTAGAAATTCTCTGCTGTTTATTTTAAAGATAAATAACTGTTTTACGATCTCACACCAGTCACCATGACTGACTCGGAGTTTATTGTTCCCTTCTAAACTCTGGGTGCCCACCAATTTCCACACGGGCAGCCTAGAGTTATATTATCAGGATATTCTGGATATTCTGGAGCTTTGGAGATAAGCTGGATGACGAGGCGTAGTATTTGTATCTGATAGTATTTATTCCGCTGTGTATTCTGTATGAGGACAAGTTATATAACTGTCCATTGTTTTATATTGACTCCGATGATTGATGTATGTATAAAATGATATAGTTCTTTGTTTTAAAGATTATTCATTTATCTATTATATATTGTTCCGCTGCGATATGTGAGATTCTGATATTGTTTTCTGCTCTTGTTTGTTGTTCTTCTTTCTTTTTCTTCTATCTCCTTCTTCTACCTTTTCTTCTTTCTTAAAACCATAACTTTTCGGGTTTCCGGCATTCGATGGCTCAGCAGTCGATAAAGTAAGTATCGATGTTGAATTTTCGAAAGTCGAAAATTTTCGGGATGTTACATATGTAAAGTAAGAATATATGACAAATTTGATTTAAAAATGAATTTAATGATTTTATTAAGAAATAATGATTTTATAAAGTGTTAATGATTTTGTATAACCTAAAATATGAAATAAATGAATATTTAAGCTGAATTTGGAAATATAACTTAAATTGAATTTTTGTGAAATTTGTTTAAAAGTGAAATATTAATTAAGTAAAATAAATGGAAATAAGTTATATTTTAGAAATTTAAGCTTAGTTGTTAAGTTAAGAATTTAATTAAAGAAATGAAAATTTAATTGTTATTTAATTTGATTTTTGTATGGAAATTTGACTTTATAAAATCATAGAAATATAGGCATTTAAATGATTGTTTTAATGTGAAAATATATGATTTTATAAGTTAAAATGATTTATATTAAAAGTTAATTATGTGTGAAATTGTAAATAAAACTCTGAATTTGATTCGACATCATTTTTGAAATGTAATGTAAAGATATTACATCATTTGAAAATGCTGTAGTTGTTTTAAATGAACCAAATAGCGAATTTGAACTAAGGGTTATTATAGCACTTTGTTAGTGCTATAGTTGTTAAATTTAACTCAAATTTTAATTGAAACTAAATTAAGATATTACAGCATTTTAAATGCCGTCTTTTGTTAATGAACTGTTTTTAAACATAACATTTCGTAGCATTTTCTAAGTGCTGCGAAAGTTGAATTTTCTTTGTTTAATAAATTCAAATGAATAAATGATCTTTGAAAAAGATCAAATTTTGGAAATTAAATATTTAATTATTAAATATAATGAATTGACTTTAAATGATTTAAATGGAATAGTTGATTTGGGAGATATAACTATTTTGAAATGTGATTAAATGGTATTTAAATTTAAATTAAATAAATGATGTTTTGAAATGATATTTTGATATTTTTAAATGAATCTGAAATGATATTAAATCTTGGAATGAATAATTGAAGTTTATATTAGTATGGAAAATATTTGGTTTACTTGTAATTTGAATCTATTTAAAAGATATTGGACTTATGAAATATAGTATATTAAAGATTTGGAATTTATTTTATAATTTGAATAGTTATTTTGTGGATTAAATCTATATTTGAAATTTATAAGATTTGAAATGGTCTATGGAAATTTAATTGAAATAAATGATTGAATTGAATTGAAACTTTGGAAATTTTAATACTTGATTTGAAAGTATAATAATTACACTTTTAAATGGTTTAAATGAACTATTTTGATTGAAATACAAACCATTTAAAAGGTGACTTGGAATGATAATAAATGAATTATATCTTTAAATTTAAGAAGTATATAAAGTTGAATATTTAGATTTGAATTCAAATGATATTTTGATATATTAAATGATTTGAAATGAAGTTTTTGAAAGATATGATATTTTGATATATTAAATGATTTGAAATGAAGTTTTTGAAAGATCTGATATTTTTATATATTAAATGATTTGAAAGGATATGATATTTTGATATATTAAAATTATTTCAAATGAAGTTTTGAAATGATATGATATTTTAAACCACGGGTTCTAATAACGATTGGTTGTTAAAGAGACCGGGATCAGATATGGACATACTCTCTATCGATACCGAAAACCACTTTGACAACTGTATACGCGGTGGAGTTTCCAGAATGAAGTAGGATGGTGGCGACGATCCTAAGGTATATACGTGGACCCAACTCCCGTGAGTTGGCATAAGGTGGCTAAAATAGGAGTGATCTCGGACCAGTGAGGTAGCACCTCTTATCGGACACACTTCTTCGATTACATTCTATTACTTGTGATTGATTTGGTGTGCACCCTTGATTTGGGAGTGTTGTTCGAGGTGGAGCGGTAGTGGCTGCTATGCATTTCCATCAGTCCGTGTGCGTAATTGGTATATCTACCCTAGCATTGCCTTGTGTGTCGTGTCACCTACCATATCGAGCCCACTAGGATTTTGGTTTAAAGATCCGACCGCGTTAAGGTTCACCATCCCCTTAACGCTATTTTCTATATGATTATACTTTACTAATTAGATACTACTGTATATAGCGTATATTACTACATAGTAAATAGTTTAACGGAGCCTTAAAGAATGGGCGATCCCAAGCATTCTTTAAGTTACTTGTACCTTTATTACAGTTCACTTGAGTTGGTTTACATTATATAAGTATAAATTGTCCTGACTCGAGTGTTTTGTGTTTTGCTTTACGCTCGGGTCATCCTGAGTTATTCACAGATTTGGATTTCCACTCTCTTGGAGATTTGAATCGCTGGAGATTATCTGATTGTCTTGTCCTATCTATTTCAGTTCCGTGTTCTAGACTTTTGTTGTACTCTATTTCTTCTGTTATATCTTATGTAACTCTGACATATTTATATAGTAGTGTGAAGACCCAAAAATTGGCCTTCGAAAATCGGCACCCGTACTCCACTTGTACTCAAAATGCCGTAGATTCAAATGCCAAATCTGGTTCTCCGGAGCTTATAACACAGTTAAGTAAATAACACAGCGGAATAAAAAGAATAATACATTGATATACAATATCTGATACAACAGAGTGATACGATGAATATCAATATACATCAGAGATATGATACAACGAATAGCAGCGGAAAAGAAAAATAGATAACTAATATCAGCAGCGGAACAAATAACTCTAAGATAGTCTTCAAGAGAGAACTCCAGCAGTAGCTCGAACTCCCAATAACGATACACCAAAAATAAGCAAGTGCAGTCCATATCCAAAGACTGAACTAACTCCAGAAAATCTACTGAATCTGACTATCTGAAAAACCCAACTCTAGACTGCTCGTGTAGAAAATTATGAGCACCCAGAGTTTAGGAAAGAAACAATAAACTCCGAGTCAGTCGTGGGACTGGTGTGAGCAACAAAAACAGTTTATCTTTAAAACAAATAGCAGAGAATTTTAAAGTCAATTCGCAATGCTTTTTGAAAATGAAACTACCATAAGACCTCCCACCACACACACAATGCAAACGCAGACTTGGAGGAGATTTCTTCTTATGTTAGTCAAAGATGCTTACTACGCAAAATCAAATCATTTTTGATATTATTATTAGTGCATAGTGTAGAAAACATTTCGAAAGTAGAATATAAATCTTAGCCAGCATAGGTACCATTATATTATGCCTGCTATATCTGCCATATTAGATGGCAGGTTCTACAACTAATACCGTACAAAGTTCGTATTGGAGTTTGGATTTCCAACAAATGGTCAGGCAAAGGAACTTCCTATCCATGATGGGTACGTCCCTGGAATAGACGACCCGAGAAATAACCTAACATTACGGTTAGATCTCTGCCAACACAAGGTCGGGTTACCTCTGCAAAAATAGGTAACTACTGACACGCGTATGCCATCCCCCGATCGTCACCGATCTTCCCGAGGATCCCCGATTCGCAACAAACCACATAGTAATAATAATGCAGTAACCACAGAGGTTAAGTATCTGGGCTCCATACCATGATACCACCTTTATCCAGAAGGAATGACATACACTAAGGGGCGCTACTCCCTAGAACCTTGCTGCATCTTTCCTGTTTTGACCATTTCCGGGGTGTGAGGCTCGACGAAGTCTCGTCCACAAAGCTACGCTTTCTCAAAAAGCCCTGCTTCGGGTCAAACAAATGATCAACCTATGATCACAAAGATATAAGATCAACCAAATGATCATATCACAAATGATCAAACATTGATCATCACACAGCAACACTCAGCATGCCACATTACCAAATTGGGATATATCGCTGATAAATTTCAACTACATAACCTCTGAGCTCGTACGTCTCAGAGAAGGGTGTTAAGCTAAGAGAATAAATTCTCCGCCACCAACAGAAATGTATTTGAAAGAAATCGGCTTTATATCTCAAAGTGTAATGTCAGACATGTATCCATACAAGTTTGTTCCGGGTTCGAACAGAACCGAAGGCACTTCTTACGAAGCCCTTGCAATTCCGGGTATTCACAATCCCGTCCGGACTTCCCATCACAAAGGGTGATAAAATCTCTATACCGGGGACCAGTCGGTGCAGAGACATTCGACGAGTTGTCCTTTCGTTTTCGTGAATATCCGGTCTTCAACACCGGTCTTCAAATGCTATCCATATACGACGTATCATTATTCGGAATGGGTTATATGACACAAATGTCTTTTCCCGGCTAACCCGAATAACGAGCGAAATCTTTAAAAACATATGGATATTGGGATTTCAATTAAGTCACAACTTAATAATTCAACTTCTTCTTTTAAATGGTTTCAATCGATTACCATTTCAAATCTTTTAAACAAAAAGATTTATTTCACAAAGTTCACTCAGTTTTCACAAAGATTCATTCACAGTTTTTCCAAAACAATTTCTGTTTCAATTGGATTAACTCGTTAAATCTTTAAAATAAAGATTCAACTTATAGCTTTCAAAACAATTTCATTTCGAATGGTTTAAACAAATCATCATTTTAAATCTGTTAAAGATAACAGATTCAATTCATAGTTTTCAAAAAGAATTCATTCATAACTTGGAAAACCATCTTTCAATTCATACTTGAAATTCCTTTAAATTGGAATTTCATTTCTTATATATATATGAAAGCTTTTATCATTTGAAAACAAACAGTTTTCACTTAAGGAAAATCCAATTTTATTTGCACGGATTAAAGTCCTTGAATTATGTTCATATTTCAAAATCAATACTTTTTAAAATAGTTTAACTCATATATTCCTAGTTTCAAATCTTAAGATTCAATTTCAAACTTGAATTCAAATCCAATTATTTAAATTTTCAAAACTCGATTAAGTTATTCAAAATGACTTTTATCTTTGAAATTCCATTTCAAAAGCTTTTCACTTTAAACCCAAATTTCTAATTTCAAAATCAATTGAAATTAAAATTTCAATTTCAAAAACATCAGATTTAAATTATCTGTGACTTAACCGATTTCCACGTGAAATCCATATTTGTGTGTGTATGGTGTAGTCCAGGGGTTTTACACACAATAGTGCAACAGCAATTATCACAGATATATCGATAAGCGGTATAATCGATAACGCTTATCTCTATTCACAAATTCATAGATAAAATAAATTTATCAATCACAAAGATTAACTATTACAATTCGATGTGGGTTTCGGATAACCAACTGGAATCCGACTCCCTGTCGCATCGAAGTTCAAGTGCCGTTTTACGGGCCAAGGGTTTGCATATTCAAATAACAATATATACATCACAGATAAGTAAATTACAGATCACAACATAAATATCAATCCAGTACACAATATTTGATGATAGTCCGTCATCTTTAATTTAAGGATTCTCAATGATAAATTAATTAAATTTCAATTAATTATTCCTTAATCAATTATCTTAATTGACTATTAATTATAAATTAATTAACCTTAATTATCTAATTAACAATACTGATTTCAAAATTTATTAAACACTTAATTATTAATCACCCAATCTTTAATTTCAAATTGATTAATCTCTAGTCACTCGGTTAGCTACAATTTTAAATTAATTTACCCCTCTTAATTACCGGTCTCAATTAATAATAATAATCCTTCATCTTAATTAACATTTTAAAAATCTTCTTTAAACTTTGAAATAAAATTGTCACTAAATTGAAACTTTAATGTTAATTTACTTTAACACTTAACTTGAGTTAACTACTTAATTAAAATATTAATTGAGATTTAAAACATCCTTACGTATTTATTAAACTTGAAATAAATTCTTAACTCAAAAGAGTCGAACATTAATTACTTTGTTAACACTGAAATTTGTTTAACATTATTAACTTTAAAATTTATTGGGCTTAAGCCTGTTTAAAACAAAACCTGAGATTACCCAGGTTTCACTCGAGTTAACACTCGAGTTTCCCCCTCTATTCCCCGAGTCATCTCTCGTCTCCTCGCGTACACTTCTTCTTCTATTTTTTTTTTCTTCCAATAAGTTAACCTTTAGTTAAATTAAAATAACAGGCAAACGACCTCACGTACTCAAGAAAACTTCGATGAAACCCACTATCATCCTCAAGTCCAACCGATGCATCCCTCATCTTCCCCAACATCTCAATTCCCAGGCACGAAAGTGTTCGTGTGCACATGCACAAGCACTTCGATCATCTACGATCACTGCTCCAATCACTGACTTGTCATCGACATCATCGTCGACCACCCCAAACACCTAGTTTGACGAATCAAGCTGGAAATCAAAAACGAGCCTATCTATCACCAGAAACTCAAAAAAATTTCAAACCGCGAACACCACACTCCATCACAAAATCACCCACTGCTTCCACCACTGACCGCAACCTCGAACGCCATCTATCACGATCGAATGCTCACTCATGTAACTACCCTCGTGTCGAAACCCTAGAACTCCGGTCACACTATCATGCCGTAAATCGAACGCCATTTTACCCCAAAAACTGCTCACCCTAAAACCCTAAACTCCCCTTGCGCGCACAACCAAGGACGAAAACAAGGATTCCGCTACGGTCATCGTCTTCCGCGAGTCCACTCGCATCCTTCCGACCTAGCCACGCCACCTCACGGCAATCAGATCGCCGGAATTTAATTTTCGAATGAAAATCGTTCACTCTTTGTTTTCTCGTGATATAGATTACTAAAAATTTCAATTTTCCTTCTAAAATTCAATTTCCAATACAAGAAACCCGATCATGTGCTTGAATCCTCGAATTTAAGACATTAAACTTTTACAAAAATGTGATTGCCCACTGTAAAATGGATCCCTACCGAATCAACAAAGCACATTAACTCACCAGACTATTTTTACCATAAACTATATTCAAAATTTAACACTTTACTAGTTTATAACATCATCAAATACAAACTAGATAAAAGAGAGATAGATTTTTGAATCAAAATTTTTGGTTTATGAACTCAGAACAGGGACATTTATGATGTAGCATACTTATTCATAGATGTAGCTTATACAGATTCATACTTTTTAAGTTTTAAAAGTAGTTGTTACTCATAGCATCAAGGTCAACCACAGATTCAAAATAAAATGGTGGTTTGCTCACCTTAGGCTGAGAAGAAGAAAACAGAGCCTGCTCTTTTATTTGAAACAGCCTGAGAAATTACAAGTTGAAGCTTCCTTGGTCTCTGATGTTAAAATTTAAGTTTGTTCTAGCTTTTAAAATGTTGCTACCTTAGATTCTCTCAGTTTTTAGTGAACGAGCCGAGATGAAGTTGAGGTATAAAAAAATAAAAATGTAGGCAGTGTTGTACAGGCTGATAAACTTGGGCTTGCATTAATTGATGTTGTACAGGGTGTATTTTCTTTTGTTTATACCATATAGGCATGGGGTAGAGGCATGTTGCATTAATTACTTACGGCTAAAGATATTATATACGTAGATATTTTCTTTTGTTTATTGACTAAGATGATCTTGTATTTTGGCTGAAGTGATATAGTAATGGTTTGCATGTATGTGTTGTACCACTTATCTTATTTTATTTGCTTTGTCTTGTTTGCTTTTCCAGGTTGAGGCATTTATCATCTTCTTGTTTGAATGATAATTTGAAGATATGGTTTTGTTTTGTTTCGGCTGTTATGATGTTAGTTGGTACATAGATATGTTTATTTGTTTTATTACTTTACTTAGTTCGTTTATTTATATTTTCTTTTCTTTTCTAATGTTGCTTATAAATAAAATCCTATAGTTGTTATGTTGTTATTTTATTATTTCACAATGTAATTGAATTTCTAATTTATTCTATTTCAAACATTTTACTTTAATATTATCATCATCATTTATTTTACAATTTAAACTCAAGTCAAATATATCTATATATTTATTTTTTTCAGATTCACTCATATACGATCGGGGAAACTCGCTCCAATTTTCTAGTTAAATCTACAAATTTTTATCAAAAATTTATTTAATTACCCAATTAAATTCAAAAATCCATTTAATTATTAATTTAAATAAATTCAAAATTTCAGGGTCGTGACAAACTTCCCCCCTTAAAAGAATTTCGTCCTCGAAATTCGCAGGCACGAAAACAAAGACAGATAGATCAAAGATAAATTTGATCTCCTATAATTCTTCAAACATAAGATACGGATTCCGAATTCAAGTCGGAATATCTCAGAATACATACCAATTTTGTCCTTCTTCGGACTTTGGTATTCACAAAAATCTCAATAGAATTTCAAAATTTGGTTTCAAACGAAATCGTTTTATTGATACAATTCAATTTAGCCTTCATATTCTATTAATCAATTTAACTCCATTTAAAATTTCCAATTTATTTCAAATTTCTAACTTCAAATTTCAAATTTCAAATTCAATAAAGTTTAAATCAAAAAGCTGATAAGAAACCGATGAAGATACTAAGTAAGAATTTTCTACAACGATTCGTAGAATCATCATCACACCGAAACTTCTTCTTGTAGCTGGTACGAAGAAATCAAAAGAATTTGGAAAGACGAATCAAAAAGATTGATAAGAAGGTTATTTCCACTGTTGCAGGGTATTGACCTTTTATAGTCGTATTCCCTTGTCCCCTATCTCGTCCTCTTCTTGCACTCATACTCACTATCAGTGGATAGTAAGAGAATTTACTGAGACATTCAGACGGATATCTGAGAATTACTCATTCTAGAGTTTACTTCACTCTATCTCTAATGAGCTACTTAACGTGTTATACTCCTGAGCTAAAGTTCAACCTTAGCTCTGATACCAAATGTGAAGACCCAAAAATTGGCCTTCGAAAATCGGCACCCGTACTCCACTTGTACTCAAAATGCCGTAGATTCAAATGCCAAATCTGGTTCTCCGGAGCTTATAACACAGTTAAGTAAATAACACAGCGGAATAAAAAGAATAATACATTGATATACAATATCTGATACAACAGAGTGATACGATGAATATCAATATACATCAGAGATATGATACAACGAATAGCAGCGGAAAAGAAAAATAGATAACTAATATCAGCAGCGGAACAAATAACTCTAAGATAGTCTTCAAGAGAGAACTCCAGCAGTAGCTCGAACTCCCAATAACGATACACCAAAAATAAGCAAGTGCAGTCCATATCCAAAGACTGAACTAACTCCAGAAAATCTACTGAATCTGACTATCTGAAAAACCCAACTCTAGACTGCTCGTGTAGAAAATTATGAGCACCCAGAGTTTAGGAAAGAAACAATAAACTCCGAGTCAGTCGTGGGACTGGTGTGAGCAACAAAAACAGTTTATCTTTAAAACAAATAGCAGAGAATTTTAAAGTCAATTCGCAATGCTTTTTGAAAATGAAACTACCATAAGACCTCCCACCACACACACAATGCAAACGCAGACTTGGAGGAGATTTCTTCTTATGTTAGTCAAAGATGCTTACTACGCAAAATCAAATCATTTTTGATATTATTATTAGTGCATAGTGTAGAAAACATTTCGAAAGTAGAATATAAATCTTAGCCAGCATAGGTACCATTATATTATGCCTGCTATATCTGCCATATTAGATGGCAGGTTCTACAACTAATACCGTACAAAGTTCGTATTGGAGTTTGGATTTCCAACAAATGGTCAGGCAAAGGAACTTCCTATCCACGATGGGTACGTCCCTGGAATAGACGACCCGAGAAATAACCTAACATTACGGTTAGATCTCTGCCAACACAAGGCCGGGTTACCTCTGCAAAAATAGGTAACTACTGACACGCGTATGCCATCCCCCGATCGTCACCGATCTTCCCGAGGATCCCCGATTCGCAACAAACCACATAGTAATAATAATGCAGTAACCACAGAGGTTAAGTATCTGGGCTCCATACCATGATACCACCTTTATCCAGAAGGAATGACATACACTAAGGGGCGCTACTCCCTAGAACCTTGCTGCATCTTTCCTGTTTTGACCATTTCCGGGGTGTGAAGCTCGACGAAGTCTCATCCACAAAGCTACGCTTTCTCAAAAAGCCCTGCTTCGGGTCAAACAAATGATCAACCTATGATCACAAAGATATAAGATCAACCAAATGATCATATCACAAATGATCAAACATTGATCATCACACAGCAACACTCAGCATGCCACATTACCAAATTGGGATATATCGCTGATAAATTTCAACTACATAACCTCTGAGCTCGTACGTCTCAGAGAAGGGTGTTAAGCTAAGAGAATAAATTCTCCGCCACCAACAGAAATGTATTTGAAAGAAATCGGCTTTATATCTCAAAGTGTAATGTCAGACATGTATCCATACAAGTTTGTTCCGGGTTCGAACAGAACCGAAGGCACTTCTTACGAAGCCCTTGCAATTCCGGGTATTCACAATCCCGTCCGGACTTCCCATCACAAAGGGTGATAAAATCTCTATACCGGGGACCAGTCGGTGCAGAGACATTCGACGAGTTGTCCTTTCGTTTTCGTGAATATCCGGTCTTCAACACCGGTCTTCAAATGCTATCCATATACGACGTATCATTATTCGGAATGGGTTATATGACACAAATGTCTTTTCCCGGCTAACCCGAATAACGAGCGAAATCTTTAAAAACATATGGATATTGGGATTTCAATTAAGTCACAACTTAATAATTCAACTTCTTCTTTTAAATGGTTTCAATCGATTACCATTTCAAATCTTTTAAACAAAAAGATTTATTTCACAAAGTTCACTCAGTTTTCACAAAGATTCATTCACAGTTTTTCCAAAACAATTTCTGTTTCAATTGGATTAACTCGTTAAATCTTTAAAATAAAGATTCAACTTATAGCTTTCAAAACAATTTCATTTCGAATGGTTTAAACAAATCATCATTTTAAATCTGTTAAAGATAACAGATTCAATTCATAGTTTTCAAAAAGAATTCATTCATAACTTGGAAAACCATCTTTCAATTCATACTTGAAATTCCTTTAAATTGGAATTTCATTTCTTATATATATATGAAAGCTTTTATCATTTGAAAACAAACAGTTTTCACTTAAGGAAAATCCAATTTTATTTGCACGGATTAAAGTCCTTGAATTATGTTCATATTTCAAAATCAATACTTTTTAAAATAGTTTAACTCATATATTCCTAGTTTCAAATCTTAAGATTCAATTTCAAACTTGAATTCAAATCCAATTATTTAAATTTTCAAAACTCGATTAAGTTATTCAAAATGACTTTTATCTTTGAAATTCCATTTCAAAAGCTTTTCACTTTAAACCCAAATTTCTAATTTCAAAATCAATTGAAATTAAAATTTCAATTTCAAAAACATCAGATTTAAATTATCTGTGACTTAACCGATTTCCACGTGAAATCCATATTTGTGTGTGTATGGTGTAGTCCAGGGGTTTTACACACAATAGTGCAACAGCAATTATCACAGATATATCGATAAGCGGTATAATCGATAACGCTTATCTCTATTCACAAATTCATAGATAAAATAAATTTATCAATCACAAAGATTAACTATTACAATTCGATGTGGGTTTCGGATAACCAACTGGAATCCGACTCCCTGTCGCATCGAAGTTCAAGTGCCGTTTTACGGGCCAAGGGTTTGCATATTCAAATAACAATATATACATCACAGATAAGTAAATTACAGATCACAACATAAATATCAATCCAGTACACAATATTTGATGATAGTCCGTCATCTTTAATTTAAGGATTCTCAATGATAAATTAATTAAATTTCAATTAATTATTCCTTAATCAATTATCTTAATTGACTATTAATTATAAATTAATTAACCTTAATTATCTAATTAACAATACTGATTTCAAAATTTATTAAACACTTAATTATTAATCACCCAATCTTTAATTTCAAATTGATTAATCTCTAGTCACTCGGTTAGCTACAATTTTAAATTAATTTACCCCTCTTAATTACCGGTCTCAATTAATAATAATAATCCTTCATCTTAATTAACATTTTAAAAATCTTCTTTAAACTTTGAAATAAAATTGTCACTAAATTGAAACTTTAATGTTAATTTACTTTAACACTTAACTTGAGTTAACTACTTAATTAAAATATTAATTGAGATTTAAAACATCCTTACGTATTTATTAAACTTGAAATAAATTCTTAACTCAAAAGAGTCGAACATTAATTACTTTGTTAACACTGAAATTTGTTTAACATTATTAACTTTAAAATTTATTGGGCTTAAGCCTGTTTAAAACAAAACCTGAGATTACCCAGGTTTCACTCGAGTTAACACTCGAGTTTCCCCCTCTATTCCCCGAGTCATCTCTCGTCTCCTCGCGTACACTTCTTCTTCTATTTTTTTTTTCTTCCAATAAGTTAACCTTTAGTTAAATTAAAATAACAGGCAAACGACCTCACGTACTCAAGAAAACTTCGATGAAACCCACTATCATCCTCAAGTCCAACCGATGCATCCCTCATCTTCCCCAACATCTCAATTCCCAGGCACGAAAGTGTTCGTGTGCACATGCACAAGCACTTCGATCATCTACGATCACTGCTCCAATCACTGACTTGTCATCGACATCATCGTCGACCACCCCAAACACCTAGTTTGACGAATCAAGCTGGAAATCAAAAACGAGCCTATCTATCACCAGAAACTCAAAAAAATTTCAAACCGCGAACACCACACTCCATCACAAAATCACCCACTGCTTCCACCACTGACCGCAACCTCGAACGCCATCTATCACGATCGAATGCTCACTCATGTAACTACCCTCGTGTCGAAACCCTAGAACTCCGGTCACACTATCATGCCGTAAATCGAACGCCATTTTACCCCAAAAACTGCTCACCCTAAAACCCTAAACTCCCCTTGCGCGCACAACCAAGGACGAAAACAAGGATTCCGCTACGGTCATCGTCTTCCGCGAGTCCACTCGCATCCTTCCGACCTAGCCACGCCACCTCACGGCAATCAGATCGCCGGAATTTAATTTTCGAATGAAAATCGTTCACTCTTTGTTTTCTCGTGATATAGATTACTAAAAATTTCAATTTTCCTTCTAAAATTCAATTTCCAATACAAGAAACCCGATCATGTGCTTGAATCCTCGAATTTAAGACATTAAACTTTTACAAAAATGTGATTGCCCACTGTAAAATGGATCCCTACCGAATCAACAAAGCACATTAACTCACCAGACTATTTTTACCATAAACTATATTCAAAATTTAACACTTTACTAGTTTATAACATCATCAAATACAAACTAGATAAAAGAGAGATAGATTTTTGAATCAAAATTTTTGGTTTATGAACTCAGAACAGGGACATTTATGATGTAGCATACTTATTCATAGATGTAGCTTATACAGATTCATACTTTTTAAGTTTTAAAAGTAGTTGTTACTCATAGCATCAAGGTCAACCACAGATTCAAAATAAAATGGTGGTTTGCTCACCTTAGGCTGAGAAGAAGAAAACAGAGCCTGCTCTTTTATTTGAAACAGCCTGAGAAATTACAAGTTGAAGCTTCCTTGGTCTCTGATGTTAAAATTTAAGTTTGTTCTAGCTTTTAAAATGTTGCTACCTTAGATTCTCTCAGTTTTTAGTGAACGAGCCGAGATGAAGTTGAGGTATAAAAAAATAAAAATGTAGGCAGTGTTGTACAGGCTGATAAACTTGGGCTTGCATTAATTGATGTTGTACAGGGTGTATTTTCTTTTGTTTATACCATATAGGCATGGGGTAGAGGCATGTTGCATTAATTACTTACGGCTAAAGATATTATATACGTAGATATTTTCTTTTGTTTATTGACTAAGATGATCTTGTATTTTGGCTGAAGTGATATAGTAATGGTTTGCATGTATGTGTTGTACCACTTATCTTATTTTATTTGCTTTGTCTTGTTTGCTTTTCCAGGTTGAGGCATTTATCATCTTCTTGTTTGAATGATAATTTGAAGATATGGTTTTGTTTTGTTTCGGCTGTTATGATGTTAGTTGGTACATAGATATGTTTATTTGTTTTATTACTTTACTTAGTTCGTTTATTTATATTTTCTTTTCTTTTCTAATGTTGCTTATAAATAAAATCCTATAGTTGTTATGTTGTTATTTTATTATTTCACAATGTAATTGAATTTCTAATTTATTCTATTTCAAACATTTTACTTTAATATTATCATCATCATTTATTTTACAATTTAAACTCAAGTCAAATATATCTATATATTTATTTTTTTCAGATTCACTCATATACGATCGGGGAAACTCGCTCCAATTTTCTAGTTAAATCTACAAATTTTTATCAAAAATTTATTTAATTACCCAATTAAATTCAAAAATCCATTTAATTATTAATTTAAATAAATTCAAAATTTCAGGGTCGTGACAAGTAGCTTCATGAACTACTATTTCTTTTTACTTCCGCTGCATTATTTTACTCTGTGTTTGTGATCTGTGATTATATTTATTTACTGTATATTCTGAGATTTGCCAAATTTTATTTACAATTCGGTATTTTGAGCAATTCCGTATAATAGCGGATGCGAATAGTTGAAAATATCGGGTCGTTACAGGATCCCACTAACCTGTTTCCCTACATTCACAAATGTTAGCACAATATAAAATACTAATCCCACTTCGAGGTGGGATATCGCGGTATATGTGTTTATATAATATCATCCGCTATTATACGGCGCATAGGGTCTCATCCGCTATATAATGCATGAATATCAATCACCCCAATATATATATATATATATATATATACTACTATATATAATATATCACATCCAAACTGATAATAATTATCAATGCAAGCAATCAACAAATAATTTAAATTTAATTATTTAAGTTAACCAGCAAACCAATTTGAGTGAGATTAACTCACCTTTGACTTTTAATTTGCAATACGATCCAAACCGACTTGTCTCTCCATGATTTTAGACCTTGTATAAACATTATACGGTTTATTAAAATAAATCAAACAATAGATTACCATTTAATAATTTAATTAGCTAATATTTTAGTTTAATAAACTTCTATATTATCTGATGAAAATTTACCATCTACTATGTTTAAGTAGACGTATTCCAAATATCAAACTTTCATTTCCAAATTTTATAGTTTTAAATTTCACAAAATTTCAGTTAATTACGTTATTAAAACCATTAAAATTTACGGGTCGTTACAGAAAGTGAAAGGACGAAGCAAAATAATATATTGCAATGGGGTAAAAGTAAAAGCCAGAACATAGAATTCTAGAATTATTTATGGCTAGTGGCTATTAATGGTGGATATACGAAGGGACACAAGGGAAACAAAAGGTTCAAACCGGGTACCGATACGATCAATCGTTTCCCTGATTTCGCCGCGTACCGGACACCGAAATGCACAAATGAATATACTGTGGAGATCAATGCAATGAGACGAACGGAATAGTACACAGATATCAACGGTACGATCATCTTATCAAAAGTCAATATTCGCTGCCAAAATGCTGCTAAACCGTGGAAAATAATATAAACGGTGCTAGAGCAGTCCAAATTTGGCAAAACGAAATATGACGTCTCACTCAGAAAATGATTCACATTTTTATTATATAAAAATATTCAGATTTCAAAAATATTTTATTTCCATCAAATTAACTGATTTTAAATTTTAAATTGAAATTTCAAACCGAACAAAAATTACATATTTTCTAATAATAATCTGACACTTGCTACGTTAAAATAGACGCATACCAAATATCAAGTTTTCATTGCAAAAATTTTATTATATAATTTTGTGAAAAATTTAGTTAATTACATTATTTAAATCGTTAAAATTTACGGATCATTACAAAATCCAGAAAACGTTCACCAAATCCAACCACTTCATTCTAGATCATCCACCATGCACACAGTTGTTAAAGTGTTTCCGACATTGGCAGAGAGTATGCTAATAAGAGGACCCAGTCTCTTAACAACCAAATGTCTTTTTTGACACTGGTTGTTTCTTTTACATTTCAAAACCGATTCATATTTGATATCAAAATATCATATTCACTTCAAAATATCAAATCATCAAATTTATTCAAAATATGTCATTTTCACTTGAAAATATCATTTCAAATTCCAACTTAGGTTATAACCTCATTTAACCACATTTGCATTTAAATCAACGATTTAAATAAAAACATTCCAACTTTGCACAGTTTGAAATTATAGAAATAGTTTTAATATTTTTAAATAGTTTAAAAAGTTTAAGGATTTAAAACAGTTTGATATAAAAGGGTTTGAGTATTGAAAGTAGTTTACATAGTAAAATAGTTTGAAAAAATCTAAATAATTTAATATTAAAAATATATTTTTTAAATAGTTTGTATTAAAATAATTATTTGGAACATAATATCAAATCAAATTGTTTCTTTCCGTTTCACAAATCTGGAACCATATCCAATTTCAAATCAACAAAACTCAATTTCCAATCTTTCAATTCAATTGACTGAATTTCAATTTAGTTTCAAATCAACTTGATTTCAGTTTCAATTCGAAATAACTTCAATTTCCTAAAACATTCATTTTTAACTTCAAATTCGATTCAACAATCCAATTTAATGATTTAAATTACAATTCAATTCTTACCTTAAACCATTCCTATAACAACCCTAGATTTCTGCATAGATTTAAATTTGGCTTTATTTTATTTTAAATTATTTTAAACTTGTTTTATTTCAAACATTTCATTTCTAAATATAAATTTTGATTGTTGTGTGAATTAGTTTCAAACTAATATAAATTGGATATTTCACTGAAAAGTGAATTTCTGTTCAAACTGGTCAAACTTTGACTTTTAACTTTAAATTTAAATAATTCAAATTCTTAAATTTTATATTTTATTATGAAAATAGATTTAATTCCATGAATACTGCTTTTCGTTTCGTTGAAAACAGACTTATATTGTAGAAGTTATGTAATTTTCAATTTTGTGTATAAACTGTTTATTTTGCAATATTATTTATTTTGAATCATATAAATTATATTTTTATTGTCATATTTTGTTTTAATATTTGTTAATAAGTTATTTTATGTCTTTTAGTATTTTTAAAATGATAATATATTTTTTCTAAAGTATACTTGAATTTATTTCAATTTATAATGCCTAGTTTCCATTTTTCTGCTATTTTCTTCATTTAAATTCTATTTAATTAAAAGTTATTTATTTATTTTGTGAATTCATTTTATTTTGTGTTCTTATCTTTATTTATAAATATTTTTTGATTATATAAAAATTTTCCAAAGTCCATTGCATTTATTTTCAATTTTTCTAGCCTAGTTTACATTTTCTTTGCTATTTTCTTCATTTAATTATATATAATTAAAATTTATTTATTTATTTTCATTTTATTTCACTTTTTTCGGTTTTTAAAAGTATTTACTGAAATTTATTTAGTTTATTTTGTTTAAAAGAATTTGGAAATCAAAGAGACAAAAGCTTTAAAAACAATGACCTTTCATTTGCTAAACTCTTCTTTTCTCTTGGCCTTTTCAAAACTTAATTGCTAGCCGTGAGTTTTATTGTTTTCACGTGAATGAAAGCTTCTCATTTCATAAAATTTTCGACTATCATCTCTGAAAAAAGATTTTAGTAATGGCCTTTTCCATTTCTCCACTTTTTCTTCATTTTTTTCCATTGTTTTCTATGTTTTTGCCTTGCTTCTCTTTAGTTTTTCTTGGCCACAACCACCACCATCTCCACCAACCACCACCATCATCTCCTCCTCATTATCCACAACCTTCAACCATCCCTCTCCTCTATCCATAACAGTCCGTGACCATCCCATGGAGAAAACATCTCAAAAACCTTGCAAACTATGCATAGCCGACCTAAACTTCACCACCACCTTCATATCTTGCCTTGGCCACCACCCCTTGCTCCACCACCATCATGACCTGACCCCTAAACATCATCCTCCCCTCTGACCTGACCATGGCTGAACCTTAGATGCACCAAATCCTTACATCTCTTGACCAAGACCTTCCATTCCTTTACCCAAACCCTTTCACTTGCTTGCCTTTATCTTCCACTTTTTTTGCCTTGCCATCTTCCTCTATGGCCAAGCTTAACATGCATGTAAACCATCATAGCCGAGCACAGGAACCCCTAGGCCAAGCATTTGAATGGTAAAGACAAGGTCTTGTTCCTTGTTGCTTTGTATTTCAATTTGTTCAACGTTGTTTTATGTTAAATATATTCATGTGCTATATTGTTTTGTCTTGTTTGGGTATTGTTTATAAGATCATATCTTGGCTCTCTCTTCTCACTTGAATCAAAGTCGTGTTGTATCATGCTTGTTGTGCTTTCTGGAATCTATTTTGTGTGTTTTGATCGCTAACTCCAGCACAAAAAAGTGAGTTATTCTCACCTGACAATATGTACTTATATAACTGATAAACCGACATCATTTGAATCTGTAATGTATATCATCATGTTATATATGCTTATATTATTATCATATGATGTTCAAACATGCTTATACAACTGTTATCTCTTATGTTACTGTTATATCATACTATTCTGGTATTTATATCAGTTTATCACACTGCAAGTTCCTTGTATATTAGAATCACTATGAGTTGAAATGATACATACCCGAATGGACTTTAGAATAGGGAAAGATCGTTATAGGCTGAAATGATAAGTGTAACGACCCTGAATTTTAGACATTTGAAAAGTGAATATTTAATTGAGTTTAAATATTCGAATGATAGTTTAATTTGAAATTCAAATATCAGAATGAATTTAGCGATTAAATTATTGAATTTAATTATTGAAACTGGGAAAAAACTTTGAATCTTCAATTTTAAGCCGATTAAAAATAATATGAAGTCTTTGAAAATTCATATTGATTATACTGAAGATAATAAAAGTTTCGGAATTGAATTTGAAACTGTTTTGTTCAGTTTTGAAATTGTATCGTTTAATCGATATTTAAAATAGCGTTCCGGGGCACAGTCTCGGAATTCGACGAAACTAGTTCCATTGGATCCGTAATATTGTATTATTATCGGATTTCAATTTTCGTAATGTTTGGAGTGATCGTGTGATCGTACGATAAGCAAACGTGCTGTAATTAAATCGAAAATTTAATTTAATAACTGGTCCAAAAAGTTATCTTCTCCATACAATCGAATTTGGACCCGGAACCTTTTCCATTTCGTTCAGAATAGGCATATAACATTATGGACGCCTAGCGGCATGCCTCGATGGGAGGTCAAGATTTTGAGTTGCATTTATCGAACGGTTTGAATTTGAATTTAAACTGAATCTTTATATTAGTCAACCCTCAGCTGATATTATTTCACATCACAGCTTTTTGCTTTCAAATTGCTGCCTCCACTCGTACAAGCAACCACTCCATTGTGTCTTCTACTCTCCTTCCTTTGTAATCCACGCGTATACAAAAGAAGTAAACGAAAGAAAATAAAATGGCATCCACTTCAACATTTCGTTCGAACGAAAAATTCAAAAAAATGAAAACAAATCCATGGTGACTCAATAAATAAATAAATAAATCGATCTCCCCTTCTCAGACAATTTAATTGAGCTTTCATTCTCGATCGAAGCTGCTCTGTCCTCATTCATCATTGAACTCGAGGCCACCAGATCGCGAATCATTGTCGCGCACGCAAGGCAGTGGAAGGCGTCTAGGGCTCGAAGTTGCGGTGAGTCGTCGTTGTCGCAGCTAGGTCAGAAGCGCTGCATCGTTGTTCGAAATCGCGTGGCCAAGGCATGGCGTTCGCGTTCTTGAAGTCGTGGAGGCGGGACATATTCCATCGATGGCAGAGGAGCAGGGTTGATCTTGGCGAAGTTGAGGCTAGGGTTTCGCGATGAAAAAAGGGGGGTACGCATCTCTCGTTCGTCGTGATTTGGATGTAGGGTCGCAAGCTCGAGGTGATGATTCCAGGGTGGGCAGTCATGAGAGTGAAGTGTCGCGTGCGATTGTAGTTCGTGGCAGTGGGGTTTCTCTTGTGGTGCTGAGGCAAAGTAGAGCACAGAGAAGATGTCGACTTAGGGTTTTGCAGTCGACTTCGATGAGGCGAAGTTAGGGATGCAGAAGCTTTGCGATTAGGATTTAGATCCTAGGTAGCGTGCAACCGAGGTGGAGTTGCCTGAGTTCGTTTTCCAGTGAGGTATAATTTATTTTCAAATTTAATTAATATGTGAATATATATAGTGTAATATATGCAGGGTTGAAAATGTATATGTACATAAATTTACAGTTTTGATTTTTCTTTGGAAAGAAAATAAATATAGGTTAGAAATTTAAAACAGTAAAGGAAATTTCTGTTTTTCTTACAGAAAATATATAAAGATAAGGTTTGGAAATATATAGATTTTGAAATTTAAAATCATTGTATAATTGAAACTTATCACATTAGAAAAGAGTTGTTCGATTTAATTCAAATATTGATAAATTGTATAAATTGTTATACAAGGTTTAATACAATGAAGAAATGGTCAAAATGGAAAATGGAATGCAAAATAAAAGCTAAGGTGAGATCTTCTCACTCAAATGAAAGTGGATTTGTTTGCAGTTATTGATGATTTCTATTGGATGTGTGATATTAGATATAGTAGGATATATCTATTATATATATAGCAATATATACATATTGGCATATGTATATATTGGATTGATGATTTCCCGCCTCGTATAGCGGATGAGACCCTATTGCGCCGTTAGTAAGCGGATTTTTATAAAACCCATATACCGCGATAATTCCGTACTGGAGCGGAATTGCTATTGTGCTAACATCTTTGGATGCAGGGAAACAGGTTGGAGGGATCCAACTGGACCCCTCACATTGATTGAATTTATTTCTACTGTGATATGAATCTGTGAATGATTATAGTGATGCTATTAATCATATTGATATCTGGAAATTGTTTGAAAGCTAAAATTTAGCTGAATGGATGTTTTGACATCATTGGATTCCAAGGATAAACGAAATTGAATTTTTGAAATTCAAGTAGAAAATTTCTAAGTGAATCTATTTTTGAAGTTGAAGAAATTTTGAAGAAAGGAATTTTTAAAGTATAAAAAGTAAATTTTTATAATCGTATTGAATAAATTCCATAATAAAGTGAAAATGCTAAATAAATGGATTTCATAAAATAGTGATTATAAATTAAAGAATTTAATTTAAGAATTTGGATTTTTAAATAGATTAAAAGAAACGATTGAAAATTTATTTCCTAAAAAAAAGGGAATTTATTTAAAAGGAGATAAGTTGGAAATCCAATTAGAAATTTAATTGGTAAATTGAAATGATTTAGGAAATCAATGTAAAATGAGTTCAATTTAAAGAATCCATTTAAAAACAGGATATAGAATGATTTGAAGGAAAATAAGGAATTTATTCTAGTAGAGATAAATAAAATTAGAAATCAATCTGTAATTGATTTAATATTTGGAAAAGAACTTTTGAGAAATCAGTATGGAATCTTTTATTTAAAGTTGAAAATAAATTCAGAAATCAATATTGAAATTGAATTTATATTGAAGTTTTTATAAATAGAATTGAAATTTATAAAAGTTGTTTAAAAATCCGAAATCACTTATTTTGATAAGTAAAATATAGAAGTTAATAAAAAGAAGATTTATAAGTTGAAGTTGTTATTAAAACAGAAATAGAATTTATAAACGTTGTTTTATAAATTCAAAATCAATTGAATTTGATAAATTGAATATAGAAGATTATAAAAAAAGATATATTCACGATTTTGGACAGTGAATGTATTATTGAATAAAATGGATTCATTTTTTGAAGAAGTGATACTTTAGAACGAAGTTAAACATTTTAAAGATGTTTTAAAATGTATTATGAATCGAAAGCATAGATTTCAACACTTGTTGTTGAAATAGACGTTTTCGAGAAATTTAAGGAAATGGTGAACTATAACACTGTTGTTATAGTAAATGATTTCCGAAAGGAAATGTTTTTATGTAGTATTGGGATTTATATATCTATCTAAATTCCGAATCCCTATACTATTGATTTCGAGTCGTCGTAACGATGTTTTACGCAACATTCGTTTTGACTCAAATAGATGTTAAAATTTATGATTCCCTTAAAGAATTAAATGTATACTTAATATTGATTTAAGTATATTGAATATTTTCAAATGTTGAACATAAATAGATTTGTGAAATACTTATTTTTAAATAAGTATGGAAATGTTTTTCCAATATGAAATGAACTGTTTTGAGATTTTATCTTCTTAAAGATAAATTGAAAATGAATATTGGAATCGATTTGAAAATCGTATATCAGTAGATATTTTTGAAATATAAATTCACTATGGAATTTATAAAAGAAAGGGAAGTTGTTTAAAAATAAATATCGATTTATTTTTGGAGTGTGGAAATTTTATATCTAGTAAAAGATATTTTTGAAGATGAAATAATTTGGAAAATTATTTGGAATCTGGTGATGTTGCGCATTTTTATTGATAGTTAAATAACCGACTATCAATAATTACCTTTAGATAGGTATTTGTTGTGAATTGGATGAATTTGAATGCCACACTTATTTTTGAATAAGCGCTCACAATTCGGGTTAGCCAGGAAAGGACCATGGGGTCGTATAACCCATTCCGAGTATGAGATACGTCGTTATGAATTGCATTCGAAGACAGGTGTTGAAGACCGGATATTTTTTGAAAACGGAAGGATTACCGTCGAGTTACTCTACATCGGCTGATCTCCGGTTTAGAGTTTTTATCACCCTTAGTGACGGGAAGTCCTGACGTGATTGAAAATTATCCGGAATTGCAAGGGCTTCGTGAGAAGTGCCTTCGGTTCTGTTCGATCCCGGAACAGACTTGTATGGATTGTATGTCTGACTTTACAAATTGAGATATAAAGCTGATTCCTTTCAAATACATTTCTGTTGGTGGCGGAGAATTTATTCTCTTAGCTTAAGACCCTTCTCTGAGACGCACGAGCTCAGAGGTTATGTAGTTGAAATTTATCAGCGATATACTCCCAATTTGGTAACGTGGCATACTGAGTGTTGCTGTGAAATGATCAGTGTTTGATCATTTGCGATATGATCATTTGTTTGATCTCATATCTTTGTGATCATAGGTTGATCATTTTTGTTTGACCCGAAGCAGGGCTTTGTAGAAAGCGTAGCTTTGTGGACGAGACTTCGTCGAGCCTCACACCCCGGAAATGGTCAAAACAGGAAGGATGCGGCAAAGTTCTAGGGAGTAGCGCCCCTTAGTGTATGTCATTCCTTCTGGATAGAGGTGGTATCATGGTATGGAGCCCAGATACTTAACCTATGTGGTTGATGCATTATTATCTATGTGGTTTGTTGGAAATCGGGGATCCTCGGGAAGATCGGTTACGATCGGGGGATGGCATACGCGTGTCAGTAGTTACCTATTTTTGCAGAGGTAACCCGGCCTTGTGTTGGCAGAGATCCGGTTAGGTTCTCGGGTCGTCTATTCCAGGGACGTACCCATCGTGGAAAAGGAAGTTCCTTAGCCTGACCATTTGTTAGAAATCCAAAGAAACAATACGTGACGTGTACGGTTTTAGTTGTATTACCTGCTATGGAATGTGGCGGTAACCTGCTATTGAACATAGTAGCTATAGTAGGCATAAGTGCGGAATGCCTATGCTGGCTAAGATTAATATTATACTTTCGAAATGATTTCTACACTATGCACTAATAATAATATCAAAATGATTTGATTTTGCGTAGTAAGCATCTTTGACTATCATAAGAAGAAATCTCCTCCAATTCTGCGTTTGCATTGTGTGTGTGGTGGGAGGTCTTATGGTAGTTTCATTTTCCAAAAGCATTGCGAATTTGTTTTATTTTCTTTGTGAAAAATAACTGTTTTACGATCTCACACCAGTCACCATGACTGATTCGGAGTTTATTGTTCCCTTCTAAACTTTGGGTGCCCACCAATTTCCACACGGGCAGCCTAGAGTTATGTTATCAGGATATTTTGGAGCTCTAGAGATAAGCTGGATGGCGAGACGTAGTATTTGTATCTGATAGTATTTATTCCGCTGTGTATTCTGTATGAGGACAAGTTTATATAACTGTCCATTGTTGTTTATTGACTCTGATTGATGTATGTATAAAATGATATAGTTCTTTGTTTAAAGATTATTCATTTATCTATTATATGTTGTTCCGCTGCGATATGTGAGATTCTAATATTGTTTCTGTTCTGATGTTGATTGTTGTTCTTCTTCTTCTCTTCTCTTCTCTTTTCTTCTGTTTTTCTTCTTTCTAAAACCCTAAGAATTCGGTTTTCCGGCATTCGTTGCTCGGCAGTTGATACAGTGGACGTATCGATGTCGATTTTCGGAAGTCGAAGAATCGGGTCCTTACAACGTGGTATCAGAGCATATGGTTAAGCGACAACCCTGCTCTGTTGGGTGTTACTCATTAGAGATAGAGTCAGTAGTACTCTAGAATGAGTTGAGTGTAATAATAGATATGAGCGCGTATTTGTTATTTGAATATAAAATTGTTTTGTATTGTGTTGACTTATCGGTTGATTGTTTATGGATTCTTGTCGGTGCAGTCTAGCTAACTGTATTCGATAGGGGTTTCTAAACTCTTAAACAAGATAAACTGACACAGTATTGTTTTAAATAGGGTGAATGAAATAATTTTGCCCAAAACTATTTTTGTATACAAAAGAAATAATTTTCTATGAATTGTTACAGTATATGGTTGCATGGATGTTAGGAAAGTGATAATGTTGAAATGTTATCATTATATGAAATTGAATAATAAAATTGAAATCATAACTCCAAAGTTAAAAAATAAATCCATATACAAATGAAATTTAAAGAATATAAATTATAAATGTGAATTGTAATTTAAAATGGAATTCCAAAGAAGTATTTGGAAAAGTTTTGAAAAGAATTTGAAAATTTTGGTGATTTGGAAAGTTTAAATCTTTTTGATTTGAAAATGAATTTCAAAGGTTTTGAAAAGTATTTTGGAGAGATGAAAGCTCTAAACTCTTTTCGGTCGCTGGAAAATAATTCCGATGATGATCACGACATCACCGGTGTTCATTTTTGGGTTTCCAAAGGAGGAATTGCTGCCAAATTGTTTTAAATGGAACTTGTTTGAAAAATTTGGGTTTGTTTTGGAAAGTCAAAAGATAAATTTGAATTGATTTCAAAATGATTTTTGAAATGTTGGTAAGATTCTGGAATACTATATAAAAATATTTATGAAATATTATGAAGTTGATAACTTGTAAAGTTAAATAAAAATCCATTTAACGAATTGTGAATGAAAATAAAATTCCTTAATAAAATGGAATTGTGAATGGGAATGTATAAATGATTGTATAAATCAAGATGTAAATAAGTTGATAACTTGTAGAATATTTAAAATCTGATTGGAATGAGATTCAAATTGAAAACGAATGAATTAGGGAATGAACAAATAAATTTGCAAGTGCAAGAAAATGAAATTGAACGTTAAAATTCATTTTGAATTTGTAAGTGAATAAAACTAGAATTGAATTTAATTTGTGAAATATTAAACTAAAATGAGTAAGTGAAACTAATTGAATATTGACCAAATGAATAAGGTTTGGAACGAATTGAATTCAATAATTATGAATTAAAATGTAAAATTGAATGAAAATGAATATATGTAACTAGATATTATGGCTAGTAGGATATACAGGTGTAAATGAATTGGGATTTTGATTTCAAAGAGATTTTGAATTGCTCGGAAAAGGTATGTGTTTAAATTTGAATATGAGATTTGATGACTTATTTCTCTAGCCGCTTGGCTTTTTCTTTTTCTTTTTGAAATCTGAGAGTCCGTAGGGACGTTTTGTAGTCGTGCCGTATTAGCCGCGCAAAGGAGACGCTGGCGAAAGTTTTCGAAAATATCGGGCGTTAGAAAAATTTTTGAGAAATTTTTAAAGTTTAAAATTTGAATTTAAACTCGAATTTGAATTGAGAAGTTAAACAATGTTGTTTGAAACTTATAATTGAAGTGGAAAATTTAGTTGAAATAATAATGAATCTTTAGTAGAAATATTTGTTTTGAAAATTTGATAAAACTATTAGAGGTTGAAGAATAGTAGACGAGTTAAGGACTTTTTTTTTTCCTAACTTGTAATTTCGAGGACGAAATTCTTTTAAGGAGGGAAGTCTGTAACGACCCTGAATTTTAGACATTTGAAAAGTGAATATTTAATTGAGTTTAAATATTCGAATGATAGTTTAATTTGAAATTCAAATATCAGAATGAATTTAGCGATTAAATTATTAAATTTAATTATTGAAACTGGGAAAAAACTTTGAATCTTCAATTTTAAGCCGATTAAAAATAATATGAAGTCTTTGAAAATTCATATTGATTATACTGAAGATAATAAAAGTTTCGGAATTGAATTTGAAACTGTTTTGTTCAGTTTTGAAATTGTATCGTTTAATCGATATTTAAAATAGCGTTCCGGGGCACAGTCTCGGAATTCGACGAAACTAGTTCCGTTGGATCCGTAATATTGTATTATTATCGGATTTCAATTTTCGTAATGTTTGGAGTGATCGTGTGATCGTACGATAAGCTAACGCGCTGTAATTAAATCGAAAATTTAATTTAATAACTGGTCGAAAAAGTTATCTTCTCATACAATCGAATTTGGACCCGGAACCTTTTCCATTTCGTTCGGAATAGGCATATAACATTATGGACGCCTAGCGGCACGCCTCGATGGGAGGTCAAGATTTTGAGTTGCATTTATCGAACGGTTTGAATTTGAATTTAAACTGAATCTTTATATTAGTCAACCCTCAGCTGATATTATTTCACATCACAGCTTTTTGCTTTCAAATCGCTGCCTCCACTCGTACAAGCAACCACTCCATTGTGTCTTCTGTTCTCCTTCCTTTGTAATCCAGGCGTATACAAAAGAAGTAAACGAAAGAAAATAAAATGGCATCCACTTCAACATTTCGTTCGAACGAAAAATTCAAAAAAATGAAAACAAATCCATGGCGACTCAATAAATAAAAAAAAAATCGATCTCCCCTTCTCAGACAATTTAATTGAGCTTTCATTCTCGATCAAAGCTGCTCTGTCCTCATTCATCATAGAACTCGAAGCCACCAGATCGCGAATCATTGTCGCGCACGCAAGGCAGTGGAAGGCGTCTAGGGCTCGAAGTTGCGGTGAGTCGTCGTTGTCGCAGCTAGGTCAGAAGCGCTGCATCGTTGTTCGAAATCGCGTGGCCAAGGCATGGCGTTCGCGTTCTTGAAGTCGTGGAGGCGGGACATATTCCATCGATGGCAGAGGAGCAGGGTTGATCTTGGCGAAGTTGAGGCTAGGGTTTCGCGATGAAAAAAGGGTGGTACGCATCTCTCGTTCGTCGTGATTTGGATGTAGGGTCGCAAGCTCGAGGTGATGATTCCAGGGTGGGCAGTCATGAGAGTGAAGTGTCGCGTGCGATTGTAGTTCGTGGCAGTGGGGTTTCTCTTGTGGTGCTGAGGCAAAGTCGAGCACAGAGAAGATGTCGACTTAGGGTTTTGCAGTCGACTTCGATGAGGCGAAGTTAGGGATGCAGAAGCTTTGCGATTAGGATTTAGATCCTGGGTCGCGTGCAACCGAGGTGGAGTCGCCTGAGTTCTTTTTCCAGTGAGGTATAATTTATTTTCAAATTTAATTAATATGTGAATATATATAGTGTAATATATGCAGGGTTGAAAATGTATATGTACATAAATTTACAGTTTTGATTTTTCTTTGGAAAGAAAATAAATATAGGTTAGAAATTTAAAACAGTAAAGGAAATTTCTGTTTTTCTTACAGAAAATATATAAAGATAAGGTTTGGAAATATATAGATTTTGAAATTTAAAATCATTGTATAATTGAAACTTATCACATTAGAAAAGAGTTGTTCGATTTAATTCAAATATTGATAAATTGTATAAATTGTTATACAAGGTTTAATACAATGAAGAAATGGTCAAAATGGAAAATGGAATGCAAAATAAAAGCTAAGGTGAGATCTTCTCACTCAAATGAAAGTGGATTTGTTTGCAGTTATTGATGATTGCTATTGGATGTGTGATATTAGATATAGTAGGATATATCTATTATATATATAGCAATATATACATATTGGCATATGTATATATTGGATTGATGATTTCCCGCCTCGTATAGCGGATGAGACCCTATTGCGCCGTTAGTAAGCGGATTTTTATAAAACCCATATACCGCGATAATTCCGTACTGGAGCGGAATTGCTATTGTGCTAACATCTTTGGATGCAGGGAAACAGGTTGGAGGGATCCAACTGGACCCCTCACATTGATTGAATTTATTTCTATTGTGATATGAATCTGTGAATGATTATAGTGATGCTATTAATCATATTGATATCTGGAAATTGTTTGAAAGCTAAAATTTAGCTGAATGGATGTTTTGACATCATTGGATTCCAAAGATAAACGAAATTGAATTTTTGAAATTCAAGTAGAAAATTTCTAAGTGAATCAATTTTTGAAATTGAAGAAATTTTGAAGAAAGGAATTTTTAAAGTATAAAAAGTAAATTTTTTTAATCGTATTGAATAAATTCCAGAATAAAGTGAAAATGCTAAATAAATGGATTTCATAAAACAGTGATTATAAATTGAAGAATTTAATTTAAGAATTTGGATTTTTAAATAGATTAAAAGAAACGATTGAAAATTTATTTCCTAAAAAAAAAGGGAATTTATTTAAAAGGAGATAAGTTGGAAATCCAATTAGAAATTTAATTGGTAAATTGAAATGATTTGGGAAATCAATGTAAAATGAGTTCAATTTAAAGAATCCATTTAAAAACAGGATATAGAATGATTTGAAGGAAAATAAGGAATTTATTCTAGTAGAGATAAATAAAATTAGAAATCAATCTGTAATTGATTTAATATTTGGAAAAGAACTTTTGAGAAATCAGTATGGAATCTTTTATTTAAAGTTGAAAATAAATTCAGAAATCAATATTGAAATTGAATTTATATTGAAGTTTTTATAAATAGAATTGAAATTTATAAAAGTTGTTTAAAAATCCGAAATCACTTATTTTGATAAGTAAAATATAGAAGTTAATAAAAAGAAGATTTATAAGTTGAAGTTGTTATTAAAACAGAAATAGAATTTATAAACGTTGTTTTATAAATTCAAAATCAATTGAATTTGATAAATTGAATATAGAAGATTATAAAAAAAGATATATTCACGATTTTGGACAGTGAATGTACTATTGAATAAAATGGATTCATTTTTTGAAGAAGTGATACTTTAGAACGAAGTTAAACATTTTAAAGATGTTTTAAAATGTATTATGAATCGAAAGCATAGATTTCAACACTTGTTGTTGAAATAGACGTTTTCGAGAAATTTAAGGAAATGGTGAACTATAACACTGTTGTTATAGTAAATCATTTCCGAAAGGAAATGTTTTTATGTAGTATTGGGATTTATATATCTATCTAAATTCCGAATCCCTATACTATTGATTTCGAGTCGTCGTAACGATGTTTTACGCAACATTCGTTTTGACTCAAATAGATGTTAAAATTTATGATTCCCTTAAAGAATCAATTGTATACTTAATATTGATTTAAGTATATTGAATATTTTCAAATGTTGAACATAAATAGATTTGTGAAATACTTATTTTTAAATAAGTATGGAAATGTTTTTCCAATATGAAATGAACTGTTTTGAGATTTTATCTTCTTAAAGATAAATTGAAAATGAATATTGGAATCGATTTGAAAATCGTATATCAGTAGATATTTTTGAAATATAAATTCACTATGGAATTTATAAAAGAAAGGGAAGTTGTTTAAAAATAAATATCGATTTATTTTTGGAGTGTGGAAATTTTATATCTAGTAAAAGATATTTTTGAAGATGAAATAATTTGGAAAATTATTTGGAATCTGGTGATGTTGCGCATTTTTATTGATAGTTAAATAACCGACTATCAATAATTACCTTTAGATAGGTATTTGTTGTGAATTGGATGAATTTGAATGCCACACTTATTTTTGAATAAGCGCTCACTATTCGGGTTAGCCGGGAAAGGACCATGGGGTCGTATAACCCATTCCGAGTATGTGATACGTCGTTATGAATTGCATTCGAAGACCCGTGTTGAAGACCGGATATTTTTTGAAAATGGAAGGATTACCGTCGAGTTACTCTACATCGGCTGATCTCCGGTTTAGAGGTTTTATCACCCTTAGTGACGGGAAGTCCTGACGTGATTGAAAATTATCCGTAATTGCAAGGGCTTCGTGAGAAGTGCCTTCGGTTCTGTTCGATCCCGGAACAGACTTGTATGGATTGTATGTCTGACGTTACAAATTGAGATATAAAGCTGATTCCTTTCAAATACATTTCTGTTGGTGGCGGAGAATTTATTCTCTTAGCTTAACACCCTTCTCTGAGACGCACGAGCTCAGAGGTTATGTAGTTGAAATTATCAGCGATATACTCCCAATTTGGTAACGTGGCATACTGAGTGTTGCTGTGAAATGATCAGTGTTTGATCATTTGCGATATGATCATTTGTTTGATCTTATATCTTTGTGATCATAGGTTGATCATTTTTGTTTGACCCGAAGCAGGGCTTTGTAGAAAGCGTAGCTTTGTGGACGAGACTTCGTCGAGCCTCACACCCCGGAAATGGTCAAAACAGGAAGGATGCGGCAAGGTTCTAGGGAGTAGCGCCCCTTAGTGTATGTCATTCCTTCTGGATAGAGGTGGTATCATGGTATGGAGCCCAGATACTTAACCTATGTGGTTGCTGCATTATTATCTATATGGTTTGTTGGAAATCGGGGATCCTCGGGAAGATCGGTTACGATCGGGGGATGGCATACGCGTGTTAGTAGTTACCTATTTTTGCAGAGGTAACCCGGCCTTGTGTTGGCAGAGATCCGGTTAGGTTCTCGGGTCGTCTATTCCAGGGACGTACCCATCGTGGAAAAGGAAGTTCCTTAGCCTGACCATTTGTTGGAAATCCAAAGAAACAATACGTGACGTGTACGGTTTTAGTTGTATTACCTGCTATGGAATGTGGCGGTAACCTGCTATTGAACATAGTAGCTATAGTAGGCATAAGTGCGGAATGCCTATGCTGGCTATGATTAATATTATACTTTCGAAATGATTTCTACACTATGCACTAATAATAATATCAAAATGATTTGATTTTGCGTAGTAAGCATCTTTGACTATCATAAGAAGAAATCTCCTCCAATTCTGCGTTTGCATTGTGTGTGTGGTGGGAGGTCTTATGGTAGTTTCATTTTCCAAAAGCATTGCGAATTTGTTTTATTTTCTTTGTGAAAAATAACTGTTTTACGATCTCACACCAGTCACCATGACTGACTCGGAGTTTATTGTTCCCTTCTAAACTCTGGGTGCCCACCAATTTCCACACGGGCAGCCTAGAGTTATGTTATCAGGATATTCTGGAGCTCTGGAGATAAGCTGGATGGCGAGACGTAGTATTTATATCTGATAGTATTTATTCCGCTGTGTATTCTGTATGAGGACAAGTTTATATAACTGTCCATTGTTGTTTATTGACTCTGATTGATGTATGTATAAAATGATATAGTTCTTTGTTTAAAGATTATTCATTTATCTATTATATGTTGTTCCGCTGCGATATGTGAGATTCTAATATTGTTTCTGTTCTGATGTTGATTGTTGTTCTTCTTCTTCTCTTCTCTTCTCTTTTCTTCTGTTTTTCTTCTTTCTAAAACCCTAAGAATTCGGTTTTCCGGCATTCGTTGCTCGGGAGTTGATACAGTGGACGTATCGATGTCGATTTTCGAAAGTCGAAGAATCGGGTCCTTACAACGTGGTATCAGAGCATATGGTTAAGCGACAACCCTGCTCTGTTGGGTGTTACTCATTAGAGATAGAGTCAGTAGTACTCTAGAATGAGTTGAGTGTAATAATAGATATGAGCGCGTATTTGTTATTTAAATATAAAATTGTTTTGTATTGTGTTGACTTATCGGTTGATTGTTTATGGATTCTTGTCGGTGCAGTCTAGCTAACTGTAATCGATAGGGGTTTCTAAACTCTTAAACAAGATAAACTGACACAGTATTGTTTTAAATAGGGTGAATGAAATAATTTTGCCCAAAACTATTTTTGTATACAAAAGAAATATTTTTCTATGAATTGTTACAGTATATGGTTGCATGGATGTTAGGAAAGTGATAATGTTGAAATGTTATCATTATATGAAATTGAATAAGAAAATTGAAATCATAACTCCAAAGTTAAAAAATAAATCCATATACAAATGAAATTTAAAGAATATAAATTATAAATGTGAATTGTAATTTAAAATGGAATTCCAGAGAAGTATTTGGAAAAGTTTTGAAAAGAATTTGAAAATTTTGGTGATTTGGAAAGTTTAAATCTTTTTGATTTGAAAATGAATTTAAAAGGTTTTGAAAAGTATTTTAGAGAGATGAAAGCTCTAAACTCTTTTCGGTCGCTGGAAAATAATTCCGATGATGATCGCGACATCACCGGTGTTCATTTTCGGGTTTCCAAAGGAGGAATTGCTGCCAAATTGTTTTAAATGGAACTTGTTTGAAAAATTTGGGTTTGTTTTGGAAAGTCAAAAGATAAATTTGAATTGATTTCAAAATGATTTTTGAAATGTTGGTAAGATTCTGGAATACTATATAAAAATATTTATGAAATATTATGAAGTTGATAACTTGTAAAGTTAAATAAAAATCCATTTAACGAATTGTGAATGAAAATAAAATTCCTTAATAAAATGGAATTGTGAATGGGAATGTATAAATGATTGTATAAATCAAGATGTAAATAAGTTGATAACTTATAGAATATTTAAAATCTGATTGGAATGAGATTCAAATTGAAAACGAATGAATTAGGGAATGAACAAATTAAATAAGTGAATTAAGTAAATATTACGATATTTTGATTTAAATTTTATTAAAATGATTTCCATTAAATACTTGTGAGTTTATACAAATTAAATAAGTGAATTAAGTAAATTGTGAAGTAGAATTTGGAATATAAGTTAATTTTGGAATTTATGATTTTGTTTATAACTGGAATTTATGTAAAGTAAGAAAATATGACAAATTTGATTTAAAAGATGAATTTAATGATTTTATTAAGTAATAATAATTTTTAAAAGTGTTAATGATTTTGTATAAATTAAAATATGAAATAAATGAATATTTGAGCTGAATTTGGAAATATAACTTAAATTGAATTTTGTGAAATTTGTTTAAAAATGAATTTTTAATTAAGTAAAATAAATGGAAATAAGTTATATTTTGGAAATATAAACTTATTTGTTAAGTTAAGAATTTAATTAAAGAAATGAAAATTTAATGGTTATTTAATTTGATTTTTTATTTATGGAAATTTGACTTTATAAAATCATAGAAATAAAGGTATTTAAATGATTGTTTTTAAATGTGAAATATATGATTTTATAAGTTAAAATGATTTATATTAAAAGTTAAATATGTGTGAAATTGTAAATAAAACTTTGAATTTGATTTGACAGCATTTTGAAATGTAATGTAAAGATATTACAGCATTGGAAAATGCTTTAGTTGTTTTAAATGAACCTAATAGCAAATTTGAACTAAGGGTTATTATAGCACTTTGTTAGTGCTATAGTTGTTAAATTTAACTAAAATTTTAATTGAAACTAAATTAAGATATTACAGCATTTTAAATGCCGTCTTTTGTTAATGAACTGTTTTAAAACATAACATTTCGTAGCATTTTCTAAGTGCTGCGAAAGTTGAATTTTCTTTGTTTAATAAATTAAAATGAATAAATTATCTTTGAAAAATATTAAATTTTGGAAATTTAATATTTAATTATTAAATATAATGAATTGACTTTAAATGATTTAAATGGAATAGTTGATTTTGGAAATACAACTATTTTGAAATATGATTAAATGGTATTTAAATTTAAATCAAATAGATGATGTTTTGAAATGATATTAAATCTTAGAATAAATAATTGAAGTTTATATTAGTATGAAAAACATTTGGTTTACTTGTAATTTGAATCTATTTAAAAGATATTAGACTTGTGATATATAGATAACAAAGCTTGGAATTATTTTATAAATTGGAATAGTTATTTTGTGGATTAAAGCTATATTTGAAATTTATAAGATTTGAAATGGTCTATGGAAATTTAATTTAAATAAATGATTGAATTGAATTGAAACTTTGGAAATTTTAATACTTGATTTGAAAGTATAATAATTACACTTTTAAATGGTTTAAATGAATTAATTTGTTGGAATATAAACTATTTAAAAGGTGACTTGAAATCATAGTAAATGAATGATATCTTTAAATTTAAAAGTATTTAAAGTTTAATATTTAGATTTGAACTCAAATGATATTTTGATATATTAAAATGATTTGAAATGAAGTTTGAAAAGATATGATATTTTGATATATTGAAATGATTTGAAATGAAGTTTTGAAATGATATGATATTTTAAATATATTGAAATGGTTTGGAATTGATTTAATCTTTATTTTGATAAAGATTTGGATTTGAAATGATATTCTATTTTGAAGTATAAACTGTTTTAAAATTATGACCATGGGTTATAATAACGATTGGTTGTTAAAGAGACCGGGATCGGATATGGACATACTCTCTATCGATACCGAAAACCACTTTGACAACTGTGTACGCGGTGGAGTTTCCAGAATGAAGTAGGATGGTGGCGACGATCCTAAGGTATATACGTGGACCTAACTCACGTGAGTTGGCATAAGGTGGCTAAAACAGGAGCGATTGACGGACCAAGGAGGTAGCACCTCTGATCGGACACACTTCTTCGATACCATTCTATTACTTGTGATTGATTTGGTGCGCACCCTTGATTTGGGAGTGTTGTTCGAGGTGGGCGGTAGTGGCTGCTATGCGTCACCACCAATCCGGATGCGTAATTGGTATATCTACCCTGGCATTGCCTAGTTGTGCCGTGTCACCTACCATATCGAGCTTTACTACGAGTTTCTATTTGTATTGTACCTATGGAGTATCTTCTCATAGCCTTGCGAGGTATGCAGGTACTGTGTAGACTATTGGCATATTACGTGTTAAGGAGGAAAATGTAAAGCCTTAGTGCTATGTAAAAGTATGTTTATTTTATGATTAGACATTATTATAATAGCGAATATTACTACAAAGTAGATAGTTTAACGGATCCTTAAAGAATGGGCGATCCCAAGCATTCTTTAAGTTACTTGTACCTTTATTATAGTTCACTTGAGTTGGTTTACATTATATAAGAATATATTGTCCTGACTCGAGTGTTTTGTGTTTTGCTTTACGCTCGGGTCAGCCTGAGTTATTCATAGATTTGGATTTTCGCTCTCTTGGAGATTTGAATCGTTGGAGATTATCTGCTTGTCTTGTCCTATCTATTTCAGTTCTGTTGTTCTGTTCAGCTTGTACTTGGTTATCATATTGAGACTTATGTTGTATTTTATTTCTTCTGTTATATCTTATGTAACTTGATATATTTATATAGTAGCTTCATGAACTACTATTTCTTTTACTTCTGCTGCATTATTTTACTCTGTGTCTATAATCTGTGATTATTTATTTACTGTATATTCTGAGATTTGCCAAATTTTATTTACAACGCGGTATTTTGAGCAATTCAAGTCCGACATGTGCGGATGCGAATGGTTGAAAATATCAGGTCGTTACAGTTGGTATCAGAGCTTTGGTAGCTCTAGGCAAAACATAGAATGTATGGTAAACTTATTACATAATCTCTTTCATTCGAACTTGAATCTCTTCCTTTTGATTCGAATTTCCTTTGAATTTTGGAACGTTCCCTGCGGTTCCAAAATTCATTCTTGTCCCTCACTATTCATTTCTTTTGATTCTGGAGTATCACATAACTCCACTTCGAATGAGCTTTATAGTGAATTGGCGGTCTCGCCAATACTCTAATGACTTGTAAAAGGGTGAAACTCCTTTACAAATTAGCATTGATTCACCAGAGATTTATATTTATCCTTGGTTTAGATGCTAATATCTTTTATTATTCCAAACTCTATCTCTTGAGATCGGATGTAGATTTACCCCAGAAAATCCATATTTGATCTTATTCATTAAGTCACGGTTGACCCGGTTAAGGTTGCCCGCGATTTATCTAAGCTTATCCATCTTCATAATTTGTTAATTAATCATCTTGTCTTTGTTTCCAAAATATCTCCAAACATTTTGAATTGTACTTGTAAATCTATGTTTTGTTTTATATATTGTGTTGTTTGAGTTGTTGATGTTGATTTGGGCTTCCGATCGATTCGTCTGATCAACGCTATCGATAGGATTTCTAAAACACTTTGACAGAACAAACTGACACAATATTGTTTTAAAATTGCTAATGAAATAAATTTTATATATCTAAGCAAATTTATGGAACTTAATAAATTGATTTAAATTGATTATTTAAAATGATAATACTTGATTTATCATTCTATGAATGAATTTATAAATAGTTGTTTATAAATTGATTTGGGAACTGAAATGAATTTAAATCAAGAATTTGAGAATTTAATTTTCGATGGTTTCAGACCTTGTGTTTAAAGTTTTAAAAGGATATATTATTTAAAGTATTTTTGAATAGAAATTTGTTTCCAAAGAATTTTAAAGTTTTAAAATTTTGTGCTCTTTTCTTTGTCGCTGGAAAATAATTTCGGTGATGACTGCAGCATCATCGACGTTCATTTTCGAGTTTCGAAGTGAAGAAACCATTATGTAGTTTTGCTACAGCTTGTTTTTTTGGGAAATTTGATTGATTTGAATTTCTAAAAGATGATTTGATTTATAATATATATATATAGATATATGATTTAAAATTTGATTTGACAAATTTTGTGCATACATTTATTTATCTCTAAATGGTTTGAAAAGCATCGGAAATTGTATTCTTAAATTCTATCTTAAATAATAACTTCAAGTATAAAAATAAAATCAAAATTTTGAATAGATGATTCAAACTTGAAATGACTGAATTGGAAAGTTTTATTTGTATAATACTCAATTGCATTCAAATATAACTTACCTTAATTTTTAGAAGTTAACAATGTAATTAGATAATATACAATATAAAAAAGTTTTATAAATAAAATTTGAGTGGTTATAATAAATGTCATACACTTAAATTTTAGTTATAAAAGATTAATAGAGGTAAATAGACTAAAAGGTTAATTGAATAACTTACAATACAAAATGATGTTAAAGGAACTAAAAATAAATTAAAACAATTATAATAAGTGTAAGTATATTTAACATAGGTGATAAAATATTGAAAGTGATAAATTTAATTATAATTAGGAATAGAGAAGAATTAAATTTATTAAGTACATTATGAGTATAATAATGATTTTTCCAATCCATGATTTCTGAAATTGTTAGTTTAAGAAAATTGGATGATAAGATAATGTAATTAGAGGTAGTTAAGATTTATTTAACTTGTGTAAAATTAATTATCAGTTTAAGCTGAAACCATAGAAATTTCAAACCTATTATCTTATTTTGTTTTTCAAACTTATTATCTTATTTTGTTTTCAAACTGTCTGGTAGCTGTCCTCATTTTTCCTTATCTTGCTACAGACCGGTATAGACATCTTTCTATAATCTTTTTGTTTAGAAATCTTTCTATAATCTTTAATAATCTTTGCTACTCATTTTGAATCTGAGCACAGCTTTCATCCACAGACCGTCGGTCAATTAGAAAGAGTGAATCAGATTTTAGAGGATCTTTTCGTGCTTGTGTTCCTGATTCTGGAGAATCTTGGAAAGATCACCACCACCTTGTTAAACTTACCTATAACAATAGTTATCAGGTATATTTTCAATCTCCTTGTCATCTTGTCTTAATCCTATTTAACTCTATTTTTTTTTCTGTGCTTTCCCGTACCTCATTCATTTTCGGGGACGAAAAGTTTTGAGTGGGGGAGAGTGTAACAACCCTAGATTTCTGCATATATTTAAATTTGGTTTTATTTTATTTTAAATTATTTTAAACTTGTTTTATTTCAAACATTTCATTTCTAAATATAAATTTTGATTGTTGTGTGAATTAGTTTCAAACTAGTATAAATTGGATATTTCATTGAAAAGTGAATTTCTGTTCAAACTGGTCAAACTTTGACTTTTAACTTTAAATTTAAATAATTCAAATTCTTAAATTTTATATTTTATTATGAAAATAGATTTAATTCCATGAATACTGCTTTTCGTTTCGTTTAAAACAGACTTATATTGTAGAAGTTATGTAATTTTCAATTTTGTGTATAAACTGTTTATTTTGCAATATTATTTATTTTGAATCATATAAATTATATTTTTATTGTCATATTTTGTTTTAATATGTGTTAATAGGTTATTTTATGTCTTTTAGTATTTTTAAAATGATAATATAACTTTTCTAAAGTATACATGAATTTATTTCAATTTATAATGCCTAGTTTCCATTTTTCTGCTATTTTCTTCATTTAAATTCTATTTAATTAAAAGTTATTTATTTATTTTGTGAATTCATTTTATTTGGTGTTCTTATCTTTATTTATAAATATTTTTCGAATATATAAAAAATTTCCCAAGTCCATTGCATTTATTTTCAAATTTTCTAACCTAGTTTACATTTTCTTTGCTATTTTCTTCATTTAATTATATATAATTAAAATTTATTTATTTATTTTCATTTTATTTCACTTTGTTTCGGTTTTTAAGAGTATTTACTGAAATTTATTTAGTTTATTTTGTTTAAATGAATTTGGAAATCAAAGAGACAAAAGCTTTAAAAACAATGACCTTTCATTTGCTAAACTCTTCATTTCTCTTGGCCATTTCAAAACTTTATTGCTAGCCGTGAGTTTTATTTTTTTCACGTGAATGAAAGCTTCTCATTTCAGAAAATTTTCGACTATCATCTTTGAAAAAAGATTTTAGTAATGGCCTCTTCCATTTCTCCTCTTTTTCTTCATTTTTTTCCATTGTTTTCTATGTTTTTGCCTTGCTTCTCTCTAGTTTTTCTTGGCCACAACCACCACCATCTCCACAAACCACCACCACCATCTCCTCCTCATTATCCACAGCCTTCAACCATCCCTCTCCTCTGTCCATAACAGGCCGCGACCATCCCATGGAGAAAACATTACAAAAACATCTCAAAAACCTTGCAACCTATGCACAGCCGACCTAAACTTCACCACCACCTTCATATCTTGCCTTGGCCACCTCCCCTTGCTCCACCACCATCATGACCTGACCCCTAACCATCAGCCTCCACTCTGACCTGACCATGGCTGAACCTTAGATGCACCAAATCCTTACTTCTCTTGACCAAGACCTTCCATTCCTTGACCCAAAGCCTTCCACTTGCTTGCCTTCATCTTCCACTTGTTTTGCTTTGCCATCTTCCTCTATGGCCAAGCTTAACATGCATGTAAACCATCATAGCCGAGCACATGAACCCCTAGGCCAAGCAATTGAATGGTAAAGACAAGGTCTTGTTCCTTGTTGCTTTGTATTTCAATTTGTTCAACGTTGTTTTATGTTAAATATATTCATGTGCTATATTGTTTTGTCTTGTTTGGGTATTGTTTACAAGATCATATCTTGGCTCTCTCTTCGCACTTGAATCAAAGTCGTGTTGTATCATGCTTGTCGTGCTTTCTGGAATCTATTTTGTGTGTTTTGATCGCTAACTCCAGCATAAAAAAGTGAGTTATTCTCACCTGACAATATGTAATTATATAACTGATAAACCGACATCATTTGAATCTGTAATGTATATCATCATGTTATATATGCTTATATTATTATCATATGATGTTCACACATGCTTATACAACTGTTATCTCTTATGTTACTGTTATATCATACTATTCTGTTATTTATATCAGTTTATCACACTGCAAGTTCCTTGTAGATTAGAATCACTATGGGTTGAAATGATACATACCCGAACAGACTTTAGAATAGGGAAAGATCGTTATGGGCTGAAATGATAAGCCTGAACGGTTTTTATTTATTTTATTTAACTTGTGATTGCGGGTTTGAAATGATAGACCCGGGATTTTTCTTTTTAAACTGCGGATTGAAATGATACATATCTATATCACTTGACCTAGGCTAGAAAATTTTATACAGACCCATGGTTTATATATTTTTCTGAAAATTTTAAAATATTTTTAAAATGTAATATTACGATATTTTGATTTAAATTTTATTAAAATGATTTCCATTAAATACTTGTGAGTTTATACAAATTAAATAAGTGAATTAAGTAAATTGTGAAGTGGAATTTGGAATATAAGTTAATTTTGGAATTTATGATTTTGTTTATAACTGGAATTTATGTAAAGTAAGAAAATATGACAAATTTGATTTAAAAGATGAATTTAATGATTTTATTAAGTAATAATAATTTTTAAAAGTGTTAATGATTTTGTATAAATTAAAATATGAAATAAATGAATATTTGAGCTGAATTTGGAAATATAACTTAAATTGAATTTTGTGAAATTTGTTTAAAAATGAATTTTTAATTAAGTAAAATAAATGGAAATAAGTTATATTTTGGAAATATAAACTTATTTGTTAAGTTAAGAATTTAATTAAAGAAATGAAAATTTAATGGTTATTTAATTTGATTTTTTATTTATGGAAATTTGACTTTATAAAATCATAGAAATAAAGGTATTTAAATGATTGTTTTTAAATGTGAAATATATGATTTTATAAGTTAAAATGATTTATATTAAAAGTTAAATATGTGTGAAATTGTAAATAAAACTTTGAATTTGATTTGACAGCATTTTGAAATGTAATGTAAAGATATTACAGCATTGGAAAATGCTTTAGTTGTTTTAAATGAACCTAATAGCAAATTTGAACTAAGGGTTATTATAGCACTTTGTTAGTGCTATAGTTGTTAAATTTAACTAAAATTTTAATTGAAACTAAATTAAGATATTACAGCATTTTAAATGCCGTCTTTTGTTAATGAACTGTTTTAAAACATAACATTTCGTAGCATTTTCTAAGTGCTGCGAAAGTTGAATTTTCTTTGTTTAATAAATTCAAATGAATAAATAACCTTTAAAAAATATTAAATTTAGGAAAATTAATATTTAATTATTAAATATAATGAATTGACTTTAAACGATTTAAATGGAATAGTTGATTTTGGAAATACAACTATTTTGAAATATGATTAAATGGTATTTAAATTTAAATCAAATAGATGATGTTTTGAAATGATATTAAATCTTAGAATAAATAATTGAAGTTTATATTAGTATGAAAAACATTTGGTTTACTTGTAATTTGAATCTATTTAAAAGATATTAGACTTGTGATATATAGATAATAAAGCTTGGAATTATTTTATAAATTGGAATAGTTATTTTGTGGATTAAATCTATATTTGAAATTTATAAGATTTGAAATGGTCTATGGAAATTTAATTGAAATAAATGATTGAATTGAATTGAAACTTTGGAAATTTTAATACTTGATTTGAAAGTATAATAATTACACTTTTAAATGGTTTAAATGAATTAATTTGTTGGAATATAAACTATTTAAAAGGTGACTTGAAATCATAGTAAATGAATGATATCTTTAAATTTAAAAGTATTTAAAGTTTAATATTTATATTTGAACTCAAATGATATTTTGATATATTAAAATGATTTGAAATGAAGTTTGAAAAGATATGATATTTTAATATATTGAAATGATTTGAAATGAAGTTTTGAAATGATATGATATTTTAAATATATTGAAATGGTTTGGAATTGATTTAATCTTTATTTTGATAAAGATTTGGATTTGAAATGATATTCTATTTTGAAGTATAAACTATTTTAAAATTATAACCACGGGTTATAATAATGATTGGTTGTTAAAGAGACCGGGATCAGATATGGACATACTCTCTATCGATACCGAAAACCACTTTGACAACTGTGTACGCGGTGGAGTTTCAAGAATGAAGTAGGATGGTGGCGACGACCCTAAGGTATATACATGGACCCAACTCCCGTGAGTTGGCATAAGGTGGCTAAAACAGGAGCGATTGACGGACCAAGGAGGTAGCACCTCTGATCGGACACAGTTCTTTGATACCATTCTATTACTTGTGATTGATTTGGTGCGCACCCTTGATTTGGGAGTGTTGTTCGAGGTGGGCGGTAGTGGCTACTATGCGTCATCACCAGTCCGGATGCGTAATTGGTATATCTACCCTGGCATTGCCTAGTTGTGCTGTGTAACCTACCATATCAAGCTTTACTATGAGTTTCTATTTATGTCGTACCTATGGAGTATCTTCTCATAGCCTTGCGAGGTACGCAGGTACTGTGTAGACTATTGGCATATTACGTGTTAAGGTGGAAAATGTAAAGCCTTAACGCTATTTAAAAGTATGTTTATTTTATGATTAGACATTATTATAATAGCGAATATTACTACATAGTAGATAGTTTAACGGATCCTTAAAGAATGGGCGATCCCAAGCATTCTTTAAGTTACTTGTACCTTTATTACAGTTCACTTGAGTTGGTTTACATTATATAAGTATATATTGTCCTGACTCGAGTGTTTTGTGTTTTTCTTTACGCTCGGGTCAGCCTGAGTTATTCACAGATTTGGATTTCCGCTCTCTTGGAGATTTGAATTGCTGGAGATTATCTGCTTGTCTTGTCCTATCTATTTCAGTTCTGTTGTTCTGTTCAGCTTGTACTTGGTTATCATATTGAGACTTCTGTTGTATTTTATTTCTTCTGTTATATCTTATGTAACTCTGATATATTTATATAGTAGCTTCATGAACTACTATTTCTTTTACTTCCGCTGCATTATTTTACTCTGTGTCTGTGATCTTTGATTATTTATTTACTGTATATTCTGATATTTGCCAAATTTTATTTACAACGCGGTATTTTGAGCAATTCAATTCCGACATGTGCGGATGCGAATGGTTGAAAATATCGGGTCGTTACGATTCCAATTTATATCAATTTCATGTCCGATTTCAACTTACTGATTTAAATCACTTAAATCAAATTAATTCTCATTGTGCAATTTTAAGATACAAATTTTTAAAATAATTCAATTTTTAAAATTAAAGTCATTTATCGATTATAACTTCACATTTCCAATTCAATTCTTTGAGACAATTTCTTTTAACCCATTTCAATTTCAACATTTCAAAACTTGAATTAGAAAATAATTTATTTCATTTAAATCCACAATTTACCTTTTAAAACAATTTCATTTAACCAAAATCCAAAAACCAATATTTCTAAAACCATTGAATTTAACCAACCCGGTGTCCATATATAATTTTTAACCCTATAGCCAAATGATAAGTGTTAGCACCAAAATTGGTCACTAACCTCATAGAGAAAGATTGTGTAGAGATATAAGTGATGAAAATAAATTAAACAAAGAAGAGAATGCTAATTTAAATGCAGAAAGTAAGAACACCAAATTTATAGTGGTTCAGCGTAATTGCCTACGTCCACTTTGAGGTTAAACTTTATTGATCTTCCTAATAGTTGATTACAAATACAATTCGTGAATAAATTCTTGAATGTAGTTTTTAAGTAGAGAAGATGAGTCTCAAAAATGGCAGAGTCTCCCTAGTGTTCTTCGAAAAAAGCTCCCCTTTCACTGTGACCCTGCCCCTCTATTTATAGACAAAGATGGGCTGGACTTCCTAGATGGGCTCGGTAGCCGAACACTCTAGCCCAATTATAGTGGTCGCTGCATGCCGAACCAGGTAGGCCGAAGAGAATGATGTCGAACAATCCTTCCTATGCCGAATGGTGTGTTTGATGTGTGGGAAGTGCAGAGTAGTTGTCAGTCGAAACCGAACGTGCCTCTGTCCTAAGCGCTTGACCGAGCAACGCTCTCTGGCCGAACGATGCATTCTTGGCCGAACGATACTTTTGGCCAAACGATCCTACCACATCGAGTAATCATATACGCCGAACGTCTTCTAATGCCGAGTACTCTTGGATGCCGAGTACTCCTTGACGTCGAGTGCTATTGGATGCCGAGTCCCACTGGATGCCGAGTACTACGCCGAGTACTCCTAGATGCCGAACACTCCATGACGCCGAGTTCCACTGGATGCCGAGTACTACGCCGAGTACTCCTAGATGCCGAACACTCCCTGATGTCGAGTTCCACTGGATGCCGAGTACTACGCCGAGTACTCCTAGATGCCGAACACTCCCTGACGCCGAATTCCACTGGATGTCGAGTACTACGCCGAGTACTCCTAGATGCCGAACACTCCCTGATGCCGAGTAATAGTTGCCTGGTCAAATCTCCAGGAAACACTTGCCCCCCAAAGTGTATCGCATGGCCGAACATGGTACGCTTTGAATCTTTTCGTCACGTCTCAAACCCTTGGCTATCCTCGAACGGAGATGCCCCTTTTGTGAATTCCAGCAATTCAGGTGTGTGCCGAAGCCGAACGATATGACCTTGACCGGATGATACTTCAGTGTCGAACCATTGTGCACCGATGCCGAACGATATGACCTTGACCGGTTCCACCGGATATGGCCTTTTCGACTTCCACCTTTTTCCTCTATAAAACCAGGTTCTTTCCTTCTTCTCCCCTTTACTTTTTTACTTCTGCCGTTCCTTGAAGACTTGCAATTCTAGTCAGTCGTCCGGATTTAAAACTTAACTACTCCTTCCCAATCTCCAATCTGCAAACTAGGTATTTTTCCTCGTACGATTCAAGTAGGTTTCAAACGAGATGGCCGAGTGTGTCACGCAGAAAGCTTTCGAGTAGGTCCTCTTTATTGCGTCTTTACTGCCGAACGATGATGCGAGGAGAAATGATTAGGAGTGTTTCCACATATGGGCTTAGTTTCTCCGTGTCGAACCGGAGTTAAAGGGGAAGAAAAAAAAAGAATGAGGGTGTTGGAGTAGGTAAGGGTGTTGTTCGGCGGCGTATGTCGTCATGCGCCGGGCGGCGGAATGGAGGGCTGCCGAACACTACTTGGGCCGATCAAACCCAGGCCGAGCACTCATTAAAATGCCGAACAATAACTTAGCCGAACGAAAACCAAGGCCGAATATTCTTAAACGCCGAACCATATCAAGGCCGAGCAATGCAAATGCCGAACAATTATAAACGCCGAACAATCCTTAGGCCGAACACTGCTCAAATGTTGAACCATATTTAGGCCGAAAAATGACTTTAGCCGAACCGTGACTTTAGCCGAACAACGCTTTAGCCGAACAATGACTTTAGCCGAAAAACACTTTAGCCGAACAATGACTTTAGCCGAACAATGCTTTTAGCCGAACAATGATAAATGTTGAACCATACTTAGGCCGAACACTGTAAATGCCGAATGAACAATTGCCTTGCCAAATCAATACAAGGACAAGGATCTAAGCACACCATCACATGAAACTGACCCGGATCATTAACTCCCTAGCTTTAGTAGACTTAAATCTGGACTTTGATTAACATTCGTTTTCTGAATTTGAAACTATAATCACCTCAAGGCGGGCTTTTTGAGACGGTCAGCGATGACGGTCTTCGAAGGCGACGATTCGAAGCTCATTTTTAAATCTTTGAAATCTTTAGATTCTTATTGCTTGTACACAATTGCTTGCACTAGTTCACACACCACGTGGGGGGAAAACTCGTGTTGCTAATTCTAACGTTCAACGTTTTTTTAAGTATAGTTTGCTCAGGCACTTAGCCAGATTCATTATTTATTGGGGATGTCTATGAAGTCCAGCTCCGCCACCATATCTGACAGGCTTGGGCCGTCATCAAGGCAAGAAACCGCTAATACTTCTAATCCGTCGACTTCCCCTGCTCATAACTTAGCACCCGATGCCCTGGAAGCAACAATTCTACTGGACAATCCGATCGATTCACAAGCTTCAAATATCAATGAAGCCACACTTCGACGGATATGTTCCATCCACGGGATTCCTTTCGCCGATGTGTTAGTCCCTTCGCAACATGATCGTCCTCACCTGCCCCCAGTCGGATATACCACTTGCAACAAATTCATGTGTTGGATGGGCAGGGTGTCTCCGTTTAACTTGTTCCTTCGGGACGTGTTGCAGTAAATCGACATTGCTCCGTCCCAGCTACATCCGAACGGTCATGTGTTTCTATATGGGACCTATCTACTCTTTCTGGTCGTCTTCTCTAGACCACCAACCTCTGGCGACATCAGATATATCTATATGATCAAGAAACGGAAAGACAGCCCTTCCTTCATGTTCCTCGAGCCGTACCACAAATGCCAAATCTTGACAGGAGCATGCAGTAAATTCGCCCTGTACAAACAGGAATGGTTCTACGTGCGTTGCCCCCCTGGTTTTGCGAGGAGATGGGTTGAAGGCAGTAAGTCTCTTCGCTGAGTCATCATTCGCGATTAAGCGAAGTCATGCTTTTTCTAACACCTCGTTTCATCTTTTTTAGGTATCAACCCGCGTCCGGAGGGCCGAGGATATTCTGAGGCCGTTGAGGCCATTAGAGCTCTTCCTGCCGAGGAACGAGACATTCGGACCATCATTTCAAACCAGTCATTGTTGAGGTTTGGCTTGCTTGCCCTCTGGTCCCCGGATTAGCCTTCCGGAGGGCGTTTCTATTCCCAAGCCAACATTCGGTAAAGGGAAAAAATAGGCCGGATCGTCATCACAACGCACTTCCGATGCACACGAAGAAGGCGAGCACAAAGAGGATGAAGCTCCTGAGACCCAAGGCGAGAATGTGGGTCCTACTTGGAATCCGGCTGTCGAAGTTCACGACATTGAAACGTCGTCCTCCCCTTCGAAGGGAAAGTAGAGGTTAAAATACAAAATTCGGAAAGAGAAAGTTGGTGGCACTTCAAAAGTTATGCCTATCCCGCCCGAGAAAGAGGCTTCCTCACAGCACCTGGAAATTTCTCTAAGGGGTTTGTCGAATCTTTCTATCCCCGATGATATATTTAATTACGGGTTTAACGATCTTGAAGCCCTTAAGCTTTCTTCGCCCGCTAGAGGCAATGCGGGAGTTCAACTCCCGATCCAAGGAGACAATACTCCGATTAGTAAAGATAAAAGAACTGGTCTGTAGGGGGGAACATTAGGACACACACGCACATACGCATTCCATCATACACTTCAAGTTTTTTCTTATTTCCCGGATTTTTCTTAACTCGTTGTTATCTCCATTCTTTGCAGGTGACATGGGATGCTCTCACGGATTCGATCGCCTTCATGGCTCTTCCATATTTCATCATTCCGGACGGGACTCAAGTTCAGGCAGACGCAGGGATAGAGATGATTATGAAGATAGAGACAATCGTCCCCGCAAGTCGTCTCACCGTAAGAAGGCATATTCTCAATCTTCAAAGTCCCGTGATCCTCTTCCTCCAACTGAGCCAGATAAAGAGAAGTCTTCACAGAAGGGTTACCAATCTGATGCTCCTCGAGAACAACACTCCGGTTCATCGAGTACAAGGCAAGTTCGGGAGCAACGAAAAAGAGCGGAACTTCCAAAGCCTCCTCCCCCTACTCCCGCGGTTGATGCAACTGTAGCGGAAAAGATGGTCGATCTTAAGGCCAAGTTTCCAAAAATTTGCTTTGACGGTATGAAGTTCCTCCCGGCTATTCACCATATTCCCGGGCACGTGAAGCAGAGTGCCATTGCCTGCAATAACGACGTCTATGTTCAACATGACGCGTTTGTACACTTGGTTGAAAAGATCTCGGAGGTGTCCGTTGAGCGTCAATATGAGATTGATCGCCTGAGATTGGAGGCTGGCTGCGACAGGAACATCATCAACCACCAAGACAAAGAGCTCGCTTCGTACAAGTCGAAGCTGGAAGCCGCTGAACAAAGCGCAAAAGATACTGCTGAGGCAGTTACTCGTTTAGAGATGGCTCACAAGAAAGCGCTTGATGAAGTAGTCCAGCGCAGCGGTGCTCTCGCCCTAGAAAAAGATTCCGTTCAAAAAGAAAGGGACGCGCTCGCCATACAAGTCAGGGAGCTGAAAGAGTTACTCTCCAAGGAGAAAGAGGACAAAGTAGCCGCTCAAGAAGAATCACAACGATATTTTGATGAAATCGTCGCTACTCGGCTTCTGAAAACAAAGCTTGATGACGAACTTGTTGGGGTCGAGAAACTGAAGGACGAGATTGACTCTCGCCTCGAGGCGGCCGCAGAAGCCTGCAGGGAAGAGGTCAAATGCATGTTTGACCCGTTGATTGCTGAGTATGGAGCCCGCGTCCTTATGCATCGTGACTTAACATTCTTGGGCGATGGCTATCTCGAATCGCTAGTTGAGGCCTGGGAAACCTTAGTAAAGATTAGGAAAATCGAGTCGGACTCTGAAGAGGTCGATGAGGATGCCTTCGTGAAGGAGTTTCTTAGGGGGAATGAGCCAGCGGATCTATCCGCAGCTTTGGCGCTTTATAACAAAGGCTCCCCCTTCCAAAAGAGAAAAGTGATGAAGCTGGCCCGTTTAGAGCTGAGACTATGACTCCTCATATTGCTGCTCCTCCTACTGCTCAACCGACCGGTCGGTCGACACTTGACCCGTTCGAGCAGCATGCCGGCTATGATCCTGAAGATCCCGGGCTTGGCGTTCACGTGCTATCTCATATTCTGGAGGGTGAAGCCCCACGCGCAACCGATAGCCAACAAGAACCCGGTAGGAAACTCTTCTTTTCTAGAAGTCAAAAGATCTTGTTATTTTCCAGCATTTATTCGTTTTAATGTTCATTCTTTATGTTTCCATGCAGGCTGCTCTGACCCCGAGCCAACTCTGAGGAGCGATGATGCCAAGGAGGAGGCGGAGAAAACAAGCGACGCTGTTCACGCGAGAGTAATTCCTGGTCCCGATGCTCAAGTGATTGGGGCGCTAGATGATGATAAGCTTGACACTTCATCTCCTGCCGAAGGGAGTGATGAAATCGAAATCACTAGCGCCTCTTAGCATACTTCAAAGATTTGCATGAAGGACCGCCTCGCCGAAGAGGAGAAGAAAAAGGTCGAGGTCAAAGTTGAACCTGAAATACTGGAACTTACCGACCCGTGGAACAGACCTTTGAAAATCATTCTCCCGGGCAGGTCCAAACCACTAGATGTTCCGTCTCCTACTCCTGACTCCGCTTCTTTAGCAAGCAAGAAATCCAAGAAAAAGCGTGAAGGAGAGGAGTCGTCGGAAAAAACAAAGGAAGACAAGAAGAAGAAACCGAAGAAATAATCGATACACTCGTTCAACGCGCTTCTTGGTTAAGTCCTGTAGTTGCTTTTATCTTTTGTAGCTTGTAGTTTGTATAGATAGGTTCTTAACTCTAAGTTTTGTAGGAGTAACTGTGTAACCCCATTTTGAACTATTGAATGAAGTTTAGTTTCTTTTTCGTTTGAATGATTCTCTTGCTTTTCTTTGGTTTGCTGACTAACTTTAGTCATAACTCAAGTCCTTATGAGTTGCATTACCTCCTAGTCCATTCTCGTGTTGTTCAAACATCTCCAGACGTGGCATACTTCTTGTTCCACATTTCTCGAGTACTTGGACTTTTTTCTAAATCTGCGCTTCGGGGATTTAGAGTAAGTTGATCCACGTTCAGGGGATTCCAAGGTTCGCATCGTTTATACTCTAGTCTGCACTCCGGGGACTTAAAGTACTCCGATCCGCGCTATGGGGATTCGGAGATTTGAAACTGTTTATACTCTAGTCCGCACTCTGGGGACTTAGAATACTCTGATCCGTACTCTGGGGATTCAGAGATTTGAAATCGTTTATACTCCAGTCCGCACTCTGGGGACTTAGAGTACTCCGATCCGCGCTCTGGGGATTCGGAGATTTGAAATCGTTTATACTCCAGTCCGCACTCTGGGGACTTAGAGTACTCCGATCCGCGCTTTGGGGATTTGGAGATTTGAAATCGTTTATACTGCAGTCCGCACTCTTGGGACTTAGAGTACTCTGATCCGCGCTCTGGGGATTCGGAGATTTGAAATCGTTTATACCCTAGTCCGCACTTTGGGGACTTAGAGTACTCCGATCCGCGCTCTGGGGATTCGGAGATTTGAAATCATTTATACTCTAGTCCGCACTCTGGGGACTTAGAGTACTCCGATCTGTGCTCTGGGGATTCGGAGATTTTAAATCGCTTATACTCTAGTCCGCACTTTGGGGACTTAGAGTACTCCGATCCGCGCTCTGGGGATTCGGAGATTTGAAATCGCTTATACTCTAGTCCGCACTCTGGGGACATAAAGTACTCTGATCCGTGCTCTGGGGATTCGGAGATTTGGAATCGTTTATACTCTAGTCCGCACTCTGGGGACTTAGAGTACTCCGATCCACGCTCTGGGAATTCGGAGATTTGGAGTCGTTTATACGAGTCCGTAAATCGTACAGGATAATGTAGTTTGTCATCTGATCATGAGATATTGGAACATTAGTGACTTGTGGAAAATACGGCTTCAAGCCTTTATTAATGAAAAACAACTAAACTGCTTGATTACATAGTTAAAAAGAAAGTAAGTTGCGACTGAACGAAAACACATAGGAAATAACAGTGCCTAAAACAAGAAAGGAAAACATGCTAAATGTAATAATGCTGCAAATGCTCACTGTTCCATGCTCGGGGGAGTGTCGTGCCATTAACGGTCGCTAGCTTGAATGTTCCTTCTCCAAGCTTTCGTTCAATGACGTATGGACCTTCCCAGCTGGGATTCATACGCGATGGTACCGGGAAAACTCGTTTCAGAACGAGATCACCTACATCAAAAGTTCTTGGGTGGACTCTGCTGTCGTAGTAACGCTTGACTCGGTGTCTATGTGCTACCGCCCTTAATTCGGCCTCTTCATGCTTTTCATCGATGCAGTCCAGTGATTCCAACAAGATGTCCTGGTTCGTCTTGGAATCATAGTACGTCACTCGGTGTGATGGAACTTCAAGTTCCACGGGTATAACGGCTTCCGAGCCGTATGCCAAGGCGAATGGAGTGTGGCCGGTCGCGGACTTGTGGGTAGTTCTATAAGCCCATAGTGCTGTTGGGAGTTCATCTACCCACTTGCCTCCAACCTTCTCCAGACGCTTCTTTAGTATGGACTTGATTATTTTGTTAATGGCCTCGACTTGTCCGTTAGCCTTTGGGTGTGCAACGGCGGCGAACTTCTTCTCGATGCCATACTTTAAACAGAACTCTTTGAACTCTCTGCTTTCAAATTGCGTCCCGTTGTCTGTAATGATGGTGCGAGGAAGGCCAAAGCGGCATATAATGTTTCGTACAACGAAGTTAATGACCTTCTTAGAGGTGATTGTGGCCAAAGGCTCTGCCTCAGCCCATTTTGTGAAATAGTCGACTGCAACTATCGCGTATTTCGCACCACCTTTGGATATAGGCAAAGAGCCGATTATGTCGATTCCCCAGATTGCAAATGGCCAGGGACTAACCATTTGTGTGAGTTCCGTTGATGGAGTCCTCGGGATTTTCGCATATCTTTGAAACTTGTCACATTTTCTTGCGTAGTCCACAGCATCCCGGTTTACGGTCGGCCAGTAATATCCGTAGCGGAGGACCTTCTTTGCTAGCGTTTGCCCCCCAGTATGGTCGCCACATTCCCCTTCGTGAACCTCTCTTAAAACCCGCTTTGTCTAGTCATGAGCGATGCACCGTAATAATGGGACTGAGAACCCTTTTCGATACATTAATCCATCTTGCATCACGTATCGCGCGGCCTTTCGAAGGACCTGCCGTCTTTCGCTTCTTTTTTTTGGTAAAGTTCCGGTCGTCAGGTACAGTTTGAATGAGGTTATCCACGATTCCTTCTCGATTTCCGTTTCCAATATACAATCAACTTTCATCTCGTCTATGCTCGGGGCGTGCAAGGCCTCAACGGGATACAATCTCATTTGTTGTGCATCGCCTGTGCTTGTAAACTTAGCCAGCAAGTCGGCTTCTTTATTCTGTTCGCGCGGGACATGCGAAATGTCATAATGCTCGAGATTCGACAGTAGTTCTTGGTCCTAAACATGGTACGGAGAAAGCTTCTGTCCCTTGGCTTGGTAATCTCCCCGCACTTGGTAAACCACCAACTGTGAGTCACAAAAGATCTCAACTGATTTGATCCCGAGTTCTTCGATGAGCTTCAAGCCAGCAATCAATGCTTCATATTCTGCTTCGTTATTTGTAGCTGGGAAATCAAGCTTCAAAGCATAACAGATTGAGCGATTTTCCGGAGTTATAAGAACTACACCCGCGCTGGAGCAACGGTCGTTGGATGCCCCATCAATGTATAATTTCCATCGGATGGGGGGAATGGCGTCATGATTATCCGGTTCTATGGGCATAGTAAACACAGCGATAAAATCTGCTAATGCTTGCCCTTGTATGGCTCTCCGTGGCAAGTAGGCGATATCAAACTGGCTTAACTCGATGTTCCATTTTAGCAATCTTCCAGAAGTTTCTGGTCGTTGGAGTACCTACCACAGGGGTTGATCGGTATAAACACTGATTGAGTGTGCTTGAAAATATGGGCATAGCTTACGTGATGCAATCACCAAGCAATAGGCCAATTTCTCGATTTTATGGTAATTTCTTTCTGCCCCCGTTAAACGCTTGCTAACATAATATACCGGCTTCTGGACTCGATCCTCCTCACGAACTAAATCCATACTTATCGCATGCGGGGATACTGCCAAGTATACGTACAACATCTCGTGGTCTACTGGCTTTGACAGCACTGGTGGACTCTCCAGATGCCTCAACAGATCCCGGAATGCTTCCTCACAACTAGACGTCCATTAAAAATTCCTCTTTCCTTTCTTTATTATATCAAAGAACGGGATGCACTTGTCGGTTGCCCTGGATATGAATCGACTTAGCGCAACTACTTTTCCTTTCAGCTCTGTACCCGCTTTATAGTCCTGGGCACTTGCACATCTCGAATAGCTTGGATCTTTTCTGGGTTAGCTTCAATTCCTCTAGCATTGACGATGAATCCCAAAAACTTCACCGACGCAACGCCGAAGGAACACTTCAGAGGGTTGATCTTCATCCCGTAATACCTGAGTATGTCAAACATTTCAGCCAAGTCTCGAATATGGTCGTTTGACTGTCGTGACTTCACGAGCATGTCATCAACATAGACTTCCATGGTCCTACCAAGCTGGTCCTTGAACATTCGATTCACCAAGCGGTGATAAGTCGCTCCTGCGTTCTTCAGTCCGAAGGGCATTACTACATAGCAATATAGCCCGACATCTGTAATGAAGCTGGTGTGTTCTTGGTCCGGAATATGCATCGGGATTTGGTTGTACCCCGAGTATGGATCCATGAATGATAACAGCTCATGTCCTGCGGTGGAGTCGACCAACTGATCGATCCTTGGTAAGGGGAAACTATCCTTGGGGCACGCTTTGTTCAAATCGGAATAGTCTACGCAAGTTCTCCATTTCCCATTTGCCTTTTTCACCAGTACGGGGTTCGATACCCATTCAGGATAGAGGGCGTCGCGGACGAACCCATTGGCTTTGAGTTTGTCCACCTCCTCTCTGAGAGCAGCGGACCTCTCCGGGTCCATTCCTCTCCTCTTTTGTTTAACTGGGACGTATTTCGGGTCTATGTTCAACATATGACTCGTGATGGCAGGAGAAATCCCACACATATCAGAATGCATCCAGGCGAAAACATCAAGATTCGCCCGGAGGAAGTCACTAAGGTGTTCAGTCATTGCGGGGCCAAGCTGTGATCCGATCTTCAGTATTCGCGATGGGTCGCTTTGGCTGACTGAAATGTCAACCGTTAGTTCAGCCGACGCCGCCTTTTCTTCCCTTGGTTTCTCATCGTCGTCTCTCGGATCTATGTCTCTGAAGATCCGAGAGTTATGCCCGAGCCAGGGCTCGGGCACTACTTGTCAATTACCCGTATTATGGATGCGGATGGGATTGTCCGCAACCTTTCCTTTCTCCCTCTGGTGGGCCTCTCGGAGCTCAGCAACATAACAGGAACGACCAGTTGCTTGGTCGCCATGAACAATACCTACTCCTTTGTTAGTTGGGAACTTCAAAGTTAAACACCACGGGGCCAATGCTGCCCTAAACTCAGCCAGGGCCGGCCGGCCCAAGAAAACATTATATGGAGAATCCACATCCAAAACTACGAAGGGTAGAATTCACACCCTCCGACGCTCGCCTTGTCCCAGTTCAACTGGTAACTCGACATACCCCACTACATCGGTCGCAGCGCCGTTAAAGCCGTGAATACGAGCCTTGGACGGTTTCAAGTCCTTTGTTTCCATTTTCATTTGGTCATAAGCCTTCTTGAAGATGATGTTGACAGAACTTCCGCAGTCAATCAGAATTCTCTTCACATATGCCAGTCCGATCGTCGCAGATATGACCATCGGGTCGATGGTTGGAGCCTCTACTTGATCAGCATCTCTGTTTCTGAACACTATGTCGTCTGTCATTACGCGCTGCTGCTTAGCAGGAGTCCCATCCTCCACGTTTAAACAACACTCAAAATCTGCATGCCTCAGGGAGCTTGCATACCGCTCCATCTCTTGCCAATTCTTATCCACGGGGTGAGGTCCGCCGATAATAGTATGTATGACTAGTCTACCCACGGTTCGGGCAGGCTCATCGGGGTGACGCGGGGCCGGTGCGCGACCTGGGTTGGACGTTCCCTGTCCTCCTTCCTGTGGATCCTTCACAATTTCTTGCAACTTCTTTTGCCTGATCAACTTCTCGATAGCGTCATGCAGGTGTTTGCACTCTTCCGTATTGTGCCCATAAGTCTCATGGAAGCGACAATATTTCCCAGTTCGCTTCTGCTCCTCAGTTGATTCTTTTGGACGTGGCTTTCTGTACTGAAAAGTATTGCAGGTAGATAGGTAAATGTTCTCAAGAGGCGCATTCAGCGGAGTGTACTCGTTGTAGCTTGGAATTCTCGATTTCCACTTTCCCGCTTCTCTCTTCTTCCCTTGATTTCTTCCTCCGGACTCCTTAGGCTGCCCAGGCTTGTTCTGGACATTGACTTGGACCTTTCCCGTGTTGTCTCCGGACTGCTTCACAGCAACGTTGCTTTTCATAGACTCTTGGACAGGTCCTGGTGCCTTATCTCGTCTTACCCACCTAGCTTCCTCTCTCCTTATGAACTTGTGTGACTTTGAGTAGAAACGCTCTAGCGTAGTCGGAGGTTTTCCTGCCAACCTGTCTCCAAACTCAGAATCTGGATCCACACCTCTCATTACAGCCATTAGAATCGCATGATCATTAGGATTACTGACTTCAGTCGCCACAACATGGAATCTTTGTAAATATTCCTTCAATGACTCCCCAGGATTTTTGATTACACTTGACAGAGACATTACGTCCTTTGGACGAGTAGTGTGTATCCTGAACTGCTCAATAAACTTTTTTGCCAACTCCTCGAAATTTGATACGGACCGCAGAGGAAGTCGGGTGAACCACATAGTAGCGATCCCAGACAGAGTAATTGGAAAGCATCTACACTTGGTGGCATCATTTGCTCTAGCTGAATCCATCATCCATTCGTAGCTCATGACATGCTGTCTGGGGTCAGTCTTTCCCTCATACGCCGAGATAGTAGGCATACTAAACTTCATGGGGTACACCGCTTGCAACACAACATCTGTGAATGGAGTATGACTTCTTGATATTCCCCAATCATCATTTGATAAGCCCTGATTCTCTCTCATCAATTGCTTGACCATGGCTGTCAGATCTGGTGTGTGTATGGAAGGCGGAAGGTTAGAGTCTGTTCTACGCGACTGTCCATGTTGATGCCTCCTCTCCTGGCGATCTGCCAATCGTGCGTCTTGAGGTTCGACATCATTAGCGTTTTGATGGTCTGGGCCTCCTGCCCTCATCTGTACTCCAGTTCCTAAGTTTCCAGCTCCGACTTGGTCACGATTTCCAGCTGTCTGAATAGCAGCACCTGTCCGTGCAGCTTCAGTCTTACGGTGTCTACGCCTGGGAGGTTCATCAGAAGAAGTTGAGCTGTCGGATGAGGAATAGGGAGCGGGATTGTCCCCAGCATTCTGTTGCTGCTGTTGAGTGAGTTGTGCCATCAGGTTGGCATTCGCTTGCATCTGCTCTCCTAGTTGTCTCCTGCTTTCCCTGAGTTCTCTCATCAAGTCGTTGAACTCTATTCTGGTGATAACTGGAGATTGGTCCTGGGTGGCAATTCCCACACCCGGAATCGCTGGTTGATTGCTAGGTCCTGCTTGTTGCACGCTAGCAGTCTCATGGGCATCCGCATTATGAGAAGCTGACCTGGTACGTGGTCTTTCCATTGTAGAGTTATTGGTAGGAACTCTGAGTAGAATCAACGGATGTCCTATCAATGAGTCGGATCTTCTTTGGGGGATTTATTCAATCTAGTAGCTTCAAAGCAGATCCTTGAGGTCTGAGAATTCAACTCTTAGTGAAAGCACCAAAGTGTTAGCACCAAAATTGGTCACTAACCTCGTAGAGAAAGATTGTGTAGAGATATAAGTGATGAAAATAAATTAAACAAGGAAGATAATGCTAATTTAAATGCATAAAGTAAGAACACCAAATTTATAGTGGTTCAGCGTAATTGCCTACGTCCACTTTGAGGTTAAACTTTATTGATCTTCTTAATAGTTGATTACAAATACAATTCGTGAATCAAATGCTTGAATGAAGTTCTTAAGTAGAGAAGATGAGTCTCAAAAATGGCAGAGTCTCCCCAGTGTTCTCCGAAAAAAGCTCCCCTTTCACTGTGACCATGCCCCTCTATTTATAGACAAAGATGGGCTGGACTTCCCAAATGGGCTCGGTAGCCGAACACTCTAGCCCAATTATAGTTCTCGCTGCATGCCGAACCAGGTAGGCCGAACAGAATGATGCGGAACAATCCTTCCTATGCCAAATGGTGTGTTTGATGTGTGGGAAGTGCAGAGTAGTTATCAGTCGAAACCGAACGTGCCTCTGTCCGAAGCGCTTGACCGAGCAACGCTCTCTGGCCGAACGATGCATTCTTGGCCGAACGATCCTGCCACATCGAGTAATCATATACGCCGAACGTCTTCTAATGCCGAGTACTCTTGGATGCCGAGTACTCCTTGACGTCGAGTGCTATTGGATGCCGAGTCCCACTGGATGCAGAGTACTACGCCGAGTACTCCTAGATGTCGAACACTCCCTAACACCGAGTTCAACTGGATGTCGAGTACTACGCCGAGTACTCCTAGATGCCGAACACTCCCTGATGCTGAGTTCCATTGGATGCCGAGTACTACGCCGAGTACTCCTAGATGCCGAACACTCCCTGACGCCGAGTTCCACTGGATGCCGAGTACTACGCCGAGTACTCCTAGATGCCGAACACTCCCGGATGCCGAGTAATAGTTGCCTGGTCAAATCTCCAGGAAACAATAAGTTACTCTAGTTTTAATTGTAGGGATGGATATATATCATTTTAATCCAAATTAAAGTATCATAGGTATATATCATTTCAACCTATTTCTTAATTTATTTGATATAATATAAATAATAGTTTATACGCTGTCATTTAATATATAGAGTGATAGTAGAGATATATAAAAATAAATAAACATCCAATCATCCAAAATCTCAACAAATAAGCATCCATCATAATCAACATCCAAATCAGCCAATAATTCACAACAATTTATTGGTTATCAATATCAGGTATTTAATTAGCAATTAAATATAATATTAACTTAAATGTTAATTTAATCCAATATAAAATCCAATTATAATTAAAATGTCAATTTAAACTACCAAACAGTAACCAATAAAATTCTTATCACATCACAAATTTACTTCAACTAACATAAGAAGGTTTAGTATTGCGTGAGTGGCTTAAATCACTCACCTTTGATTTATAGCCGATTAAAAATCCAATAAAAACCCCAAAATTTGAACAGTCTCCAAATTTAACCAAACTAGTTTTGTGTTGTCTGGAATTTCAATACGAACCCAATGGAAGAAATCGCGTATCAAACGGAGCTCGTATGAAAAAGTTATGATAGTTTGAAGTTATAAATTTTAAAAATTAAACTAAACAAAACTCAGGGGCATAATTGTAAAAAGCTTCAACTTCTCAACCCAAGATCGCACGACCCTGAACCCACGTTCGACAACCAGCCGCCACCTTTGCTTCGCAAACGACGCTATAACGAGAGATATCCCACCGATCATAGCACGGCGTTGAACCCTTCGCCCTAAGCCGCATGTAACGCCCCACTCTGAGATCCACTGTAACAAAGAGTATTACGGGAGTAATACTGTCTGTTAAAGCGGAGAATAGAGTATAGTGGAAGCGACCATCTATAATCAAGCTATAACTATCTACCGAATACGTCGAAAGGTGGAATCTATTTAAATTTTTCTCAATCAGGTGGTTCGACATATTCGGTAAATACTTATAACGAAATTACAAATGGCTAAAGATCTATCAGAAAAAAGCATAATAATAAATGATAAAAACATCACAGAACAGAATCACATAACAGATATAAAATCCTAGAACAATACATCATCAATACAGATCCAATTATCATAAGTGGGTACAAAGCCACTGCTCACACATGTGAGTCAAAAATATGTACATAACAAAGTCTGAATAATAAGAGAGTAGCGGAATAGTGGACAAATAAAAGTGCTATCTATCAGCATAGCAGATAATGTCCAAGCGGAAGCACAGAAGCTAAGTCCAGAGACCTAACCTGAAACAACTCGGTCTGACCCGAGCGAAAACACTCGGGTCAGGCTAACTAAACAATCAGTAATAAATGAGATATATAATAATGCGGTACATAAGTAAAAAAAGTACTTATCCAAAGAGAAGTATATTATGAACCACATGAATATAATGACGATCCCCAATCATCAATAAACAATAAAAATCTCCAAAGAGAAATCAACACCAAAGTGTAGAATAAATAAAATCGCCTCATATCATCGGCGTAGCCAAAGCTATAAAAAGATGCCCATAGGCAATAATCCCAAGAGTGACCAGAGTCTGTAATCAATGCCCAAGCAAAGATCGATGCTCCAAAGAGCAATGGGGATATACTGAAAAATCAATGAAATCAAACACTGAAAAGCAGTGTCCAGAGACACTGTGAATCCACAAGGTAATCGCACTTACATCGTATGGTTCCATAGAACCAACGCCGAATGGCGGTACTCGAATGGATATAAAAATCATCAGATAATACAAGTTTTGCACGTGCACCGACCAGAGTCGTTGTTGCCAAGTACTGTAGAGTTGTGATCGATCACTCGCACAGATGCGGAACGCGCGAGACGGCAAGATCCTTCCCAGAAAGATAAAGGCCAAGAGGCGCATGCCGAAGATAAACTGCTCCATAGAGCAGGTGTCCAGAGACGGTTGCCCAGAGGCGTGGTGACCCAGAGGTCCAGTACTGGCCGCCCAGAGGCTAATGTGTCACTAACTTCTTGGAGAGGAACCCGTAAAGTGTTAACAATGAGTCCCATACCCCACGTTCGCACTAAACGGTTTCCTAACCAATAGCAAGCTCACACTCCAAACAATAAAAAGTCTACCTCATATCATCGGTAAACTAGACCCAAAGGTCAAAACGATCAATCGAATAGGTCGGGGATTAACCGGAAAGAAAATACACACGGTTTCCATAGGCCGGAGATTTCCTAACCGTTTAAGCACCTTTCCACTTCGCTCGACGTGCTAAAAGTGAGTGTGAGATTTTTATTATAGAAAATAATGGTGTAAAACGGATTTATAATTGATTTTCGAAATCACTTTTAAAACGGTCTTTTGAAAGGTCTCCTATTATGGAGTAGTTAATTTAATAATTAAAATAATATTATATAATAATTTTCAAAAGCCATTTTGGAGTGAAAAATCCTTTTAAAACCTTTTTATAAAGCCCGTGTACGAAATCCAGAGACAAATCTCAAAGAAATCGACGAAAACCAGAAAATCATCAAAACTATTCTAAGTGTTTGTAACCATTCAAAAACAGCTGTGAACTCAAGTTCGATAATTTATTTGGACCAGAAAACTGTGTCCAAATGTCATGAAAATTTGCAAGCATTTAGTCCAACATCCCTACTTTAAGATGCAAAAATAATTTCTGGATTCCGAGTTGAGACGAAGTGGAAGTGACGTCTCAAAGTTGGACCCAGAACAAGATTTACACTGTTTACAAACAGCGACTAGAGTTCAACTTCGACACGAAATTCGAAGTACCAAACGAACTTCAATGTTGTCCAAATTTTCCTGAGATGGAGTTCGGAACTCCACCTTTCTAACGAGACCAAAAACGTCAAATTCCGACTTCCGATGCGAACGTGGCGGCATCGCGGAGTGGCGCTCAAAAGCTGGAAACAGAAGGGATATTTGATTTTCATTCTAAGTGTTTGACCATTCAAAAACTGCTGCGAACCAAAGTTCGGCAATTTATTTGGACCAGCAATCTGAATCAAAATGACATGAAAACTGGTAGGCATATAGTCCAACATCCCTACTATAAGATTCAAAAAGAATTTCTGGAATCCGAGTTGAGACGAGGTGGCAGCGACATCTCAAAGTTGAACCCAGAAAAAGATTCACACTGTTTACCACCAGCGACCAGAGTTCAACTTCGACATGAAATTCGAAGTACCAAACAAACTCCGATGTTGCTCAAATTTTCCAGAGATGGATTTCGGAACTCCACCTTTCTAACGAGACCAAAAACGTCGAATTCCGACTTCGGATGCGATCGTGGCGGGATCGCGAAGTGGAGATAAAAATCTAGAAACAAGATTTACTAAATAAATTTTTTTTTTTTTTGGACGCGGGTTCGGCCCGCGTCAGCCTGCCCCAGCCCAGCCCGGGCTGGGGAAGTAACAAGCCCAGCCCAAGTGGGCTGGGGTCCGGTTACACCCCAGCCCGCCCGGGCTGGGGTCAAGCCCCAGCCCGCCCGGGCTGGGAAAGCAGCCCAGCCCGCGCGGGCTGGGTGTCTACTGCCCCAGCCCGCCCGGGCTGGGTGCCTACTGCCCCAGCCCAGGTGGGCTGGGGAGAACCAAGCCCGCATGGGCTGGGTGCCTGTTGCCCCAGCCCAGGTGGGCTGGGGAGCTCCCATGCCGTGCGGGCTGGGTGCCTACTGCCCCAGCCCGCCCGGGCTGGGGAGCACCCAGCCCGCACGGGATGGGTGCCTACTGGCCCAGCCCAGGTGGGCTGGGGAGCTCCCAGCCCGTGCGGGCTGGGTGCCTACTGCCCTAGCCCAGGTGGGCTGGGTAGCAGCCCCAGCCCATTCGGGCTGGGGAGAAGGGTGGAATGTGTGTGTGCCAGCCCACTAGGGGCTGGCCTGCTCCTGGCTAGCCCAACTGGGCTAGCCTACTGTGCCTGGGTGTAACCCAGGCCTGTTTTGACTGTTTTCAACCTGTTTTTCCAGCCTGCACATTTCCAGCCAGCAAATAATTGTGTTTTTAGTGATTTAGCGGTATTTTTTTCAAGTTTTGACATCAAATTTGCATCCAATTTAACTAGTAATAATCACTAATTATTAGTAATTACCAATATTATAACTAACATTAATTACTAATCAATAGTAATTACCTTAATGAGGCAAAAGAACAAATAGTATTTGTGCACAATCAAGCAAGCCAAAAGCCTTAACCTCCAAGCAAAGATCAAGAGACTTCAAGGACCCAAAATCAACAAAAAAAATAAAACAATAATTACAACATGAAGGTTGAGATAAATATGGATTAAGAAGGAGGATTAGATAATAGGAGAGATTGCATTACCTTTCTTTTTTTCTAGGACTAAACTAATTTATGAAGATAAGGAGACGGAGCTTCTAAATGGAGGCCATTAATTTTGTTTAGATCTAGGTTTTGAAGTTATGAAGAGGAGGGTTTGGATGGGTTTGAGATATTATAAAGGAGTGGGTTAGGCTAATGGGTAATGGTAAGGGGTTTTAGAAACCCATTAGGACTTAGTTTATTTTCTAATGTTATCATGTGAACCAAAATCCTAAGAAGCATTCTATTTTTAATTAAAACCTTATAATTGTCTTATTTAGCCCATTAGCCTATAATCACTTTTTATTTAAAAATTCCTCATTTCAACCCAAAATATTTTAATTTGCAAACAAATTGTAAATTTAACTTCTCAAAAATTTGTTTAGCCCCTTTTTAACTTAAAATCATAATTTTACTCCATCATTCGGTAATTGCAATCTCAGGGTTGTTACAGACTCCCCCCCTTAAGGAAATTGCGTCCTCGCAATTCCTTAGATATAGGAGTCGTCTATAACATCTAATCCACAAAAGGAATTCAGAAGATAAAATATAGATGCTCACCCGTGCCGGAAGATGAAAGAAAACTAGGATAAGTACGCTCGATAAATTCTCTGGTCTCCCATGTGCAGTCCTTAGGATTAGACGACCATTGAATCTTCACAAGCAGAACCTCTTTGTTTCAAAGACGTCTGATCTCCGAATCAAGCACGCGAAGAGGTCGCTGCTCTATAGATAGATTGGGTGAGATCTCCAAATCAGGCACAATATGAGGCTCGATAATAGAATCAGGATCGCGCACACACTTGCGAAGCTGAGAGACATGGAACACATCATGTATTCCAGAGAAATGAGCAGGTAGAGCCACACGATAAGCAACGGGGCCGATGCGTCCCGTAATAGGAAATGGTCCGGCATAACGAGGAGCCAACTTCCCTGTAGAGCTGAAACGCACAACCCCCTTCATGGGAGATATCCGAATAAAGACATGATCACCAATGGAGAACTCAAGAGGCTTCCTACGGCTGTCCGCGTAGGATTTCTGACGGTTCTGCGCCTCTTTCATTCTCTGACGAATAAGAATAATCTTCTCAGAAGATTCCCGAACTGAATCTGGACCAAGAAGGTGCTTCTCACCAGATTCTAACCAACACGAAGGAGAACGACATGGCTTTCCGTAAAGAGCCTCGAAAGGAGCCATGCCAATACTAGACTGAAAGCTGTTGTTGTAGGAGAACTCTACAAGCGGTAAGTGATCCTCCCAACTACCTCCGAAATCCAGAATACAACTGCGCAAAAGATCCTCTAAAACACGATTCACCCTCTCCGTCTGACCGTCGGTCTGAGGATGATAAGCAGTCGAGAGATTCAGCTTTGAGCCCAAAGCTGACTGTAGGCACTTCCAGAAGTGACTAGTAAAGATAGTGTTTCGATCACAGACGATAGAGCTAGGAATGCCATGAAGTCGAACGACTTCCTTCACATATAGCTTGGCAAGCTGAGGAGCAGTCCGAGTGGACTTAATAGGAATGAAATGAGCTGATTTGGTCAAGCGATCAACTATGACCCAAATAGAAGTATGGCCTGACCTCGAACGAGGCAGACCGTCAATAAAATCCATGGACGCATCGGTGGTAAACTAGATACTGGCTCGAAGATATCGGGGAAATCCCGAACAACAGAAATACGAGATAAGTTCAAATCCTCATCTCGTGAATCGAGAGAAAATAAAGTAGTATCAGAAATCACAACATCCAGAAGAGCAATAGCTAACGGAGCGGACAAGTCAGGGTGATGAAGAAATAATATCCGCTCCGAACAAATGATTTTGGCATCGTACAGAGCGAGCCAATCTATGCTACGTATAGATAATTAATTAAGGAATACTACGGAATATAATGGATTCCTATACATATTCCTAACTTATCTATCAATAAACATAAGGAAGGGATTTGATTTAATTCGGACCTAATTAAGATGTATTGCACTAAGTGTATCTGTTCTGTGTTTATTATGCTTATTCCTGAAACCAGCTCTGATACCAAGCTGTAACGCCCCACTCTGAGACCCACTGTAACAAAGAGTATTACGGGAGTAATACTGTCTGTTAAAATGGAGAATAGAGTATAGTGGAAGCGACCATCTATAATCAAGCTATAACTATCTACCGAATACGTCGAAAGGTGGAATCTATTTAAATTTTTCTCAATCAGGTGGTTCGACATATTCGGTAAATACTTATAACGAAATTACAAATGGCTAAATGACGCAGCGGATTAATCAAAACAATGTAGATCGTTGAATGTAGCAATCGGTGGATTGGAAGATGCTGGAATGCCCAAATTCGTTGATCCGAAGATACCGAATTCTAGCTATCCTGAACTCGTTGATCGCGCACGATACCGGGTTCGAAGATCTTCAATTCTTCAAGCGTTGATCAAGCGCACTTGATTCCGTGAATCGGCTTCTACAATCGTTGAATCGAGCGTACTCGATTATCCGAAAGAGGAGATAGGAGATTACACTCAACTACCAATTTGAATGAAAGCACAAAGCAATCAAAGAGAATTTTATTCAATATTCAACAACCCTTAGGTCGTGAACGACCTACGACTTAAACAACACACGACCTATCTTCAATACATCCACTTCCTTTGGCGACTTTAGAATCAACGGCAGAGATCAATGCGGCATAGGAATCAACGACATCCTGGGCTTTGCGACCTAAAAAGGTAAGCGGTTCCAGACTTTCTTCGCGACTTAAGACTTTGCGACCTAAGCCTTCGCGACCTAAGTCCTTGCGACCTAAGCCTTTGCGACCTAAGTCCTTGCGACTTAACTCCTGCTTCATTAGGTCGTCCACGACCTAATACTTCACCAATTTGCTCTGTTTTCTTATTTCGTAACTCGGTAGGTCGTATACATGTTAACCCGGTAAGTCGTTCCAGCATCTCGTTAACTCGCACCTTCCCACTAAGTCGTTGCCGATCTTCACTAAGTCGTTGGGACGACTTAAAGCTTTTGTTAGGTCGGTTGCGACCTAGAACTTCATTTTTCCACCATTTCTCACTAAATCTTAACTCGGTGGCTTCCTTCTTAAGTCGTACCCGACTTACCAGCATCATAGGTCGCACACGACCTATGTCTTCAACTTTCTGGGCTGCATCATCCTCCCCAGGTTGAGAGAAATTCGACCTCGAATTTATAAATTCATCTCCATCAGATCGTTCATTCCCGTGATATGGTACGAGATGTTTAACATTGAACACGTCAGATGTATACACATCATTTGACAGCTTCAGTTTATAAGCATTTTCATTGATTCGTTTCACAACTTCCACCGGACCAATTTTTCGTGCTTTCAATTTATTGTACGTGCCTACTGGAAAACGATCTTTCGTTAATATTGCATAAACCAGATCACCTTCATGAAATTCAACATTCCGTCGTTTCAAATCAGCAGACTGTTTATACTTCACATTTGCTTTCTCTAATCGTTCTTGAACGACTTTATGACATTCCGTCAGTCCTTCAACAAAATCAGCAGCTTTCTTAATTGTCCCCTTTGAGTGTGGTATCATCGTTAAATCTAACGATCCTTTCGGTAAGCTCGAATAGACAATCTGGAATGGACTGAACCCAGTACTTCGATTCACAGCATGATTATGGGCAAACTCTGCCTGGCATAACTTCACATCCTAACTCTTCAGATTATCTTGAACAAGACACCTCAACAAGTTCCCCAATGATCTGTTTACAACCTTGGTCTGTCCATCCGTTTGCGGATGATAAGCACTACTGAACTTCAGCTTCGTTCCGACCATTTTCCACAAACTCAACCAAAAATGACTCAGAAATCGAGTATCTCTATCCGACACGATAGATTCTGGCAATCCATGTAGCCGATAGATCTCCTTGAAAAACAACTGAGCAACATGAACCGCATCTGCCGTCTTCTTACAAGCAATGAAATGTGCCATTTTCGAAAATCTGTCAACCACCACATAAATGGAATCATTACCACGCTGCGTTCTCGGCAAACCCAACACAAAGTCCATACTGATATCCACCCATGGTTTTACAGGTACAGGTAACGGCATATATAAACCAGCATTAGTCGCAGTTCCTTTCGAAACTTGACAAATATGACAACGCTCCACAAACCTCTCTACTTCTTTCCTCATTGATGGCCAAAAGTAGGACTGTGAAATCAACTGTAAAGTACGGTCTCTCCCAACATGTCCCTCTTCGTGTAACTCTTTGATAATCTTCATCCTCAGACTACCCTCCGGTATGCACAATCGATTTCCTTTGAACAGAAAACCGTCAACCAACATAAACTCATCAGTCTTCCCTTCATTGTTCCCTTCAACAAATTTCTTAAAATAAGAATCTTCTGCAATCTGCTCCGGCAATAATTCAAAACCAGTCACCTCAATTTTCATTGTTGTCAACAAATGACTCCTTCTACTTAAAGCATCAGCCACTCGATTCGTCACCCCTGACTTGTGTTTCACAACGAAAGTAAACTGTTGCAGATATGCAATCCACGATGCATGTCTCGCTGAAATCTTATCTTGCCCTTGCAAATGCTTCAATGCTTCATGATCAGTATACATAACAAATTCTTTCTGAAATAGATAATGTCTCCAGTGTTTAATAGATTGCACAACAGCATAGAACTCCACATCATATGTACTGTATCGCATCTTCGCTCCTGACAACTTCTCACTGAAATAGGCAATTGGACGTCCCTTATGACTCAACACCCCTCCAATCCCAACCTTGGATGCATCAGTATGTAGTTCAAACACCAACTGAAAATCAGGTAGCACTAGAATTGGTGCAGACGTCAGCAATTCCTTGATCTTCCCAAAAGCACTCCCTGCTTCCTCTGTCCATGCAAACTGTTTACCTTTCATGCAATCTGTAACAGGTGCCATCACACTACTAAAGTGTGGTATAAACCTTCGATAGAATGAAGCCAACCCGTGAAAACTACGAACTTCCGTTATCGTCTTGGGCTGCGGCCATTCTCTGATAGCTTCAACTTTACTTTGGTCCACCTGTATCCCTTCCTTCGAAACAACATACCCCAGAAATAAAACACTATGCGTCATGAACACGCATTTCTTCGTAGCAACATAAAATAGTTCTTGTCTCAGTACCATCAGCACTTCTCTAAGATGATTCAAATGTTCCTCTGGACTTCCACTGTAAATTAGAATATCATCGAAATACACCACCACAAATTTCCCAATGAACGGTCGAAAAATCTGATTCATCACCCTCATGAAAGTACTTGGTGCATTGGATAAACCAAATGGCATGACCAACCATTCGTATAGACCCTCCCTGGTTTTAAAAGCAGTCTTCCACTCATCTCCTGGTCTGATACGAATTTGATGATATCCGCTCTTCAAATCAATCTTCGAAAAGATAGTAGCTCCACTTATTTGATCCAACAAGTCATCCAACCTCGGCATTGGAAATCTATATCTCACAGTAATCTTATCCAATGCTCGACTGTCAGTGCACATCCTCCACGTCCCATCCTTCTTGGGTACCAATAAAGCTGGTACAGCACAAGGACTCAGACTCTCCTGCACACGCCCCTGCTCAAGTAATTCCTCTACCTGCCTCCGCAACTCTTCATGTTCCTTCGGACTCATTCGATAATGTGTTCGGTGTGGCAATACAGCACCTGGATCTAGATCTATCTGATGTTGGATATCCCTCAATGGTGGCAACTCCGTTGGTAACTCCTCTGGAAATACATCGTCAAACTCTTTCAAAACTGGTTTAACTTCTTCTGGAATTTCAACCTCTTCACTGCTCCCTCGCCCAATTAACAAAAACACTTCAGGTTCCTCATCTACTTCCTTCACAAACTCTTTCAACGATAACAAAGTTTTAAGCTCTTCGATTTCTTCTGACTTACTTTCTCCTTGTGGTCTCTTCTTTGGAACTAGGATAATCTTCGTGCCTTCAAACATAAAACTGTAACTATTGGTCCGACCGTCATGTTGTACTGCTCGATCATACTGCCATGGTCTTCCCAATAATAAATGACAAACATCCATCTCTACGACATCACACCAGATTTCGTCTTTGTATTTCTTCCCAATAGAGAATGGAACACGAACTCGTCTATCCACTTTCACTTCTCCTCCTTTTCTCAACCATGCTAACTTGTATGGACTCGGATGTTTCTTTGTCTTCAATTTCAACTTCGTCACAGCCTCGGTCGAAATAATATTATCACAGCTTCCTGCGTCAATTACAAACTTACACACCTTCCCCATAATAGTACATGTTGACTGAAAGATATTACTCCTCAACCAACTAGCTTCTTCCTATTTCAGTGTTAAACACAATCTTCTTAGCATTAGATTACAACCTTCATCCCCTGATGCAATACCCTGCTCATCCTCCTCAACTGGACTAGAACAATCCCCATCAACATCCTCATCTTCAACCTCTACAATCATGGTTCTCTTCGTTGGTTTTGGACACTCACTGCTTTTATGACCCAATTCCTGACAATTGTAACATTTGAAACCATTGTTAACCCTTGTCTTCTCAACCTCCTTCAACACTGGTCTACTGATAGGTTTGGAAACATTAGAACTTCCTCCAACATTCTTTGCTTGATTGCTAGAATTTGTAAACACACCACTTCCTCGTCTCCCTTGTTTTTCCCAAGCCAATGCTTTCTGATGTGCTTCTGCCACAGATCTTGGATCGAACATATTAACCATATCCTGAATCTGCATTCTCAATCCTCCAATGAATCTAGATGTCAACTGCTCTTCCGTTTCCATAATATCGTTCCTTGCAATAAGTTGATAGAATTCATCAGCATAGTCATTAACTGTCTTTGTGCCCTGCCTCAAGTTTTGCAAACGTTGATACATCAAAGATTGATAATTGTAAGGTAAGAACGTTGCTTTCATCAATTTCTTCATCTTCTCCCAAGATTCAACTCTTGACTTCCCCATACGTTCACGTGTAAGCTTGGTTTGCTGCCACCATGCCAAAGCTCTACCCCTCAGCCTCCTAGCAACCAACTTCACTCTACGATGTTCTGGAACTTCTTTAAAGTCAAAAATCTCTTCAACATTAGCTACCCAATCTAGAAACTTCTCCGCTTGCATACCACCTTTGAATTCAGGAATTTCTGTCTTCATCCCCGATTCCCACTTGTGATCATACTCAGAATAGTTTCTTCCTTGACCTCTTCCTTGAATACTACCACCATCATACTCCTCTTCAAAATCAGATGCATAACGATGTCGATTCTGACCACCAACATCTCTACTACCATTACGCCTTCCACCTTCATCCCTTCTATTGACATTCCTCCGTTCACGATCATTCACGTTCCTCCCACGCCCTTGATCATTTTCAACACTTCTGTCTCGATTGGAATGTGGCGAGACTCTACTACCCCCATGGTTAGATTCTGGTGAAACCCTTCTCCGATTTTGATTCATTTCTGTCATAAGCTTCTCTAACCGGCCAATTCCTTCATTAAGCTTCTCACTAAAATTCTCATTGATTCTTTGTTCCATCTCATCAGCTTCTTCTCTTCGATACAAAGCTTCTACGTTTTGGTGGCGATTAGCTCTTCTTGGCGGCATGATTGAATACTTTCCAAATTCCAAAACACTTCAAATTCAAACACTTTTCGAACTTTGATCCAAAATGAAACGGATCGAAATCTTCCACTTTGTTGCAAATCTCGATGAACACGATGAACACGACTTCTCCAAATCACAAATCCAAACTTCAAACTTCAAAGGTATGCACGACCCACTTCCTCAAACTCTCGGCCGTGATTGATAACTTTAAATCTTCAAATGAATAGGCTCCAAGTCTCGATCTAACTATGATTGGTTAGAACAAGCTCTGATACCAAACTGACGCAGCGGATTAATCAAAACAATGTAGATTGTTGAATGTAGCAATCGGTGGATTGGAAGATGCTGGAATGCCCAAATTCGTTGATCCGAAGATACCGAATTCTAGCTATCCTGAACTCGTTGATCGCGCACGATACCGGGTTCGAAGATCTTCAATTCTTCAAGCGTTGATCAAGCGCACTTGATTCCGCGAATCGGCTTCTACAATCGTTGAATCGAGCGCACTCGATTATCCGAAAGAGGAGATAGGAGATTACACTCAACTACCAATTTGAATGAAAGCACAAAGCAATCAAAGAGAATTTTATTCAATATTCAACAACCCTTAGGTCGTGAACGACCTACAACTTAAACAACACACGACCTATCTTCAATACATCCGCTTCCTTTGGCGACTTTAGAATCAACGGCAGAGATCAATGCGGCATAGGAATCAACGACATCCTGGGCTTTGCGACCTAAAAAGGTAAGCGGTTCCAGACTTTCTTCGCGACTTAAGACTTTGCGACCTAAGCCTTCGCGACCTAAGTCCTTGCGACCTAAGCCTTTGCGACCTAAGTCCTTGCGACTTAACTCCTACTTCATTAGGTCGTCCACGACCTAATACTTCACCAATTTGCTCTGTTTTCTTAATTCGTAACTGTAACGACCCTGAATTTCGAACAAATTAAATTGGAAATATTTAATTTATTTTAAATATTTGAACGATAATTTAATTTGAACCCCCGATATAATTTTGAAATTGGCGATTAAATTATAAAATTTAATCTAGTGAATGCTGAATAAAAATTTGATTCTTCAGTTTAAAGCTAGAGAAAAATATTTGGAAAGCTTATAAAACTCGTGTTGATAATTCTGAAGATAACAGAAGCTTCAGAATCCAATTTCGAATTGATTTGATCAGTTTTGAAATTTGTATCGTTTAACCGATATTTAAAAATAGTCAATTTTCAGACAGTCTCGGAATTCGACGAAACCAGTTCCATTGAGTCCGTAATATTGTATTATTGCTGGGGTTCAAATTTCGTATTTTTCGAAGATGATACGTGACCGTACGGCGAGCAAACGCATTGAAGTTTTATTGATATTCAATTTAAATTTGAAATTTAAATTGTCAACCTCAGTACGCTGTCCTCCCTATATTTACGCCTAAATTCTCGCCTAATATCACGAACAAAATCGTGCAAACCATTTCTTCTATCTGTACGCGAATAAATTAAACCCAGCTCTCCCTCCTTTCGTTCAAAACACTCGAGTATCTCGTCCCCTTTTCAGTTCAAAATCCAAGAAAACAAACGAAAACGAAATCAATTAAAAAGGGAACCGCTTCCTTTTTCATCTCAGAATCGAAAACCGAAAACATTCAAAGCAAAAACAAAGAAGAAAAAAAAAAAGGGTTTCGTTCAAATTCTCGAGCTCAGACTCGAGCACGATGTCGATCGAGATTCATCGAGGTAGCAAGTTTATCGCGATGAACTAGGGCTTTAGCTCGTGTGGGTTTCGATCGCGACAGGGTAGAGGGAAGCGTCACGCGAGGTGTTGCTGGTGGGGGTCGCTCACGTTCAAATGGCATCGACGAAGGCGCGCGATCGATGGGCGCGAAATCGATGGGGAAGCTCTGGGGCGGCAGCGATCGTCGCTCGAATTCGAGCTCGGGGCATTGTCGCCGAGTGCGTAGGCACTGGGAGAGCTCGTGGGGTCGATCTGAGGATGTTCGACAGGATGGTGGCGCCGCGTTCAAGTGTCGTAATCGCGATTCGAGATGAGTTCGAGCTGTAGCTTTGGGTCTCGAAAAACTCGTCAGTTAGGTAATCAATTTATTAATTTATTTTCGATAAACCTAGGTAAATTTCTTTTGGATGAAAATTCGATAGTAAATTACTGCTTGTATTTACAGTAAAATAGAAAATTTTATATATATAAGAATTTTATAAAGATAAGATTTTTATAGCTTATTTTTATAAGCAGTTAGGAATAAATTAAATAAGTATATAAGTAAAACGTTTGATATATATATGCAAATGAGATTTTGTTTAAAGAAACAAGGAAGTTAGTTTGAAATTGAAAATACTTAGTTAAATAAATTTATAAAAAAATAATTTGTTTGAAATAAAAGTCGTTGGATAACTAAAATTACCAAGCGAAAATTTGTTATTTGATTTATTCAACTATTAATCAACTGTATAAATTATTTATACAAGGTTTAAAATCAAGAAGAAATGGTCAAAATGGATTGGATGGCAAAATAAAAGCTAAGGTGAGATTTTTCTCACTCAAATTGAATGTGGAATTATTGAGTTATTGATTGCTATTTGGATGTGCTATTAGATATAGTAGGATATATATATATATATAGCAATATATACATATTGGCATATGTATATATTGGATTGATGATTTCCCGCCTCGTATAGCGGATGAGACCCTATTGCGCCGTTAGTAAGCGGATTTATAAAAACCTATATACCGCGATAATTCCGTACTGGAGCGGAATTGGTATTGTGCTAACGTCTTTGGATGCAGGGAAACAGGTTGGAGGGATCCAACTGGATTCCTCACCAGTAGTTATTTATTTACAGGATTGATGTATATTCTGTTATCATATGTTGATATATGATGTTGTTGTTGTGATTGACCAATTGATGCTGTTGCATCATCGGATTCAAATTTTGAAGTTTAAAAATAACGAATTTAATTTTAAGAAGAGATTTTAAAAGTGATTATTTGAAAGTATACGTTTTATTTGAATCTTTGAATTGGTTTACTTTAAATAAATACATGTTATAAATTTAAAGTTATGAAAATTTTAAATTGTGAAATATAACTGAAAAGTGATTTTGAAATAAATAGCCAAGTAATTTATAAAATAGTTTAAGTTTGGATTTCTTTTGAATTACTAAAAATGATGTATATAAAGGATGTACAGAATTGATATTTATCAATTTAAAGTGTTGGAATTTTAAAACGAGTGTTTATAGGTGTTAGAGATTTATTGAATTATAAATTGTAAAGACATGAGATTTATAGAATTATAAATTGTGAAAAATATGAATTTTATAGATTTATAAAGTATGAAGTTATAAAATGGATGAAACGGTAGCATAAAAGATTTATAAGAGATTAACTTATAAATTTGATTTTTTCCTTTAAATGGAATATTGATCGAATTTGTAAATAAAAGGAGATTTATTAAATCGAAGTTGTTATAAAATAGAAATAGAATTTATAAACGTTGTTTTATAAATTCGAAATCAATGGGATTTGAGAAATTAAATATAGAAGATTTTTAAAGAAGATATATTCACGATTTTGGACAGTGAATATATTGTTAAGTAAAATGGATTCATTTTTGAAGAAGTAATATTTTAAAAATGAAGTTAAATATTTTAAAGGTGTTTTAAAATGTGTTATGAATCGAAAGCATAGATTTCAACATTTATTGTTGAAACAGACGTTTTCGAGAAGTAGAAGGAAATGGTGGACTATAACACTGTTGTTATAGTAAATGATTTCCGAAAGAAAATGTTTTGATGTAGTATTGGGATTTATATATCTATCTAAATCCGAATCCCTATACTAGTGATTTCGAGTCGTCGTAACGATGTTTTACGCAACATTCGTTTTGACTCAAATAAATGTGATTTAAGAATGATTTCCTTAAAGAATGAGATATATACTAAATTTTGATTTTTTGTATATCGAATATTTTCTAAGTGTTGAAAATAAATGATTTGTGAATTACTTATTTTTAAATAAGTATGGAAATGCTTTTCCCAATGTGAAATGAACTGTTTGAGCTTTTATCTTTTAAAGATAAATTGAAAAGTGAATATTTGAAATTGTTTTCATATGGTTAAGTGTGGGAATTTTATATCTAGTAAAGATATTTTTGAAGATGAAAAAAATTTGGAAAATTATTTGGAATCTGATGATGTTGCGCATCTTTATTGATAGTTAAATAACCGACTATCAATAATTACCTTTAGATAGGTATTTGTTGTGAATTGGATGAATTTGAATGCCACACTTATTTTTGAATAAGCGCTCACTATTTGGGTTAGCCGGGAAAGGACCATGGGGTCGTATAACCCATTCCGAATATGTGATACGTCGTTATGAATTGCATTTGAAGACCGGTGTTGAAGACCGGATATTTTTGAAAACGGAAGGATTACCGTCGAGTTACTCTACATCGACTGATCTTCGATTTAGAGGTTTTATCACCCTTAGTGACGGGAAGTCCTGACGTGATTGAAAATTATCCGGAAATGCAAGGGCTTCGTGAGAAGTGCCTTCGGTTCTGTTCGATCCCGGAACAGACTTGTATGGATTGTGTGTCTGACGTTACAATTTGAGATATAAAGCTGATTTCTTTCAAATACATTTCTGTTGGTGGCGGAGAATTTATTCTCTTAGCTTAACACCCTTCTCTGAGACGTACGAGCTCAGAGGTTATGTAGTTGAAATTTATCAGCGATATATCCCAATTTGGTAACGTGGCATACTGAGTGTTGCTGTGAAATGATCAGTGTTTGGTCATTTGTGATATGATCATTTGTTTGATCTTATATCTTTGTGATCATAGGTTGATCATTTTGTTTGACCCGAAGCAGGGCTTTGTAGAAAGCGTAGCTTTGTGGACGAGACTTCGTCGAGCCTCACACCCCGGAAATGGTCGAAACAGGACGAATGCAGCAAGGTTCTAGGGAGTAGCGCCCCTTAGTGTATGTCATTCCTTCTGGATAAAGGTGGTATCATGGTATGGAGCCCAGATACTTAACCTCTGTGGTTACTGCATTATTATTTCTATGTGGTTTGTTGCGAATCGGGGATCCTCGGGAAGATCGGTGACGATCGGGGGATGGCATACGCGTGTCAGTAGTTACCTATTTTTGCAGAGGTAACCCGGCCTTGTGTTGGCAGAGATCTAACCGTAATGTTAGGTTATTTCTCGGGTCGTCTATTCCAGGGACGTACCCATCGTGGATAGGAAGTTCCTTAGCCTGACCATTTGTTGGAAATCCAAAGAAACAATACGTGACTTGTACGGTATTAGTTGTAGAACCTGCCATCTAATATGGTAGCTATAGCAAGCATAATATAATGGTACCTATGCTGGCTAAGATTTATATTCTACTTTCGAAATGTTTTCTACACTATGCACTAATAATAATATCAAAAAGAATTTGATTTTCGCGTAGTAAGCATCTTTGACTATCATAAGAAGAAATCTCCTCCAAGTCTGCGTTTGCATTGTGTGTGTGGTGGGAGGTCTTATGGTAGTTTCATTTTCAAAAAGCATTTCGAATTGACTTTAAAATTATCCTGTTGTTTATTTTAAAGAATAACTGTTTTACGATCTCACACCAGTCACCATGACTGACTCGGAGTTTATTGTTTCCCTTCTAAACTCTGGGTGCCCACCAATTTCCACACGGGCAGTCTAGAGTTAGATTATCAGGATATTCTGGATATTCTGGAGCTTTGGAGATAAGCTGGAGGACGAGACGTAGTATTTGTATCTGATAGCATTTATTCCGCTGTGTATTCTATATGAGGACAAGTTTATATAACTGTCCATTGTTGTATATTGACTCTGATGATTGATGTATATATAAACTGATATAGTTCTTTGTTTTTAAATGATATTCATTTATCTATTATATATTGTTCCGCTGCGATGTGTAAGATTCTGATATTGTTCTGTTTCTGTTCTCTGTTGTTGTTCTGTTATTCTTTCTTTCTTCTCTTTTTTCTTCTATCTTCTTTTTCTTCTATTTTTTTCTTTTTCTTAAAACCCTCACTCTTGGAGTTTCCGGCACTCGGTTGCTCGGCAGTCGATAAAGTGAGTATCGATGTCGAATTTTCGAAAGTCGAAAATTTTGGGACGTGGCAGAGTGGTATCAGAGCATATGGTTAAGCGACAACCCTGCTCTGTTGGGTGTTACTCATTAGAGATAGAGTCAGCAGTACTCTAGAATGAGTTGAGTGTAATAATAGATATGAGCGCGTATTTGTTATTTGAATATAAAAGTTGTTTTATATTGTGATGATTGATTTATTGAGTGGTATATGGATTCTGGTCAATACGAGTAATTAACGATCATTGATAGGGATCTCTAAACACTTGAATAGAACAATTCGGCACAGTATTGTTTTAAATAGGGTAAATGAATTAATTTTGCCCAAAACTATTTTTGTATAGAAAAGAAATGATTTTTTGTGAATTATTATAGTATATGGTTGCATGATTGTTAGGAAGTGATAATATAGAAATGTTATCATTATTATATGCAATTGAATAAGAAATTGAAACCGAAAACTCCAAAGTTAAGAAATTAATTCACATACGAATGAAATCTGAGAATATAAATTATAAATGTGATTTGTAATTTAAAACGGAATTCCAGAGAAGTTTTTGGAAATGTTTTGAAAGGAATTTGAAAATTTTGGAGATTTGGAAAGTTTAAATCCTTTTTGATTTGAAAATGAATTTCAAAGGTTTTGAAAAGTATTTTGGAGAGATGAAAGCTCTAAACTCTTTTCGGTCGCTGGAAAATAATTCCAATGATGATCGCGACATCATCGGTGTTCATTTTCGGGTTTCCAAAAGAGAAATTGCTGCCAAACGGTTTTAAATGGAGGTTGTTTTGAAATTTGGGTTTTGTTTTAGAAAATTCAAAGAATAGTTTGAATTGTTTTCAAAAATGATTTTTGAAATGCTGGTAAACTCTGGAATGCTATATGAAAATGTTTATGAAATATTATGAAGTCGATAACTTGTAAAGTTTAAGTTTAAATAAAAATCTAACTTAAAAGAAATGAATTCATATATGAATAGAATTTGTGAATATGAAATATTAATGTGATATATAGTTTGAAATAAAGTTCCAGAAAAATATTTGAAGATAAAATTCATAAAGGAATGGAATCAGTAATATGAATGTACAAATGACTTTATAAATCAAATTGTAAATAAGTCGAAGACTTATAAAGTATTTGAAATTCGATTGAAACGAGGATTCGAATTGAAAATGGATAAAATTACGAATGAATAAATGAATTGGCAATAGCAAGTGCAAGAAAATGAAATTTAATGTAAAAATTCATTTTGAATTGGTAAGTAAGTAAAACTGAAATTGAAGATGAATGTGAAACTTTGTTTTGAATTTGTTAGTAAATGTAATTCAAGCTGAATATTGAAATTTGAAATGAATTAGTAAATGAAACTAATCTAAAATAGTGCAGTTGAATGAAAGATAGTTGATAAACATTCAATATTCAGAATAGAAGGTAAAATTGAATTCAAATGGAATTGAAATGTAAAGATTGAACGAAATTGAATATGCAACTTCAATAGTAAGCTAAAAATGATATAAGCAGTTTGTATTGAAATTTTGTAATCAAATTTGCAAATTGGATTGAATGTTGTAACTAGATATCATGGCTAGTGGATATACAGGTATAAAGGGATTGGAAAATTTATTTCACAGATAAATTTGAATTGCTCGACAAAAGGTAAGTGTTTCAATTTGAATATGAGATTTGATGACTTATTCCTCTAGCCGCTTGGCTTTTTCTTTTTCTTTTTGAAATCTGAGAGTCCGTAGGGACGTTTTGTAGTCGTGCCGTATTAGCCGCGCAAAGGAGACGCTGGCGAAATTTTTCGGAAATTTAGGGCGTTAGAAAATTTTTGAGAAATTTTGAAAGTTTAAAATTTGAATATAAACTCGAATTTGAATTGAGAAGTTAAACAATGCTGTCGAAAATTATAATTGAAGTTGGAAAACTAGATTGAATGATAACGAATCTTTAATAGAAAGATTTGTTTTGATGAATTGAAAATTGATAAAACTATTGGAATTGAAAAATAGTAGACGAGTTAAGGACCACTTTTCCTAACTTGTAATTTCGAGGACGAAATTCTTTTAAGGAGGGGAGTCTGTAACGACCCTGAATTTCGAACAAATTAAATTGGAAATATTTAATTTATTTTAAATATTTGAACGATAATTTAATTTGAACCCCCGATATAATTTTGAAATTGGCGATTAAATTATAAAATTTAATCTAGTGAATGCTGAATAAAAATTTGATTCTTCAGTTTAAAGCTAGAGAAAAATATTTGGAAAGCTTATAAAACTCGTGTTGATAATTCTGAAGATAACAGAAGCTTCAGAATCCAATTTCGAATTGATTTGATCAGTTTTGAAATTTGTATCGTTTAACCGATATTTAAAAATAGTCAATTTTCAGACAGTCTCGGAATTCGACGAAACCAGTTCCATTGAGTCCGTAATATTGTATTATTGCTGGGGTTCAAATTTCGTATTTTTCGAAGATGATACGTGACCGTACGGCGAGCAAACGCATTGAAGTTTTATCGATATTCAATTTAAATTTGAAATTTAAATTGTCAACCTCAGTACGCTGTCCTCCCTATATTTACGCCTAAATTCTCGCCTAATATCACGAACAAAATCGTGCAAACCATTTCTTCTATCTGTACGCGAATAAATTAAACCCAGCTCTCCCTCCTTTCGTTCAAAACACTCGAGTATCTCGTCCCCTTTTCAGTTCAAAATCCAAGAAAACAAACGAAAACGAAATCAATTAAAAAGGGAACCGCTTCCTTTTTCATCTCAGAATCGAAAACCGAAAACATTCAAAGCAAAAACAAAGAAGAAAAAAAAAAGGGTTTCGTTCAAATTCTCGAGCTCAGACTCGAGCACGATGTCGATCGAGATTCATCGAGGTAGCAAGTTTATCGCGATGAACTAGGGCTTTAGCTCGTGTGGGTTTCGATCGCGACAGGGTAGAGGGAAGCGTCACGCGAGGTGTTGCTGGTGGGGGTCGCTCACGTTCAAATGGCATCGACGAAGGCGCGCGATCGATGGGCGCGAAATCGATGGGGAAGCTCTGGGGCGGCAGCGATCGTCGCTCGAATTCGAGCTCGGGGCATTGTCGCCGAGTGCGTAGGCACTGGGAGAGCTCGTGGGGTCGATCTGAGGATGTTCGACAGGATGGTGGCGCCGCGTTCAAGTGTCGTAATCGCGATTCGAGATGAGTTCGAGCTGTAGCTTTGGGTCTCGAAAAACTCGTCAGTTAGGTAATCAATTTATTAATTTATTTTCGATAAACCTAGGTAAATTTCTTTTGGATGAAAATTCGATAGTAAATTACTGCTTGTATTTACAGTAAAATAGAAAATTTTATATATATAAGAATTTTATAAAGATAAGATTTTTATAGCTTATTTTTATAAGCAGTTAGGAATAAATTAAATAAGTATATAAGTAAAACGTTTGATATATATATGCAAATGAGATTTTGTTTAAAGAAACAAGGAAGTTAGTTTGAAATTGAAAATACTTAGTTAAATAAATTTATAAAAAAATAATTTGTTTGAAATAAAAGTCGTTGGATAACTAAAATTACCAAGCGAAAATTTGTTATTTGATTTATTCAACTATTAATCAACTGTATAAATTATTTATACAAGGTTTAAAATCAAGAAGAAATGGTCAAAATGGATTGGATGGCAAAATAAAAGCTAAGGTGAGATTTTTCTCACTCAAATTGAATGTGGAATTATTGAGTTATTGATTGCTATTTGGATGTGCTATTAGATATAGTAGGATATATATATATATATAGCAATATATACATATTGGCATATGTATATATTGGATTGATGATTTCCCGCCTCGTATAGCGGATGAGACCCTATTGCGCCGTTAGTAAGCGGATTTATAAAAACCTATATACCGCGATAATTCCGTACTGGAGCGGAATTGGTATTGTGCTAACGTCTTTGGATGCAGGGAAACAGGTTGGAGGGATCCAACTGGATTCCTCACCAGTAGTTATTTATTTACAGGATTGATGTATATTCTGTTATCATATGTTGATATATGATGTTGTTGTTGTGATTGACCAATTGATGCTGTTGCATCATCGGATTCAAATTTTGAAGTTTAAAAATAACGAATTTAATTTTAAGAAGAGATTTTAAAAGTGATTATTTGAAAGTATACGTTTTATTTGAATCTTTGAATTGGTTTACTTTAAATAAATACATGTTATAAATTTAAAGTTATGAAAATTTTAAATTGTGAAATATAACTGAAAAGTGATTTTGAAATAAATAGCCAAGTAATTTATAAAATAGTTTAAGTTTGGATTTCTTTTGAATTACTAAAAATGATGTATATAAAGGATGTACAGAATTGATATTTATCAATTTAAAGTGTTGGAATTTTAAAACGAGTGTTTATAGGTGTTAGAGATTTATTGAATTATAAATTGTAAAGACATGAGATTTATAGAATTATAAATTGTGAAAAATATGAATTTTATAGATTTATAAAGTATGAAGTTATAAAATGGATGAAACGGTAGCATAAAAGATTTATAAGAGATTAACTTATAAATTTGATTTTTTCCTTTAAATGGAATATTGATCGAATTTGTAAATAAAAGGAGATTTATTAAATCGAAGTTGTTATAAAATAGAAATAGAATTTATAAACGTTGTTTTATAAATTCGAAATCAATGGGATTTGAGAAATTAAATATAGAAGATTTTTAAAGAAGATATATTCACGATTTTGGACAGTGAATATATTGTTAAGTAAAATGGATTCATTTTTGAAGAAGTAATATTTTAAAAATGAAGTTAAATATTTTAAAGGTGTTTTAAAATGTGTTATGAATCGAAAGCATAGATTTCAACATTTATTGTTGAAACAGACGTTTTCGAGAAGTAGAAGGAAATGGTGGACTATAACACTGTTGTTATAGTAAATGATTTCCGAAAGAAAATGTTTTGATGTAGTATTGGGATTTATATATCTATCTAAATCCGAATCCCTATACTAGTGATTTCGAGTCGTCGTAACGATGTTTTACGCAACATTCGTTTTGACTCAAATAAATGTGATTTAAGAATGATTTCCTTAAAGAATGAGATATATACTAAATTTTGATTTTTTGTATATCGAATATTTTCTAAGTGTTGAAAATAAATGATTTGTGAATTACTTATTTTTAAATAAGTATGGAAATGCTTTTCCCAATGTGAAATGAACTGTTTGAGCTTTTATCTTTTAAAGATAAATTGAAAAGTGAATATTTGAAATTGTTTTCATATGGTTAAGTGTGGGAATTTTATATCTAGTAAAGATATTTTTGAAGATGAAAAAAATTTGGAAAATTATTTGGAATCTGATGATGTTGCGCATCTTTATTGATAGTTAAATAACCGACTATCAATAATTACCTTTAGATAGGTATTTGTTGTGAATTGGATGAATTTGAATGCCACACTTATTTTTGAATAAGCGCTCACTATTTGGGTTAGCCGGGAAAGGACCATGGGGTCGTATAACCCATTCCGAATATGTGATACGTCGTTATGAATTGCATTTGAAGACCGGTGTTGAAGACCGGATATTTTTGAAAACGGAAGGATTACCGTCGAGTTACTCTACATCGACTGATCTTCGATTTAGAGGTTTTATCACCCTTAGTGACGGGAAGTCCTGACGTGATTGAAAATTATCCGGAAATGCAAGGGCTTCGTGAGAAGTGCCTTCGGTTCTGTTCGATCCCGGAACAGACTTGTATGGATTGTGTGTCTGACGTTACAATTTGAGATATAAAGCTGATTTCTTTCAAATACATTTCTGTTGGTGGCGGAGAATTTATTCTCTTAGCTTAACACCCTTCTCTGAGACGTACGAGCTCAGAGGTTATGTAGTTGAAATTTATCAGCGATATATCCCAATTTGGTAACGTGGCATACTGAGTGTTGCTGTGAAATGATCAGTGTTTGGTCATTTGTGATATGATCATTTGTTTGATCTTATATCTTTGTGATCATAGGTTGATCATTTTGTTTGACCCGAAGCAGGGCTTTGTAGAAAGCGTAGCTTTGTGGACGAGACTTCGTCGAGCCTCACACCCCGGAAATGGTCGAAACAGGACGAATGCAGCAAGGTTCTAGGGAGTAGCGCCCCTTAGTGTATGTCATTCCTTCTGGATAAAGGTGGTATCATGGTATGGAGCCCAGATACTTAACCTCTGTGGTTACTGCATTATTATTTCTATGTGGTTTGTTGCGAATCGGGGATCCTCGGGAAGATCGGTGACGATCGGGGGATGGCATACGCGTGTCAGTAGTTACCTATTTTTGCAGAGGTAACCCGGCCTTGTGTTGGCAGAGATCTAACCGTAATGTTAGGTTATTTCTCGGGTCGTCTATTCCAGGGACGTACCCATCGTGGATAGGAAGTTCCTTAGCCTGACCATTTGTTGGAAATCCAAAGAAACAATACGTGACTTGTACGGTATTAGTTGTAGAACCTGCCATCTAATATGGTAGCTATAGCAAGCATAATATAATGGTACCTATGCTGGCTAAGATTTATATTCTACTTTCGAAATGTTTTCTACACTATGCACTAATAATAATATCAAAAAGAATTTGATTTTCGCGTAGTAAGCATCTTTGACTATCATAAGAAGAAATCTCCTCCAAGTCTGCGTTTGCATTGTGTGTGTGGTGGGAGGTCTTATGGTAGTTTCATTTTCAAAAAGCATTTCGAATTGACTTTAAAATTATCCTGTTGTTTATTTTAAAGAATAACTGTTTTACGATCTCACACCAGTCACCATGACTGACTCGGAGTTTATTGTTTCCCTTCTAAACTCTGGGTGCCCACCAATTTCCACACGGGCAGTCTAGAGTTAGATTATCAGGATATTCTGGATATTCTGGAGCTTTGGAGATAAGCTGGAGGACGAGACGTAGTATTTGTATCTGATAGCATTTATTCCGCTGTGTATTCTATATGAGGACAAGTTTATATAACTGTCCATTGTTGTATATTGACTCTGATGATTGATGTATATATAAACTGATATAGTTCTTTGTTTTTAAATGATATTCATTTATCTATTATATATTGTTCCGCTGCGATGTGTAAGATTCTGATATTGTTCTGTTTCTGTTCTCTGTTGTTGTTCTGTTATTCTTTCTTTCTTCTCTTTTTTCTTCTATCTTCTTTTTCTTCTATTTTTTTCTTTTTCTTAAAACCCTCACTCTTGGAGTTTCCGGCACTCGGTTGCTCGGCAGTCGATAAAGTGAGTATCGATGTCGAATTTTCGAAAGTCGAAAATTTTGGGACGTGACAGTAACTCGGTAGGTCGTATACATGTTAACCCGGTAAGTCGTTCCAGCATCTCGTTAACTCGCACCTTCCCACTAAGTCGTTGCCGATCTTCACTAAGTCGTTGGGACGACTTAAAGCTTTTGTTAGGTCGGTTCCGACCTAGAACTTCATTTTTCCACCATTTCTCACTAAATCTTAACTCGGTGGCTTCCTTCTTAAGTCGTACCCGACTTACCAGCATCATAGGTCGCACACGACCTATGTCTTCAACTTTCTGGGCTGCATCACTAAAGATCTATCAGGACAAAGCATAATAATAAATGATAAAAACATCACAGAACAGAATCACATAACAGATATAAAATCCCAGAACAATACATCATCAATACAGATCCAATTATCATAAGTGGGTACAAAGCCACTGCTCACACATGTGAGTCAAAAATATGTACATAACAAAGTCTGAATAATAAGAGAGTAGCGGAATAGTGGACAAATAAAAGCGCTATCTATCAGCATAGCAGATAATGTCCAAGCGGAAGCACAGAAGCTAAGTCCAGAGACCTAACCTGAAACAACTCGGTCTGACCCGAGCGAAAACACTCGGGTCAGGCTAACTAAACAATCAGTAATAAATGAGATATATAATAATGCGGTACATAAGTAAAAAAAGTACTTATCCAAAGAGAAGTATATTATGAACCACATGAATATAATGACGATCCCCAATCATCAATAAACAATAAAAATCTCCAAAGAGAAATCAACACCAAAGTGTAGAATAAATAAAATCGCCTCATATCATCAGCGTAGCCAAAGCTATAAAAAGATGCCCATAGGCAATAATCCCAAGAGTGACCAGAGTCTGTAATCAATGCCCAAGCAAAGATCGATGCTCCAAAGAGCAATGGGGATATACTGAAAAATCAATGAAATCAAACACTGAAAAGCAGTGTCCAGAGACACTGTGAATCCACAAGGTAATCGCACTTACATCGTATGGTTCCATAGAACCAACGCCGAATGGCGGTACTCGAATGGATATAAAAATCATCAGATAATACAAGTTTTGCACGTGCACCGACCAGAGTCGTTGTTGCCAAGTACTGTAGAGTTGTGATCGATCACTCGCACAGATGTGGAACGCGCGAGATGGCAAGATCCTTCCCAGAAGGATAAAGGCCCAGAGGCGCATGCCGAAGATAAACTGCTCCATAGAGCAGGTGTCCAGAGACGGTTGCCCAGAGGCGTGGTGACCCAGAGGTCCAGTACTGGCCGCCCAGAGGCTAATGTGTCACTAACTTCTTGGAGAGGAACCCGTAAAGTGTTAACAATGAGTCCCATACCCCACGTTCGCACTAAACGGTTTCCTAACCAATAGCAAGCTCACACTCCAAACAATAAAAAGTCTACCTCATATCATCGGTAAACTAGACCCAAAGGTCAAAACGATCAATCGAATAGGTCGGGAATTAACCGGAAAGAAAATACACACGGTTTCCATAGGCCGAAGATTTCCTAACCGTTTAAGCACCTTTCCACTTCGCTCGACGTGCTAAAAGTGAGTGTGAGATTTTTATTATAGAAAATAATGGTGTAAAACGGATTTATAATTGATTTTCGAAATCACTTTTAAAACGGTCTTTTGAAAGGTCTCCTATTATGGAGTAGTTAATTTAATAATTAAAATAATATTATATAATAATTTTCAAAAGCCATTTTGGAGTGAAAAATCCTTTTAAAACCTTTTTATAAAGCCCGTGTACGAAATCCAGAGACAAATCTCAAAGAAATCAACGAAAACCAGAAAATCATCAAAACTATTCTAAGTGTTTGTAACCATTCAAAAACAGCTGTGAACTCAAGTTCGATAATTTATTTGGACCAGCAAACTGTGTCCAAATGTCATGAAAATTTGCAGGCATGTAGTCCAACATTCCTACTTTAAGATGCAAAAATAATTTCTGGATTCCGAGTTGAAACGAAGTGGCAGTGACGTCTCAAAGTTGGACCCAGAACAAGATTTACACTGTTTACAAACAGCGAATAGAGTTCAACTTCGACACGAAATTCGAAGTACCAAACGAACTTCAATGTTGTCCAAATTTTCCTTAGATGGAGTTCGGAACTCCACCTTTCTAACGAGACCAAAAACGTCGAATTCCGACTTCCGATGCGAACGTGGCGGCATCGCGGAGTGGCGCTCAAAAGCTGGAAACAAAAGGATATTTGATTTTCATTCTAAGTGTTTGACCATTCAAAAACTGCTGCGAACCAAAGTTCGGCAATTTATTTGGACCAGCAAACTGAATCCAAATGACATGAAAACTGGTAGGCATATAGTCCAACATCCCTACTATAAGATTCAAAAAGAATTTTTGGAATCCGAGTTGAGACGAGGTGGCAGCGACATCTCAAAGTTGAACCCAGAAAAAGATTCACATTGTTTACCACCAGCGACCAGAGTTCAACTTCGACATGAAATTCGAAGTACCAAACGAACTCCGATGTTGCTCAAATTTTCCAGAGATGGATTTCGGAACTCCACCTTTCTAACGAGACCAAAAACGTCGAATTCCGACTTATGATGCGATCGTGGCGGCATCGCGAAGTGGAGATAAAAATCTAGAAACAGGATTTACTAAATAAATTTTTTTTTTTTTTGGACGCGGGCCCGGCCCGCGTCAGCCTGCCCCAGCCCAGCCCGGGCTGGGGAAGTAACAAGCCCAGCCCAAGTGGGCAGGGGTCCGGTTACACCCCAGCCCGCCCGGGCTGGGGTCAAGCCCCAGCCCACCCGGGCTGGGAAAGCAGCCCAGCCCGCGCGGGCTGGGTGTCTACTGCCCCAGCCCGCCCGGGCTGGGTGCCTACTGCCCCAGCCCAGGTGGGCTGGGGAGCACCCAGCCCGCATGGGATGGGTGCCTACTGCCCCAGCCCAGGTGGGCTGGGGAGCTCCCAGCCCGTGCGGGCTGGGTGCCTACTGCCCCAGCCCGCCCAGGCTGGGGAGCACCCAGCCCGCACGGGCTGGGTGCCTAGTGGCCCAGCCCAGGTGGGCTGGGGAGCTCCCAGCCCGTGCGGGCTGGGTGCCTACTGCCTCAGCCCAGGTGGGCTGGGGAGCAGCCCCAGCCCATGCGGGCTGGGGAGAAGGGGGGAATGTGTGTGTGCCAGCCCACTAGGTGCTGACCTGCTCCTGGCTAGCCCAACTGGGCTAGCCTACTGTGCCTGGGTGTAACCCAGGCCTGTTTTGACTGTTTTCAACCTGTTTTTCCAGCCTGCACATTTCCAGCCAGCAAATAATTGTGTTTTTAGTGATTTAGGGGTATTTTATTCAAGTTTTGACATCAAATTTGCATCCAATTTAACTAGCAATAATCACTAATTATTAGTAATTACCAATATTATAACTAACATTAATTACTAATCAATAGTAATTACCTTAATGAGGCAAAAGAACAAATAGTATTTGTGCACAATCAAGCAAGCCAAAAGCCTTAACCTCCAAGCAAAGATCAAGAGACTTCAAGGACCCAAAATCAACAAAAAAAATAAAACAATAATTATAACATGAAGGTTGAGACGAATATGGATTAAGAAGGAGGATTAGATACTAGGAGAGATTGCATTACCTTTCTTTTTTTCTAGGATTAAACTAATTTATGAAGAGAAGGAGATGGAGCTTCTAAATGGAGGCCATTAATTTTGTTTAGATCTTGGTTTTGAAGTTATGAAGATGAGGGTTTGGATGGGTTTGAGATATTATAAAGGAGTGGGTTAGGCTAATGGGTAATGGTAAGGGGTTTTAGAAACCCATTAGGACTTAGTTTATTTTCTAATGTTATCATGTGAACCAAAATCCTAAGAAGCATTCTATTTTTAATTAAAACCTTATAATTGTCTTATTTAGCCCATTAGCCTATAATCACTTTTTATTTAAAAATTCCTCATTTCAACCCAAAATATTTTAATTTGCTAACAAATTGTAAATTTAACTTCTCAAAAATTTGTTTAGCCCCTTTTTAACTTAAAATCATAATTTTACTCCATCATTCGGTAATTGCAATCTCAGGGTTGTTACACCGCACCAACAGGCACATGCGAGGTACGCTCCGGTGGCCACCAGAGGCTCCGCCGCCGCCGCCTATTATCACCGATCATGGCGAATTTGCTGATGATTTTGACAAACCAACTGCATGGATGAACTCGCCTCAGCCTCCTCTGCGCGCTAGTGCCTCCCGATCGTCGATTTTACGACGATCCGCCGTTGATCGTGAAACCCTAACATGAATAGCCAAGAGTTCTTCACTAATTCTGGACAAACCAAAACTCGATTGAAAAAACGAACTATAGATGCAGATTTTGTTCGTCAAGAGCTTCGCGATGATATATTATATGATATGATTTGAGCAGTTTGAATTTTCGATTTGATTTGGAATTGTAATTAGAGTTTTGAGATGTCCTCCATTGAGAAGGAACAGATAATGAAATAGATAGATAGAAAATGTACGTATAGACAATAGAATAAAAGATTGCTAGGGTTTATAACAGCCTATATATAGACAGAGATGGATAAGAAGGAATGGAACAGATCGAATTGGGTCGAAGCAATAATAAAGACCCGAAAAGCCCGTTTCGTTCCCAAAATGAAAGTAGGTCATCCCATATATCGAAATATAGGTTTTCAATATTTTTAAACTCAATGAAACTAGCTTCAAACTCTAATTCCATCGTATAAGAAGTTAGCTTTTAAAATCAAATTATTTTAATTGAATTCCTTTAATTGATTTCTACGCGTTTCAAACTCGCACGATCAAACGATAAGTCCGATCGCTACGAAACTTGAAATCATATAATAATTCATTATTACGGATCCGATGTAACTGGTTTCGTCGAAATCCGAGACAGTGCCCAAAAAGGCTAATTTTTCACGTTAATTAAATGAATTATTATTAAATTGATTCAATCACTTTTAAATTACCAATGAAATGTGTTCTATCATCATTCTTACTAAAACAAAAATTAATAATCTTTTTAAAACAAAATTTTCCATCTTAAAGTCAAGATTTAATTATTACATTAATTTCAGCATTCAATTACAACTGTAATAAATCCATTCATTATAATTTAAATTCCAAACCAATTCTTTTATTTTGATTTAAATTTGTATTATTAAATTAACAATTCCCTTATGAATTTATTTAACATGAGTTTCCATCTTATTATTCTCATTATTTTATAATTAACGCCTTTTCTTATATTAACTGCAATATTACAATTACATTAAATTCCATTGATTCCCAAATTAATCTCAACGGATTTAATAATAAGATGATAATCAAAACAATTGTTATACATTAATAACTCGTATACATTAACACATTGTTTACAACCAAGGATTATAAATTACTTACCCAAAACCGATTTCATATTCAATATTAACCAATTTCAATTAAATGCATATTATTTCTAATTTTAATACAACATTTAAATTATTCCTTATTAACCTTTATTATTACCATTTATTGGAATTACATTAAAACGGTTGTCAATTACATCCAATCAACATTATTCAATTATATTCTAATAATATTTTTCCATTAATAAGTCATAAATTTTAAATTTTAACAATATTAATTCCAAAAATCTTATTAAATTTAATATTTTTCATTTCAAAAATGCGGGTCGTTACAGTGTAAATTGTGAAAATATTGTAAATATCACTTGGTTCGTGATCTTTTCTTGTAATGTTGTTTCTGAACCATCTGTTTGATTACTTGTACCAAATTTTTTGTATTTGGTGGATCTTTCAATCCTTTTTGTTGTTCTGCTTTCCCTAAAAAGCACGAAGCAAACAATATTTCTTATTGTGTGTTTGTTTAGCGAGTTGAGTGCATTTAAAAAAAATTGTTGTGTGTGTTTGATTTGTGCTTGCATTTGTTTGTGTGTTATTGTTCTCTAGTGTTTTGTTTTTTTTTCCATTTGAATTTCATATTAAAAAAATATACACAATTGCATTTGAAAAGAAAATAAATTTTCATTGCATTTTTCAATTTACATTTCAATTTTCAATTACAATTTACAATTCAATTTCTTTTACAAACTTGATTGCCAAAAAAAAAACTGTTCTCTGCAAATTCCCCTTTCTCTGTTTGCCTGTTCTTCTAACAGTGCACAATTCATGTGACAACCCAATATTTTTGAAATTATTTTTAATTTGAATTTATTTCATTTTAAAATATTTTTATAGTGAAGTAGAAATTTTTCTAGAATTAATTGTATTTTGTTGTAATTTTCATGTTCTGTTTCCTATTTTTAAACAATTTCTTCAGTTCTTTGGCTATTTTCTCTGAATTTAATTAATTATTTCACTTTGAAAATGTTTTAAAAAACATTTTATTTCAATTTTTGTTTTAGAATATTTTTAAAATGAAGTAAATAATTTTCCAAAGACAATGGTGATTTATTTGTAATTTCTGGACACTGTTTCCAATTTTTAGGCAATTTCTTATTTTCTTTTTCTATTTTCTTTAAAATAAATTATTTATTTTTATTTTATAATATTTTGTTTCGGTTGTTAGAGCTTATTTCTGAGTTTATTTTGTTTATATAAAATTAAAAAGAAAAAGAAATATGAAGAGTTTAAAATGCTTTAGAAACTGAAGTCCTTTCACCTCCTTAAGTCTTTTCACTTGCCATAACCTTCCCATTTCTCTTTGGCCATGACTTTTATCTTTTTTTTCACATGAAACATTTCATTTTTCATTTCACAATTCGACCACTTCAGATCTGAGCAAAAACTTTGGGTAATGGCTCCTTTGTTTCTATACTTTTTCTTCTTCTTTTCTTCTTATTTTCATGTCATTTTGCCTTGTTCTCTCCATCGTTTTGCTTGGCCACCTCCTTGTTTGCCACGGCCATGACCACCACCACCCCCTACATCTCTTCCCTGCCATCACCACCACCTACACCCCAGGCCTTGACCATGGCCGAGCCCACCAAGGTGACTAAACCCCTCAAAAATGCAAACTAATGCCTTGAAACCATGTTGTTTGACCACTACTTGTTCACCACTTCATTTTCCACCACCACCACCACCTTAGGCCGCCACCACCACCTCTGACCAGACCAGCACACACCCCTCCACCACCTGACCAGACCCATACCCCTCTAGCCTGACCAAAGTGCCCATGGCCAAGCACATTTGGGTGAGCAAAACCCCACTACGTTTCCTAAAACTCTTCACATTCCTTTGTATAAACTTCCTCCCATGTTTCCACTACCTTGGCCATGCCTTTTCATGACCAAACCCAAGCCATTCCATGTTCAAACCAGAGCCAAAACCATCCCTAGGCCATGACAAAAAAATATAGAAAGCAAGGCAAAATATTTGGCATTCTTATCTCTTTTTATTTAAAAGTTATTCCATTTCAAGTGTATTGAAATTTATGGTTGTTTGGATTTTTTTTGCTTGGGTTGTAACACAAGATCTATAGCATTAGATTTGCTCTCCATTCAAGTCCGTAATAGTAAAGACCCGATTTTTCGACGCCCGAAAGTCGACATTAATACGTCCACTGTATCAAATGCCGCACAATCGAATGCCGGAAAACCGAATCATTAGGGTTAAAGAAGAAAGAGGTAGAAGAAGAAAGAAGAAGAAACAGAAACAATAACAAAATCTCACATTCACAGCGGAACAACATATAATAGATAAATGAATAATCTTTAAACAAAGAACTATATCAGTTCATACAATACATCATCAGAGTTTACAACAACACACAAACACTGGACAGTTATATAAACGTGTCCTCATCACAGAATACACAGCTGATAATACATAATATAAGTGATACGTCTTGCCATCCAGCTCACCTCCTGATCTCCATATCATACTTTTCTGACTTTGCTCCAGAACAACTGATAACCTGACTCTAGGCTGCCCGTGTGGAAAATTATGGGTACCCAGAGTTTAGAAAGGGAACAATAAACTCCGAGTCAGTCATGGGACTGGTGTGAGATCTTAAAACAGTTATTTGCACAAAGGAATAAAAAGAAATCCGCTATGCTTTTGGAAAATGAAACTACCATAAGTAAATGGCAGGTTATACAACTAAGACCGTACAGGGCGCAAATTGGATGATTAGATTTCCAACAAATGGTCAGGCTAAGGAACTTCCTACACCACATGGGTACGCCTCTGAAGGGACGCCCCGAGAACCTAACCGGCTCTCTACCAACACAAGACCGAGTTATCTCATGCTTCTGGTGCAATGAAGCTGTAACTAGATAACTCCACACACGAGCTTTGCCATTCCCGGTCGTTACCGACCTTTATCCGAGGATCCTCAACACCAACAACCACAAAGTAATAAATTTGCAGCAACCACATAAGTTAAGTATCAAGGCTCCATACCATGATACCACCGTTTTCCAGAAGGAATATAGACATACCCTGAGGGCGCTACCCCCAAACAACCTTGCCGGATCCTTCCTGTTTCGACCATTTCGGGTTGTGAGGTTCGACGAAGTCTCATCCACAAAGCTACGCTTGTCACAAAAGCCATGCTTCGATCAACATATGATCAACAACACTTAACATGCCACATTACCAAATTGGAAATATATCACTAAAAAAAATCAACTACATAACCTCTGAGCTCGTATGTCTCAGAGAAGGGTGTTAAGCTAAGAGAATAAATTCTCCGCTACCAATAGAAATGTATTTGATAAAAACCAGCTTTACATCTCAAGGTGTAACATCAGACATACATCCATACAAGTCTGTTCCGGGTTCGAACAGAACCGAAGGCACTTCAAAGAAGTCCTTGCAAATCCGGATAATCCCTAATCACGTTCGGACTCCCCATCACAAAAGGTAATCAAAATCTCTATACCAGAGCAAATCGGTGCAGAGACATTCGACAGGTAATCCTTTCGTTTTCAAAAATACTCAGTCTTTAACACCATCTTCAAATGCGATCCCATTTCATCATATCATTATTCGGAATGGGTTTTACGACATAAAGTCCTTTCCCGGTGTTAACGCTAAAATGTATAATGCTAACACCCTGGTGTCTGGAGTAATCTAGTGAAAGCACCACCCATCTACACGGGAACTAAAAGTAAACAGAAAAGGGAAAAAACAGTAAAAGAGACAGCAATTTTTATAGTGGTTCGGCCAAAAGTTAAGCCTACATCCACTTTACATCCTTCATTATCTTCTTTGAGCACACTTTTACCAGATTACAACAATTTTACAACACAATTTCTCGATTACAACACCTTTACAACACTTTTCAACGATTACAACACAATCGAAGCAAGAGATTGGAACTTTGATGACGGATTGCTCTTTTCATCCATGTTGAATGAAGTAGAACTGTTGATGAGGAATCTTCGATGATTGAAGTGTTGGAGGAGTCCAAAAAATAGCAGAGTATCGACGCTTTTTTAAATCCGGAACATCCCCCCTTCAATGTGGAGTTGGCGAGGCATTTATAGGGAAGAAACTAGGTCTAGGTCGTAGGTCGTGAGAGACCTAAGGGATAGGTCGTAGGTCGTGAGCGACCTAAGGGGTAGCAGGAGAGAGAGCGGCGACCTAAGGAGCTATGGTGCAGGGAGTGGTAGGTCGTTAGCGACCTAAGAAGTTACAGTATTAGAATTGTCTTCGTTTGGATAGGTCGCGAGCGACCTACTGGAAGAGGCAACAAATGGCTTTGAGTATGCATAGGTCGTTAGGTCGCTAGGATGTTAGGTCGTTGGGTCGGAAAGTGTTAGGTCGCTGTCTATTACTAAGTGGTTTGGTCGTTGACCACTAGGTCGTAGGAGGTTAGGTCGTTGACCACTAGGTCGTAGGAGGTTAGGTCGTTGACCACTAGGTCGTAGGAGGTTAGTTCGCTTAGGCTTGCCGTGTGCTAGATCGTTGGATATCTTCTCCTGGTAGGTCGCTGGAACCTTTAGGTCGTAGGTCGCTGGGACCTTTAGGTCGTAGGTCGCTGGGACTTTTAGGTCGGTAGGTCTCAAAGTAGTAGGTCGCTCTTCAGTAATAAATAAAACGTACTGTTTCGGGTCCAACCCCGTAGCGGGGGTGTTGCCCCCGCACCCCTACCTTAGGGGGTTGCCACCCCCTTGGACCCCCCCTACGTAGGGGATCATATTTGAAAAAACAATCAGCAAGACTTGCTCTGTTGAGATGTTGAATTGACCTTTCTTCGAGACGAATTGTCTTTGGCTTCTCGGTCGATTTTACGGTATCACGGCCTTGCTAAAAGGCGGGATAACACCCGGCTTAACCGAATAATGAGCGCTTGTTTTTGAAAGCAAATTCAAGTGTCGTTTCAAAGGCCAATATTGATAGTCGGTTATTTAACTATCAAACAACATTCACAACAATCATCAGATTTTAAGTAATTTTTTCAAATTATTTATTTTCAAAATATCTTCGCAAGATATATTTTAACACTTCAACACTTTGAAAACCAATTTCAAATCACTTTTCTTTTTCGGAATAAATTTCCAAATATTTATTTACTTCCACTGAAAATTTGTCGAGTCCGAACACTTCAAAATGATTTAAATCACTTATCCAAAAATATATGTACTTGGATACATTTAGAATAAAAACTATTTTTAAACACATTATTTAAAACATTAGTTATGAAAATATTATACTAATATCTCATATAAGGTTCAAGCCCAAACTAATTTTAAAAATGAAATTATTAGATAGAGTATAATTATTTAAATATCCATTTTCTAAATCAAATCTCCATTTGATCTTTAAATTAATAGCTTCTATAATTAACCAAATAAATCTTTACTTTAAATATTTAAGAACAACTTAAGAAAATAATTTCTCCAAAGTACCCTTTTTAAAACCATCCTTAAAACTTTAAATTTATATTTATCAGCTACTTTGAAAACATACTCGGCTTTCCAATGAAAATACACTTTCCATTTCAAAATGGTCCTTTTAAATCAATTAATAAATTCTTCTGGATTTATTTTAATTTACATTCCAAATCTGAAATTTCTTTCCACGCTTTTTAAAATAAATCAACATTTATTTTTAAAACAAATTTCTCTTTCCTTTATAAATTCCCATTGTGAATTTAAATTTCCAAATATTCATTGATATACGATTTTCAAATCGATTTCCAAAGATTCACTTTCAAACACCAAATCAAATTTCCAAATTTATTTTCAAAATTTATTTTCAAATACCAAATCAAATTTCATTCAAACACCAAATAAATTTTCATATTGATTTCCCAAAGATTTATTTTCAAATACCAAATCAATTTTCATACTGATTTCTAAAATTTGTTCCCTTTTAAAATAAACTCTGTTATTTCTCCCAATCTATGGAAAATCCAATTTTAAATAAATTCTTCAACTTTTAAACAATATTTCTAAAAATCCATTTATTAAAATCTTTTCCCCATATTTTGGAATTACTTCGATAGGATTACAAAAATCAACTTTTATACTTTTAAATTCCTTCTTTTGAATTTATCCAATTCTCTAAAATTAACTTACTTAAAGTTCTACTTTAATTTCCAAAAATCCAATTTTTTTTATTTCTGGTATCCTACGATACCAAAAATATATTCTACTAAACTATAGCCTTCAAATGAATTCCATTCATCAATATAATCACTCACATATTATCAATCATCACATCACAACATATTAAATAAATTCAACAATTTGAGGAGTCCAGTTGGATCCCTCCAACCGGTTTCCCTACATCCACAGATGTTAGCACAATACCAATTCCACTTCGAGGTGGAATATCGCGGTATATGGGATTTATGTAATATCATCTGCTATTATGCGACGCATAGGGTCTCATCCGCTATATAATGCGGGAAATCAATCACTCCAAATATATATATATATATATATATATATATATATGTATATATATATATATACTACTATCATATATACTATCATATCCAAACAATCAATTAATAACTAAAATTCTAATTATTTTAATTTGAGTGAGAAGATCTCACCTTTTACTATGCATGCAATCCATTTTCCATCCCGACTTGTTTCTTTACAGATTTTGACCTAGTATAAACAATTCACGATTTTATTATATTTGAACTAGACGAACAATTAATTTCCCATTTTAAATAGATTGAATTAACTAATTATTAAATTTCATTTTAATAATTATTTCCAGCAACTAAAACCATAAAATAAATTTTATTAACAAATCTATCTTTATCATATATATATATATATATATATATATATTTTTCTCTACTGTTCATTAAAAATTTTCTGTATATGTAACATTTATTTAATTAAATTAATAAGGAAAACAATATACCTCACTGCCTCAACTCAATGGCCACGATCAAGCAACCCTCCACCCTAGCTGCTCGCGAAGCCACCAACACCCAGCGTCGCGACCATCCCAGCCTTCATCGCATACGAACGTGACCTCCACTCACTATGCTCGAGAATGGCAACAACTTAACCACACCGTGCTTCCAAGCCTTGACGATACTGATGCACAATCGTGCGTGAGTGGCGTGATACTTCCCCTAGGCCGCCGCCACCATGAATCGAAGTCACTGGCTTCGCGACTTGCAAGCATCCAAACTCCGAAATTCTTCGTACCTCTCGCTCGCGATTGTCGATCGCCCTAGTTCGAGCCACGTCGTCGCGATTGAAGCTGTTGTAAATCGCGCGCTTCATTTTCGAATAGATTTGATTTTTGATTTTTTTTATATATATTCATCGAGGGAATTCGATTCGAAATTGATAAAGGAAGCGGCCATTAACATTTTGATTTGGAAGAGAGGAATAGAAATGAAGGCTCGGCTGCTATATTGATTTTGAACGAAAGAAAACGTTTTTCGTTTGTTTTATTTATTTATATTTTTTTTATTTTAAAATTGTTACGTGCCTTAAATTCTTTTGCATGCTTGATAGGTGTTAGAAAGGGCAACAACGTGTTGAATCAAAATGTTTTGTTTTTGACTGGTTATAATTATAGAATTTAAATTTAAATTTGAATTCGAACGTCTCGAAATCGAGCCAAAAAATCTCAACTCCTATCGAGGCATACCGCCAGGCGTTCATAAGGTTATACCCCTATTCCGAACGCAATGGAAAAGGTTCCGAGTCCAAATTCGATCGCATGGAGAAGATATATTTTTGGACCCAGCTATTATTTTAAATTCCGATATAAATTTCAGAGCGTTTATCAATCGTACGGTCACACGACAACTCCGAATGCTATGGAAATTGAAATCCGATACTAATACACAATTACGGATCCAACGGAACTGGTTTTGTCGAATTCCAAGAATGTGCCTCGGAAGGCTATTTTTAAATATCGATTTAAATGATAAAATTTCAAACTGAACAAATCACTTTCAAATACAATTTTAAAAGTTCTATTACCTTCAGTATTAGCAATATGAATTTTCTAAGCCCTTGAAATATTTTTAACAAGCTTGGAATTCTAGATTCAACATTTTACCCAATTTCAATAATTAAATTTAATAATTTAATTGCCAAACAAATAATGATATTTGAAATTCAAGTTAAACTAACTTCCAAATATTTAAAACCAATTAAATATTTCAATTTCAAATGTCCAAAATTCATGGTCGTCACAGTAATCTTATCATCATGCTTTGATTTCCATTGTGTCATTGGTTTTGTTATCTCCAGCATTTCTGAGGTGAGTAAATCTCACACGACTATTCATACTTATATAATTGTGAAGTGACCACAACTGAATGTGTAGAATTAAAATAATGTTATAATTGCCTATGATGATTTATTTATATGATGTTAAACATGTTTAATTACTTGTCATATCATCTGTTACTGTTATATATTGTATACAGTTCATTTTATATCTGTTTATCACACTGCAAGTTCCCTGTAGAATAGAATCACTATGGGTTGAAATGATACATACCCGAACGGACTTTAGAATAGGGAAAGATCGTTATGGGATGAAATGATAAGCCTGAGCGACTTTTAATTAATTTTATTTACTTGGGATTGCGGGTTTGAAATGATAAAAGCCTGATTTTCTTTGTAAACTACGGATTGAAATGAAATATTATCCTTATCACTTGACTTAGGCTAGAAAATATTATACAGACCCGTGGTTATTTTATATATATATATTTTTTTTCCTGGAGATTTTTAAATATTTTAAAAATGTAAAAATATGATAAATTGATTTAAATTGAATTTTTAAATGATTTATTAAAATGGAAATGTTTTTCTATGTTTTAAAGGTAAAATAAATGGATAGAAAATGGTGATTTTAAAGTGTAACTTAAATTAAAAATTTTGATCCGATTTTAAAAAAAAATGGAAATTTAATTTAATTAAATTAAAAACGAAAATTTAGTTTTAAATGGTGAAATGGAGATTCAAATTTAAGTGTTGAAATAAATTGTTAGAAATGAAAGTTGACACACTTGAATTAAATAAGTGAACTTTGGAAATTTTGATTTTTATTTGAAAAAAATTTCTTTATAAAAATCATAAGTTGAAGGATTTAAATGAACATTTTTAATGTGAAAAAATATGATTTTTATAAGTTTAAATGATTTAAATTGAAGTTTATTTATGGCTGGAATTGTATTTAAAACCTGGAAATTCAATTTATAGCACTTCAGAAATGCTATCATTTCTAGAAATGAACTAATTCTGAACTAAGTAGAATCTGCAGCACTTGGTAAGTGTTGTGGTTGCATAAATGAACTAAAATACTAAAATGAACTAAGTCTATGACAGCACTTGGTAAGTGCTGTAGTAGTAGGAACTAAATGTAAAACTGAAACTAATGAAAACGCTATTGTAGCACTTGTTAAGTGCTGTAGTAGGCTGAATAAGATTTTTGTATATAACTGAACTTTTACAGCAGTTTTAAAATGCTGTGTTTGCTGAATTGAAATAAAACCTTTAATTTGAACCCTGAACTATTATAGCAGTTTTGTAAATGCTATCTTTTCTGAATTGAACTATTTTTCCTTTAAAACTGAACTGTTACAACAGTTTATAAATGATGTCTTTGCTGAATTGAATTGTTTTCAAATATAACTTACCGCAGGACTTTTTAAATGCTGTGAAAGCTGGAATTTTAATGTTTTAATGTTTTTAAGTGAATAAATGAACTCAGAAAAGGCTAAAATTTTGGGAATTGAATATTTGATTTAAAAGAGTAATGACTTTGTTTTTAAATGGTTTAATTGAAGTATTTTGATTTGAAATATAAACTGTTTTTAAATTTATAACCACGGGTTATAATAACGATTGGTTGTTAAAAAGACCAAGATCGGATATGGACATACTCTCTATCGATACCGAAAACCACTTTGACAACTGTGTACGCGGTGGAGTTTCCAGAATGAAGTAGGATGGTTGCGATGATCCTAAGGTATATACGTGGACCCAACTCCCAAGAGTTGGCAAAAGGTGGCTAAAACAGGAGCGATTGACGGACCAATGAGGTAGCACCTCTGATCGGACACACTTCTTCGATACCATTCTATTACTTGTGATTGATTTGTTGCGCACCCTTGATTTGGGAGTGTTGTTCGAGGTGGGCGGTAGTGGCTGCTGTGCGTCACCACCAGTCCGGATGCGTAGTTGGTATATCTACCCTGGCATTGCCTAGTTGTGCCGTGTCACCTACGATAGAGAGCTTTACTACGAGTTTGAATTTCTCCCGTAGCCTGTGGAGTATCGAGGGTAGCCCCCATTTTGGGAGTATGTTAATACTCCATAGACTACTAGGACTATTACGTGTTAAGGGGAATATTGGTTCACTCCTTAATGCTATTTAAAAGTATGTTTATTTTATATTAGACATTATTATAATAGTGAATATTACTACATAGTAGATAGTTTACCGGATCCTTAAAGAATGGGCGATCCCAATCATTCTTTAAGTTATTTGTACCTTTATTACAGTTCACTTGAGTTGGTTTACATTGTATAAGTATGTATGTCCTGACTCGAGTGTTTGTGTTTTATTTACGCTCGGGTCAGCCTGAGTATTCACAGCTTTGGATTTCACTTTTCTGGAGCTAGGAATCGCTGGAGTTTCTGCTTATCTAGTTATTCATCTATTTCAGTTTCAGTTGTTCTATTTCAGCTTTTGTATTAGAGACTTATGTATTTGGGATTTCTATTGTACTTGTTTCAGAACTGTATTGGTTTTCAGACTATGTATTTTGTATCTGTTTTGAGACTCTGTATTGTAGTGGCTTCATGAACCACTATTTATTTTATTTCCGCTGCGAGTTATTCTGATATTTCTGTGTTTGTGATTCTATGAATGATTTTATTTGCTCCAAATTTTATTACAATATGTTATTTTGCATTATTCAAGTCCGACATGTGTGGATTATTGTCGATTTGAATGGTCCAAAATAGTGGGTCGGTACAATTCATTACAGCCCACTTCTCCATCTACTCACTTACCAAACTGCTTCCAATTCCACATGTTCACCCCTTTTTCAACCCACCATTTCAAGCTGCTACCTCATCAACTTCACCCCTATGGCCAAAATTGCCACTGCACAGTTCAACCAACAATCCCATCTTCACCATTTCTGTCTTACCACACATACATCTCATTACCACATTCACATACAATATTAATACATCCATCGATCTGTAGCAACTGCAGTTCCATCCAAACCACCACACTGCTACAACCAATTCCACAAACATACACTCCACCAAACAAACACTCCACCAAACAGCACATTATTTCTGCTGACAGTCATCCTCAATCGTCTAAGCAGTTCACTCCCCAAACATCTACTTGCATAGTCTTCCCACTTGTCTATAACAAGCCACCATTCCCTGACCATCTTGTAGGCAACACCATAGATCATCACATAACTCCTCAACTTCACTACCCCAGTGCACTACCCCAACATTGCACACAACCATCATTACCATCTCACAAATACCCTACGCCATACTTCTCCATCTCAGTAAACATTTGCTCTTCCTCGACATTCAGCAATTCACCAAACAACCTCCCCACAATACAATCTTCCATTGACAACTGCACAGCCCCGTGCCAACAAACATCATTCTACATACCTACTCAACCACCTCACTGCCAATACCCTCATATTGCACTGCTAATAACCCTTCCACAACAGCCATCCAATAACTGCCAGAACCACTACTTCCAGCCTTCATCTAATCACCAAGCAACTTCAACACCCCCATCTCACCAACCATCAACATCCATCAACACGTCTCCCCTTCTACTCGCCCAGATGCTGCACATTTCCAACTCACAACAACTATCACTACCACCCTGACTGCAATTGACCGAGCTTTCTACCCTGCTGCACATAAACCATACAACAACTACAAACATCCTTCAGCCATCACCTCCTACCAGTTTTTATCATCTCACCTTTGAACCATAAAACATCAACCAAATACCCCTTGCAAACATCCAACCTACATGTACTACCACAATAGACCCATGCCTACAAGTTCTCTCACCAAGCAATCACATCGAATCTACTACCATAACACCGAGCTACAAACACACTATTGTTCAACCACACTATTGCCTGTTCACCCAGTACATTGACCACTACCATCAAAAAAATGAAAAAATAAAATAAACTCCTACTCCTCACGGAATTCTCTGCTGCTACACACCATCCCCTACCACGCATTGACAACAAACCATACTTTATACAAACATCAAATACCATACTTCATACCATCATCTTTACCTGACCATCTCAAATCCTCTGCAATCGCCGAACCATAGCCACCCTTCTCGGTAGTCGAACAACTCGCCACTGCGACATAAATTGAAACTTAGCCGCAATCATCTCCCGCGACCTTCAAGTCAAATTCAACAACCAAACATAAACCAAAATCAAAATCACCATCCCTAATCAATCAACCACGATGAACTACTACTCCATCTCCATCTATCGTGACCAAATCATCATCACTCGGGTCCTCAACCGCAACCCCGCAAATCCCCAAATCAAAAACTGTCAATGCAACTAACTGCTATTCTCGAACGCAAGACAAGCTTTCGATTCCAGATTGCAATTCCAAATTGAATTTCCAAATCACGAATTCGATTTCTGGGTTGAGATATTGTTTACTGAAGTATTTGCTGATTTTGTTTGAGATTTTGGATTTCGTGAAATATTTATTAGTGAGTTTTTGGAATGGGCTGTGGTTGTTAATATTTTGGTTAGGCTTGAGTTTGTGTTAACAAATTTGTTTTGATTTCTTGGGTTTGTTTTGTGTGCGTTTCTTTGAGTGTTTTGTTTTGAGTCCTTTCCTAAAAAAATTGCAAATTGTTTAGGAAAAAAGAATAACTTTTCTTATCTTTTAAAGTTTCTTTTCTTCCTTTAAAAATAAAATAAAAAGGGCTCTTTTGTATTTTATTTTATTTTAAATTGAAATTTGTTTTCCATTGTTTAGTTTAAGTTGTTTAGTTTTTGATTGTTTAGTTTAAGTTGTTTTTAATTATTAACTGCATTATATAAAACCTTACTTTTAAGTTTCCTTTTCAAAATTTTTTTTTAAAAATAATAGTAATAATAAAACAATTGTATATATCTTGTTTTAAATTTCAGGTTGCCAAAGCAGAGTGGAAAATTTGCTTGCTTCGCTCAACTGTTGCCCAAAAATAATTGCTTCGCTTTGCTTTATAAAAAAAACTACTTGCTTGATATATCTATTGTTTTTATTTGCCTTGCATTGTATATATCTCTTGTTTTTATTTTAGTTGCATTGTTGATTGCTTGCATTTGCATAGATATATAATTAAAAAAACAAAAAATTCAAAAAAAAATCCATTCGTAGTTGCATTGTTAATACACGTTTAATTTCTGCTTTGCATTTCATCTTAGAATTTTGATTAGTAATAACGATTAGACATCGATAACTTTTAATTGTGTATCGACAAGTTGTATTCTTTGAACAATTTAGTTCCTCGATGTCTAGGCTATGACAGAGTAATAACCATTTATAAATATTACGGTGATTCGTAAATATTATAGTGGTTGTTCCTTTGAAGGTACTTAAACCTTCGACTGCATTGCTACGGTTATTCGTGGTGCACCGATAACCCCTGCCCGTTACCTGGCTGAGAACTATCTTGTTGATTTAAGACAATGTGTGATTATATAATTTTGGGTTAACTTAGGATAAATCATTTGTAATTAGCCCTTGCATTCATTTAGTTGCATTAGTTCATGCATATTTTATAAAAAAATTCAAAATTCAAAACTAAAAAAATTGTAAATATTCCTTTTCTTTTTCTTTGAAATTTTGTCCTTTTCCTTTGAAATTTCAAAAATCCAAAAGAATTTAGAAAAACAAAAAAAAACATAAAACCCTTTCAAAAAAAAAGGAAAAAAATTTGAAAACCCAAAAAACAAAACAAAAATCAATTTTCCATTTTGAAAAAAATAAATTCTATTTGTAAATATTTTTCCTTTATTAAAAAAACAAAAACATTCTTCAAAATGCCCGAGTTTCCCCACACGTTTGAATTTTACAATAGTTGTAAAAATCAATATAATCCGTATGATTTTACTCCAAATTTGTATGGATATTTTAACGACAACTATTCTTTAAACGATTCGAATTTTGAGCCACAAAATTTTCAAAAAGACGACCAACCCTCAAATCTTGAAAAGAGCATTTCGTCTTTACTTGAAATCTCTACACAACAAAATCAAATGATAAATGATTTGTGTAATTCATATTTGGACAATGATTCAAATCAAAGTTTTCAAAATAATCAAAATTTGAATTCACTTCAAAATTCGAACGATTTCGAGTATAACCCATGCCAATTCAATTTTGAACTCCAAAATGAATTTCAAAATCAAAACGAAAATGTGATCCACTTTTCAAATAGTTTTGGAAATGGGAATAATCTCGACTATGATGTAGGTGAAAAATTTTGTTCTCAACAAATCCAAATCGAAAATCCTCAAGCTAATAATTATCAATTGGATTTTGTTGAACAAATGAATGAAATTTACGATGATCACACAGATTCGTTGTTTGAAACTTATATGAAACAACGTGAACAACAAAACCAAATCCCAACAAGTGACGAGTTAAGTAATAATCCATCTTTTACCCAAATCAACGATTTTCAAATAACAACTTTTGAAATTGAAAATACTATTCTTAATAAAGTTGTTGAAAACATGGTAATTGAGTTGGATTTCAATTCTTTTGAGGGTGTGGAACCAAATTTAAAATGCGATCTTCCTTTTCTCGATTTCGAAAATTTGAATACAACAACTTTGGATTTTGAACTTGAGATATGCAATGAAGTTGTTGATAATCCAACAAAGGAAGACGAATTTAATGAACATGAATTTTTTGGACTTTTCGAAGACGAGTTGTTAAATTCCGATGGGGAAGATTTAAATCATCACTTTGATTTTGAAATCAATAATTCTGAAGAATTTTTCAATGAAGAGCTTGAATTTCAATTTGGTGAAAATAAACTTGAACTTCAACCGATTGTTTTATTGACCCCAAAAATCATCGAAAATAAAACAACTCGTAAGATTTTTAATAAAACGACATTCGTTTTCCCAAATCAACATTCAACTTTGAAATCATTTATGGTTTGGTTTTCCGAGCTTAAGCTGTGTCTCGTATACTTGATGAGGCAAATGAATCGGTTTTTGGAAGACCGTTTCATTTACGCTTTGAAGATATACTTTCTGATCCCATGTAAATACCATTCATTTTCATATAAATAAAGGCCATTTTTATTTTTATTTTTCTCCTTTCACTTGGGTTGACTGTGGGGACACAGTCAAAATCAAGTGTGGGGGGAGACTCATCATCATTTTCGATTTTTCATGGTTTATTTTTAAATTTAAAAAAAATCTCAAAAAAAAACCAAAAAAAAAAACAAATTTTATTTTTAAAGAAACACTATAGGATAAATATATGGTTTTGGTTTATTAAATTGAAATTTTTGAAAATTTATTCGTTTTAACAAAAATGAAAATGAAGTTTGATTACAAATAAAAATGGTTTAACTAGTATATAGGAAGATTCATACGTGATAATTATGAAATATATCCTAATTGAAAATATTTGTTTTAAAAAAGTGGTTGATTTAAAGTAAAGGATATAACATTTTTTTTGTCTTCTAAGATAAGTGGTGCTAAGATGATTTTGCAAAAACTCTCTCTTTCTACAAAAAAAAATCTGAAAAAGAAAAAAAAAGGAAAAAAAACATTTGTATATATGTAAATATTTTCTATTAACACCTACGGTCGACAAGTGTGCACACTTGTGTGTACACTCCCCATGCTCTGTACCTTTCTCACGTAAGCCCGAAAGGCAGTGCATGATCGGCATATCTGGCCTCAGTTTCTCTGAGCTAGGTGTATATATATAAAAATTCTTTTTAATAATGCCTACAATCAATAGTGTTCACACTCGTGTGTTCACTCGCCACGCTCTGTATTCCCCTCACATCAGTCCGCAAGGCAGTGCATAAATAATATATCTGGCCTTAGTTTATCTGAGTTAGGCATATGTAAATATTGTTGTAACGACCCGTAAATTTTAGATAATTTTATTTGTTTATTTATATATTTAATTGGAATTTTGTGAAACTTTAAACAGTAAAATTTTGAAATTTAAATTTGATATTTGAAATGCGGCTGTTTTAACATAACAACTGGTAAATTTTCATCAGATAATTTGGAAGTTTAATTTCTAGTGTAATTTTATTCCAATTTATATCAGTTAAAATTGATGAAAATAAAACGTTTTCCAAACCTTAATATTTTTATATTGAAAATTTGTAAATCATCTTCTGAGCAAGACGTCATATTTCGTTTCTCAAAATTTGAACTGTTATTGCTCCGTCAATCTTATTTTCGACGAAAATAGCAGCATTTTCGTACCGATATCGACTTTTGATCGGATGATCCTACCACCAATATCTGTATATTGTTTTGATCGTTTCGTCACGCTGTTCTCTGCAATATGTTCGTTTGTCTGTTTCGGAATTCGGAATTCGGAACTTGACGAAATCAGTAAAATGATTACCGTATCGTTAACCATTTTTGCACCTTTTTGACTTCTCGTGGCCTTTCATCTGTCTACCTATTGAAATTAAATAGCCACTTCATATTTACTTTCCTGAATTTAACATTTTGACTTTTGAAGTTCTACCCTTTCAGTTAATATTTGCCGGTCTATCTGATTGGTAAACGAAATAATAAGTTATATTAAAACCTTTTCGTTGCCTTGCTGTTCAAACTTAAGTTTCACTCCATTATTTCCAAGACCTTTCATTCTCCTCCCTACCCATTTTCGTTTATTTTTAAATTTTTCCATCCCAAGTGTAACGACCCACTATTTTGGACCATTCAAATCGACAATAATCCACACATGTCAGACTTGAATAATGCAAAATAACATATTGTAATAAAATTTGGAGCAAATAAATCATTCACAGAATCACAGACATAGAAATATCAAAATAACTCGCAGCGGAATTTAAAAATAACCATAGTGGTTCATGAAGCCACTAAAATACATAGACAATAATTGTGATGTAAAAAGCACCAATTCAAATGGGATGGATTCAAAATGATGGTATTGCATGGGTTGGGATTATAAATCCTTCTATTTTCATCTATTAAACAGTATTTAAGTACTTCAAGTACTTGGAAAGTCGCTTTCAAATTATCAAGTATCCAATATTTGTTTACCAAGATCTGATTATGAGTTATTAAATAGTAAGCTGAATAAAAGTTCACTATTTTACTCAAATCAAATACAAAATACATAGTCTGAAACCCAATACAGTTCTGAAACAAGTACAATAGAAATCCCAAATACACAAGTCTCTAAAACAAAAGCTGAAATAAGACAACTGAAACTGAAATAGGAAGATAACTAGATAAGCAGAATCTCTAGTGATTCCGAGCTCCAGAAAGGTGAATCCAAAGCTGTGAATACTCAGGCTGACCCGAGCGTAAAATAAAACATAACACCCGAGTCAGGATATACATACTTATACAATGTAAACCAACTCAAATGAATTGTAGTAAAGGTACAAGTAACTTAGAAGATGCTTGGGACCGCCCATCCTCTAAGGATCCGTTAAACTATCTACTATGTAGTAATATTCGCTATTATAATAGTGTCTACATAAGTAAAGTATAATCATATCGGAAAATAGCGTTAAGGGGATGGAGAACCTTAACGCGGTCGGATCTTAAAATCATAATCGTAGTAAAGCTCGATATGGTAGGTGACACGGCACAACTAGGCAATGCCAGGGTAGATATACCAATTATGCACACGGACTGATGGATACGCATAGCAGCCACTACCGTTCCACCTCGAACAACATTCCCAAATCGGAGGATGGCCATCTAGTCAAATCACAAGTAAGAGTATAATGTCGAAGAAATGTGTCCGAGAAGAGGTGCTACCTCACTGGTCCGAGATCGCTCCTGTTTTAGCCACCTTATGCCAACTCACGGGAGTTGGGTCCACGTAACATACCTTAAGAACGTCGCCACCATCCTACTTCATTCTGGAATCTCCACCACGTACACGGTTGTCAAAGTGGTTTTCGGTATCGACAAAGAGTATGTCCATATCCGATCCCGGTCTCTTTGCCAACCAATCGTTATTATAACCCGTGGTTATAGATTTAAAACAATTTATCAAATATACTTCGAATTAATCATTTAAAAACAAAGACATTATTCTTTTAAATCAAATATTAAATTTCCAAAATCTAACCCTTTCGGAGTTCACTTATTCACTTAAAATAATAGCATTAAAATTTTCAGCTTCCACGGCATTTAAAAAGTACAGCGGTAAGTTATATTGGAAAACAATTTAATTCAACAAAACAACATTTATAACTGTTATAACAATTCAGTTTTTAACAAAAATCATATTTCAGTTCACTACAGTCCTTAACAAGTGCTACAGTAACCCTTTTATTAGTTCAGGTTAAATTTTTAGTTTCTGTTACAACAGCACTTACCAAGTACTATCATAGCCTTAGTTCATTTTAGTCTTTCGGTTCATTTATACAATCCACAACACTTAACAAGTGCTACTGATTCTACCTAGTTAAAACTTATAAAATCATACATTAAAAATGTTCATTTTCAATCCTTTAACAAATTTATTTAAAGAGAAATTTTACAAGAAAAATCAAAACTTACAAATTTGCTTATTACGTTTATTTCAACTTTTAAACTTAACTCCATTTTTTCCAATTTAAAACTAAATTTCATTTCAATTAAATTAACTTAAGTTTCCATCTTCCTTTAAATCAAAATTTCAAATTTAAGTTTCGTTTTAAAAATCAATATTCCTCCATTTATTTATATTTATCACATAGAAAAATCATTGCTATTTTTAAATAAATCACTTTAAAAATTCGATTTAAATCAATTTAATATTTTTACAATACTTAAATTATTTAAAAGTATTCAGAAAATACAGAAAAATAACCACGGGTCTGTATAATATTTTCTAGCCTAATTCAAGTGATACGGATACTATATCATTTCAATCCGTAATTTACAAAGAAAAATCCGGGTTTTATCATTTCAAACCCGCAATCCCAAGTAAATAAAATTTAATTGAAAATCGCTCAGGCCTATCATTTCAGCCCATAACGACCTTCCCTTATTCTAAAGTCCGTTCGGGTATGTATCATTTCAACCCATAGTGATTCTATTCTACAGGGAACTTGCAGTGTGATTTAACAGAATAGAATAACAGTAAAATAAGAACAGAACATAACAGATGATACGATATGCAGTTTTAACAATTAACATCAACTATAAATAAATCACAGGTAGTTATAACATCATTTATTTGTTTATTTATTTCTACACATTCAGTTGCGGTCGTTTCACAATCATATAAGTATGGATATTCGTGTGAGATTTACTCACCTCTACGGATCTGGAGATTCGATTCAGAATGAGAAATACGATGTCAATCGAAAGCACGCGGATAGCACGATCAGTCGTTAGCGGATGCGCCAACTAGATTCAAATCAACAGCACAATAAATGATCGAGTCTAAGATTGCATGAATAATGAATTTCAAATAAAGCAAACAAAGGAAAAAGAAACAAGTTGACAATTGAAAGCAATAGCACGACCACTTTTAAAAATCGATTATAACTTTAAAATTTTCAAAGTGATAAAACAAATCTTTTTTTCAAAGGTCAAAGGCACGGTATAACTAAGATTCAAAACAAACAAAACAGAGGTGACAACATACACTAGTACATTTAAATTTAAACAAATGCTAGTAGAAAAATAGGCTCGGTTACCAACTAAAACTAAAGCAAAAGTACATATTCGTTTTCAAAACAAAAGTTAGAGGCAACACATATTTAAACTTCAAAACAAAAGCTCTGGAAACCATGCTACTCAATACCAGGTGACTAACAAAATGAATTTTTTTTTATTTTCAAACAAGGTAAAGGCAAAACTAAAACTAAGCTCAATCTGGAAAATCCAACACGTGAAAATGCAAAAAAATGACCCAACAGAACTTTACACTGCTCTAGTCCAAAACAAACGGTCTGACCTTGGTTGGTCTCGGCATGGATTTGGGGTGTGACGGGTCTGGTCTCGGCCTGGGGTAGGGGTGTGGTTGGTGATGGGTGGGTCAGGGTTGCTGGCACAGTCTAGTGGTGGCTGAGGTAGATGGTCCCGCATGGAGTTCAGGCGGTTCTTGGTGGGGTTGGACATGTCACGCCCTGGGTGGAGGAGCTGGAAAGTGGCAAATGGTAGGGGCTCGGCTGGGTTGGGTCTCGTATGGTGGAGACGTGGCTGTCATTGGGACGTGGGTGTGGCGACAGATCTAGGGATGTCAGGGGTATAGCGTGGAGACAGTGGGTTCGTGGAGTTGGGCAAGTCACGGTCTGGAGTTTCGCGTGGGGTGGTGGAGTTAGTGGCAGACAGGGTTGGGTTCGGTGGTGGCTTTGGCATACGCGGTGGTGGGCTGGATGAAGGTGGTGACAAGGCGAACTGGGTTTGTCTTGGTGGATGAGCGAAGGCGTGGGACTGGCGGTTGGTTTCGTGGTGGTTACTGGTGTGTGTAGGGTCAGGCGAAGGGTTTGGGTCGGCGATGGCAGTGGTTCGCCTGGGTGGTAGGCTGGAGACGTGGTGGGTTGGATCACGTATGGGGAAGGGTGGAGCATGGAGGAACGGTGTGGGTTGGGGAACATGATGGCGCATGGATGGTCAAAACACGAAACAGCAACTTGATAAAACAAAGTACAGCAAAGATAAAAGGCAAGGTACAACGAAAATTTGGAGATGAAAGAGGCACGTGTCCATTACCTTATCAAAGCTCACGAGATTTCCCAAAGATTTGCAGAATAGAATAATTTTCTTACTTCTGAACGAAAAGGAAAAGGACAGGCTGCTTAAATTTTTTTGAGAGAAGGCGAACAGTAAAGCTTTAATCAGTTAGAGGAATTTAGGCAAAATAAATGTTGAACGAAACGTAAGGGAGATAAAGGGGTAAGTGGACTATTTCTCACGTGCAATTCAATGCAAGATTTGACAATTTCAAACTGAAATATACAGCAGAAATAAATGGACAATGGAACAATGCACGTACAGTGTAACGCCCGAAGTAACGTACAATTTGTTACCTGTTTCTTTTATTTAATAAATTTAAAAATGTTAACGGTTTCTTAAATATAACGTATCTTTTTAAACCAAATTTAAAATAGCTATTATCATCATTAATAAAATTTGATTCTAATGTAAAGTTAAGAACGGACAAACTGTAACAAAATGTAACGCTTTAAAAATTCTTTCGTTTTATACAAATTACTACACTTTATATTTAAATTAATATTTCAAAATGTTTTGTTTTTAATTAAAATTTCGTTTTAAAATATCGGGCTGTTACACTCTCCCCCACTCAAAGCTTTTCGTCCTCGAAAAGGAACGAAGAAGGAAAACAAAGAAAGATAAGACAGAATAGCAAAAGTACCTGAAATAAACAATTCCCGATTCGAAGCATGAATGCTCTCCTCCATCTCCCAGGTGCAATCCCGTTCATCAGTGCTCCACTGCACTTTGACCAGGTTGACAGATTTTCTTCTTAGCTGCTTCGTACCTCGATCGACGATACGAAGTGGCTTCCTCTCAACAGTCAGATTTGGCTCGATATCCAAACTATCAAGAGCAGAAGGCTGAATAATAAGAGATGGATCATGCAGATAGCGACGAAGATGAGATACATGAAAGACGTTGTGTATTCCAGAAAATTTCTCGGGTAAATCCAGACGATAAGCAAGAGAGCCAATTCTTTCCAAAATGCGGAAAGGACTAACGAATCTAGGAGATAGCTTTCCTCTACGTCCAAAACGAATAACATTCCTTAAGGGAGAGACCTTAAGGAAAACCAAATCACCAACAGCAAACTCTAAACTCCGTCTTCGACGATCGGCGTACTTCTTCTGTCTATCCTGAGCAATCCTCATCTTCCTCTTAATCTCTTCAACTCTCTCTGAAGCTTCCAAAACCATCTCAGGACCAAGAACCAAACGATTACCGGATTCAATCCAACAAGAAGGAGATCTACAAGGTCGTCCGTAAAGAGCAGAAAATGGAGAAGTCTCAATACTGGCCTGATAACTATTGTTATAAGTGAATTCGACAAGATGGAGATGATCTTCCCAAGATCCTCCATAATCAAGCACACAAGCACGAAGAAGATCTTCTAAAATCTGATTCACCCTTTCCGTTTGACCGTCGGTCTGTGGATGGTAAGCAGTGCTCAGATTTAGATGAGTACCCAAAGAATCCTGAAAGGCTTTCCAAAACCTACTAGTAAAGATAGGATCACGATCACAAACGATACTGAGAGGAACACCGTGGAGACGAACAATCTCCCTCATGTAAATCTCAGACAAACTAGAAGCTGAACGGGTAGACTTGACCGGAATGAAATGAGCTGATTTGGTCAATCTATCAACAATAACCCATATACTCTCGTTACCCTTTCTAGTCCTCGGTAAACCATCAATGAAATCCATAGAAACTTGTTCCCACTTCCAATTGGGAATCTCAAGAGGCTGCAATAACCCAGGGGTCTTCTGATGATCTGCCTTGACTTGCTGACAAGTCGCACACCTATTGACGAAAATGGAAATATCTCGCTTTGTACCTTTCCACCAATATAACTTCTTCATATCCTGATACATCTTGGTCACGCCTAGATGAATAGAGAGTCTGGACTGATGATTCTCCCGAAGTAACTCCTGTCTCAATCCATCAACATTCAGGACACAAATCCTATTATTGATCCTCAATACACCCTTATCGTCAATCTGACTCCATTACCATCAAGCCTACTACCTCCCACTCTACTTCGAACATTCTCCTTAATCAATCTAAGCATCTGATCTTCATCCTGTCTAGCCATAATACGATGCACAAGAGGTGAAGAAACAACAATCTGACACAACAAAGCTTTCTTCCTACTCAAAGCATCTGCCACTACATTAGCCTTTCCCGGTGTATAGTTGATGTCGAGGTCATAAGAAGCAAGGAACTCTAACCATCTAACTTGTCTCTGATTCAAATCCTTCTGAGAGAAAATATACCTCAAAGACTGATGATCTGTGAAAAGCTTGAACTTGGTACCCAACAGATGATGTCTCCAAAGCTTCAAAGCAAAAACAACTGCAAGCAACTCTAGATCATGGGCAGCATAATTTACTTCATGAGTCTTCAACTGTCTACTAGCATAAGCAATCACTCTACCATCCTGCATCAGAACAGCTCCCAAACCTTCTCGACAAGCATCAGTGTATACTGTTAATCCCTCATCTCCATTTGGAACGGTAAGAACAGGTGCGGAAGTAAGCTTGTCTTTTAACTCATTGAACGCGGCTTCACACTTACTACTCCAAATAAACTTAGCATTCTTCCGAGTTAAAGCAGTGAGAGGTGCAGCAATCCGAGCGAAATTCTCAATGAATCTCCGGTAATAACCGGCGAGGCCCAGAAAACTACGGATATCAGTAGGAGTCTTAGGAGTTTCCCAATCCTGTACAGAATAGGGAAAAAGAAGGATAAAAGGAAAGATAGAATAAATTAAAATGAACAATGAAAGAGAAGGAAAGAAAGACTTACATTGATCGCAGCGATCTTGACTGGATCAACGGAAACTCCACTACTAGAAACAATATGTCCGAGAAATCGGACTTCATCCTTCCAGAAATGGCATTTGGAAAATTTAGCTTTTAACTGATGCTTTCGAAGAGTCTCAAGAACAGATTTCAAATGTGACTCATGTTCTTCTTCAGACTTGGAGAAAATGAGGATATCATCCGTAAAGACTAGAACAAATTTATTAAGCACATCACGGAAAACACGATTCATCAAGTCAACAAAGAAAGCGGGAGCATTAGTCAAACCAAAAGGCATGACTAACCATTCGAAGAATCCATTCTCAGTACGGAAAGCAGTCTCAGGAATACTTTCCTCGGCAACTCTGAGCTGGTGAAAACCTGTGGCAAGATCAAGCTGAGAGAAAACAGTAGCACCATAAAGCTGATCAAACATGTCATTGATACGAGGCATTGGATATCTATTTTTCATAGTGAGTTTGTTCAACTCCCTATAATCAACACACATCCGAAGAGAACCATCGGACTTGGTGACGAAAACCACCGCGGCTCCCCATTCAGAAAAACTAGGTCTGATCAGACCCTTGGAAGATAGGTCTTCAATTTGTTTCCTTAACTCAACCTTCTCGCGGGGTGCCATTCTTCTAGGAGGAAGAACTATAGGTCGAGCTCCAGGAATGAGATCAATGCGGAAATAAATTTCCCGCTTGGGGGGTAAAGCAGTAACTTCACCAAATACATCCGGGTAGTGATTAACTACACGGGTCGACTGAAGATCATCAATAGAAGCATCTAGAGAAAAGATAAAGCTACCAGCATAATCATGAGGCATACGGCCCTGAATAACCAAAGAATTTCCTCGATCATCCTTAAGAGAAACAATTCAGGATTTACACGAGATACGGGCATCGTGTCCATCAAGCCAATCACTTCCAAGCAACAAATCAAAAGCATTGAAACCAAGGATATAGAAATCGCCACTAAAACTATGATCGGAATGGAGGAGTTTCACATGTTTACAAATCTTATTAAGATTTGCGGGGCCACCAATAGGATTAGAAACACAAAGAGGAACAGAAGCATACTCAGGAGAAAGGAGATGTTCAAACTTATTACACAGGTCATCAGAAATAAAACTATGCGAAGCCCCAGTATCAAATAAAACACGAACTGGATGATGAAATAAAGTAAAGGTGCCTTGAAGAGTACCTTGACCATCGCTAGGAGCAGGAGCAGGTGCAGGAGCAGGTGATGAAGCATATGTGACAGCAAATACGCCAGATGGCCTTCCCTTCTGATATAAAGGACAGTCCTTCTTAAAATGACCCGGCTGAAGACAAACATGACAAAGATCATTCCTAGTAACCTGGGGTGGAGGAACAGCAGCAACAGACGGATTAGGGCAACTATTGGCATAGTGTCCCTTTTGGTCACATTTGAAGCAAGTAACGGAGGAAAGATCAATAGGATGTCTCTGAGAAGGAGCAGATGCCGAAGATCCCAAGCCCGCATGTTTGATCCAATTTTTCTTCTGTTGGTGGAAGTTGGGCTTTCTCTTCTTGGAATTTGCAGAGGAAGATTGTGAGACATGAGTACCAGAAGCAGCAGGACCCTTGGAGGTAGGGTTCTCATAGCGAATAGCCATATCCATGAGCTCAGTAAATGTGCCATGAACATGGGAAATAAGGCGATCGTAGAACTCTGGGCGAGCTCCAGAAATGAACTTCTCGTTCTTCTTTAGCTGGGTGTCGATAAGACCAGGACCAAATTTTGAAAGTTCATTGAACTTCCGTTCATACTCTGAAAAAGACATGGTACCCTGCTTGAGGTCCATGAATTCACGGTAAAGCTGAGATTTTCCGGCTTCGGGCATCCATTTTGTCACAAAAGCCTCCCTGAAAGAAGATACAAATCGAACTTAAGATAGATTCGAAAAGAAAGGAAATGGGGAAAAATTCAAGTTAACACAAAGGATACCTGAACTGCTCCCACGAAAGATCACCTTCGTTAGTGCGAGTCGTAACAGACTCCCACCAATCTAGGGCTGACTCTTGCAGCTGCTATGCTGCTAACTGACGCTTCTGGGCATCAGTGATCTCTAAACCAGTAAAGATTCTTTCCAAACTTCTTAGCCATTGCTGGGCTTCGATGATACTTTCTGAACCGGTGAACTTAGTGCCACCGAGCTGAGAGAATTCTTTGCAAAGAACTGTGAACTTAACGGGTGCAACAGGTGGAGGAACTGGGGCAATACCACGACCCCTACCTCTAGCATTTCCACGATTCATCCTGGAAATATCAAGAATAAATTTAGGACAAGGTACAGAGAAGACAAAGATAAGTTAAGATAAAATACGATAAGGTCACTTGGGTGAATATCCTAATAACACAATTCCTAACAAGGTAGATACAGAAAGAAGGAAGTTTAGAAAATTTCTTCTTAAAACAAGAAAACTTTATATCAAAATAATCTTTGAAAAATCATTTGAAAAATCATTTAAAATCATTTTATACTTTGAAAATACGTTCACTCACAAGGAAATGATTCTAAGTTTGATTTCACTCATTCTAGGATATTTCTACCCTATCTCTAATGAGTTTTTGCTCCATAGGCTAAGGTTTGCCTAAACCAAAGCTCTGATACAAAATGTAACGACCCACTATTTTGGACCATTCAAATCGACAATAATCCACACATGTCAGACTTGAATAATGCAAAATAACAAATTGTAATAAAATTTGGAGCAAATAAATCATTCACAGAATCACAAACACAGAAATATCAGAATAACTCACAGCGGAATTTAAAAATAACAATAGTGGTTCATGAAGCCACTAAAATACATAGTCTCAAATCAAATACAAAATACATAGTCTGAAACCCAATACAGTTCTGAAACAAGTACAATAGAAATCCCAAATACACAAGTCTCTAAAACAAAAGATGAAATAAGACAACTGAAACTGAAATAGGAAGATAACTAGATAAGCAGAATCTCTAGTGATTCCGAGCTCCAGAAAGGTGAATCCAAAGCTGTGAATACTCAGGCTGACCCGAGCGTAAAATAAAACATAACACCCGAGTCAGGATATACATACTTATACAATGTAAACCAACTCAAATGAACTGTAATAAAGGTACAAGTAACTTAGAAGATGCTTGGGACCGCCCATCCTCTAAGGATCCGTTAAACTATCTACTATGTAGTAATATTCGCTATTATAATAGTGTCTACATAAGTAAAGTATAATCATATCGGAAAATAGCGTTAAGAGGATGGAGAACCTTAACGCGGTCGAATCTTAAAATCATAATCGTAGTAAAGCTCGATATGGTAGGTGACACGGCACAACTAGGCAATGCCAGGGTAGATATACCAATTACGCACACGGACTGATGGATACGCATAGTAGCCACTACCGTTCCACCTCGAACAACATTCCCAAATCGGAGGATGGCCATCTAGTCAAATCACAAGTAAGAGTATAATGTCGAAGAAATGTGTCCGAGAAGAGGTGCTACCTCACTGGTCCGAGATCGCTCCTGTTTTAGCCACCTTATGCCAACTCACGGGAGTTGGGTCCACGTAACAAACCTTAAGAACGTCGCCACCATCCTACTTCATTCTGGAATCTCCACCGCGTACACGGTTGTCAAAGTGGTTTTCGGTATCGACAGAGAGTATGTCCATATCTGATCCCGGTCACTTTGCCAACCAATCGTTATTATAACCCGTGGTTATAGATTTAAAACAATTTATCAAATATACTTCGAATTAATCATTTAAAAACAAAGACATTATTCTTTTAAATCAAATATTAAATTTCCAAAATCTAACCCTTTCGGAGTTCACTTATTCACTTAAAATAATAGCATTAAAATTTTCAGCTTCCATGGCATTTAAAAAGTACAGCGGTAAGTTATATTGGAAAACAATTTAATTCAACAAAACAACATTTATAACTGTTATAACAATTCAGTTTTTAACAAAAATCATATTTCAGTTCACTGCAGTCCTTAACAAGTGCTACAGTAACCCTTTTATTAGTTCAGGTTAAATTTTTAGTTTCTGTTACAACAGCACTTACCAAGTACTATCATAGCCTTAGTTCATTTTAGTCTTTCGGTTCATTTATACAATCCACAACGCTTAACAAGTGCTACGGATTCTACCTAGTTAAAACTTATAAAATCATACATTAAAAATGTTCATTCTCAATCCTTTAACAAATTTATTTAAAGAGAAATTTTACAAGAAAAATCAAAACTTACAAATTTGCTTATTACGTTTATTTCAACTTTTAAACTTAACTCCATTTTTTTCCAATTTAAAACTAAATTTCATTTCAATTAAATTAACTTAAGTTTCCATCTTCCTTTAAATCAAAATTTCAAATTTAAGTTTCGTTTTAAAAATCAATATTCCTCCATTTATTTATATTTATCACATAGAAAAATCATTGCTATTTTTAAATAAATCACTTTAAAAATTCGATTTAAATCAATTTAATATTTTTACAATACTTAAATTATTTAAAAGTATTCAGAAAATACAGAAAAATAACCACGGGTCTGTATAATATTTTCTAGCCTAATTCAAGTGATACGGATACTATATCATTTCAATCCGCAATTTACAAAGAAAAATCCGGGTTTTATCATTTCAAACCCGCAATCCCAAGTAAATAAAATTTAATTGAAAATCGCTCAGGCCTATCATTTCAGCCCATAACGACCTTCCCTTATTCTAAAGTCCGTTCGGGTATGTATCATTTCAACCCATAGTGATTCTATTCTACAGGGAACTTGCAGTGTGATTTAACAGAATAGAATAACAGTAAAATAAGAACAGAACATAACAGATGATACGATATGCAGTTTTAACAATTAACATCAACTATAAATAAATCATAGGTAGTTATAACATCATTTAATTGTTTATTTATTTCTACACATTCAGTTGCGGTCGTTTCACAGTCATATAAGTATGGATATTCGTGTGAGATTTACTCACCTCTGCGGATCTGGAGATTCGATTCAGAAAGAGAAATACGATGTCAATCGAAAGCACGCGGATAGCACGATCAGTCGTTAGCGGATGTGCCAACTAGATTCAAATCAACAGCACAATAAATGATCGAGTCTAAGATTGCATGAATAATGAATTTCAAATAAAGCAAACAAAGGAAAAAGAAACAAGTTGACAATTGAAAGCAATAGCACGACCACTTTTAAAAATCGATTATAACTTTAAAATTTTCAAAGTGACAAAACAAATCTTTTTTTCAAAGGTCAAAGGCACGGTATAATTAAGATTCAAAACAAACAAAACAGAGGTGACAACATACACTAGTACATTTAAATTTAAACAAATGCTAGTAGAAAAATAGGCTCGGTTACCAACTAAAACTAAAGCAAAAGGACATATTCGTTTTCAAAACAAAAGTTAGAGGCAGCACATATTTAAACTTCAAAACAAAAGCTCTGGAAACCATGCTACTCAATACCAGGTGACTAACAAAATGAATTTTTTTTTATTTTCAAACAAGGTAAATGCAAAACTAAAACTAAGCTCAATCTGGAAAATCCAACACGTGAAAATGCAAAAAAATGACCCAACAGAACTTTACACTGCTCTAGTCCAAAACAAACGGTCTGACCTTGGTTGGTCTCGGCATGGATTTGGGGTGTGACGGGTCTGGTCTCGGCCTGGGGTAGGGGTGTGGTTGGTGATGGGTGGGTCAGGGTTGCTGGCACAGTCTAGTGGTGGCTGAGGTAGATGGTCCCTCATGGAGTTCAGGGGGTTCTTGGTGGGGTTGGACAGGTCACGGCCTGGGTGGAGGAGCTGGAAAGTGGCGAATGGCAGGGGCTCGGCTGGGTTGGGTCTCGTATGGTGGAGACGTGGCTGTCATTGGGACGTGGGTATGGCGATAGATCTGGGGATGTCAGGGGTATAGCGTGGAGGCAGTGGGTTCGTGGAGTTGGGCAAGTCACGGTCTGGAGTTTCGCATGGGTGGTGGAGTTGGAGGCAGACAGGGTTGGGTTCGGTGGTGGCTTTGGCATACGTGGTGGTGGGCTGGATGAAGGTGGTGACGAGGAGAACTGGGTTTGTCTTGGTGGATGAGCGAAGGCGTGGGACTTGCGGTTGGTTTCGTGGTGGTTGCTGGTGTGTGTAGGGTCAGGCGAAGGGTTTGGGTCGGCGATGGCAGTGGTTCGCCTGGGTGGTAGGCTGGAGACGTGGTGGGTTGGATCACGTATGGGGAAGGGTGGAGCATGGAGGAACGGTGTGGGTTGGGGAACATGATGGCGCATGGATGGTCAAAACACGAAACAGCAACTTGATAAAACAAAGTACAGCAAAGATAAAAGGCAAGGTACAACGAAAATTTGGAGATGAAAGAGGCACGTGCCCATTACCTTATCAAAGCTCACGAGATTTCCCAAAGATTTGCAGAATAGAATAATTTTCTTACTTTTGAACGAAAAGGAAAAGGACAGGCTGCTTAAATTTTTTTGAGAGAAGGCGAACAGTAAAGCTTTAATCAGTTAGAGGAATTTAGGCAAAATAAATGTTGAACGAAACGTAAGGGAGATAAAGGGGTAAGTGGACTATTTCTCACGTGCAATTCAATGCAAGATTTGACAATTTCAAACTGAAATATACAGCAGAAATAAATGGACAATGGAACAATGCACGTACAGTGTAACGCCCGAAGTAACGTACAATTTGTTACCTGTTTCTTTTATTTAATAAATTTAAAAATGTTAACGGTTTCTTAAATATAACGTATCTTTTTAAACCAAATTTAAAATAGCTATTATTATCATTAATAAAATTTGATTCTAATGTAAAGTTAAGAACGGACAAAACGTAACGAAATGTAACGCTTTAAAAATTCTTTCGTTTTATACAAATTACTACACTTTATATTTAAATTTATATTTCAAAATGTTTTGTTTTTAATTAAAATTTCGTTTTAAAATATCGGGCTGTTTTCATCGCCCACACCAGCTCGCAAACTCCCGCTCCCCTATCGACTGAGGCTACACCACCCCATCAAACACTACACCTCAACCTCGACCTCACGAGCACCTACAACTGCCACTGACATCCTCCACCTAGTTAGCTCGATTCCTTGAACTGCTTGCAACCATGGCCGAGTGATATGAGGTATATACAAATTTGTATTATAAAATATATTTAGTTATGAAAAGTCTACTTAAGTTATTATATAAGTTTTATATAAGCAAATGGTTATGTTGGGTTTCCCATATAAAATTTATATTAATCATATATTATGTGATGATTTGGTTTTAAAGGGTATTATATCTAATGTATATAAGTGTATTATTTTGTAATGAATAAACATCTATTAGTATATATTATATATTGTATTTGTTATTTGTCTGTTGGTATCTGTTAGCATGCGTTATATATAAATATATATAAGTTTATATTTTGAAAGAAAATCATGTGTTGAATGTACATCATATATATATGAGAAGTATATTTATATAATATGTTAGTTTTATAATTTGTCAGTAAATATTATAGTTATAATATGTTGCTTATATACTCAGTTTATATAAATTTTATATGTTTTGCTTTTACAGATGAAATGAATTGTATATATTATACAGTCCTTGCCTATTTATTTCTAGCCATATATATAAGAGTTACAAGTTATACAAGTATATTTTTTGTAGTTTATCAGGTTGCATGCTTTTATTTAAATTTGTTTATAAAGTTTATATAGATTTTTATGTGTATATGTTCTGAGGGTACAAGTTTGTATAATTTGATATATATATACCTGGTTTTATTTACGTGTTAATTTATAGTATATATATGTTTTAAAAATATCAGTTTTGTCTTTATGGTTAGTGTATATATATTTGAGTTATATTTATAGTATGTGTATATATGTAAGTTTTCCTACTTTATTGAAACGTATATATGTATATATTTTAATCTGACAGCATATATATATATATATATATACATATTAAGTAGCTTATATAGTAGACAGATTTTATCTAAACATGTAGTGTTATATAAGAGTGTTGTTTAGCTACATGTTTTTTTTTATATAGATATATAAGGTTGCTTAGAATATAAGTTATATAATAGACTAGTGTACATATATGTTTCGATTTTTAAATTTTTGATGTCTTAAATTTGGAAATATTTTTTTTAATATAATATATGGATTTTTATGTTATATATTTTATTATTGATTTTATTATATTTGATATGGATTTTGATTAATTATATGTATATATAGATTTAAAATGTGTTTGAATTTAGAATTTGATTTATAGTTATATATATAGTTATAAGAAAGATCTCTTATACCATTGATCTTTGTCAATCCAGTTTGATTTGATTCGTCAATTCCGAGCTATTAGCTGTCTATCAAATTCGTGCCCATCTTGCTTTGCTTTGGAATTTGTGCCTGGATTAGTAGCTCAGTTCTGTATTTTATCTCTTGCCTCGAAAGGTGAGCAATCACTCACGATTAATGTTATTATATTTATTAAATTTGATTTCAATTGAAACGTCAATTGAAATATGCTGCTATTAGTAATATACATTGTTATTGTAACGACCGTGATTTTCGAGTTACGGTCGGAGTAAATATTTTAAATATAAATTTTTAAAATTAAAATTTGAAAAGAAAAATATGGATGCAAATTCAAATACAAAGTTGAGATAATTTTCGACTTGCCGTTCCTTTATCAGAGATCCTATTCTCGCATAAGGAGGTAAGTATATTGGATAAAAAATTTGTACGTTGTTTGTCACATACCGAAATTTTCGACTTTCGAAAATTCGACATCGATACTCACTTTATCGACTGCCGAGAAATCGAACGCCGGAAACTCCAATAGTGAGGGTTTTAGAAAGAAGAAGTAGAAGAAAAAGAGAAGAAGAAGAAAGAAAGCAGAGAAGAAGAACAACAGAACAACATCAGAATCTCACATATCGCAGCGGAATAATATACAATAGATAATTACTAGTCTTTTAAAACAAAGAACTATATCAGTTTATACATACATCAATCATCAGAGTCAATATACAACAATGGACAGTTATATAACTTGTCCTCATACAGAATACACAGCGGAATAAATACTATCAGATACAAATACTACGTCTCGCCATCCAGCTTGCTTCCAAAGCTCCAGAATATCCAGACTATCCTGATAACATAACTCTAGGCTGCCCGTGTGGAAAATTTGTGGGCACCCAGAGTTTAGAAGGGAACAATAAACTCCGAGTCAGTCATGGTGACTGGTGTGAGATCGTAAAACAGTTATATCTTTAAAAACAACAAGGGAATATTTTTAAAGTAAATTCGCAATGCTTTTGGAAAATGAAACTACCATAAGACCTCCCACCACACACACAATGCAAACGCAGACTTGGAGGAGATTTCTTCTTATGATAGTCAAAGATGCTTACTACGCAAAAATCAAATTCTTTTTGATATTATTATTAGTACATAGTGGAAAACATTTCGAAAGTAGAATATAAATCTTAGCCAGCATAGGTACCATTATATTATGCCTGCTATAGCTGCCTCCTGAGGAGACAGGTTATACAATTGAAATCGTAACGGCTCGTATTGTTTCTTTGGATTTCCAACAAATGGTCAGGCTAAGGAACTTCCTATCCACGATGGGTACGTCCCTGGAATAGACGACCCGAGAACCTAACCGGATCTCTGCCAACACAAGGCCGGGTTACCTCTGCAAAAATAGGTAACTACTGACACGCGTATGCCATCCCCCGATCGTCACCGATCTTCCCGAGGATCCCCGATTCGCAACAACCACAAAGAAATAAATTTTTGCAGCAACCACAGAGGTTAAGTATCTGGGCTCCATACCATGATACCACCTTTATCCAGAAGGAATGACATACACTAAGGGGCGCTACTCCCTAGAACCTTGCCGCATCCTTCCTGTTTCGACCATTTCCGGGGTGTGAGGCTCGACGAAGTCTCGTCCACAAAGTTACGCTTTCTCAAAAAGCCCTACTTCAGGTCAAACAAAATGATCAACCTATGATCACAAATATATAAGATCAAACAAATGATCATATCACAAATGATCAAACACTGATCATTTCACAGCAACACTTAGTATGCCACGTTACCAAATTGGGATATATTGCTGATAAATTTCAACTACATAACCTCTGAGCTCGTACGTCTCAGAGAAGGGTGTTAAGCTAAGAGAATAAATTCTCCGCCACCAACAGAAATGTATTTGAAAGAAATCAGCTTTATATCTCAAATTGTAACGTCAGACATACAATCCATACAAGTCTGTTCCGGGATCGAACAGAACCGAAGGCACTTCTCACGAAGCCCTTGCATTTCCGGATAATTTTCAATCACGTCAGGACTTCCCGTCACTAAGGGTGATAAAACCTCTAAATTGAAGATCAGTCGATGTAGAGTAACTCGACGGTAATCCTTCCGTTTTCAAAAATATCCGGTCTTCAACACCGGTCTTCGAATGCGATTCAAAACGACGTATCACATATTCGGAATGGGTTATACAACCCCATGGTCCTTTCCCGGCTAACCCGAATAGTGAGCGCTTATTCAAAAATAAGTGTGGCATTCAAATTCATCCAATTCACAACAGATACCTATCTAAAGGTAATTATTGATAGTCGGTTATTTAACTATCAATAAAGATGCGCAACATCATCAGATTCCAAATAATTTCCCAAATTATTTCATCTTCAAAAAATATCTTTACTAGATATATAATTTCCACACTTCAAAAATAAATCAATATTTATTTTTAAATAACTTCCCTTTCTTTTATAAATTCCATAGTGAATTTATATTTTCAAAGTATCTACTGATATACGATTTTCAATCATTTTCAAATATTCATTTTCGATTTATCTTTAAGAAGATAAAATCTCAAAACGTTTCGTTTCATTTTGGAAAACATTCCATACTTATTTAATAATAAGGGTTTCACAAATCTTTTATTTTCAACATTAGAAAATATTCGATATACTTAAATCAATATTAAGTATATATTTCGTTCTTTAAGGAAATCATTTACTATATCAACATTTGTTTGAGTCAAAACGAATGTTACGTAAAACATCGTTACGACGACTCAAAATCACTAGTATAGGGATTCGAAATTTAGATAGATATATAAATCCCAATACTATATAAAACATTTCCTTTCGGAAATCATTTACTATAACAACAGTGTTATAGTCCACCATTTCCTTATTTTTCGAAAACGTCTATTTCAACAATAAATGTTGAAATCTATGATTTCGATAGTTCACACGTTTTAAAACATCTTTTAAAACAATTAACTTCATTTCATAATATCGCTTTCCCAAAACCCTATCCATTTTATTTAAAAAAAAAAATATTCACTGTCCAAAATCGTGAATATACTTCACTAACCACATTTCAGTCCTTTCTACACATTTTATTCAATAGAGATTCGCTATCCAAAATCGCGAATATATCTTCTTTAGAAATCTTCTATATTAAATTTATCCAATTCAATCTATTTCGAATTTATAAACACAGTTATAAATTCTATTTCTATTTTAATAACAATCTCGACTTATAAATCTTCTTTTTATCAACTTCTATATTTTTACTTATCAAAATAAGTGATTTCGGATTTATAAACAACTTTTATAAATTCCAATTCTATTTATAAAAACTTCAATCCCAAATAAATTTCGATATTGATTTCAAAATTTATTTTCAACTTTAAATAAAATTTCCATACTGATTTCTCAAAAGTTCCTTTCCAAATATTAAATCAATTACAGATTGATTTCTAATTTTATTTATCCCTACTAAAATAAATTCCTTATTTTCCTTCAAATTATTCAATATCCTGTTTTTAAAAGGATTCTTTAAATTGAAATCATTTTACATTGATTTCCCAAATCGTTTCAATTTACCAATTAAATTTCTAATTGGATTTCCAACTTATCTCCTTTTAAATAAATTCCTTTTTAAGAAGATAAATTTCAATTGTTTCTTTCAATCTATTTAAAAATCCAGATTTTAAATTAATTTCCTCAATTTAAAATCACTATTATACGAAATTCATTTATTTAACATTTTCACTTTATTCTGGAAATAAATTCGATAAGATTTTAAAAATTAACTTTTTATACTTTAAAAATTCCTTTCTTCAAAATTTCTTCAATTTCAAAAATTGATTCACTTAGAAATTTTCTACTTGGATTTCAAAAATTCAATTTCGTTTATCTTTGGAATCCAATGATGTCAAACATCCATTCAGCTAAATTTTAGCTTTTCAAACAATTTCCAGATATCAATTCAATAACATCAACAATCATTCACAGATTATCACATCACAGTAGAAATAAATTCAATCAATGTGAGGGGTCCAGTTGGATCCCTCCAACCTGTTTCCCTGCATCCAAAGACGTTAGCACAATACCAATTCCGCTCCAGTACGGAATTATCGCGGTATATGGGTTTTATAAAAATCCGCTTACTAACGGCGCAATAGGGTCTCATCCGCTATACGAGGCGGGAAATCATCAATCCAATATATACATATGCCAATATGTATATATTGCTATATATAGATATATCCTATAATATCTAATATCACATCAAATAGCAATCAATCAAATCAATAACTGCAAAAATTCCACATTCAATTTGAGTGAGAAAAATCTCACCTTTGCTTTTAATTTGCCATCCATTTCCATTCCAGTCTGTTTTCTCGATTTATAAACCTAGTATAGACAATTTTATACAATCGATTAATATTCGAAATAAATCGAAAAGTTAAATCTGCCATTTTAAAATTTTAATTTAACTAAGATTTTCAGTTAAACTAATAATTTAATTTTATCGAATGATTTATTTTAAACAAATTTTCTATTAACTACAAACTTGAGTGTTAATTAACTTTATACTTAACTCAAATTAATTGTTTAATTAAAACAATTAAGGGTTTAAGAACATTGTTAAGCTTTAAAAATAATTTAAAACTTGAATTAAGTCTTAACTTAACTGTTAAACATCTTCTAAGTTTTCATTTGTATTTGTTTATAAACAAAATTCTTGCTACCAGGTTTTACAAGCCTGGAACAAACACCGACCAACTCAACCAAAATTACTTCGAGTCGCATACCCCTTTGCCTCGAGTCGAGCATACGAATAACCCGAGAACCATCCCATGATTTTACTCGAGTAATACTTCGAGTTGCACGCTAGTTTCCCCGAGTCTCTCCCCTGTCATTCATGCAACCTCCTCCTCCTTCTTCTTTCCTACTTTATAACCATCACCGATACAACTGACATCGCGTGTACGTGCACAGGCGATTGGATGGTCGCTGACCATCACCGAGACTCCCCGCACGCCAACCACCAACCCAGCAACCATCCACAGCCATCCAAACACCCTAACATGTCTCGAATCAAAATAGAACCATTCACTCCAAAAAAAAAACTGGAACCCACTGTTTTACTAAATCCACCTCGACCCCGCGACGCCGTCCACCTGACATCGCGCCACCGCGTCCCTACCATCTTCGGTCATCCACGAAGCTGTTCCCCCAGACCTCGTCCAACTCGATGCACTGACTAGTGTGTACGAACCCAAAATCCAAACACCATTTTTTACAGTCCTTAAACCCTAGTTTTACTTCGTTCTCCCATCTCTTACAATAGAAATTTTTCTCTACATTTTTCCTGAGATCGTTGATGGCCATACTTGCCTCAAGCAAGATTTAAACATTCGAAATTAGTACGATCATCAGAAATTGATAGAATTGCATATTTTGTTCAAATATAAACTGTACTTGAAATACTTAATTAAAAATCATTGTATTAAGTTTAAAAATCCTATCCTTAGCCGTTTATTCAAGTTATGTAGACAAATCAATAGGTTAAAATACTCCAAAAATTCATATGATTTCCTTTTTACTGTAAATTTGAATTTACAGGATCAAGTTCTTTCTCTTTCAAGCAAGAATTTTTTTTCTTTCTTTCTGGACTATGGTTTAAGTTTAAACAACTGTTTTTTTTTGTTCAAAAATCTCAAGTTTAAAAGGTTCTACATGAAGATGTATTAATTTTCTTCAATTACTTTACTCTGTAACCAAAGTTTCAGAAGAACAATCATTTAAAGATACCCAAAAACTCATCATACATACATAACCAATTTTGATTTCCAATATGCAGCAAGCTCAAGATTTGATAAACCAGATATTTAGATTTAAGAGAAAATAGGTTTGCTCACTTTTGTTTTGAGAAGAGGGACAGAGCACATTTTCAAACAGCTTTTTAAACTTTTTAAAACTGGACTTGTTTTTGCTTTGAATTTTCCTTCAAATCAACTTGCTTGATTCTCTGGTTTTTGTTGATCATTTTATTTGAATTGATGTAGTTGCTGTTGTTTTTCAGGTTGCATTGATCTTGATTTTTGTTTTTAAGTTGAAGTTGTGCTGAAGTTCTAGATAACATATACTTTAGATTTTCTTAGTTTTAAATGGATGAACGAATTGATATATAGGAAGAGTGTAGGTAATGTGTTATCTGGTATTACATGTTTGAACAGGGTATTGTTACCTTTTCTTTGTACTAAAGTTATGGCATTCATTAATTGCTAGAGCATGTTGCATTAAATGCTTTGCTGGTTTGATGCATTTTGAGTTGACCTTGGTTTGTTGTTAGAGATGTTTGCATGAATACTTTATCTGGTCACATACTTTTTCTTATCTTTTGTTGGCTGAAAATTTGTTTAGACAATATCAGGTACAAGTATTTTATTTGCTATGCTTTTGTTTACAGCCTAGATGCTTGTCTTCATTTGTTTATTTACTTACTCTACAGACTGCCTATTCTATTTGCCTACTTTTCTTTAGCTCGGCTGAGATGTTTTTGTTTGTTATTTTATAAGTGTTCATATGTGAATGTATTTTATTTCTATGCTTATTTTTCTTTGTATTCTTTTACTTGCCTATATGTTGTACAGATAGTTTCAAAGTTATAAGATTTCACTTAATGTATTTTATTTTACTTTTATTATTTTCCAATTTTATTATGTTGTTTGAATCCTAATTAAATCAATTTATTTATTTATTTATTTATTTTATACTTGTGTCCAAAGTATATATATTTCCATTTTTAATTCATTTATTTCAACAATTTAAATTCAAATCAAATATATATATATATATACATATATATTATTTCAAATCTACTCATATATTCTTAAATACATATATATATATAGTTACATATATACAATATTTACAATATTATTAAATTTAAATGATTTATACAAGATTTATTTTAGGTGATCGGGGAAACTCGCTCCCATTTATAATATATTTTACAAATTTTTATTCAAAAATTCATTTAATTATCAATTTAATTTAAATTAAAATTTAGGGTCGTTATAAACTTCCCCCTTAAAAGAATTTCGTCCTCGAAATTCGCAGGCACGAAACAACACAGAGATAGACAGATTCGATCTCCTATAATTCCTCAAACTTATGATATGAATTTTATTTTCAAATATCTTTCGGGAATTTCATTACGAATTATAAATCACATTTACAATTTTACATTAACAAACCCCATTCGTATATGAATTTATTGCCTTATCTTTCAATTCACATTTATAAATCTCATTTGTTAAATGAATTTATCTCCAATCTTTGGTTATACATTTTATCTCTTATTCAATTTCAATATAATAAGGATAATATTTCAATGTTATTACTTCCTAACAACCAAGCATTCATATACTATAATAATTCATAGAAAATGATTTCTTTTCTATACAAAAATAGTTTTGGGCAAAATTATTTCATTTACCCTATTTTAAAATCAATACTGTGTCGGTTTATCTTGTTTAGAGTTTAGAAATCCCTATCGATTACAGTTAGCTAGACTGTTCCGACCAGAATCTATAAACAATCAACCGATAAGTCAACGCAATACAAAACAATTTCATATTCACTAACAAATACGCACTCGTATCTATTATTACACTCAACTCATTCTAGAGTACTGCTGATTCTATCTCTAATGAGTAACACCCAACAGAGCAGGGTTGTCGCTTAACCATATGCTCTGATACCACTTTGTCACATACCGAAATTTTCGACTTTCGAAAATTCGACATCGATACTCACTTTATCAACTGCCGAGAAATCGAACGCCGGAAACTCCAATAGTGAGGGTTTTAGAAAGAAGAAGTAGAAGAAAAAGAGAAGAAGAAGAAAGAAAGCAGAGAAGAAGAACAACAGAACAACATCAGAATCTCACATATCGCAGCGGAATAATATACAATAGATAATTACTAGTCTTTTAAAACAAAGAACTATATCAGTTTATATATACATCAATCATCAGAGTCAATATACAACAATGGACAGTTATATAACTTGTCCTCATACAGAATACACAGCGGAATAAATACTATCAGATACAAATACTACGTCTCGCCATCCAGCTTGCTTCCAAAGCTCCAGAATATCCAGACTATCCTGATAACATAACTCTAGGCTGCCCGTGTGGAAAATTTGTGGGCACCCAGAGTTTAGAAGGGAACAATAAACTCCGAGTCAGTCATGGTGACTGGTGTGAGATCGTAAAACAGTTATATCTTTAAAAACAATAAGGGAATATTTTTAAAGTAAATTCGCAATGCTTTTGGAAAATGAAACTACCATAAGACCTCCCACCACACACACAATGCAAACGCAGACTTGGAGGAGATTTCTTCTTATGATAGTCAAAGATGCTTACTACGCAAAAATCAAATTCTTTTTTATATTATTATTAGTGCATAGTGGAAAACATTTCGAAAGTAGAATATAAATCTTAGCCAGCATAGGTACCATTATATTATGCCTGCTATAGCTGCCTCCTGAGGAGACAGGTTATACAATTGAAATCGTAAAGGCTCGTATTGTTTCTTTGGATTTCCAACAAATGGTCAGGCTAAGGAACTTCCTATCCACGATGGGTACGTCCCTGGAATAGACGACCCGAGAACCTAACCGGATCTCTGCCAACACAAGGCCGGGTTACCTCTGCAAAAATAGGTAACTACTGACACGCGTATGCCATCCCCGGATCGTCACCGATCTTCCCGAGGATCCCCGATTCGCAACAACCACAAAGAAATAAATTTTTGCAGCAACCACAGAGGTTAAGTATTTGGGCTCCATACCATGATACCACCTTTATCCAGAAGGAATGACATACACTAAGGGGCGCTACTCCCTAGAACCTTGCCGCATCCTTCCTGTTTCGACCATTTCCGGGGTGTGAGGCTCGACGAAGTCTCGTCCACAAAGCTACGCTTTCTCAAAAAGCCCTGCTTCGGGTCAAACAAAATGATCAACCTATGATCACAAAGATATAAGATCAAACAAATGATCATATCACAAATGATCAAACACTGATCATTTCACAGCAACACTTAGTATGCCACGTTACCAAATTGGGATATATTGCTGATAAATTTCAACTACATAACCTCTGAGCTCGTACGTCTCAGAGATGGGTGTTAAGCTAAGAGAATAAATTCTCCGCCACCAACAGAAATGTATTTGAAAGAAATCAGCTTTATATCTCAAATTGTAACGTCAGACATACAATCCATACAAGTCTGTTCCGGGATCGAACAGAACCGAAGGCACTTCTCACGAAGCCCTTGCATTTCCGGATAATTTTCAATCACGTCAGGACTTCCCGTCACTAAGGGTGATAAAACCTCTAAATCGAAGATCAATCGATGTAGAGTAACTCGACGGTAATCCTTCCGTTTTCAAAAATATCCGGTCTTCAACACCGGTCTTCGAATGCGATTCAAAACGACGTATCACACATTCGGAATGGGTTATACGACCCCATGATCCTTTCCTGGCTAACCCGAATAGTGAGCGCTTATTCAAAAATAAGTGTGGCATTCAAATTCATCCAATTCACAACAGATACCTATCTAAAGGTAATTATTGATAGTCGGTTATTTAACTATCAATAAAGATGCGCAACATCATCAGATTCCAAATAATTTCCCAAATTATTTCATCTTCAAAAAATATCTTTACTAGATATATAATTTCCACAATTCAAAAATAAATCAATATTTATTTTTAAATAACTTCCCTTTCTTTTATAAATTCCATAGTGAATTTATATTTTCAAAATATCTACTGATATACGATTTTCAATCGTTTTCAAATATTCATTTTCGATTTATCTTTAAGAAGATAAAATCTCAAAACGTTTCGTTTCATTTTGGAAAACATTCCATACTTATTTAATAATAAGGGTTTCACAAATCTTTTATTTTCAACATTTGAAAATATTCGATATACTTAAATCAATATTAAGTATATATTTCGTTCTTTAAGGAAATCATTTACTATATCAACATTTGTTTGAGTCAAAACGAATGTTACGTAAAACATCGTTACGACGACTCAAAATCACTAGTATAGGGATTCGAAATTTAGATAGATATATAAATCCCAATACTATATAAAACATTTCCTTTCGGAAATCATTTACTATAACAACAGTGTTATAGTCCACCATTTCCTTATTTTTCGAAAACGTCTATTTCAACAATAAATGTTGAAATCTATGATTTCGATAGTTCACACGTTTTAAAACATCTTTTAAAACAATTAACTTCATTTCATAATATCGCTTTCCCAAAACCCTATCCATTTTATTTTAAAAAAAAATATTCACTGTCCAAAATCGTGAATATACTTCACTAACCACATTTCAGTCCTTTCTACACATTTTATTTCAATAGAGATTCGCTATCCAAAATCGCGGATATATCTTCTTTAGAAATCTTCTATATTAAATTTATCCAATTCAATCTATTTCGAATTTATAAACAAAGTTATAAATTCTATTTCTATTTTAATAACAATCTCGACTTATAAATCTTCTTTTTATCAACTTCTATATTTTTACTTATCAAAATAAGTGATTTCGGATTTATAAACAACTTTTATAAATTCCAATTCTATTTATAAAAATTTCAATCCCAAATAAATTTCGATATTGATTTCAAAATTTATTTTCAACTTTAAATAAAATTTCCATACTGATTTCTCAAAAGTTCCTTTCCAAATATTAAATCAATTACAGATTGATTTCTAATTTTATTTATCCCTACTAAAATAAATTCCTTATTTTCCTTCAAATTATTCAATATCCTGTTTTTAAAAGGATTCTTTAAATTGAAATCATTTTACATTGATTTCCCAAATCGTTTCAATTTACCAATTAAATTTCTAATTGGATTTCCAACTTATCTCCTTTTAAATAAATTTCTTTTTAAGAAGATAAATTTCAATTGTTTCTTTCAATCTATTTAAAAATCCAGATTTTAAATTAATTTCCTCAATTTAAAATCACTATTATACGAAATTCATTTATTTAACATTTTCACTTTATTCTGGAAATAAATTCGATAAGATTTTAAAAATTAACCTTTTATACTTTAAAAATTCCTTTCTTCAAAATTTCTTCAATTTCAAAAATTGATTCACTTAGAAATTTTCTACTTGGATTTCAAAAATTCAATTTCGTTTATCTTTGGAATCCAATGATGTCAAACATCCATTCAGCTAAATTTTAGCTTTTCAAACAATTTCCAGATATCAATTCAATAACATCAACAATCATTCACAGATTATCACATCACAGTAAAAATAAATTCAATCAATGTGAGGGGTCCAGTTGGATCCCTCCAACCTGTTTCCCTGCATCCAAAGACGTTAGCACAATACCAATTCCGCTCTAGTACGGAATTATCGCGGTATATGGGTTTTATAAAAATCCGCTTACTAACGGCGCAATAGGGTCTCATCCGCTATACGAGGCGGGAAATCATCAATCCAATATATACATATGCCAATATGTATATATTGCTATATATAGATATATCCTATAATATCTAATATCACATCAAATAGCAATCAATCAAATCAATAACTGCAAAAATTCCACATTCAATTTGAGTGAGAAAAATCTCACCTTTGCTTTTAATTTGCCATCCATTTCCATTCCAGTCTGTTTTCTCGATTTATAAACCTAGTATAGACAATTTTATACAATCGATTAATATTCGAAATAAATCGAAAAGTTAAATCTGCCGTTTTAAAATTTTAATTTAACTAAGATTTTCAGTTAAACTAATAATTTAATTTTATCGAATGATTTATTTTAAACAAATCTTCTATTAACTACAAACTTGAGTGTTAATTAACTTTATACTTTACTCAAATTAATTGTTTAATTAAAACAATTAAGGGTTTAAGAACATTGTTAAGCTTTAAAAATAATTTAAAACTTGAATTAAGTCTTAACTTAACTGTTAAACATCTTCTAAGTTTTCATTTGTATTTGTTTACAAACAAAATTCTTGCTACCAGGTTTTACAAGCCTGGAACAAACACTGACCAACTCAACCAAAATTACTTCGAGTCGCATACCCCTCTGCCTCGAGTCGAGCATACGAATAACCCGAGAACCATCCCATGATTTTACTCGAGTAATACTTCGAGTTGCACGCTAGTTTCCCCGAGTCTCTCCCCTGTCATTCATGCAACCTCCTCCTCCTTCTTCTTTCCTACTTTATAACCATCACCGATACAACTGACATCGCGTGTACGTGCACAGGCGATTGGATGGTCGCTGACCATCACCGAGACTCCCCGCACGCCAACCACCAACCCAGCAACCATCCACAGCCATCCAAACACCCTAACATGTCTCGAATCAAAATCGAACCATTCACTCAAAAAAAAAAACTGGAACCCACTGTTTTACTAAATCCACCTCGACCCCGCGACGCCGTCCACCTGACATCGCGCCACCGCGTCCCTACCATCTCCGGTCATCCACGAAGCTGTCCCCCCAGACCTCGTCCAACTCGATGCACTGACTAGTGTGTACGAACCAAAAATCCAAACGCCATTTTTTACAGTCCTTAAACCCTAGTTTTACTTCGTTCTCCCATCTCTTACAATAGAAATTTTTCTCTACATTTTTCCTGAGATCGTTGATGGCCATACTTGCCTCAAGCAAGATTTAAACATTCGAAATTAGTACGATCATCAGAAATTGATAGAATTGCATATTTTGTTCAAATATAAACTGTACTTGAAATACTTAATTAAAAATCATTGTATTAAGTTTAAAAATCCTATCCTTAGCCGTTTATTCAAGTTATGTAGACAAATCAATAGGTTAAAATACTCCAAAAATTCATATGATTTCCTTTTTACTGTAAATTTGAATTTACAGGATCAAGTTCTTTCTCTTTCAAGCAAGAATTTTTTTTTCTTTCTTTCTGGACTATGGTTTAAGTTTAAACAACTGTTTTTTTTTTGTTCAAAAATCTCAAGTTTAAAAGGTTCTACATGAAGATGTATTAATTTTCTTCAATTACTTTACTCTGTAACCAAAGTTTCAGAAGAACAATCATTTAAAGATACCCAAAAACTCATCATACATACATAACCAATTTTGATTTCCAATATGCAGCAAGCTCAAGATTTGATAAACCAGATATTTAGATTTAAGAGAAAATAGGTTTACTCACTTTTGTTTTGAGAAAAGGGACAGAGCACATTTTCAAACAGCTTTTTAAACTTTTTAAAACTGGACTTGTTTTTGCTTTGAATTTTCCTTCAAATCATCTTGCTTGATTCTCTGGTTTTTGTTGATCATTTTATTTGAATTGATGTAGTTGCTGTTGTTTTTCAGGTTGCATTGATCTTGATTTTTGTTTTTAAGTTGAAGTTGTGCTGAAGTTCTAGATAACATATACTTTAGATTTTCTTAGTTTTAAATGGATGAACGAATTGATATATAGGAAGAGTGTAGGTAATGTGTTATCTGGTATTACATGTTTGAACAGGGTATTGTTACCTATTCTTTGTACTAAAGTTATGGCATTCATTAATTGCTAGAGCATGTTGCATTAAATGCTTTGCTGGTTTGATGCATTTCGAGTTGACCTTGGTTTGTTGTTAGAGATGTTTGCATGAATACTTTATCTGGTCACATACGTTTTCTTATCTTTTGTTGGCTAAAAATTTGTTTAGACAATATCAGGTACAAGTATTTTATTTGCTATGCTTTTGTTTACAGCCTAGATGCTTGTCTTCATTTGTTTATTTACTTACTCTACAGACTGCCTATTCTATTTGCCTACTTTTCTTTAGCTCGGCTGAGATGTTTTTGTTTGTTATTTTATAAGTGTTCATATGTGAATGTATTTTATTTCTATGCTTATTTTTCTTTGTATTCTTTTACTTGCCTATATGTTGTACAGATAGTTTCAAAGTTATAAGATTTCACTTAATGTATTTTATTTTACTTTTATTATTTTCCAATTTTATTATGTTGTTTGAATCCTAATTAAATCAATTTATTTATTTATTTATTTATTTATTTTATACTTGTGTCCAAAGTATATATATTTCCATTTTTAATTCATTTATTTCAACAATTTAAATTCAAATCAAATATATATATATATATATACATATATATTATTTCAAATCTACTCATATATTCTTAAATACATATATATATATATATTTACATATATACAATATTTACAATATTATTAAATTTAAATGATTTATACAAGATTTATTTTAGGTGATCGGGGAAACTCGCTCCCATTTATAATATATTTTACAAATTTTTATTCAAAAATTCATTTAATTATCAATTTAATTTAAATTAAAATTTAGGGTCGTTACATTGTTTATGATGATGAATACTTTTGAATTTGATCCTTTTGTGTGTTGAAAAAAAAAATATAAAGCAAATTTCAAACATTGTCACCACCATTATTTTATGCAGTCGTGTACCACTTTTCCTCTGAGGCACGTTTGCATTTAATGAAGTTGTACAATACACTTTTTCAACACCCCTCACGCTTGACTGTTCTCAGCATTGAAGAGAAAAATAAATCTTTGCAACATTCTTTTTCACTCATTTCAGAACTTGAGAAAGTGCATTAATGGCAGCATAAAGTCAATCTCTTTTGGATCTAGAGCTCTTTAGCATACGGTGAGTGAAAATCTCACATTTGCTAATTTATATCTCATTCATCCTCTGTGTCGAAATGAGTCAAGGCATTCAGTGATATTACTTGGTTCATTTTCCCTTCTAGTATGATTCACTTGAATTTGTTCTTCATGGTGTACTGTTTTTCTTTTCCTTTTCACACTGCTTTCTAGCTCAGTCCATTGAACTATATACTAGCTTAAGCTCATAAATGCATCAATACATTTCGATGGGGGGAGGGTTACTGTCATTTTTAGATACATTACTTCATTGATATACTTGAATATGAATTATACATACGCCTGTACTTATTACTTCACATAGATCCTGGAACATGCGTGTTTTCTTTGTATGCTCTGTTCCTCCACTCCTATGGTTTAGCTATTTACTTGGAGGAAGTACATTAGACTTGAGATTATTGCATTTAAGTCAATGTATAGGTGTGTATATAATGAGACGTGCATGTATCATAGGGTGAGCCTGTATCTGGGTATAGTGAATTAACGTGCCAGGCCTCTGAAAATATAGTGTACGTGCATATGGTGGCAATTGATTTCGCATCCTTCATGCGTGTGGAAAGTATTTATTGCATTTCACAAAAATCAAGTGCCAGGCCATTGAAAATATAAGGTGCGTGCGTGTTATACATGTTATTTCCATGTAAGCAAAAAATTTCTTTCCAATTTCAGACCATCCCATATATTTTTCGTGCGTATCAATAACTTTGCCCAGGTAGTTTGGCTTCATTCTTGCGTGCATGCATTTGAAAAATGAGAGTATATGTTGTCCTTTGCATATTTTAGTACGTGCGTGCATTTCTTTTGTTATTTTTGCATTGGTATGTTTTGCAAAGTGCACATTAATTTCAAGTTGAGACAGTGCAGTATTTTAGTAGTAATATAGTGGAGCAAGTCCACTGTTTAATTTACATTGAATCGGCATTACGTTTTAAAGCGTATTTTGTTGCCGTTATTTTTGTAATGGAATTTGTACGCCGGTAAAATGTTTCTGAAGCATGTTGTTTTGATGGCATTTTGACAAATAAAAATTACTGTTATTTTTTACTTCAGTAGCCGTCAATTTAAAGTGAATTTTCAAGCGGTTATTCCGCAACGCTGATTTGGTATCCATTTTTACGGTGTTTTGAGAAGCACAATTTCCTCGTCGAAATTGCTACAAATGTTGTTGTTTTAATCATGTGTTTTAAAAATTGTTTTCAAATAAAATTGTTTTCAAAATTTTTACAGTTTGCGCTTTCAAAAGAATGAGGAAGCGATTTAAATGCTTCAGCAAAATTGAGGACTAAGAACCCTTACTTTTACTTATTTGCTTAATTCCGGACTTGTCCGTTTGAGAACGTAAAATGTATTTATATAAAATACACAATTTTGCACTTTCAAGGAAACGATGAAGAGATTTAAACGATTTAGCAAAAGTGCGGAGTTTGGAACCACGCTTTTACTATTTCGCTTAATTCCGGACTAATTAATTGAAATAATTGTTGTTTGGAGATTCTGATGATTTTGTTGGGCTTTCGAGCCACTCTGCTAGACCTTCGGGTCACTTACCAGTACTAGACCTTCGGGACTCTGCGGACCTTCGGGTCATCTGATGGGCGCCAAAAATTTATAGTACTTGGTAGGCTTCGGCCATCTGAGATGCACGTGCGGTGTAGCTAAAACTCGCCATCTGCTGGGATCGATCCATCTTTTATGCTGATTTTTCTAGTTATCTTATTTTTGATTTCTAGATTTTGCGACTACTGATTTTCTAGTTATCTATTTTGATCTCTAGATTTTGTGAATTGCTGCTTTGAATTCAATTATGAATTTGGAAGTTGAGTTTGAGTATAATCTCGTCTGAGATTATAAATTTGCGTATTTATGTTTTAAATTTAATTGTGAATTTGAAAACTGATTTGATGGAGTTTAAATTGAGATTTCTTCATTTAAACTATGATGATTATTTATGCGGTATAGTCTCATTCGAGACTATAATTATTTGTTTAAGTGTTGTTTATCATTCACTTATTTCTGAGAATAAATTAGACTGATCCGTTTATTATTTTCTTTTAAATAATACTCGGGTCAAACCGAGTCATTTTAGGGTAATCTCTATCTCTTATTCAGTAGCAGCTTCAGGTTTTGGGATTTCGCATCATCTTTTGTCTAGCCTTCGAGGAGTTCTTTTGGTTATTTGACTCTCATCTTATGTATGTATTGATGGATATGTATATGTATCGTTTCATGTGAACTATCGATTGTTGTAGCATGTATTCCAGACTAGTCTTCCGCTATATATCTGATATTTTTGTTCTGATATGATTATACTATCAGTGTTGTTGTTGTTATGAGTTGTTCTGAATTTTTCTGAAGCCACCATAGTTTCGTTTTAGATTTGGATTAAATGTATATCTTTGGGACTAATTTATACAACTCCTATCGATGTAATCAATACTCGTCTAAGGCATAACTTACGAATGGTCGCTTCTAACAAGACTTATTCTTCGCAATAGCAGACGTTATTCCTTATAATAACCTTTGTTATTGTGAGTATAGAAGTGAGGCGTCAAAGTTGGTATTAGAGCTGAAATTCAGAACAAATTATAATAAACGCAGAACAAAAGTAGAATGGAACATGTGTTACAACTATTCGAGAGTTTTATCCGTGCCTTTCTAATCTATTCTTTCCACTTTAACATGTGGAGTATGTCTAGGAATAAATTTCATATTCCGTAGCATTCCATTTGTTAAATTTCTTATCGGTTGTGTGTCGTTTAACTAATCCTTTTTTTCTCTTGTCTCTCAGCCTATGGCTGGAAGAGGCAGAGGGAAGCATTCTTCTGCAGGCCCGTCTAGTGGTTCTCATCCGGACGGAGTCTATATGTCAGCTGATCAGTTTGTGGAGCTATTTCGGGGTACTCATTCGTGTCAAAGGAGCTTGTTGATATTATTCAATTGGATGTTATTACTCTTTGCGACCCTTTGAGGATCGTAAATCCTATTGGTGGATCTGCTACTCTTGGTTTGTTGTGTGTTGATGTTGAGATTATTCTTTGTGGTTTTTCCTTTCATGCGAATTTGCATGTTATGGATCATCTTGGTTTTGATATTGGGTATGGATTGGATCGTTCGTTATGAAGTTCAAATTCTATGTCTCGAAAGAACTTTGTATCTCAAGCATCCCGATGCTAGCGAGCAGTTATCTATTATATTTCGAGACATGAATCATACTTCTAGTGCCCTCATTTCTTCCTTCAAATCGGAGGATGTCATTGCTAATATTCCAGTTGTTTGTGATTTTTCTGAGGTTTTCGAGCCTGTTTTTTGTTTGCCGCCGAAGAGGGCAATTGAGTTCCGTATTGATCTTATCTCTGGTGCACACCCTGTCAGTTGTCCTCCCACGAGGAAGTCTGCGAAGGAAAATGAGGAACTCAAGCAACAATTATTTGAGTTGGAAGCCAAGCAATTAATTCGTTCTAGCTCGTCTCCTTGGGGCGCCACCGTTGTCTTCGTTAAGAAGCCAGATGGTACTCTTAGGATTTGCATTGATTATCGCAAGCTTAACGAGCTTACTATCAAAAATAGGTATCCATTACCTAGGATCGATGACATGTTCGATCAGTTAAGTGGCGCCAAGATCTTCTCCCAACTCGATCTTGCTACCGGTTTTCATCAGTTACGAGTTGCAGAAGATAGCATTCCTCTTACCACATGCCGTACTCGATATGGTTCTTATGAATGGCTTGTTGTGCCGTTCGGTTTGACGAACGCTCCAGCATATTTTGTAGATCTTATGAATCGGATATTCCGGAAATATCTCGATAAGTTCGTCTTGGTTTTCATTGATGATATTCTTATTTATTCCAAATATGAAGCCGATCATATTCAACATTTGGAGATTGTTTTGAGCACTCTTCGTCAGCATCAGCTTTATGCCAAATTCTCCAAGTGTCACTTCTGGGAGAATAAGGTGAAATTTCTCGGTCACATTGTTTCTTCCGATGGAATCTCTGTCGATCCTTCTAAGATCGAACCTATTCAGAATTAGAAGAGGCCCGAGACCGTTACTGAGATCCGTAGTTTTCTTGGATTGGCGGGTTATTATCGCCGGTTTATTAAGGACTTTTCTCGTATTGCTTTACCGCTTACCACTCTTACGAGAAAAGCTGTTCCTTTTATTTGGACGGATAAGTGTGAGAATTCTTTCTTGAAGTTAAAGGATCTCCTTACTCATGCTCCTATCTTAGTGGTTCCCGAAGGGAATCATGATCTTGTTGTTTATACCGATGCTAGTGGTTTTGGGCTCGGTGCTGTCCTTATGCAAAAGGATAAAGTAGTTGCCTATGCTTCTAGACAACTAAAGCCTAACGAGATTCGTTGTGCTACCCATGATTTCGAGTTAGCCGCTATAGTCTTTGCTTTAAAGATTAGGCGACATTATTTGTTGGGCGAGCATTTTATTCTCTTCACTGATCACAAATCTATGAAGTATTTATTTACTCAGAAAGAGCTTAATATGAGGCAACAGCGTTGGCTCGAATTTCTTGCTTCATATGATTTCGATATTCAATATACCCTTGGTAAGGGTAATAGAGTTGCTGACGCGCTTAGTCGCAAGCAGCAGGTTGTTGTTTCCATGATGCTAGCAGAGTGGAATATTTTGGAAGCTTTATCTCTTTGTGATATTAGAGACCGTCCTTCAGTTTCTGATTCTCCCGTGCTTTTATTTAGCATGGAAGCTCATCCTAGTTTGTTGGATCGTGTTGCCGATGCCCAGAAACAAGATCCACATATTGCTTATCTTATTCAGAGTTTTAAATCGGAATCCCGAAGTGATGATCTAAAGGACTTCGATATTGATATTCGCGATTGTATTCGGATGAAGGGTAGATTGATCGTGCCTGATATTTCTAATCTTAGAAATGACATTCTTGAGGACTGTCATCGTTCTAAGTATACTATCCATCCAAACAGTAGCAAGACGTATGCTGATATGAAACGCTTATACTATTGGGAGGGTTTGAAGCGTGATAGTGCAAGTTATGTAAGTCGTTGCATGACTTGTCAACTTGTTAAAGCAGGACACCAGTGTCCCAGTGGTCTTTTGCAGCCTCTTGAGATTCCATTATGGAAATGGGATTAGATTTCCATGGACTTCATTGATGGTCTACCTCGTTCGAGGTCGGGCCATACTAGTATTTGGATGATTGTTGACAGATTGACTAAATCAGCCCATTTTATTCCTATCAAGTCCGATCAGACTGCTCCTTTGTTGACTAAGCTGTTTATTAAAGAAGTCGTTCGACTTCATGGTGTGCTAAGTTCTATTGTTAGTGATAGAGATCCGCTTTTCACTAGTGGTTTCTGGCAGAGCCTTCAAAAAGCTTTGGGCACTAAGCTCAATCTCAGTACAGCTTATCATCCACATTCTGATGGTCAGACTGAAAGGGTGAATCAAGTTTTGGAAGATCTCCTTCGAGCTTGCATTCTTGATTTTGGTGGTAGTTAGGGAGACCACTTATCTCTTGTTGAATTTTCTTATAACAATAGTTTCCAATCCAGTATCGGTATGGCTCCGTTCGAAGCTCTTTACAGAAGGCCGTGTCGATCACCATCTTGTTGGTTGGAATCTAGGGAAAAGTTAGTTCTCGGCCCCGATTATGTTCGTGATTCTTCAGAGAGGATTGATATTATATGACAGAGAATGAAAGAGGCTCAGAATAGGCAGAAATCTTATGCCGATCATAGTAGGAAGCCTTTGGAACTTTCTGTTGGCGATCTTGTATTCATTCGTGTTTCCCCGATTAAGGGTGTGGTGCGTTTTAGTCACTCCAGGAAATTGGCTCCTCGATATGTTGGACCATTTCCCATTACGGAACTCATTGGCCCAGTTGCTTATCGTGTATCGCTACCTACTCAGTTTTCGGGAATTCATGACGTATTTCATGTATCCCAGCATCGTCGATGCCTTCGAGATTCAGATTCTATTATTGATCCTCCTATGTTTCAAGATCTTGTGATCTCGCCCGATTTGTCTATTGTACAAAATCCTATTCATGTGCTAGCTTCGAAGGTTAAACGCCTTCGGAATAAAGAAGTCCCGCTTGTGAAAATTCAACGGTCAGCAAACCCAAAAGATTGCACTTGGGAAACCAGAGAATTCATCGAGTGTTCTTATCCGGGTTTTCTCTCCTCTACGGGTGGAGGTGAGCATTCTTGGTCTATCTTTTCTTTTTAAAAATCTTCGTTGTGATGTTTTATTTGTGTTGTTGACCGCTTCTAGTATGAAAATTGCGGGGATGCAATTTTTATAAAGGGGGAGTCTGTAACGACCGTGATTTTCGAGTTACGGTCGGAGTAAATATTTTAAATATAAATTTTTAAAATTAAAATTTGGAAAGAAAAATTTGGATGCAAATTCAAATACAAAGTTGAGATAATTTTTGACTTACCGTTCCTTTATCAGAGATCCTATTCTCGCATAAGGAGGTAAGTATATTGGATAAAAAATTTGTACGTTGTTTATGATGATGAATAATTTTGAATTTGATCCTTTTGTTTGTTGAAAAAAAATATAAAGCAAATTTCAAACCTTGTCACCATCATTATTTTATGCAGCCGTGTACCACTTTTCCTCTGAGGCACGTTTGCATTTAATGTAGTTGTACAAAACACTTTTTCAACACCCCTAATGCTTGAATGTTCTCAGCATTGAAGAGAAAAATAAACCTTTGCAACATTCTTTTTCACTCATTTCAGAACTTGAGAAAATGCATTAATGGCAGCACAAATTCAATCTCTTTTGGATCTAGAGTGCTTTAGCATACGGTGAGTGAAAATCTCACATTTGCTAATTTATATCTCATTCATACTCTGTGTCGAAATGACTCAATGCATTCAGTGATATTACTTGGTTCATTTTCCCTTCTAGTATGATTCACTTGAATCTGTTCTTCATGATTTACTTGGTTCATGATTCACTCAGTCCATTGAACTATATACTAGCTTAAGCTCATAAATGCATCAATACATTTCGATGGGGGGAGGGTTACTGTCATTTTTAGCTACATTACTTCATTAATACACTTGAATATGAATTATACATACGCCTGTACTTATTACTTCACATTGATCCGGGAACATGCATGTTTTCTTTGTATGCTCTGTTCCTCCACTCCTATGGTTTAGCTATTTACTTGGAGGAAGTACATTAGATTTGAGATTGTTGCATTTAAGTCAATGTATAGGTGTGTATATAATGAGACGTGCATGTATCATAGGGTGAGCCTGTATCTGGGTATAGTGAATTAACGTGCCAGGCCTCTGAAAATATAGTGTACGTGCATATGGTGGCAATTGATTTCGCATCCTTCATGCGTGTGGAAAGTATTTATTGCATTTCACAAAAATCAAGTGCCAGGCCATTGAAAATATAAGGTGCGTGCGTGTTATACATGTTATTTCCATGTAAGCAAAAAATTTCTTTCCAATTTCAGACCATCCCATATATTTTTCGTGTGTATCAATAACTTTGCCCAGGTGGTTTGGCTTCATTCTTGCGTGCATGCATTTGAAAAATGAGAGTATATGTTGTCCTTTGCATATTTTAGTACGTGCGTGCATTTATTTTGTTATTTTTGCATTGGTATGTGTAACAACCCGGGAATTCGTAGCAATTAGGTATCATCACTAGGTGATTGAATTGTTTGCAAATTTCTGTTGGAATTCTATGGGGTTAAAATTCTTTTAAAATTGGTTTAAGAATTATATGGGATTTATTATCTTGGCCCATGTTTCTACCATGTTATCAAAAGAGTGTCGTTTCCTTTCTTGTTTTTTTCGACCCAATTTCCCCCTTCTCGATTCATTCATTCGAAAACAAACCCTAAAAACATTTGTAAGAGAATAGAGCTTTCGTCCTTCGATCCAAATTAGGGCTTCACGCAATCAATTGCTCTATCGATTGCTCATCGCTGTGATGCTTCGGCACTGGGTTCGAGTTCGTCTTCGCATCGACAAAGGTGAGTACTATACTCACATTTAATTCAAACTTGAATTGTTTCTGGGTTAACTAAATTTGTGACTTTTCGTTGTTTGAACTCGTGGGTCGTCTACGATGTTTCTGTTTATATAGGGTTGGTAACCCTTGATTTTCGTTCGTATATTCGTCTGATGATTTGTTTGAATTTATCAACTTATTTTTCTCGGCCACTTGATAATTCATTAGCGATTGAGATTGATTCTGACTTGTTCAATACGAATATATTTGGTTGCTTGAATTCCACGGCATTGATTTCGACTGCTTGGTCGTCACGGTGTTGATTTTCTTTGACTTTGGCCATTACGGTATTTTGATTTCAAACTGCATATTTCTTCTTGCTTCAATTCATAGCTTCGGCTTTGATCATTTTTGACTTATTTGCGTTCTTTTGCTCCCTTGATTACCGCTGCTCTTACCTGACATGTTCATTGTCTCCTGACTTGGTATTCATTCATAGTTGATTTGAATTTATATTGGCTTTAAGAATTGTCTTTGGTTATGTGATATTCATTCATGTATACTCACAGTGTTGTATTGCTCGATAAACCCTGGTAGCACTTTCGACCTTGTTCGAACTATTCTTCACTGTCCTGTTCATGTCGTTTGATTTTGTTCTTAGGTTGGGTCTTGTGGACCTTGTCATCTTCACATTCAGGTTGTTTTCATTTCATCATCACTGTTGCATTCCTTTACATGCAATTTCTAGTTGAGTTTGCAACATACAGATACATGTAGTTGCATGTCTGGTTCATCTTTTTGAGTCTGGTTTCGATTGTGTAACGACCCGTAAAATTTTAATAATTTTGAATGGTTTTATTAACGTATTTAACTGAATTTTTGAGAAACTTTAAATAATAAACTTTTGAAATAAAAACTTAATATTTGGATTACGTATAATTAAATGTAGCAGATGGTAAAATTTCATCAGTAATTGTGAAAGTAAATTTTATTGTATAATTCTATTTCAATTCAAATCAGTTAAAAATTGATGGTAATAAATAAGTTTTCAAACCTGAATATTTTTACACAATAAATTTCTAAATCCTCTTCTGAGTGAGATGTCATCTTTCGTTTTTCCAAATTTGGATTGCTAGTGCTATGTTTATCTTATTTCTGGCAAAATAACAGCACTTCTGGTACCGATTATCGACTTTTGATACGATTGTCGTACCACCGATAGCTGTATACCGTTTTGATCGTCTCATTTTACTGATCTTTGCGGTATATTCAACTCTGTTTTTTGATATCTGGTGCAAGGAAGAATCTATAAAATGTTGATCAGTATCGGTACCATTTTAAGTTCTATAACGTTGTAACCTTTCAAATTTTTGACCATTTGAAAAGCCAACGTTCATCTACTTTTATTTACTCCATAAATCCTACTACTGAACTACTATGACGACCGGCCATGACCCCTGCACTGAACATAGAAATAGTGCGCTATAAAGTGTGCCAGGCAGTCATGGACGATTGCCAAGGTTAAGTTAAAACAGCAGAATCTATCGTATAACTCACAGCGCATGGATAAAATACAATAGAAAGTATATATAGTGAAGCATTACATAACATAATCTCTATTAAACCTCATAATAGTTGAATACAAACATCTGAATAGTCAATACATCAAGCCTCACTACAAAACACTCAGAGAATTACACAAAGCAGCGGAACATCCAGTACATATAGTAAGAAAATAATATGCAAGCCTCCAGCTCGTCTTCGTCATCAGCATAATCGGAAACTAAGAACAACACTTGTCACCTGCTACCTAGTCTGCCATCCCAAAGCGGATGAACATCCCAAGGCAATAAGAGTTAAACATAAAGCCTTGAGTCAGACAACAGTCTTAGTGAGCGGTAAATTAACTAACAACATACCAAAAGAGCATAAAGGAAAAAGGAATAGGAATCCAACCCTCCCACTCCACCTCTTTCTACAATGATAGCCCACAGACACACTAAGCAGAAATAAACATAGCAAAGCAGAAATTTAAAGTAAAGCAATTATCACTCGAGTCAAGGTCGGTGTTTTCCAAGTACAAACCCCCAAGGCCTAAACCAAGATCAGATAAGCACCCAGAAATCATCGCTCTTGAGACCGAATGACGATACAACCAAACATCCATGACTCTGGCTATCACAGTTATCATTGCTTCGATACCACCGTTAATTGAATGACCGGCACATTCTTTCAACCGTCCGTCAAGGGTTAATGGCAACCCCGGTTCTAGACAGCTCTCCGCACATCGTCGCAGCCCGTGCCTAGGACTATCGAATCTGCCCAGAGTACTCGACTACAATCTTAGTCTTTAGGGACTATCGAATCTGCCCAACGTACTCTTGCTTTGAGCCTGCTAGAACCTTCAACAATGATGAAATCTCAGCCTTCTAGTCATCCTCCTTGACGACTATTCTCATACTAGCTCAAGCGCCTCTCGAGCAAACCATTATCCTCAAACTCGAACCATTTCACCGAGTTATCAACATGCTTGGAATGATCCCATCTGAATTAAACCAAGGCTATCTCATAACATGCTTCGCTTCATCTCATCATAGCAAAGCCTCATCTCAACATCAACATCATCAAATCTATCCATATGAGCTTCATCATCCGCCACATATGCCACGAGCAGCTTTTCCAATTCAAGAGCCTTTCCCATAGCTTTTGAATCATCTTCGACCATCTTGTCCAAATAAAATCATTAATCAACTAATTTACAACAATCAATCAAGTCAAACATTAATCCAAGTAATCAAGCATTCAAACATGATCAAATAAACAATTATAACAGTAATGGCAATCTTGTAAATAAATAGTCTAAATCTAACAAGCATGAATCATGAGCAATATCTCTACAACTTGATGAATGAACTTGCCTAGGTTAACATGTAGTAAAATGGTTGTCAAATCATCATGAACAATGGATCTATACTTAAGTTTAAGAAAATGCATGGAAATCACTATTTTAACACCAAATCAAGCCAACAATCCGATATACTCCTTTGGATCCGTGTGAGAGATAACCACCACTCACCAAATCAACTAAACACCTCAAAAGCAACACACTTCAGATCTGGACAGCGAAGGATCTAACTTGATCCGCCAAAATTCCGCTTCAAACGATGAAATCTCTCTTCAATGGTTGAAGATCTTCAATCTAAGCTCTTGGATCTTCGATTTGATCTTCGATTTGGATGGAAGGAATCACAAGATTAAAGTGGAGAAAAGAAGTGAAGAAGTATAGAACTTGAGCTCTAATAGCAGCACTTCGTCGCTTCAAAATACGGATCCCAAAAATGAAGAAGAACTGGCCTATTTATAGGCTGATTTCCTTAGGTCGTCCGCCCCCTAACAAACCCTCTGACCTAGGACCTAACAAATCCTCCAACCTAACACTCAGCGACCTAACCCCTTAAGCTTTCACGCGACTTAACCACACACACACACACGCGCACGACCTAGCGACCTACTGCATATGCGCTTCCACGACCTAAGACTTAACACTAATACGCGACCTACGACTTAAGCCCTTGCGCGACTTAACACCCTACGACTTAACCCTTAGCGACTTAACGCTACACGACCTAACAACTTAACTAGGATACGACCTAACATCCACGCGACCTAACGACTCATCCCACTTATCTCCTTAACTCGTCCACGACCTAACCTTCTTAGGTCGTTAACTCGCTTAGTTCCTTAGGTCGTTAACTCGCTAACTCCCTTAGGTCGCTGTCTTTCCTTAAGTCGCTCAAACCTTAGGTCGCCAACTTCTTAAGTCGCTGATTCCTTAAGTCGCCGATTCCTGTAGGTTGCTAACTCTTAGGTCATCCACTACCTTAAGTCGCCAACTTCCTTAGGTCGCTCCAATCCTTAGGTCGCCAGCTTCCTATAGGTCGCTCCAACCGACCTAACCTACCCCACGACCTAAGCTACCATACGACTTATCTTCCAGACGACCTAAGCTACACATGGCTTATCTTCTATACAACCTAATGACAACTGTTTTACAAACATTCGATCTGTAATAAAATGGGTCGTTACATTCTCTCCCCCTTAGGAATTTCGCCCCCGAAATTCCAAACAAACAAGAGTAATCAAAAGCTATCCTGCATGCCTACCATCCATAGCAATCAACAAACCATGCATCCAATTCTAGCCTAGCATGCATAATTCTAAAATTAGAACAAGTTACAATGTCGTGAGATGACACGACACCTTATGGCCATACCTCGAAGAGTTCAGGATGAGCTGCCTTCATCCTCTCTTCCACCTCCCATGTACAGTCGTTAACATCATCACTCCATTGTACCTTGAGCAACCTAACTACCTTCCTCCTAAGTTGTTTCGTGTCAGTTTCAACGACACGAAGCGGCTTACGAGGTCTCTTATCGACTAGATCGATCTCAAAATCTTCACAGCTATCTGCAGAAACTACCGTATTCGAGTCGTGCACATACTTCCGTAGATATGATACATGAAAAACATTGTGCACACTCGACATCTTTTCTGGTAACTCCAATTTATAGGCGAGCTTTCCAATTCGCTCGATGATCGGGAATGGTCCAACAAATCTTGGAGTCAATTTTCCTTTCTTCCCGAATCGAATAACATTCTTCAATGGAGAAATCTTCACAAAAACCATATCACCTACGTCGAATTACAAATCCTTAAGACGCTTATCGGCATAACTTTTCTATCGGTCTTGGGCTGCCTTCATTCGTTGCCGAATGATCTCTATGCTATCTGAAGTCTGTCGAATCATTTCTGGCCCAAGTATCAACTTTTCTCCTGTCTCAAACCAACATGTCGGAGAGTTACACTGTCTCCCATACAATGCCTCATATGGTGCCATACCAATGCTTGACTGGTAACTGTTATTATACGAAAATTCCACCAAATGAAGGTGATCTTCCCATGATCCTCCAAAATCTAAAACACAAGCTCTGAGGAGATCTTCCAAAACTCAATTGACTCTCTTGGTCTGACCATCTGTTTGGGGATGATAAGCTGTACTCAAACACAACTCGGTTCCCAAAATTTCCTGAAAGCTCTTCCAAAATCTACTAGTGAACAATGGGTCTCGATCGCTCACTATACTTTTCGGAATACCATGGAATCGAACTATCCATTTAACATACAGCTCAGCCAACTTTGATGCAGTCCTGGTTGATCGAACAGGAATGAATCTTGCACTCTTTGTCAAACGATCTACGATGACCCAAATCCCTTCATTTCCCGTTCTTGTTCTAGGTAGTCCATCAATAAAATCCATCGATATTTGTTCCCACTTCCATGTAGGAACTTCTAATGGCTGAAGCAATCCACTGGGCTTCTTCTGCTCTGCTTTTACCAACTGGCAGTTCATGCACTTGGAAATAAAATTTCCAACATCCTTCTTCATACCTTCCCAGTAATAGGTTCTCCTCATATCCCGATACATCTTATTTCCACTTGGATGAATTGTCAACTTCGAGTGATGACTTTCCTTCAGAACTTCATTTCTCAATTCATCTATATCGGGAACAACTAGTCGTCCTTGCTTCCGAAGCCAACCCTCTCGATCGACCTCAAATCCTTTATCCTTTTCTAGGTCCAATCTAGATTCAAAATCACGGATAATCTTGACAAGCTTATCATCTCATTTTTGGCTTATCGATAAGTTTGCCAACATCTCAGGTTCCAATTCACATCTAGGCCTGAAGTCAAATCCAGCTAAATACTCGAGACTCTTCCACTACGCCATAGATGGCCTACTGCAACGAAATTACATGGTGTTGCTAGCTATAATGTAACGATAGGTATGCTGATTTTTGTCTATTACAACACTCGCTTCAAGGTGTTAGCATAGGTATCAACAAGATGTTGCAGTAGCTATAGATGTATTCAAATTAAAAAATTAATAAAATTAGCAATCCGCGTGAATACGATCCAACGGTCTACATTTAATTTGGTTGCTAAAATGGATCACCCTTGCAATTTGCCCCAAATTTTCGTTTTCCCGCCTAGTTCAGAGTAGATCCCCTTTTGGTTTTCATTCCAATTCGCCTCCTCCCATTCGCCTCCGCCACCAAATTATCACCCTGCTCTTCTTCTGCTTCCTCATTCGCCTCCGCCACCAAATTGTCACCCTCACCCCCAGCTACCCACTGACCCATCGCGACCATCTAGCTCCAACCAGAGCCCCGTCACGACACCAAAACCCGAAGCTAAACAAAGTTTTCAGTTCAAACCCCTTTTGCCACCGCTGTCGTCGCCATCAGCTCTCACCTCCAACAGAAGACTTGCTCGCCACCAACCCCTCTACCTTTCTCCTTTAGACTACTTCACCTGAAAACCCTTCTAGTGCCTTAATTTCTCCCAAAACCCGAACTGCTGCCCTCGAGATTTTGGTTCACTTCGTACTTTCCATCGCAAGTTCAGAGCAGATCCCAGGCTGATCTCTTCGTACTTTCCCCTATGATTGCGGTTGCTTCACTTGGTACTGGTAATTTCAATAAGATAGTACGCCCCCCATATGTTTGTGCTAATGCTCCTTTGGAACTTGTTAATGTTTCAGAATCTGGCTGTTGTTGCAGCTTGCGGCTATGTGAGCTGAGGAATTATTTGCAAAGACACGAATCGATTTATTCACTGCTAGTTGAACAATTGTTGAGTGAAAGGATTGTGTGAGCTGCACAGGCAGATTCATAGACAGTCGAGCTTGTGTGTTGGCAAGACTGGAAGGACCAAGTTCCATTGATGCAAGCTTTGAGTCCAGCGACCAAAAGGAAACGGTAATTGATGCAAGCTCTGAATGAACAGGCAGGAACTATTCGGTGGTGTAGGTCATAAATGCATAGGTCTGGAAACGTACAAGGAAGTGCGAAGATATTCAGTGATGCATATGTCAGAAGAAATGTGCAAAGCTATCGATATGGAAGAAACATACAAGGAAGTGATAGAGTGCGTTTGAAATGTAGGTCTGAAGTGCAGTATTTGCAGGGAGTGAGAGAAGGATGGTTGGTTGGTTGGTTCACCATTGAATCTGGATGTAGTTGTATTGGTTGAAGGTTGGTTGGTTGGTTTGGTAAGTTATGGAATTGATGGTGGAAGTTGGTGATGCAGAGGAGTTTCAGTTGGCAGTGTGATGCCTGAATGTTGGCAGAGAGATGTAGACGGAGTTTGGAGTTTGACAATGGTAGAGTGCTGCTGTGCATTGGTTATGGAGAGAAGCTAATGTGGTGATTGGAAATTGAAAACAGTTTGCAGTAGAGTTTTGGTGTTTGGCCGTAGGGGATTCAAGCAGATTTAGGCGAGGAGATGGAGGATAGGAATTAAGCTCAGTCTTCATTTGTGCATCATTTTACGTCATTTAAAAGAAGGCTCGATCTTCCAAAATCGGATGAATCGGGCGGTGCCCACTTGTTCGACCTAACCGGACCCCCACCGGGACTGCGGTGCCCCGGACCCCCGCCGGCGCTGCGCCCGGACCCGCTTCTCGGCTCGCCTTCGGCTCGGCTCGTCATATATTTGTCAGTGTCGGTGTCTATATAAATTGAAACTGCATATGTAATGAGTGAACTGAGTAATGTAGTGAGGAATATCTGTATATGTGAATATCAGTGTTATTTATCATTGAATTGTAAAATAGTGGAGTCAAGAATTTGTACTATTTTAAATGTTGAAATTAAATATTTATTTAAATAAATTACTGTTTGAATATCAAATTCTATGCAATAGCATTTTATTAAATAAATATTTATTTCTATTAAAAAATCAAATATGCTCTACATTGTGGGCCCCACAAATTCATAAAGTTAATATCTATAGCAACATTTTGGAATGTTGGTACAGACACCTATGGATGTTGCCATAGACCCAAATAGGGTTCTATTGCAACAATATTTCTTATGTTGCCTTAGATAGTCAAAATGTTGCCTTTGAGGTCTGCGGCAACGCGGCAAAATGCATCACCGAGAAAGTGTTGCCTTTGCCCTTTTTTAGCCTATAGCAACATTTTTTGGCACTTCCTGCATCACTTCTTTGGTGTTGCAGTATGCAATCTATGGCGTAGTGTTCCATTCTGAAAACATGGCACCTAATCCTGCATGTCTTCGACTTAACGCATCTGCCACTGCGTTACCTTTTCCTGGAGTATAGGCTTTATCAAAATCATATGATGCCAAAAACTCTAGCCATCGTTACTGCCAAAGATTCAAATCCTTTTGGGAGAAAAGATACTTCAACGACTTATGATCTTTAAACTACTCGAATCGAACTCCCAGTAGATAATGTCTCCACATCTTCAGAGCAAAAACAATCGCCGCTAACTCAAAATCATGAGTCGGATAATTCCTTTCATGCGGCTTCAGTTGTCGACTTGCATACACAACAACTTTACCCTTCTGCATCAGCACTGCTCCAAGTCCAGTACCACAAGCGTCGGTGTAAACCACCATCTCATCATTTCCACTTGGAATAGTCAAAACAGGAGCACTTGTCAGTCGCTCTTTCAGAATTCCGAAAGCTTGCTCACACTTAGCATCCCATCTGAATACTTGGTTCTTCTTCGTCAATCCTGTTAATGGTGCAGCCACCTTGGAAAAGTCTTTGATAAATCGACGATAGTATCCTGCTAATCCAAGAAAACTTCTCACATCAGATGCATTCTTAGGTCTAACCCAATCCTGGATTGCTGCCACCTTAGCGGGATCAACCGTTATTCCATTTCCAGAGATAATATGGCCTAAGAACCTCACTTCACACTTCCAGAAGTGACATTTCAAAAACTTAGCCTTCAGCTGATGTTTCCGTAAGATTTCCAAAACAATACGCAAATGCGTCTTGTGCTCTTCCTCTGTTATGGAATAAATCAAAATATCATCCATGGACACAAGTACAAACTTGTTCAACTGATCTCTGAACACTCTATTCATAAGATCAACAAAATATGCTGGTGCATTGGTCAATCCAAACGGCATTACCGCCACTCAAAGAAACCAGATGGTGTCTTGAAAGCAGTCTTCGGCACACTATCCTTAGCCACTCTTAACTGGTGATATCCCGTTGCCAAATCCATCAGAGAAAACACCTTCGCTTCGTGAAGCTGATCAAACAAGTCATCTATTCTCGGCAATGGATACTTGTTCTTCTTAGTCACTTTATTCAGCTCACGATAATCCACACACAACCTCAACGATCCATCCGCTTTGGTTACAAACACAACTGGTGCACCCCATTCGGACACACTACGTCGAATGAATCCTTTTTGTAAAAGATCATCAACCTGCATCTTCAACTCTTGCTGTTCCCTAGGCGCCATCCGCCTAAGAGGCATCACAACAGGTCTGGCTCCTTCAACTAGATCGATACGAAACTCGATCTCTCTATGCGGCGGTAACCCTTTGACCTCATCAAAGACATCCTCAAATCCATTAGCGATTGGCACCGATGACAGTCCATCCCATGGAACAACCAGCGAATACATGAAGCTCATGAAGATGCCTTCCTCATGCTTACATCGTATCACAACCTTTCGCCCCTCCACATTCTCGACTGTCACCTCCAACCTTTCACAATCAACCTTTGCCGCATACTTCTTAAGCCAGTCCATACCCAAAATAATTCTGAACCCCGCAAAGTTCAGAACAAAACAATCACAAACAAAAGAGCAATCATGACTCGATACAATCAGAACACGGCATAGCATACACAAACAAGACGAACCCCCAACTGGATTAGTCACAACCAATGGCCTATCAACAATATCCGGTTCTAAGCCCAACCGGCTTACAAGTTCATTACAAACAAAAGAATGCGACGCCCCAGTATCAAATAACACTCTAACTGGAACACCACATATGGAAAGAGTACCTTGAACCACCACACTCTTTCCTTTTTTTCAGCGGTAGAGGCTTTCGAAGATGATGGAACAGCCCCCAAAGCATAAGCTTGCACAATCTGCTTGTCCTTCCGCGGTTCTGGACAATTCTTCTTAAAATGCACCGGCTTGTCACAGTTGTGGCACTTCACCGGCACCTTCGGATTCTTGCAATCCCTGGAGAAATGGCCCTTATGTTGACAATTGTAGCAGGTCACTTCGCTCTTCAGCTTCTTCTGACCATCCTTACCCTTTTGCTGCTGCTGCTTCCTCTTCTTGTTCCCACCCTGCTGTGGTTTAAACTCTTCCTTGGTTACAGCAACAACAGATCCCTCTTTAGGAAACAGATTCTCGTGCCTGAGAGCTTTCTCCACAAGCTTCTCAAATGAATCATCCAGATGATCCACCAACTGCCTCCCAAGATAACTGTCCAAGCCTGTCACAAACTTCTCGTTCTTCTGATATGAAGATTCAATATACGACCAGGCATACTTGGACAAAGCTTCAAACTCAGAGACATACTCAAGAACTGGTCTTCCACCTGCTTGAGCTCCACAAACTTCTTGAACAGAATAGACTTCTGAGCTGTAGAAATGAACTTAGCTTTAAATCTGGCTTGGAATCGCTCCCAAGTATTTTCTTCCTCCGGAGTATCAATGGTGATGGAGTTCCACCAATCAGAATCTCTTCCTTGAAGCTGTCTTGATGCAAGCTTCCTTTTAGTTACATCATCGATTCCCAAATCACCAAAGATCCTTCTACAAGCATCTATCCATCTCTGGACTTCAATGGTTGACTCTATTCCCAAGAAAACCTTTCCTCCAAGAGCAGTATAATCCTTACACAGCTTAGCAAAATCCACCAGTTTTGGAGTTTGAACTTGAACTCCAACATCTACCGATGGCCCCGGAGCTGGCATCCTTCTCGTGATCGAAGTCATCATAGCTTCGAACATAGCAGCATAATCAGCAGCCCCCTCAATAGCACGGCCTTCCCTAGCAGTTGGTCTCCCTCTTCGACTCATTCTTAATATCTATAAAAGAAATGATTAATACACCTTAAGAACAACTGCATAAGGGACTTAAATCTTTCTAAGATACTATATTATATATAGTAATCATCCATCAAAATACAATTACGTCTCTCATACGTACTTACGTTAGCGAGCGTTGGGTAAAATCGATTAACTAAAGCTCCGATACCAAATGTGACGACCGGCCATGACCCCTGCACTGAACATAGAAATAGTGCGCTGTAAAGTGTGCCAGGCAGCCATGGACGGTTGCCAAGGTTAAGTTAAAACAGCAGAATCTATCGTATAACTCACAGCGCATGGATAAAATACAATAGAAAGTATATATAGTGAAGCTTTACAGAACAGAATCTCTATTAAACCTCATAATAGTTGAATACAAACATCTGAATAGTCAATACATCAAGCCTCACTACATAACACCCAAAGAATTACACAAAGCAGCGGAACATCCAGTACATATAGTAAGAAAATAATATGCAAGCCTCCAGCTCGTCTTCGTCATCAGCATCGTCGGAAACTAAGAACAGCACCTGTCACCTGCTACCTAGTCTGCCCATCCCAAAGCGGATGAACAGCCCAAGGCAAGAAGAGTTAAACATAAAGCCTTGAGTCAGTCAACAGTCTTAGTGAGCGGTAAATTAACTAACAACATACCAAAAGAGCATAAAGGAAAAAGGAATAGGAATCCAACCCTCCCACTCCACCTCTTTCTACAGTGATAGCCCCCAGACACACTAAGCAGAAATAAACATAGCAAAGCAGACATTTAAAGTAAAGCAATTATCACTCGAGCCAAGGTCGGTGGTTTCCAAGTACAAACCCCCAAGGCCTAAACCAAGATCAGATAAGCACCCAGAAAACATCGCTCTTGAGACCGAATGACGATACAACCAAACATCCATGACTCTGGCTATCACTGTTATCATTGCTTCGATACCACCGTTAATTGAATGACCGGCACATTCTTTCAGCCGTCCGTCAAGGGTTAATGGCAACCCCGGTTCTAGACAGATCTCTGCACGTCGTCGTAGCACGTGCCTAGGACTATCGAATCTGCCCAGAGTACTCGACTACAATCTTAGTCTTTAGGGACTATCGAATCTGCCCAACGTACTCTTGCTTTGAGCCTGCTAGAACCTTCAACAACGATAAAATCTCAACCTTCTAGTCATCCTCCTCGACGACTATTCTCATACTAGCTCAAGCGCCTCTCGAGCAAACCATAATCCTCAAACTCGAACCATTTCACCGAGTTATCAACATGCTTGGAATGATCCCGTCTGGATTAAACCAAGGCTATCTCATAACATGCTTCGCTTCATCTCATCATAGCAAAGTCTCATCTCAACATCAACATCATCAAATCTATCCATATGAGCTTCATCATCCGCCACATATGCCACGAGCAGCTTTTCCAATTCAAGAGCCTTTCCCTTAGCTTTTGAATCATCTTCGACCATCTTGTCCAAATCAAATCATCAATCAACTAATTTACAACAATCAATCAAGTCAAACGTTAATCCAAGTAATCAAGCATTCAAACATGATCAAATAAACAATTATAACAATAATGGCAATCTTGTAAATAAATAGTCTAAATCTAACAAGCATGAATCATGAGCAATATCTCTACAACTTGATGAATGAACTTGCCTAGGTTAACATGTGGTAAAATGGTTGTCAAATCATCATGAACAATGGATCTATACTTAAGTTTAAGAAAATGCATGGAAATCACTATTTTAACACCAAATCAAGCCAACAATCCGATGTACTCCTTTGGATCCGTGTGAGAGATAACCACCACTCACCAAATCACCTAAACACCTCAAACTCAAAAGCACCACACTTCAGATCTGGACAGCGAAGGATCTAACTTGATCCGCCAAAATTCCGCTTCAAACGATGAAATATCTCTTCAATGGTTGAAGATCTTCAATCTAAGCTCTTGGATCATCGATTTGATCTTCGATTTGGATGGAAGGAATCACAAGATTAAAGTGGATAAAAGAAGTGAAGAAGTATAGAACTCGAGCTCTCAAAATAGCAGCACTTCGTCGCTTCAAAATCTGAATCCTAAAAATGAAGAAGAACCCGCCTATTTATAGGCTGATTTCCTTAGGTCGTCCGCCCCCTTAGGTCATCCACGACCTAACTATCGCGACCTACGACCTAACAAATCCTCCGACCTAACCCCTTAAGCCTTCACGCGACTTAACCACACACACACACACGCGCACGACCTAGCGACCTACTGCATATGCGCTTCCACGACCTAAAATGTCACGACCTAAGACTCAACACTAATGCGCGACCTACGACTTAAGCCCTTGCGCGACTTAACACCCTACGACTTAACCCTTAGCGACTTAACGCTACATGACCTAACAACTTAACTAGGATATGACCTAACATCCACGCGACCTAACGACTCATCCCACTTATCTCCTTAACTCGTCCATGACCTAACCTTCTTAGGTCGTTAACTCGCTTAGTTCCTTAGGTCGTTAACTCGCTAACTCCCTTAGGTCGCTGTCTTTCCTTAAGTCGCTCAAACCTTAGGTCGCCAACTTCTTAAGTCGTTGATTCCTTAAGTCGCCGATTCCTGTAGGTTGCTAACTCTTAGGTCGTCCACTACCTTAAGTCGCCAACTTCCTTAGGTCGCTCCAATCCTTAGGTCGCCAACTTCCTATAGGTCGCTCCAATCCTTAGGTCGCCAACTTCCTATAGGTCGCTCCAATCCTTAGGTCGCCAACTTCCTATAGGTCGCTCCAACCGACCTAACCTACCCCACGACCTAAGCTACCATACGACTTATCTTCCAAACGACCAAAGCTACACATGGCTTATCTTCTATACGACCTAATGACAACTGTTTTACAAACATTCGATCTGTAAAAATACGGGTCGTTACAACTACTACTGTTCATATCCTTTTATCTTATTTTCTTGGAAACCACGTATTGATTTTTGACCGGTTCGTGCTCCTTCAGTTATTGCCTGTTGAAAAGAATTGATATGGGTATAAACAATATTATAGGCTATACGTGTGTTATCCTTTTCCTCTTCCAATTAGTCATCTTCCACCATTTCAAACCCATTTACCTTTCCGTTCACAAAAAAAAAGATAAATAAATATAATTAAACAAACAAACATCAGAATCGAAAGCTACAATTGCCGAGCAGCCAACTTCCACCATCGCCGATCTTCATCCACACTCCGACAGCGCATCCACCTCTCCACCATGTGCCCTCCTTTGCCGTCACCCTTTCCGACTTTGACCAAACCCGGTGTGCCACCTGCACCCCATCACCTCCGCTTCCACGTCATCACCAATGAAATCTACCACCAACCAATTCACTTGCAACTGCCTCCCTCCCACTGCCATTTAACATTCGCATGTACCTTTCCCTCCATCACACGAACGGCCGCCTTCATCCCACCTACCTTCCCGCTCCTCTGACCCGTCCCTAGCCACTCCGATCACCATCTTCCGGTGCTCTGCCCATTCATTTAACATACATTCATCTCATCATCTCTCCTTCCGGGCCGAGTTGTTTTCTGGTGATCTATAATTTGAGGGATATAGTGTATCATATAGGTGGGTTTATGATATATATATACATTATTTTAGTTATGGTCTATTGTTAATTTTATATAAATATATATATTTGTTAGTTTATGTATATATAGGTACAAATACATCTGTTTTACTGTGCAAGTATGATGGTTATAAGTCTGTATATATATGAATATTTATATATTTATACGTAAGTTTTTATATACGTCTATTTATATATTTATACGCAAGTATATAGGTTTGCTTTTCAGTTTGTCTTTGTAGCTTTGTATATATACAGTTTCCTATATACAAATATTCGGTTCTAGCTATACGTATTGGTTTTAAATATCGATATCTAAAAATATAATGTTTAAGTATATATATATATATATAGCTTCATACCAGTTTATATATATATACATAGTTTCATAGGCTGCTTATATACGATTAGCTTGCATATTGCATTTAACTGTTATCTTTATATATTAATATATGACCGGTTAGTTATGCTTATATTATATATTAGTATACATGTTTATTTACAGTACATATGTTCTAAGTCATACCTATAACCGAGTTGGGTTGGTATATAAATATTTTAGTTGAATATTTGTATATGTATAATTTGCGGCTTGGGTTTGAATATATACCAAGTATGCCTATACATATTTTAGAATATAAGAGGGTTATATGTATAGATTTGTATAAGATGTAATAATATTAAATATTTTATCTGTATATATACAGTTTTATATGGATATTCTATATATCTAATCTGACTCAAATGTTTAGATCTATTTTACATGTTAAAACACTTATTTGTAATGTTGAAAAGAATATAGGTTCTGTATTTAAATATGTCTGCATAGCATATTTGCTTATTAACTATAAATTTTGAACTGTATGCATATATGGCTAGTTAAATTATGAAGTGTATATAGATTTAAATTATAAGCTTATATAAATTGTTGTTGTTTATGTGGAGTATATATATAGTGGTATGTTTGTATATCTATGGAAATATTTTGTATTTTTTTTAAGTATATATATGTATGAATTTCAAAATATATATTGTATATATGTTTGATGCCATATATGGGTCTTAATTTAAACTATGATTTTTGAAACCCATATAATTTAATATATGTTTACATTTAGAATATGACTTTTATATATAAATAGTTATATATATAATTATATATAGGTTTACTTATATCAATTTTCTTCATCCACCCCGTTTCGATTTGTTCCTTTTATGCTTATAGTCAGCTTGATCGTTGAATTTGTGCCGATTTTGCTTTGCTTCAATCCGTCATTCAAATTTCAAATGTCTGTATCAGTATGCGTATCCGTGTCATCTTCTGTATTCTCTAGCCTCGAAAGGTGAGTAATCACTCACGATTTAACATTCTTATATTTATTAATTTTGGTTTCAATTGAAACGACAACTGAAATATGTTGCTGTAGTTATTTAAATTGTTATATATGTTATTATCTGTAACTGTTCACCTGTGGGATATGACACCATATCATGTTGTTGATATTAAATCATTATTGCTGATATATATGCCTGTTATATTATTTTCATATCTGTTATCACTGTGCAAGTTCCATGTTAGTATAGAATTCACTATGGGTTGAAATGATAGACCCTAACGATTTTCATTTGAATTGAATTTGGGATTTACGGGTCGAAATGATATCTACCCGTATGTATTTAAATTTACGGATTGAAATGATAAATATCCGTATCACTTGACCATAGATAGGAAATTATATATAGACACCGTTGGTCCATATATAAATATTTTGGAAATAAATTCTATGGTTTTGGAAAGAAATATATGGTTTTAATAAATGTTGATTCTTAAATTTTTATATATAAATGGTAATGATATATATAGATTTAATAATGATATTTCATTTAATTAAGATGAATTTAATACATATAATATGTTAAGTATAAAATTTATATTTCAAAATAGATTTTGGGAATAATTTGAATAAGTTAAGGTTGGGAAGATAATTTGAATTTAGTTGAAATTGTATTCATTAAATAATTTTATTTAATTACACCGATTTGAAACTTATTGAAATTGAGATTTAAGATATGATTTATAACTTGGGTTTGATTTAAATAATTTAATGAATATTTCTTGTTTAAATAAATTTTAAGGAAATATTTAGTAAAAATGAAATTTAAGGCTAGTTAAATGACATTGAATTTATTAAATGAATATTCCCTGATTAAATAATAATAAAGTTAAATCAAGAGCTATATGAAACTGTTAAATTTAACTTTGAAATGTTGAATATTAAAGCTTTGAAATATATTGAAAATTTAAATTGTATATTTAGAACTGAATTGAATTGATAAATTGAGCTTTGAATAAATTTGAATTTGGAATTTGGGTGGATGTGAAGCAATTTGTGAGACTTAAGGAAATTATAAATAATTTACTTTTAAATTATTTAACCTATATATACTATTTTGGAAAATAGATATATTAGAAATGAAATGATATTTTGGTTTTGAAGTATAAATTAATTTGGAATGACCACGGTGTTATAGTGTATATTTCCACCTTGTAGATAGTTCCGCAGATCCTTAGAGGATGGTTATCCCAAACATCCTTTAAGTTACTTGTATTTCAGTTGATATTTCACTTGAGTTGGATTTATTGATATAAGAATGTTAATCCTGACTTGAGTGTTTTGTGTTTTGCTTTACGCTCGGGTCGGACCGAGTGATACAGCATTTGAGACTCACCTTTGGAGTTTGGAGCTTCCTTTGGAGATCCAACTATCGCCTCAGCATTCAGCTCTTCTAGTTGATTTGTTCAGAGAAGTCATTAGTTGTACTGGAGACTTCACTGCATATGAGATATTCTGTTGTATTTTATTTCTAACTCTGATGTTTATATAGTAGCTTCATGAACTACTATTTTATCTATTCCGCTGCATATTATTGTATTACTCTGTGTTTGTGATTCTGTGATTGATTTATTTACTGTATATGATGAGTTTGCCAAATTTAAATTAACAATCTATTATTTTGAATTATTCAAGTCCGACATGTGTGGATTTATTGTCGATTTGAATAGTCTAAAATAGCGGGATGTTACAGATTGTGTCCATTTTGCATTGATTTTCTGTTTCAAGTGTTTCATGATGTATTCAGAAAAAAATGCACTTCCTTAGTTTTACTCAGGTCTGCATTTTATTGTACATGTACTTGTAGTTGTTCAACCCGGTTCTTCTGAAGTTTCAGCTTGTATATATGTTGTTTGTATGTTACATACATTGCTGTTGAGTCGCTTTGTTATATCACTTGAGATTTGTGGTATTTGCTGTTATATAACTTCGAGTTGCATGCTTGGTTGTTTGTATGTTGGCAACTTGTATTTGTAGTTCCTGTTTCATTAAATTTGATGTGTTCGTGATCACTATAGTCTGTTTTTGAAATCCTGCAGTCTATTTGATCACTGTAGTTGCATTCTATTCGTTTGCATGTATCAGTGCTCGGCCCTTAGTTGTTCACCTGGAATTGCATTTACTTCATGTTTGTATTATTTTGGTCTGGCCCTATTGCTTGCTATTACTTACCTGGTGCGTTGTGCTCTGTTGTTGCATTTGCACTGAGTCACTGATTTTGGTCGAGACTTGATTTTATGTCTTGACCATCTCATTTGAAATTGCAGTTGTGTTGAACCCGACTTTTTCTTGGGTTTGACCTTGTGCTCGTCTGTGGGTTTTTGATGCAGCTCAGGATCAGGATAAAGGTCTAAGTCGTACACGACTTAAGGGACTAAGTCGCAAACGACTTAAAGAAGTAACTATAGGTCGTCTTCGACCTAAGGAGGCATGCGAGGCATGTGAGCAGGAGCTACGACTTAACTGGAGACCAGGGGAAGGAGTTAACTCGAGTTTACGACCTAAGGAGAAGGTTCTGGGTTTTCTACGACCTAACGAGATACTGGAACGACCTAATTTGTTTTTAGGTCGCATACGAGCTAACGAGTTAAGGTATAGGTCGTGGGAACGACTTAACATATCACCAGGGAAAGAACTACGACCTAACGGGTTTGGGGATGCCGAGTTAAAACAAGGAGATAGGTCGCTGGAACGAGCTGAGAAGGTGCTACGACCTAACAAATCACGACCTATGATAGGTCGCAAGAAAAAGGAACGAGCTAAGTTAGGACGCGAAGGCTTAGGTTGCAAAGTCTTGGGTCGTGGAGACTTAGGTCGCGAGGCCTTAGGTCGCGAAGAATTTCTGAAGCCGCTTCTGTTAGGTCGCAAACGAAAGGATGCCGTTCATTCTTAGGTCGCAAAGCTCTGGATGCCATCGATTTCCTTAAGTCATTGATCTGGAATGCCGCATATTTTTTTTAAGTCGCTGAAGCTTGTGGACGTTGATTCTTCTACCGAGTTAATCTATGCCGCTGATGGAAGCTTGTGTCTTGTGTACATACTGTTAAGTCGTCAAGTCAGTGTGTTGTAACTGTTTGTTGTTAGGTCGCTGCCGACCTATGCTAAGTCGTGTATATTCTTAGGTCGAACCATTATAGGTCGTAGGTCGCTCACGACCTAAGTACTTGTAAAATTTTTGAAATTTTCTGTTGTGTTGAGTTGTAGCCTATAAATAGGCATGTATGGTCATTTGTAAAAGGTTGTTGAATATTGAATAAAATTCTCTTTTGTTAGCTTTGTGCTCTCAAATTCAATTGGTAGTCGATTGTATCTCCTATCTCCACTTACGGCATTCGAGTGCGCTCGAATCATCGTTTGCTGAAGCCGATTCACGGTATCTTGTGCGCAAGATCAACGTCGAAGAATCGTAGATCTCTTTCCCGGTATCTTCGGATCAACGAGTCAGAGATAGCTAGAATTCGGTATCTTCGGATTAACGAATTTGGGCATTTCAGTATCTTCCAATCCACTGATTACTACTTTCACCGATTGAAGATAGTTTTAATTAATCTGCTGCGTCAGTTTTGGTATCAGAGCTTGTTCTAGCCAATCATAGCTAGATCGAGACTTGGAGCCTATTCATTTTGAAGTTTGAAGAGAAGCCGAGATACGAAGAGTGTAGACCGAGCATCATTGCATTGTCTAGCCGAGAATTGTGATTCGGAAGCCGAAACTTTGTCCATCGTGTTCATCGCGATTTGCTTCAAAGTGGAAGTTTTCGATCCGTTTCATTTTGGATCAAAGTCCGAATTGTGTTTGAATTTTGAAGTGTTGAAGAGTTTGTGAAGATTTCAAGTATGCCGCCAAGAAGAGCCAATAGATATCAAAACGTTGAAGCTTTGTATCGAAGAGAAGAAGCTGATGAGATGGAGCAAAGAATCAATGAGAACTTTAGTGAAAAGCTTAACGAAGGAATTGGCCGGTTAGAGAAGCTTATGACAGAAATGAATCAAAATCGGAGAAGGGTTTCACCTGAATCTAACCATGGGGGTAGTAGAGTCTCGCCACATTCCAATCGAGACAGAAGTGTTGAAAATGATCAAGGGCGTGGGAGGAACGTGAATGATCGTGAACGGAGGAATGCAGATAGAAGGGATGATGGTGGAAGACGTAATGGTAGTAGAGATGTGGATGGACGAGATAGACAACGATATACATCTGATTTTGAAGAGGAGTATGATGGTGGTAGTGTTCGAGGACAAGGAATAAATCACTCTGAGTATGATCACAAGTGGGAGACGGGGATGAAGACTGAGATTCCTGAATTCAAAGGTGGTATGCAAGCGGAGGAGTTTCTAGATTGGGTAGCTAATGTTGAAGAGATTTTTGACTTCAAAGAAGTTCCAGAATATCGTAGAGTGAAGTTGGTTGCTACGAGGCTGAGGGGTAGAGCTTTGGTATGGTGGCAGCAGACCAAACTTACACGTGATCAGATGGGAAAGTCAAAAGTTGAGTCTTGGGAGAAGATGAAGAAATTGATGAAAGCAACATTCTTACCTTACAATTATCAATCTTTGATGTATCAACGTTTACAAAACTTGAGACAAGGGACGAAATCTGTGAATGACTATGCTGATGAATTCTATCAACTTATTACAAGGAATGATATTATGGAAACGGAAGAGCAGCTAACATCTAGATTCATTGGAGGATTGAGAATGCAGATTCAGGATATGGTTAATATGTTCGATCCAAGATCTGTAGCGGAAGCACATCAGAAAGCGTTGGCTTGGGAGAAACAGGGACGACGAGGAAGTGGTGTATTTACTAATTCTAACAATCAAGCGAAGGGTGTTGGTGGGAGTTCTAATGTTACTAAACCTATCAGTAGACCAGTAGTGAAGGAGGCTGAGAAGACAAAGGTTAACAACGGTTTCAAATGTTACAATTGTCAGGAATTTGGTCACAAAAGTAGCGAATGTCCAAAGCCGAAGAAGAGAGCTATGATAGCAGAGGTTGAGGATGAGGATGAAGAAGCTGAATGTTCCAATTCGCCACCTGATGAGGAGGAAGAAGAAGTGTCGGGAGACGAAGGTTATAATCTAATGATGAAGAGGTCCTGTTTAACACCAAAGCAAGAGGAGGATTGTAGTTGGTTGAGGAGCAATATTTTTCAGTCAACATGTACCATTCTGGGGAAAGTTTGCAAATTTGTTATTGATGCTGGAAGCTGTGATAATATAATTTCGTTAGAAGCTGTGAGGAAGTTGGCATTGAAGACTGAGAAACATTCGAAACCATATAAGCTAGCTCGTTTGAGGAAAGGCGGGGAGGTGAAGGTTGGACGAAGGGCTCATTTGAAGTTTTCCATTGGGAAGAACTATAAAGACGAAATCTGGTGCGATGTTGTGGACATGGACGTTTGTCATTTGTTGCTGGGGAGACTGTGGCAGTATGATAGAGCAGTACAACATGATGGACGTACCAACAGTTACAGTTTCATGTTTGAAGGCACAAAGATTACTCTAGTTCCAAAGAAGCGACAACAGGAGGAAAACAAGTTGGAGGAAATTGAAGAGCTCAAAACTTTGTTATCTTTGAAGGAGTTTGTGAAGGAAGTAGAGGAGGAGCCTGAAGTGTTTTTATTGATTGGACGGGAGAGTCAGGAAGTGGTTGAAATTCCAGAAGAAGTTAAACCAATTTTGAAAGAATTTGACGATGTATTTCTAGAGGACTTACCAACGGAGTTGCCACCGTTGAGGGATATACAACATCAGATAGATCTTGTTCCAGGTGCTGTGTTGCCACACAGACCACATTATCGAATGAGTCCGAAGGAACATGAAGAGTTGCGAAGGCAGGTAGAGGAATTACTTGAACAAGGGCGTGTGCAGGAGAGTTTAAGTCCTTGTGCTGTACTAGCTTTATTGGTACCCAAGAAGGATGGGACGTGGTGGATGTGCACTGACAGTCGAGCATTGAATAAGATTACTGTGAGATATAGATTTCCAATGCCGAGATTGGATGACTTGTTAGATCAAATAAGCGGAGCTACTATATTTTCGAAGATTGATTTAAAGAGCGGATATCATCAAATTCGTATGAGACCAGGAGATGAGTGGAAGACTGCTTTTAAAACCAGGGAGGGTCTATACGAATGGTTGGTCATGCCATTTGGTTTATCCAATGCACCGAGTACTTTTATGAGGGTGATGAATCAGATTTTTCGACCGTTCATTGGGAAGTTTGTGGTGGTGTATTTCGATGATATTCTGATTTACAGTGGGAGTCCAGAGGAACATTTGAATCATCTTAGAGAAGTACTGATGGTATTGCGACAAGAACAATTTTATGCTGCAACAAAGAAATGCGTGTTCATGACGCATAGCGTTTTATTTCTGGGATATGTTGTGTCGGAAAAAGGAATACAGGTTGACCAAAGTAAAGTCGAAGCAATTAGAGATTGGCCGCAGCCCAAGACGATAACGGAAGTTCGTAGTTTTCATGGGTTGGCTTCATTTTATCGAAGGTTTATTCCACACTTTAGTAGTGTGATGGCACCTGTTACTGATTGCATGAAGGGTAAACAGTTTGCATGGACGGAGGAAGCCAGGGTTGCTTTTGAGCGAATCAAAGAACTTTTGACGTCTGCACCAATTCTAATATTACCAGATTTTCAGTTAGTGTTTGAACTACATACTGATGCATCCAAGGTTGGAATTGGAGGAGTGTTGAGTCAGAAGGGACGTCCAATTGCATATTTCAGTGAGAAGTTGTCAGGAGCGAAGATGAGGTACAGTACGTATGATGTGGAATTCTATGCTGTTGTACAATCTATTAAACACTGGAGACACTATCTATTTCAGAAGGAGTTTGTTCTGTATACTGATCATGAAGCATTGAAGCATTTGCAAGGGCAAGACAAGATTTCAGCGAGACATGCATCGTGGATTGCATATCTGCAACAATTTACATTTGTTGTGAAACACAAGTCGGGAGTGACGAATCGTGTTGCGGAAGCGTGAGTAGAAGAAATCACTTGTTAACTACATTGAAGGTTGAAGTGACAGGGTTTGAAATATTGCCAGAATTATTTACCGATGATCCTTACTTTGCAAAGTTTGTTGATAAAGTCAAGGGTGGGGAGACGGATGAGTTCATAATGATAGATGGTTTTCTGTTCAAAGGTAATCGATTGTGCATACCGGAGGGTAGTCTGAGAATGAAGATTATCAAGGAGTTACACGAAGAGGGACATGTTGGGAGAGATCGTACTTTACAGTTGATTTCACAGTCCTACTTTTGGCCATCAATGAGGAAATAGGTGGAGAGATTTGTGGAGCGATGTCATATCTGTCAGGTTTCGAAAGGAACTACAACTAATGCTGGGTTATATATGCCGTTACCTGTACCAATTAAATCGTGGGTTGATGTGAGTATGGACTTCATGTTGGGATTACCGAGAACACAGCGTGGTAATGATTCCATTTATGTGGTAGTTGACCGATTCTCGAAAATGGCACATTTTATTGCTTGTAAGAAGACAGCGGATGCTGTTCATGTTGCTCAGTTGTTTTTTCAAGGAGGTCTATCGACTTCATGGATTGCCAGAATCTATTGTGTCGGATAGAGATACTCGATTTCTGAGTCACTTTTGGTTGAGTTTGTGGAAAATGGTGGGAACGAGGCTGAAGTTTAGTAGTGCTTATCATCCGCAGACAGATGGACAAACTGAAGTTGTGAATAGATCGTTGGGAAATTTGTTGCGATGTCTTGTGCAGGACAATTTGAAGAGTTGGGACATGAAGTTATGCCAAGCAGAATTTGCCCATAATCATGCTGTGAATCGAAGTACTGGGTTCAGTCCATTCCAGATTGTTTATTCGAGCTTACCGAAAGGACCGTTGGATTTAACGGTAGTGCCACAATAAAAGAAGACAGTTAAGAAAGCTGCTAATTTTGTTGAGGGGTTGACGGAATGTCATAAAATCATTCAGGAACGATTGGAGAAAGCAAATGAGAAGTATAAACGTTCTGCAGATATGAAGCGAAGGAATGTTGAATTTAATGAGGGTGATATGGTGTATGCAGTGTTAACAAAGGATCGTTTTCCAGTGGGCGCTTATAACAAGTTGAAAGCCAGAAAAATTGGTCCTGTGGAAGTCGTAAAACGAATTAATGAAAATGCGTATAAATTGAAGCTGCCAGATGATGTGTATACGTCTGACGTATTCAATGTTAAGCATCTCGTACCATATCATGGGGATGAGTTTGTTGTGGTGAATGCAGAAAGTGCAAATTCGAGGTCGAATTTTTCTCAACCTGGGGAGGATGATGCAGCTCAGGATCAGGATAAAGGTCTAAGTCGTACATGACTTAAGGGACTAAGTCGCACAGGACTTAAAGAAGTAACTATAGGTCGTCTTCGACCTAAGGAGGCATGCGAGGCATGTGAGCAGGAGCTACGACTTAACTGGAGACCAGGGGAAGGAGTTAACTCGAGTTTACGACCTAAGGAGAAGGTTCTGGGTTGTCTATGACCTAACGAGATACTGGAACGACCTAATTTGTTTTTAGGTCGCATACGAGCTAATGAGTTAAGGTATAGGTCGTGGGAACGACTTAACATATCACTAGGGAAAGAACTACGACCTAACGGGTTTGGGGATGCCGAGTTAAAACAAGGAGATAGGTCGCTGGAACGAGCTGAGAAGGTGCTACGACCTAACAAATCACGACCTATGATAGGACACAAGAAAACGGAACGAGCTAAGTTAGGACGCGAAGGCTTAGGTCGCAAAGTCTTGGGTCGTGGAGACTTAGGTCACGAGGCCTTAGGTCGCGAAGAATTTCTGAAGCCGCTTCTGTTAGGTCGCAAACGAAAGGATGCCGTTCATTCTTAGGTCGCAAAGCTCTGGATGCCATCGATTTCCTTAAGTCATTGATCTGGAATGCCGCATATTTTTTTTATCTCGCTGAAGCTTGTGGACGTTGATTCTTCTACCGAGTTAATCTCTGCCGCTGATGGAAGCTTGTGTCTTGTGTACATACTATTAAGTCGTCAAGTCAGTGTGTTGTAACTGTTTGTTGTTAGGTCGCTGCCGACCTATGCTAAGTCGCGTATATTCTTAGGTCGAACCATTATAGGTCGTAGGTCGCTCACGACCTAAGTACTTGTAAAAATTTTGTAATTTTCTGTTGGGTTGAGTTGTAGCCTATAAATAGGCATGTATGGTCATTTGTAAAAGGTTGTTGAATATTGAATAAAATTCTCTTTTGTTAGCTTTGTGCTCTCAAATTCAATTGGTAGTCGAGTGTATCTCCTATCTCCACTTACGTCATTCGAGTGCGCTCGAATCATCGTTTGCTGAAGCCGATTCACAGTATCTTGTGCGCAAGATCAACGTCGAAGAATCGTAGATCTCTTTCCCGGTATCTTCGGATCAACGAGTCAGAGATAGCTAGAATTCGGTATCTTCGGATCAACGAATTTGGGCATTTCAGTATCTTCCAATCCACCGATTACTACTTTCAACGATTGAAGATAGTTTTGATTAATCCGATGCGTCAGTTTTTGTGGATCTTTTGTGTATTTAATGATGTACTGGCGAGGCAGTACACGCGTGCGTGTACTACAGCCACACAGAATTGATAGATTTTAATTGATATTTCTTTTTTCTTGATTCATTGATCTGCTGCGTAATTCGTATGCCGTATTGGCGAGGCAGTACACGCTAGCGTGTACTGCAGCCAATCAGAATTGATGTTTTAATTGATGTTTTCTATTGCTAAAATTTGTTTTATGTTGCCAATTCAATATATTCTAAATCGTATTTTGATTTGGATTAATTGATGATTTTGTTGTTAATTGTCGTTTAGGCAATTCTGATGTTTTCTAAATTATCTTCATCGATAATCTTTTATATATCTTTGCTGGTGATTTGGGTTAGCTGATTTGTTGTTTAACACTGTTTAGTGTTATATCTGCCGTTATCCGATCCTCTTATCGTGAGTCGGATATACGAGATTTCTGTGACCATCGTCTATTTGATATTGATTATTATTGCTTACGTGCATTGATAACTGAGTTTGAATTAGACTGACCCGTGTATTATTTTCTTTTGAATGTAATACTCGGGTCAGACCCGAGTTATTTCAGTTTGTAGATTTCCTGCTTTGAGTTGCTGTTTGAGCTATGAAGACTTTTCACATCTTTTGAAGTGGTCTTCGTCATTTGTAGTAGTCGTGTCATTGTATAGGTCGATATGTATTCATGTATATTAGTCGATAATGTACTTGTATATATAACTTCCAGAGTCGACATTTGTAGTTGTATCATATGTATTGTGTCAATTGTATTGTAATTGACATCAGTTATATATATATGAGACTTTTGTTATCTTTGTTCCGCATTCTTTTTGTATCTGTTTTATTATTATATATATTTTCCTAAACTATTATGAACCATCATAGTTCGTTTTATACTGGTAATTGGGTATGTCGATGGGAGTAAATAAATAAGAGATGAAAATTTAAAATGTATACCACTCCTATCGAGGTAACCAATACTAATGTAAGGCCAACTAAGGATGGCCGCACCTATCCAGCTTTATTCTTCGTAATAACAGACAGTATTTCATTTAATACCCTTTGTTATTGTGAGCATAGAGGTGGGGCGTCACAGTTGGTATCAGAGCTTGGGGTTTATGGACATAATATAAAGCATAACTTAGATGGAACATATGATACAACTATTGGTCGATGTTTTATTTGTGCTTTGAGTCAAAACTAAAGTTTTGAAATCTGGATGAAATTTTTAAGTATCTTTATTTAAAAATAAAAGTGAAACTGTGTTTTGTTGATTTGATTGATTTGGGTACTGTTTATCAGAGTGTGCAGCGGAAACAGTGAAATTGTCTTCGCTGAGTACAACTGATAATCTTTTTGATTTAAAAATCAAAATATGAAATTGAAATAAATTTCAATTGCTCTTTACATAGCTGTGTTTATTTTGTTTCTTTGAGAGTTTCGAATCTGAATTGAGGATTCGAAACGATTGTAGTTATGTGATTTTTGTTGAGATTTTTGCTGATTTTCTTTTATGCTAATCACATGTTGATTAGATTTTTGCTGTTTTAAATTATCTTCATTGAAGATAATAGAGTAATTTCTTTGTGTATATTGTAGTGTGCGTGCAAATATGAATTGCACGTTACTGCATTAATTTTACGTTGAACAGATGCTTGGTTACGAAACATATTTTGTTGCCGTTATTTTTATAACGGGATTTTTACACCAGTGCTATATTTTCGAAGCACGGTGTTTTGTTGACAATTTTAATGAATGAAAATTCACTGGTGTTACATTTTGATGTGAATTATTTTGAGGAGATTTTGACGTTTAAAAATTACTGTCGGTTTGACTTCAGTAACCGTCAAATTTTAAAAGTGAATTTTCAAGCGGTTATACCGCAATGCTGATTTGTGACCCGTTTTCATGGTGTTTTGAGAAGTACAATTTCCTTATCGAAATTGTTACTAATATTGCTGCTTTAATCACGTGATTGGAAAATCGTTTTAAAAATGAAAATTTATTTTAAAAAATTTTAACAGTTTGCGCTTTCAAAAGGATGAGAAAGCGACTTAAACGATTCAGCAAAATCGAGGACTATGACCCCTTTCTTTTACTGTTTTGCTTAATTCCGGACTTGTCCAGTTGAGAATGTGAATTGTTATTTTTATAAAATAAATAAAATTGTTTTCAGAAATTTTACAGTTTGCAATTTCAAAAGAATGAGGAAGCGATTTAAAAGTTTCAGCAAAATCGAGGATTATGACCCCTTTCTTTTACTAATTCGCTTAATTCCGGACTTGTCCGTTTGAGAATGTAAAGTGTATTTTTACAAAATACACAATTTTGCACTTTCAAGGAAACGATGAAGAGAATCAAACGATTTAGTAAAACACGTGGTATAGGACATGTGCGTTTGCTATTTCGGTTAATTCCGGACTCATTAATTGAAATATCTGATGTTTTGATGATTTTGATGATTTTGCACTTTCAAGAAAACGATGAAGAGAATTAAACGATTTAGTAAAACTCGTGGTTATGGGACAGGTGCGTTTACTATTTTGGTTAATTCCGGAATCGTAAATTGAAATATTTGATGCTTTCGTGTGCTTTCGAGCCACTATGATGGACCTTCGGGTCATATGTTGGACCTTCGGTTCATATGATGGACCTTCGGATCAAATACCAGTACTAGACCTTCGGGTCACTCTGCGGACCTTCGGGTCATTTGTTGGGCGCCAAAAATTATGTTGAGTACTTGGTAGACTTTGGCCATTTGTTAATGCACGTGCGGCGAATTAAAAACTCGCCATCTGATGGGATCGATCCAAGCTTTTATGTTGATTTTCTAGTCTTCTTAATTGATTTCTAGATATTTGTTGTTTCCAATTATCTACAGGTAATTGGATATTTGTTGATATGAGTTCTGATTATCGTTTTTGTTAATCGGATATTTGTTGTTTCTAATTATCGCTTGTGATAATTGGATATTTGTTGATATGAGTTCTGATTATCGTTTTTGATAATCGGATATTTGTTGTTTCTAATTATCGTTTGTGATAATTAGATATCTGTTGATATGAGTTCTGATTATCGTTTTTGATAATCGGATATTTGTTGTTTCTAATTATCGCTTTTGATAATTAAATATTTGTTGATTTGAAATTTGATTATCGTTTTTGATAATCGAATATTTGCTGATTTGAGATTTGATTATCGTTTTTGATAATCGAATATTTGCTGATTTGAGATTTGATTATCGTTTTTGATAATCGAATATTTGTTGATTTGAGATTTAACTATCATTTGTGATAATTAAATATTTGTTGATTTGAGATTTAATTATCGTTTTCGATAATTGAATATTTATTGATTTTAGATTTGATTATCGTTTGTGATAATTAAATATTTGTTGATTTGAGATTTAATTATCGTTTTTGATAATTGAATATTTGTTGATTTGAAATTTGATTATCGCTTGTGATAATTGAATATTTGTGATTCGAGATTTAATTATCATTTGTGATAATTAAATATTTGTTGATTTGAGATTTAATTATCGTTTTTGATAATTCAATATTTATTGATTTCAGATTTGATTATCGTTTGTGATAATTAAATATTTGTTGATTTGAAATTTGATTATCGTTTTTGATAATCGAATATTTGCTGATTTGAGATTTGATTATCGTTTTTGATAATCGAATATTTGTTGATTTGAGATTTGATTATCGCTTTTGATAATTAAATATTGTTGATTTGAAATTTGATTATCGTTTTTGATAATCGAATATTTGCTGATTTGAGATTTGATTATCATATTTGATAATTAAATATATGTTGATTTGTGATTTAATTATCATTTTGATGATTGAATATTTGCTGATTTTCTATTTGATTAACAATTGTGATAATTAAATATTTGTGTGATTTGATTATCAATTGTGATAATTAAATATTTGTTAATTTGATTACCGTTTGTGGTAATTAAATATTTGTTGATTTGATTATCATTTGAGATAATTAAATATTTTTCGATTTGATTATCGTTTTTGATAATTGAATACTTGTGATTTGTGGTTTAATTGAATATTTGCGATTTGAGATCTGATGGTCGTTTTGATAATTAGGTAATTGCTAATTTTGCTGATTATAAGATTTTCTAGTCTCAAATTGATTCTAGATTATGTTGATTATATTGAATTGTTGTTTTCTACCTATCTCTGTTGATAGTTATAGTTTGTCAATTATGAAGTTTGTGTTTTCTATTTTATCCGTTGGATAACTAGATATTTGCAGTTTTGCGATTTGCGAATTTTGGTTTCTAATTATCTTTGTTGATAATTAGATTTTGTTGTTTTCTAATTATCGTATCGATAATTAGATATTCTTGTTTTGTGATTTTTGTATTCAAATTATCTAATTGATAATTGAATATTGCTGATAATTGTAATTATTCAGTTTTTGTTGTTTTCTGATTATCTATTGATAGTTAGATTTTGTTGAGAATTTGTGAATTTCCTTTGTGAGATTAAAAGATTTCCTTTGTGTTTGCGTTCTCGATCTTTATTTTTCTAGCTTAACTAGTTTATGTTAGAAAAATAATAGTTATTGACGACCTTAATTATGAAAATTGCGGGGACGCAATTTCTATAAGAAGGGGAGTCTGTAACAACCCGGGAATTCGTAGTAATTAGGTATCATTACTAGGTGATTGAATTGTTTGCAAATTTCTGTTGGAATTCTATGGGGTTAAATTTCTTTTAAAATTGGTTTAAGAATTATATGGGCTTTATTATCTTGGCCCATGTTTCTGCCATGTTATCAAAAGAGTGTCGTTTCCTTTCTTATTTTGTTCGACCCAATTTCCCCCTTCTCGATTCATTCATTCGAAAACAAACCCTAAAAACATTTGTAAGAGAATAAAAATGGCTGCCGTTCATTCCGTCTCCCTTTGCTTGAAATTAGTGCTTTCGTCCTTTGATCCAAATTAAGGCTTCGCGCAATCAATTGCTCTATCGGTTGCTCGTCGCTGTGATGCTTCGGCACTTGGTTCAAGTTCGTCTTCGTATCGAAAAAAGGTGAGTACTATACTCACATTTAATTCAAACTTGAATTGTTTCTGGGTTAACTAAATTTGTGATTTTTCGTTGTTTGAACTCGTGGGTCGTCTACGATGTTTCTGTTTATATAGGGTTTGTAACCCTTGATTTTCATTCGTATATTCGTCTGAAGATTTGTTTGAATTTATCAACTTATTTTTCTCGGCCACTTGATAATTCATTAGCGATTGAGATTGATTCTGACTTGTTCAATATGAATATATTTTGTTGCTTGAATTCCACGGCATTGATTTCGACTCCTTGGTCATCACGGTGTTGATTTTCTTTGACTTTGGCCATTACGGTATTTTGATTTCGAACTGCATATTTCTTCTTGCTTCAATTCATAGCTTCGGCTTTGATCATTTTTGACTTATTTGCGTTCTTTTGCTCCCTTGATTACCGCTGCTCTGACCTGACATGTTCATTGTCTCCTGACTTGGTATTCGTTCATAGTTGATTTGAATTTATATTGGCTTTGAGAATTGTCTTTGGTTATGTGATATTCATTCCTGTATACTCAGAGTGTTGTATTGCTCGATAAACCCTGGTAGCGCTTTCGACCTTGTTCGAACTATTATTCACTGTCCTATTCATGTCGTTAGATTTTGTTCTTAGGTTGGGTCTTGTGGACCTTGTCATCTTCACATTCAGGTTGTTTTCATTTCATCACCACTGTTGCATTCCTTTATATGCAATTTCTAGTTGAGTTTGCAACATATAGATAAATGTAGTTGCATGTCTGGTTCATCTTGTTTGAGTCTGGTTTCGATTGTGTCCATTTTGCATTGATTTTCTGTTGCAAGTGTTTCATGATGTATTCGGGAAAAAATGCACTTCCTTAGTTTTACTCAGGTCTGCATTTTATTGTACCTGTACTTGTAGTTGTTCAACCCGGTTCTTCTGAAGTTTCAGCTTGTATATCTGTTGTTTGTATGTTACATACATTGCTGTTGAGTCGCTTTGTTATATCACTTGAGATTTGTGGTATTTGCTGTTATATCACTTCGAGTTGCATGCTTGGTTGTTTGTATGTTGGCAACTTGTATTTGTAGTTCCTGTTTCATTAAATTTGATGTGTTCGTGATCACTATAGTCTGTTTTTGAAATCCTACAGTCTATTTGATCACTGTAGTTGCATTCCATTCGTTTGCATGTATCAGTGCTCGGTCCTTGGTTGTTCACCTGGAGTTGCGTTTACTTCATGTTTGTATTATTTTGGTCTGGCCCTGTTGCTTGCTATTACTTACTTGGTGCGTTGTGCTCTATTGTTGCATTTGCACTGAGTCACTGATTTTGGGTCGAGACTTGATTTTATGTCTTGACCATCTCATTTGAAATTGCAGTTGTGTTGAACCCGACTTTTTCTTGGGTTTGACCTTGTGCTCGTCTGTGGGTTTTTGTGGATCTTTTGTGTATTTAATGATGTACTGGCGAGGCAGTACACGCGTGCGTGTACTGCAGCCACACAGATTTGACATTTGACGACTGCCCATGACCCCTGCACTGAACATAGAGATAGTGCGCTGTAAAGTGTGCCAGGCAGCCATGGACGGTTGCCAAGGTTAAGTTAAAACAGCAGAATCTATCGTATTACTCACAGCGCATGGATAAAATACAATAGAGAATATATATAGTGAAGCATCTCAAAATAGAATCTCATCAATTAAGCTTCATAATAGCTGAATACAAACATTTGAATAGTCAATACATCAAGCCTCACTACATATCACTAAGAGAATTATACAAAGCTGCGGAACATCCAGTACATATAGTAAGAAAATAATATGCAAGCCTCCAGCTCGTCTTCGTCATCAGCATCGTCGGAAACTAAGAACAGCACTTGTCACCTGCTACCTAGTCTGCCCATCCCAAAGCGGATGAACAGCCCAAGGCAATAAGAGTTAAACATAAAGCCTTGAGTCAGACAACAGTCTTAGTGAGCGGTAAATTAACTAACAACATACCAAAAGAGCATAAAGGAAAAAGGAATAGGAATCCAACCCTCCCACTCCACCTCTTTCTACAGTGATAGCCCCCAGACACACTAAGCAGAAGTAAACATAGCAAAGCAGACATTTAAAGTAAAGCAATTATCACTCGAGTCAAGGTCAACATTTTCCAAGTACAAACCCCCAAGACCTAAACCAAGATTAGATAAGCACCCAGAAAACATTGCTCTTGAGACCGAATGACGATACAACCAAACATCCATGACTCTGGCTATCACTGTTATCCTTGCTGCGATACCACCGTTAATTGAATGACTGGCACATTCTTTCAGCCGTCCGTCAAGGGTTAATGGCAACCCCGGTTCTAGACAGAACTCTGCACGTCGTCACATCTCGTGCCTAGGACTATCGAATCTGCCCAGAGTACTCGACTATAATCATGGTCTTTAGGGACTATCGAATTTGCCCAACATACTCTTGCTTTGAGCCTGCTAGAACCTTCAACAACGATGAAATCTCAGCCTTCTAGTCATCCACCTCGACGACTATTCTCATACTAGCTCAAGCGCCTCTCGAGCAAACCATTATCCTCAAACTCGAACCATTTCACTGAGTTATCAACATGCTTGGAATGATCCCGTCTGGATTAAACCAAGGCTATCTCATACCATGCTTCGATACATCTCATCATAGAAAAGCCTCATCTCAACATCAACATCATCAAATCTATACATATGAGCTTCGTCATCCGCCACATATGCCACGAGCAGCTTTTCCAATTCAAGAGCCTTTCCCTTAGCTTTTGAATCATCTTCGACCATCTTGTCCAAATCAAATCATCAATCAACTAATTTATAACAATCAATCAAGTCAATCATTAATCCAAGTAATCAAGCATTCAAACATGAACAAATAAACAATTATAACAATAATGGCAATCTTGTAAATAAAGAGTCCAAATCTAACAAGCATGAATTATGAGCAATATCTCTACAACTTGATGAATGAACTTACATAGGTTAACATGTAGTAAAATGGATGTCAAATCATCATGAACAATAGATCTACACTTAAGTTTATGAAAATGAATGGAAATCACTATTTTAGCACCAAATCAAGCCAACAATCCGATATACTCCTTTGGATTCGTGTGAGAGACAACCACCACTCACCGAATCACCTAAACACCTCAAAAGCAACACACTTCAGATCTGGACAGCGAAGGATCTAACTCGATCTATCAAAATTCCGCTTCAAACGATGAAATCTCTCTTCGAAGAATGTAGATCTTCAATTTCGCTCTTGGATCTTCGATTTGATCTTTGATTTGGATGGAAGGAATCACAAGATTAGAGTGGAGAAAAGAAGTGAAGAAGTGTAGAACTCGAGCTCTCAAAATGGCAGGACTTTGTCGCATCAAAATCTGGATCCACAAAAAGTGAGGAAATGGACGTATATTTATAGGCTGGAAATCCTTAGGTCGTCCGCCCCCTTAAGTCGTCCATGACCTAACTCTTGCCGACCTATCCATCCACACGACCTACGACCTAACTACCTACCGCATATGCGCATCCACGGTCTAAAAATGTCACGACCTAAGACTCAACACTACTATGCGACCTACGAGCTAACTATCCTCATGCGCGCGACCTAATAACCCAACGACCTAGGCCTCAACACTAATGCGCGACCTACGACTTAACTGAGACGCGACTCAACGGATCTCACGACTTACGACTTAACAGAAGTACCGACCCAACACACACACGGCTCACCACACGACCTAACAACTTAACACCTTAGGTCGTCTAACGACCTAACTAAACGCAGGGTCTTCCGACCTAACTCCTAAGTCGTCTGGACGACCTAACTACTCATAACTGCTGAACTTAGGTCACTCATGACCTAACTAAGCACAACACCCCATTGGTCGCTCACGACCTAACTACAACAACTCCTTAAGTCGTTAACCCGCTTATCTCCTAGGTCATTAACTCGCTAATTCTTAAGTCGCCGCTAACTACTAGGTCGTTCACTTCTAATACTAACTTCCATAGGTCGTTGTCTTTCCTTAAGTCGCCCCAATACTTAAGTCGTTAACTCTTAAGTCACTCACTCGACCTAAGCCACCACACGACCTAACTTCTACACGACTTATCCCATAATCCTTAGGTCGCCAATTTCCTTAGGTCGCCAACTCCCTTAAGTCGCTCCACCGACCTAACTACTATACGACCTAAGCTCCGAACGACCTAACTCTGGACGCTCTAACAACAGTTTTACTATGTTTCGATCCGTAAAAATACGGGTCATTACATTCTCTCCCCCTTAGGAATTTCGCCCCCGAAATTCCAAACAAACAAGAGCAATCAAAAACTATTCTACATGCCTACCATCTATAGAAATCAACAAACCATGCATCCAATTACTAGCCTAGCATGGAGAATTCTAAAACTAGTACAAGTTACAATATCGTGAGATGACACGACACCTTATGGCCATACCTCGAAGAGTTCAGGATGAGCTTCCTCCATCCTCTCTTCCACCTCCCATGTACAGTTGTTAACATCATCACTCCATTGTATCTTGAGCAACCCAACTACCTTCCTCCTAAGCTGTTCCATGTCAGTTTCCACAACACGAAGTGGCTTACGAGGTCTCTCAACAACTAGATCTACCTCAAAATCTTCACAGCTATCGGCAGAAACTACTATATTCGAGTCGTGCACATACTTCCGTAGATACGATACATGAAACATTGTGCACACCCGACATCTTTTTTGGTAACTCCAATTTGTAGGCGAGCTTTCCAATTCGCTCGATAATCGGGAATGGTCCCACAAATCTCGGAGTCAATTTCCCTTTCTTCCCGAATCGAATAATATTCTTCAGTGGAGAAATCTTCACAAAAACCATATCACCTACGTCGAATTCCAAATCCTTACGACGCTTATCAGCATAACTTTTCTGACGGTCTTGGGCTGCCTTCATTCGTTGCTGAATGATCTCTATGCAATCCGTAGTCTGTTGAATCATTTCTGGCCCAAATATCAGCTTTTCTCCTATTTCTAACCAACAAGTCGGAGAGTTACACGGTCTTCCATACAATGCTTCATACGGTGCCATACCTGTAACGACCCTAAATTTCTGACCCAATTTAAAATTTTAAAATTGTTTATTTTAGTATAAAATTCGTACTTCTGCAAACAACTTCCGTTGCTAATCAAACTTCACACTTGGGATGCGTCTAGACAAACATAGGCGTACGCCAAATTTCATTGAATAATATCAATGTTAGTTTCATTCGTCTAATTTACATATTAGTTCAAATCCTAAGTTCAAAATTTTCATCGATCAAATCCAAATATTTTTCACAATGTTGCATAGGAAAAATAATGATGTCGCATTTCGTTTCGTCAAATTCAGCTTTTAACCGCTAGTTAAATTGTTCGCACGTGCAAATGGTTCAATTAGTAATTAACAATTTTGCAAACCGTGTCAAATCATCAATATTTTTATACCGTTGTGTTCGTCTGGTCACGCTGATCAAAACAGTATATTTATTTGTGTCAATCGGAGTTAGGCATTGCGAGTTGAATTGTTTAATCGAATTGTTAATCGGTCCGTTAAGCAGCCCAAACCGGTGTCCATTTATCTCCACCATTCAAAATTCAAACTGACCAATGACCATTCAGCTCTCTTGAAATCCAGCAGTCCTTGCGGTTACCAAGGAATTCAAATTTGTGACCCCTGAGTTACTAGCTATTATTGTAAATCGGTTCGTTGCTTGTTCATAATTCACTGGCTCGTGCTAGTGCTTCATTCTCTTTCTTCTTCTATTTTTATATATTTTTTTTTTCTTTCGCTTATCTTCCTCCAGCAAACCCTCCGTCTCCAACTCCATCGCTCCGCCTACCCCTCCGCCTGAAAACCCTGCTCCTCCTTCCCCGCCGAACTCGACGCCATAGCCCGAACCCACTGCCTCGATAAACGCCTCTGCCTCGCCCTTGCCACCTATCTTCGATGCACCCAGTTTTTCCCCGCAATCCGAGCTTCCCGACCCCCACCCCTGCCTCTTCTCTTTCCCTTCCGTTGTATGCATTTTTTTTAGTTTCTATATATATTCTGTTATATATATGTACTGTTATATTAAGTTGGTTAATTTACGTATATTTACGTAGTTTATATATCTGCTTGTTTTTTTGTTATATAAACAGTATAAAGTTTTACCATATAGTTGTTTACAGTTTCAGTTTTGCACAAGGTTTTTCGAAATAAAAAGTTTTATACAAAGTTTTGCACAGTTTATTCCAATATATAATCAGTTTCATTATATTGTTTACAGTTTCATTATATTCCAATATATATATGTTACCGGATTTTACTTGGTTTGTTTATATATATATCAAAAAAATTGAAGCTTCATTGTTTTAAATTATGGATTGTTTATAAAAAGGGAAGCTTCATAGCTTTATGTGTTGTATATACCTGTTTAAAGTTTTACTGATTGCTTATAAAAAAAAAGAAAAAAAATGATCGAAGCTTTACTGTTGCGTCTTCTCTTATAGATGGTTTGATTATAATGCCAGTTATATATATATATATGTTTTTGTATAGTTCAGTTATATAGTTTTGTATTGTTTCATCATATAGTTTAGTTTATATATTAAGTTAGTTCAGTTTTAATCGTAAGTATAACGATTCATATCAGAGTATGTGAAGTGTCAGTTTATTATTGACGTACTATTTTCTTTCATGGATAGACAAAATTTGTTTTATTATATTAATACACTATAAACCTACAAAATATCTGTTTTACGTTTTGTTTATAAGTTGTTCTATATAATACTGTTATATATAATACTGTTTATAAGTCTAGTTTGTTCTATATTATATTGCAGAAAACTGCATTATATCCTTGTCTAGTTTGATACGTTTGTTTATAGTGTGATTTATAGTTATGCATAATGTTTCCCAGTTTATGATTTATAGTTATAAGTCTGGTATGTACATTGTTTCCCAGTTTTATGATTTTATATAGTTATATAGTTTGTATATAGTTTTATGTTATTTATGTGTTTACGTGTATATATACAGCATATATATAGTATAGTTTATAATTACAAGATTGTTGTTTTACAAAATATATGTTTAATTTTCGGTTTCACAAAATATATGATTTTGCGAAATTTATATTTTATTGTTTTACGAAATATATATTTATCTCCATATCCAAATCCCTTGAAACCTTACCGTGTTTGTTCCATCGATGTCCAGAGATTTTGACACTCTAGCTTGTCCTTGCTTATCTTGGTCTGTCCTTCGTTCTATATCCACGAAAGGTGAGTTTCCTCACTCACGACTAACATTTTTGTTAAGTGAAAACCCATTTGAAAAGTTATATGAAGTGTTAGGATTGCTTAGTATTATTTGGTTTATTATATATGTTTAATTTGTGCACCACTGACACGATATATATATTTGACATGCACAAGTGACACACACGATATACACATGATATATGACTTGCATGCTATTTTATTTACTGTGTTTACATGTGATATGTATGTTACACGACTTGGATATGCACGATATGCACATTTGCATGACATGCACACGTGCACGACACATATTTATTTATGTTATTCTCATTGCAAGTTGCCTGTTAGTTTAAAATAACTATGGGTTGAAATGATACATACCCGAACGGACTTTAGAATAGGAGAAAATTCATTATGGGTTGAAATGATAGACCCAAGCGATTTTCAATTATTATTGAGATATTGGGATTGCGGGTTTAATGAGTTAAACCCGTAAAATAAATTATCACTGAACATAGATTAGTATATATGGACACCGTTGGTCTATTTTGAAATGTGAATATATTTGGTTTTGGAAGATTTGATTTTGAAATTTAACGAAAGGATTTATTTTAAAATAAAATATCCATTTTATTTAATAAAGTTAAAATTTAAATTATATGTTTTGAAGTTAAAATTTAATAAATACTTATGATTTTTGAATTTTATTTTGCAAAAAAATATTTAACTTAAACCTAATTAATATGTGATGCAGTGCAACCTTCATTTGTCAAAGGCATAAGTCGTGACCAAGCCTTGCGACCTAACGTAGAAGTTGTAGGTCGTCTACGACCTAAGGAGCCACGTGAGGAAGAGCTACGACTTAACGGGGGAGGGTTACGACTTAACCAAGTCAGGGAGAAAAGGCTACGACCTAACAAAGAGGCTAGCGAGTTAGCAGTGTGTGAGGATTTGCTGGGAGCTGAAGTGTTAGGTCGCGAGCGACCTAACGTATTTTTTAAGTCGGAGCTACGACCTACCAGCCTGAAGGAAAAAGAGATACGACTTAACTTGTTTTTAACTCGTGTACGGCTTAACGAGTTGGAACTAAGGTCGCATGAAGAGGGTTCAGATGCTATGTTCTTAAGTCGCGAGGTTTTAAGTCGTACAGACTTAGGTCGCGGAGTTAGGCTTCTTAAGTCGCAAAGTCTCATCTTAAGTCGCGAAGCCCTGGATGCCGTTGATGTGTCTGCCGAGTTAATCTCTGTCTTTGATTCCCTTAAAGACGTTGATTCCTGATGCCGCTTTTGTTTTAGGTCGCAAAGCTAAGGATGCCGTCCATTCTTTAAGTCGCTGAAGTATGAAAACCGTTGATTCCTTAAGTCGTGAAGAAGCTGCTATTAAGTTGCCTGTTTTAGGTCGTAGGTCGCTCACGACCTAAGTGTTGTTGTAATTACCATTTGTTAAGTCGAAAGCTGTGTTTTGTAAGTCGTATGCCGACCTATACTACGTCGTCTGTTTTCATAAGTCGTCTGTTGTAAGTCGAATGGTCTGTATTTTGTAAGGTGTAAGGCGGAGGTATTGTTAAGTCGTTATGTTGTAACTGTTTGGGCTTAAGTCGAGTACGACTTATGTTAGGTCGTGACTGTTAGCTCGGAACCGACTTAGGAGATGTAATTTTTGTTTTTTTTGTGTGAGTTGTAAAATGCCTATAAATAGGCCGAGTCTCTCATTTGTAAAAGGTTGTTGAATATTGAATAAAATTCTCTTTTGTTAGCTTTGTGCTTTCAATTTCAATTGGTAGTCGAGTGTATCTCCTATCTCCACTTACGTCATTCGATTGCGCTCGAATCATCGTTTGTTGAAGCCGATTCACGGTATCTTGTGCGCAAGATCAACGTCGAAGAATCGTAGATCTCTTTCCCGGTATCTTCGGATCAACGAGTCAGAGATAGCTAAGAATTCGGTATCTTCAGATCAACGAGTTCGGGCATTTCAGTATCCATCAATCCATCAATTGCTACATTCAACGATCTACATTGTTTTTGTAATATCCGCTGCGTCAGTTTTTGGTATCAGAGCTTGTTCTAGCCAATCATAGCTAGATCGAGACTTGGAGCCTATTCATTTAGAAGTTGAAGTGATTGGCCGAGCTTGAAGTGAAGATTTGAGTTTGCGTTTATCACGGCCGAGAGTAAGAAGTGTTCATCATTGTTCGAAGTTGTTTGATCGGATTTGAATTGGAGGCCGAAACTTTGTCCATCGTGTTCATCGCGATTTGCAACAAAGTGGAAGTTTTCGATCCGTTTCATTTTGGATCAAAGTCCGAAAAGTGTTTGAATTTTGAAGTGTTGAGGAGTTTGTGAAGATTTCAAGTATGCCGCCAAGAAGAGCCAATCGACATCAAAACGTTGAAGCTTTGTATCGAAGAGAAGAAGCTGATGAGATGGAACAAAGAATCAATGAAAACTTTGGTGAAAAGCTTAACGAAGGAATTGGTCGGTTAGAGAAGCTTATGACGGAGATGAATCAAAATCGGAGAAGGGTTTCACCTGAATCTAACCATGGGGGTAGTAGAGTCTCGCCACATTCCAATCGAGACAGAAGTGTTGAAAATGATCAAGGGCGTGGGAGGAACGTGAATGATCGAGAACGGAGGAATGTAGTAAGAAGGGATGATGGTGGTAGGCGTAATGGTAGTAGAGATGTGGGTGAACGAGATAGACAACGATATACATCTGATTTTGAAGAGGAGTATGATGGAGGTAGTGTTCGAGGACAAGGAAGAAATTACTCTGAGTATGATCACAAGTGGGAGTCGGGGATGAAGACTGAAATTCCTGAATTCAAAGGTGGTATGCAAGCGGAGGAGTTTCTAGATTGGGTAGCTAATGTTGAAGAGATTTTTGACTTCAAAGAAGTTCCAGAACATCGTAGAGTGAAGTTGGTTGCTACAAGGTTGAGGGGTAGAGCTTTGGCATGGTGGCAGCAAACCAAACTTACACGTGAACGAATGGGAAAGTCAAAAGTTGAATCTTGGGAGAAGATGAAGAAATTGTTGAAAGCAACGTTCTTACCTTACAATTATCAGTCTTTGATGTACCAACGTTTGCAGAATTTGAGACAAGGAACGAAATCTGTGAATGACTATGCTGACGAATTCTATCAACTTATTGTAAGGAATGATATTATGGAAACGGAAGAGCAGCTAACATCTAGATTCATTGGAGGATTGCGAATGCAGATTCATGATATGGTTAATATGTTCGATCCAAGATCTGTAGCGGAAGCACATCAGAAAGCGTTGGCTTGGGAGAAACAGGGACGACGAGGAAGTGGTGTGTTTACTAATTCTAACAATCAAGCGAAGAGTGTTGGTGGAAGTTCTAATGTTTCTAAACCTATCAGTAGACCAGTGGTGAAGGAGGTTGAAAAGACAAAGGTTAACAACGGTTTCAAATGTTACAATTGTCAGGAATTTGGTCACAAAAGTAGCGAATTTCCAAAACCGAAGAAGAGAGCTATGATAGCAGAGGTTGAGGATGAGGATGAAGAAGCTGAATGTTCCAATTCACCACCTGATGAGGAGGAAGAAGAAGTGACGGGAGACGAAGGTTACAATCTAATGATGAAGAGGTCCTGTTTAACACCAAAGCAAGAGGAGGATTATAGTTTGTTGAGGAGCAATCTTTTTCAGTCAACATGTACCATTCTGGGGAAAGTTTGCAAATTTTTTATTGATGCTGGAAGCTGTGATAATATAATTTCTTCTGAAGCTGTGAGGAAGTTGGCATTGAAGACTGAGAAACATCCGAAGCCATACAAGCTAGCTTGGTTGAGGAAAGGCGGGGAGGTGAAGGTTGGACGAAGGGCTCGTGTGAAGTTTTCCATTGGGAAGAAATATAAAGAGGAAATCTGGTGCGATGTTGTGGACATGGACGTTTGTCATTTGTTGCTGGGGAGACCATGGCAGTATGATAGGGCGGTGCAACATGATGGGCGTACCAACAGTTACAGTTTCATGTTTGAAGGCACGAAGATTACTCTCGTTCCCAAGAAGCGTCAACAAGAAGAAAACAAGTTGGAAGAAATTGAAGAGCTGAAAACTTTATTGACTTTAAAGGAGTTTGTTAAAGAAGTTGAAGAAGAGCCGGAAGTATTCTTGTTAATTGGGCGTGAGAGCAGTGAAGAAGTTGAAATTCCAGAAGAAGTTAAACCAGTATTGAAAGAATTTGAGGATGTATTTCCAGAGGAGTTGCCAACGGAGTTACCACCGTTGAGGGACATTCAACATCAAATTGATCTAGTTCCAGGAGCTGTGTTACCTCACAGACCACACTACAGAATGAGTCCAAAAGAGCATGAGGAGTTGCGAAGGCAGGTGGAAGAATTGCTTGAACAGGGGCGTGTGCAGGAGAGTTTAAGTCCTTGTGCTGTACCAGATTTATTGGTACCCAAAAAGGATGGAACGTGGAGGATGTGCACTGACAGTCGAGCATTGAATAAGATTACTGTGAGATATAGATTTCCAATGCCGAGGTTGGATGACTTGTTAGATCAAATAAGCGGAGCTACTATATTTTCGAAGATTGATTTGAAGAGTGGGTATCATCAAATTCGTATCAGACCAGGAGATGAGTGGAAGACTACTTTTAAAACCAGGGAGGGTCTATACGAGTGGTTGGTCATGCCGTTTGGCTTATCAAATGCACCAAGTACTTTCATGAGGGTGATGAATCAGATTTTTAGACCGTTCATTGGGAAATTTGTGGTGGTGTATTTTGATGATATTCTGATTTACAGTGGGGGTCCAGAAGAACATTTGAATCATCTTAGAGAAGTGCTGATGGTATTGCGACAAGAACAATTCTATGCTGCAACGAAGAAATGCGTGTTCATGACGCATAGTGTTTTATTTCTGGGATATGTTGTATCGGAAGAAGGAATACAGGTTGACCAAAGTAAAGTCGAAGCAATTAGAGATTGGCCGCAGCCCAAGACGATAACGAAAGTTCGTAGTTTTCACGGGTTGGCTTCATTCTATCGAAGGTTTATACCACACTTTAGTAGTGTGATGGCACCTGTTACGGATTGCATGAAGGGTAAACAGTTTGCATGGACAGAGGAAGCCGGGGTTGCTTTTGAGCGAATCAAAGAACTTTTGACGTCTGCACCAATTCTAATATTACCAGATTTTCAGTTAGTGTTTGAACTACATACTGATGCATCCAAGGTTGGAATTGGAGGAGTGTTGAGTCAGAAGGGACGTCCGATTGCATATTTCAGTGAGAAGTTGTCAGGAGCGAAGATGAGGTACAGTACGTATGATGTGGAATTCTATGTTGTTGTACAATCTATTAAACACTGGAGACATTATCTATTTCAGAAAGAGTTTGTTCTGTATACTGATCATGAAGCATTGAAGCATTTGCAAGGGCAAGACAATATTTCAGCGAGACATGCATCGTGGATTGCCTATCTGCAACAATTTACATTTGTTGTGAAACACAAGTCGGGAGTGACGAATCGTGTTGCGGATGCGTTGAGTAGAAGAAATCACTTGATAACTACATTGAAGGTGGAAGTGACGGGGTTTGAAATATTGCCAGAATTATTTACCGATGATCCTTACTTTGCAAAGTTTGTTGATAAAGTCAAGGATGGAGAGACGGATGAGTTCGTGATGGTAGATGGTTTTCTTTTTAAAGGAAGTCGATTGTGCATACCGGAGGGTAGTCTGAGAATGAAGATTATCAAGGAGTTACACGAAGAGGGACATGTTGGGAGAGACCGTACCTTATAGTTGATTTCACAGTCCTACTTTTGGCCAACGATGAGTAAAGAAGTAGCGAGGTTTGTGGAGCGTTGTCATATTTGTCAGGTTTCGAAAGGAACTGCGACTAATGCGGGTTTATATATGCCGTTACCCGTGCCTGTAAAACCATGGGTGGATATCAGTATGGATTTTGTTTTGGGTTTGCCTAGAACTCAAAGGGGGAATGATTCTATATTTGTTGTGGTGGACAGATTTTCGAAGATGGAACATTTTATTGCTTGTAAGAAGACGGCGGATGCTGTTCATGTTGCTCAATTGTTTTTCAAGGAGATCTATCGACTTCATGGATTGCCAGAATCTATTGTGTCGGATAGAGATACTCGATTTCTGAGTCACTTTTGGTTGAGTTTGTGGAAAATGGTAGGAACGAAGCTGAAGTTTAATAGTGCTTATCATCCACAGACAGATGGACAGACTGAGGTGGTAAACAGATCGTTGGGAAACTTGTTAAGGTGTCTCGTTAAAGATAATCTGAAGAGTTGGGATGTGAAGTTATGCCAGGCAGAATTTGCTCATAATCATGCTGTGAATCGAAGTACTGGGTTCAGTCCATTCCAGATTGTCTATTCGAGCTTACTGAAAGGACCGTTGGATTTAACGGTGATACCACACTCAAAGGGGACAATTAAGAAAGCTGGTGATTTTGTTGAAGGGCTGACGGAATGTCATAAAATCGTTCAAGAATGATTAGAGAAAGCAAATGAGAAGTATAAACAATCTGCAGACTTGAAACGACGAAATGTTGAGTTTAATGAAGGAGATATGGTTTATGGCAGTGCTAACAAAAGATCGTTTTCCAGTAGGCGCTTATAACAAGGTGAAAGCCAGGAAAATTGGTCCGGTGGAAGTTGTGAAACGAATCAATGAAAATGCTTATAAATTGAAGCTGCCAGATGATGTGTATACGTCTAATGTGTTCAATGTTAAACATCTCGTACCATATCACGGAGATGAACGAGCTGGTAGAGAAGAATTTACAAATTCGAGGTCGAATTTTTCTCAACCTGGGGAGGATGATGCAGCGCAACCTTCATTTGTCAAAGGCATAAGTCGTGACTAAGCCTTGCGACCTAACGTAGAAGTTGTAGGTCGTCTACGACCTAAGGAGCCATGTGAGGAAGAGCTACGACTTAACGGGGGAGGGTTATGACTTAACCAAGTCAGGGAGAAAAGGCTACGACCTAACAAAGAGGCTAGCGAGTTAGCAGTGTGTGAGGATTGGCTGGGAGCTGAAGTGTTAGGTCGCGAGCGACCTAACGTATTTTTTAAGTCGGAGCTACGACCTACCAGCCTGAAGGAAAAAGAGATACGACTTAACTTGTTTTTAACTCGTGTACGACTTAACGAGTTGGAACTAAGGTCGCATGAAGAGGGTTCAGATGCTATGTTCTTAAGTCGCGAGGTTTTAAGTCGTACAGACTTAGGTCGCGGAGTTAGGCTTCTTAAGTCGCAAAGTCTCATCTTAAGTCGCGAAGCCCTGGATGTCGTTGATGTGTCTGCCGAGTTAATCTCTGTCTTTGATTCCCTTAAAGACATTGATTCCTGATGCCGCTTTTGTTTTAGGTCGCAAAGCTACGGATGCCGTCCATTCTTTAAGTCGCTGAAGTATGAAAACCGTTGATTCCTTAAGTCGTGAAGAAGCTGCTATTAAGTCGCCTGTTTTAGGTCGTAGGTCGCTCACGACCTAAGTGTTGTTGTAATTACCATTTGTTAAGTCGAAAGCTGTGTTTTGTAAGTCGTATGCCGACCTATACTAAGTCGTCTGTTTTCATAAGTCGTCTGTTGTAAGTCGAATGGTCTGTATTTTGTAAGGTGTAAGGTGGAGGTATTGTTAAGTCGTTATGTTGTCACTGTTTGGGCTTAAGTCGAGTACGACTTATGTTAGGTCGTGAGTGTTAGCTCGGAACCGACTTAGGAGATGTAATTTTTGTTTTTTTTGTGTGAGTTGTAAAATTCCTATAAATAGGTCGAGTCTCTCATTTGTAAAAGGTTGTTGAATATTGAATAAAATTCTCTTTTGTTAGCTTTGTGCTTTCAATTTCAATTGGTAGTCGAGTGTATCTCCTACCTCCACTTACGTCATTCGTGTGCGCTCGAATCATCGTTTGTTGAAGCCGATTCACGGTATCTTGTGCGCAAGATCAACGTCGAAGAATCGTAGATCTCTTTCCCGGTATCTTCGGATCAACGAGTCAGAGATAGCTAAGAATTGGGTATCTTCGGATCAACGAGTTCGGGCATTTCAGTATCCATCAATCCATCGATTTCTACATTCAACGATCTACATTGTTTTTGTAATATCCGCTGCGTCAATATGATATGTGTTTTAAAACTTTATTAATAAATGGATGAATTAAGATTACTTGGATTTAAATATTTCGTTTAAGAATTGAATTAAAGAATTGGTTATTCTGAAATAAATGAATAACTGAAGTTATAACGTATGAATTTAATTATATACGAATTGAAATACGAATTGAACCATATATGAATTGAAATATGATTTGAATAGGATATGAAGTTTATAAGACATAAAATGAAATATAGATGAAGTTATAATATTGAATTAATTATAATTGAAGTTATAAGATGGAATGAAATTATAAGCGAAGTTATTCGATTGAATTAATTATAAATAAGTTATAAGATATAAGATTTGAACTAGATAAACTTTAATTGAATTATGAACTTGAATTGAATAAATTGAATTTAATCGAAGATATGATTTCGAATTGAGTTAATATGAAATTTATAACGTAAGTTATGAAACTAAATTGTATTAATAAAATCGAGCATGAAATTTAATTATATTGAATTTAAGATATGAAATCGAATTATATTAACTTAATTGAATTATAAGATGTGAATTTGAATTGTATAAATTTAAAGTTATAATTTATGGATTTGAATGATGAAATAAAATATATGTGAAGAATCAATATGAAGTGTATAAGTTATGAAGTAAATTTCAATAATGGATTTAACATGAATTTTAAAATAATATTTCAATCTAAAATATAATCGAAGTAATATTTTAGTGTTGATTTAAAATCGAATTTTGAAATTGATTTGAATAAATAAAATGACCACGGTGTAATAATACGTAGTTATTAAAGAGACCGGGATCAGATATGGGCATACTCTCTGTCGATACCGAAAACCACTTTAATAACTATTATACGTGGAGTGTTGATCCAGAATGAAGTGGATGGTTTTGGTGAACGCGTTGACAGAAGAAAGAGAACGATTTTGGATGACCCCTGACATGACTAAAACAGGAGCCGCGCCGGGCCATTGAGGTTCGCCACCTCTAGCGGACACACTTCTTCGTTACCATATCTATTACTTTTATGATTCGATTTGGGTGCACCCCTCGATTATGGGAGTGTTGTTTCGCGGTGTTGGGGTAGTGGCTGCTATGCCCAACATCAGTCCGGATCACGCAACTACTAGTATCCTAGTTGGTATCGCCTCATGTACCTTGTCATACTGATTATCCTTTCGCGACCACTACGATTTGTTTTGTGTTATACCTATGGGGTACCCTCTGATAACCACTAGTTTACGGTGGGGCTTACGGTGCTGTATAGACTATGACATTTATGAAAATGTGTTAAGGGTGGAATGGGACATGGCTTAACGTTATTTTGATATTTTAGTTTACTGATAGTTACTAATATATATAGCGTATTCTATTATATAGTAGATAGTTTAACGGATCTTTAGAGGATGGTGATCCCAAACATCCTTTAAGTTAGTTGGCATTTTATTTGACGTTCCACTTGAGTTTATCACTTACATAAGAATGTTAGTCCTGACTCGAGTGTTTTTTATTTTCTTGAATGCTCGGGTCAGCCTGAGTATTACAGATTTCGTGACTCTCTCTTGGAGCCTGGATCTTGTTGAAGTCTATCTACCTTGTGCTCAGTTGTCCAGTTATCTCAGTTGTTTCTGTATTCGGCTATTCTCATTCAGACTATGTATTTGTTTATGTATATGTATCTATGTATTTCTTTTCAGTCACATTACTATGAGACATTGGTGTATCTTCTTTAGTAGCTTCATAAACTACTATTATAACAGTGTATTATTCCGCTGCATTATTATGTGATTGTTCTGTGTCTGTGATTCTGTGATTGATTTATTTACTGTATATTCTGGGATTTGCCAATATATATAACAATCTATTGTTTTGAGCAATTCGAATCTGACATGTGTTGGTTATTGTCGATTCGAACGTTTCAAAATAGTGGGTCGTTACAAGTGGTATCAGAGCTTTGGTTTTAGGCAAAACTCAGTATATAAAGTGAATCTCATCAGTGATAGGGTCCCAATACCCTAGATCGAGTTGAATCAATTACGGAATCATTCTTCCCTTTTCGATCCTATCTTTCCTTCAAATCTATCTTCTTAGTTAGGATTCTTTTTGATTAGGTTCCTTTCGAAATCGATCTTCAGCTTGGTTTTCTATTTCTCTTAAGTCTTAATCCCTGTCTATATCTTGTTCTTGAAATTATCCTATGAGAGAGCGTATTTGTAATCAATACAAAAATGTTTTATATTGTGTTGTTTGAGTTGTTGAGTTGAGTTTGGGTTTTCGATCGATTTGTCTAGCTAACGCTATCGATAGAGATTCCAAAACACTTAAACAAGACAAAACGACACAATGCTGTTTTGAAATTAATATTAATATTATTTGAAAGTATTTTCGACTAGGAATTGTTCAAAGAATTTTAGTGGAATAAGTCAGTACTCTCATCTTGTGCCACTGGAAAATAATTTCGGTGATGGCTGCAGCATCATCGACATTCATTTTCGAGTCTCTGAGTGGGGGAGACAACTTAGGAATTTTGCTACACTTTAGTATTGGAAAATAAAATTTTGATTTGAATTTCCTAAGTATGTTTGATAAAATATATATCTAGGTATATATTTATAATCAGAATTTCAAACCAGAAATTAAACTCTAATTAGGATAAGTAATGGTTTCAAATTTTGAAAAAGTATATTCCCTAATAATTAGAGTGTCTAAATGAGAAATGAAGTTGAAACAATTTAAAATAGTTAAACTAGGATAAATAAATTGGTGTAACACTTAATTGTATTCTATAACATATATAACTTACCTGAATTAGTTAACAGTTTGAAGATGTTAACATGAATATACAACCTAGGTTATACAAAAGAAACCTTAGTAGTAAATGTTCAAACTAAGAGTATGCTTAATAAATGGTAGGTAAGTGTGTATAGTGCTAAATTACATTTGAATTTTATAAGATTTATTTGAATATATTTGATTTGAAATTAATTAAAGATGTTAATTGTATGTTAAGGAAAATAAGTTAATGGGTTTAATTTGGAATTAGTTTATGAATTTATTTGAATTTAAATAGAATGAGTGATGAATTTAATTTGAGATTAAATTGAGATTTGATTTAAGTGGAATTTAAAGTTAAGTAAAGATTTAATGATTGAAATTAGGATTTAATTAAGTGTTAATTTGAGATTGAATGATGTCAAACTTAATAAAATTGTTTAAATCAAGATTTTATAAACTTAAGTATTAATAGATTTAGATTGAACTTATTGAAAAATTTAAATTGTGTTTATTTAATCGTTAGATTAAATAAAGTAAAATTAGGTTTCTTCAATTGGAATTAATTTGAATCTAGTAAATGAATTAAATAGAACCATTTTGGTTGAAAAAAAATTTGGTAAATGAAATTTGACTTAATAAATTTGATGGTTGGATTTAATTTAAAGGTGAATGAATTAACCAATTTGAAATAAATAAAATTTTATTTAAATGACATTCAATTGAATTGATTATTAAATTCATGTGATGTGAATTTATTTAATAAGTTGAATCAGAATTTTATTAAACTAGTTAAATTAAATAATTGGTTATAATTGCTTAATCAAATATTTAAAGATGATCTATTTGAAATATGATTTAAATTGATTTTGAAATGATTTGTAAATCAAATTCCGACCTGAAATTGCTAATTATAAGTTCAGATTTGAAAGGTGAAATATTAATTTTGAAAGTCAAATTGAATGTTGACTTTCGATTTTGATTCACTTGAACTTAAGAAAACTAACTTGTAAAATAAATAAATAAATATCTTTGAAAATTGTTGGTTATACCAAGATAATACAAAGAAGGATTAAAATTAAACCATAAAATGGAAATAACTTAATTATGGGTGAATAGGTTAAATAAATGAAATTAGAAAATTAGTATAGAGTTGTTTAAAAAGAATATACTTAAGAAAGCAAATATTGATAAATAGGGTAGAAAATGTTGGAATAAGTAAATTATATAAATTGGAATTTGAATGTATATAACTTTTAGATAAACACTATAATTATGGAATGTTGTTATTAAATTTAATGAATTATACTAGGTGAACAAATGATTTGAAACTAATATAAATAGTAGCGTGAACCTAGTAAATATTATAAATTGAATATGGGTTAATTGAATATAATAGGAGGATAATTAAATCAGAATTGTCTTAATATGAATAGTAAGTGTGAAGATGTTAATAATGTAAAATTAAGTCAATTAAATGAAAATAAATCAAATTTGAATACAATAGAATTTAATAAACGGTTTGAAAACAAATTAGTTGAATATGAGTCAATTATAAGAAAATGAATTGAATATAAATCCATTAAATGATTAATAGGATAACTGATAATTAGTTGGTGTTAATAAGTATAGTGAATACAAACAAATTGAATATGAATATAAATAATTGATTTTGATTTAATTTAATAATGATAAATGGAATAATGTTAAGTTTTGAAACTAAATCTATATGGTTTAAATTGAAGGGTTAATAAAATTTATAATGGTTGAGGAAAATTTTATATGACTTGATATAAATTGTTTGTACTTGGTATTATTATTTTAAATCTATTTTTTTGTTTTGTTTTACTTTACCTCTCTTGGTTCCCTTTTCGAGGACGAAAAGTTTTGAGTGGGGGAGAATGTAACGACCCTAAATTTCTGACCCAATTTAAAATTTTAAAATTGTTTATTTTAGTATAAAATTCGAACTTCTGCAAAACAACTTCCATTGCTAATCAAACTTCAGACTTGGGATGCGTCTATACAAACATAGGCGTACGCCAAATTTCATTGAATAATATCAATGTTAGTTTCATTCGTCTAATTTACATATTAGTTCAAATCCTAAGTTCAAAATTTTCATCGATCGAATCCAAATATTTTTCACAATGTTGCATAAGAAAAATATTCTGATAATGACGTCGCATTTCGTTTCGTCAAATTCAGCTTTTAACCGCTAGTTAAATTGTTCGCACGTGCAAATGGTTCAATTAGTAATTAACAATTTTGCAAACAGTGTCAAATCATCAATATTTTTATACCGTTGTGTTCGTCTCATCGCGCTGATCAAAACAGTATATTTATTTGTGTCAATCGGAGTTAGGCATTGTGAGTTGAATTGTTTAATCAAATTGTTAATCGGTCCGTTAAGCAGCCCAAACTGGTGTCCATTTGTCTCCACCATTCAAAATTCAAACTGACCAATGACCATTCAGCTCTCTTGAAACCTCAACAGTCCTTGCAGTTACCAAGGAATTCAAATTTGTGACCCATGAGTTACTAGCTGTTATTGTATATCGGTTCGTTGCTTGTACATAATTCACTGGTTCGTGCTAGTGCTCCATTCTCTTTCTTCTTCTTTATATATATATATATTTTTTCTTTCGCTTATCTTCCTCCAACAAACCCTCTGTCTCCAACTCCATCGCTCCGCCTACCCCTCCGCCTGAAAACCCTGCTCCTCCTTCCCCGCCGAACTCGACGCCATAGCCCGAACCCACTGCCTCGACAAACGCCTTTGCCTCGCCCTTGCCACCTATCTCCGATGCACCCAGTTTTTCCCCGCAATCCGAGCTTCCCGACCCCTACCCTGCCTCTTCTCTTTCCCTTCCGTTGTATGCATTTTTTTTAGTTTCTATATATATTCTGTTATATATATGTACTGTTATATTAATTTGGTTAATTTACGTATATTTACGTAGTTTATATATCTGCTTGTTTTTTTTGTTATATAAACAGTATAAAGTTTTAGCATATAGTTGTTTACAGTTTCAATTTTGCACAAGGTTTTTTGAAATAAATAGTTTTATACAAAGTTTTGCACAGTTTATTCCAATATATAATCAGTTTCATTATATTATTTACAGTTTCATTATATTCCAATATATATATATATGTTTCCAGATTTTACTTGGTTTGTTTATATATATATATAAAAAATTGAAGTTTCATTGTTTTAAATTATGGATTGTTTATAAAAAGGGAAGCTTCATAGCTTTATGTGTTGTATATACCTGTTTAAAGTTTTACTGATTGCTTATTAAAAAAAAAGAAAAAAAATGATCGAAGCTTTACTGTTGCGTCTTCTCTTATATATAGTTTGATTATAATGCCAGTTATATATATATATATATATGTTTTTGTATAGTTCAGTTATATAGTTTTGTATTGTTTCATCATATAGTTTAGTTTATATATTAAGTTAGTTCAGTTTTAATCGTAAGTATAACGATTCATATCAGAGTATGTGAAGTGTCAGTTTATTATTGACGTACTATTTTCTTTCATGGATAGACAAAATTTGTTTTATTATATTAATACACTATAAACCTACAAAATATCTGCTTTACGTTTTGTTTATAAGTTGTTCTATATAATACTGTTATATATAATACTGTTTATAAGTCTAGTTTGTTCTATATTATATTGCAGAAAACTGCATTATATCCTTGTCTAGTTTGATACGTTTGTTTATAGTGTGATTTATAGTTATGCATAATGTTTCCCAGTTTATGATTTATAGTTATAAGTCTGGTATGTACATTGTTTTCCAGTTTTATGATTTTATATAGTTATATAGTTTGTATATAGTTTTATGTTATTTATGTGTTTACGTGTATATATACAGCATATATATAGTATAGTTTCTAATTACAAGATTGTTGTTTTACAAAATATATGTTTAATTTTCGGTTTCACAAAATATATGATTTTGCGAAATTTATATTTTATTGTTTTACGAAATATATATTTATCTCCATATCCAAATCCCTTGAAACCTTACCGTGTTTGTTCCATCGATGTCCAGAGTGTAACGACCCGCCATCCTACGTCCAGGAAGACGCATCGTTTTGAAGAAAAGAAAGAGGTGAGAAAGTAGAAAAGAAAGAGAAGAAGAAGAACAACAATAGAATCTCAAACAGCGGAACGAATAAATTTTATTAATAACAAAAGTATTACATAATATAGAACACTTATCAGAGTTATACAACATATACATCACATACTAGACAGTTATAAACATCTGTCTAGACATTACAACTCAAATACAATACAAACACTATCACAGAGATCTACACAGCGGAATACTATATCTACGAACGCCGAAGCCTCCTGCTCCATTGCTCCTCCAGAATATTCGTCAAAGCTAAACCTGAATCCCTTGGCTACTCGTAAAAATTTGAGTACCCAAGAGTTTATATAAAACAAAAATAAACACTTGGGTCAGACATGGGTCTGGTGTGAGTAACAGGTTAAAGTTGCTTAACTTCAAAACCTTTTGAAACAAAGGTATTACGTAAGACTCCCCACAAATAAACATGGGTAAGTTTTTACCTTACGCTAACCAAAACATTTGATAGGAAATCCAGTTATATTATTATAGGGTCTAGGGTTTTCAAGTAAAATACAGAAATAGCTGGAATGCTTACATCTCACGTTCCAACATAGTTGGGCACAACTAATACGTACGGCACTTATTGGATTTTGGATTCCATACAATGGCAGGGCTACCGGGGTACCGCCCGTCACAGTACGTGGCCTAGATCACCGTACCGAGGATCACTCCCAATCCCCTGCAACACAAGGCCGGAACATCCCTTACTGGATAATTCCCGCACAAGATATCCCAGCAGTTGTTGCAATTCAACTGCCCACTCAATCGAATAATAAGAAGGGACCTCTAGACAGGGATAATCTTGTCCTACTTGGGTGCTACCCACTAACCTTGCTGCACCTCCCCTATTTTAGCCATTCCCGGTTTGATGAGGCTTGAGGCTACGATTACCTTTAATCAGAACACATCACTTAGAATGCTCATCGTCCACCTGACGATGTTCTGAAAGCATTCAATCCATACAAGTTCGTTCCGGGTTCGAACGAAACCGAAGGCATTATCTCGTTACACTCGTATTGGAATCACCCTCAGAGTTAACGACCATAACCCTTGCACTCTGAATCTTCATCTCGAATCTGAAAGTACTATCTCCGTCAACTCATTACGGAATCACCCTCAGAGTTATATTGACAAAGAATAGTTCTTACACCTCGAGTCTTCCTTTGCTCCATTTGGATTTCACGACCTAACGTTAATTTGGATCGATGTGGTATTTGGGTCTCCAGACCTGGAAATTCGGTATACGGAAACCCGATCCCGGTCTCATCGAAATCCAAAACGTATCTTTTAAGGCCAAGTTGTTTTAAAGTTAAAACAATTCAATTCTATTATCTATTTACATACAGATAGATAATTCATAATAGATAATCGACATTATCATTAAAAGCAGATAATTCATATCATCATTATTATGCAACCAAAGCATCCAAATCATACAGTATTAATTATCTCATCTCTGAGAAACCATTCAAGGTAAATCAATATCATTCAGTATCCTTAAGCAATGATTTATTAATTACCATCTATAATTAATTTAAAATGAATTAAATTAATTACTTCCATCATTAACAATCTTACTTAAGTCACTATTAATTAATTATCAATTAATTAATAAATCATCATCCAATTATTCCTTTTAATTAATCATCCTTGATTAATTAACATTGAATTACATTCAAGTAATTATCATTTAAATTAATTTCACAAATTAATTACTCTTAACCACTTATAGTAATTAACCTTTTATTACTTCATTAATTAATTATCTAAAATTAATTACATTAATCTTAAATTAATTACATTAATTAATCACTTCATTTATTAATTATTTCTTAATTAATCAATTCTTAATTACATCATTAATTATATAAATTAATGATCCTTAATTACATTTTAATTAATTACTTTATTTAAATTAATTACATTAAGTAATTAATCTTCAATTTAAATCATAATTATTAATCACCTTTGATTAATCTCATTCAGTAATTAACTACCCTTAATTACTTCTTAAAATAAATTAATTATTCCTTAATTAATTTCTTAATTAATCCCTTGATTAATCCTATTAAGTAATTAACTACCCTTAATTACTCCATTAATTACATTAGTAATTATCTATCAATTACTTTCCTAGGTAATTAATCTTCATTAAATTACATTAAGTAATTATACTTCACAAATCATTAAGTGATTATTCTTAAATTAATTAACCTTAATTAATTAATCTATTTAATTATCAAAATTAATCACATTAATTATTAAACCCAAGTTAATGATCTACATTAACTATTAATTATTCTTTAATTATTTTTCTTAAATAATTAAACTTTAATTAACCATTATTAATTACAACTTAATTAATTCTAATTATCAATAAATTAATCTCTAATTACTTAATTAATTAAGTTCTTAACAATAACTTAATTAAACTTTAATTACCTTAATAATTTTATTTCTAACCATTAACTTATAAAATTAATGATCCTTAATTCAAATTAATTAACCTTTAAATTAATTTAATTAATCCTTCATCAATCAATTTTAAACCCTTAATTACTAATTTATTAACCCAAGTCATAAATTAATTAAATTGATTAATTAACTTTTAATTTCCTTAATAATTTATTTTATCCTAAATTATTAAATCTCAATTATCTTTAAGATAACACTTTATTTCTATTAATGATTAAACTATCATTAATAAAGCATTTAAAACAATGTACCTTTAAATTTACTTTTAAATTTCATTTTAAATTTAAGATTTAAAATGAAGACAAGTTTAACTTTAACAAAGTTTTAAAACCATTTAAACCCTTTTTAAATCATATGTTAAATAAATATTTACTTAATTAAAGAAATTTAAAACCAATTTCATTTTATATTCAAAACAAATTAAATACACTTTGAACATTCAAAGTTGTTTTAAAACATTTTATTTCAAACTTTATTTATTTCAAAACTATAATTTCAAATTAACTTAAATTCTGATTTAAATTTTAGATTTAAACTTTGGTTTAAATCTTAGCTTTACAGTTTAAACTCCAGGTTTAAATTTTTAAAACAAAACAGGTTTCTTCTAAAACCTGTAACATTATTTTAACCCGAGCCATCCTATTTTGCTTCGAGTTCATCACCCAACTGCTCCGAGCAAATTACCTAATGACTCGAAGAAAACTCGAGCATACCAGTTCCAAATCAAAAACCACCCACCAGAAATAAGGTGCACCATGCACATGCACGGTGGCACAGATCATCTTTGGCCAATACCGATGATCTTCCCACATCGGTCAACGCTCCATCACCAAACTTCGATCACCAATTCAAACTCCAACTCTCGAAATCGAATTCGAGATCTTCAACCCAACCTGGAACAACAATCTCGAACCACTACCAAGCCTGGAAAACTTCACCGCGCTTCAACTCCGACCACCGTAAGCGCTACAGCTTCGAGCATACCCTCGTCATCAATCCAGCTACCACCTTCCAGAGTTCCAGCGAACTCGATCAACTAGAGTGATCGAACTGACCAGATTCATCAACACATACCAAAACTAGGTTTATAGATTTCAAATCTCAACCACCATCGCCACCCTGCTCTGATCATCCATCACCTATTTTTCCCATCACCTCGGTAAGCTCCTCCACCTCCTCGCACAACCCGACCAGCTCCAGTCGCATAGATCACCCACAATTCCCAAAATTCCCTTTTTAGTTCATATACGAACTGCTCTTAACCCCTATGACTAAAATTCTTGATTTTTGTTTTAAAAATCAAGTTTTGTTACAAGGATTCAATGTATGTTCTTTAATTTGTGAATCTAGAGGTTTGAATTTTTACTTATACAAATCTTACTGTGTTGTTCTAGATTTCCAGAGTCATTTACATGTTTTCTCAACTTAAATACAATTTAAAACTAAGGTTTATGATTTATCAGACAAGTTCCATTTGAAACTTAAATTCAAACATAGTCAAGATCAAAAGGTTTGAAGTTTTAAATCAGAACTTGAATACTGGAATATATAAACAGAGGGCACAAAGAAGAAACAACATGCATATTATACAGGATATATATACCCAACATATAACATACAATACACATTTACTTCAACTTTCATAGCATGAACTCAAATTTTACCTACTTAAAATTTTAAGAGTGAAGTTACTCACCAAGAACAAATAATGAACAGATCACTTATAACCAGCATGCACAAAAATAGCAGACATTCAATTATCAATACATATTTATATTCAACCATCTAACATGCATCCAATTTTATTTTAAATATAAGGTTACTCACCAATTTTAGAATGAAGACAGAGCCTTCATTTTTGAAAACAGCCTTTGCTTTGATTTAAATTTGAAAACTTGAGTTGCTGTAGCTTGCTTATGTTTGAAACTGAAATGCTTCTTGCCCTTGAAAACTTGAAAACGACATGCATGCTACTGGAAACTTTAAGTTGTTGAGATGTTTTAAGATATGATTTCCACGTTGCTTGCTTATCTCAGGCCTGAAGAATGTAGGCTTGATTCCAGGTATTGAAGATGAAAACAGACTTTGATTTTGAGTTTGCTTTTTAAAACAGGGTTGAAGAATGATGTTCAGACTTTATTCCCAGGTTTATGAAATGAGTTCAAGCTTTTGTTGTTTTGATTTTTGAAGATGCTTAACAGGCTATTGAATTTGAATAGATAGTGGTTTGAGGATTTAATTACAGATTTTGTTTTGAGGAGGGTTTGCTTTAGGATTTGTACAGGCTGAAAATATTTCTCAAGTTTTGAAAAGAGAAAAATATGGAAAAAGAATGAACGTAGGGTAACATATGTATGAAGGCTGAAATGATTTAATAAAAAGAAAAAGAAAAATTGAATTAAATGTGACACTTGTCCTATATCATATTAATTATCTAACACTTGTAGAAATGAGGCTTAAGGAAAATAACATGTGTCTTTATTTTGTTACACTTGTCTTTTTAGTAATTAATACATATATTTATTTATTTTAAAATGTAAATAAAAGCTTTTATACTAGTTTACTATTTATAAATACTTACCTAAATGTATATATGCATTTCTCTTTTGAAGAAAATGTAAGTAAACCAATTATATAAAATTAAAAGCTTATCCAAATATTTTTAAAATGTTTATTCTTTTAATTTCTATTATAAATCCAAATTCATATTCAATTTAAATTTAAAAAATCCAATTTAAAATCAAGTTATATATATGCATATATAACTACCATTTAAATAACAATTTTATCTATTTATGTTTATAAAAACAAAGTATTATAATTATTATTTGAAAATATCAAATTTGACAAATTTAAATAATTTATAAAAGAGATTATAAATTACTTCTATTATTCAATGAATCAATACCATATATAAATTGTATTTAAACTTCTATGTTTAAATCATATATATCAAATAATATGTAAAAAGAAATAAACAAACCTTTTTATTTAAATTTGAACTTTAAGCTAAAAATCTATTTTAACAATTAAACATTTATAATATGTATTTTAAACTATATAGTTATTTATTTAAATGTCTTTGGAAAGCTTAATATTAATTTAAATCAAAATTTCCAAATTACCAAATATTTGAAAACATAATTTCATTTGTTAAATTCAGATCAACTCATCTATTTACAATATATACAATTATATATATATAAATAGAAATCATTCTATTAAACTTTTTAAAAGATAAATTACTAATTAAATATTTATTTAATTAGATTATTAAATTTATTCAAATTTATTAATAAAGATCATCAAATCAATTTAATTTCCAATGCAGATTATTAAATTGATACTGTCCAAATTCCCGGGATATCACATTCCTTCCCCCTTAAAATAATTTCGTCCCCGAAATTTAAACAAAGGTAATTTAATAATCTATTCAATATTTAACAAGCATATATTATCAGCCATATGCTAACAACCATAGCAAACAATCATCCAATCAAACAATTCTAATTATCCAGACAAAATTCTGAATAAAATTTCCTCGAGGTTCCCCAAGTATATATATACCGGGACACTCGCTCTACAAACAATCTAAACTACGAAGCTACAGGGTTCCTACTCATCTAGATCTACAGAACTAGACAGGATATCAGACTACAAACGAGTCTGACTCAACTACCAAACCTCCTGAACTGCTGGTTCCAAAACCAAAGATAGATCAAACACGTACTCCCTCAGAGATACGTAAAACACAACGAATTCCAGTTGTTCAAACAGACAATTCAATCCTGAAGACCAAATACTTATCCAAATCAAAACAAAGAAGAGATCCACAACTTTACTCCTCAAACATCAGAAGACTGAACTTACTTCTCCTATCTGGAAAAGATAAAACAAAAGCACTTCCAAGCTGCTCCCGCTGCACAACTCTGATCTGAAGTAGATAAGAATGCTGATGCAGAACACGAGCACAACTGGACAACACATCCCAGAAATATGGTTCAACGGATCCATAAAGAAAACTCAGATACTCCATCAAAACTTGAGCTGTTTCACCAAACTCTATCTCTAGGAACTATCCTTCAACTAGACTGAACCACCGGTACCACTCCTGGAATCCAGTCGATAAGAAAACTCAATCTCCAGATGCAGACCAACTTCTGACTTCCCTAAAGACATCCTGGAAAATTCTGACACCCCAAAAGAATACTCAACAATCGCAAGTCACTTTTGTGATCAACCCAGCCTATTTCCAAAGAAACTGCTCTCTCTTTACCAATCAGAACAGCTTACACTTACCTGTCCAATCCATCGAAGAAATGGATCTACTCTGCTGCTTCTGAATTCCAACTCTAGAAAAACTGCTCAGCCAGAAAACTTCCTTGTCGGCACAGAGAACACCTCCGAGCTGCACTGCTGACACTGATGTCAAAGACTTCCTAACCAAAGCTCTTCGAGAAACTCGAACCTCAAACAACAGAAACACCATGCTGAACTCAGCCACAACACCGAAGTATACATACTCCTTAAACTTGTCCCAAAGAAAATATCTTCGGAAACATCCATAGTCACTGTGTCTCATCACACAGCTACTTCTTCCAGAAGTTACCAAGATACCATCACTCGCTTCTGCCTAACCGACAGACCCAAACTCTACTCATCCAACTTCAAAGAGATACTCCGAACTTTAACAGTTCCTTTCGGATATCGATGAAATCCTTCACCACAGCAAAGCTTACTCGAGACGGTATTAGGCCTACAGTCTCGACAGATACACTTCCAACCTCAAACAACAAATTCTAACCATTGGTAGTCGTGTTACACACACCACTACCCTATCTACCTTTATAACTTATGTCACATCCTGAAATTTTCGACTTTCGAAAATTCAACATCGATACTCACTTTATCGACTGTCGAGCAATCGAGTGCCGGAAACTCCAATAGTGAGGGTTTAAGAAAGAAGAAAAAGGCAGAAGAAGAAGAAAAGAGTAGAAGGAAGAAGAGAAAGAAAAAGAACAACAACACGAAAGAACAACAGAACAGAAAACAGTATCAGAATCTTACACATCGCAGCGGAACAATATATAATAGATAAACACCAGTCTTTTAAAACAAAGAACTATATCAGTTTATATATACATCAATCATCAGAGTCAATATACAACAATGGACAGTTATATAAACTTGTCCTCATACAGAATACACAGCGGAATAAATACTATCAGATACAAATACTACGTCTCGTCATCCAGCTTATCTCCAAGCTCCAGAATATCCAGAATATCCTGATAATATAACTCTAGGCTGCCCGTGTGGAAATTGGTGGGCACCCAGAGTTTAGAAGGAAAACAATAAACTCCGAGTCAGTCATGGTGACTGGTGTGAGATCGTAAAACAGTTATTCTTTAAAAACAAACAACAGGATAATTTTTAAAGTCAATTCGAAATGCTTTTGGAAAATGAAACTACCATAAGACCTCCCACCACACACACAATGCAAACGCAGAATTGGAGGAGATTTCTTCTTATGATAGTCAAAGATGCTTACTACGCAAAAATAAAATCATTTTTGATATTATTATTAGTGCATAGTGTAGAAAACATTTCGAAAGTATAATATAAATCTTAGCCAGCATAGACATTTCGAACTATGCCTACTATAGCTACCATCCAAACAGTGGGGCGCCACCATAAGTGAATGATAGGTTCTACAACTAAATCCGTACAAGGATCGTATTGTTTCTTTGGATTTCCAACAAATGGTCAGGCTAAGGAACTTCCTTTTCCACGATGGGTACGTCCCTGGAATAGACGACCCGAGAACCTAACCGGATCTCTGCCAACACAAGGCCGGGTTACCTCTGCAAAAATAGGTAACTACTGACACGCGTATGCCATCCCCCGATCGTCACCGATCTTCCCGAGGATCCCCGATTCGCAACAAACCACATAGAAAAAATAATGCAGTAACCACAGAGGTTAAGTATCTGGGCTCCATACCATGATACCACCTTTATCCAGAAGGAATGACATACACTAAGGGGCGCTACTCCCTAGAACCTTGCCGCATCCTTCCTGTTTTGACCATTTCCGGGGTGTGAGGCTCGACGAAGTCTCGTCCACAAAGCTACGCTTTCTCAAAAAGCCCTGCTTCGGGTCAAACAAAATGATCAACCTATGATCACAAAGATATAAGATCAAACAAATGATCATATCACAAATGATCAAACACTGATCATTTCACAGCAACACTCAGTATGCCACGTTACCAAATTGGGATATATCGCTGATAAATTTCAACTACATAACCTCTGAGCTCGTACGTCTCAGAGAAGGGTGTTAAGCTAAGAGAATAAATTCTCCGCCACCAACAGAAATGTATTTGAAAGAAATCAGCTTTATATCTCAAAGCGTAACGTCAGACACACAATCCATACAAGTCTGTTCCGGGATCGAACAGAACCGAAGGCACTTCTCACGAAGCCCTTGCATTTCCGGATAATTTTCAATCACGTCAGGACTTCCCGTCACTAAGGGTGATAAAACCTCTAAATCGAAGATCAGTCGATGTAGAGTAACTCGACGGTAATCCTTCCGTTTTCAAAAATATCCGGTCTTCAACACCGGTCTTCAAATGCGATTCATAACGACGTATCACATATTCGGAATGGGTTATACGACCCCATGGTCCTTTCCCGGCTAACCCGAATAGTGAGCGTTTATTCAAAAATAAGTGTGGCATTCAAATTCATCCAAATTCACAACAAATACCTACTCAAGGTAATTATTGATAATCGGTTATTTAACTATCAATAAAGATGCGCAACATCATCAGATTCCAAATAATTTTCCAAATAATTTTATCTTCCAAAATATCTTTGCTAGATATAAAATTTCCACACTTAACCGTTTGAAAACAAATTTCAAATATCCACCTTTCAAATTATCTTTAAAAGATAAAGTTTCAAACCCTTCGTTTCATATTGGAAAAGCAATTCCATACTTATTTAAAAATAAGTATTTCCCAAATCATTTATTTTCAACATTTGAAAATATTCAATATACTTAAATCAATATTAAGTATACATTTCATTCTTTAAGGAAATCATTCTTTAAACACATTTTTTATTTGAGTCAAAACGAATGTTACGTAAAACATCGTTACGACGACTCAAAATCACTAGTATAGGGATTCGGAATTTAGATAGATATGTGAATCCCAATACTACATCAAAACATTTCCTTTCGGAAATCATTTACTATAACAACAGTGTTATAGTCCACCATTTCCTTAAATTTCTCGAAAACGTCTATTTCAACAATAAAAATGTTGAAATCTATGTATTCGATATCATAATACATTTTAAAAACATCTCTAAAATGTTTTACTTCATTTTTAATATCCCTTTTCCAAAACTATCCATTTTACTTAACGATATATTCACTATCCAAAATCGTGAATATACTTCAATAATTACATTTCAATCTTTTCTACACGTTTTATTCCAAAAATTATCCGCTATCCAAAATCGTGAATATAATTCCCTTAATAACTTCTATATTACATTCATCAAATTTGATTGATTTCGAATTCATAAAACAACGTTTATAAATTCACCTTTATATTTTATAACAATTTCAATTTATAAAATTCTCCTTTTATTAACTTCTAAGATTACTTATCAAAATAAGTGATTCCAGTTTTATAAACAACGTTTATAAATCACATTTATACTTCATAACAATTTCAACTTATGAAATCTTTTCATTTAGCAATTTCTATTTATATCCCAATTAAATGCAAAAATCTAATTTATAAGTAAATTACTTATAAATCGTTTATTCTACCACATCTATTCACTTTATAACTTCACGTTATAAATCTATTAATTTCATTTACTTATGAAATCCTTTTATACTTCTTTTCAACACTTATAAACATTCGTTTTATAAGTCCAATATTTTGATTAATAAAATATCCATTTTATAAATCTTTTTATACAAATCGTTTATAGTTATTCAAAAATCCCAGCTTAAACCATTTTATAAATAAATCAACTATTTATTTCAAAAACGACCCTTTGGTTTTATTTCACTAAAAATTATAACTTTTATACTTTAAAATTTTACGTTTATAAATCGATTCAAAAATTCCATAAAACGTATATTTTCAAAAATCACTTTAAAAACCCTTTTTAAAATAAAAGTCGTTATTTTTACATTTCAAAACTGAATCCGATGATGCAACAGCATCAATCAGTCCATCACAACAGTCAAACATCATATATCATCATATGATAACAGAATATATCAAAATATCTGTAAATAATCAATACGGTGAGGAATCCAGTTGGATCCCTCCAACCTGTTTCCCTACATCCAAAAATGTTAGCACAATACCAATTCCGCTCCAGTACGGAATTATCGCGGTATATAGGTTTTTATAAATCCGCTTACTAACGGCGCAATAGGGTCTCATCCGCTATACGAGGCGGGAAATCAACAATCCAGTATATACATATGCCAATATGTATATACTGCTATATATATAGATATATCCTATCATATCTAATACCACATTCTCATAGAAATCAGTCAATCAATAAATAACTGAAAATTCCACTTTTAAATCGAGTGAGAAAAATCTCACCTTAGCTTTTATTTGCAATCCATTTTCCATTTCAGTTTTGTTTTCTCGATTTTTAACCTGGTATAACAATTTTATACAGTTTATCAATATTCGAAATAAAATCGAACAATTATTTATCGTTTAAATAAATTTATGTTAATCTAAAAATTAAATTTTAACTGATGATTTATTTTTATTTCTTTCTTACTTGAACTATATATACCTATATTAAAACGATAATTTATATGAATTTAAAACTTTTCAAAATCTTACTTATATTTTTCTGCATATATATATACATATATACATAATCTTTTAAACTGAAATAAAATTTTGTTTTAAACCTTACTGCAATTTGAATTCGAAATTATACTTCTTCAAACATATATATATTAAAACAATAATGTTTTATACTTTACAGTAATCGATATATTTTTTTCTCTGTACGCCTATAAGAGTTTAAAACTGCATATATATTTCAAATCCATTAAATTGAGTTAAAGATAAATTTATACCTTACTGCCTATTTGAATTTTTCGCTCGAAACCTTCGAACAATCGGAACCCCAGCACTGACGAACTCGAGATATCACTGCCGTTCCCACTTCGTCGTCGCCCGCGATTCAATCGCCACTGTCAGTTCCATGCGCACTCGCTGTCGCCATCGCGACCTCGTCGCCGTTCTATCGCGAGCTCGATCGAATTCGAGCAATCCAAAGTCGCGACGCCGCCCTTGTCGCCACTCGACGAACTCGCGCCCCACCTGCCAAACAAGCGCCTGCCCACGAATCCCCAAAACCGCGACTTCGATTTCGAACTTCCCAACGTGCTCGGCGTTCGCGAGCGTTGCCACTGCCCTCCACAATTTGAACTTCGAGCGTCGAATCCCCATACTCGCGCTGCCAATCCCATCATCAAACCCAAGCGACGCCGCAGCCCTCGTCTTCGTTCGCCCACATCGAGCCTCGCGATTTAAAATAGTGGAGAGGGAAACGAACGAGATCTGTCGATTTAATTGCTCAGCCATTGTTTTCGTTTTTCTTTTTTTTTTTTTTATTTTGTTCTACTGAGAAGCTCGGCATTGATTTTTGAACGAGAGTGAAGGGATTTTAAAAATCTGATGAAGTATGGTTTGCACGTTTTAGCCCCGTGATATTTGGCGTGTTTATAGGGAAGAGAACGTGGTGATGATTTTGACCGTAAATTTAAAATTTAGAATTTAAATTTAAATCTCGATAAAAACTTCAATGCATTTTCGTGTCGTATCCTCACATACGAACTCCGAAAAATACGAAATTTGGAATCTGATAATAATTCGATATTTCGGACCCAATGGAACTGGTTTCGTAAAATTCCGAGACTGTTTGAAAATTGACTATTTTATAAATATCGGTTCGAGTGATTATTTTCAAAACTGAACAAAACAGTTCGAAATTAAATTCTGAAGCTTCAATCATCTTCAGTATTATCAATACGAAATTTAAAAGCTTTCGAAATATTTTTCTTCAACTATAAATTGAAGATTTAAATTTTTATCCAACTCTCAATCGATTAAATTTCACAATTTAATTGTCAGTTTCAAAGTTATATCCGGGATTCGAATTAAATCATCGATCAAATATTTAAAATTAATTAAATATTTACAATTTAATTTGTTCGAAATTCTGGGTCGTTACAGACTTCCCCCCTTAAAAGAATTTCGTCCTCGAAATTACAAGTTAGGAAAAATGGTTCTTAACTCGTCTACTATCTTTCACAATTCAATAGTTTTATCAAATTTTTACCATAACAAATCTTTCTACTAAAGATTCGTTATTATTTCAACTAACTTTTTCCAACTTCAATTATAAGTTTCAAACAACATTGTTTAACTTCTAAATTCAAATTCGAGTTTAAATTCAAATTTAAACTTTCAAAATTTCTCAAAAATTTTCTAACGCCCTAAATTTTCGAAAAATTTCGCCAGCGTCTCCTTTGCGCGGCTAATACGGTACGACTACAAAACGTCCCTACGGACTCTCAGATTTCAAAAAGAAAAAGAAAAAGCCAAGCGGCTAGACAAGAAATCATCAAAAACTCATATTATAATTCAAATACGTACCTTTTGTCGAGCAATTCAAATTATCCTTGAAATCTAATCCAATTCCTTTTATAACACCTGTATGTCCTACTAGCCATAATATCTAGTTACACATTTCAAACTATTTTGCAAATTCGATTACAAAATTTTCAATATATGCTTACATATTTACTGTTGAAGTTACATTCGTTTTTAAACAAAATGAATTCATATCCATTCAATTTTTCATTTCAAATTTCATTTGAATTACATTTCACATTTCAATTTCTCATTCGAATTCAATTTACCTCTCTATTATCATTATTGAATTTAATTTGTTCAAACCTTGTTCATTTGGTCAATCTTCAATTGGCTTTACTTACTAATTTTAGTTTAATAATTCACTTCGTTTTCCCCAAATCAAATTCAATTGCAGTTTTATTTACTTACAAATTCAAAATGAATTTTAACATTCAATCTCACTTTCATTTAATTGATTTACTTGTATTTATTTTAACTTAACTTCATCCTTTAAGTTAAATTTATTCTATCAAAATTTAATCTGTATAAGTTATCAACTTATTAATATTTCACAAATATGGTATTCCAGAGTCTTACCAACATTTCAAAAATCATTTTGAGAAACAATTCAAATTATCCTTTTGAATTTCCAAAACAAAAACCCAAATTTTCAAACAACTCCTATTTAAAACAATTTGACAGCAATTTCTCTTTTGGAAACCCGAAAATGAACATCAGTAATGCTGCAGTCATTACCGAAGTTATTTTCCAGCGACCGAAAAGAGTTTATAGCTTTCATCTCTCTAAAATACTTTCCAAAACCTTCAAAATTCATTTTTCAAATCAAAAATGACTTAAACTTCCAAATCTCCAAAATTTTCAAACCCTTTTCAAAACATTTCCAAATACTTCTCTGGAATTCCGTTTCAAATTACAAATCACATTTATAATTTATAGTCTTAAATTTCATTTGTGTATGGATTTATTTCTTAACTTTGGAGTTAGGATTTCAATTTCTTATTCAATTTCAATTTTAGTGATGATAATTCACTATTATTACTTCCTAACATCCATGCAACCATATACTATAATAATTCATAAAAAACCATTTCTTTTCTATACAAAAATAGTCTTGGGTAAAATTATTTCATTTACCCTATTTAAAACAATACTGTGCCGAATTGTTCTATTCGAGTGTTTAGAGATCCCTATCAATGATCGTTAATTACTCGTATTGACCAGAATCCATATACCACTCAACAAATCAATCATCACAATATAAAACAATTTTTTTTTATATTCACTAACAAATACGCACTCGTATCTATTATTACACTCAACTCATTCTAGAGTACCACTGACTCTATCTCTAATGAGTAACACCCAACAGAGCAGGGTTATCGCTTAACCATATGCTCTGATACCACTTTGTCACATCCTGAAATTTTCGACTTTCGAAAATTCAACATCGATACTCACTTTATCGACTGTCGAGCAATCGAGTGCCGGAAACTCCAATAGTGAGGGTTTAAGAAAGAAGAAAAAGGCAGAAGAAGAAGAAAAGAGTAGAAGGAAGAAGAGAAAGAAAAAGAACAACAACACGAAAGAACAACAGAACAGAAAACAGTATCAGAATCTTACACATCGCAGCGGAACAATATATAATAGATAAACACCAGTCTTTTAAAACAAAGAACTATATCAGTTTATATATACATCAATCATCAGAGTCAATATACAACAATGGACAGTTATATAAACTTGTCCTCATACAGAATACACAGCGGAATAAATACTATCAGATACAAATACTACGTCTCGTCATCCAGCTTATCTCCAAGCTCCAGAATATCCAGAATATCCTGATAATATAACTCTAGGCTGCCCGTGTGGAAATTGGTGGGCACCCAGAGTTTAGAAGGAAAACAATAAACTCCGAGTCAGTCATGGTGACTGGTGTGAGATCGTAAAACAGTTATTCTTTAAAAACAAACAACAGGATAATTTTTAAAGTCAATTCGAAATGCTTTTGGAAAATGAAACTACCATAAGACCTCCCACCACACACACAATGCAAACGCAGAATTGGAGGAGATTTCTTCTTATGATAGTCAAAGATGCTTACTACGCAAAAATCAAATCATTTTTGATATTATTATTAGTGCATAGTGTAGAAAACATTTCGAAAGTATAATATAAATCTTAGCCAGCATAGACATTTCGAACTATGCCTACTATAGCTACCATCCAAACAGTGGGGCGCCACCATAAGTGAATGATAGGTTCTACAACTAAATCCGTACAAGGCTCGTATTGTTTCTTTGGATTTCCAACAAATGGTCAGGCTAAGGAACTTCCTTTTCCACGATGGGTACGTCCCTGGAATAGACGACCCGAGAACCTAACCGGATCTCTGCCAACACAAGGCCGGGTTACCTCTGCAAAAATAGGTAACTACTGACACGCGTATGCCATCCCCCGATCGTCACCGATCTTCCCGAGGATCCCCGATTCGCAACAAACCACATAGAAAAAATAATGCAGTAACCACAGAGGTTAAGTATCTGGGCTCCATACCATGATACCACCTTTATCCAGAAGGAATGACATACACTAAGGGGCGCTACTCCCTAGAACCTTGCCGCATCCTTCCTGTTTTGACCATTTCCGGGGTGTGAGGCTCGACGAAGTCTCGTCCACAAAGCTACGCTTTCTCAAAAAGCCCTGCTTCGGGTCAAACAAAATGATCAACCTATGATCACAAAGATATAAGATCAAACAAATGATCATATCACAAATGATCAAACACTGATCATTTCACAGCAACACTCAGTATGCCACGTTACCAAATTGGGATATATCGCTGATAAATTTCAACTACATAACCTCTGAGCTCGTACGTCTCAGAGAAGGGTGTTAAGCTAAGAGAATAAATTCTCCGCCACCAACAGAAATGTATTTGAAAGAAATCAGCTTTATATCTCAAAGCGTAACGTCAGACACACAATCCATACAAGTCTGTTCCGGGATCGAACAGAACCGAAGGCACTTCTCACGAAGCCCTTGCATTTCCGGATAATTTTCAATCACGTCAGGACTTCCCGTCACTAAGGGTGATAAAACCTCTAAATCGAAGATCAGTCGATGTAGAGTAACTCGACGGTAATCCTTCCGTTTTCAAAAATATCCGGTCTTCAACACCGGTCTTCAAATGCGATTCATAATGACGTATCACATATTCGGAATGGGTTATACGACCCCATGGTCCTTTCCCGGCTAACCCGAATAGTGAGCGTTTATTCAAAAATAAGTGTGGCATTCAAATTCATCCAAATTCACAACAAATACCTACTCAAGGTAATTATTGATAATCGGTTATTTAACTATCAATAAAGATGCGCAACATCATCAGATTCCAAATAATTTTCCAAATTATTTTATCTTCCAAAATATCTTTACTAGATATAAAATTTCCACACTTAACCGTTTGAAAACAAATTTCAAATATCCACCTTTCAAATTATCTTTAAAAGATAAAGTTTCAAACCCTTCGTTTCATATTGGAAAAGCAATTCCATACTTATTTAAAAATAAGTATTTCCCAAATCATTTATTTTCAACATTTGAAAATATTCAATATACTTAAATCAATATTAAGTATACATTTCATTCTTTAAGGAAATCATTCTTTAAACACATTTTTTATTTGAGTCAAAACGAATGTTACGTAAAACATCGTTACGACGACTCAAAATCACTAGTATAGGGATTCGGAATTTAGATAGATATGTGAATCCCAATACTACATCAAAACATTTCCTTTCGGAAATCATTTACTATAACAACAGTGTTATAGTCCACCATTTCCTTAAATTTCTCGAAAACGTCTATTTCAACAATAAAAATGTTGAAATCTATGTATTCGATATCATAATACATTTTAAAAACATCTCTAAAATGTTTTACTTCATTTTTAATATCCCTTTTCCAAAACTATCCATTTTACTTAACGATATATTCACTATCCAAAATCGTGAATATACTTCAATAATTACATTTCAATCTTTTCTACACGTTTTATTCCAAGAATTATCCGCTATCCAAAATCGTGAATATAATTCCCTTAATAACTTCTATATTACATTCATCAAATTTGATTGATTTCGAATTCATAAAACAACGTTTATAAATTCACCTTTATATTTTATAACAATTTCAATTTATAAAATTCTCCTTTTATTAACTTCTAAGATTACTTATCAAAATAAGTGATTCCAGTTTTATAAACAACGTTTATAAATCACATTTATACTTCATAACAATTTCAACTTATGAAATCTTTTCATTTAGCAATTTCTATTTATATCCCAATTAAATGCAAAAATCTAATTTATAAGTAAATTACTTATAAATCGTTTATTCTACCACATCTATTCACTTTATAACTTCACGTTATAAATCTATTAATTTCATTTACTTATGAAATCCTTTTATACTTCTTTTCAACACTTATAAACATTCGTTTTATAAGTCCAATATTTTGATTAATAAAATATCCATTTTATAAATCTTTTTATACAAATCATTTATAGTTATTCAAAAATCCCAGCTTAAACCATTTTATAAATAAATCAACTATTTATTTCAAAAACGACCCTTTGGTTTTATTTCACTAAAAATTATAACTTTTATACTTTAAAATTTTACGTTTATAAATCGATTCAAAAATTCCATAAAACGTATATTTTCAAAAATCACTTTAAAAACCCTTTTTAAAATAAAAGTCGTTATTTTTACATTTCAAAACTGAATCCGATGATGCAACAGCATCAATCAGTCCATCACAACAGTCAAACATCATATATCATCATATGATAACAGAATATATCAAAATATCTGTAAATAATCAATACGGTGAGGAATCCAGTTGGATCCCTCCAACCTGTTTCCCTGCATCCAAAAATGTTAGCACAATACCAATTCCGCTCCAGTACGGAATTATCGCGGTATATAGGTTTTTATAAATCCGCTTACTAACGGCGCAATAGGGTCTCATCCGCTATACGAGGCGGGAAATCAACAATCCAGTATATACATATGTCAATATGTATATACTGCTATATATATAGATATATCCTATCATATCTAATACCACATTCTCATAGAAATCAGTCAATCAATAAATAACTGAAAATTCCACTTTTAAATCGAGTGAGAAAAATCTCACCTTAGCTTTTATTTGCAATCCATTTTCCATTTCAGTTTTGTTTTCTCGATTTTTAACCTGGTATAACAATTTTATACAGTTTATCAATATTCGAAATAAAATCGAACAATTATTTATCGTTTAAATAAATTTATGTTAATCTAAAAATTAAATTTTAACTGATGATTTATTTTTATTTCTTTCTTACTTGAACTATATATACCTATATTAAAACGATAATTTATATGAATTTAAAACTTTTCAAAATCTTACTTATATTTTTCTGCATATATATATACATATATACATAATCTTTTAAACTGAAATAAAATTTTGTTTTAAACCTTACTGCAATTTGAATTCGAAATTATACTTCTTCAAACATATATATATTAAAACAATAATGTTTTATACTTTACAGTAATCGATATATTTTTTTCTCTGTACGCCTATAAGAGTTTAAAACTGCATATATATTTCAAATCCATTAAATTGAGTTAAAGATAAATTTATACCTTACTGCCTATTTGAATTTTTCGCTCGAAACCTTCGAACAATCGGAACCCCAGCACTGACGAACTCGAGATATCACTGCCGTTCCCACTTCGTCGTCGCCCGCGATTCAATCGCCACTGTCAGTTCCATGCGCACTCGCTGTCGCCATCGCGACCTCGTCGCCGTTCTATCGCGAGCTCGATCGAATTCGAGCAATCCAAAGTCGCGACGCCGCCCTTGTCGCCACTCGACGAACTCGCGCCCCACCTGCCAAACAAGCGCCTGCCCACGAATCCCCAAAACCGCGACTTCGATTTCGAACTTCCCAACGTGCTCGGCGTTCGCGAGCGTTGCCACTGCCCTCCACAATTTGAACTTCGAGCGTCGAATCCCCATACTCGCGCTGCCAATCCCATCATCAAACCCAAGCGACGCCGCAGCCCTCGTCTTCGTTCGCCCACATCGAGCCTCGCGATTTAAAATAGTGGAGAGGGAAACGAACGAGATCTGTCGATTTAATTGCTCAGCCATTGTTTTCGTTTTTTTTTTTTTTTTTATTTTGTTCTACTGAGAAGCTCGGCATTGATTTTTGAACGAGAGTGAAGGGATTTTAAAAATCTGATGAAGTATGGTTTGCACGTTTTAGCCCCGTGATATTTGGCGTGTTTATAGGGAAGAGAACGTGGTGATGATTTTGACCGTAAATTTAAAATTTAGAATTTAAATTTAAATCTCGATAAAAACTTCAATGCATTTTCGTGTCGTATCCTCACATACGAACTCCGAAAAATACGAAATTTGGAATCTGATAATAATTCGATATTTCGGACCCAATGGAACTGGTTTCGTAAAATTCCGAGACTGTTTGAAAATTGACTATTTTATAAATATCGGTTCGAGTGATTATTTTCAAAACTGAACAAAACAGTTCGAAATTAAATTCTGAAGCTTCAATCATCTTCAGTATTATCAATACGAAATTTAAAAGCTTTCGAAATATTTTTCTTCAACTATAAATTGAAGATTTAAATTTTTATCCAACTCTCAATCGATTAAATTTCACAATTTAATTGTCAGTTTCAAAGTTATATCCGGGATTCGAATTAAATCATCGATCAAATATTTAAAATTAATTAAATATTTACAATTTAATTTGTTCGAAATTCTGGGTCGTTACAACTTATATTGGAAAACCCGAACAGGTAACCCAACAAATAGGTAGAATAAATATATATATATATATATAGTTATATAAAAATTACAAATACGCTCTCTCAAGAAAGAATTCACTCCAAAGCCTAGGTATTCACTCAACCTAGCGCTCTGATACCACTGTAACGACCCGCCATCCTACGTCCAGGAAGACGCATCGTTTTGAAGAAAAGAAAGAGGTGAGAAAGTAGAAAAGAAAGAGAAGAAGAAGAACAACAACAGAATCTCAAACAGCGGAACGAATAAATTTTATTAATAACAAAAGTATTACATAATATACAACACTTATCAGAGTTATACAACATATACATCACATACTAGACAGTTATAAACATCTGTCTAGACATTACAACTCAAATACAATACAAACACTATCACAGAGATCTACACAGCGGAATACTATATCTACGAACGCCGAAGCCTCCTGCTCCATTGCTCCTCCAGAATATTCGTCAAAGCTAAACCTGAATCCCTTGGCTACTCGTAAAAATTTGAGTACCCAAGAGTTTATATAAAACAAAAATAAACACTTGGGTCAGACATGGGTCTGGTGTGAGTAACAGGTTAAAGTTGCTTAACTTCAAAACCTTTTGAAACAAAGGTATTACGTAAGACTCCCCACAAATAAACATGGGTAAGTTTTTACCTTACGCTAACCAAAACATTTGATAGGAAATCCAGTTATATTATTATAGGGTCTAGGGTTTTCAAGTAAAATACAGAAATAGCTGGAATGCTTACATCTCACGTTCCAACATAGTTGGGCACAACTAATACGTACGGCACTTATTGGATTTTGGATTCCATACAATGGCAGGGCTACCGGGGTACCGCCCGTCACAGTACGTGGCCTAGATCACCGTACCGAGGATCACTCCCAATCCTCTGCAACACAAGGCCGGAACATCCCTTACTGGATAATTCCCGCACAAGATATCCCAGCAGTTGTTGCAATTCAACTGCCCACTCAATCGAATAATAAGAAGGGACCTCTAGACAGGGATAATCTTGTCCTACTTGGGTGCTACCCACTAACCTTGCTGCACCTCCCCTGTTTTAGCCATTCCCGGTTTGATGAGGCTTGAGGCTACGATTACCTTTAATCAGAACACATCACTTAGAATGCTCATCGTCCACCTGACGATGTTCTGAAAGCATTCAATCCATACAAGTTCGTTCCGGGTTCGAACGAAACCGAAGGCATTATCTCGTTACACTCGTATTGGAATCACCCTCAGAGTTAACGACCATAACCCTTGCACTCTGAATCTTCATCTCGAATCTGAAAGTACTATCTCCGTCAACTCATTACGGAATCACCCTCAGAGTTATATTGACAAAGAATAGTTCTTACACCTCGAGTCTTCCTTTGCTCCATTTGGATTTCACGACCTAACGTTAATTTGGATCGATGTGGTATTCGGGTCTCCAGACCTGGAAATTCGGTATACGGAAACCCGATCCCGGTCTCATCGAAATCCAAAACGTATCTTTTAAGGCCAAGTTGTTTTAAAGTTAAAACAATTCAATTCTATTATCTATTTACATACAGATAGATAATTCATAATAGATAATCGACATTATCATTAAAAGCAGATAATCCATATCATCATTATTATGCAACCAAAGCATCCAAATCATACAGTATTAATTATCTCATCTCTGAGAAACCATTCAAGGTAAATCAATATCATTCAGTATCCTTAAGCAATGATTTATTAATTACCATCTATAATTAATTTAAAATGAATTAAATTAATTACTTCCATCATTAACAATCTTACTTAAGTCACTATTAATTAATTATCAATTAATTAATAAATCATCATCCAATTATTCCTTTTAATTAATCATCCTTGATTAATTAACATTGAATTACATTCAAGTAATTATCATTTAAATTAATTTCACAAATTAATTACTCTTAACCACTTATAGTAATTAACCTTTTATTACTTCATTAATTAATTATCTAAAATTAATTACATTAATCTTAAATTAATTACATTAATTAATCACTTCATTTATTAATTATTTCTTAATTAATCAATTCTTAATTACATCATTAATTATATAAATTAATGATCCTTAATTACATTTTAATTAATTACTTTATTTAAATTAATTACATTAAGTAATTAATCTTCAATTTAAATCATAATTATTAATCACCTTTGATTAATCTCATTCAGTAATTAACTACCCTTAATTACTTCTTAAAATAAATTAATTATTCCTTAATTAATTTCTTAATTAATCCCTTGATTAATCCTATTAAGTAATTAACTACCCTTAATTACTCCATTAATTACATTAGTAATTATCTATCAATTACTTTCCTAGGTAATTAATCTTCATTAAATTACATTAAGTAATTATACTTCACAAATCATTAAGTGATTATTCTTAAATTAATTAACCTTAATTAATTAATCTATTTAATTATCAAAATTAATCACATTAATTATTAAACCCAAGTTAATGATCTACATTAACTATTAATTATTCTTTAATTATTTTTCTTAAATAATTAAACTTTAATTAACCATTATTAATTACAACTTAATTAATTCTAATTATCAATAAATTAATCTCTAATTACTTAATTAATTAAGTTCTTAACAATAACTTAATTAAACTTTAATTACCTTAATAATTTTATTTCTAACCATTAACTTATAAAATTAATGATCCTTAATTCAAATTAATTAACCTTTAAATTAATTTAATTAATCCTTCATCAATCAATTTTAAACCCTTAATTACTAATTTATTAACCCAAGTCATAAATTAATTAAATTGATTAATTAACTTTTAATTTCCTTAATAATTTATTTTATCCTAAATTATTAAATCTCAATTATCTTTAAGATAACACTTTATTTCTATTAATGATTAAACTATCATTAATAAAGCATTTAAAACAATGTACCTTTAAATTTACTTTTAAATTTCATTTTAAATTTAAGATTTAAAATGAAGACAAGTTTAACTTTAACAAAGTTTTAAAACCATTTAAACCCTTTTTAAATCATATGTTAAATAAATATTTACTTAATTAAAGAAATTTAAAACCAATTTCATTTTATATTCAAAACAAATTAAATACACTTTGAACATTCAAAGTTGTTTTAAAACATTTTATTTCAAACTTTATTTATTTCAAAACTATAATTTCAAATTAACTTAAATTCTGATTTAAATTTTAGATTTAAACTTTGGTTTAAATCTTAGCTTTACAGTTCAAACTCCAGGTTTAAATTTTTAAAACAAAACAGGTTTCTTCTAAAACCTGTAACATTATTTTAACCCGAGCCATCCTATTTTGCTTCGAGTTCATCACCCAACTGCTCCGAGCAAATTACCTAATGACTCGAAGAAAACTCGAGCATACCAGTTCCAAATCAAAAACCACCCACCAGAAATAAGGTGCACCATGCACATGCACGGTGGCACAGATCATCTTTGGCCAATACCGATGATCTTCCCACATCGGTCAACGCTCCATCACCAAACTTCGATCACCAATTCAAACTCCAACTCTCGAAATCGAATTCGAGATCTTCAACCCAACCTGGAACAACAATCTCGAACCACTACCAAGCCTGGAAAACTTCACCGCGCTTCAACTCCGACCACCGTAAGCGCTACAGCTTCGAGCATACCCTCGTCATCAATCCAGCTACCACCTTCCAGAGTTCCAGCGAACTCGATCAACTAGAGTGATCGAACTGACCAGATTCATCAACACATACCAAAACTAGGTTTATAGATTTCAAATCTCAACCACCATCGCCACCCTGCTCTGATCATCCATCACCTATTTTTCCCATCACCTCGGTAAGCTCCTCCACCTCCTCGCACAACCCGACCAGCTCCAGTCGCATAGATCACCCACAATTCCCAAAATTCCCTTTTTAGTTCATATACGAACTGCTCTTAACCCCTATGACTAAAATTCTTGATTTTTGTTTTAAAAATCAAGTTTTGTTACAAGGATTCAATGTATGTTCTTTAATTTGTGAATCTAGAGGTTTGAATTTTTACTTATACAAATCTTACTGTGTTGTTCTAGATTTCCAGAGTCATTTACATGTTTTCTCAACTTAAATACAATTTAAAACTAAGGTTTATGATTTATCAGACAAGTTCCATTTGAAACTTAAATTCAAACATAGTCAAGATCAAAAGGTTTGAAGTTTTAAATCAGAACTTGAATACTGGAATATATAAACAGAGGGCACAAAGAAGAAACAACATGCATATTATACAGGATATATATACCCAACATATAACATACAATACACATTTACTTCAACTTTCATAGCATGAACTCAAATTTTACCTACTTAAAATTTTAAGAGTGAAGTTACTCACCAAGAACAAATAATGAACAGATCACTTATAACCAGCATGCACAAAAATAGCAGACATTCAATTATCAATACATATTTATATTCAACCATCTAACATGCATCCAATTTTATTTTAAATATAAGGTTACTCACCAATTTTAGAATGAAGACAGAGCCTTCATTTTTGAAAACAGCCTTTGCTTTGATTTAAATTTGAAAACTTGAGTTGCTGTAGCTTGCTTATGTTTGAAACTGAAATGCTTCTTGCCCTTGAAAACTTGAAAACGACATGCATGCTACTGGAAACTTTAAGTTGTTGAGATGTTTTAAGATATGATTTCCACGTTGCTTGCTTATCTCAGGCCTGAAGAATGTAGGCTTGATTCCAGGTATTGAAGATGAAAACAGACTTTGATTTTGAGTTTGCTTTTTAAAACAGGGTTGAAGAATGATGTTCAGACTTTATTCCCAGGTTTATGAAATGAGTTCAAGCTTTTGTTGTTTTGATTTTTGAAGATGCTTAACAGGCTATTGAATTTGAATAGATAGTGGTTTGAGGATTTAATTACAGATTTTGTTTTGAGGAGGGTTTGCTTTAGGATTTGTACAGGCTGAAAATATTTCTCAAGTTTTGAAAAGAGAAAAATATGGAAAAAGAATGAACGTAGGGTAACATATGTATGAAGGCTGAAATGATTTAATAAAAAGAAAAAGAAAAATTGAATTAAATGTGACACTTGTCCTATATCATATTAATTATCTAACACTTGTAGAAATGAGGCTTAAGGAAAATAACATGTGTCTTTATTTTGTTACACTTGTCTTTTTAGTAATTAATACATATATTTATTTATTTTAAAATGTAAATAAAAGCTTTTATACTAGTTTACTATTTATAAATACTTACCTAAATGTATATATGCATTTCTCTTTTGAAGAAAATGTAAGTAAACCAATTATATAAAATTAAAAGCTTATCCAAATATTTTTAAAATGTTTATTCTTTTAATTTCTATTATAAATCCAAATTCATATTCAATTTAAATTTAAAAAATCCAATTTAAAATCAAGTTATATATATGCATATATAACTACCATTTAAATAACAATTTTATCTATTTATGTTTATAAAAACAAAGTATTATAATTATTATTTGAAAATATCAAATTTGACAAATTTAAATAATTTATAAAAGAGATTATAAATTACTTCTATTATTCAATGAATCAATACCATATATAAATTGTATTTAAACTTCTATGTTTAAATCATATATATCAAATAATATGTAAAAAGAAATAAACAAACCTTTTTATTTAAATTTGAACTTTAAGCTAAAAATCTATTTTAACAATTAAACATTTATAATATGTATTTTAAACTATATAGTTATTTATTTAAATGTCTTTGGAAAGCTTAATATTAATTTAAATCAAAATTTCCAAATTACCAAATATTTGAAAACATAATTTCATTTGTTAAATTCAGATCAACTCATCTATTTACAATATATACAATTATATATATATAAATAGAAATCATTCTATTAAACTTTTTAAAAGATAAATTACTAATTAAATATTTATTTAATTAGATTATTAAATTTATTCAAATTTATTAATAAAGATCATCAAATCAATTTAATTTCCAATGCAGATTATTAAATTGATACTGTCCAAATTCCCGGGATATCACATTCCTTCCCCCTTAAAATAATTTCGTCCCCGAAATTTAAACAAAGGTAATTTAATAATCTATTCAATATTTAACAAGCATATATTATCAGCCATATGCTAACAACCATAGCAAACAATCATCCAATCAAACAATTCTAATTATCCAGACAAAATTCTGAATAAAATTTCCTCGAGGTTCCCCAAGTATATATATACCGGGACACTCGCTCTACAAACAATCTAAACTACGAAGCTACAGGGTTCCTACTCATCTAGATCTACAGAACTAGACAGGATATCAGACTACAAACGAGTCTGACTCAACTACCAAACCTCCTGAACTGCTGGTTCCAAAACCAAAGATAGATCAAACACGTACTCCCTCAGAGATACGTAAAACACAACGAATTCCAGTTGTCCAAACAGACAATTCAATCCTGAAGACCAAATACTTATCCAAATCAAAACAAAGAAGAGATCCACAACTTTACTCCTCAAACATCAGAAGACTGAACTTACTTCTCCTATCTGGAAAAGATAAAACAAAAGCACTTCCAAGCTGCTCCCGCTGCACAACTCTGATCTGAAGTAGATAAGAATGCTGATGAAGAACACGAGCACAACTGGACAACACATCCCAGAAATATGGTTCAACGGATCCATAAAGAAAACTCAGATACTCCATCAAAACTTGAGCTGTTTCACCAAACTCTATCTCTAGGAACTATCCTTCAACTAGACTGAACCACCGGTACCACTCCTGGAATCCAGTCGATAAGAAAACTCAATCTCCAGATGCAGACCAACTTCTGACTTCCCTAAAGACATCCTGGAAAATTCTGACACCCCAAAAGAATACTCAACAATCGCAAGTCACTTTTGTGATCAACCCAGCCTATTTCCAAAGAAACTGCTCTCTCTTTACCAATCAGAACAGCTTACACTTACCTGTCAAATCCATCAAAGAAATGGATCTACTCTGCTGCTTCTGAATTCCAACTCTAGAAAAACTGCTCAGCCAGAAAACTTCCTTGTCGGCACAGAGAACACCTCCGAGCTGCACTGCTGACACTGATGTCAAAGACTTCCTAACCAAAGCTCTTCGAGAAACTCGAACCTCAAACAACAGAAACACCATGCTGAACTCAGCCACAACACCGAAGTATACATACTCCTTAAACTTGTCCCAAAGAAAATATCTTCGGAAACATCCATAGTCACTGTGTCTCATCACACAGCTACTTCTTCCAGAAGTTACCAAGATACCATCACTCGCTTCTGCCTAACCGACAGACCCAAACTCTACTCATCCAACTTCAAAGAGATACTCCGAACTTTAACAGTTCCTTTCGGATATCGATGAAATCCTTCACCACAGCAAAGCTTACTCGAGACGGTATTAGGCCTACAGTCTCGACAGATACACTTCCAACCTCAAACAACAAATTCTAACCATTGGTAGTCGTGTTACACACACCACTACCCTATCTACCTTTATAACTTATATTGGAAAACCCGAACAGGTAACCCAACAAATAGGTAGAATAAATATATATATATATAGTTATATAAAAATTACAAATACGCTCTCTCAAGAAAGAATTCACTCCAAAGCCTAGGTATTCACTCAACCTAGCGCTCTGATACCACTGTAACGACCCGCCATCCTACGTCCAGGAAGACGCATCGTTTTGAAGAAAAGAAAGAGGTGAGAAAGTAGAAAAGAAAGAGAAGAAGAAGAACAACAACAGAATCTCAAACAGCGGAACGAATAAATTTTATTAATAACAAAAGTATTACATAATATACAACACTTATCAGAGTTATACAACATATACATCACATACTAGACAGTTATAAACATCTGTCTAGACATTACAACTCAAATACAATACAAACACTATCACAGAGATCTACACAGCGGAATACTATATCTACGAACGCCGAAGCCTCCTGCTCCATTGCTCCTCCAGAATATTCGTCAAAGCTAAACCTGAATCCCTTGGCTACTCGTAAAAATTTGAGTACCCAAGAGTTTATATAAAACAAAAATAAACACTTGGGTCAGACATGGGTCTGGTGTGAGTAACAGGTTAAAGTTGCTTAACTTCAAAACCTTTTGAAACAAAGGTATTACGTAAGACTCCCCACAAATAAACATGGGTAAGTTTTTACCTTACGCTAACCAAAACATTTGATAGGAAATCCAGTTATATTATTATAGGGTCTAGGGTTTTCAAGTAAAATAAAGAAATAGCTGGAATGCTTACATCTCACGTTCCAACATAGTTGGGCACAACTAATACGTACGGCACTTATTGGATTTTGGATTCCATACAATGGCAGGGCTACCGGGGTACCGCCCGTCACAGTACGTGGCCTAGATCACCGTACCGAGGATCACTCCCAATCCCCTGCAACACAAGGCCGGAACATCCCTTACTGGATAATTCCCGCACAAGATATCCCAGCAGTTGTTGCAATTCAACTGCCCACTCAATCGAATAATAAGAAGGGACCTCTAGACAGGGATAATCTTGTCCTACTTGGGTGCTACCCACTAACCTTGCTGCACCTCCCCTGTTTTAGCCATTCCCGGTTTGATGAGGCTTGAGGCTATGATTACCTTTAATCAGAACACATCACTTAGAATGCTCATCGTCCACCTGACGATGTTCTGAAAGCATTCAATCCATACAAGTTCGTTCCGGGTTCGAACGAAACCGAAGGCATTATCTCGTTACACTCGTATTGGAATCACCCTCAGAGTTAACGACCATAACCCTTGCACTCTGAATCTTCATCTCGAATCTGAAAGTACTATCTCCGTCAACTCATTACGGAATCACCCTCAGATTTATATTGACAAAGAATAGTTCTTACACCTCGAGTCTTCCTTTGCTCCATTTGGATTTCACGACCTAACGTTAATTTGGATCGATGTGGTATTCGGGTCTCCAGACCTGGAAATTCGGTATACGGAAACCCGATCCCGGTCTCATCGAAATCCAAAACGTATCTTTTAAGGCCAAGTTGTTTTAAAGTTAAAACAATTCAATTCTATTATCTATTTACATACAGATAGATAATTCATAATAGATAATCGACATTATCATTAAAAGCAGATAATCCATATCATCATTATTATGCAACCAAAGCATCCAAATCATACAGTATTAATTATCTCATCTCTGAGAAACCATTCAAGGTAAATCAATATCATTCAGTATCCTTAAGCAATGATTTATTAATTACCATCTATAATTAATTTAAAATGAATTAAATTAATTACTTCCATCATTAACAATCTTACTTAAGTCACTATTAATTAATTTTCAATTAATTAATAAATCATCATCCAATTATTCCTTTTAATTAATCATCCTTGATTAATTAACATTGAATTACATTCAAGTAATTATCATTTAAATTAATTTCACAAATTAATTACTCTTAACCACTTATAGTAATTAACCTTTTATTACTTCATTAATTAATTATCTAAAATTAATTACATTAATCTTAAATTAATTACATTAATTAATCACTTCATTTATTAATTATTTCTTAATTAATCAATTCTTAATTACATCATTAATTATATAAATTAATGATCCTTAATTACATTTTAATTAATTACTTTATTTAAATTAATTACATTAAGTAATTAATCTTCAATTTAAATCATAATTATTAATCACCTTTGATTAATCTCATTCAGTAATTAACTACCCTTAATTACTTCTTAAAATAAATTAATTATTCCTTAATTAATTTCTTAATTAATCCCTTGATTAATCCTATTAAGTAATTAACTACCCTTAATTACTCCATTAATTACATTAGTAATTATCTATCAATTACTTTCCTAGGTAATTAATCTTCATTAAATTACATTAAGTAATTATACTTCACAAATCATTAAGTGATTATTCTTAAATTAATTAACCTTAATTAATTAATCTATTTAATTATCAAAATTAATCACATTAATTATTAAACCCAAGTTAATGATCTACATTAACTATTAATTATTCTTTAATTATTTTTCTTAAATAATTAAACTTTAATTAACCATTATTAATTACAACTTAATTAATTCTAATTATCAATAAATTAATCTCTAATTACTTAGTTAATTAAGTTCTTAACAATAACTTAATTAAACTTTAATTACCTTAATAATTTTATTTCTAACCATTAACTTATAAAATTAATGATCCTTAATTCAAATTAATTAACCTTTAAATTAATTTAATTAATCCTTCATCAATCAATTTTAAACCCTTAATTACTAATTTATAAACCCAAGTCATAAATTAATTAAATTGATTAATTAACTTTTAATTTCCTTAATAATTTATTTTATCCTAAATTATTAAATCTCAATTATCTTTAAGATAACACTTTATTTCTATTAATGATTAAACTATCATTAATAAAGCATTTAAAACAATGTACCTTTAAATTTACTTTTAAATTTCATTTTAAATTTAAGATTTAAAATGAAGACAAGTTTAACTTTAACAAAGTTTTAAAACCATTTAAACCCTTTTTAAATCATATGTTAAATAAATATTTACTTAATTAAAGAAATTTAAAACCAATTTCATTTTATATTCAAAACAAATTAAATACACTTTGAACATTCAAAGTTGTTTTAAAACATTTTATTTCAAACTTTATTTATTTCAAAACTATAATTTCAAATTAACTTAAATTCTGATTTAAATTTTAGATTTAAACTTTGGTTTAAATCTTAGCTTTACAGTTTAAACTCCAGGTTTAAATTTTTAAAACAAAACAGGTTTCTTCTAAAACCTGTAACATTATTTTAACCCGAGCCATCCTATTTTGCTTCGAGTTCATCACCCAACTGCTCCGAGCAAATTACCTAATGACTCGAAGAAAACTCGAGCATACCAGTTCCAAATCAAAAACCACCCACCAGAAATAAGGTGCACCATGCACATGCACGGTGGCACAGATCATCTTTGGCCAATACCGATGATCTTCCCACATCGGTCAACGCTCCATCACCAAACTTCGATCACCAATTCAAACTCCAACTCTCGAAATCGAATTCGAGATCTTCAACCCAACCTGGAACAACAATCTCGAACCACTACCAAGCCTGGAAAACTTCACCGCGCTTCAACTCCGACCACCGTAAGCGCTACAGCTTCGAGCATACCCTCGTCATCAATCCAGCTACCACCTTCCAGAGTTCCAGCGAACTCGATCAACTAGAGTGATCGAACTGACCAGATTCATCAACACATACCAAAACTAGGTTTATAGATTTCAAATCTCAACCACCATCGCCACCCTGCTCTGATCATCCATCACCTATTTTTCCCATCACCTCGGTAAGCTCCTCCACCTCCTCGCACAACCCGACCAGCTCCAGTCGCATAGATCACCCACAATTCCCAAAATTCCCTTTTTAGTTCATATACGAACTGCTCTTAACCCCTATGACTAAAATTCTTGATTTTTGTTTTAAAAATCAAGTTTTGTTACAAGGATTCAATGTATGTTCTTTAATTTGTGAATCTAGAGGTTTGAATTTTTACTTATACAAATCTTACTGTGTTGTTCTAGATTTCCAGAGTCATTTACATGTTTTCTCAACTTAAATACAATTTAAAACTAAGGTTTATGATTTATCAGACAAGTTCCATTTGAAACTTAAATTCAAACATAGTCAAGATCAAAAGGTTTGAAGTTTTAAATCAGAACTTGAATACTGGAATATATAAACAGAGGGCACAAAGAAGAAACAACATGCATATTATACAGGATATATATACCCAACATATAACATACAATACACATTTACTTCAACTTTCATAGCATGAACTCAAATTTTACCTACTTAAAATTTTAAGAGTGAAGTTACTCACCAAGAACAAATAATGAACAGATCACTTATAACCAGCATGCACAAAAATAGCAGACATTCAATTATCAATACATATTTATATTCAACCATCTAACATGCATCCAATTTTATTTTAAATATAAGGTTACTCACCAATTTTAGAATGAAGACAGAGCCTTCATTTTTGAAAACAGCCTTTGCTTTGATTTAAATTTGAAAACTTGAGTTGCTGTAGCTTGCTTATGTTTGAAACTGAAATGCTTCTTGCCCTTGAAAACTTGAAAACGACATGCATGCTACTGGAAACTTTAAGTTGTTGAGATGTTTTAAGATATGATTTCCACGTTGCTTGCTTATCTCAGGCCTGAAGAATGTAGGCTTGATTCCAGGTATTGAAGATGAAAACAGACTTTGATTTTGAGTTTGCTTTTTAAAACAGGGTTGAAGAATGATGTTCAGACTTTATTCCCAGGTTTATGAAATGAGTTCAAGCTTTTGTTGTTTTGATTTTTGAAGATGCTTAACAGGCTATTGAATTTGAATATATAGTGGTTTGAGGATTTAATTACAGATTTTGTTTTGAGGAGGGTTTGCTTTAGGATTTGTACAGGCTGAAAATATTTCTCAAGTTTTGAAAAGAGAAAAATATGGAAAAAGAATGAACGTAGGGTAACATATGTATGAAGGCTGAAATGATTTAATAAAAAGAAAAAGAAAAATTGAATTAAATGTGACACTTGTCCTATATCATATTAATTATCTAACACTTGTAGAAATGAGGCTTAAGGAAAATAACATGTGTCTTTATTTTGTTACACTTGTCTTTTTAGTAATTAATACATATATTTATTTATTTTAAAATGTAAATAAAAGCTTTTATACTAGTTTACTATTTATAAATACTTACCTAAATGTATATATGCATTTCTCTTTTGAAGAAAATGTAAGTAAACCAATTATATAAAATTAAAAGCTTATCCAAATATTTTTAAAATGTTTATTCTTTTAATTTCTATTATAAATCCAAATTCATATTCAATTTAAATTTAAAAAATCCAATTTAAAATCAAGTTATATATATGCATATATAACTACCATTTAAATAACAATTTTATCTATTTATGTTTATAAAAACAAAGTATTATAATTATTATTTGAAAATATCAAATTTGACAAATTTAAATAATTTATAAAAGAGATTATAAATTACTTCTATTATTCAATGAATCAATACCATATATAAATTGTATTTAAACTTCTATGTTTAAATCATATATATCAAATAATATGTAAAAAGAAATAAACAAACCTTTTTATTTAAATTTGAACTTTAAGCTAAAAATCTATTTTAACAATTAAACACTTATAATATGTATTTTAAACTATATAGTTATTTATTTAAATGTCTTTGGAAAGCTTAATATTAATTTAAATCAAAATTTCCAAATTACCAAATATTTGAAAACATAATTTCATTTGTTAAATTCTGATCAACTCATCTATTTACAATATATACAATTATATATATATAAATAGAAATCATTCTATTAAACTTTTTAAAAGATAAATTACTAATTAAATATTTATTTAATTAGATTATTAAATTTATTCAAATTTATTAATAAAGATCATCAAATCAATTTAATTTCCAATGCAGATTATTAAATTGATACTGTCCAAATTCCCGGGATATCACACAGAGATTTTGACACTCTAGCTTGTCCTTGCTTATCTTGGTCTGTCCTTCGTTCTATATCCACGAAAGGTGAGTTTCCTCACTCACGACTAACATTTTTGTTAAGTGAAAACCCATTTGAAAAGTTATATGAAGTGTAAGGATTGCTTAGTATTATTTGGTTTATTATATATGTTTAATTTGTGCACCACTGACACGATATATATATTTGACATGCACAAGTGACACACACGATATACACATGATATATGACTTGCATGCTATTTTATTTACTGTGTTTACATGTGATATGTATGTTACACGACTTGGATATGCACGATATGCACATTTGCATGACATGCACACGTGCACGACACATATTTATTTATGTTATTCTCATTGCAAGTTGCCTGTTAGTTTAAAATAACTATGGATTGAAATGATACATACCCGAACGGACTTTAGAATAGGAGAAAATTCATTATGGGTTGAAATGATAGACCCAAGCGATTTTCAATTATTTTTGAGATATTGGGATTGCGGGTTTAATGAGTTAAACCCGTAAAATAAATTATCACTGAACATAGATTAGTATATATGGACACCGTTGGTCTATTTTGAAATGTGAATATATTTGGTTTTGGAAGATTTGATTTTGAAATTTAACGAAATGATTTATTTTAAAATAAAATATTCATTTTATTTAATAAAGTTAAATTTTAAATTATATGTTTTGAAGTTGTAATTTATAAGTAAATATGGATTTAAATTTATTTAAGATTTTACTTGTAATTTATAAATTTTAGAAGTATATAATTTAATAACATAATAATAAAATAAATACTTTTTTTTTTAAATTTTAATTATAACATAATAAATACTTATGATTTTTGAATTTTATTTTGCAAAAAAATATTTAACTTAAACCTAATTAATATGATATGTGTTTTAAAACATTATTAATAAATGGATGAATTAAGATTACTTGGATTTAAAGATTTCGTTTAAGAATTGATTTAAAGAATTGGTTATTATGAAATAAATGAATAACTTAAGTTATAACGTATGAATTTAATTATATACGAATTGAAATACGAATTGAACCATATATGAATTGAAATATGATTTGAATAGGATATGAAGTTTATAAGACATAAATTGAAATATAGATGAAGTTATAATATTGAATTAATTATAATTGAAGTTATAAGATGGAATGAATTTATAAGCGAAGTTATTCGATTGAATTAATTATAAATAAATTATAAGATATAAGATTTGAACTAGATAAAATTTAATTGAATTATGAACTTGAATTAAATAAATTGAATTTAATCGAAGATATGATTTCGAATTGAGTTAATATGAAATTTATAACGTAAGTTATGAAACTAAATTGTATTAATAAAATCGAGCATGAAATTTAATTATATTGAATTTAAGATATGAAATCGAATTATATTAACTTAATTGAATTATAAGATGTGAATTTGAATTGTATAAATTTAAAGTTATAATTTATGTATTTGAATGATGAAATAAAATATATGTGAAGAATCAATATGAAGTGTATAAGTTATGAAGTAAATTTCAATAATGGATTTAACATGAATTTTAAAATAATATTTCAATCTAAAATATAATCGAAGCAATATTTTAGTGTTGATTTAAAATCGTATTTTGAAATTTATTTGAATAAATAAAATGACCACGGTGTAATAATACGTAGTTATTAAAGAGACCGGGATCGGATATGGGCATACTCTCTGTCGATACCGAAAACCACTTTAATAACTATTATACGTGGAGTGTTGATCAAGAATGAAGTGGATGGTTTTGGTGAATTCGTTGACTGAAGAAAGAGAACGATTTTGGATGACCCCTGACATGACTAAAACAGGAGCCGCGCCGGGCCATTGAGGTTCGCCACCTCTAGCCGACACACTTCTTCGTTACCATATCTATTACTTTTGTGATTCGATTTGGGTGCACCCCTCGATTATGGGAGTGTTGTTTTGCGGTGTTGGGGTAGTGGTTGCTATGCCCAACATCAGTCCGGATCACGCAACTACTAGTATCCTAGTTGGTATCGCCTTATGTACCTTGTCATACTGATTATCCTTTCGCGACCACTATGATTTGTTTTGTGTTATACCTATGGGGTACCCTCTGATAACCACTAGTTTATGGTGGGGCTTACGGTGATGTATAGACTATGACATTTATAAAAATGTGTTAAGGGTGGAATGGGACATGGCTTAACGCTATTTTGATATTTTACTTTACTGATAGTTACTAATATATATAGCGTATTCTATTATATAGTAGATAGTTTAACGGATCCTTAGAGGATGGTGATCCCAAACATCCTTTAAGTTAGTTGGCATTTTATTTGACGTTCCACTTGAGTTTATCACTTACATAAGAATGTTAGTCCTGACTCGAGTGTTTTTGATTTTCTTGAATGCTCGGGTCAGCCTGAGTATTACAGCTTTCGTGACTCTCTCTTGGAGCCTAGATCTTGTTGAAGTCTATCTACCTTGTGTTCAGTTGTCCAGTTATCTCAGTTGTTTCTGTATTCGGCTATTCTCATTCAGACTATGTATTTGTTTATGTATATGTATCTATGTATTTCTTTTCAGTCACATTACTATGAGACATTGTTGTATCTTCTTTAGTAGCTTCATGAACTACTATTATTACAATGTATTATTCCACTGCATTATTATGTGATTGTTCTGTGTCTGTGATTCAATGATTGATTTATTTACTGTATATTCTGGGATTTGCCAATATATAACAATCTATTGTTTTGAGCAATTCGAATCTGACATGTGTGGATTATTGTCGATTCGAACAGTTCAAAATAGTGGGTCGTTACAATACCAATGCTTGACTGGTAACTGTTATTATACGAAAATTCTACCAAATGAAGGTGATCTTCCCATGATCCTCCGAAATCCAAAACACAAGCTCTAAGGAGATCTTCCAAAACTCGATTGACTCTCTCGGTCTGACCATCTGTTTGGGGGTGATAAGCTGTACTCAAACACAACTCGGTTCCCAAAACTTCCTGGAAGCTCTTCCAAAATCCACTAGTGAACAATGGGTCTCGATCGCTTACTATACTCTTCGGAATACCATGGAATCGGACTATCCACTTAACATATAGCTCAACCAACTTTGATGCAGTCCTAGTTGATCGAACATGAATGAATCTTTCACTCTTAGTCAAACGATCTACAATGACCCAAATCCCTTCATTTCCCGTTCTTGTTCTAGGTAGCCCATCAATAAAATCCATCGATATTTGCTCCCACTTCCATGTAGGAACTTCTTATGGCTTAAGCAATCCACTTGGCTTCTTCTGTTCGGCTTTTACCAACTGGCAGTTCATGCACTTGGAAGTAAAATTTCCAACATCCTTCTTCATACCTTCCCAGTAATAGGTTCTCTTCATATCCCAATACATCTTATTTCCACCTGGATGAATTGTCAACTTCGAGTGATGACTTTCCTTCAGAACTTCATTTCTCAATTCATCTATATCGGGAACAACAAGTCGTCCTTGCTTCCGAAGCCAACCCTCTCGATCGACCTCGAATCCTTTATCCTTTTCTGGATCCAATCCAGATTCCAAATCATGGATTATCTTGACAAGCTTATCGTCTCGCTTTTGGCTCTCGCCAATTCTTTCCACAAGAGTCGGTCTTATCGATAAGTTTGCCAACATCTCAGATTCCAATTCACATCTGGGCCTGAAGTCAAATCCAGCTAAACACTCGAGACTCTTCCATTCTGAAAACATGGCTCCCAATCCTGCATGTCTTCGACTTAACGCATCTGCCACTGCGTTACCTTTTCCCGGAGTATAGGCTATATCAAAATCATATGATGCTAAAAACTCTAGCCATCGTTGTTGTCGAAGATTCAAATCCTTTTGGGAGAAAAGATACTTCAACGACTTATGATCTGTAAACAACTCGAATCGAACTCCCAATAGATAATGTCTCCACATCTTCAAAGCAAAAACAATCGCCGCTAACTCCAAATCATGAGTCGGATAATTCCTTTCATGCGGCTTCAGTTGTCAACTTGCATACGCAACAACTTTACCCTTCTACATCAGCACTGCTCCAAGTCCAGTACCACAGGCATCGGTGTAAACCACCATCTCTTCATTTCCACTTGGAATAATCAAAACAGGAGCACTTGTCAGTCGCTCTTTCAGGATTCTGAAGCTTGCTCACACTTAGCATCCCATCTGAATACTTGATTCTTTTTCGTCAATCCTGTTAATGGTGCAGCCACCTTGGAAAAGTCTTTGATAAATCGACGATAGTATCCTGCTAATCCAAGAAAACTTCTCACATCAGATGCATTCTTAGGTCTAACCCAATCCTGGATTGCTGCCACCTTAGCGGGATCAACCGCTATTCCATTTCCAGAGATAATATGGCCTAAGAACCTCACTTCGCTCTTCCAGAAGTGACATTTCGAAAACTTAGCCTTCAACTGATGTTTCCGTAAGATTTCCAAAACAATACGCAAGTGCGTCTTGTGCTCTGCTTCAGTTCTAGAATAAATCAAAATATCATCCACGAACACTAGTACAAACTTGTTCAACTGATCTCGGAACACTCTATTCGTAAGGTCCACAAAATATGCTAGTGCATTGGTCAATCCAAACGGCATTACCAACCACTCAAAGAAACCGGATGGTGTCCTGAAAGAAGTCTTTGGCACACTATCCTTAGCCACTCTTAACTGGCGTGAAGCTGATCAAACAAGTCATCTATTCTCGGTAATGGATACTTGTTCTTCTTAGTCACTTTATTCAGCTCACGGTAATCCACACACAACCTCAACGATCCATCCACTTTGGTTACAAACACAACTGGTCCACCCCATTCGGACACACTACGCCGAATGAATCTTTATGTAAAAGATCATCAACCTGCACCCTCAACTCCTGCTGTTCCCTTGGCGCCATCCGCCTAAGAGGCATCACAACAGGTCTGGCTCCTTCAACCAGATCGATACGAAACTCGATCTCTCTATGCGGCGGTAACCCTTTGACCTCATCAAAGACATCCTCAAATCCATTAGCGATTGGCACCGATGACAGTCCATCCCGTGGAACAACCAGCGAATACATGAAGCTCATGAAGATGCCTTCCTCATGCTTACATCGTATCACAACCTTTCGCCCCTCCACATTCTCGACTGTCACCTCCAACCTTTCACAATCAACCTTTGCCGCATACTTCTTAAGCCAGTCAATACCCAAAATAATTCGAACCCCGCAAAGTTCAGAACAAAACAATCACAAACAAAAGAGCAATCATGACTCGATACAATCAGACCACGGCATAGCATACACAAACAAGACGAACCCCCAACTGGATTAGTCACAACCAATGGCCTATCAACAATATCTGGTTCTAAACCCAACCGGCCTACAAGTTCATTACAAACAAAAGAATGCGACGCCCCAGTATCAAATAACACTCTAACTGGAACAAAACAAATGGAAAGAGTACCCTGAACCACCACACTCTTTCCTTTCTCTTCAGCGGTAGAGGCTTTCGAAGATGATGGAACAGCCCCAAAAGCATAAGCTTGCACAATCTGCTTGTCCTTCCTCGGTTCTGGACAATTCCTCTTGATATGCCCCTGCTTGTCACAGTTGTGGCACTTCACCGGTACCTTCGGATTCTTGCAATCTCTGGAGAAATGGCCCTTCTGCTGACAATTGTAGCAGGTCACTTCGCCCTTCGGCTTCTTCTGGCCATCCATACCCTTTTTCTGTTGCTACTTCCTCTTCTTGTTTCCACCCTGCTATGGTTTAAACTCTTCCTTGGTCACATCAACAACAGATCCTCCTTTAGGAAATAGATTCTCGTGCCTGAGAGCTTTCTCCACAAGCTTCTCAAATGAATCGTCTAAATGATCCACCAACTGCCTCCCAAGATAACTGTCCAAGCCTATCACAAACTTCTCGTTCTTCTGATATGAAAATTCAATATACGACCGGGCATACTTGGACAAAGCTTCAAACTCAGAAACATACTCAAGAACTGGTCTTCCACCTTGCTTGAGCTCCACAAACTTCTTGAACAGAACAGACTTCGGAGCTGTAGAAATGAACTTAGCTTCAAATCTGGTTTGGAATTGCTCCCAAGTAATTTCTTCCTCCGGAGTATTAATGGTGATAGAGTTCCACCAATCAGAAGCTCTTCCTTGAAGCAGTCTTGATGCGAGCTTCCTTTTAGTTGCATCATCGATTCCCAAATCACCAAATATCCTTCTACAAGCATCTATCCACCTCTGGACTTCAATGGTTGACTCTGTTCCCAAGAAAACTTTTCCTCCAAGAGCAGTATAATCCTTACACAGCTTAGCAAAATTCACCGGTTTTGGAGTTTGAACTTGAACTCCAACATCTACTAATGGCCCTGGAGCTGGCATCCTTCTCATGATCGAAGTCATTATAGCCTCAAACATAGCAGCATAATAAGCAGCCCCCTCAGCAGCACGGCCTTCCCTAGCAGCTGGTCTCCCTCTTCGACTCATTCTTAATATCTATAAAAGAAATGATCAGCACACCTTGAGAAACAACTGCATAAAGGACTCACATACTTCTAAGCTACTATATTATATATAGTAATCATCCATCAAAATACAATTACGTCTCTCATACATAGTTACGCCAGCGAGCGTTGGCTAAAATCGATTAACCAAGGCTCTGATACCAAATGTGACGATCGCCCATGACCCCTGCACTGAACATAGAGATGGTGTGCTGTAAAGTGTGCCAGGCAGCCATGGACGGTTGCCAAGGTTAAGTTAAAATAGCAGAATCTATCGTATTACTCACAGCGCATGGATAAAATACAATAGAGAATATATATGGTGAAGCATCTCAAAATAGAATCTCATCAATTAAGCTTCATAATAGCTGAATACAAACATTTGAATAGTCAATACATCAAGCCTCACTACATATCACTCAGAGAATTATACAAAGCAGCGGAACATCCAGTACATATAGTAAGAAAATAATATGCAAGCCTCCAGCTCGTCTTCGTCATCAGCATCGTCGGAAACTAAGAACAGCATCTGTCACCTGCTACCTAGTCTGCCCATCCCAAAGCCGATGAACAACCCAAGGCAATAAGAGTTAAACATAAAGCCTTGAGTCAGACAACAGTCTTAGTGAGCGGTAAATTAACTAACAACATACCAAAAGAGCATAAAGGAAAAAGGAATAGGAATCCAACCCTCCCACTCCACATCTTTCTACAGTGATATCCCCCAGACACACTAAGCAGAAGTAAACATAGCAAAGCAGACATTTAAATAAAGCAATTATCACTCGAGTCAAGGTCAACATTTTCCAAGTACAAACCCCCAAGGCCTAAACCAAGATCAGATAAGCACCCAGAAAACATTGCTCTTGAGATCGAATGACGATACAACCAAACATCCATGACTTTGGCTATCACTGTTATCCTTGCTTCGATACCACCGTTAATTGAATGACCGGCACATTCTTTCAGCCGTCCGTCAAGGGTTAATGGCAACCCCGGTTCTAGACAGAACTCTGCACGTCATCGCAGCCCGTGCCTAGGAATATCAAATCTGCCCAGAGTACTTGACTACAGTCATAGTCTTTAGGGACTATCGAATCTGCCCAATGTACTCTTGCTTTGAGCCTGCTAGAACCTTCAACAACGATGAAATCTCAGCCTTCTAGTCATCCTCCTCGACGACTATTCTCATACTAGCTCAAGCGCCTCTCGAGCAAACCATTATCCTCAAACTCGAACCATTTCACCGAGTTATCAACATGCTTGGAATGATCCCGTCTGGATTAAACCAAGGATATCTCATACAATGCTTCGCTTCATCTCATCATAGCAAAGCCTCATCTCAACATCAACATCATCAAATCTATACATATGAGCTTCATCATCCACCATATATGCCATGAGCAGCTTTTCCAATTCAAGAGCCTTTCCCTTAGCTTTTGAATCATCTTCGACCATCTTGTCCAAATCAAATCATCAATCAACTAATTTATAACAATCAATCAAGTCAATCATTAATCCAAGTAATCAAGCATTCAAACATGATCAAATAAACAATTATAACAATAATGGCAATCATGTAAATAAAGAGTCCAAATCTAACAAGCATGAATTATGAGCAATATCTCTACAACTTGATGAATGAACTTACATAGGTTAACATGTAGTAAAATGGATGTCAAATCATCATGAACAATAGATCTACACTTAAGTTTATGAAAATGCATGGAAATCACTATTTTAACACCAAATCAAGCCAACAATCTGATATACTCCTTTGGATCCATGTGAGAGACAACCACCACTCACTGAATCACCTAAACACCTCAAAAGCAACACACTTCAGATCTGGACAGCGAAGGATCTAACTCGATCTATCAAAATTCCGCTTCAAACGATGAAATCTCTCTTCGAAGAATGTAGATCTTCAATTTAGCTCTTGGATCTTCGATATGATCTTCGATTTGGATGGAAGGAATCACAAGACTAGAGTGGAGAAAAGAAGTGAAGAAGTGTAGAACTCGAGCTCTCAAAATGGCAGGACTTCGTCGCTTCAAAATCCGGATCCTCAAAAAGTAAGGAAATGGACGTATATTTATAGGCTGGAAATCCTTAGGTCGTCTGCCCCTTAAGTCGTCCACGACCTAACTCTTGTCGACCTATCCATCCACACGACCTACGACTTAACGACCTACCGCATATGCGCATCCACGGTCTAAAAATGTCACGACCTAAGACTCAACACTACTGCACGACCTACGACCTAACTATCCTCACGCGCGCGACCTAATAACCCAACGACCTAGGCCTCAACACTAATGCGCGACCTACGACTTAACTGAGACGCGACTCAACGGATCTCATGACTTACGACTTAACAGAAGTACTGAACCAACACACACACGGCTCACCACACGACCTAACGACTTAACACCTTAGGTGGTCTAACGACCTAACTACACGCAGGGTCTTCCGACCTAACTCCTAAGTCGTCTGGACGACCTAACTACTCATAACTGCTGAACTTAGGTCGCTCACGACCTAACTAAGCACAACACCCCATAGGTCGCTCATGACCTAACTACAACAACTCCTTAAGTCGTTAACCCGCTTATCTCCTAGGTCGTTAACTCGCTAATTCTTAAGTCGCCGCTAACTACTAGGTCGTTCACTTCTAATACTAACTTCCATAGGTCGCTATCTTTCCTTAAGTCGCCCCAATACTTAAGTCGTTAACTCTTAAGTCACTCACTCGACCTAAGCCACCACACGACCTAACTTCTACATGACTTATCCCATAATCCTTAGGTCGCCAACTTCCTTAGGTCGCCAACTCCCTCAAGTCGCTCCACCGACCTAACTACTATACGACATAAGCTCCGAACGACCTAACTCTGGACGCTCTAACAACAGTTTTACTATGTTTCAATCCGTAAAAATATAGGTCGTTACATTGACAGATTTTAATTGATATTTCTTTTGTTCTTGATTCATTGATCTGTTGCGTAATTCGTATGCCGTATTGGCGAGGCAGTACACGCTAGCGTGTACTGCAGCCAATCAGAATTGATGTTTTAATTGATGTTTTCTATTGCTAAAATTTGTTTTATGTCGCCAATTCAATATATTCTGAATCGTATTTTGATTTGGATTAATTGATGATTTTGTTGTTAATTGTCGTTTAGGCAATTCTGATGTTTTCTAAATTATCTTCATCGATAATCTTTTATATATCTTTGCTGGTGATTTGGGTTAGCTGATTTGTTGTTTAACACTGTTTAGTGTTATATCTGCCGTTATCCGATCCTCTTATCGAGAGTCGGATATACGAGATTTCTGTGACTGTCGTCTATTTGATATTGATTATTATTGCTTACGTGCATTGATAACTGAGTTTGAATTAGACTGACCCGTGTATTATTTTCTTTTGAATGTAATACTCGGGTCAGACCCGAGTTATTTCAGGTTGTAGATTTCCTGCTTTGAGTTGCTGTTTGATCTATGAAGACTTTTCATATCTTTTGAAGTGGTCTTCGTCATTTGTAGTAGTCGTGTCATTGTATAGGTCGATATGTATTCATGTATATTAGTCGATAATGAACTTGTATATATAACTTCCAGAGTCAACAGTTGTAGTTGTATCATATGTATTGTGTCAATTGTATTGTAACTGACATCAGTTATATATATATGAGACTTTTGTTATCTGTGTTCCGCATTCTTTTTGTATTTGTGTTATTATTATATATATTGTCCTAAACTATTATGAACCATCGTAGTTCGTTTTATACTGGTAATTGGGTATGTCGATGGGAGTAAATAAATAAGAGATGAAAATTTAAAATGTATACCACTCCTATCGAGGTAACCAATACTAGTGTAAGGCCAACTACGGATGGCCGCTCCTATCCAGCCTTATTCTTCGTAATAACATACAGTATTTCTTTTAATACCCTTTGTTATTGTGAGCATAGAGGTGGGGCATCACAGTATGTTTTGCAAAGTGCACATTAATTTCAAGTTGAGACAGTGCGGTATTTTAGTAGTAATATAGTGGAGCAAGTCCACTATTTAATTTACATTGAACCGGCATTACGTTTTAAAGCGTATTTTGTTGTAGTTATTTTTGTAACGGAATTTGTACGCTGGTAAAATGTTTTTGAAGCGTGTTGTTCTGATGGCATTTTGACAAATAAAAATTACTGTTATTTTTGACTTCAGTAGCCGTCAATTTAAAGTGAATTTTCAAGCGGTTATTCCGCAACGCTGATTTGGTATCCGTTTTTACGATGTTTTGAGAAGTGCAATTTCCTCATCGAAATTGCTACAGATGTTGCTGTTTAATCACGTGTTTTAAAAATTGTTTTCAAAATTTTTACAGTTTGCACCTTCAAAAGAATGAGGAAGCGATTTAAACGCTTCAGCAAAATTGAGGACTATGAACCCTTACTTTTACCGATTCGCTTAATTCCGGACTTGTCCGTTTGAGAACGTAAAATGTATTTATATCAAATACAAAATTTTGCACTTTCAAGGAAACGATGAAGAGATTTAAACGATTTAGCAAATGTGCGGAGTATGGAACCACGCTTTTACCATTTCGCTTAATTCCGGATTCGTTAATTGACATAATTGTTGTTTGGAGATTCTAATGATTTTGTTTGCTTTCGAGCCACTCTGCTGGACCTTCGGGTCATCTGATGGACCTTCGGGTCATCTAATGGACCTTCGGGTCAATTACCAGTACTAGACCTTCGGGTCACTCTGCGGACCTTCGGGTCATCTGATGGGCGCCAAAAATTTATAGTACTTGGTAGGCTTCGGCCATCTGAGATGCACGTGCGGCGTAGCTAAAACTCGCCATCTGCTAGGATCGATTCATCTTTTATGCTGATTATTCTAGTTATCTTATTTTTGATTTCTAGATTTTGCGACTGCTGATTTTCTAGTTATCTATTTTGAACTCTAGATTTTGTGAATTGCTGCTTTGAATTCAATTATGAATTTGGAAGTTGAGTTTGAGTATAATCTCATCTGAGATTATAAATTTGCGTATTTCTGTTTTAAATTCAATTGTGAATTTGAAAATTGATTTGATGGAGTTTAAATTGAGATTTCTTCATTTAAACTATGCTGATTATTTATTTGGTATAGTCTCATTCGAGACTATAATTATTTGTTTAAGTGTTGTTTATCATTCAGTTATTTTTGAGAATAAATTAGACTGATCCGTTTATTATTTTCTTTTAAATAATACTCGGGTCAGACCGAGTCATTTCAGGGTAATCTTTATCTCTGATTCAGTAGCAGCTTCAGCTTTTGGGATTTCGCATCATCTTTTGTCTAGCCTTCGAGGAGTTCTTTTGGTTATTTGACTCTCATCTTATGTATGTATTGATGGATATGTATATGTATTGGTTCATGTGAACTATCGATTGTTGTAGCATGTATTCCAGACTAGACTTCCGCTATATATCTGATATTTTTGTTTTGATATGATTATATTATCAGTGTTGTTGTTATTATGAGTTGTTCTGAATTTTTCTTAAGCCACCGTAGTTTCGTTTTAGATTTGGATTGAATGTATATCTTTGGGAGTAATTTATACAACTCCTATCGATGTAATCAATACTCGTCTAAGGCATAACTTACGGATGGTCACTTCTAACAAGCCTTATTCTTCGCAATAGCAGACGTTATTCCTTATAATAACCTTTGTTATTGTGAGCATAGAGGTGGGGCGTCACATTTATATATGCTATTATCTGTATCTGTTCACCTATGACATCTAACACCATTATCTGTTATTTATACTGATGATATATGCATGTTATTATTGTTATACTATTTTCATATCTGTTATCACTCTGCAAGTTCCCTATTAGTATAGAATTGTAACGACTCGGATTTTCGGGCTCGAAAATCAACATCCGTACTTCACATTGTACTAGAATGCCGCAGATCCGACCGTTCAAATCCGATTCGCCGGAGCTATAACAACATTAAGTAAATAACACAGCGGAATAAAAAGAATAATACATTGATATACAATATCTGATACAACAGAGTGATACAATGAATATCAATATACATCAGAGATATGATACAACAAATAGCAGCGGAAAAGAAAACGATAACATCAGCAGTGGATAGAATATCTCCAATAGAGTGCTCCAAGATAAGCAACGTCAGTCCATGAACTCCAAGAACTGAACTAGCTCCAGATAATCTACTAAACCTGAATATCTGAAAAACCCAACTCTAGACTGCCCGTGTGGAAAATTGTGGGCACCCAGAGTTTAGGAAGAGAACAATAAACTCCGGATCAGTCATGGGACTGGTGTGAGCAACAAAAACAGTTTATCTTTAAACAAACACAAAAGGCTTTTAAACATTGAAATCCGTAATGTTTTTGGAAAATGAAACTACCATAAGGCCTCCCACCACACACACAATGCAATCGCAGAATTGGAGGAGATTTCTCCTTATGATAGTCAAACATGCTTACTACGTAAAATCAAAACTCTTTTGATATTATTACTAGTGCATAGTGTAGAAAAACATTTCGAAAATATAATATCAATCTTAGCCAGCATACAACCATTGTTGTATGCCTACTATAACTACTACGTTCAATAGCAGGTTACCGCCATATCCCATAGCAGGTAATACAACTAAAACCGTACAGGGTTCGTATTGTTTCTTTGGATTTCCAACAAATGATCAGGCTAAGGAACTTCCTTACCGAAATAGAAACGCCTCTGGAAAGACGCCTCGGATCCTAACCGGATCTCTGCAAACAAAAGGCCGACGCTACCTCACGCTGTACAGCTGTAACTAGGTAACTAACACACTGACGCTACCTCACGCTGTAAGCTGTAACTAGGTAACTAACACACGAGCTATGTCATCCCCCGGTCGTTACCGACCTTTATCCGAGCGCTCGATAACCAACATCACACATAATAAATAAAGTGTATCCACATGAGTAAGTATCTGGGCTCCATACCATGATACCACCCTTCATCCAGAAGGAAATGACATACCCTAGGGGCGCTACCCCTACAAACCTTTGTCGCAACATTCCTGTTTCGACCATTACCGGGTTGTGAGGCTCGACGAAGTCTCGTCCACAAAGCCACGCTTTTTCACAAAGCCACGCTTCGATCAACAAATGATCAGCAGCACTTCGTATGCCACATTACCAAATTGGGAATGTATCACTAGTAACCATCAACTACATAACCTCTGAGCTCGTACGTCTTAGAGAAGGGTGTTAAGCTAAGAGAATAAATTCTCCGCCACCAACAGAAATGTATTTGATAGAAACCAGCTTTACATCTCAAAGTGTAACGTCAGACACACATCCATACAAGTCTGTTCCGGGTTCGAACAGAACCGAAGGCACTTCCGAAGAAGCCCTTGCAAATCCGGGTATTCACAATCTCGATCGGACTTCCCATCACTTAGGGAATCTCTATACCGGAGCCATGATGCAGAGAAAATCGATAGGTCATCATATCGCTCTCGCAAATACCCGGTCTTCACCACCGGTCTTCAAATGCTATCCATATACGTCGTATCATTATTCGGAATGGGTTATATGACACAAAGGTCCTCTCCCGGCTAAACCGAATAACGAGCGCAATTAAAAATCATATGGATACTGGGGTCTCAGTTAAATCACAGCTTAAAGCTTAAAACTTTTCATTCGAATGGTAAAACAAATTACCATTTCCAATCTTTTAAACAAAAAGATTTATTTCAAAAACCTTCGATGGTTTAAACAATTTCCACACTTTTAATCTTTTAAACAAAAGATTCAATTCACAAAGTTTACCCCGTTCATAAAGATTCATTCATAGATTTCCAAAACAATTCCCATTTCAATTGGATTAACTCGTAAAATCTTTAAATCAAGATTTAACTTATAGCTTTCAAAACTCGTTTTCAAAGATTCATTCATAGTCTTCCAAAACAATTCCATTTCAAGTTGGATTAACTAGTCCGGTCTTTGAATCAAAGACTCATTTCATAACTTTCAAAACATTTCAATTCCATTTCAAACTTGAAATCTGTTAACACAATTTGGAAATCCTTTACTTATGTGAAAGCTTTTACTATTTGAAAACAAATAGTTTCGTTTCAGAAAAATCCAGTTATATTTACACGAGTTAAAACCCTTGAATTAAATTCAAATTCCCAAACCAATACCTTTGAACGGTTTAACCCATATATAACTTGTACAGCCTCTTTAATCCCTAGTTTCAAATCATAGAATTCAATTTCAAACTTGAATTCAAATTTAAATCAAATTATTTAAATTTTCAAAACTCGATTAAGTTATTCGAAATAACTTTTATCTTTGAAATCCCATTTCAAAAGCTTTTCATATTAAACCCAAATTTCTAATTTCAAAATCAATTGAAATTAAAATTTCAATTTCAAAAACATCAAATTTAAATTATCTGCGACTTAACCGATTCCCACGTGAAATCCATATTTGTGTGTGTATGGTGTAGTCCAGGGGTTTTACACACAATAGTGCACAACATCAATCATCACAGATATATCGATAAGCGGTAAAATCGATAACGCTTATCTTCATTCACAGATTCATAGATAAAATAAATTTATCAGTCACAAAGATTCACAATTATGATTCGATGTGGGTTTCGGATAACCAACTGGAATCCGACTCCCTGTCGCATCGATATTCAAATGCCGTGTATGGGTCAAGGGTTTTCATATTCACATGGTAATATATCACAGAAATAGAAATCACAGCTCAGCACAAAGTAATCTATATCACAAAGCATCACAATCACATAACATAGTTATCAATCCAATACACAACATTCAATAGAATATAGTCATCCATAAATAACCTTAATTAATTATCTGATTTATTTAAAACAGATAGGTCATCAGTCATGGTTAATTAACATTAATCGATTCCAAATCATTTGATTAAAGGTCCTTTAATCATTTTCATTAGTTAATTAACCTTTAACTTGAATTCATTATCTCAAATTAATCACCTTAATTAATTGATCACATTATCTTTGAATTAACTATTGATTAACCACTTGATAAATCCACTTTAATCATTAATTAATATTTAATTCATAATCCTTAATTAATCAATTAATTAATCTTTAAATCCTTCATTAACTACTTCAGCCCTTTAATAACTTATTTAATTAATCCAAATCGTTAATTAATTAAATAAATAAATTATCCATTTTAACTAACTTAACCATTTAAATTTCATTTTAAAGTCAAATTTCTTTTCCACACTTAAACATTTTAAATTTAAAACTTTATTTGTTTCCAAACTAACTTGAACTTAAATTTAAAACTCAGATTACTTAAATTTGGAAACCAGACAGGCTGAAAGCCTGTAACAGGATGTAACCCGAGCCAAATTCCAATTTACCCGAGCCCTGCTTCGAGTCTTTCCCCAAACCAACCCGAGACCCTTTTCAATTTAAAATTTGTTAAGTTTTTACAAATTGACCCGGCGCAACCCCAAAACTACACGATACAATACTCGAGAAAAACCCTCTCTTCCTCGGAAACAAACTCGAGTTCCATCTTCTTCCCCAATTCCTTCTACTGACATACCCATATGCACATAAACGTGCACAGAGGATCGGAGCTCCTTCGATCATCACCGTTTGTTCCCGCAGGTCGACGATGACCCCATCGTTCATCATGACAACCTAGTTCGATCAATCTTCCACGAAATCAATTTTTAGCTGTTCGACTCGATGTTCTGGAGCAACCTCAGTTACCAAAATCACCACCGCCGCCACGACCAACCACCAGAGATTACGCGACCTTGCCTGAACCACCGCCTCCGATCCCTCGTTCTATTCCCCCGGTCGCGATTAGCTCCGACGCTCCAGCGAAGACGCAGCAACCCAAAACTCAACCTCAACCAAACATAGGGCTTAAACCCTATTTCCATGTCGTCCTGCCACCACGTGCTTCGAGAACCCCTCTGACCATTTTTGCCGAGACCACCCATCATCACTCTATCCCCAGTAGTGACCCCGATCACCTTAGTTCCTCTGACCACTCAAAATAGCCAAAAACCCATTTTCAGATCAACTTTGAAATGCACATTCAAGACTTAACTAAAAATTTTGATTTTTATTTTAAAAATCCTAGTTTTCAAAGATACAACAGATTATAAACTCGAACCTAAAATTTAATCGTGTTGGGATTTTGATAAAATCAAGTTTTCACTGTTCTTTTTGTTTCCCAGAAAATATTTAAACTTATTTCACATAAAAATATTTATTAAAACTTTGATTATGTTTAAACAAACAAAATTCGTTTGAATCCCTATGCCTAACAGAGATTAGATGAGGAGGATTGAATTTTTTTTCTTTATTCTACAATTTTAAACTGTGAATTTTAAACAGAGATCTATCTTGACTGCACACAACATATTTAGGCATGCAAACATAATTTCATATTTATGCAAACCACATCAAAATTATCATCATCACAGACTAAGATAATATGGAAGATTAAGCTTAAAAGAAGAAGTTTGCTCACATGAGTTCTTTTGAACAGAGGACTCAAGCCTGATGTTGAAGAAAACAGAGACAGGAATTTCTTTTCTGGGATGATTCTTGTATTTGTTTTGCTTTATTCTTCATTTTCCAGGTTTTTGATCATCATCCCTTTTCTTTTGGTTTAAAATTTTGTTTCAGATATGAAGTGCTTCAACATGAATCTGAAACTTTGCTTTGAACTTGAATGATATTTAAATTTGTAGATGATGATGTTCTCTTTCCTTTTTCTCTGGTTTGCTTAATGATGATGGACGAAATGGAGATGTTGATATAAAGAAAAGAGCTTTACTATGTGATGTACTAACATTGTACAGGGTGATAATGTGTTTTTGTACAAAAGATCAGGGATATTTTCTTCTTCTTGTGGCTGATAGATTATTGTAATGGCCAACATTAATTAGCTTTGTACAAATATATACTTGCTTTTCTTCATTTCGGCTGAGAAGATATCCATGTGTACTTGAGAAATGTGGTATTAAATGTATGTGTTTCTCATTTTGTTTACAGCAAATCTATTTGCGTTGTATTTGTACTTCTTTGTTTTGTTTAAGTGTACATAGATATCTATAGTTGAATATATTTTGTTTCATTTGTAAACTTGTATTTGTATTTGTTTCCATCTTATCTCGGCTGTACAAAGCATGGAGATAGTTTGCTATCTTGTTTTGGTTTCACACTTGTATGTATTTTTGTTGTCTTGATGTTTGCATACGTGTCTTGTTTCTTGCTTACATATATATTTATATTCATTTTTGTAGTATATATATTATCTTGCATTTTTACATTGTATTTATATTTTACTTTATTACTAACTATCTTGTATTTCTTTATATATATTTTTATTTTCTAAACCATTTATTTACAACTCAAATTCGAACCAAAAAAATATATCTATATATTTATTATTTTCAAATTCACTCGTATATGCCCAAATACATATATACACATATTTACAATATTTTTAAATTTAAATGATTTATACAAAATATATTTGGATATCGAGGAAACTCGCAATCAATTAATCCAAAAAAAATAAATTTTACAAATTTTTATTCAAAAATTCATTAAATTATCAATTTGAATTTGGTTAAAATCCGGGGTCGTTACAGACTTCCCCCCTTAAAAGAATTTCGTCCTCGAAATTATCAAGGAGACACAAAGATAGATGAAGAATGTTTCATCAAATCAAATTGAACATCTATTCTGCATTTGGCTTACCAAATCAGAATCTCCATAATAGATACAAGAACGAATCTGTTTTAACACTTCACAAGATACTCGGGTTATCCAGATCTACGAAATATACAAGGGCATCGGTTAGTTCGAAGGGATAACTAACCATTCGTAGAACATATCGGGACCTAAAGAATAGATAGATATATGGATACAATTTCAAAATTTTCAGTTTAGAACTAAAGCATACCTATCAACCATAGCAACCAAAGCAACCAATACATCCAACAAACAATTTTGGCCTATTCTGGAGTTTATGTCCCATATTAATATATCGAATTTCTTCTTTCTGGATCTACCAGAAACTATCAAAGAATTGAGAAAAAGATGCTGAACAAAAGAGATGGATAGAGAAAAGATTGTTCCCTTGTTGTTACAGGATATTGACCATTTACAGTCGTATTCCCCTGTCCCCTATCTCATCCTCTTCTCGCACTCATACTTACTATCAGTAGATAGCAAGAGAATTTACTGAGGCATACGGACGGATATCTTAGAGATTACTCATTCTAGAGTTTACTTCACTCTATCTCTAATGAGCTACTTAACGTGTTATACTCCTGAGCTAAAGTTCAACCTTAGCTCTGATACCACATGTAACGACTCGGATTTTCGGGCTCGAAAATCAACATCCGTACTTCACATTGTACTAGAATGCCGCAGATCCGACCGTTCAAATCCGATTCGCCGGAGCTATAACAACATTAAGTAAATAACACAGCGGAATAAAAAGAATAATACATTGATATACAATATCTGATACAACAGAGTGATACAATGAATATCAATATACATCAGAGATATGATACAACAAATAGCAGCGGAAAAGAAAACGATAACATCAGCAGTGGATAGAATATCTCCAATAGAGTGCTCCAAGATAAGCAACGTCAGTCCATGAACTCCAAGAACTGAACTAGCTCCAGATAATCTACTAAACCTGAATATCTGAAAAACCCAACTCTAGACTGCCCGTGTGGAAAATTGTGGGCACCCAGAGTTTAGGAAGAGAACAATAAACTCCGGATCAGTCATGGGACTGGTGTGAGCAACAAAAACAGTTTATCTTTAAACAAACACAAAAGGCTTTTAAACATTGAAATCCGTAATGTTTTTGGAAAATGAAACTACCATAAGGCCTCCCACCACACACACAATGCAATCGCAGAATTGGAGGAGATTTCTCCTTATGATAGTCAAACATGCTTACTACGTAAAATCAAAACTCTTTTGATATTATTACTAGTGCATAGTGTAGAAAAACATTTCGAAAATATAATATCAATCTTAGCCAGCATACAACCATTGTTGTATGCCTACTATAACTACTACGTTCAATAGCAGGTTACCGCCATATCCCATAGCAGGTAATACAACTAAAACCGTACAGGGTTCGTATTGTTTCTTTGGATTTCCAACAAATGATCAGGCTAAGGAACTTCCTTACCGAAATAGAAACGCCTCTGGAAAGACGCCTCGGATCCTAACCGGATCTCTGCAAACAAAAGGCCGACGCTACCTCACGCTGTACAGCTGTAACTAGGTAACTAACACACTGACGCTACCTCACGCTGTAAGCTGTAACTAGGTAACTAACACACGAGCTATGTCATCCCCCGGTCGTTACCGACCTTTATCCGAGCGCTCGATAACCAACATCACACATAATAAATAAAGTGTATCCACATGAGTAAGTATCTGGGCTCCATACCATGATACCACCCTTCATCCAGAAGGAAATGACATACCCTAGGGGCGCTACCCCTACAAACCTTTGTCGCAACATTCCTGTTTCGACCATTACCGGGTTGTGAGGCTCGACGAAGTCTCGTCCACAAAGCCACGCTTTTTCACAAAGCCACGCTTCGATCAACAAATGATCAGCAGCACTTCGTATGCCACATTACCAAATTGGGAATGTATCACTAGTAACCATCAACTACATAACCTCTGAGCTCGTACGTCTTAGAGAAGGGTGTTAAGCTAAGAGAATAAATTCTCCGCCACCAACAGAAATGTATTTGATAGAAACCAGCTTTACATCTCAAAGTGTAACGTCAGACACACATCCATACAAGTCTGTTCCGGGTTCGAACAGAACCGAAGGCACTTCCGAAGAAGCCCTTGCAAATCCGGGTATTCACAATCTCGATCGGACTTCCCATCACTTAGGGAATCTCTATACCGGAGCCATGATGCAGAGAAAATCGATAGGTCATCATATCGCTCTCGCAAATACCCGGTCTTCACCACCGGTCTTCAAATGCTATCCATATACGTCGTATCATTATTCGGAATGGGTTATATGACACAAAGATCCTCTCCCGGCTAAACCGAATAACGAGCGCAATTAAAAATCATATGGATACTGGGGTCTCAGTTAAATCACAGCTTAAAGCTTAAAACTTTTCATTCGAATGGTAAAACAAATTACCATTTCCAATCTTTTAAACAAAAAGATTTATTTCAAAAACCTTCGATGGTTTAAACAATTTCCACACTTTTAATCTTTTAAACAAAAGATTCAATTCACAAAGTTTACCCCGTTCATAAAGATTCATTCATAGATTTCCAAAACAATTCCCATTTCAATTGGATTAACTCGTAAAATCTTTAAATCAAGATTTAACTTATAGCTTTCAAAACTCGTTTTCAAAGATTCATTCATAGTCTTCCAAAACAATTCCATTTCAAGTTGGATTAACTAGTCCGGTCTTTGAATCAAAGACTCATTTCATAACTTTCAAAACATTTCAATTCCATTTCAAACTTGAAATCTGTTAACACAATTTGGAAATCCTTTACTTATGTGAAAGCTTTTACTATTTGAAAACAAATAGTTTCGTTTCAGAAAAATCCAGTTATATTTACACGAGTTAAAACCCTTGAATTAAATTCAAATTCCCAAACCAATACCTTTGAACGGTTTAACCCATATATAACTTGTACAGCCTCTTTAATCCCTAGTTTCAAATCATAGAATTCAATTTCAAACTTGAATTCAAATTTAAATCAAATTATTTAAATTTTCAAAACTCGATTAAGTTATTCGAAATAACTTTTATCTTTGAAATCCCATTTCAAAAGCTTTTCATATTAAACCCAAATTTCTAATTTCAAAATCAATTGAAATTAAAATTTCAATTTCAAAAACATCAAATTTAAATTATCTGCGACTTAACCGATTCCCACGTGAAATCCATATTTGTGTGTGTATGGTGTAGTCCAGGGGTTTTACACACAATAGTGCACAACATCAATCATCACAGATATATCGATAAGCGGTAAAATCGATAACGCTTATCTTCATTCACAGATTCATAGATAAAATAAATTTATCAGTCACAAAGATTCACAATTATGATTCGATGTGGGTTTCGGATAACCAACTGGAATCCGACTCCCTGTCGCATCGATATTCAAATGCCGTGTATGGGTCAAGGGTTTTCATATTCACATGGTAATATATCACAGAAATAGAAATCACAGCTCAGCACAAAGTAATCTATATCACAAAGCATCACAATCACATAACATAGTTATCAATCCAATACACAACATTCAATAGAATATAGTCATCCATAAATAACCTTAATTAATTATCTGATTTATTTAAAACAGATAGGTCATCAGTCATGGTTAATTAACATTAATCGATTCCAAATCATTTGATTAAAGGTCCTTTAATCATTTTCATTAGTTAATTAACCTTTAACTTGAATTCATTATCTCAAATTAATCACCTTAATTAATTGATCACATTATCTTTGAATTAACTATTGATTAACCACTTGATAAATCCACTTTAATCATTAATTAATATTTAATTCATAATCCTTAATTAATCAATTAATTAATCTTTAAATCCTTCATTAACTACTTCAGCCCTTTAATAACTTATTTAATTAATCCAAATCGTTAATTAATTAAATAAATAAATTATCCATTTTAACTAACTTAACCATTTAAATTTCATTTTAAAGTCAAATTTCTTTTCCACACTTAAACATTTTAAATTTAAAACTTTATTTGTTTCCAAACTAACTTGAACTTAAATTTAAAACTCAGATTACTTAAATTTGGAAACCAGACAGGCTGAAAGCCTGTAACAGGATGTAACCCGAGCCAAATTCCAATTTACCCGAGCCCTGCTTCGAGTCTTTCCCCAAACCAACCCGAGACCCTTTTCAATTTAAAATTTGTTAAGTTTTTACAAATTGACCCGGCGCAACCCCAAAACTACACGATACAATACTCGAGAAAAACCCTCTCTTCCTCGGAAACAAACTCGAGTTCCATCTTCTTCCCCAATTCCTTCTACTGACATACCCATATGCACATAAACGTGCACAGAGGATCGGAGCTCCTTCGATCATCACCGTTTGTTCCCGCAGGTCGACGATGACCCCATCGTTCATCATGACAACCTAGTTCGATCAATCTTCCACGAAATCAATTTTTAGCTGTTCGACTCGATGTTCTGGAGCAACCTCAGTTACCAAAATCACCACCGCCGCCACGACCAACCACCAGAGATTACGCGACCTTGCCTGAACCACCGCCTCCGATCCCTCGTTCTATTCCCCCGGTCGCGATTAGCTCCGACGCTCCAGCGAAGACGCAGCAACCCAAAACTCAACCTCAACCAAACATAGGGCTTAAACCCTATTTCCATGTCGTCCTGCCACCACGTGCTTCGAGAACCCCTCTGACCATTTTTGCCGAGACCACCCATCATCACTCTATCCCCAGTAGTGACCCCGATCACCTTAGTTCCTCTGACCACTCAAAATAGCCAAAAACCCATTTTCAGATCAACTTTGAAATGCACATTCAAGACTTAACTAAAAATTTTGATTTTTATTTTAAAAATCCTAGTTTTCAAAGATACAACAGATTATAAACTCGAACCTAAAATTTAATCGTGTTGGGATTTTGATAAAATCAAGTTTTCACTGTTCTTTTTGTTTCCCAGAAAATATTTAAACTTATTTCACATAAAAATATTTATTAAAACTTTGATTATGTTTAAACAAACAAAATTCGTTTGAATCCCTATGCCTAACAGAGATTAGATGAGGAGGATTGAATTTTTTTTCTTTATTCTACAATTTTAAACTGTGAATTTTAAACAGAGATCTATCTTGACTGCACACAACATATTTAGGCATGCAAACATAATTTCATATTTATGCAAACCACATCAAAATTATCATCATCACAGACTAAGATAATATGGAAGATTAAGCTTAAAAGAAGAAGTTTGCTCACATGAGTTCTTTTGAACAGAGGACTCAAGCCTGATGTTGAAGAAAACAGAGACAGGAATTTCTTTTCTGGGATGATTCTTGTATTTGTTTTGCTTTATTCTTCATTTTCCAGGTTTTTGATCATCATCCCTTTTCTTTTGGTTTAAAATTTTGTTTCAGATATGAAGTGCTTCAACATGAATCTGAAACTTTGCTTTGAACTTGAATGATATTTAAATTTGTAGATGATGATGTTCTCTTTCCTTTTTCTCTGGTTTGCTTAATGATGATGGACGAAATGGAGATGTTGATATAAAGAAAAGAGCTTTACTATGTGATGTACTAACATTGTACAGGGTGATAATGTGTTTTTGTACAAAAGATCAGGGATATTTTCTTCTTCTTGTGGCTGATAGATTATTGTAATGGCCAACATTAATTAGCTTTGTACAAATATATACTTGCTTTTCTTCATTTCGGCTGAGAAGATATCCATGTGTACTTGAGAAATGTGGTATTAAATGTATGTGTTTCTCATTTTGTTTACAGCAAATCTATTTGCGTTGTATTTGTACTTCTTTGTTTTGTTTAAGTGTACATAGATATCTATAGTTGAATATATTTTGTTTCATTTGTAAACTTGTATTTGTATTTGTTTCCATCTTATCTCGGCTGTACAAAGCATGGAGATAGTTTGCTATCTTGTTTTGGTTTCACACTTGTATGTATTTTTGTTGTCTTGATGTTTGCATACGTGTCTTGTTTCTTGCTTACATATATATTTATATTCATTTTTGTAGTATATATATTATCTTGCATTTTTACATTGTATTTATATTTTACTTTATTACTAACTATCTTGTATTTCTTTATATATATTTTTATTTTCTAAACCATTTATTTACAACTCAAATTCGAACCAAAAAAATATATCTATATATTTATTATTTTCAAATTCACTCGTATATGCCCAAATACATATATACACATATTTACAATATTTTTAAATTTAAATGATTTATACAAAATATATTTGGATATCGAGGAAACTCGCAATCAATTAATCCAAAAAAAATAAATTTTACAAATTTTTATTCAAAAATTCATTAAATTATCAATTTGAATTTGGTTAAAATCCGGGGTCGTTACAAGAATTCACTATGGGTTGAAATGATACATACCCGAACGATCTTGTAGAATAGGAGAAAATCGTTATGGGTTGAAATGATAAACCCAAGCGATTTTCAATTAATTTAATTTTGGATTGCGGGTTGAAAAGATATATACCCTTATATATTTAAATTGCGGATTGAAATGATAAATATCCGTATCACTTGACCATAGGGTAGAAAATTATATACAGACACCGTTGGTCTATATATAAATACTTTGAAAATGATTTCTATGGTTTTGAAAAGAAATATATGGTTTTGATAAATATTGATTTTAAAGATTCATTAAAGTTGATTTAATAAAGTTGATAAAAAATATGGTTAAGTATTTATTTGATATCTATATTTTCAAATATAGAGTTTATAATGATTTGAAATTGATTTGAAATTATATTTATTTAAGAATTATACTTAAATAAGTTTGATTTGAAATGTATTGAATTTTAAATTTAAAGAAGTGTTTTACAACTTGAAATTTGATTAAAGGTGACTTAAATGTATATTTCAAACTTATATATATTTAAATGGGATATTTTGTTTATTTAAATTTGTAAATTGAAGTTGTTTTTAGATGTTATCGAAATGATTAAGTAAATGTTTCAAAACTAAATAATAGAAAATGAATTTGATATATATATATATATATATATATATATGAAAGTATCGAATTTAGTTTTGAAATGTTGAATATTTAAAGCTTTGAAATATATTGAAATGGCTTATTTTATGGTTTAGATATGTATTTGAAATCGATAATTTGAAATGGTTTATTTAGAAACTGGATCGAGTTGAAATTGATGATTTGAGATTTGATTAATTAAAATTTTGGAAATCGGGTTGATTTGAATCGATTTGTGAAATTTGAGGAAAATATTTTATTTTATAAAGTAATTTTAAATTATATTTAAACTTTTGATATTTTACTTTATAAACTATTTTAATATAAACTATTTTAATATAAATCATTTTTAATATAAATTATTTTATTTTAAACCATTTTAACTTATAATTATTTATATAAACTATTTTATTTATAAACTACTTTATTTATAAACTATTTTATTATATATACTAATTTTAATATCTAAACTATTTAAAGGAAAGTGTTATGATTTCCAAAATGCTATAATTTCAAAGTGTTATGATTTCCAAAATGCGATGATTTCAAAGCTGTGATTTCCAAAGTGTTTTGATTTTTAAAAGACTATGATTTCGAAAGCGTTATAACTTTGGAAAGTGATATGATTTTGAAAATGGATATATTTGAAGTGAAAATGATATCATATTAATTTGGGTTTTGAAATGAAAATGATATTTTGGTTTTGATGTATAAACTATTTTGAAATGACTACGGTGTTATAATAACGATTGGTTGTTAAAGAGACCGGGATCAGATATGGACATACTCTTTGTCGATACCGAAAACCACTTTGACAACCGTGTACGCAGTGGAGTTTCCAAAATGAAGTAGGATGGTGGCGACGATCCTAAGGTACATACGTGGACCCAACTCTCGTGAGTTGGCATAAGGTGGCTAAAACAGGAGCGATCTCGGACCAGTGAGGTAGCACCTCTTATCGGACGCACTTCTTTGATACCATTCTATTACTTTGTGATTGTTTGGGTGCACCCCTTGATTTGGGAGTGTTGTTCGAGGTGGAACGGTAGTGTCTGCTATGCGTTTCCATCAGTCCATGTGTGTAATTGGTATATCTACCCTGGCATTGCCTTGTTTGCCGTGTCACCTACCATATCGAGCTTTACTACGAGTTTCTATTTGTGTCGTACCTATGGAGTATCTTCTCATAGCCTTTCGAGGAATGCAAGTATTGTATAGATTATTGGCACTATTACGTATTAGGGTGAGTTCAGATTAAATGTAGAGCCCTAATGCTATTTTAAAGTATGTTTATTTTATATTAGACATTATTATAATAGCAAATATTACTACATAGTAGATAGTTTAATGGATCCTTAGAGCATGGTCATCCCAAACATCCATTGAGTTACTTGTATTTCAGTTGATATTTCACTTGAGTTGGATTTATTGATATAAGAATGTTAATCCTAACTCGAGTGTTTTGTGTTTTGCTTTACGCTCGGGTCAGACTGAGTGATACAGCATTTGAGACTCACCTTTGGAGTTGGAGCTTCACTTGGAGATCCAGCTATCTATCGATTCTACTACCAGTTATTCAGTTGATTCCAGTGATGTATTCAGATCTTGTATTTGACTATTTTTTTTGAGACATCTATGTATTCGAGACTTCTGTTGTATACTGTTTAACTCTATTATATATATATATATATAGTAGCTTCATGAACTACTATTCTTTTGTTTCCGGTGTATTACTGTTATATTACTCTGTGTTTGTGATCTGCGATTATTTTATTTACTATATATGCTGAGTTTTGCCAAATTTTATTTACAGTCCATTGTTTTGAATTATTCATGTAACGACCGTGATTTTTGAATTACTGTCGGAATAAATAATTTAAATAGAAATTTCAAATTAAATTTTTTTAAAAGAAATAGTGCAAATAATTTATAAAGTCGGTTGTCAAGTTTCTTGTTGCATTGAATATAACTAAGTGAGGTTATGTTATAGATTGGCCTTCACGTGTATCATAAGGTCCATATTAAATCTAAGTGTATGACTTGCTGTCGTTTAATTCAAGAAGTGGAAAAAAAATATTGAATGCAAATCATTTTGCAAGGTTAGTTGTTAAATATCTAAGTTAAGTTGAAATTGATAGTATGCATTCACGTGTAACAAAAATTGTCCATATTAAAAACAAAGTGGAACCTATTCTTGTTTGACTGTCACACACAAAGTTTGTAAAGCAAATTGTGAACATTCTATCATTTCCACCATTTATTATACAGGCATGCCCTTTTCTTCTATTGAGCACTTCTAGCTTTCAATGCTCGTGTACTTAAATGTTGGCCATCACGTTTTCTAGTTAATGCATTTGTACCCCGAGTTGTCAGATTTTATATTTTATTCGACTTATTCATATTTTTGAGAAATGTAAAATAGCTGCAACTTTATTTCATTTGGTTGAAAAAGCTTCAGTTGCAGTGAGAAGTGCATTAATGGTAGTTTGGTTGTGGCTCTCTTTATTTCAAATCTGGGTTGTTCATTGGTCTTGAAGCAAATATTTGGTGAGTGCAGAAAACTCGCCTCTAATTTATATTTTTTTATCATGTTATGTATGTGCCCAGGTTTATATATATTTTCACTGCAGTTTGTTTTGAAACATTTCATTGTACATTTTATTAATGGGTCTGCATAAAGTTTTATTGCAATGCTGGTAATTTTGGGTTCATTCTGTGCATATAAGTGGTAATTTTCGAAATGAGCCTAAAACATTACTATTTTGATTATCACTTGCCTGCTAATATACGTGCCTTCAGCTATGTCTTGTTTCAATTTTTCGTGCGTGCGAAAATGTCAATGTCATTTTATTTATAAATGCAAGTGTCAGGTGGTTTTATTTGTAACCTCACATGCATGCGTTCTTAGCCATATATTTTGGCTTGTGCATGCATGACTTCAGTAAAGCACTCAAAAATGTGGTCATGGACATCATATTATACAAGTTTATTTTTGCATGCACCTTATTGTCAGTTCAGGTTGCTTTTTAAAAAAAAATCCGTGTACAAAAGCTCCAAACTTTTCCATGTAGGATTCATGAGTGCTTCAGGTTGTGTAAAACTTTGTATTTTTGCATTTTTAGTTTCGTGCAAGCATGAATTTAAGTGTGCCCAGGCATTAAAAGTTTACCCAGGTCGTTTTCTAATTTATTCATTACTTGCGTGTGTATCGTTTTAAACGCATGCATAGTGTGGTATGTGTATCAGTTTCCGTGTTCATATTTATTTCATTATGGGCAGAGAAATATTTTGGTGGAGATATAGTGGTGCAGTCCACTATTTAATTTACGTTGAACCGGCATTTCATTTTAAAACATATTTTTGCACCTTTATTTTTATAACGAAATTTTTTACGCCGGTATTATATTTTTGAAGCGCGTTGTTTTGATAATATTTTTGACGAATAAAAATTACTGTTGTTTTGACTTCTATAACCGTCAATTTTAAAGTGAATTTTCAAGCGGTTATCCCGCAACGCTGATTTAATATCCGTTTTTACGGTGTTTGATGAAGCGCAATTTCCTTGTTGAAATTGCTATGGTTGTTGCTGTTTTAATCACATGTTTTACAAATCGTTTTCAAATGAAATTGTTTCCAAAAATTTTACAGTTTGCGCTTTCAAAAGAGTGAGGAAGCGATTTAAACGCTTCAGCAAAATTGAGGACCATGAACCCTTACTTTTACTGATCCGCTTAATTCCGGACTTGTCCGTTTGAGAACGTAAAATGTTATCTATATAAAATACACAGTTTTGCACTTTCAATGAAACGATGAAGAGATTTAAACGATTTAGCAAAAGTGCGGAGTATGGAACCACACTTTTACTAATTCGGTTAATTCTGGACTTGTTAATTGAAATATTTGTTGTTGATGATTTTGATGATTTTGTTGGGCTTTCGAGACACTATGTTGGACCTTCGGGTCATATGATGGACCTTGGGGTCAAATACCAGTACTAGACCTTCCTGTCATATGTTGGACCTTCGGGTCATTTGTTGGGCGCCAAAATTATGATGATGGTACTTGGTAGGCTTCGGCCATATGTTGATGCACATGCGGTGTAGCTTAGACTCGCCATATGTTGGGATCGATTCACTTTTATGTTGGTTTTCTAGTTATCTATTTTTGATTTCTAGATTTTGTGAATTGCTGTTTTGAATTCAATTGTGAATTTGAAAGTTGATTTTGATGGAGTTTGATGTGATTTCTTCATTTAACTATGTTGATTTCTTATGTTGAATAATCTCACTCGAGATTATTATTATTTTGATTGATGTTGTTTATGATGCATTCACTTCTAAGAATAAATTAGACTGATCCGTTATTATTATTTTTAAATAATACTTGGGTCAAAACGACTTATTTCAGGATAATCGCTATCTCTGATTCAGTTGCAGCTTCAGCTTTTGGGATTTCACTCCATCTTTTGTCTAGTCTTTGAGGGGTTACTTTTGGTGTATTGACTCTCGCCTCATGTATGTATTAATGTATATGTATATGTACATTTGGTTCATGTGAACCATCGATTGTTATAGCATGTATCCAGACTTGTCTTCCGCTATATATCTGATATTTCTGTTCTGATGTGATTATACTATATGTGTTGTTGTTATTATGAGTTGTTCTGGATTTTTCTTAAGCCATCGTAGTTTCATTTTAGATTTGAATTGAATATATATCTTCTGGAGTAATTCACACAACTCCTATTGATGTAATCAATACTCGTCTAAGGCATAACTTACGGATGGTCGCTTCTAACAAGCCTTATTCTTCGCAATAGCAGACGTTATTCCTCATAATAACCTTTGTCATTGTGAGCATAGAGGTGGGGCGTCAAAGCTTGGTATCAGAGCTGAAATTTAGAACAAATTATAATAAACACAGAATGGAAGTAGAATGGAACATGTGTTACAACTATTCGATGGTTTTATTCGTGCCTTTCTAATCTATTCCTTCCACTTTAACATGTGGAATATGTCTAGGAATAAATCTTATATTCCATAGTATTCCATTTGTTAAATTCCTTATCAATCTTGTATTGTTTTAACTAATTATTGTCTTCTCTTGTTCTATCAGCCTATGGTTGGAAGAGGTAGAGGGAAGCGTTCTGCTACAGGTCCGTCTAGTGGTTCTCATCCAGACGTAGTCTATATGTCAGCTGATCAGTTTATGGAGCTATTTCGGGGTACTCAGCCTCATGTTGCCACTGCCGCAGCTCCTAATCACAAGTCTGCCTTCGCCCGCATATGTAGTGATTATTCCCACCTTGGAGGTCAGCCTTTCAAGGGATCAGAAAGTGTTATGGAGGTTCAGACTTGGTTGCGCACTTGTGAGCGCATATTTTCTCGGATGGATCTTTCTGGTCATCATCACATTCCCGTGGCATCTAACATGTTACAAGAGCGTGCACTTTATTGGTATGAGCTTTTTATTGCGGAAGTAGATGAGTCCTCTCTCTCTTGGATTCAGTTTAAGGAACATTTCGAACTTAAGTTCATTCCTGAATCAGAAAAGGCTAATCTTGCTCGTAGTTTCCATGAGTTGAAGCAAGGAAAGTCCTCTGTTTCTGATTATGTTGCATCTTTCGAGGCTTCATCCTAATACGGAGTTGAGTTCATTAACACTGCGCGTAAGAAGAATCTTCGTTTTGTTGATGGTTTGAAGAAGTATTTGAAGAAAGTTCTTTTGCTTCAGCTTAAGCTCTCTTTTGAGGATCTTGTTGATTCGGCTCTTTGTCTTGAAGCTGTTGAAAAGGAACGTGATAGTGGTGATGATGTTGAGGATTCTAAGAACCCTAACAAGAAGAGGTTTCCATTTCATAAGCCTAATTCTTCCAACAACAAGAAGAAGCAAGCTACCTCTAGTTCTCAGCCTAGTAGTGCACTATCTATTCCGAGGGCGTGCTATAATTGTGGTTCTTTGGATCATCTTCTTCGTGGCTGTCCTAAGCCTCACATTTGTCGTTATTGCAAGAAAGAGGGTCATTGGGTTTCTGATTGTCCTATTGCTCCTAAGGGTTTCAAATCTGGGAAGCTTAATGTAACGACCCTAAACTTTTAGTGATTTTATTTGTTAAATTAATTGAAATTTTGTGAAATTTTAAACATGAAAATTTGAAAAAAAAAATTTATTATTTGGAATACATCTATTTTAATATAGCAACAGGTAAATTTTCATCTGATAATATTGAAGTTTATTTTCCTGTGAAATTTTATTTCAAATCAAACCGGTTAATAACAGTGAATTTAAAAGTTTTACGAAACCAAAATATGTCAACAGGAGAAAATTTATTCAGATCATTCTGAATCAGACTGCGAAATTCGTTTTTCCAAATTTGGACTTCTACTACTCCGTTTATCTTATTTCTGGTAAAGTAGCAGCATTTTTCGGTACCGATTATTGACTTTTGATCGGACGATCGTACCATTGATATCTGTATACCGTTTTGATCGTCTCATCGTGTTGATCTTAATGATATATTCATTTCTGTGTTTGAGATCCGGTACACGACGGAAACAATCAAACTATATATTGTATCGGTACCGAATCCGTGACTTTTTATTTCTCTTTGATTTTTTTAAACTGTAACCGTGGTATCCAAGCAACCATCAATTGCTTTAATCTTCCAGCTTAATTCCAGGGTGACCATTTCCGTTCCATACTATTTTTGAAAATCTAAACGTATGAATTGGTATACGTTGTATTCATTTGAACGGTTCACTTTTTAATGTATTTATTTTATTAGCCTTTATTAACCTCAGCCGTTTTATTTTCTTATTGCCAGAACTATTCTTTTATTCTTAATGCTCATCTCTTCCCTTCCCCACTCAGCATGACCTTCCTCTAAATTGCCGAAACCTAAGCCAAGATCTTCCCAAATCTGCCTACCTCCTCCGCGTTCTCCCAACGCCCACCCAAATTCTCATCGCATGCCTTCCCAGCTCCCCACTCCGCCCCTTAGCCTTTCCGCCTTTCCAAACGACCACAACAGCCCAAGCTCCACTCCCTCCTCTTGAAAACCATCCCGAGCATCTCCCTCTTCCCCTTCAGCTTGCACCACCCAGTGCACCCATCTCCACACGCTTCCACCTTTCCACCGTCCTATCCACCCACATCAGCCTCCGCGCCCTGCCTTCGCCACAACAGGCCATCCCACGATAGCAGTCCTGAGCCACCCGAGCCCTCACCTGCTCCGCCTTGCTCTATTTTCCTTTCACTCGCATGCTCCTCTGGGCATTTGTAAGTATATAATTATTCTCTACTTTCTGTCTAGTTATATAGGTTAGTTTTTTATGAATTTTATATATAGATATAATATATAGTTGTACGCGTCTTTATATATAAAGGGTGATGTTAGTAATATATTTATATAAGATGCAGTTATATACATATGCATTAGTTTTATTACAAAATATATGTATTAGTATATTCTGTAGTTAGTTGTGAATTTATAATTAAGTTTTTAAGACAATATGATTATTTCTAAAAACATATGGGTTTATATATATATGCGTGTATATGAGGTTTTAGAGCAAAAGTTTTTACAGTTAGATATATTATAGGTATATAGTTATAATCGGTTAAGAGATGGCATTAGAGAGTTGTCTACATGTCTGCATATTTATGCGTGCACCCATGCCCCATTTCTTTTATTGTTGTATATGTATAAAGTTATAAACAAAGAGTAAATATATTACGTATGGCTTCAACATAGGTCGCTTGCTGTATTATAATATTTCATAAAGGTATGTTATATTTTACATTTTTTGTATACAATAATTTTATAGTTAATAGACTCGCCATATATGTAGTTATATGTGTGTTTGTAGTGAAATATTTTACAATGAAGTTTATACATTTATTTACAGACTGAATATTATAAAATGTGATATGTTTGTTTATACTAAAATTATGATATAGTATATAACCTGTAGTGTATATATGTTATGGTATCATTGTTTTAAAAGTATGTTATACAATATTGATTTTTAATTTATAACCTACATGTGTATTTAGTTTTCAATTGTATATTGTACATATTGGGATTCAATACTGATTTGAAATAAATGTATGTGTTTTAATTATATGTTTGGTTTAATAAAGTAACCTTGGGATATATAAAGATTTTATATTGTTATATGTATGTTTAAATTATAATGTTGATTTCTATATATGTGGTTGATTAAACAATGATTTTGAATTTGAAAATATAAAAATATGTAAATTATTTTGGTTCTCATCGATTCCCATTTAGCAGCTCTTGATTCGTCGTGCGTGCTTTCTCCATCTAATTCGTGCCATCTCATTTTGCTTTGGAATTCGTAGCTTGCTCTGTTGTCAAACTCTCTAGCCTCGAAAGGTGAGCAATCACTCACGATAAACGTTCTTTTACTATTTAAATTTGATTTCATTTGAAATAGCAATTGAATATGCTGCTGTAGTTATTTACATTGTTATATATGCTATTATCTATAACTGTTCACCTGTGACATCTGACACCAGTATCTAGTATTATATGCCTGTTATTACTATTATTTGTATCTGTTCACCTGTGACATCTGACACCCGTATCTGTTATTATACTGATGATATATGCCTGTTGTTATATTTTTTTTAGTATCTGTTATAACTCTGCAAGTTCCCTGTTAGTATAGAATTTACTATGGGTTGAAATGATACATACCCGAACGGACTTTAGAATAGGAGAAAATCGTTATGGGTTGAAATGATAGACCCAAGCGATTTTCATTTGAATTGAATTGGGATTACGGGTCGAAATGATATCTATCCGTATATATTCAAATTTCGAATTGAAATGATAAATATCCGTATCACTTAACCATATGATGAATATATATACAGACACCGTTGGTCCATATATATAAATATTTTGAAAAAATGAATTCTATGGTTTTGGGAAGAATATATGGTTTTAAAATGTTGAGCCTTAAATTATTATATAAATGGGAATGATTGATTAAATACATATAATATGGTTGAGTATTTAAATTTATGTTTCAAAATAGATTTCAGTAATAATTTGAATAAGTTAAGGTTGGGAAGATAATTTGAATTTTGTAACGACCCGCCATTTTGGACCATTCGCATCCATTATAAGTGTATAGGTAGACACTCATGCCGGAGTTGAATTGCTCAAAATACCGCGTTGTTAATTTAAATTTGGCAAAACTGAACATATACAGTAAATAAATAATCACAGATCACAGACACAGAGTAATAAATGCAGCGGAATAAATGAGATAGTAGTTCATGAAGCTACTATATGAATATATAAAAATACATCAGAGTTTACAACAGAAGAGTAATACGATACATCAGAGTTAAACTAGATACAACGGAAGAGTAACAGATACAAATCAGAATACATCACTGGAATCATCGAACATCGGAAAGCTGGATAGATAGCTGGATCTCCAAGCGAAGCTCCAACTCCAAAGGTGAGTCTCGAAAGCTGAACTACTCAGTCTGACCCGAGCGTAAAGCAAAACACAAAACACTCGAGTCAGGATTAACATTCTTATATTAATAAATCCAACTCAAGTGAAATAGCAATTGAAATACAAGTAACTCAAAGGATGTTTGGAATAACCATCCTTTAAGGATCCGTTAAACTATCTACTATGTAGTAATGTACGCTAAGTAGATAATGTCTATCAGTAATATAAAGATATCAAAGTAGCGTTAAGTCATGGCCCATTCCACCCTTAACACATTTTTATTCCCACAAGCATATACAAGACCGTAGTTTCCCCAAAACCGGAAGTCACCAGAGGGCAATCCATATACTCAAGGTACAAAACAAATTCGTAGTGGTCGCGCATAAATGGAATACAAGTATGACAAGGCACATGAGGCTATACCCAAGGTAGTGATACTACCGTTCGCCTGATCCGGACTGGTGAGAACGCAACGCCGCAGCGCCCGCAACACCGTGAGACAACACTCCCAAAATCAAGGGTGCACCAATCGACAATAAGTATAAGTAGTTCGAAGAAGTGTGTCCACTTGAGGTATCAATCCTCCATTGGCCCGGCACAGCTCCTGTTTTAGTCATTTCCAATTTGACACAAGTGTCAAGGTTATCCATTATCGTTCTCTTTCTTCAGTCAGCACGAACATCATTCCAACCACTTCATTCTGGATCATCACTCCGCGTGTAGTTATTAAAGTGGTTTCCGGTTTAGATAGAGAGTATATCCATAACCGAATTCCGGTCTCTTTAATAACTTTCGTAATTATTATGCCGATTGGTCGTTTATATATTTCAAAAACCAAATCAATTTCAATTTCATTTTCAATTCGTAAACCAACATTTCATTTGTCTTTCAAAACCGATTTCCAAAATTTACGTTTCAACAACCAAATTCATTTCAAAATCCTATAATTCAAATTCAATTTCTATTTAAACAATCCAAATATTAACTCAAGTTCGAATATAAGTTTCATTTCGAAAACATTTAAATTAATTTAATTTAACATTTAAATCAATTTAAATTCATTTATCAATTTCATTCAATATCGTTAAATTAATTTATCATTCAAAACAATTTCTATTAAACTTCCAATTCATTAAATCCATTATTTAAATTCAACTTCATTATATCAAAACTTACAAATTTAATTAAATTAAATTCATCAAATCAAATTCTTTAAATTTCAAGTCTTACATTAATTCCAATAAATCTCATTTTATTTCTTATTAAAGAAATTCAATTTCACTTATTTACTTACTTAAATACTTTCCCAAACTTAATTAAATAAGAACTCCATTTCAATTATTACGAAGTAAAATTCACTTATTCCAAAATTCAATTTTCTTATTAAAGAATTTCAATTCAATTTAATCATTAAATAATTCAATCTTATTTAATTATTAAATAATTCAAAACTTAATTATTAAATAATTTCAAAGTTTAATAATTTCAAACTTAATTATAATTTCAAACTTAATTATAATTTCAAACTTAATTATTAAATCATTTCAAAGTTTAATAATTTCAAATTTAATTTTACATTCAACTTAATTCAATAATTTCTCAAATTAAACACATTCTTTCATCAATTTCTTTATAAATATTTCATTTTAGATTATTAAATATTCACATTTAAATTTCATTAAAATTCAATTTCCAACTTCATTTCAAAACCATATTATTTATTCAAATAAAATCTTCGTTTTATTTTAAATCGAATTTTTTTTTTTGACCAATCGGGTTTTATTTAATTTCCTATCCTAGGTCAAAGTTCAATTTTGGGTATTTATCATTTCAACCCGATTCCAATTCAATTCAAGATCATAGCATAACAAAGGGAACATGCAGTGTGATAACAGGGATGGTGTCAAAGTAAATAAACAAGCAATAACAACAATCAATATCAATCCAAAAATCAATTTAAATAATCCCGAAATAACCGTATTAATTCGCATTGTTATTTGTACGAATTAATATACTTATTTCTAGAATCTACACTATCATTTCATGTAGATTAAAGATTATTACATTACAGTTTTCTCCTGTCATCTATTTACAATTTCATACATCATCAATTTAACATCATACATTCAGTGGTTCAAAGTATAATTAAACAAATCCTACGTGTCAATAAATTCAACAGTTAAAGGGGTCATATTATACAAATGTCAGTTAATCAAATTTAACATTCAATTATCCTATATCAAGTTCAATTTCATACTATTTATCATTTTAACATTTACAATTTAACGTCCAATATAAACATCAACAATCAATCAATTATCAGCCAAACTGTATTATCATCGCATAAATAATTAACAGATAATGGTGTCAGGTGTCACAGGTAAACTGATACAGGTAATAGCATATAACAGTGTAATTAACTAACAGCAGTATATTTCAATTGTCGTTTCAATTGAAATCAAATCTAATAAATAAAAGAACGTTAATCGTGAGTGAGTGCTCACCTTTCGTGGCTAGAGAATACAGAAGATGACACGGATACGCGCACTGATATGAACGCTGAATTTGAATTACGAATCCAAGCAAAACAAAATCGGCACGAATTCAACGATCAATGCTGATTGGCACGAATTCGACGGACAAGCTGATAAAATAGAGATTGACGAAAATGGATCAGATCGGATTGATAGAAACGGAATATATTTCTAAATTTTAAAACAATACCCACGATAATATTTATATATACTTAATGTATAACATGTATATAATTATACAATCCATATAGTTATAAAAATATTGATTTTTTTTTTAAAGAAAAATGTTATATGCAGACCTTAGTTGTAACATTGTATGCATACTAGAGTTAAGTCGATATAACCGTTGAAACGTGTATATATGACACTACGCAACTAATAAGTATTATAAAACTGAAATAACATAGTTTGGTTTTATATACAAGCAAATTATAAATATATAACTATGCAAAAACCAAACAGACTATGCTCAGCTTTTTTTAAAAAAATATAAAATCAACATCACATACTTATTATACTATATACGTAGTACAGCTTACAGGTGTTCAATGCAGTAGAAATTTATATCCAATATATTACCAAATACTATAGATATAATGTGATCTTCATTTTTTTTTTATGGACACGTCAGTAGTGCATTTAGTTGAAAAGCATGCACATGGCATTTTAGAAACTAATATGTGTAGAGTTAGGCTACACAGGAAACTATATACAAAGCTATGCTGAAACTTTGCACTGGAACATACCAAACCAAAATAGATATCTCATTATAAACTATATGTATACTTGATACGACTGCCTTTTAAGCCTATGTACACCGATTTATGCAAGAGCTACCAAATCATATACAACTAACAATAAACGTACTGCTTTTTTTTTTCTTTTTTTTTTTATTCATAAAGTGAACACAGAACTTGTATATAAACTCTATACTTATATAACTTTGATATGTATAAGTTGCGACCAATATAAAATCAAAAGCATATTATGTGTACTAGTGTAACTTATATATACTTGGTTACTAAAAAAAAATATATATACTGCAACTTTATAAACCAATGTATATATAGATATGTAGAACAAAATACTTCTCATTAACCACTTCTCATATAGGATATACATTGACAAATCAAATAACAGGATATATAACATATATAATATACATTACCTATATATATTAGAAGGATGCACGCATGCTCAGCAAACAAAATGGAAAGCACGGCAATGAGGGGGAAGTCGACGAAGTGGAGGGGACGTGAGGAGGTGGTGCAACAGTGGCCGGCTGTGCTCAGCAAAAGGGAGGGGCGGAAGGCCTTGGAGGCTTTGTTGGCGAAGCTATGTTGCTCGGCTGGTACAGCAAATACGTGGAGAGAGGGGAACGGAGAGTTAGCGGTCAGGGGAAAAGACATTGGCTCGGATGAGATCTGGGTAGCCGAACGTGGTTTAGGTGGCGGGTCAGAGGGAGGACAGCGGAGGAGAAAGTGGCGCGGCGGAGAGAGGAAGGGGATGGTGGCTGTCGTCTTCGGCTGAAGGAAGGTGGGAAGGTTTTGGGCTTCGGTTGGTCGTGGCATGGGGTTTCAAGGCGGATGCGGAAATGGTGGATGGGTGTGGGCTTGCTTTGGCTAATGGTGGAGAAGAAGAGGCGAGAGTGAGGTGGCGATGATCATGAAGGGGAAAGGCACGGCTGGGTTGGCGTGGCTGCTGCCTCAAGTCTGAATGTGGAAGGGAAAATAAGGGGAAGTAACAAGTGGGGAGAATGAACAGTTAGTACATTTGAAGCTTTTAGGCTACGTTCTATTCGTTTCAAATGAAAGTAAATGCACCAAAGAAATAAATGAACATAAATGAGCATAAGGAATAGTGAAAGTCACAACTCGAAATTTGGGAATAATAATAACTAGCGGCTAATCGTATTACACGGTGGGAATTGTAGAGATGTGGGAACAGAAAAAGTTTGAATGCGTAACCGGTACGACTAAAAATTACACAGACTTTGTCACGTACCGCATTCCGAAACACACCAACAAATGCACTGAGATGATCAACACGACGAGATGGTCACAACGGTATAAAATTATTAGTGGCACGATCGAATTATAAAAATTCGAATTTTCTAATAGCGGAAAAATGTAAGAAAAACGCTGAAAAATAAGATCGACGGAGCCAAAGATGTCCGAATTTGGAAAAACGACAAACTGACATCTTGCTCAGAAGACGGTTTAGAATTTTTCTATGTAAAAATATTTAGGTTCCGAAAACATTTTATTTTCATCGCTTTTTAACTGATTAAATTGAAGTGAATTTACGCGCGAAATAAACGTTCATATTTTCGGACGAAAATTTACCAGTTGCTATGTTTAACCAGACGCATTCCAAATATTAAATTTTTATTTCAAAATTTTATCGTTTAAAATTTCACAAAATTTCAACTAATTACGTTATTAAAACAGTTAAAATTTACGGGTCGTTACAAATTTAGTAAAGAATTTTATTTAATTAAACCGATTTAAACTTATTGAAATTGGGATTTAAGATATGATTTATAACTTGAGTTTGATTTAATTTAATGAATATTTCTTATTTAAAAAATTTTAAGAAAATACTTAGTAAAATGAAATTTAAGGCTAGTTAAATGATATTGAATTTATTAAGTGAATATTCCCTGATTAAATAATAATAAAGTTAAATCAAGTGCTATATGAAACTGTTAAATTTAACTTTGAAAATGTTGAATATTAAAGCTTTGAAATATATTGAAAATTTAAATGGTATATTTAGAACTGAATGGAATTGATGAATTGAGCTTTGAATAAATTTGAATTTGGAATTTGAGTTAATTCGAATCGATTTGTGAGACGTGAGGAAATTATAAATACTTTACTTTATAAATTATTTAATGAACACACACTAATTTGGAAAATAGATATATTGAATGAAAACGATATTTTGGCAAATAATTCAAAATATCAGATTGTTATTCAAAATATCATTTTCATTCAATATATCTATTTTCCAAATTAGTGTATGTTCATTAAATAATTTATAAAGTAAAGTATTTATAATTTCCTCACGTCTCACAAATCGATTCAAATTAACTCAAATTCCAAATTCAAATTTATTCAAAGCTCAATTCATCAATTCCATTCAGTTCTAAATATACCATTTAAATTTTCAATATATTTCAAAGCTTTAATATTCAACATTTTCAAAGTTAAATTTAACAGTTTCATATAGCACTTGATTTAACTTTATTATTATTTAATCAGGGAATATTCACTTAATAAATTCAATATCATTTAACTAGCCTTAAATTTCATTTTACTAAGTATTTTCTTAAATTTATTTAAATAAGAAATATTCATTAAATTAAATCAAACTCAAGTTATAAATCATATCTTAAATCCCAATTTCAATAAGTTCAAATCGGTTTAATTAAATAAAATTCTTTACTAAATTCAAATTATCTTCCCAACCTTAACTTATTCAAATTATTACTGAAATCTATTTTGAAACATAAATTTAAATACTCAACCATATTATATGTATTTAATCAATCATTCCCATTTATATAATAATTTAAGGCTCAACATTTTAAAACCATATATTCTTCCCAAAACCATAGAATTCATTTTTCCAAAATATTTATATATATGGACCAACGGTGTTTGTATATATATTCATCATATGGTTAAGTGATACGGATATTTATCATTTCAATCCGAAATTTAAATATATACGGATAGATATCATTTCGACCCGTAATCCCAATTCAATTCAAATGAAAATCGCTTGGGTCTATCATTTCAACCCATAACGATTTTCTCCTATTCTAAAGTCCGTTCGGGTATGTATCATTTCAACCCATAGTGAATTCTATACTAACAGGGAACTTGCAGAGTGATAACAGATACTAAAAAAATATAACAACAGGCATATATCATCAGTATAATAATTGATACGGGTGTCAGATGTCACAGGTGAACAGATACAAATAATAGTAATAACAGGCATATAATACTAGATACTGGTGTCAGATGTCACAGGTGAACAGTTATAGATAATAGCATATATAACAATGTAAATAACTACATCAGCATATTCAATTGCTATTTCAAATGAAATCAAATTTAAATAGTAAAAGAACGTTTATCATGAGTGATTGCTCACCTTTCGAGGCTAGAGAGTTTGACAACAGAGCAAGCTACGAATTCCAAAGCAAAATGAGATGGCACGAATTAGATGGAGAAAGCACGCACGACGAATCAAGAGCTGTTAAATGGGAATCGATGAGAACCAAAATAATTTACATATTTTTATATTTTCAAATTCAAAATCATTGTTTAATCAACCACATATATAGAAATCAACATTATAATTTAAACATACATATAACAATATAAAATCTTTATATATCCCAAGGTTACTTTATTAAACCAAACATATAATTAAAACACATACATTTATTTCAAATCAGTATTGAATCCTAATATGTACAATATACAATTGAAAACTAAATACACATGTAGGTTATAAATTAAAAATCAATATTGTATAACATACTTTTAAAACAATGATACCATAACATATATACACTACAGGTTATATACTATATCATAATTTTAGTATAAACAAACATATCACATTTTATAATATTCAGTCTGTAAATAAATGTATAAACTTCATTGTAAAATATTTCACTACAAACACACATTTAACTACATATATGGCGAGTCTATTAACTATACAGTTATTGTATACAAAAAAATGTAAAATATAACATACCTTTATGAAATATTATAATATAGCAAGCGACCTATGTTGAAGCCATACGTAATATATTTACTCTTTGTTTATAACTTTATACATATACAACAATAAAAGAAATGGAGCATGGGTTCATGCATAAATATGCAGACATGTAGACAACTCTCTAATGCCATCTCTTAACCGATTATAACTATATACCTATAATATATCTAACTGTAAAAACTTTTGCTCTAAAACCTCATATACACGCATATATATATAAACCCATATGTTTTTAGAAATAATCATACTATCTCAAAAACTTAATTATAAATTCACAACTAACTACAGAATATACTAATACATATATTTTGTAATAAAACTAATGCGTATGTATATAACTGCATCTTATATAAATATATTACTAACATCACCCTTTATATATAAAGACGCGTACAACTATATATTATACCTATATATAAAATTCATAAAAAACTAACCTATATAACTAGACAGAAAGTAGAGAATAATTATATACTTAAAAATGCCAAGAGGAGCATGCGAGTGAAAGGAAAATAGAGCAAGGCGGAGCAGGTGAGGGCTCGGGTGGCTCAGGACTGCTGTCGTGGGATGGCCTGTTGTGGCGAAGGCAGGGCGCGGAGGCCGATGTGGGTGGATGGGACGGTGGAAAGGTGGAAGCGTGTGGAAATGGGTGCACTGGGTGGTGCAAGCTGAAGGGGAAGAGGGAGATGCTCGGGATGATTTTCAAGAGGAGGGAGTGGAGCTTGGGCTGTTGTGGTCGTTTGGAAAGGCGGAAAGGCTAAGGGGCGGAGTGGGGAGCTGGGAAGGCATGCGATGAGAATTTGGGTGGGCGTTGGGAGAACGCGGAGGAGGTAGGCAGATCTGGGAAGATCTTGGCTTAGGTTTCAGCAATTTAGAGGAAGGTCATGCTGAGTGGGGAAGGGAAGAGATGAGCATTAAGAAGAAAAGAATAGTTCTGATAATAAGAAAATAAAACAGCTGAGGTTAATAAAGGCTAATAAAATAAATACATTAAAAATTGAACCGTTCAAATGAATACAACGTATACCAATTCATAGGTTTAGATTTTCAAAAATAGTATGGAACGGAAATGGTCACCCTGGAATTAAGCTGGAAGATTAAAGCAATTGATGGTTGCTTGGATAACACGGTTACAGTTTAAAAAAAATCAAAGAGAAATAAAAAGTCACGGATTCGGTACCGATACAATATATAGTTTGATTGTTTCCGTCGTGTACCGGATCTCAAACACAGAAATGAATATACCGTTATGATCAACACGATGAGACGATCAAAATGGTACACAGATATCAATGGTACGATCGTCCGATCAAAAGTCAATAATCGGTACCGAAAAATGCTGCTACTTTACCAGAAATAAGATAAACGGAGCAGTAGAAGTCCAAATTTGGAAAAACGAATTTCGCAGTCTGATTTAGAATGATCTGAATAAATTTTCTCCTGTTGACATATCTTGGTTTCGTAACACTTTTAAATTCACTGTTATTAACCGGTTTGATTTGAAATAAAATTTCACAGGAAAATAAACTTCAATATTATCAGATGAAAATTTACCGGTTGCTATATTAAAATAGACGTATTCCAAATAATAAATTTTTTTTTTCAAATTTTATTGTTTAAAATTTCACAAAATTTCAATTAATTTAACAAATAAAATCACTAAAAGTTTAGGGTCGTTACACTCTCCCCCACTCAAAACTTTTCGTCCCCGAAAAGGAAGGAGGTAGGAGCATAGAACAACCAGAAATAAAAGTAGATTGAAAGTCAAGATTAAACAATTAATTTGAACTATATAAATTTTACTTAAAATTTGAAAACTTCATTTGCAATTAAATTATCTTATATACTTTAAAACCTTTCAAAAAAATCCATTTGTAAAATTTCTTGCTTCCTTTATAAACACCATTTATATGTTTAAATGACACCTTTATAAATATATGAAAACGATTTGAAAACAATTATTTACATTATTACTTATATTTACAAAGAAGCTATTTGAAAACATTAAATCCATAATTTATAAATTTATTAATTTATCTCAAGATACTTTCAAATATTATTAATAAACAAATAATCATTTACTTTAAAATGTTTATTTAATTTATAACTTCTAAAATATTTATAACACTAAAATTTATATTAAACCATGTAGCCAATAATTAAACAATACTTAAAAGAATATAGTCAACAAGGAAAGGAAGGGGAATTTGGAAAACAGAATATAGGTGAATAAATAAAGCTGAGCAGATAAGGTAGATTCAAAAGAATGGTATCGGGCATGAATAATTAATTCAAACCATAAGAATTTCAATTTCAAATATTAATATAGAATTTCTTTGTTGGAAATACTTTAATAATAAAATATTTTTATAACAAAATACTTTTATAACTCGATGTTTCAACAAGTTTATCCTCGTTCCTGTAGACTCTGGCAGTGCGTTGATCAGGCGCAAAACTAGAATTCTCCAGGTACTTAGTAGACCTGTTTCAACACCCAGTGAAAATACTGGAAAAACTTTTAAAACAGATATGGAAAGTACAATCCAAACAACAAAAACGAACAACACCTTTGTCTAACCATGGTTCGCAGATACACAATGGTTACGCCTGGTTCCCCCAGGAAACAATCCATATCCATAAGCTTTCTCAGCCCTGCGAGTTACGCCATGGTGACTAGTAGAATGCAGGATACACAATGGTTACGCCTGGATCCCCCAGGAAACAATCCGTACCCCCAGGCAAGACTCAGCCAAGCATTTGCGCTACTATTCACGACATACACAGATTGCAGGATACACAATGGTTACGCCTGGATCCCCCAGGAAACAATCCGTACCCCTAGGCAAGACTCAGCCAGGCAGTTGCGCTATGCAGTCACGATCGTAAGACCATGGGTAACGCTATGGAATTCGAAGGACACTCGAGTATCATATTCGGAAAACCAAAAATCAGAGAGAATAATATCGATAGAATGAATCCAAGATGTGGCCACAAATCGGATATCAAGCAGAAGGCACTTTCCATATCTTTACTTCGAAAATATGTATCATATACTACCTTTTCAAATCACTTTCAAATATCGTACTTATATAATATCCATTATATATAAGATTTAATTTTCAAATCAAATACTTTCCAAAATCAATATTATATCAAATCATACTTATATAGATTTCAATTATATAAGATTTCACTTTCAAATTGAGTACCTTTTCAAATCTATAGTTTTCGAATCAATTTCATACCCATACAAATCAATTTTATATAAGTTCGACAACTCCCAAATCAAGTGTTTAGTAACATAAGGTTCTCAGATTTCAATTTGTTTTAATATCAGTTCAATTTCAAAATCATATACAATTTCACCAAATTATTTCTTCTCAAATTAATTATCTGTAGTTTCAAAGTTTCCAAAATAATAGATTTAGAAAATAAATCCAAATTTCCAAATCAATCCAATTCATTTCCAAAATCAAATGTTTTCAAAATCATCTTATACTTACGTAAGGTCTATCTTATATAAGGATAAATTTTTCAAAATAAATTTCGCTGTATGCAGAGCCATATGGGATTGAATATCTTTGCTTTTATGGGTTATATATCTTTGTAATTTAAATTGGAAATTTTCTTTTAGTAAGCAAAGATATTCTAACATGACAGCTTTCAATTTCAGCTTCAAAATCTCAATGATATTAGAATATAAGATGTACATACGTCATCATTTCGCAGAATCACATTTGATCGCTCGCTCGATCACACAAGTTCGCTTTCGAACTAGTATTGTCCATTCGACTTCCCTAATGCGGACTTCGATATGGTTTCTTGACTAGAAGCCATCAGTCTCCTTGCATAGCCATATACTACGATAGAGAATTCTAGGATCAAGCCCAAAATCCATATCAAATATTCACCCTTAAGAATCGAATGAAAAATCCTAACACGAAATGGTGTAATCCACCTCGAACTTGTGTACTCAAACCTGGATCGAATTAATTATGCGAATAAAACAACATACGTACAAATTATATATTTATTCCAACTTGTTAAATATATAGTTTCATAAAGATGTTACCCAGTTAAAACATTTAACTAAATTTTATTCAAAATATATTGAAGACCAAATTCTTTTCAAAACATTTCAAATCTAAATTTCATATTAGAAAAATTAAAAATAGCGTTATTCATTTACTTAGCAAAGCAGTTTCAACTTTTTTAATTATATTACTACATACTTTAACATACATACCAAACTTATATACTTTATTTTTTCGAAATTTCTTAGCTTTGAACCGTTAACCTTGATTTGGAAGTGCTCGAACCTTCAAAATAGTCGAAGATATCATTTTCAAATTCAAGAGTTGGAAATCAGCAACAAATCAGTAAATCAATTTTAATAGATAGGGTTATATCAAATCCAAACTCGAGGACTGAACATCGGTTCATTTCAAATCGTTTCAAATATATTTACATATATCTTTCGAATATCAAATCATACTTCGAAATTTGAAATCAAAATTGGTTTCGCAAAATCACTCGCATAGCAAAGCTATTGAAGTGGCCTATCCCCTACTCTGAAACTCGAAAATCAATGTCGATGATGCATGCACTCATCACCGAAATTATTTTCCAGCGACATAAGTGAGTTCTGGACTTCTATTTTCTCAAACTTCTTTTGAAATTTCTTCGAAACTCATTCAAATCATTTGAAACATTTCTTATTCGGAAAATATTTTTAAATCATATTATTATTATATATTTCAAAATCTTAAAACCAATTTCAAAACACCGGGGTTCAATTCTCGAATTTCAAATTTAAATTCCTTTAGTTAAAAATCTTTTTAGATAAATCAAATTTCTTATGTAATTTTTCAAAATTACAAATCCTTTCGAAACCTCAAATTATTATTTAAAAAAAAAGTATATAATCTTTATCGAAAACATTTCACTTTTATATATAAAATAAAATCATACTTATCAAAGTAATAAATTCGATATATAAAACAATTTCTAAAATATAAACAAGCCCGATTTTTCAAAGGATGGTTCAAGAATGGATTTCAAAACAAAGATAGAGATTCAAATTAAAGGAACTCAAATCAAATAGAATTTTGATTCGAAGATAGGCTCGATCTAAGGTGAGATAATTTTATTTCAAAATGGAAGATGAATATACTTATATAAACCGCGGGCGACCATAACCGGGTCAACCGTGACTTCAAGAACAAGATTGATGCAGAATTCTAAGAAAAATCATCATTCGATCGCAAGAGATAGCGACATCTAAACCAAAGATGTAAAAATCTCCGGTGAATCAATGCCAATTGTGAAGGAGTTTCACCCCTTCACACTCATTAAAAGATTGGTGGGATCTTATTTTCATAGAGATCATTCGAAGTGGAGTTATGGGATACTCCAGAATCAAAAGAATACAAATAGGGAGAGACAAGAATAAGTTTTGGAATCGTAGGGAACGTTCCAAAGTTTAAAAGAATCCTAATCGAAGCAAATCCCAACCAAGATTAGAGGTATATAACCTATATCGATACAGAAGAATTCCCATTCAAAATTTGGAAAGACTCGAATTCATAACATACGAAAATAGAAGCATAAATGTCTGCAGTTTGACAACTTCAGCTAAGCAAAAGATACAATAGGGTTTCCTTAAAACAACCTAACATACAACAGATAACAAAAGGTCCACAGATTTACCACTCCTTCTTTCCGTATCTACCTTGTTAGAAATTTTGTTATTAGGATATTCACCCAAGTGATCTTATCGTGTCTTATCTTAACTCATCTTTGTCTTCTCTGTACCTTGTCCTAAATTTATTCTTGATATTTCCAGGATGAATCGTGGAAATGCTAGAGGTAGGGGTCGTTACACTTAATGTTGCTAAAGCTTCTGGTGATTCTTCTAAGCCCAAAGGTATTACTCCATCTATTTTGGATGGTTTTATTTTATTTCATTGTCGTTCTATTAGAGTTCTTTTCGATACGGGTGCATCACATTCATTCGTGTCGAAGGAGCTTGTTGATACTATACCTTTGGATGTTATTACTCTTTGCGACCCTTTGAGGATTGTAAATCCTATTGGTGGATCCGCTACTCTTGATTTGTTATGTGTTGATGTTGAGATTATTCTTTGTGGTTTCTCCTTTCATCCGAATCTGCATGTTATGGATCATCTTGGTTTTGATATGATTTTGGGTATGGATTGGCTCGTCCTTTATGAAGTCCAAATTCTATGTCCCGAAAGAACTTTATATCTCAAGCATCCTGATGCTATCGAGCGGTTCTCTATTATATTTCGAAGCATGGATCATACTTCGAATGCTCTTATTTCTTCCTTCGAATCGGAGGATGTCATAGATAATATTCCAGTTGTTTGTGATTTTTCTAATGTTTTCGAGCATGTTTCTTGTTTGCCGCCGAAGAGGGCAATTGAGTTCCGTATTGATCTTATCTCTGGTGCTCATCCTGTCAGTCGTCCTCCCACGAGGATGTCTGCTAAGGAAAATGAGGAACTCAAGCAACAATTATCTGAGTTGGAAGCCAAGCATTTTATTCATTCTAGCTCATCTCCTTGGGGCGCCGCCGTTGTCTTCGTTAAGAAGCCAGATGGTACTCTTAGGCTTTGCATTGATTATCGCAAACTTAACGAGCTTACTATCAAAAATAGGTATCCATTACCTAGGATCGATGATATATTCGATCAGTTAAGTGGCACTAAGATTTTCTCCTAACTCGATCTTGCTACCGGTTTTCATCAGTTACGAGTTGCGGAAGATAGCATTCCCTTTACCACATGCCGTACTCATTAAGGTTCTTACGAATGGCTTGTTATGTCGTTCGGTTTGACGAACGCTCCGGCGTATTTTGTAGATCTTATGAACCGGATATTCCGGGAATATCTCGATAAGTTCGTCTTGGTTTTCATTGATGATATTCTTATTTATTCCAAATCTGAAGCCGATCATATTCAGCATTTGGTGATTGTTTTGAGCACTCTTCGTCAGCATCAGCTTTATGCCAAATTCTCCAAGTGTCACTTCTGGGAGAATAAGGTGAAGTTTCTCGGTCATATTGTTTCTTCCGATGGTATCTCTGTCGATCCTTCCAAGATCGAATCTATTCAGAATTGGAAGAGGCCCGAAACCGTTACTAAGATCCGTAGTTTTCTTGGATTGGCGGGTTATTATCGCTGGTTCATTAAGGACTTTTCTCGTATTGCTTTACCGCTTACCACTCTCACGAGAAAAGATGTTCCTTTTATTTGGTCTGATAAGTGCGAGAATTCTTTCTTGAAGTTAAATGATCTCCTTACTCATGCTCCTATCTTAGTGGTTCTCGAAGGGAATCATGATCTTGTTGTTTATACCGACGCCAGTGGTTATGGACTCGGTGCTGTTCTCATGCAAAAGGATAGAGTAGTTGCCTATGCTTCTAGACAACTAAAGCCTAACGAGATTCGTTATGCTACCCATGATTTGGAGTTAGCCGCCATAGTCTTTGCTCTAAAGATTTGGCGACATTATTTATTGGGCAAGCGTTTTATTCTATTTACTGATCACAAATCTCTGAAGTATTTATTTACTCAGAGAGAGCTTAATATGACGCAACAGCGTTGGCTCGAATTTATTGCTTCCTATGATTTCGATATTCAGTATACCCCTGGTAAGGGTAATCGAGTTGCTGATGCTCTTAGTCGCAAGCAGCAGGTTGTTGTTTCCATGATGCTAGTAGAGTGGAATATATTGGAAGCTTTATCTCTTTGTGATATTAGAGATCGTCCTTCAATTTCTGATTCTCCCGTGCTTTTATTTAGCATGGAAGCTCGTCCTAGTTTGTTGGATCATGTTGTCGATGCCTAGAAACAAGATCCAAATATTGCTCATCTTATTAAGAGTTGAAAATCGGAATCCCAAAGTGATGATCTAAAGGATTTCGATATTGATATTCATGGTTGTGTTCGGAAGAAGAGTAGGTTGATCGTGCCTAGTGTTTCTAATCTTAGAAATGACATTCTTGAGGACTGTCATCGTTCTAAGTATACTATCCATCCGGGTAGTAGTAAGATGTATGCTGATATGAAACGCTTATACTATTGGGAGGGTATGAAGCATGATATTGCAAGTTATGTAAGTCATTGCATGACTTGTCAACTTGTTAAGGTAGAACACCAGTGTCCCAGTGGTCTTTTGCAGCCTCTTGAGATTCCATTATGGAAATGGGATCAAATTTCCATGGATGTTATCCCGCCTTTTTCCCAAGGCCGTGATACCAAAAGATCGACCGAGAAGCCAAAGATAATTCGTCTCGAAGAATGGTCAATTCAATATCTCAACAGAGCAAGTCCTGCTGGTTGTTTTTTTCAAATAAGATCCCCTACGGGGTTCGACTTGCCCGGTCAGGTCGCAGGGGTCCAGGGGGCGGCGCCCCATCCGAAATGGTATGTTTTATTTACTACTGAAGAGCGACCTACTACTTTGAGACCTACCGACCTAAAGGTCCCAGCGACCTACGACCTAAAGACTCTGCGACCTAACGACCTAAAGGACTTAACAACATACTAGTTATAACGAGCTAGCGACCTAAAGGAAGGAGCGACCTAGCTACCGAAAGGACCAAGCAACCTAACAGGTGGCAAACTACCGACCTAAGAGAATCTACGACTTAACGACCTAACAAGATAAGCGGGCGAGCGACCTAACTATGGAACGGTTCTAGCGACCTAGAGATGTATGTTGCTAAGTGACCTAAGGCGCGAAGCGACCTAAGCAAGTTCATCTCCTTATGTCGGGAGCGACCTACGACCTACCCTAGGTCGTGTGCGACCTACCAATTCACTCAGAAGAAGACCAGGTGCTACCCTATTTAGCCGTCTACCGCGACTTAAGGTAACCCGCGACCTAGCGACTTAACTTCATACTGAACTAAAAAGCTTACAACCTAAGCAACGAAGCCAGTTTCCTAGGTCGCCGCCGACCTACGACATATACTAGGTCGCACGCGATCTACTTATTCGTTCAGAAGAAACCAAGCGCAATCGAGATAAGTCAGATCCCATCCCCTAGGTCGCTGCCGACCTACGACCTACTTTAGGTCGTTCATGACCTAGGACTTGTGCGATTTGGTTCTGCCCAGATTCTTCCCTATAAATACTAGAGCTACTCCAACGGTAGGGGGACTTTTTGGCTGATCTTCTGAAGCGTTGTTACTCTGCTGAATTCTTGACTCCTCCAACACTTCAATCATCGAAGATTCTTCATCAATAGCTCTACTTCATTCAACATGGATCCAAAGAGCAATTCGTCATCAAAGTTCTAATCTCTTGCTTTGATTGTGTTGTAATCGTTGAAAAGTGTTGTAAAGGTGTTGTAACCAAGAAATCGTGTTGTAAAAGTGTTGTAACCTTGTAAAAGTGTGCTCAAAGAACATAATGAAGGATGTAAAGTGGATGTAGGCTTTACTTTAGGCCGAACCACTATAAAAATTGCTGTCTCTTTTACTGTTTTTTCCCTTTTCTGTTTACTTTTAGTTCCCGTGTAGACGGGTGGTGCTTTCACTAGATTACTCCAGACACCAGGGTGTTAGCGTTATACTTTTTAGCGTTAACAATGGACTTCATTGATGGTCTACCTCGTTCGAGGTCGGGCAATACTAGTATTTGGGTGATTGTTGACAGATTGACTAAATCAGCCCATTTTATTCCTATCAAGTCCAATCAGACTGCTTCTTTGTTGGCTAAGCTGTTTATTAAGGAAGTCGTTCGGCTTCATGGTGTGCCTAGTTCTATTGTTAGTGATAGAGATCCGCTTTTTACTAGTGGTTTCTAGCAGAGCCTTCAGAAAGCTTTGGGCACTAAGCTCAATCTCAGTATAGCTTATCATCCACAGCCTGACGGTCAGACTGAAAGGGTGAATCAGGTTTTAGTGGATCTTCTTCGAGCTTGCATTCTTGATTTTGGTGGTAATTGGGAACACCACATATCTCTTGTTGAATTCTCTTATAACAACAGTTTTCAATCCATTATCGGTATGGCTCCTTTCGAAGCCCTTTACAGAAGACCTTGTCGATAACCATCTTGTTGGTTGGAAACGGGGGGAAAAGTTAGTTCTTGGCCCCGATTATATTCCTGATTCTTCGGAGAAGATTGATATTATCAGACAGAGAATGAAGGAGGCTTAGAATAGGCAGAAATCTTATGTCGATCATAGTAGAAAGCCTTTGGAATTTTCTGTTGGCAATCTTGTATTCATTCGTGTTTCCCCGATGAAGGGTGTGGTGCATTTTAGTAGCTCCGGGAAATTGGCTCCTTGTTATATTGGACGTTTCCTATTACGGAACGCATTGGCCCAGTTGCTTATCGTGTATCGCTACCTATTCAGTTTTCGGGAATTCATGACGTATTTCATGTATCCCAGCTTCGTCGGTGCCTTCGAGATTCAGATTCTATTATTGATTTCCATATGTTGCAAGATCTAGAGATCTCACTCGACTTGTCTATAGTGCAAAATCCTATTCGTGTGCTAGCTACGGAGGTTAAACGCCTTCGGAGTAAAGAAGTCCCACTTGTGAAAATTCAATGGTCCATAAACCCCAAGGATTGCACTTGGGAAACCAGAGAATTAATCGAGCATTCTTATCCGGGTTTTCTCTCCTCTTCGGGTGGAGGTGAGCATTCTTGATCTATCTTTTCCACTTTAATCTTTGTTGTGTTAAATTATTTTTTTTATTGACTACTTCTAGTATGAAAATTGCGGGGATGCAATTTTTATAAGGGGGGAGTCTGTAACGACCGTGATTTTTGAATTACTGTCGGAATAAATAATTTAAATAGAAATTTCAAATTAAAAATTTTGAAAAGAAATAGTGCAAATAATTAATAAAGTCGGTTGTCAAGTTTCTTGTTGCATTGAATATAAATAAGTGAGGTTATGTTCTAGATTGGCCTTCACGTGTATCATAAGTGATGCAGCGCAATCTACCAACTCATTAGATTTGAGTCGTTCAAGGACTTTAGGTTGCTCACGACCTAGTGAAGGTCTCTCGCGAGTTAATGGATTCAGCGTTAAGGCATGCAAGCAACCAAGCGAGATAAACAAACCTGCGCGCATTTCATTAGGTCGCTCCGACCTTCCGAGTTTGGATTTGACGAGTTACAAACTAAGTTAGGTCGTGGGAACGAATTACGACCTATGTTAGGTCGCTAATTCGTATTCCGCAAGAATACTGAAGTTATGATATCCTTTAAGTCGCGAGTCTCCTTAAGTCGCTACAGGAGGGGTTTCTTAGGTCGCTCAATGATTAAGTCGCTCACTGCCAAATTTCCTTAAGTCGCTCAAGTGTTAGGTCGCTTGAAGATTTCCAGAAGCTATTTTCTTAAGTCGCTGATCTTTAAGTCGCTGGAACTTCTGATGCAAGCATTCCTTAGGTCGCTGCTGTCTTGGGTCGTGTTGTATATAAGTTGAGTCGCATTGTTGAAAGTTGTTGTATTTTGTTGTGTTGTAATTTGTTAACTCGTTGATGATGTTTCCATAGGTCGTAGGTCGGCCGCCTGTTAGGTCGTAAATGCTGTAATGTGTTGTATTGTATTTGTTTGTTTTTAGGTCGCAGGGTGTTAGGTCGTTCATGACCTAGTGTGAGATGTAACCCTATAAATAGGGATGCTGGTGTCATTTGTAAAGTTAGTTGATTTTGAATAAAACTTTGTTTGAGTGCTTTGTGCCTCTTTGAAATTGGTAGTTGAGTGTTATCTCATATCTCCACCTTCGGCATTCGAGTGCGCTCGAATCAACGATTGTTGAAGCCAATTCACGGAATCAAGTGCGCTTGATCAACATTCGAAGAATTGTAGATCTTCTTTCACGGCATCGTGCGCGATCAACATGACAAAGATAGCTAGAATCCGGTATCTTTGAGATCAACGGATTTGGGCGTTTGGTATTTTCAATCTACCGATTGCTACTTTCATCATTGTATTCATTTCTGTTATTTCCGCTGCATCAATTGGTATCAGAGCTAGAGTTAGCCAATCATAGCTAAGCCGAGTCTTTGGAGCCAATTCTTATTGAAGAATTCAAGCCGATCCTGTTAGAGTAAGTTTGAAAGTCTATATGAGTGGATCGTCTAGATTATATGCAAGTATAAACAGTCTATAAACGTTAGTAGCAAAGTAAATAAAAGTAATCACACCGGTATTTTATACTGGTTCGGACCTCCCGTCCTACGTCCAGTCCCGAAGCTCCTCTTCGGAATTTCCTTTCAACTAACCCTCGCTTAACCCGGAGGAACAGGTTTACAATAGCAGAGTTTCTTTGTCAAGAATGTGTTCTGTAACACGGATGTTGACTATTGAGTACAAAAGTTCTTCCAATATATATCGATCTAGAGAATATCTGAATGAGGAGTTCTGTATATATGGAAGGGTTGATTACAGGTAGTTGATTGCTTATAGATCAGGAATGAATCAGAGTACAAGAGATAAGAGTATAAGTAAATCAAGTTGTTATCTTCTCTTGAATTCCTGATGCTATTTATAGTGATGAAGAGTTTTCTTGTATAGTTGCATCTGTTGTAATCTCCGTAAAGTCGCTTCTGATGATGATGAAGAGTTGCGACAAAGAGAAGTGGATGTGTCTTTTCGAATGTGACAGTTGAGCTTTGAAAATGCACAGTCGAGTCTTGAATCAGACGTCTGGAAAGTAACCTCAGACGTCTGGTCTTCATATCTGTTATAAGCCTAGATACTTTTCAGACGTCTGACGTTGGTAACCAGACGTCTGATTGCTTCTGAATTATGAACCAGAGGAATCATTCAGATGTCTGGCTTGTGCTCTCAGACGTTTGAAAGTGTGCATGTTGCTTCATCTTGTGCATGTCCTATTTCTCTTCAATCTCTTCTGATTTGACGTCTTTTGATTCTTGTCTTGAGTGTTGCTTTAGTCTCTTTGGTGACGTTACTCTATCAACTATCTGTAAATATAGATATATATGTACATTCGATTTCCATTGTATAGTTGTTATCATCGAAACCATAGAATTGATTTCCTAACAATCTCCCCCTTTTTGATGATGACAACTATTCAATGTACTTATATATATATTTCAAATTTCCCCCTGAATATGTGCTTAGTTTTGTTGATAAGATTATATATATATTTCTCCCCCTTTGACATTATCAAAAAGAATATATAATAGTTCAATTCAAAAGAAAATTTTGCATTAATAATAAGAAGGAGATATATGATGGAGATATCAATGCTTAGACAAGATCTTGAAGTGAACAAATTCCTAAACTTCGTCTGAGTTTTATGAAAGTTTGTTCGTTTAATGGTTTTGTAAATATGTCGGCTACTTGATTTTCGGTACTTACATATTCTAAAGATATAGTTCCTTTTTCAACATGGTCTCGTAAGAAATGATGTCGTATATCTATATGTTTTGTGCGTGAGTGATTTACAGGATTTTTTGACAAATTTATAGCACTTGTGTTGTCACAATATATTAGAGAATTTTTTATGATTTTACCAAAATCCATTAATGTTTGTTGTATGTATATTACTTGCGCAAATGCTAGAGCTGCGGAAATGTATTCAGCTTCACAAGTAGATAAAGAAACACAATTTTGCTTTTTACTAAACCACGAAACCAACGATTGTCCGATAAAATGACATGTTTCACTAGTACTCTTACGGTCTGTTCTACAACCACCAAAATCCGCATCGCTATATGAAACAAGTTCAAAAGGTGATCCTTTAGGATAAAACAAACCATAATCTTTAGTACTAGATAAATAACGTAAAATGCACTTAACAGATCATAGATGAGATTCTTTTGGGTTGGCTTGAAATCGGGTACAAAGACATACACTCATCATAATATTTGGTCGACTAGCTGTTAAATATAGTAAAGAACCAATCATAATTCAATATAATTTTTCATCAAAATCTTTTCCATTATCATCTTTTTCTAAGTGAATAGTGGTACTCATTGGTGTTGGTTTGCTTGAAGTTTTATCCATTTAAATCGATGTAATAAATCGTTACAATATTTTTCTTGGTGAATAAAAATTCCATTTTCTAGTTGTTTTATTTGTAATCCTAAGAAGAAATTTAATTCTCCCATGTGTGACATTTCAAATTCATTTGTCATAATATTTGAAAATTCATTACATAGTTTTTCGTTGGTCGAACCAAAGATGATATCATCAACATAAATTTGTACAACTAAAATATCGTCATCTTCTCTTTTAATAAATAAAGTTGTATCTATTTTTCCTATATGGAAACCAGATGTTATTAGGTGATTTTTAAGACGTTCGTACCATGCACGAGGTGCTTGTTTTAATCCATATAGTGCTTTATGTAATTTAAAAACATGATCGGGATAATTTTCATGAACAAAAAGCGGTGGTTGTTCAACATATACATTTTCTTTGATAAAACCATTCAAAAAGGCACTTTTGACATCCATTTGGAATAGTTTAAAATTGTTTTGAGTTGCAAAGGAAAGTAAAGTACGAATGGCTTCTAATCTTTCTACCAGTGCAAAAGTTTCATCATAATCTATGCCTTCTTCTTGATTGTAGCCCCGAGCAACTAGTCGTGCTTTATTTCTAACAATATTTCCATTTTCGTCCGCCTTGTTTTTAAATATCCATTTTGTTCCTATTACTGATTGATCTTCAGGTCTTGGTACTAATTTCCATACATTATTACGTTCAAATTGATGTAGTTCCTCTTGCATAGCCATTATCCAAATATTATCATTTGAGGCTTCTTTATAATTCTTTGGTTCAAAGTTTGATACAAACTCTATATGGCTTATTTGATTTAGTTGATTTCTAGTAACTCTTGAATTAAGATATCCAATAATATTATCTATTGGATGATTCTTAAGGATCCTAGGAGATGATAAAATAGTGTTATTTTGTATATTGGCTTCATTATTACTATAATTTGTTGAGTTTATTGGTGGAATAATTTCTTCTTCATCATAAGTTTGTTGTTTGAAAGGGTTTTCGTCAAACGAGACATGTAAACTCTCTTCTATAGTATTACTCTTTTTATTAAAAATTCTATATACCTTGCTACGATCTGAATATCCAACAAAGATACCTTCATCGGCTTTTGGATCAAATTTTCCTAATTTGTCTTTTGTATTTAATATAAAACATTTTGAGCCAAAAGTTTTAAAGTATGATACTTTAGGTTTTTTACCAAAAAATATTTCAAAACAAGTTTGTTTAGTCATTGGGCGAATAGTTACTCGATTCAGTACATAATAGGATGTAGCAATAGCTTCGGCCCAAAAGTGTTTTGGTAATCCGCTACTATTTAATAATGTTCGTGCGCACTCTTGTAATGTACGATTTTTTCTTTCTACGACACCATTTTGTTGGGGTGTACGAGGAAAAGAAAAATTATGAGTTATTCTCTTTTTATTGCAAAAATTTGAAAAAGATCGTTTTCGAATTCTCCTCCATGATCGCTTCTAATATTTTTAATTTTTAAATTCATTTGAGTTTTAATCCATTTTGAAAATATTTTAAACATACCAAAAGTATCGCTTTTATGTTTTAGAAATAAAGTCCATGTATATCTTGAGAAATCATCGACTATTACAAAAACATATTTGTTATGATTAATAGATCTTACTTGTGTTAGACCAAATAAATCTAAATGTAATAATTCTAATGGTTGTTTTGTAGAAATATTATTTTTAGATTTAAACGAGCTTTTCTTTAGTTTACCAATTTGACAATCATCGCATAAATTTTCTACTTTGTAACTCATTTTAGGTAACCCTCTTACTAACTCATATTTAGCTAACTTATTAATATTTTTAAAATTAATATGACAAAATCGTTTATGCCATAACCATGGATCATCATGTTTGGTAGTTAAGCATAAGCTTGAATCTTTATTAATATTCATTTTTAATATATAAATATTTTTGTTTCTAACACCTTCAAAAATGAGTTGTTTGTTATTATCTAAAATGTTACATCTATCTTTTTCAAAGTTTATTTGAAAACCTTTATCACATAATTGACCAATGCTTAATAAGTTGTGTTTCAAATTTTCTACTAGTAAAACATTAGTAATAATAGGAGAGTTAGATATACCAGAATTAATGACTTCTCCAATGCCTATGACAAATCCCTTTGAATTGTCCCCAAATGTTACCGTTCCACCATCGATGTATGTTATATTTGATAACATTTCTGAATTTCCAGTCATATGTTTGGAGCAACCGCTATCTAGTATCCATTTCTCCTTATTTTTTATTTTGGGTACCTGCAAGATAAAAAATATTTTAATTGGTACCCACATATTTGATTAGGGTCCTAATTGTTAGAGGGAGGTAGCCATACCCAAGATGGTTTGGTACCTTTATAAATATAATTTTTATTATAAACTACATTTTCTAAGTAATCATTGATATGCTTTTGTCTAATAAATTTATTATTTGTTTTAGGAACCCAAATTTTCATATTTTTGGTATTCAATATTTGTTTAGATAAACTTCTAGTTTTTATATAACTAATATTTTTAGCATTATTTTCTTTTTGTTTAGAACATTTTCCAAATCCTATTCCATTTCTATTACCTGATGGTTTTGATGTTTTGATAAGATTTTCCAAATCTTGTTTTCCTTTGTTGAATTTTGACACATTATTGGTAATTTTATCTAACTTCTCTTTTAATTCTCTATTTTCTGTTTTCAATAATTCAATATCCTTTTTCAAATCAACATTTTCTTTTAGCAAATTTTCTTTTTCTAGAGTAATGTTCTCACTTTCTATCACATTATCTCTTAATTTTTCTTGAGATATTTCAAGTTCTTCTTCTAAAATAGTTTTTTCATCTTTCAACATTCCTACTTCAAGTTCTAATCTATTTACTTTTACTATATATTCTTTGTTCAATTTTTTTATTTGTCTAAATTTATCATCTAATTCTATGCTCAGTTCAAGTAATTCTTCATAGCTAAGTTCCGGACATACCTCATCTTTTTGTGCCATAAAACACACATTAGCTTGTTCTCCGTCACTATCGCTATCACTTTCTGAAGATGAAGAATCGGAATCATCCCACGTTACCCTGAAAGCTTTCTTCTTTTTGAGTTTTTCAAATTTGCTCTTCTTTTTATCATTGTTAAGTTTTGGGCAATCCTTTTTCATGTGTCCGTATTGATCACATTCATAACACTTAATTTGAGATAGATTTGTTGAGTTAATTTTTCCTTCTTTTTGAAACTTGGTCATCTTCCTAAATTTCTTGAATCTATTGTAGTTTTTGACAATGAATACTATCTCATTTTCATCTAAATCTGAGTCATCATTCTTTATTGATGGAAATGCTATGTTCTTTGTCTCCGAATTTAATTCTTTACGTGCCTGCAAATTAGCTCCATAGGACATCAAATTTCCTACCAACTCTTCAACTTTGAGAGTAGAGAGATCATTAGCTTCATCAATAGCTAATACTTTTCTTTCCCAATCAGGTGTTAAAGAGTTGAGTATTCGTGAAACTAAATCAAAATCAGTAAACTTAACTCCTAATGTCATAAGATCATGTTGAATAGTTTGAAATCTTGAATACATGTCTACTATAGTTTCATTTTGTTTCATTTAAATGATGAAAATTGATTTTGCAAAATTGAAATTTTAGTTTGTTTGACCTTTGTTGTACCTTCATGTGTAATTTGTAAGGTACGCCAAATATCAAATGCAGTAGTACATAACATGACACGTGAAAATTCATTTTTGTCAAGTGAGCAAAACAGGACATTCATAGCTTTAGCATTATTTGATGCTAAGGTCTTTTGTGCATCGGTCCATGTGTTCATAGCAGTAGTTGGAGCTTCATATTTATCTTTAGTGGCTGACCAAATTTCTAAACCATTAGCTTCCATAAAAATTCTCACACGTGTAGACCAATATGAATAATTAAAGCCATTAAAAAGTGGAGGTCGTGCTATGGATTGTCCTTCTTGAAAAATACTTGCCATATTAGAATGATTTAAAAAACGTGTTACTGTTTTTCTAAACGAACCTAGCTCTGATACCAATTGAAAGTCTATATGAGTGGATCGTCTAGACTATATGCAAGTATAAACAGTCTATAAACAATAGTAGCAAAGTAAATAAAAGTAATCACACCGGTATTTTATACTGGTTCGGACCTCCCATCCTACATCCAGTCCCAAAGCTCCTCTTCGGAATTTCCTTTCAACTAACCCTCGCTTAACCCGGAGGAACAGGTTTACAATAGTAGAGTTTCTTTGTCAAGAATGTGTTCTGTAACACGGATGTTGACTATTGAGTACAAAAGTGCTTCCAATATATATCGATCTAGAGAATATCTGAATGAGGAGTTCTGTATATATGGAAGGGTTGATTACAGGTAGTTGATTGCTTATAGATCAGGAATGAATCAGAGTACAAGAGATAAGAGTATAACTAAATCAGGTTGTTATCTTCTCTTGAATTCCTAATGCTATTTATAGTGATGAAGAGTTTTCTTGTATAGTTGCATCTGTTGTAATCTCCGTAAAGTCGCTTCTGATGGTGATGAAGAGTTGCGACAAAGAGAAGTGGATGTGTCTTTTCGAATGTGACAGTTGAGCTTTGAAAATGCACAGTCGAGTCTTGAATCAGACGTCTAGAAAGTAACCTCAGACGTCTGGTCTTTATATTTGTTATAAGCCTGGATACTTTTCAGACGTCTAACGTTGGTAACCAGACGTTTGATTGCTTCTGAATTATGAACAAGAGGAATCATTCAGACGTTTGGCTTGTGCTCTCAGACGTCTGAAAGTGTGCATGTTGCTTCATCTTGTGCATGTCCTATTTCTCTTCAATCTCTTCTGATTTGACGTCTTTTGATTCTTGTCTTGAGTGTTGCTTTAGTCTCTTTGGTGACTTTACTCTATCAACTATCTGTAAATATAGATATATATGTACATTCGATTTCCATTGTATAGTTGTTATCATCGAAACCATAGAATTGATTTCCTAACAAAGTGAAGTGTTGAAGTTCATTTTTGTAGATCAAGGCCGAGAGTTTAAGTGTTGGAGTTGTGAAGTTTTGACAATGCTACCGAGAAGAGCTAATCGCCATCAGAATGTTGAAACGTTGTATAGAAGAGAAGAAGTCGAGCAAATGGAACAACGCATCAATGAAAAGTTTGATGAAGGCATTGGGAAGTTAGAGAAACTGATGAATGATATGAATCAAGGTCAAAGGAGAAGGTCGCCAGTCTCGAATATGGAGGAAACAGAGTTTCGCCATCGGTTATGGAAGCGAGGAAGGTGTCGCCACAATCTTACCGGGAAAGAAGAGAATCTTCAGTTTCATTGAGAAGAGAACATCATGAGTATGGAGATGAAGAGAGAAGAACTCCACGTGAGTTTGAACATGAGCCATATCGTGATGTTGAAAGACAAAGTAGAAGGGATATGCGTGATCATAGAGATGTTGATGGTCGAGATCGATACCGAAGTACACGTGATTATGATGAAGATGGTGATAGATGTAGTGTTCATTATCGAGATCGGGAACAAGTACGAAATGCATATCTGGAGGTAGAAGATGATCGGCGATGGGAGTCAGGGATGAAAACTGAAATTCCAGAATTCAAGGGTGGTATGCAAACTGAGGAATTTTTGGATTGGTTATCTAATGTTGAAGAAATTTTTGACTTTAAGGAGGTTCCTGAGCATCGAAGAGTTAAGTTGGTTGCTACTCTTTTGAGAGGAAGAGCTATGGCGTGGTGGTAACAAACTAAACTTACACGGGAGAGAATGGGGAAGTCAAAGATTGCTACATGGGAGAAGATGAAGAAGTTGATGAAAGCTACATTCTTGCCGTATAATTATCATTCTCTTATGTATCAACGATTGCAGAATCTTAGACAGGGAACAAAGTCGGTGAATGATTATGCGGATGAATTTTATCAATTGATTGTGAGAAACGATATCATGGAGACAGAGGAACAATTGACCGCTAGATTTTTTGGAGGGTTGAGAATGCAGATTCAAGATATGGTGAATATGTTTGATCCCAGATCTGTTGCCAAAGCACATCAAAAAGCTCTAGCTTGGGAGAAACAAGGGAGACGAGGAGGTGGTGTGTTTACAAATTCCAACAATCAAATGAAAGGGGCTAGTAGCAATGCGAATGTTTCCAAGGCTGTTGCAAAACCGGTTGTTAGTGAAGTTGCTAAGACCAAGGTCAATAGTGGTATTAAATGCTTCAATTGTCAGGATTTTGGTCACAAAAGCAATGAATGTCCGAAGCCAAAGAAGCGAGTGATGGTAGCTGAGGTTGAAGATGAGGATGCAGAAGCTGAATGTTCTAATTCAGTACCAGTTGAGGAGGAAGAAGAATTGTTGTCAGGAGATGATGGATATACTTTAATGATGAGGAGATCTTGTTTGACACCAAAACAAGAGAGGAAACTAGCTGGTTGAGGAGTAACATCTTTCAATCAACATGCACTATCTTGGGAAGGGTTTGCAAGTTTGTTATTGATGCGGGCAGCTGTGATAACATCATTTCTACCGAGGCTGTGAAGAAGTTGGCATTAAAGACTGAGAAGCATCTGAAACCTTACAAGTTAGCTTGGTTGAGGAAAGGTGGGAAGGTGAAGGTTGGACGAAGAGCTTGTGTTAATTTTTCGATTGGGAAGAAATACACAGATGAAATTTGGCGTGATGTTGTGGATATGGATGTATGCCATTTGTTGTTGGGGAGACCATGGCAGTATGACAGAGCTGTGCAACATGATGGACGTACCAACAGCTATAGTTTCATGTTCGAAGGCACAAAAATCACTTTAGTTCCCAAGAAGAGACAACAAGAAGAAAGCAAGTTGGAGGAGATTGAAGAACTTAAAACTTTGCTATCTTTGAAAGAGTTTGTTAAGGAAGTAGAAGAGGAGCCTGAAGTATTTTTGCTTATTGGACGTGAGAGTAATAAAGTGGTTGAAATTCCTGAAGAAGTAAACCCAGTGCTGGAAGAATTTGAAGATGTATTTCCTAAAGAGCTGCCAACGGAGTCGCCACCATTGAGGGACATACAACACCAAATAGATATTGTTCCAGGAGCTGTGCTACCATATAGACCACATTACAGGATGAGTCCAAAGGAGCATGAGGAGTTGAGAAGGCAAGTGTAAGAATTGCTTGAACAAGGGCGCATACAAGAGAGCTTAAGTCCTTGTGCTGTACCAGCATTGTTAGTGCCGAAGAAGGATGGTTCGTGGAGGATGTGTACTGATAATCGAGCACTAAACAAGATTACAGTGAGATACAAATTTCCTATGCCCAGATTGGATGACTTGTTGGATCAACTTAGTGGAACTGCTATCTTTTCGAAGATCGATTTGAAGAGTGGTTATCATCAAATTCGAATTCGACCAGGGGATGAATGGAAAACAACGTTCAAGACATAGGAGGGGTTGTACGAATGGCTGGTTATGTCGTTTGGTCTTTCGAATGCATCTAGTACATTTATGCGGGTGATGAATCAGATCTTTAGACCATTTATTGGGAAGTTCATGGTAGTGTATTTTGATGATATACTGATATACAGTGGAAGCCCAGAAGAACACTTGCAACATCTGAGAGAAGTGTTGATGATACTACGACAGGAACAATTTTATGCTGCAACGAAGAAATGCGTATTCATGACGCATAGTGTTTTATTTTTGGGATATGTTATATCAGAAGGAGGTATCTAGGTGGATCAGAATAAAGTTGAAGCAATCAGAAACTGGCCACATCCTAAGACTATAATAAAAGTCCGAAGTTTTCATGGGTTGGCTTCATTCTATCGGAGATTTATACCACACTTTAGTAGTGTGATGGCGCCTATTACTGATTATATGAAGGGCAAGCAGTTTTCATGGTCAGAGGAAGTAGGATTTGCTTTTGAGCGGATCAAGGAACTTTTGACGATAGCACCAATTCTAGTATTACCAGATTTTCAGTTGTTGTTTGAGTTACATACTGATGCATCTAAAGCTGGGATTAGAGGGGTGTTGAGTCAGAAAGGACGTGTAAGGACCCGTAAATTTCAACTGTTTTAATAACGTAATTAGTTGAAATTTTGTGAAATTTTAAACGATAAAATTTTGAAATAAATTTGTAATATTTGGAATACGTCTAGTTAAACATAGCAACTGGTGAATTTTCGTCCGAAAATATGAAAGTTTATTTCCCGCGTAAATTCACTTCAATTCAATCAGTTAAAAAGCGATAAAAATAAAATGTTTCCGAAACCTAAATATTTTTACATAGAAAAATTCTAGACCATCTTCTGAGCAAGATTTCAGTTTGTCGTTTTTCCAAATTCGGACATCTTTGGCTCCGTCGATCTTATTTTTCAGCGTTTTTCTTGCATTTTCAGCCGGTAGAAAAATTCGAAATTTTATAATTCAATCGTATCGTTGATATCTGTGTACCAGTCTGTTCATCTCGTCGTACCAATCTCTGCAGTACATTTAATCTTGTATTTCGGCCGTCGGCATGTGGTGAAATCTGCGTAGCGATTAGCTGTACCGGTAACCAATTTGAGTCTCTATAATATTATGTGCGTATTCATCCATCAAACGTTTGGAAATGAATGGCCACTTGTTTTATATTCCCAGAAATTTATTATCCGACCTTTACTATTCTTACTTTTTCCATTTTATTTATTTTGTTTCGTTTCCAAACTGTTGATCTATTTTCAAAATCATAAAGTAAAATAAAGTTTGGTTTCTCTCTGAAACTTGCCTTCACCAAGCAAACCCAATCCCCCTTCAAATCTCAAACCCGAACATCCCTTCCCACTGCCTCACCTCCGCAAGCGACCAGCCCACGCCATCACCTTTTCCACCCAGCCAAGCCTGCGACCATCCACGGCCTCCCAGTGCTCCTCTTCCCTCCACCACGACAGCCATCCCTCTGCCGAGCTCCACTATTCCCACAGCACATCGCAAACCATTCCAGCCTCGCACCCTTCGCCTTCCCATCAACCACTCGCCCTCCTCCGGCCCACTGTCCTCCCGTTCGCCAGGCCCACTTCCAGACAGCCTATCCACAAACCCACCCCGTGAGCAGCCTCTAGCCTGAAAACCCAGTCACCAACAACACACAACCGCCTGCTTCCCAGCCTCTACCTCATCATCAACCAATGCCACGTCTCCACCCATGACCACCTGACTTTAGCCTTAGCCTAGTCTACTCCCGGCCGCTCCTCCGTGCCTCTGCTCTCTCTTCCTCGCCTAGCGCAGCTCTTCTTCCCTCTCTCTGGCCAATGCTTGTTCAAAAAGGTATATATGGTTTCGTTTTATATGTTCTGTTATATAGTATGCCTATGTATTAGTTTTGTACAAAGTTTATCTAAAAAAAAGAAGTATAGGGTTTTGATTCTAGTATAGAGGTATATATTATATTAGTAATTGTATGGTAAGTGATGTATACTCAACAGTTTCAAATTTTCTTTTATTTTCAATCTTTAAGTATATAAGTATATTCGTATAAAAAAAAAGGTTTTAAAATATGGGTTTTATTAAGCTACGTGAGTTTTTTTTTGTTGAATCCGTAGCCTGTATATATAAATCTATATATTACTTATATAATAGATAACTTAGTTTATATGATAGTTATGTTGAGTAGTATATATATACATAAATGTTACAAAGAAAGTTATATACGTAACAATGATATTTTAAGTTATACGCATATAAAATTTTATAGTATATATATAAAACAAATATGGGTACAGTATATTTACGTTATAAGCAGCTTAGTTGTAGTAAAGATTGTATTTGGGTTTCAGCTACAATTTTGAACTTGCGGTTATAAGATATGTAAAGGATTTGGTTTTAACAATATAGTATAAAGAGCTATATATATTATATTATAATTCCATTCTTTGTTCTGTTTGATTTTATATTTGTCTATTTCGATATAATATATGTTGGGTATTTTGTGAGTAAAACGGGTGACAGTATCGGCCTATATACGTGGGTTTAATTATTTATGTTACCCATATCCATTCCTATAGATCTAGTAGATATGTTACTTTATGTTGAGTATAATATTGTTTATATTATCACTGTCTTCGCAACTCAGATGTAGAGTGGTTATGTATATGTTACTTTATGTTTATATTATGTATTGTATTTATACTGTTATAAGTTTATAAAATTTAAAATGTTGTTTGTTTAAAATACAATAAATTGTCAGTATTGATTTTCTAAATGATATAAGTAAAAGTGTACATGTGGTATATATATATATATGTCATTCTAAAAAAAAACTTTTTGATATGTATAGGACTTTATTTCCATTAAAGTTTAAATGAAATATTGAATCTATATTGTTATGTGTGAGTATATATAGATCTTGGAAGTTATGCGTTCATTTTAAATTATGAGTTGTATATGATTGTATATGGGATATATAATTATATATGTGTTCATTTATACCATCTACCTTCCCCAATCTGGTTTTGATTTGCCTTCGTCTATTTGTATTATCAGCTTATCCGTTGAATTCGTGTCAATTTAGCTTTGGTTCGAAATTCGTGCTTGGATTTCATAACACAACTTCATCGTCTATTTTCTAGCCTCGAAAGGTGAGCACTCACTCACGATTAATGTTCTTTTATTTATTAAATTTGATTTCAATTGAAACGACAATTGAAATATGCTGCTGTTAGTTAATTACACTGTTATATATGCTATTGCCTGTATCAGTTCACCGGTGACATTTGACACCATTATCTGTTAATTATTTATGAGATGATAATACAGTTTGGCTGATAATTGATTGATTGTTGAAGTTTATATTAGACGTTAAATTGTTAGTGATAAATGATAAATAGTATGCAAAATTGAAATGGATATAGGATAGTTAACAATTTTAAAACTGATTTATATGTTAAATTTGATTAGTTGAATATGACCCCTTTTAATTGTTAAATTAATTGACGTGTGGAATAGTGATAATTACACTTTGAACCATTGAACGTATATTTGATTAATTGTTGTAGTGTTAAAATTGAAATTGAATGATAATTGAAGAACCATATAAATATTAGTGTAATAATCTTTAATCTACATAAAATGATAGTGTAGATTCTAGAAATAATTAAATTAATTCGTACAAATAACAATGTGAATTAATACGGTTATTTCGGGATTATTTGAATTGATTATTGGATTGATATTGATTGTTGTTATTGCTTGTTTATTTACTTTGACACCATCCCAGTTATCACACTGCAAGTTCCCTTTGCTATGCTTTGATCTTGAATTGAATTGGAATAGGGTTGAAATGATAAATACCCAAATTAAACTTTGACCTAGATAGGAAATTAAATAAAACCCGATTGGTCAATAAATTGATTTAAAAATAAAACGAAGATTTTATTTGAATAAAGAATATGGTTTTGAAATGAAGTTGAAATTTGAATTTTTGATGAAAGGAAAATGTTAATATTTAAATAATCTGAAAAAAAATATTAACAATGTAATTGATGAAAGAACGATGTTTAATTTGAGAAATGATTGAATTAAATTTTGAAATGATTTAATAATTAAGTTTGAAATTGAATTAAGTTTGAAATTATTAAACTTTGAAATGATTTAATAATTAAGTTGGAAATTAAAATTAAGTTTGAAATTATTAAAATTTGAAATTATTTAATAATTAAGTTTTGAATTATTTAATAATTAAATAAGATTGAATTATTTAATGATTAAATTGAATTGAATTCTTTAATAAGCGAAATTGAACTTTTGAATAATTGAAATTTACTTCGAAGAAAAATTGAAATTGAGATTTCTTTATTAATTAAGTTTTTGGAAAATTATTTAAGTAAGTAAATAAGTGAAATTGAATTTCTTTCACAAGAAATAAAATGTGATTTATTGAAATAAATGTAAGACTTGAAATTTAAAGAATTTGGTTTGACGAATTTAATTTAATTCAATTTGTAAGTTTTGATATAATGAAGTTGAATTTAAATAATGGATTTAATGAATTGGAAATTTAATAGAAATTGTTTTGAATGATAAACTTACTTAACGAATATTGAATGAAATCGATAAATGAATTTAAATTGATTTGAATGTTAAATTAAATTAATTTAAATGTTTTCGAAATGAAACTTATATTCAAACTTGAATCAATATTTGAATTGTTTTAAATAAAGATTTTTATTGAATTATAAGACTTTGAAATTATGAATTTGGATGTTTTGAAACGTAAATTTTGAAAATTGATTTCGAAAGGCAAATGAAATGTTGATTTACAAATTCTAATTGAAATTGAATTCGATTTGGTTTGGAAATATATAAACGACCAATCGGTGAAATAATTACGGAAGTTATTAAAGAGACCGGGATCAGATATGGACATACTCTCTGTCGATACCGAAAACCACTTTAATAACTAACATTCGCCGAGTGTTGATCCAGAATGAAGTGGTTGGAATGGTGTACGTGATGATTGAAGAAAGAGAACGATAATGGATAGCCTTGACACTTGTGTCAAATTGGAAATGACTAAATCAAGAGTTGTGCCGAGCCAATGGAGGATAAGCTACCTCAAGTGGACACACTTCTTCGAACTACTTATACTTGTTGTCGATTGGTGCACCCTTGATTTTGGGAGTGTTGTTTCACGGTGTTGCGGGCGCTGCGGCGTTGCGTTCTCACCAGTCCGGATCAGGCGAACGGTAGTATCACTACCTTGGGTATTGCCTCATGTGCCTTGTCATACTTGTATTCCATTTATGCGCGATCCCTACGATTTTGATTTGTACCTTTAGTATATGGATTGCCCTCTGGTGACTTCCGGTTTTGGGGAAACTACGGTCTTGTATATGCTTTTGGGAATAAAAATGTGTTAAGGGTGGAATGGGCCATGACTTAACGCTATTTTGATATCTTATTATTACTGATAGACATTATCTACTTATCGTACACTACTACATAGTAGATAGTTTAATGGATCCTTAAAGGATGGTTATTCCAAACATCCTTTGAGTTACTTGTATTTCAATTGCTATTTCACTTGAGCTGGATTTATTAATATGAGAATGTTAATCCTGACTCGAGTGTTTTGTGTTTTGCTTTACGCTAGGGTCAGACTGAGTAGTTCAGCTTTCGAGACTCACCTTTGGAGTTGGAGCTTCGCTTGGAGATCCAGCTATCTATCCAGCTTTCAGATATTCGATGATTCCAGTGATGTATTCTGATTTGTATCTGTTACTCTTCCGTTGTATCTAGTTTAACTCTGATGTATCGTATTACCCTTTTGTTGTAAACTCTGATGTATTTTATATATTCATATAGTAGCTTCATGAACTACTATCTCTTTTATTTCCGCTGCACTTATTACTCTGTGTCTGTGATAAGTGATTATTTATTTACTGTATATGTTCAGTTTTGCCAAATTTAAATTAACAACGCGGTATTTTGAGCAATTCAACTCCGGCATGAGTGTCTACCTATACACTTATAATGGATGCGAATGGTCCAAAATATCGGGTCGTTACAGTTGGTATCAGAGCTTTGGTAGCTCTAGGCAAAACTTAACATATAGGGTAAATGTATTTAAAGAATCACTCTCATTCGAGTTTCAATCTCTTCCCTTGACTCAATTTCTTTGAATTTTGGAACGTTCCCCTCAGTTCCGAAATTTATTCGTGTCCTTCAATATTCGTCTTCTTTCAATCATGGAGCACCCCATAACTCCATTCTGAATGTTATCTATAATAGATCGGCGGTCTCGCCAATCTTAGAATGATTCGTAAAGGAGTACACTCCTTTACAATTGGCATTGATTTACCAGAGATTTCTGTATCCTCGGTTTACGATGCTATCTATTACCTGCTATACCTGAATTCCATCTCTTGAGATCGAGTGTTGATTTACCTTGGAATTCTGCATCGATCTATTCTTGAAGTTACGGATGACCGGTTAAGGTTACCCGTGAATTAAATAAACTCATCCATCTCCCGATTTTGGTGATTGAATTATCTTATCTTCTGTTTCAAACTTATTTTCGAATCAAAATTTTCTTTGATTTGAGTCAACAAAAAAATTTGAATCCCTATCCTTATTTTGAAAACCCATTCCTACATCGTCGAGCAAAGAAATGTATTTCTAAATTTATATTAAAAATGTTGTTTTCAAATTTGATAAACAAAATAGTTTTGAATGATTATATTATATATAAATATAAGTTTTCTGAAATTAAATTGTTAATGAATTTGTTGTCTGAAATAATAATATTTGATTTTCATTTATTGTTTTGTAAACCATTGACTATTGCATAATATAAATAAATGAATTCATAAAATTGGTTACAAATTGATTTGAAATTTGAAATGAATTTAATTCAAAAATTTGAGAATTTAGTTTCCGGTGATTTCGATCTTTGATTTTATAATTTTAAAGTATATATTATTGGAAGTATTTTTCGAATAGAAATCGTTTCCAAAGAATTTTAAATGTTGAAATCAGTGCTCTTCTCTTTGTCGCTGGAAAATAATTTCGGTGATGGCGGCCGCATCATCGACATTCATTTTCGAGTTTCGAAGTGAAGATACTATTCTGTAGCTTTGCTACGGTTTTGTTTTGAAAAATATTTTGATTTAAATTTCTTCAGTATATTTTGTTTTACATATATATAGGTATCTTATTTAAAATTTAATTTGATTTGATATAATATATTATACATATCTCTAAATTGTTTAAAGTTAATCGGAAATCTAAATCTTAAATTTTGTTAAAGGATGATTTTAATTATAAATAAAACCAAAATTTAGAATAAATATTGGAACTTGAATAATTGAATTGGGAAAATTTTATTTGTATATTGTTCAACTGCATTCTAATATAACTTACCTAAATCATTCAGAAGTTGAATATGTAATTGGATAATATATAAGATAAATTGAATTTATAAATAAAATTTGAGTGTTTATAATAAATGTTATACACTAAATTTTGATTATTAAGATGTTAATAGAGTTAGATAGGATAATAAGTAAACTCAGCTAATAATTAATAAATCTGTTTTGAAAGAATTAATAATTTTTTTTGAAAGAATTAATAAATTGAAATTTGATCAACTTATGAAAATACCTTGAATTTAAAAGCAATTAGTAAATATAAATTAATTTAAATCGAAACTTTTATGGTTTAAATTAATTTATATGGGTTAAATATATGTGATTAGATATATTAAGTAGAATAAATTTAACAGTAATTTGGAATAAAGAAGAATTTAAAATTGTTGAAGAAAATATTATTATAATAAAAGACTATTCAAATTTATGGTTTTAGAAATTGTAAATTGAGGATAATTGGATAGTAAGATAATGAATTTAGAAATAGTGAGATTGATTTTAGTAAAATCAAATGGATTAAATCAATTATTGAATATCAATAAATTTAATTTTGAATTTATATGGTTTAAATTAATTGTTATTTTGTATTTTCAAATCTGTTTTCTTTCTGGTTGTTTCAATTCTCCTACCTCGTTCCTTTTCGGGGACGAAAAGTTTTGAGTGGGGGAGAGTGTAACGACCCGTAAATTTCAACTGTTTTAATAACGTAATTAGTTGAAATTTTGTGAAATTTTAAACGATAAAATTTTGAAATAAATTTTTAATATTTGGAATACGTCTAGTTAAACATAGCAACTGATAAATTTTCGTCCGAAAATATGGAAGTTTATTTCGCGCGTAAATTCACTTCAATTCAATTAGTTAAAAAGCGATAAAAATAAAATGTTTCCGAAACCTAAATATTTTTACATAGAAAAATTCTAGACCATCTTCTGAGCAAGATTTCAGTTTGTCGTTTTTCCAAATTCTAACATCTTTGGCTCCGTCGATCTTATTTTTTAGCGTTTTTCTTGCATTTTCAACCGGTAGAAAAATTCGAAATTTTATAATTCAATCGTATCGTTGATACCTGTGTACCAGTCTGTTCATCTCGTCGTACCAATCTCTGCAGTACATTTAATCTTGTATTTCGGCCGTCGGTACGTGGTGAAATCTGCGTAGCGATTAGCTGTACCGGTAACCAATTTGAGTCTCTATATTATTATGTGCGTATTCATCCATCAAACGTTTGGAAATGAATGGCCACTTGTTTTATATTCCCAGAAATTTATTATCTGACCTTTACTATTCTTACTTTTTCCATTTTATTTATTTTGTTTCGTTTCCAAACTGTTGATCTATTTTCAAAATCATAAAGTAAAATAAAGTTTGGTTTCTCTCTGAAACTTGCCTTCACCAAGCAAACCCAATCCCCCTTCAAAACTCAAACCCGAACATCCCTTCCCACTGCCTCACCTCCGCAAGCGACCAGCCCATGCCATCACCTTCTCCACCCAGCCAAGCCTGCAACCATCCACGGCCTCCCAGTGCTCCTCTTCCCTCCAGCACGACAGCCATCCCTCTGTCGAGCTCCACTATTCCCACAGCACATCGCAAACCATTCCTGCCTGGCACCCTTCGCCTTCCCATCAACCACTCGCCCTCCTCCGGCCCACTGTCCTCCCGTTCGCCAGGCCCACTTCAAGACAGCCTATCCACAAACCCACCCCGTGAGCAGCCTCTAGCCTGAAAACCCAGTCACCAACAACACACAACCGCCTGCTTCCTAGCCTCTACCTCGTCATCAACCAATGCCACGTCTCCACCCATGACCACCTGACTTTAGCCTTAGCCTAGTCTACTCCCGGCTGCTCCTCCGTGCCTCTCCTCTCTCTTCCTCGCCTAGCGTAGCTCTTCTTCCCTCTCTCTGGCCAATGCTTGTTCAAAAAGGTATATATGGTTTCGTTTTATATGTTCTGTTATATAGTATGCCTATGTATTAGTTTTGTACAAAGTTTATCTAATAAAAAAAAAGAAGTATAGGGTTTTGATTCTAGTATAGAGGTATATATTATATTAGTAATTGTATGGTAAGTGATGTATACTCAACAGTTTCAAATTTTCTTTTATTTTCAATCTTTAAGTATATAAGTATATTCGTATAAAAAAAAGGTTTTAAAATATGGGTTTTATTAAGCTACGTGAGTTTTTTTTTGTTGAATTCGTTGCCTGTATATATATATCTATATATTACTTATATAATAGACAACTTAGTTTATATGATAGTTATGTTGAATAGTATATATATATAAATAAATGTTACAAAGAAAGTTGTATACGTAACCATGATATTTTAAGTTATACGCATATAAAATTTTATGGTATATATATAAAACGAATATGGGTACAGTATATTTACGTTATAAGCAGCTTAGTTGTAGTAAAGATTGTATTTGGGTTTCAGCTACAATTTTGAACTTGTGGCTATAAGATATGTAAAGGATTTGGTTTTAACAATATAGTATAAAGAGCTATATATATTATATTATAATTCCATTCTTTGTTCTGTTTGATTTTATATTTGTCTATTTCGATATAATATATGTTGGGTATTTTGTGAGTAAAAAGGGTGACAGTATCGGCCTATATACGTGGGTTTAATTATTTATGTTACCCATATCCATTCCTATAGATCTAGTAGATATGTTACTTTATGTTGAGTATAATATTGTTTATATTATCACTGTCTTCGCAACTCAGATGTAGCGTGGTTATGTATATGTTACTTTATGTTTATATTATGTATTGTATTTATACTGTTATAAGTTTATAAAATTTTAAATGTTGTTTGTTTAATATACGATAAATTGTCAGTATTGATTTTATAAATGATATAAGTAAAAGTGTACATGTGGTATATATATGTCATTCTAAAAAAAAACTTTTTGATATGTATAGGACTTTATTTTCATTAAAGTTTAAATGAAATATTGAATCTATATTGTTATGTGTGAGTATATATAGATCTTGGAAGTTATGCGTTCATTTTAAATTATGAGTTGTATATGATTGTACATGGGATATATAATTATATATGTGTTCATTTATACCATCTACCTTCGTCAATCTGGTTTTGATTTGCTTTCGTCTATTTGTATTATCAGCTTATCCGTTGAATTCGTGTCAATTTAGCTTTGGTTCGAAATTCGTGCTTGGATTTCGTAACTCAACTTCATCGTCTATTTTCTAGCCTCGAAAGGTGAGCACTCACTCACGATTAATGTTCTTTTATTTATTAAATTTGATTTCAATTGAAACGACAATTGAAATATGCTGCTGTTAGTTAATTACACTGTTATATATGCTATTGCCTGTATCAGTTCACCTGTGACATTTGACACCATTATCTGTTAATTATTTATGAGATGATAATACAGTTTGGCTGATAATTGATTGATTGTTGATGTTTATATTAGACGTTAAATTGTTAGTGATAAATGATAAATAGTATGCAAAATTGAAATGGATATAGGATAGTTAACAATTTTAAAACTGATTTATATGTTAAATTTGATTAGTTGAATATGACCCCTTTTAATTGTTAAATTAATTGACATGTGGAATAGTGATAATTACACTTTAAACCATTGAACGTATATTTGATTAATTGTTGTAGTGTTAAAATTGAAATTGAATGACAATTGAAGAACCATATAAATATTAGTGTAATAATCTTTAATCTACATAAAATGATAGTGTAGATTCTTGAAATAATTAAATTAATTCGTACAAATAACAATGCGAATTAATACGGTTATTTCGGGATTATTTGAATTGATTATTGGATTGATATTGATTGTTGTTATTGCTTGTTTATTTACTTTGACACCATCCCAGTTATCACACTTCAAATTCCCTTTGCTATGCTTTGATCTTGAATTGAATTGGAATCGGGTTGGAATGATAAATACCCAAATTAAACTTTGACCTAGGATAGGAAATTAAATAAAACCCGATTGGTCAATAATTTGATTTAAAAATAAAATGAAGATTTTATTTGAATAAAGAATATGGTTTTGAAATGAAGTTGAAATTTGAATTTTTGATGAAAGGAAAATGTTAATATTTAAATAATCTGAAACAAAATATGAACAATGTAATTGATGAAAGAACGATGTTTAATTTGAGAAATGATTGAATTAAATTTAGAAATGATTTAATAATTAAGTTTGAAATTGAATTAAGTTTGAAATTATTAAACTTTGAAATGATTTAATAATTAAGTTGGAAATTAAAATTAAGTTTGAAATTATTAAACTTTGAAATTATTTAATAATTAAGTTTTGAATTATTTAATAATTAAATAAGATTGAATTATTTAATGATTAAATTGAATTGAATTCTTTAATAAGCGAAATTGAACTTTTGAATAAGTGAAATTTACTTCGTAGAAAAATTGAAATTGAGATTTCTTTATTAATTAAGTTTTTGGAAAATTAATTAAGTAAGTAAATAAGTGAAATTGAATTTCTTTAACAAGAAATAAAATGTGATTTATTGAAATAAATGTAAGACTTGAAATTTAAAGAATTTGGTTTGACGAATTTAATTTAATTCAATTTGTAAGTTTTGATATAATGAAGTTGAATTTAAATAATGGATTTAATGAATTGGAAATTTAATAGAAATTGTTTTGAATGATAAACTTACTTAACGAATATTGAATGAAATCGATAAATGAATTTAAATTGATTTGAATGTTAAATTAAGTTAATTTAAATGTTTTCGAAATGAAACTTATATTCGAACTTGAATCAATATTTGAATTGTTTTAAATAAAGATTTTTATTGAATTATAAGACTTTGAAATTATGAATTTGGAAGTTTTGAAACGTAAATTTTGAAAATTGATTTCGAAAGGCAAATGAAATGTTGATTTACAAATTCTAATTGAAATTGAATTCGATTTGGTTTGGAAATATATAAACGACCAATCGGTGAAATAATTACGGAAGTTATTAAAGAGACCGGGATCGGATATGGACATACTCTCTGTCGATACCGAAAACCACTTTAATAACTAACATTCGCGGAGTGTTGATCCAGAATGAAGTGGTTGGAATGGTGTACGTGATGATTGAAGAAAGAGAACGATAATGGATAGCCTTGACACTTGTGTCAAATTGGAAATGACTAAAACAGGAGCTGTGCCGGGCCAATGGAGGATTAGCTACCTCAAGTGGACACACTTCTTCGAACTACTTATACTTGTTGTCGATTGGTGCACCCTTGATTTTGGGAGTGTTGTTTCACGGTGTTGCGGGCGCTGCGGCGTTGCGTTCTCACCAGTCCGGATCAGGCGAACGGTAGTATCACTACCTTGGGTATTGCCTCATGTGCCTTGTCATACTTGTATTCCATTTATGCGCGACCCCTACGATTTTGATTTGTACCTTTAGTATATGGATTGCCCAATGGTGACTTCCGGTTTTGGGGAAACTACGGTCTTGTATATGCTTTTGGGAATAAAAATGTGTTAAGGGTGGAATGGGCCATGACTTAACGCTATTTTGATATCTTATTATTACTGATAGACATTATCTACTTATCGTACACTACTACATAGTAGATAGTTTAACGGATCCTTAAAGGATGGTTATTCCAAACATCCTTTGAGTTACTTGTATTTCAATTGCTATTTCACTTGATTTGGATTTATTAATATGAGAATGTTAATCCTGACTCGAGTGTTTTGTGTTTTGCTTTACGCTCGGGTCAGACTGAGTAGTTCAGCTTTCGAGACTCACCTTTGGAGTTGGAGCTTCGCTTGGAGATCCAGCTATCTATCCAGCTTTCAGATATTCGATGATTCCAGTGATGTATTCTAATTTGTATCTGTTACTCTTCCGTTGTATCTGGTTTAACTCTGATGTATCGTATTACCCTTCTGTTGTAAACTCTGATGTATTTTATATATTCATATAGTAGCTTCATGAACTACTATCTCTTTTATTTCCGCTGCACTTATTACCCTGTGTCTGTGATCTGTGATTATTTATTTACTGTATATGTTCAGTTTTGCCAAATTTAAATTAACAACGCGGTATTTTGAGCAATTCAACTCCGGCATGATTGTCTACCTATACACTTATAATGGACGCGAATGATCCAAAATATCGGGTCGTTACAGGACGACCAATTGCTTATTTCAGTGAGAAGCTTTCGGGAGCTAAGCTGAGATATAATACTTATGATGTGGAGTTCTATGCTTTTGTACAAGCTATAAAACATTGGAGACACTATTTGTTCCATAAAGAATTTGTTCTATATACTGATCATGAAGCACTGTAACATTTGCAGGGATAGGACAAAATTGCAGCCAGGCATGCTTCGTGGATCGTATACCTGCAACAATTTACATTTGTGGTGAAGAATTAGTCAGGAATTACAAACCGTGTGGCAGATGCGTTGAGCAGGAGAAATCATTTGTTGACTACAATGAAAGTTGAAGTGATGGGGTTCGAAGTACTTCCAGAATTGTGTGTTGAAGATCCTTACTTAGCGAAGTTTGTAGATGAAGTCAAGGAGGGAAAGACGGATGAGTTTGTGTTGGTGGATGGTTTTCTCTTCAAAGGAAATCAATTGTGTATACCAGAGTATAGTTTGCGAATGAAGATTATCAAAGAATTGCATGAGGAAGGACATGTGGGCCGTGATCGTACAATGCAGTTGATTGCAAAATCTTATTTTTGGCCGTCAATGAGAAAAGAAGTTGAGAGATTTGTGGAGAGATGCCATATCTGTCAAGTTTCGAAGGGAACCGCTACAAATGCAGGATTATATATGCCATTACCTGTGCCTACTAGACCGTGGATTGATGTGAGCATGGATTTTGTTTTGAGTTTGCCTAGAACTCAAAGGGGAAATTATTCTATATTTGTTGTGGTGGATAGATTTTCGAAAATGGCACATTTCATAGCTTGTAAGAAGACAGCTGATGCCGTCCATGTTGCTCAATTGTTCTTCAAAGAGGTGTATCGATTACATGGGCTGCCTGAATCTATTGCTTCTGATCGGGATACTAGATTTCTAAGCCATTTTTGGTTGAGTTTGTGGAAGATGGTTGGAATGAAGCAGAATTTTAGTAGCGCTTGTCATCCGCAAATAGATGGGTAAACGGAAGTGGTGAATAGATCATTGGGAAATTTGTTGAGATGTCTTGTAAAAGATAATTTGAAGAGCTGGGATATGAAATTATGTCAGGCGGAATTTGCACATAATCATGCTGTTAATTGTAGTACGGGTTTCAGTCCATTTCAAGTGGTATATTCAGCAATTCTGAAGGGACCGTTAGATTTGACGACCGTGCTATATCACAAGGGAGTTGTTAAGCGAGCTTGTGATTTTGTGACTGAGTTGCAAGAGTGCCACAGAACTGTTCACAAACGATTGCTTGCATCAAATGAGAAGTAAAAACAACTGGCAGATAAAAAGCGAAGGAGTGTGAACTCCAGAGAAGGTGATTTGGTTTACGCCGTGATGACAAAAGACCGTTTTCCAGTGGGAACGTACAATAAATTGAAAGCGCGAAAGATTGGTCCAGTAAAGATCTTGAAGAAGATCAATGATAATGCATATCAGTTAAGATTGCCAGATCATATTCACACTGCAGATGTTTTTAACGTCAAATACTTGATTCTGTATCATGGGGATGAGCTTGTTGTGGAAGAGGAAGGTGCAAATTCGAGGTCGAATTCCTGCCAACCGGGGGAGGATGATGCAGCGCAATCTACCAACTCATTAGATTTGAGTCGTTCAAGGACTTTAGGTCGCTCACGACCTAGCGAAGGTCGCTCGCGAGTTAATGGATTCAGCGTTAAGGCATGCAAGCAACCAAGCGAGATAAACAAACCAGCGCGCATTTCATTAGGTCGCTCCGACCTTTCGAGTTTCGATTTGACGAGTTACGACCTAAGTTAGGTCGCGGGAACGAATTACGACCTATGTTAGGTCGCTGATTCGTATGCCGTAAGATTACTGAAGTTATGATATCCATTAAGTCGCGAGTCTCCTTAAGTCGCTACTGGAGGGGTTTCTTAGGTCGCTCAATGATTAAGTCGCTCACTGCCGCATTTCCTTAAGTCGCTCAAGTGTTAGGTCACGTGAAGATTTCCAGAAGCTATTTTCTTAAGTCGCTGATCTTTAAGTCGTTCGAACTTCTGATGCAAGCATTCCTTAGGTCGCTGCTGTCTTGGGTCGTGTTGTATATAAGTTGAGTCGCATTGTTGAAAGTTGTTGTATTTTGTTGTGTTGTAATTTGTTAACTCGTTGATGATGTTTCCATAGGTCGTAGGTCGGCCGCCTGTTAGGTCGTAAATGCTGTAATGTGTTGTATTGTATTTGTTTGTTTTTAGATCGCAGAGTGTTAGGTCGTTCATGACCTAGTGTGAGATGTAACCCTATAAATAGGGATGGTGGTGTCATTTGTAAAGTTAGTTGATTTTGAATAAAACTTTGTTTGAGTGCTTTGTGCCTCTTTGAAATTGGTAGTTGAGTGTTATCTCCTATCTCCACCATCGGCATTTGAGTGCGCTCGAATCAACGATTGTTGAAGCCAATTCACGGAATCAAGTGCGCTTGATCAATGTTCGAAGAATTGTAGATCTTCTTTCACGGCATCGTGCGCGATCAACGTGATGAAGATAGCTGGAATCCGGTATCTTTGAGATCAACAGATTTGGGCGTTTGGTATTTTCAATCCACCAATTGCTACTTTCATCGTTGTATTCATTTCCGTTATTTCCACTGCATCAATAAGGTCCATATTAAATCTAAGTGTATGACTTGCTGTCGTTTGATTCAAGAAGTGGAAAAAAAATATTTAATGCAAATCATTTTGCAAGGTTAGTTATTAAATATCTAGCTAAGTTGAAATTGATAGTATGCATTCACGTGTAACAAAAATTGTCCATATCAAAAACAAAGTGGAACCTATTCTTGCTTGACTGTCACACACAGAGTTTGTAAAGCAAATTGTGAACATTCTATCATTTCCACCATTTATTATACAGGCATGTCCTTTTCTTCTATTGAGCACTTCTAGCTTTCAATGCTCGTGTACTTAAATGTTGGCCAGCACGTTTTCTAGTTAATGCATTTGTACCTCGAGTTGTCAGATTTTATATTTTATTCGACTTATTCATATTTTTGAGAAAAGTAAAATAGCTTCAACTTTAATTCGTTTGGTTGAAAAAGCTTCAGTTGCAGTGAGAAGTGCATTAATGGTAGTTTGGTTGTGGCTCTCTTTATTTCAAATCTGGGTTGTTCATTGGTCTTGAAGCAAATATTTGGTGAGTGCAGAAAACTAGCCTCTAATTTATATTTTTTTTTCATGTTACGTATGTGCCCAGGTTTATATATATTTTCACTGCAGTTTTTTTTTGAAACATTTCATTGTACATTTTATTAATGGGTCTGCATAAAGTTTTACTGCAACGTTGGTAATTTTCGGTTCATTCTGTGCATATAAGTGGTAATTTTCGAAATGAGCCTAAAACATTACTAGTTTGATTATCACTTGCCTGCAAATATACGTGCCTTCAGCTATGTCTTGTTTCAATTTTTCGTGCGTGCGAAAATGTCAATGTCATTTTATTTAATTTTTTTGGCAAAGCCAGCGGGGTTAACTGGCCCCTACCAGTTTTAGTGCAACACAATAAAAGAGAACAAAATGAAAAGGTACAGATAACAAACATGAAAAAAGAAACAATTGAAAAAACAACAACCAATCAAGCCCAACCAAGAATCAACTCTTCAGGGAAATTGCTGTTGCAATTCTTCAATTGCCAGAAAGTGGCAAACTTAATTTCTTTCCAAATCACTTCTAATATATTTCTTTGATTTTTAAAGACTATGGCATTCCTTTCTCTCCATATAACAGTCAAGTATATTTTCAAGCAAACAGCTAGCACTCTAGCTCCATCATTTCTCCATCTAGTGGCTTTATAGATAATACTCCAGACAATGTTAGAACTAGCAGAAGATAGATTAATCCCAGAAATGGCACTAATTCTGATCATCGTGAATTTAAGGGTAGGACAGTCAAAAAAAAGATGCTCAGAAGTTTCCTCATGCAACTCACAAAACAGACAAAGAGGAGAACAAGCCAGCCCATACTTGTTCAAAACACTTCTAGTGAGTAATGCTTGTGTTATAACTTTCCACAACATCAAGTTATCGGAAGGAACAGAGTCATTGGTCCAGATAATAGAGAACCACCTACTAGCAGGCAGTGGAGCATTAGCTGAAACTAGATTGTATACACCTTTAACAGAGTGTGGCTTCTTGTCCCAAGAAACAGTGTCAATTTGATTAGCGGAGGAGAAGTTAAGCAGTATGTCACTCCAAAGCTGCCTGATCAACTGGTTACTGTTGAATGGCATTTGCATTTTCCCATCATGTAAAAAATCATTGGCCTTTGCATCATAGTGTATTCCAGTTTGTAAAATCTGTGAGTAATCACACATTTTGGATAGAATTTGACCTTTACTAAACCATGGATCATGCCAGAAACTAACAGCAGTGTTAGAATTAATTTGATATTGAATCATAGGGAGATAAACTTCTCTTAACTTCAACATATTCCTCCAATTCCAACTGCAATTTTGTGGAATATCCATACACCAAAAATATTTATTCCCTATATTATAATGCCATGTCCATTTAACCCATAAACTACCAGACTTATTGATGAGTTGATCAAAATGTTTACTAATCGCAGCTATATTCCACTTCCTTGCATTAATTACTCCAAGCCCTCCCAGTTTCATGGAAGTTTCAAATTTGGAGAATGAACAAGGCAGCAACTTCCTGTTGTGTACTTTCTGTCCAAAAAATCTATTCATGGAAGACCTTACAAGATTCAACAGCTTTGCCGGTAAGATTAAAGTACGATCCCAATAGACCAAAGAGGAAAAAACAACTGATTTAATAAGCACAAGCCTACCACTTTGAGACAAATGCTTATTAGCCCAAGCACACATAACAGAAGTTATTTTATTGTAGAGAGGTAAACAATCAGCATTTGTAATTCTTTTAGTGATTAAGGGTAGACCAAGATACCTCATATCAGTGTCCATAGAAGAGAAATCCATATGATGATGTAAAGCAGCAGCTTGAACATCACTGACACCAGCAACTAACAATGAAGATTTTGCTTGGTTAATGGAGAGACCAGTCATACAATAGAAAGCCTGCATTGCTTCTAATAAACCACTCAAGGATGAAACCTCAGGTTTAGTAAACAACATTACATCATCAGCAAACATAATAGAAGTTATTTGATGTTGTGTGCACTTAGGATGATTCATAATAATCTTCCGAGTTTATCTAGTCTTTAGGATAACAGTAAAAACTTCCATTGCCATCAGAAATAAATAAGATGATATAGGATCGCCTTGTCGTATTCCTTTGCTACTTTTGAAGAATCCAACTGGTCTACCATTTATTACAACAGAGAAGGAGGGAGTGGAAATGCACACATATATCCATGAAACAAAAATTTTGGGAAATCCCATCTCTTCCATTATCCTAACAATAGATGCCCAGTGTATTGAGTCATAGGCCTTCGATATATCAATTTTTAGAGCAGCAGAAGGGGGAAAATTTCCTCTACTATAACCTTTGAAAAGTTCTTGAGCAAGCAGCACATTATCAAGTATGTTTCTAGACGGAAGAAAGGCAGCTTGATTGCTCGAAACAACAGAAGACAAAACACTGGCCAGGCGAGTTGCAAGGATTTTAGTGATACATTTGTAAATAACATTACAACATGAAATAGGCCTGAAGGAGGAAACACTAGTAGGAGGAGTGACTTTAGGTATTAGAGCAATATTAGTGCAATTAACTTCGCCAAGTAACTTGCATTTAAAGAAGAAGTTGTGAACTGCTTGACAGAACTCATGGCCTAACACATTCCACGTAGAAATAAAGAAGGTCACATTAAGTCCATCTGGGCCACCAGATGAATGTTGATTCATAGAGAATAGAGTTGCCTTTATTTCCTCATCAGTAACAGGCCTAATAAGTGATTCAGCATCCGTAGTTGATATGCATGGCAAAGAAAGAGAAGAGATTTGATCTAAATCAGGTATAAATCCATTTGAATTGCCAAGCAAATTGGAAAAGTAATCTATGAATGCCTGGTCATCGGTAGCAGCAGTTGAAAAAAGAGTTCCATGTTCATCATAGATGCTGTAAATGTTATCTCTAGCATGCTTGACCTTTATTGAATCATGATAGAACTTAGTATTCTTGTCACCTTCAACAATCCATTTTTGGTGAAGTTGTTTCCTCTTCATATTAGCTTCCAAGCTAAGAGCACTGTTAACTTCCCTGTATAATTTTCCTTCTTCAGAAGCAGCATGAACATCAAGAGGATTCTCCATCATATAGTCATGTTTTTCCTTCAAATGCTCCATAAGTGAAGTAGACAGCAAGCTGCTAGTGCCAAAGGTGATAGCAGCCCACAATTTGATCTCCTGTTTAATTCTTTTCAATTTCCTGCAAAACTTATACATAGGATTACCATAGCATTTATAGACAGATTTAACTTGAGAAACTAAAACAAGAAAGTGTTCATGCTTAACCCAAGCATTAATAAATTTAAAACTTCTCTTTTCCCATCTCAAATGTTGACCAAGAGTTAGAATCAAAGGGGAGTGGTCTGACATTATGGGTTGAGGAAGGTAGACTGACAGGAAAGGCCATATATTGAGAGCTTGGATATTACAGAAAGCATGATCAATAGTTGTGAAAGTACGAACACCACTACGACTTCTGTTATTCCAGGAATACTTTGCTCCTGACTTGTTAACCAATATTAGGTCAGAATCATAAACAGTAAGATTGAATGGAGCAATATCTCCAGGAATAAGTGGAATTCCACCACATTTGTCAGAAAAGTCAAAGCAAAAGTTGAAATCTCCCATAACTAACCATGGGTGAGATGATTGTCTTAGTGGTGGCAAGGAGTTGAAAAAAGAGTTCCTGGAGAGGACAAAATTGTCAGCGTAAACAAAGGTAGTGTAGTAGGAGGATTGAGCTTGAGAGTCAAAGACATGTAAATGAATGTATTGTCTAGTAGTTAATATTGGTGATAGGGTCAACACTACAGGGTCATAGGTTACAAGAATTCTACCATATGATGCAGAATCAAGGTTATGAAGGAAAGCACAATTAGGATTAATATAAGCTGCTGCTTTTATAGTTAACAAGAGATTTAGCTTTGTTTCAAGCAGACCAAAGTGACATATATCATAAGCAGAAATGATACTTTTAACCTGATCAAGTTTCAAATTATTATGTGCACCACTGAGATTCCAAGAAGCAATTTTTTTAAAAATTAAATAATTACTGAGGTAAGGTGGAGTTATTTCTTCTCTTAGCAGAAAGAGATCTTGTTTCAATTTTCCTGAGCAGCAGAGCTTGAGGGGTTGAAGGTTGAGATTTTGAAAATGAGGTGGGAAGATCAAGTGGTGGGGCAGATTGTGGAGAAGGGGAATGGATATTAGATGGCCATCCTGGCAACTCAATGGAAAAGTTATAATGTGGTGGGTCAACTGATTGTTTATCAGCATTTGAATTGTGCATGGTTAAAATTAATTGAGTGACAGAAGTCTCAAAAGACTTGCACCAGGTACTATCAAAGTCTGGTACAAGAATATCAGCGTGTGCTTGCACATCAGTTGTGGCAGTGCCAACTACCTTGCTACTGTTACAAATAGTAGTAACATTTTTATGTTTTTGCTGCACATTAGTAATCATTGAAGGATCTGTATTTTTAGATTATTTACCATCCACAGATTTTGTGATATTCAAGTTAGAATCCTTGAATAATTCTTCACAGTTTACCTCATTAGTGATTTCCCCTTCCTCCTCATCAGTAATTTCAAAAATGCCTTGCTTATATATTTTATTTATAAATGCAAGTGTCAGGTAGTTTTATTTGTAACCTCACATGCGTGCGTTCTTAGCCATATATTTTGGCTTGTGCATGCGTGACTTCAGTAAAGCACTCAAAAATGTGGTCCTGGACATCATATTGTACAAGTTTATTTTTGCATGCACCTTATTGTCAGTTCAGGTTGCTTTTAAAAAAAATCTGTGTACAAAAGCTCCAAACTTTCCCACGTAAGATTCATGCGTGCTTCAGGTTGTGTAAAACTTTGTATTTTTTCATTTTTAGTTTCGTGCATGCATGAATTTAAGTGTGCCCAGGCATTAAAAGTTTACCCAGGTCGTTTTCTAATTTATTCATTACTTGCGTGTGTATCGTTTTAAACGCATGCATAGTGTGGTATGTGTATCAGTTTTCGTGTTCATATTTATTTCATTATGGGCAGAGAAATAATTTGGTGGAGATATAGTGGTGAAGTCCACTATTTAATTTACGTTGAACCGGCATTTCATTTTAAAACGTATTTTTGCACCGTTATTTTTATAACGGAAATTTTTACGCCGGTATTATATTTTTGAAGGGCGTTGTTTTGATAATATTTTTGACGAATAAAAATTACTGTTGTTTTGACTTTAGTAACCGTCAATTTTAAAGTGAATTTTCAAGCGGTTATCCCACAACGCTGATTTAATTTTTGTTTTTACGGTGTTTGGTGAAGCGTAATTTCCTCGTTGAAATTGCTATGGTTGTTGCTGTTTTAATCACGTGTTTTAAAAATCGTTTTCAAATGAAATTGTTTCCAAAAAATTTACAGTTTGCACTTTCAAAAGAATGAGGAAGCGATTTAAACGCTTCAGCAAAATTGAGGACTATGAACCCTTACTTTTACTGATCCGCTTAATTCCGTACTTGTCCGTTTGAGAACGTAAAATGTTATCTATATAAAATACACAGTTTTGCACTTTCAAGGAAACGATGAAGAGATTTAAAAAATTTAGCAAAAGTGCGGAGTATGGAACCACACTTTTACTATTTCGGTTAATTCCGGACTCATTAATTGAAATATTTGTTGTTGATGATTTTGATGATTTTGTTGGGCTTTCGAGACACTATGTTGGACCTTCGGGTCATATGATGGACCTTCGGGTCAAATACCAGTACTAGACCTTCGGGTCATATGTTGGACCTTCGGGTCATTTGTTGGGCGCCAAAATTATGATGACAGTACTTGGTAGGATTCGGCCATATGTTGATGCACGTGCGGCATAGCTTTGACTCGCCATATGCTGGGATTGATCAACTTTTATGTTGGTTTTCTAGTTATCTATTTTTGATTTCTAGATTTTGTGAATTGTTGTTTTGAATTCAATTGTGAATTTGAAAGTTGATTTTGATGGAGTTTGATGTGATTTCTTCATTTAACTATGTTGATTTCTTATGTTGAATAATCTCACTTGAGATTATTATTATTTTGATTGATGTTGTTTATGATCCATTCACTTCTAAGAATAAATTAGACTGATCCATTATTATTTTCTTTTAAATAATACTTATGTCAGACCGACTTATTTTAGGGTAATCGCTATCTCTGATTCAGTTGCAGCTTCAGCTTTTGGGATTTCACTCCATCTTTTGTCTAGTCTTCGAGGGGTTACTTTTGGTGTATTGACTCTCGTCTCATGTATATATTGATGGATATGTATATGTACATTTGGTTCATGTGAACCATCGATTGTTGTAGCATGTATCCAGACTTGTCTTTCGCTATATATCTGATATTTCTATTCTGATGTGATTATACTATACGTGTTGTTGTTATTATGAGTTGTTCTGAATTTTTCTTAAGCCATTGTAGTTTCGTTTTAGATTTGGATTGAATATATATCTTCGGGAGTAAATCACACAACTCCTATTGATGTAATCAATACTCGTCTAAGGCATAACTTACAAATGGTCGCTTCGAATAAGCCTTATTCTTCGCAATAGCAGACGTTATTCCTCATAATAACCTTTATCATTGTGAGCATAGAGGTGGGGCATCAAAATTCAAGTCCGACATGTGTGGATTTATTGTCGATTTTAATGGTCCAAAATACTAGGTCGTTACATGTGGTATCAGAGCTTTGGTTTTAGGCAAAAATCAGCATATGTAGTAAATTTAATTGCAGAATCACTTTCGTTCGTTCTTGAATTCTTTCCTTTTGATTGGGTTTCCTTTGGATTTTGGAACGTTCCCCTCGGTTCTACAATCCATTTGTGTCTCCCCTATTCGTGTGTTTTGATTCTGGAGTATCCCATAACTCCACTTTGAATGATCTCTATAATAAATTGGCGATCTCGCCAATCTTTGAATAATCTGTAAAGGGATGAAACTCCTTTACAATCGGTATTTATTCACCGGAGATTTCCATATCCTCGGTTTACAATACTGCTATCTCTTGCTATACATGAATTCTATCTCTGGCAATCGAATGTCGATTTGCTCCAAATTTCTGCCTCGATCTTATTTTGAAGTCACGGTTGGCCCGGTTAAGGTTGCCCACGATTTATATAAGTCTATCCATCTTATCTATTTTGTTATTTAATTATCTTATCCTCGTTTCGAGCCTATCTTAAAATTTGAATTCATTTATTAGAGTTCCTCTACTTTGAATCCCACCTTTGCTTTGAAATCCATTCTTGAATTATCGAGTGAGGGAGTGTATTTATAATTAATATTAAAATGTTTTATATATTGTGTTGTTTGAGTTGTTGGTGTTGATTTGGGTTTTCGATCGATTCGTCTGATCAACGCTATCGATAGGATTTCCAAAACACTTGAACATACCAAACTGACACAATATTAATTTCAAATTTGGTAAATGAAATAAATTCTTATGATTATATTATAAATATATAAGTGAAATTTTTCTGGAATTTAATTAGTTAATTAAATTAGTTGTTTTAAATGATAATATTTGATTATCATTTATTGTTATATAAATGAATTTATAACCATGGTTCATAAATTGATTTAAATTTAAAATGAATTTAAATAAAGAATTTGAAAATTAAATTTCCGATGATTTCAAACTCGGGTTTTAAAGCTTTAAAATGCATATTATTTAAAGTATTTTCAAATAGAAATCGTTTCAAAGAATTTTTAAATGTTTAAAATCAGTGCTCTCCTATTTTGTCGCTGGAAAATAATTTCGGTGATGATTGCAGCATCATCGAAATTCATTTTCGAGTTTCGAAGTGGAGAGACCATTTTGTAGCTTTGCTACATTTTTGTTTTGGAAAATTAATTTGATTTGAATTTCCAAAGTATGACTTGATTTATAATATATATATTTTGGTATATGATCATAAATTTGATTTGATATATATAGTATATCTACTTATATCGAAATGGTTTAATTCTTAAATTCTTAAATAGATATTTAAATTGGAATAGTAAAATTGGAAAATTTGACTTGTATAATACCCAATTTCATTCTAATATAACTTACCTAAATTATTCAGAAGTTGAAATGCAATTGAATAATATACAATATAAAAAAAATTATAAATAAAATTTGAGTGGTTATAATAAATGTTATACACTTAAATTTTATTATAAAGATGTTAATAGAGATGAACAGAATAATAAGTTAATTGAATAATAGATGAGACAAATAAATTTGTTTTGAAGGAATTAATAGATTGAAATTTGATTAACTTATGGAAATACCTTGAATTTAAAATCAATTATTGAATATAAATTGATTTAAACTGAAATTTATATGGTTTAAATTAATTTATATCGTTTAAATATATGTAATAAGATATATTAAGTGGAATAAAACTTAATAATAATTTGGAATAAAAGAATTAAATTTGTTGAATAAAATACGAGTACAATAAATGATTACACAAATTGATGATCTAGAAATTGTTAATTGAGGATGACTAGATAATAAGATAATGAATTTATAAATAGATAGATTGATTTAACTTAGGTGAACTCAAAGGGATTTAACCAAAATGTTGGATATTAATTAGTTTAATTTGAATTTTATATAGTTTTAAAAAAATTAGTTGTTTATTTTGTTTTCAAAGCTATTTTTCTTTCTGGTTGTTTCTATTCTCCTACCTCCTTCCTTTTCGGGGACGAAAAGTTTGAGTGGGGGAGAGTGTAACGACCCGTAAATTTTAGATAATTTTATTTGTTTATTTATATATTTAATTGAAATTTTGTGAAACTTTAAAACAGTAAAATTTTGAAATTTAAATTTGATATTTGAAATGCGTCTATTTTAACATAGCAACTGGTAAATTTTCATCAGATAATTAGGAAGTTTATTTTCTAGTGTAATTTTATTCCAATTTATATCAGTTAAAATTGATGAAAATAAAACGTTTTCCAAACCTTAATATTTTTTTATAGAAAATTTGTAAATCATCTTCTAAGCAAGATGTCATATTTCGTTTCTCAAAATTTGAACTGTTATTTCTCCGTCGATCTTATTTTCGAAGAAAATAGCAGCATTTTCGTACCGATATCGACTTTTGGTCGGATGATCCTACCACCAATATCTGTATATCATTTTGATCATTTCGTCGCGCTAATCTCTGTAGTATGTTTATTTGTCTGTTTTGGAATTCGGAACTCGATGAAATCAGTAAAACGATTACCGTATCGGTAACCGTTTTTGCACCTTTTTGACTTCTCGTGGCCTTTCATCTGTCTACCTATTGAAATTAAACAGCCACTTCATATTTACTTTCCTGAATTTAACATTTTGACTTTTGAAATTCTACCCTTTCAGTTAATATTTGTCGGTCTATCTGATTGGTAAACGAAATAATAAGTTATATTAAAACCTTTTCGTTGCCTTGCTGTTCAAACTTAAGTTTCACTCCATTATTTCCAAGACCTTTCATTCTCCTCCCTACCCATTTTGGTTTATTTTTAATTTTTCCATCCCAAGCCTCTTCATCGCCCACACCAGCTCGCAAACTCCAACTCCCCTGTCGACCGAGGCTACACCACCTCATCGAACACTACACCTCAACCTCGACCTCACAAGCACCTACAACTGCCACTGATAGCCTCCACCTAGCTAGCTCAATTCCTTGAACTGCCTGCAACCATGGCCGAGTGATATGAGGTATATACCAGTTAGTATTATAAAATATATTTAGTTATGAAAAGTCTACTTAAGTCATTATATAAGTTTTATATAAGCAAATGGTTATGTCATTATGTGATGATTTGGTTTTAAAGGGTATTGTATCTAATGTATATAAGTGTATTATTTTGTAATGAATAAACATCTGTTAGTATATATTATATATTATATTGTTTTTTGTCTGTTAGTATCTGTTAGCATGCATTATATATAAATATATATACATTTATATTTTGAAAGAACATCATTTGTTCAATGTACAACATATATATATGAGAAGTATATTTATATAATATGTTAGTTTTATAATTTGTTAGTAAATATGTTAGTTATAATATGTTGGTTATATACTCAGTTTATATAAATTTTATATGTTTTGCTTTTACAGATGAAACGAATTGTATATATATTATACAGTCCTTGCCTATTTATTTCTAGCCATATATATAAGAGTTACAAGTTATACAAGTATATTTTCTGTAGTATATCAGGTTGCATGCTTTTATTTAAATGTGTTTATAAAGTTTATATAGATTTTTATGTGTATATGTTCTGAGGGTACAAGTTTGTATAATTTGATATATATATATACCTGGTTTTATTTACGTGTTAATTTGTAGTATATATATGTTTTAAAAATATCAATTTTGTCTTTATGGTTAGTGTATATATATTTGAGTTATATTTATAGTATGTGTATATATGTAAGTTTTCCTACTTTATTGAAACATATATTATATGTATATATTTTGGTCTGACAACACATATATATATATATATATATATATAAAGTAGCTTATATAGTATTGACAGATTTTATCTAAACATGTAGTGTTATATAAGAGTGTTGTTTGGCTACATGTTTTAATTTTTTTTATATAGATATATAAGATTGCTTAGAATATAAGTTATATAATAGACTAGTGTACATATATGATTTGATTTTTAAATTTTAGGTGTCTTAAATTTGGAAATGATTTTTATTAATATAATATATGGATTTTTATGTTATATATTTTATTATTGATTTTATTATATTTGATATGGATTTTGATTAATTATATGTATGTATAGATTTAAAATGTGTTTGAATTTAGAATTTGATTTATAGTTATATATAGTTATAAGCAAGATCTCTTATACCATTGATCTTTGTCAATCCAGTTTGATTTGATTCGTCAATTCCGAGCTATCAGCTGTCTATCAAATTTGTGCCCATCTTGCTTTGCTTCGGAATTCGTGCCTGGATTAGTAGCTCATTTCTGTATCTTATCTCTAGCCTCGAAAGGTGAGCAATCACTCACGATTAATGTTCTTATATTTATTAAATTTGATTTCAATTGAAACATCAATTGAAATATGCTGCTGTTAGTTATTTACATTGTTATATATGCTATTATCTGTATCAGTTCACCTATGACATCTAACACCATTATCTGTTATTTATACTGATGATATATGCCTGTTATTATTGTTATATTATTTTCATATTTGTTATCACTCTGCAAGTTCCTATTAATATAGAATTCACTATGGGTTGAAATGATATATACCAGAATGATCTTGTAGAATAGGAGAAAATCGTTATGGGTTGAAATGATAAACCCAAGCGATTTTCAATTAATTGAATTTGGGATTGCGAGTTGAAAAGATATATACCCGTATATATTTAAATTGCGGACTGAAATGATAAATATCTGTATCACTTGACCATAGGGTAGAAAATTATATACAGACACCGTTGGTCTATATATAAATATTTTGAAAATGATTTCTATGGTTTTGAAAAGAAATATATGGTTTTGATAAATATTGATTTTAAAGATTCATTAAAGTTGATTTAATAAAGTTGATAAATAATATGGTTAAGTATTTATTTAATATCTATATTTTCAAATATAGAGTTTATAATGATTTGAAATTGATTTGAAATTATATTTATTTAAGAATTATACATAAATAAGTTTGATTTGAAATGTATTGAATTTGAAATTAAAAAAGTGTTTTACAACTTGAAATTTGATTAAAGGTGACTTAAATGGATATTTCAAACTTATATATATTTCAATGGGATATTTTGTTTATTTAAATTTGTAAATTGAAGTTGTATTTAGATGTTATTGAAATGATTAAGTAAATGTTTCAAAACTAAATAATAGAAAATGAATTTGATATATATATGAAATTATCGAATTTAGTTTTGAAATGTTGAATATTTAAAGCTTTGAAATATATTGAAATTGAAATGGCTTATTTATGGTTCAGATATGTATTTGAAATCGATAATTTGAAATGGTTTATTGAGAAACTGGATCGAGTTGAAATTGATGATTTGACATTTGATTAAATTAAAATTTTGCAATTCGGATTGATTTGAATAGTTTTGTGAAATTTGAGGAAACTATTTTATTTTATAAAGTAATTTCAATTTATATTTAAACTATTGATATTTTACTTTATAAATTATTTTAATATAAACTATTTTAATATAAATCATTTATAATATAAATTATTTTATTTTAAACCATTTTAACTTATAACTATTTATATAAACTATTTTATTTATAAACTATTTAATTATATATACTAATTTTAATATCTGAACTATTTAAAAGGAAAGTGTTATGATTTCCAAAATGCTATAATTTTAAAGTGTTATGATTTCCAAAATGCTATGATTGCAAAGCTGTGATTTCCAAAGTGTTTTGATTTTTAAAAGACTATGATTTTGAAAGCGTTATAACTTTGGAAAGTGATATGATTTTGAAAATGGATATATTTGAAGTGAAAATGATGTCGTATTAATTTGGGTTTTGAAATGAAAATGATATTTTGGTTTTGATGTATAAACTATTTTGAAATGACTACCGTGTTATAATAACGATTGGTTATTAAAGAGACCGGGATCGGATATTGACACTCTCTGTCGATACTGAAAACCACTTTGACAACCATGTACGCGATGGAGTTTCCATAATGAAGTAGGATGGTGGCGACGATCCTAAGGTATATACGTGGACTCAACTCCCGTGAGTTGGCATAAGGTGGCTAAAACAGGAGCGATCTCGGACCAGTGAGGTAGCACCTCTTATCGGACGCACTTCTTCGTTACTATTCTATTACTTTGTGGTTGTTTGGGTGCACCCCTTGATTTGGGAGTGTTGTTCGAGGTGGAGCGGTAGTGGCTGCTATGCGTTTCCATCAGTCCGTGTGCGTAATTGGTATATCTACCCTGGCATTGCCCTGTTGTGCCGTGTCACCTACCATATCGAGCTTTACTACGAGTTTCTATTTGTGTCGTACCTATGGAGTATCTTCTTGTAGCCTTTCGAGGTATGCAGATACTGTATAGACTATTGGCACTATTACGTATTAGGTTGAGGTCAGAATAAATGTAAAGCCCTAATGCTATTTTAAAGTATGTTTATTTTATATTAGACATTATTATAATAGCGAATATTACTACATAGTAGATAGTTTAACGGATCCTTAGAGGATGGTCATCCCAAACATCCTTTGAGTTACTTGTATTTCAGTTGATATTTCGCTTGAGTTGGATTTATTTATATAAGAATGTTAATCCTAACTCGAGTGTTTTGTGTTTTTCTTTACGCTCGGGTCAGACTGAGTGATACAACATTTGAGACTCGCCTTTGGAGTTGGAGCTTCACTTGGAGATCCAACTATCTAACGATTCTGTTACCAGTTATTCAGTTGATTCCAGTGATGTATTCAGATCTTGTATTTGACTATATTTTTTTGATACATCTATTGTAACAACCCGGTATTTCGTACCGATTAATTATCGTCTTTAGACGATTGTTTTTCCTAGCAAATCGCTGTTTGGAATTTTAATTTAACCAGTTGAAACTCTTTTGAAAAATCTGTTAAATGTTGACAGGCTTTAAAATAAATTCTCGGCCCACGTTTTCAAATGTTTGAAGCCGTGAAAAATTTGCAAAACAAATGTACCCGTCCCATTCTTAAAGAAATTCGACCCGTTCCCATTTCTTTTCATTTTTCGTTCTCAAGCCCTAAATCAAACGAGAGAAAATAAATGGCGACGATTTCCTCTTCGTTTTCTCGATCAGACTAGGGCTTGGCCTCGTTCGTTCTTTCGATGCTTGCTAGGGCTTTCGTTCCTCTTGCGCTCTTATCTGTGGGCTTTGTATGCCGAAGCACGTGATTGTTTCGATCGATTGTTGGATGTTTCTGATGTTGCCTAGTTCGATCGATTTCGAGATGATCCTTGTTGCTTGCTCCTCTGATCAAGCGTGCTCTTCACTTCGAACAAGGTGAGTGTTTATCACTCACATCTAATTCATACGAAAGTCTGGATTTCGTTTATCTGAGTTAATCCCTCACGAATCTATCTCTAAAAACCCTATAAATGTGTTGCTATGTAAATTACCTATAGTAATTGTTGTGAATGATTGTTTCTTGCTGGATGAACAAAATAGCAATTTTATAAACTAAATTTCAGTAAATAAGAAATTGCTATTTTATTGAATTAGAACATGATCATCCAATTATTGCATACGATTGGATATTAGACGATTTCAGAGTGCTTATATGACCTGATATAGTTTCTAGTACACTTTGTTTATTTCAGGTCTGAAGTCCAAACTTATTTGTTAGAAACTGATTCTAGATTAGAGTCTTTTGAAATAATAACATGTATAGATTAATACACACACATAACGTACAAACTATATTTATGTTCAACTAATCTAGTTGGTACAGCAGCACATCTATTTCATATTTTGTTCTAGAGCTTGAGCTTAACTTAGTTGTTTCAGAGCTTGTGCTTAACTTAGTTGTTTCAGAGCTTGTGCTTAACTTAGTTTGATAAGAATGTTTACATTTTAGATGATCGTGTTTTCTAATAAAAAGTATACATAAGTTTGGAAATTTTCATGCTTTAGTTTATAGCCTGACATTTCTTAAAATCACATAGTACTATAAGTGGTATCTGATAGCCTGGCAGTGAATGCACTACATTTTATTATCCTTACAACTATCAAACTGTGAATATATATAAATAATTAGAATAGAATATAGTTGTTTGTGGCCTTGCAATGGGATTTGTTTACTTTGGTTTTGTATGTCTTCTATGCCTTTGCTTGGAAAGTGGTCAAGCATCACCCATGTATTTGGGTTTAAATGCAGATTCTTTCTAGGTGAATAGTAGCAGGTTGTTGCTTCCTAGTTGCCTTTGCTTTGTAGCCTTGCAATTGAACACATTAATTTGGGTTTAAGTGCAAAGCTTTCTTTTGTGAATAGTAGCAACTTTTATTGCTTTTAACATTGATACGTCCTAGCCTAGCTTGAAAGTTGTAATATATATTTGCTTTAGCATTAAATGCATGCGTCCTTGCCTTGGCATGTCAACCTATGTTTTGTTTAGTTGCATTCCTCTGGTCTCTTCATTTTTGACATTGTTTTGTCGCTGAGGTTGCCCTTGTACATGCTTCACTGCATCATCTTCTACCTGTTGCACTTGCTATGATGTTCATATGTACTGCCCTTGTACATGCTTCACTGCATCATCTTCTACCTGTTGCACTTGCAATGATGTTCTCCATTTCATGTTCGAATTTATACTTGTCTGCATTAGGACATTCTGTAGCCTGGTTGGATGTACTTTGTTGAAAATGTGCTTTGACCTCTGACTTGTGTCCCATAGTTTGAATCTGATGCATTGCATTGATGCCTTGTATCATTTGCATTTTGTCATTTTGCTTCACCGATGACCTTATCTTCTAATGAGGCTGATCTGCGTCTTTTCTGTTGAGTGTTGTAGTACCATATCTTTGGTGCTCTCGCCTTCAGTTTGCTATTTCCCTGTGCCTTGCTTTGCGACATGTTGAACTTGTTTCACTTGTTGTCTCTTTCATTGGATACACTATTTCATTTCACTGATGCAGCCTTGCCCTTAAATACAAGTGGTGGCTGCATTTTCGTAGCAGTTTTACCCTTGTCCCTTGTGATGACTTTATATTCTGTTGTGGCGAGGCGGTGCACGCGTGCGTGCACTGCAGCCACATAGAATTGACAGATTTTAATCGATATTTCTTTTGTTCTTGATTCATCGACCTGTTGCGTAATTCGTAGGCTGTATTGGCGAGGCAGTACACGTTAGCGTGTACTGCAGCCAATTAGCATTGATGTTTTTAAATTGACATTTCAATTGCTTAAACTGCTTTGGATTTCTGTTTTGTGGATTAACACTGTTTAGTGTTATATCTGCCGTTATCCGGTTCTCTTATCGAGAAGTTGGGTATACGAGATTTCTGTGACTGTCGTCCATTTGATATTTGATTATTATTGCTTCCGTGCATTAATAACTGAGTTTGAATTAGACTGACCCGTGTATTATTTTCTTTTGAATTTAATACTCGGGTAAGACCGAGTATTTACAGGTTGTAGATTTTTAGCTTTGGGTTGCTACTAGAGCTATGAAGACTTTTTATATCACTTGAAGTGGTCTTCGTCTTGTTGTAGTAGTCAGTGTGTCATTTTTAAGATGATAATGTATTCATGTATATTAGTCGATAATGTACTTGTATATATATAGCTTCTTGAGTCGACAGTTGTAGTTGTATCATTTGTATTGTGTCAAATGTATTGTAACTGATATCAGTTATTATATATATGAGACTTTTCGTTCCATCTGTATTCCGCATTTATGTTATCTGTGTTATTTTTATACCTATTGTCCTAAACTATTATAGCCACTGTGTAGTAGCTTTGAGTGAGAATCGGTATGTCGGATTTCCTCTAAAAAAAATGAAATGCATCTTTTATTATCTGACATATCGGCGCTCGCACAAAGCAATTACATGGATGGTCGCTCCTCAACAGCCTCATTCTCCATGCTAGTTGACAGCACTACACCGTACTGTTCTTGGCCAGCGTGGGTATAGAGGTGGGGCGTCACAGCTTGGTATCAGAGCCTGGGGTTTAGGACAATTATAAAACATAACTTAGATGGAACATGTGTTACAACTATTTGTCGATGTTTTATCTCTCATCTTTACATATGACAATTTTTGACTGTTAGGTATGAATTCCTAACGCTTATGCTTGTGTTTTAGGCTTTGAATTGATTTAGCCGATGTTGATTTTGTTTTTATTTGGCAAATTAAAGCCATTTTGACTTTTGGACTTTGTTCCACTTTTGTTCTATGCTATGAGTGTCATTGTGTACCTGTTACACTGTGATGAAAAATAGCTGGACCAGTTGCAAATTGAGTGATTTTGATTTCTCATTCACATCTAGTTTGAATCTCAGCGATTTTGAACTTGATATTTTGTGTTTTCCTCATCTGGATTTCCCTTCGACTTCGGTCACTTTGTTTTTGAGAAATTGCTAATTTCTTGATTTTCAAGACTCTGATTTTGTTTGCCGTTGGTTTCTTTGATAATGATGATTGATTCATTTTGTACTCGACTGCGGCTATTAATTGTTGACTTCGACATTGACTTGATTCTTACTTTTGTTGAAGTCATTTATGCATTTCTGCTCATTTTGTTTTGTTTTTCCAGTTATAATCGATTCTTCTTTTCTAATTAGTTGTTATCACCTTTGTCGATTTTGATAACTTCTATTTCTGGAATTTTTGGGTATTCCTACTTTGATGAATTTGGAATCTAATTCTTTGGATTTTATTCACGTCTTCGAATGTGAAATTTTAGTGAACTGACTTGGTTTCCTAATTTAATCGATTCTTGATCATTTCCCCGATTTGTTGCTATCATTTATTAGCAACTTTGATGACAATTTTCTTTGGGATTTTTGTGAACATACTTTCTGATGGATTCAGTATCGATTTCTTTGGATTCTATTCACATCTTTGTATGTGAATTCTTGTGATTGATTGTTTCTACAATCATTTTTGTGATTTGTCACTTTAAAAATATAAAGGTTTTCTATACTAGTAGTAAATATTAAAATCCTTTTTCTCCAAACGATTTCAAAACTATTTTACTACAAAGCTCTTTTTCTTAAACCGTTTTCCAATCTATTAGTATATACAAGCCTTTATTTCACTCGTATGAGAAATTGAATTAAACGGCCTAGTAAAACAAGTGGTATGAAACGCTTGCGTTTACTTCGTTGGTTAACTCCTGGACTTGTTCGATTGAACCTTTTGTGACAATTTTCTAGTGTAGATTTACAGTTTGTTCGTAAATATTTAAGTTAAGCAAGTGGTTATGGGACATGAAGCTAAACTTTTATATTTACTAGCTTAGTGTAATTGACACTTCTCGTTGATCATGACGATCATTTTATGATTTAGACTAGCAATTGTGCGATGTCTCTTTGTTTGCAAGGTAAGACTAGACCGCAGTAGTGTGATTCCGACTCACACATATCTCTTTGTCCGCAAGGTTAGTCTAGACCGCAGTAGTGTGATTCCGACTCACACATATCTCTTTGTTTGCAAGGTTAGACTAGACCGCAGTAGTGTGATTCCGACTCACACATATCTCTTTGTCCGCAAGGTTAGTCTAGACCGCAGTAGTGTGATTCCGACTCACACATATCTTTTTGTTTGCAAGGTTAGACTAGACCGCAGTAGTGTGATTCCGACTCACACATATCTCTTTGTTCGCAAGGTTAATCTAGACCGCAGTAGTGTGATTCCGACTCACACATATCTTTTTGTTTGCAAGGTTAGACTAGACACCACTTGTGTGATTCCATTCACACATACCTTTTTGCTTTTTGGTTAGTCTAGACCTTAAATTTGTGTGATTCCACTCACACATATCTTTTTCTCTGCGAGGTTAGCCTAGACCTCAATCTGTGTGATTCCGACTCACACGTGTGGGATAGCGACCCACGGTCTTCGGACCATTCCTATGTGAAAATTTAATGGATGGCTTCCATGAGATAGCGTCTCGTCTTCTGAAACCGGTGTTTTGGAGTTTTCATGCTCCCATTTTGTGATAGGCCCCTTTTCCTTTTTATGATTTAGACTAGCAAATGTGCGATGTCTCTTTCTCTGCGAGGTTAGCCTAGACCTCAATCTGTGTGATTCCGACTCACACGTGTGGGATAGCGACCCACGGTCTTCGGACCATTCCTGTGTGAAACTTTAATGGTTAGCCACCATGAGATAGCGTCTCGTCTTGTGATACCGGTGTTTTGGAGTTTTCATACTCCCGTTTTCTGATAGGCCTTCTCCCCCCTCTTTTTGTGATTTTTGGATTTCTTGTGATGATTTCTAGAATTTGTGTTTCACCAATTTTCGGGATTTCTATTGACAAGTTTTGTCAATTTTTGTGTATTGGTGAATTCATGTGTTATTGACTTGTTATGAATACAAGTTTAGGGTATGATACCCCTTTCTATCTTTGAGAAGATTCTTGTGACATTATATTTTGATGCCAGTTATTTTGATGAGATTTTGACGTGTTAACTTCAGTACTCGTCAATTTTGAAATGGATTTACAAGCGGTTCTCCCGCAATACTGATATTGCTAATTTAATCACGTGTTTTCAAAATTCTTTATTTTTAAAAGTTGTTTCAAAATATAAATTAAAATTGTTTTCAAAATTTTTACAGCTTACATTTTCAAAAGAAAGAGGAAGCGATTTAAACATTTCAGAAAAATCGAGGACTATGACCCCTTTCTTTTACTGATTCGCTTAATTCCGGACTTGTCCATTTGAGAATGTGAAATGTTATTTTTAAAACACACAATTCTGCACTTTCAAGGAAACGATAAAGAGATTTAAACGATTTAGCAAAAGTAAGGAGTATGGAACCATACTTTTACTACTTCGGTTAATTCCGGACTCGTTAATTGAATATTTACGACTTCTGATTATCGTTTTTGATAATCGGATGTTTGTGTTTCTGATTATCGTTTTTGGTAATCAGATATTTGTGAAATTTGATTATCATTTGTGATAATTAAATATTTTCCAATTTAATTATCCTTTGAGATAATTAAATATTTTTCGATTTGATTAATCGAATGTTTGTGTTTCTGATTATCGTTTTTGATAATCAGATATTTGTGAAATTTGATTATCATTTTTTATAGTTAAACCTATTTGCGATTTGAAAATTCGATTATCGTTTGTGATGATTGAATATTTGCGATTTTGAGATTTAAGCTTCGTCTTTTTCTTTGGCGATTCAGGTGAGTAATTTGATTTACTCACATTCAATTCGTGCAATACGTGATTTCTGCTCTACTTCCCTTTTCTTTTAAATGCTGGGACTCGATTGATTCTTGCTTTTGATAGTCGTCTGATTTTGATTCCTTGATCCCCACGATGTTGATTCTTTTGATTTGAATCAGTCGGACCTTTTGATTTTATATCTGATACTTCCATAATTCCAATACTTCCCTGTTGACCTTTGCCTTGCTTATGCATTCGACATTGCCATGCTCTTATGGTTGTTACCGTTTATCCATTTATTCCTTATGATTGCGAGGACGCAATTTCTTTAAGGAGGGAAGTCTGTAACAACCCGGTATTTCGTACCGATTAATTATCGTCTTTAGACGATTGCTTTTCCTAGCAAATCACTGTTTGGAATTTTAATTTAACCAGTTGAAACTCTTTTGAAAAATCTGTTAAATGTTGACAGGCTTTAAAATAAATTCTCGGCCCACGTTTTCAAATGTTTGAAGCCGTGAAAAATTTGCAAAACAAATGTACCCGTCCCATTCTTAAAGAAATTCGACCCGTTCCCATTTCTTTTCATTTTTCGTTCTCAAGCCCTAAATCAAACGAGAGAAAATAAATGGCGACGATTTCCTCTTCGTTTTCTCGATCAGACTAGGGCTTGGCCTCGTTCGTTCTTTCGATGCTTGCTAGGGCTTTCGTTCCTCTTGCGCTCTGATCTGTGGGCTTTGTATGCCGAAGCACGTGATTGTTTCGATCGATTGTTGGATGTTTCTGATGTTGCCACTACGCCATAAATGGCCTTCTGCAACACAAAAAAAATGTTGGGTCAGACCCAAAAAATGTTGCTATAGGTCTATGGCAACACTTTTCGGGTGATGCAATTTTTACCGTTGCCTTAGACCTCAAAGGCAACATTTTGACTATCTAAGGCAACATAAGTAATATTGTTGCAATAGAACCCTATTTGGGTCTATAGCAACACCCACAGGTATCTGTAGCAACATTCCAAAAATGTTGCTATAGATATTAACTTTCTGAAGTTATGGGACCCACATCTTATGGGGCCCACAATGTGGGGCCCACGACCCAACTGGATCCATCCCTATGGCAACACCTTGTATGGCTATTGCAACATTTTTTTAAGCAACATTTATAACCCGGTGGCAACACTATTCTGAAGCTACTGCAACACTATACTAAAGCTACTACAACACTATACTGAAGAGACACTAAGAGCACATAGAACAGTACAATATCACATAGAACACTTGCATAATACACAGTACAGATAACAATTCATACAGCAGTACACATCACAATTCATGTCAACAACTCCAAAATATCCAGTACTAACTTAAACTACTACAAAGCTACCCCAAAATATCCAGTGCTAACTTAAACTATTACAAAGCTACCCCAAAATATCCAGTACACATAACAATTCATAAATGAGACACTTAAGAGCGGAAGCACAAAACCTCCACCCTCATGAAAAATAGCCTCCCAACTCCAAAACACAAATCACCACTCACCAGATCTGAAAAGACAACACTCAGATCCACCACCGTACATCCAACGACAAGACAAAACGCTAACGATTAAACCCACATCCAGCTGAAGGCAGACCTGAACCAAGGCAAGGCATATCAGGATAGAGCAAAACAATGCATCTTATGAACATCACTATAAAAGCTATGTTAGTTTATCTCCTATACATACTTTAGAAATTATATGATGATGACTAGTAACAGCATAACTTTCTTGCAGGGATTTAAAGAACCAAGCAAAACTACTTCCAAGCCCGTCTATTGTTATAGATCCTCTTTACTTGTAAAAATCTGTATTCAATTTGTGTAAATAAAATAAAAAAGTAAGTAAAACAGATAAAAGATCAAACCTCGCCACGAAGGAAGACTGAGCGGACGGAATAATACACTGATACTACACCCCTAATGCACTACTCTGGTATTATCTAACATAGGCCTAGTCGCATAAAAGTTCTGCAATTCAATCAAAATAAACAAACTTTTCTACGAAACCAAAAAAAATACTGCGTTCTCAAAACAGGGAAACAGATCAAGAAACAAGCAAATATTATCTATCATTGGCTTTCAAATGAAAACTTAAGCTGCAACAAAATCCTTCTTTCCACCACCCGTAGATCCAGCTGGAATAACCCTCAACACATTGAACCTCACTGTTTTCGACAGTGGCCTGAATTAAAATTAAAACAAGTGAATGTAAATAAGTTAATACATATTTCAGCGTTCAAGGATTAATGTTTTTATATTCATTTAATTAAAATGGTATAACTAAATTACAACATTTTAACAATAATTCATTCCATCCTTTTTATGATAACTTCCTAGGACATTCAAATTTTAATGACTAGTTCAAAATTATTTGGAAAACAAATTTTTGCACAAGCATGAATATGGTACCAGCAAATGGTTAATTTTATTTGATGCACTGAGCTGGAGCTTATTTTTATTTGCTGTTAATTGGTATTCAACGTTAACCTGACTTGATGGGAATGCATAAAAAGCATGGTTGATGGGAATCAGAAGGAAAAACATACACCTGGGATAGCCCATGTTAAAGGAGAAAAAGAAAACAGCTTAATTTGAAACTTCTAAAAATGAGTTTTGAATAGTAACTTCTAAGCAGTTTTAAATAACTTATAAGTAGAAGTGTTTCGATGTAATATGACTTCTACGTATTAGCCACTAATGCAAACTACTTATAATAAGTTCCCTAACATCAAGATTGAAATAAGTTACTCTGTAATATATAGTTTTGACTACACTTACAAAGAGTTGCCAAACATGCTCTAGAGAACAATTCACCCAAATTTATTAATTTATTATTACTCAAGTAAGAACAAAAAGTTAAAGACAGCAAGTGCAATAAGCACAAAATAAACACATCACCTGCACTGACCAATGATCACATGGTCACCTTCCTTGACACGGAAACAGGGAGAAACATGTGCAGGTATGTTTGAATGTCTCTTCTCATACCTGGAATATAAAAAATAGGATATTAGATGCTTAATGCAGTGGACAAATTAAGGCTAAAACTTTAAATGAAGGAACTTGCCTCTGATATTTTTTCACATAATGAAGATAGTTCCTTCTGATAATAATAGTTCTGTTAATCTTTGCGCTGTGGCATGTTCCTGCGATGATACGCCCTCTAATGGAGACATTACCATTGAAAGGGCATTTCTTATCAATGTAAGTTCTTGTGCTCAAAGAAGTCCATAAACCATAATCAGTCATATAAATTAATACTATACTGTCAAACAGAACAAAAAACTAACCTTAATATTATTTGCACCAATACATTTCAATGTTCTTAATTAACTTTATTTATACCCATAAAAAAATTCAAGTAAAAATAATTTAGAACCAAAAGGAGATTTGCTGATAGCAAAGAGAAGAATTTTGAAAAAGAATTAAATGGTGGAGTTTAGTCTTCAATGAGATGAAAAAGCAAAGGATTACAGAACCAAGCTAGGAACCCACATTGGCGAGAATCCGAAAATGGTATACAAATGTATGCGTTGAATTTGTATTATGATGAAGGATTACAGCCAAAAGATTCCATTTGTCTACTCGACCCAAACTGCCTTCCTTAAACATGCCTACTTCCTTGTCCACAAAGGTATCAACAACCGGTTTTCTTACATCACACACTTTCTTTTCCGCACCTTTCACATTCCAAACATCATCCACGTCACATAATTTCTCCATACACATGAACTTCACTAGGAAATGGAAAAGACTAATTAATGAGCTAATTAAGACTCCCACCTTATCAGTGATGAATCAAAACTCAGGGCATTGTTTCTTCAATATAAATAATTGCCTTAGGCAAGGTGATCCATTGTCGCCCCTGTTGTTCACCCTTGTCATGATGTATCTCTTGATGTTGATTGAGTAAAAAGTCGAAGAAGGAGAAATCAAAACTTTGTTAAAAGCTGAACATAATTTGGCTCAACATCATTTTCAACAACAATTTCACAAATTTAATAACAAGTATGCTGCGTGTGTTGTTTTAATGAAAATAAGTGTATACTTCTTTTATATATATAATTGCTACTGTATTATCTATCTTCCTGTCTTATTACTTATATAAAAATTGCTTCCTTCATTTCACCAGTTTAGGCAATGTTTCAAAGTTATATACATGGGTCATGCATTTTACAAAACAAGCAGTTAACGAGCTACTAAAATATACAAGGAATAAGAAGACATTTCATACAAGTAGTTGCATATATAATAGATGCAGAGCAAAAGATAAGTTCGTATTTCCCAAAGAATAAAAGACGAAAACGAAATTAAATGAGGCAGTTTTTATTATACGTCCAGAAATTATACCATACGACGAGCTAAAATCTCCTAGGAGGTCGGGATTAGAATTTCCAGGTGATCTTTCCAAGCTAGCTTTCCAAGCAGCAGGCGATGCAGAGATATCAGTTGCCGTGGTGATGTGGCGATTCGAGATAGGCACGGCGATGTCGGGATTAAAAAACAGGCGCGGCGATGTCGGAATTAGGAAACGAGCGTGCCGAGATCATGCTGCGATGTCGAGATAGGCGAAGGCGGCCCGCGTTGACGTTGAGAATTGAAGAGGGTTATTATGCAAGGAGGCGGCTGTAGTTTCTTTTAAAGGAGAAAGGAAAATTGAAAGTGGCAAGCGTTTTGCAGTTGAGAGATGCTGTTTTGAACAAAAATTAGGGCACAAACCAAACATTCGTACTAGTTTGGGGGAGAGCCCTAATTTTTTATTTCTGCGATTTGGGGAGAACGAAATGAAAAAGAAGCGCGTGAAAGAAAATGTCAGCGGGAAATAAAGGAAACGTAGTAGATAGTAGATGAATGGTTGAGATTTTGTTTTAACTAATGGTGTGGATCGCTGAGGTGTAATTTTTTTTTAATTGTTTTAATTAGAATATATCTATAGCAACACTATATAAAAATGTTGCATCGTGTTACACTTGTTTAGCTAGAGCAACACATTTTTATGGCTAAAGTAACACCAAAAATACAACGTTGCAGTAGGACCAAAATTTTATAGCTGTCGCAACATTTTAGCTGGCAACACCTTGCAAAAATGTTGCAGAAGGTCATCTATGGCGTAGTGTGCCTAGTTCGATCGATTTCGAGATGATCCTTGCTGCTTGCTCCTCCGATCAAGCATGCTCTTCACTTCGAACAAGGTGAGTGTTCATCACTCACATCTAATTCATACGAAAGTCTGGATTTCGTTTATCTGAGTTAATCCCTCACGAATCTATCTCTAAAAACCATATAAATGTGTTGCTATGTAAATTACCTATAGTAATTGTTGTTAATGATTTTTTCTTGCTGGATGAACAAAATAGCAATTTTATAAACTAAATTTCAGTAAATAAGAAATTGCTATTTTATTGAATTAGAACATGATCATCCAATTATTGCATACGATTGGATATTAGACGATTTCAGAGTGCTTATATGACCTGATATAGTTTCTAGTACACTTTGTTTATTTCAGGTCTGAAGTCCAAACTTATTTGTTAGAAACTGATTCTAGATTAGAGTCTTTTGAAATAATAACATGTATAGATTAATACACACACATAACGTACAAACTATATTTATGTTCAACTAATCTAGTTGGTACAGCAGCACATCTATTTCATATTTTGTTCTAGAGCTTGAGCTTAACTTAGTTGTTTCAGAGCTTGAGCTTAACTTAGTTTGATAAGAATGCTTACATTTTAGATGATCAGGTTTTCTAATAAAAAGTATACATAAGTTTGGAAATTTTCATGCTTTAGTTTATAGCCTGACATTTCTTAAAATCACATAGTACTATAAGTGGTATCTGATAGCATGGCAGTGAATGCACTACATTTTATTATCCTTACAACTATCAAACTGTGAATATATATAAATAATTAGAATAGAATATAGTTTTTTGTGGCCTTGCAATGGGATTTGTTTACTTTGGTTTTGTATGTCTTCTATGCCTTTGCTTGGAAAGTGGTCAAGCATCACCCATGTATTTGGGTTTAAATGCAGATTCTTTCTAGGTGAATAGTAGCAGGTTGTTGCTTCCTAGTTGCCTTTGCTTTGTAGCCTTGCAATTGAACACATTAATTTGGGTTTAAGTGCAAAGCTTTCTTTTGTGAATAGTAGCAACTTTTATTGCTTTTAACATTGATACATCCTAGCCTAGCTTGAAAGTTGTAATATATATTTGCTTTAGCATTAAATGCATGCGTCCTTGCCTTGGCATGTCAACCTATGTTTTGTTTAGTTGCATTCCTTTGGTCTCTTCATTTTTGACACTGTTTTGTCGCTGAGGTTGCCCTTGTACATGCTTCACTGCATCATCTTCTACCTGTTGCACTTGCTATGATGTTCATATGTACTGCCCTTGTACATGCTTCACTGCATCATCTTCTACCTGTTGCACTTGCAATGATGTTCTCCATTTAATGTTTGAATTTATACTTGTCTGCATTAGGACATTTTGTAGCCTGGTTGGATGTACTTTGTTGAAAATGTGTTTTGACCTCTGACTTGTGTCCCATAGTTTGAATCTGATGCATTGCATTGATGCCTTGTATCATTTGCATTTTGTCATTTTGCTTCACTGATGACCTTATCTTCTAATGAGGCTGATCTGCGTCTTTTCTGTTGAGTGTTGTAGTACCATATCTTTGGTGCTCTCGCCTTAAGTTTGCTATTTCCCTGTGCCTTGCTTTGCGACATGTTGAACTTGTTTCACTTGTTGTCTCTTTCATTGGATACACTGTTTCATTTCACTGATGCAGCCTTGCCCTTAAATACAAGTGGTGGCTGCATTTTCGTAGCAGTTTTACCCTTGTCCCTTGTGATGACTTTATATTCTGTTGTGGCGAGGCGGTGCACGCGTGCGTGCACTGCAGCCACACAGAATTGACAGATTTTAATCGATATTTCTTTTGTTCTTGATTCATCGACCTGTTGCGTAATTCGTAGGCTGTATTGGCGAGGCAGTACACGTTAGCGTGTACTGCAGCCAATTAGCATTGATGTTTTTAAATTGACATTTCAATTGCTTAAACTGCTTTGGATTTCTGTTTTGTGGATTAACATTGTTTAGTGTTATATCTGCCGTTATCCGATTCTCTTATCAAGAAGTTGGGTATACGAGATTTCTGTGACTGTCGTCCATTTGATATTTGATTATTATTGCTTCCGTGCATTAATAACTGAGTTTGAATTAGACTGACCCGTGTATTATTTTCTTTTGAATTTAATACTCGGGTCAGACCGAGTATTTACAGGTTGTAGATTTTTAGCTTTGGGTTGCTGCTAGAGCTATGAAGACTTTTTATATCACTTGAAGTGGTCTTCGTCTTGTTGTAGTAGTCAGTGTGTCTGTTTTAAGATGATAATGTATTCATGTATATTAGTCGATAATGTACTTGTATATATATAGCTTCTTGAGTCGACAGTTGTAGTTGTATCATTTGTATTGTGTCAAATGTATTGTAACTGATATCAGTTATTATATATATGAGACTTTTCGTTCCATCTGTATTCCGCATTTATGTTATTTGTGTTATTTTTATACCTATTGTCCTAAACTATTATAGCCACTGTGTAGTAGCTTTGAGTGAGAATCGGTATGTCGGATTTCCTCTAAAAAAAATGAAATGCATCTTTTATTATCTGACATATCGGCGCTCGCACAAAGCAATTACATGGATGGTCGCTCTTCAACAGCCTCATTCTCCGTGCTAGTTGACAACACTACACCGTAGTGTTCTTGGCCATCGTGGGTATAGAGGTGGGGCGTCACATCTATGTATTTGGGACTTCTGTTGTATCCTGTTTAACTCTATTATATATATAGTAGCTTCATGAACTACTATTTCTTTTGTTTCCGTTGCATTACTGTTATATTACTCTATGTCTGTGATCTGTGATTATTTTATTTACTGTATATGTTGAGTTTTGCCAAATTTTATTTACAATCCATTGTTTTGAATTATTCAAGTCCGACATGTGTGGATTTATTGTCGATTTGAATGGTCCAAAATACTGGGTCGTTACAATTGTAAATATCAATAAAATTTTCAAAAAAATGGAGAGAGTAAGCAAATGAAATCCAAGCACTATTTTAACTTATTTGATTTGATTTGTTATTGAAATGAAATATCACTTTAATAAACTTTGATAATCAGCTAAGGACCTATTTCATGGTTACACTTTGTTATCAACTGAAACAGCGAGTTAAACTATTGTCTATTTGTTATGATAACTTAATTTTTGTTGGAAATTTTGACGAGTAAATGACTTAAATTTCAAGATAATGACCAAACCTATATTTAACTTATTTGTGTTAATTTAAAAGTAAATCCTTAATTTGTAAATATTTTCAAAAACTTGCATTCACATCTTTGTAAATAAATCCTGCATTTTGTAAATATTTTCATCCTGCATTTGTATTTTGTGGGTAGTATCCGCTGAAAACCCTCACGAGAAAACACTCATCCTAATGGGGACACCTAGAGGTTTAACGGCTTGTTGCATACGCTCAATGCAATCGTGCTCCCTACGAAAACAGATTTATCTTAGTTTTCCTTTATTCGACGATGAATAAAAAGATAAGTGTGGGGGTATTTGATGTGCACGTAAATGTGCATATTTTTACCACCATATTTAATCTATTTAAATTAAATAAATGATCATATCAGGTATTTAACTTGTTTAAACCAAAATTCAATAATTCCAAATTGTCACATATTCATCTTCATCCAAGGGCAAAATAAACATTTTTGTGAATAAATTAACTTGAGAAAATTTAATTACAAATTTCCATACTATTTTGTAGAAATTTGATTTCAATTACAAGTGGTTTGATGAAGAAGATATGCATGCACAAATAGAACACAAAGGAATGAAGATGGAAATAATTCAAAGTGAAGATCATGGAGGAACCCACCCACTTACCTTGTGTAATGCCCCAAAATTTTGAGGAAAATGATTTTTAATAAAATGATTCAGTTTAAAAATATTTGGATCAAATATTGATGGAATTTTAAATTAAATAATGTGCAGAGATATGTGTGCACATGTACACTGGAAATAGCACAAGGAAGAGATTTAAAATTTCTGAAAAATATATATATATAAGAAAGTAAATTCCTTATCTAAAGCATTGGATTGTAATTTAAGCATAAGTTAAAAATGAAGTATATGCTTAAATGTATTTTCTGAGAAACAAGGAGAGATTAAATAAGTAAATATTTTTACACATGTATATTCTATGAGCAGAAAATGTCAAAGCTAAGCAAAAGAGTAACATTAAATAGGTATGAAACATTAAACAGGTATGTATGTTATGTATAGGCAGAAATAGAAAGAAAGGGGATTTTCAAAAATAAGCAAATGAATAAATATAGTCACACACTTTTAACATGACTTGAGTGAGTAGCCATTTTATGAAAAAGTAAAGAAAAGAAAATGAAGCCTTTAATTGGTTAATATGGCCGGCGGTAATTAGGGATAAAAATGAGAAAATGCAAACAATGCATGATGCCAGCCAGGACAGAAATGGAATTTTGTCTTGAGAAAAACCCTAGTAAAAATATGCTTATAAATAAGTAGTTATGGCCAGAGAAATTGTTTTACCCGAGCTACTTATAATAGGAAAAGAAGAAAACATTTTAAAGGAAGAGAAAATATACTCAGGGATTTTCTGGATTAATAAGAAGAAATATTCAGGTGAGTAATCTCACTAGATTCATGGCATTAAGACCTGATATGAGGCAGCCAAGTTTTTATGTTGCTATTGATATTTTATGATTTTTGTTAATCACTGTTATATTAATGGTGTTGAATGGATTTTTTTAAGCTGATATAATGTTTATTATGGATGCTCTTTGGATGAATTCCTTTGATCTGTTAGAATGGTTGCTATGGATGTGCATACTACTATTTACTACATTTTGAAAAAAAACTAAGGCAACAATACCTTAAAATCAAGGAAGGAATACTCACAACTGATGGGGATCTATGGCAAGGAATTATTCTTTAAAAAAAAGAAAATATATTATGAGCTGCATTATATTTTATATAAGTGCTGAGGCTTAAGAAAAGAAAGTGTAAGGGATGCAATAAAAATTTCTGTGTGCTGATTCCCTCATGAAATAACAAAATTCGCATGATAAAAATTGTGATTCAGCTAGATCTTGAATCTAGTTCAATCACAGTTACTTGTAAATCATAATAACATAGCATGCCATGGCTCCACACTCAGTTGTAGTTGTTCTTTTGTATGATTTGAAGTTAAGACATCTTATAGCAATATTTATGAAATGATTATCTGTTTGTTTTTGAACAGTTTACTTGCAAGATATAGGGAGGTGTTTTTTTACACTGTGACATGTCCATTTAGCTATCTGATGCTAGGATTTTAACCAACACTACTAGTAAATATACTAGGGTTATGAGCCAAGAAGGCTGCTAGAATGCTTGTCATATTTGAAGTATGCAAGTTGGCACATGGTTTGTTTAAGCCCTGAGATCTTTGTGCAATGATGTGAATTAGTTCATTGCAATGTGTCCCTGTAATTCCTTACTAGCAGATGAGGCTAGAGATTTAAATTAATGAAAACAACCTGTAAATGAAGAAATAGGAAGATGAGTATTTCCTAGGTTGGTTGGAATGGAACACTGGTTATTCCATTGAATATACACACTGTAGATTGATATTCATGATTGAATAAATAAATTTGTGTGAATAGATGATAGATAAGGATATCATTCTGGTATCATAATATATGAAATATAACAAAGCAGTGGATTAAAGAAATTACATGCATACAAAATAAGTATTAAGGCTCATCACCTAGAGCTTAATGTTTTGAATATTTTGATGTTGCTCATACCAGATCTTAGATCTGACCCTTGTTTGCTCATGGCATATGGGGGTGTCTCATTTTAAAATGAGGCAGCCACTCATGCTCTTTCAGGGAATGCAGGCACTGAGTAGAAAATGAAGTTATGGCTATTGTGGAGGAGTGAATGAACATGCTAGCTAGTTTCAATAAGAGCTTAAAATGATTATATCTGCATGTATTCAGGAAAAATTATGTTTCTAAGATTTCCAGTCATGTAATGAATATTCTATGGTTAGTGATCAAGTTGCTCTTATGTTCTGTAAAGTGTTAGATTTAAATTAGTTGTTCTGACAAGATTGTTGTATGTTAAGGTTTGATCTTTTTGAAGTATTGACTGGAACATAAACAAGTAAAACATGCTCAAGTGTTAGCTATGAAAACCTGGAATTATTCTTATGAATATTTTTAAGTTCAAATTCTTGACATAGCAAATCTTATGCAAATACACAACTCACTAGGTGTCATGTGGGCTAAGATTAAGGCAACCAAGTCACATAGATTGAATCTTAAATAAGAAAGTTTTTAGAAAATACATAAGTGGAAAATGATAAGTGAATATATCATTTCTGGCCTTAGCCAAATATCAATACCTTTGATCCATGATCTGAAATAAAAATCTCAAGAATCTTGAGATTTAACTGTCATGGTAAATTGATATTAAAAACTATCAATTAGAATGAGCAAGTTCATATAAATTAAATATGCATAGGATTTACTGACTTGTTACAAATATTCAAAAGTATATAGTAATTAACTTTAGTCAGAATTGCTAGAATCCAAATCAAACAGAATACTCTTGTTTAACAAAAAAAATATACTCTGAATTTAAACAAGAGAAACACGTACATCTTCATATGTATGTGTATATTATTAGGGATACACTGATATATTTATATTGGTAATGAGTTTTGAATCCTGGTTGAATTGTTTGAAAGAAAAATGACTCTGATAATTCAAAGGAAGTTTAAATCAAACTTAAAAGTGCAAATGAATATAGGTGGACATCCAGACACATATAAATTAAATGTGCATATGTATGTACATAGAGATCAAATTTAGACGTCTGAGATTAAATTTAGACGTCAGTCATAAGAATTTAGACGTCTGTCACAAAAATTTAGATGTCTGAATTTAGTTCAAAATGTTTTTTACTCTCTGTTTCAATTTTAGATCTCTGAGCCGTCTGTCATAATAATTTAGACGTCTGAGATTAAATTTAGACGTCTGTCATAAGAATTTAGACGTCTGAACTGCTGATTTTGTCTAATTTGCCTATTTAGAAAAGAAATAAGTGGCTATGTCAATAGCTTGTATGGTATTCTGATTTCTATTTGATTTAAATTCCCTCTGATGGAAAAAAAAATATCCTTATGAAATTAAGGTAGAAATAGGAGGGTCATTTCACCTTGATTTTCAAATTAGGAGCTAAGCACATGATAAAAGGACATTAAAGCTTCATGTACATTTAAGTGGGGGATTAGTGGATGTTAATGATTACTTGGACACCACACTACCTCAAGGGCAATTTGGGCATTCCCCAAAAATATGAATTAGGGTTTACCACTTGTATAAATACCTCATATCTTCATGTAACCTTCTTCCTCCTCTCTTAGTCTCTCTTTAGTTTAGTTTAGGCTCAAAAATAAATCAAGTTCTCTTCTTTCTTTTCATGGCTACTTAGCCATTTCTTCATGTAACTTTCCTTTTTTATGCAATGTAATTATTGTTTCCTTTTAATTACATGTTCATTTCCTTTCATGCTTTTAGTGTAGATTTTCTTTTATGCAATTAGAATAGTTTTCTTTCATTTAGCTTTCATTTTGCTTTAATTTTGCTTTCTTTTTACTTTCATGTTGCAAGCTACATTTGTTAATCTAATGACAAATATGAGAGGCTAAACCCCTTCAATTTTGGGGTAATGAAGCTCTCTAATTATGTAGCTTCAACTATTTGTTAATTCATGCTCTCTTTTTGTGCTCAATGATGATGATTGAAGTGGTTTAATTGTTGTTTTTGTCGTGAATTTGATAGCCTATATTGTTGACACCAAATAGGCTATGCTTAAACAATCACTAACACAAATGCATCTTCACTCGACTTTGGTTTAATTTGATTGAATAGAATTTTTAAAATCATCAATTCCTTGCGGATCGACCCGTATTCGTCACGTTCTACAAGTGTACGCCGTGCGCTTGCAGTTTATTTTTAATTTGAAATTTATCGATGGTTTCTAATCCGATAGAAATTCCGCCGACGAACAGTTAGCTTTAAATTTATATAAAAGTTTATTTTTATCATTTGTGGAGGTTAATAAACCATTATGTCGACATTTTACAATAAGTGCAAGGTAATGGCTTTTGAATGTTTTGCAACCCATCCTTAGTAGTGATTAGAGATAACTAAGAATTCAACTTTAAACATATTGCTGGAATATATGAAGTCTGATGGTAGAAAACCATTATCTCAATCAAGGATACAATTTTGTTTAAAAAGTCATCCTCTGGAGAAAGGTAACAGAAAGTTAATAATGACCATGTAATATAAGTTCGGAGATCATTATTTGAACACTTGTGGTAGAAACCCAATTACCCAAATTAGGGCATAATAAATGAAATTCAAAAGGTTAGGTAGTTTGGAACCCAGATTAGGGTATTAGTGGACAATAACCAGAAACCCAAAATAATCTTCTTAGTAGAAGTCTTGGGTCCAAATTCAGGCACTAATGAGTGAAGTTAAGTAATAGCCTAAAATCCTAAATTCGGGTGAAGTTAAGTAATAATCTCAAAACCCAGATTCGGGCGTTAGTGGTAGATAATCAGAAATCCATGATGTGACGACCCAGATTTTTAACATCTATTAATTGGGGAATTAACTGATTTTAGTTATCGGAATATTAATTTTGATTGATCAAATAAATAAATTTTCTGATGATAAAATACCTGAATCTATATAGTGATCTAAAAATTATATATTTGGGGTTTGTAAAACAGCTGGGTGTGTATAGATTGATAAATATTCTAGAAATGTGTATATATATAAACTCCATCATTAAAATTAAGGTAAAATACCCATAAATATATATATATATATAGAGACAAATATATACAAATTTTATGATGTTGAATATATATATAAAAGTATATATATAAAAGTATATGAATATATATATATATATATATATATATATATGAAAATTGGTATAGTAGAAGAACATACATAAATAATGACAAATGCACATAAGTAAAATACATGAAGAATATGTATAAAATGTATAAGTGTATAAATGTATATATGGTAATTAAGAAGTATACAAGCTTATGATATTTAAATGTATGAACATGTATAAAAGTGATTTATAATGTGTATGAAACAAAAGTAAAACATATGAGATTAACCATGGTAAAATATACATGAATATTTATATGTATGTAAGGCAATAAAATAAAATATAATATGTACAAGATATGTATGTACATAGGAATGAATATGTGTAAACAAAAGGGGAGACAACATTTAAATCCCAGCACACAATACATATAAACAATGTCAGCAGCAAAACATAAAATCAAGTCAAAACAAAATCAAATCAAGTCATATATTTTCAAAAGAAAAAAAAGCAAACAACAAATATCAGCTTTGGCTTGCCCTGCAAGCCTTAACCCTGTCTTCATTTATCAGATTCGAACAAGCTAAGTATAACAACAGATAAACATTTCTTCCTTCTTCCAACTTAAAACAAACTGCCATTACAAACTAAAAAAAAAGAGCCTGTAAACATTTTCAAAACCAAAAAAAAATATCAAAGCTGGGATCATCTCAGCTAGCAAAATAATCTCATCTCAAATTTAAGCAGGGTCAACTCAACTAAGTATAGATCAGGAATCAAGAATCAAGTCCAGTTCCAAATTTTCAAAAATCTGCTCTGTTCAAACAAAATGGTGAGAAAACTTGAAAAAAATTCTGTTATATCTTGCTCTAGCAGTGTGATGATCTTTTTAAGTACAAATTGATGATGCTATGCATAAAATGATTTTAAGTATATATGTGTGTTAATATTTTTATACATGTCTGGATCATGAAAAACTGGTCTCTGTTCAAAACTGAAAACCAGTGAGTAAAACCAACCTGTTAAACTGGAATCTATTGAGATAACTCGATATTTATGATTAATACTTGAAGTTTAAATGATGATAAGTGCTTGCATGGATGAAAATATTATTGTATATATAATTATATGTGGAGATAGATGTGCATGTCTGGGAAGAGGGAAGGGATACTTCAGTTCGTAATTTTCAGGTTTTAGAAACATGATCTAAAATCTATAACATCCCACTAAAGCAAATTTTGACTTTAATCTCTGAATGAAAGTATTGGTATATGTATAACTTCATTTTTTTTTGAAAAAAAAGGTAGATTCAAGGGAAAATATTGGATAAACATTTTTAAAATGGAAATATACAGTGAGTAAACTCAAAACGTAAATTAGTTTTACATGTGAAATTTGGGTAATGTCTGTTGTATCTTGTGATGAATGTTTTGAAAGTATGTAGGCATGTTCGTTTAGATCTGAACATAGGTATATATGAATTTACACATGTGTGCATGTATCTGTATCATCTCTGTTCTAGAATATAGAGTTTAAATTTGGAAGAAAAAAAAATCTCTAATCTCCTCATCTAATTTCTGTTAAGCTGAAGCATCCAAAGTAAAGTTATTTGTTTAAACATAATTAAAGTTTTAAAATTTTAATTATATGAAATAATTTTGAAATTTTATCTGGAAAATGCAAAGAACAGTGGAAATTGAAGAACATGTAAAAATCAAGTGCACTGATTTGTAAATTCATATATATAATCTGAATCCTCTAAGCATATTAGGATTTTTGAAATCAAAATCTCGATTTTTAGTTGAGTATTGAGGGTGCAGTTTGAAGATGATCAGAATATGATTTTTGGGTTATTCCTGGTGACCAATGAACTCGGGATAGTCGGGGTTTCTGTCGAAGCTAGCTTGTCGATCTGGGATGTCGGAAAAAATACTCGAAGTAATTCTAGTTCACCGTGGCGTCAGGGAATAGTCGAACTAGGGTTTAAGCTTTAGTTTTGTTCGACGAAGATGACGCAACAATCTCGTCGACTGTGGTGCATCGAGTTCGATCGCACCGAGGGGGATGGGTTCGTGGTTGATCGGTGAAGGTGTGCACGAAGGTTCGTGATCTCTAGTGGTTGACAATGATAGGTCAAGGTGATTTAAGTTGGTTGAGTTATGTTCCAGTTTGATCGAATACCTCAACCTCGATTTTGGGTTCGTGATGAACTTTGGGTGGTTAAGATCGAAGGTGAGGATGATCAGTGACGTGCTAGAGGTAGCAACGGTGATCAGAATGGCATCGATTAACGGTGCATGTGCACGAGTTCTGGTGTCAGTTTTTGTTTCAGGGAGGAGGAAGCATCCTCGGGTGGGGACTTGAGGAAAGGCAGGATTTGCTCGGGTATTTTGGTGGAAGACTCGAGTAGGGTCTCGAGTAGATGCGTGAGTGTTAACTGTTATGGATTTTAATAGTTTTAAAATTTAAACTAGATACTGTTTTAAAAAAATATGGGAAGAGGAAGAAACTCGGGTTAGACCCAAGTGATCTTCGGGTTTGACTCGAAGCATGTGCTAAACAGTTTTAAAAGGTTTTTAAAAAAAAAAACAAAGTTTTGAAATTTAAAAACAAATTTAGTTTAACTTTTCTTTTATAAAATTACTTTATAAATAATAGTTGTTTCTGAGCATTTAAATTTAATAAGATTTAAATGATAATTAAGTAATTAATTAAGATAAGTGGTTTATCTTAAGTTAATTAAGGGCTTGGATAATTAAAGATTAATTAATTATTTAATAATTAAAGGTTAATTAAATTATGATTAAGGGATAATTAATTAATGTAATTAATAAAGGATAATTACATAATGTAATTAGAGAATGATTAATCAAGGATGATTAATCAAGATGAATAATTAAGGGATGATTAATTAATTAATTAATGTTAAATAAGCAAGATTTTTAAGTAATAAAGTAATTAATTTAATTCATTGGTAATTAATTAAATTAATTAGAAAAGTATGACTAAATTATCTTGCTTATGAATGATTGAATGATATTTGAATGCCTTGGGTTATTTGTTATTCCTGATTTGTGATCGTGATGCTTTGTGAAATGAAATGTTTCTGTAATATGATATGTTGGGTTGAACAGAGATAATGTGGTTATCTATGATGAATTGCTATGTAAAAGTGACATCCTGTATTTAAAATTTAACCACTTGAATAACTTGGGTTAAGATGACATTGGATTCGAAGAGACAGGAGTCGGGTATTAGTTAATACCCGAAGCCACTTCGATTCTTTGTAAATTGATACGAGTTACCCCGGGTTTTATTTAAGTTGTATGTTGTTGTATTCCATGTTAGATGGGTTTACTCACGCTAGTTTCTAGCCTGACCGGGTTGTTACTTTGATGTAATGCTCGGGTCTAACCGAGTATTACAGATTTTCAAGTAAGGACGTTTTGGAGCTCAGGAGACGAGCTGGATGGCAGGAACGTATGGAGTGTATTCCGCTGTGATATATTGTCTGGGACATGTTGATTGTATCTGTCCAGTGTTTGTGTATATGTTGTAACTCTGATGTATTAAAGTGTAATTTGACAAGTACATATTTCTTTTGTATAACTGTTATTATTTGATATTATATTTTGATCCGCTGCGAATGTGAGATTCTATGTTTTGTTTCCTGTTCTTCTTCTATCTCTTTCTTCTTTTCCTAACTATCTGGAATTTTCGGGTTCGAAAATTTCGGGTTGTTACATTTGGTATCAGAGCAAAGGTTAAGCGAGAACCTTGGCTCTGGTGGGTGTACTCATAAGGATAGGGTCAATAGTACCCTGGAATGAGTTGAGTGTGTGTGTGTATATATATATATATATAAGAGCGTACTTGTTATTTTTATATATAAAGATTTTAAATTATTTTATATAAGAATATACTTTGATATATAAAAAGCAATATTCCTTAACCAATAAATGTTAAGGTAATTAGTTGTTAAATTATTGGAATTAAATTAAGAGGTAATAGAAATACAACCAAATTGAAATTAAATAAAGGTTAGTTTGAAATGGATTCAAACTAAAATTAAATCTTGTAATTGGGGAAAAGTTTCAAGATAATAATGAATTGGTTTCGAGATATGATAATTTTGGTTGTTATCATAAATGATTGTTGTGTTTAATAATAAGATGTGAATTAATGAGTAAGCATGTAACAACCCTGTATTTTACAATTATTTTTAAATTTATTTTTCCAGATTTTAAAGCTTTATTTATGAAAAGAATAAATTTTGTTATTGTAAATATAAAAACTTTGATTTTGTATGTGGATTTGAATTCCAAATATGACTAAATTTAATATTTCCAGAAAATGTGAATTTTGGTCAAATAGTCAAACTTTGACTTTTAAACTTAAAAATTTAAAAGTTTGAAATTATAAATTTTATCTTTTATATAAAAATAGATGTAATAACTTGAACACTACTTTTCGTTTCGTTGAAAACGGAGTTAAAATGTAAAAGTTATGTACATTTCAATTTTTAGTATAATTTGTTTATTCACTACGCCATAGATTGCATACTGCAACACCAAAGAAGTGATACAGGATGTGCCAAAAAATGTTGCTGAAGGCTAAAAAAGGGCAAAGGCAACACTTTCTCGGTGTTGCATTTTGCCGCGTTGCCGCAGACCTCAAAGGCAACATTTTGACTATCTAAGGCAACATAAGAAATATTGTTGCAATAGAATCCTATTTGGGTCTATAGCAACATCCATAGGTGCATGTAGCAACATTCAAAAATGTTGCTATAGATATTAATTTTCTGAATTTGTGGGGCCCACAATGTAGAGCATATTTGATTTTTTAATAGAAATAAATATTTATTTAATAAAATGCTATTGCATAGAATTTGATATTCAAACAGTAATTTATTTAAATAAATATTTTATTTCAACATTTAAAATAGTACAAATTCCCGACTCCACTATTTTACAATTCAATGATAAATAACACTGATATTCACATATACAGATATTCCTCACTACATCACTCAGTTCACTCATTACATATGCAGTTTCAATTTATACAGACACCGACACTGACAAATATATGATGAGCTGAGTGCCAAGCCGAAGGCGAGCCGAGAAGCGGGTCCGGGCGCAGCGCCGGCGGGGGTCCGGGGCACCGCAGTCCCGGCGGGGATCGAACAAGTGGGCACCGCCCGATTCATCCGATTTCGGAAGATCGAGCCTTCTTTTAAACCTGTCTTCAACTCCATTTCAGATTGAATCCAACATTTGAGCAATCTGCAAAAATACACACTGACGCAGTAAAATTGAAAAGGAAATATTTTTGCAGTATAAAATAAAATGTAATTTTGAAAATATTATTTGCCTCAGTTATTTGGGTGACAATTTGGTCCAAGCAGTTGACAATGCACAAGAACAAAAATGAAACAGAAGCATGCTACAAAAATAAACAGCATGCTCAATGAATTGGTCAGAGCAAACTATACCAGACTTGTATGCCAGACATAAAACAACAGTGGACAGAGCTCAACAAAAAACTCAAACTCACAATTAAACCAAAACTCCAACCATATTCAAAAATACAGACCAACAGAAGTGTCAAGTGAATGAGCTGCAGCAATTTCAAAAATGGCCGAAGTCAGATAATATAAGAAATATGAACTCGAGCAAGTCCAGCTACCATATGAAAGCAACCATACATATATACATGTGTGAAACATCATGTATATATATAGGCAGTGCAAACAGGCTCAAAGGACCAGTGCATAGATATACAATGACCAATGCAAAGTGGTGAATACAAAAACATGCATCAATGAAACAAGCAGCCTTAACAAGTGAATGGCCAAGACCAAAACAAAGCAAGACTGGCACAAGGGAAAGAAACTTATATGACTCGAAGGCAACTAAATACAAGAGAAGGCCTCAACATCAAATAAAAAACAAACCCAGTGCAACATATATACATGTTCAAGTGCAACAACAAACACATATATACATACATGAATGCATATATATACATGATAATGGAAAACATAAGTGATACAACAGTTTCAGTGAACAAGTGAAGCACAAAGAGAAAGGTACACAAGTGTGTGTGTGGCACCAATGGAAACAGTATGGTGAAGCAACTTGACTACAAAAACTGAAGTGAAATATATTACAAGTTCAAGCTACAGGATGTCAACCAGAAGATATATTACAAGTTCAAGCTACAGGATGAACAGACATAGCCAAAGTCAACCACGAACAGTAGCAAGTTCAACCAATTCAAATCAAGTTGCCGAAGTCTAGTTAAATGTCAAAGGCAAAGTCACGATGAACAATCAATTAAATGACCGATGTCAACAGATATATACGAACGTAAATCTAGGGGTTCGAACCTTATATAAACACATTAACATCATCGGCAGATAGTATCGAGTTCAAGCAAGCAATACAGTAAAGTAAAAGCAACAAATTACATACCCGAATACACAGTTGAACTCAAGCAAAATCGAAGGAGCTGTATTCGAAGCAAGGAGACGATCGATTGCCAAAGCAAATCAGAAGAACAGCAATTGTAATCGATCGACAATCAATCTGGTCCTTCGATATTAGACGAAGCCCTAATCGCACAAGGCCGAAGCCCTAGCTAATCTCACAGGAGCGAAGACAAGGCCGAAGCCCTAGCTAATCTCATAGGAGCGAACACGAGGGCAAAGCCCTAATTTCAGAGCAAAAGAGGAACAAGATAGGAGCAGCCATTATCACATACGAGAAAAGGGGATCTACTCTAAACTAGTTCAGGTGGTAAAACGAAATTTTGGGGGAAATTGCAGTGGTGATCCATTTTAACAACCAGATTAAATGTAGACCGTTGGATCGTATTCACGCGGATTGCTAATTTTATTAATTTTTTAATTTGAATACATCTATAGCTACTGCAACATCTTGTTGATACCTATGCTAACACCTTGAAGCGAGTGTTGTAATAGATAAAAATCAGCATACCTATCGTTACATTATAGCTAGCAACACCTTGTAATTTCGTTGCAGTAGGCCATCTATGGTGTAGTGATTTGTGCAATTTTGCCTATTTTGAATTTTTTAAATCATATTTTCTTTCTTATATTTTGTTTTAATATGTGTTAATATGTTTTTATGTACATTTTTTTCTTTTTATATTTTTAAAATGATAATAGAATTTTTCCAAAATTTACTGTATTTATTTTTTATTTTTAAAGGCTGTTTTCCTACTTTCTGCTATTTTCTTCATTAAAAATTATATGTAAATTAAATTTTTAATATTTATTTTGTGAATATATTTTTATTTTATGTTATTATTTATGTTCAAAAATATATTTTAAGCTCATATGAATTTTCTAAAAATTTATTCTATTCAATTCCAAATTTTCTAGACTAGTTTACTATTTTAGCTATTTTCTTAATTTAACTTTATATAATTGATAAATATTTATATAAGTTATTATATTTTGATAAAATTTCGAAATTTTATCTGGGATTATTTTTTTTTCCATAAATATAAAGTTATAAATAGGAATTAAAGATATATGAAGAGTTTGATACCTTTTGTGTGCATAGTCCTTTTGAATTCTACCGTTTCTTTTTCAATCAATACATCTTTTATTTTTTTGCCGTTCTATCCCTCATTTTCCAGCCAACTTCCTCATGTTATTCACGAGTTTTCAAAGCTTCTTAACCCTAAAAAAAATCATGGCCTCCATCTTGCGAAATTTTAGGTAAATTCATCTTCTTTTCTTCTTGTTTTTATGGTTTTCTATTGAATTTTTGTATATTGTTCTCAACTTCATGGCTCCACTCCTCCTCAGCCAGATCTAGGCCGACCTCCACCACCTTGATTTCTGATCAGCCAACCCCCTAGCACCCCACCATGGCCAGGCCAAGCCATCTTGGCTAGAGAACCCCACCAAAAATCCAATATTACATCACATATATGCAAGCCTAGACCGAGAATTGTCACCATCACCTTCCACCACCCATAGCCGCCACCAACACCACCTCCACCACCTCCAGCACCACCTGGACCCTCTGCCACGTCATCACCTTGGACCCCACACCTCTAGCTATGCCCCATGTTGAAATAGATCCACCAAAAACCTAAACAAACTCCACCAAAATTGCAATATACACTTGAAAACTTGCATTTCCAAGCACCTATGCCTTCACCACTTCACCAAACCACTTTGGCCGCCACATACGTCATCACCACCAGCCATTTTCTGACCTAACACCTCTGCCACATCTGTACCTGACCCCACCAGGCCTGTCCATGCTCTTGCTTGCCTTGGTCGTGGCTTGTTGTTGCATAAAAACATTGGTGTGTTACCTTAGCTTGTGTAGTTCATGTACACAAACCTTTGCTCTATCTTTTCCCATGCTATGGCCGATCATATTGACCCAAACTAGTTCTAAATTCACACCATGGCCATGTATTCCAACCTAGGGCTGAAGCATTAAAGGTTGAAAGCAAGTGCAAGCATTTCTATTTGCTTTATGCAGTCATTTCTAACATTGTTTTATTTAAATTTTGGGTTGAAAACTTATATTGTTTGTATTGTTTTGTCTTATGTATCCAAGGTGTTAACCTTGTCTCTCCCACACTCATCATCATCATGGCTAAGAAAATGAACCCTTGTTCGATCTTTTGAATGGTTAAAGCACGGTCAAGTAATCTATTCCGTTGTTGCTTCTTATCTTCATTGTTTCAACATTGTTTTTCGTTGAATATTTATGTGTATATTGTCTTGTTTTGGTTATTGTTTACAAGATAAATATCAAGGCTCTCCATTCATTCAAATCAAAAGTCATGCTATATCGTGCTTGTTGTGCTTTCTGGAATCTATTCTGTGTGTTTGATCGCTAATCTCCAGCTTTAACAGGTGAGTTATTCTCACTAGACAATATGTACCTATATAACTAGTAAATTGACACCCTGCGAATATGTAGAAATATATTATCATGTTATACTTGACTATGTTATGATCATATGATGTTTATACACATGTTATATCATATGTTACTGTTATTTAATGTTATTCTGTTATTTATATCAGTTATCACTATTGCAAGTTCCCTGTAGACTAGAATCACTATGGGTTGAAATGATACATACCCGAACGGACTTTAGAATAGAGAAAAATCGTTATGGGCTGAAATGATAGACCTGAATGGTTTTTATTTAATTTATTTTAACTTGGGATTGCGGGTTTGAAATGATAGAACCCGGATTTTTCTTTTTAAACTGCGGATTGAAATGATACATATCCGTATCACTTGACCTAGGCTAGAAAACTATATACAGGCCCGTGGTTATTTTATAAAGTGTTTTGAATATTTTTAAGTGTTTTAAAAATATAAATTTATGAAATTTGATTTAAACAGATTTTGAAATATTTTGAATTAAAGAAATTATGATTTTTCTATGTGTTAAAAATGTAATTAATGAATGGTTTAACTAGATTTTTGAAATATAACTTAAGTTGGAAATTTGGAATTTTGGTTAAAAATGATTTTTAAGTTATATAAATAAAATGGATATTAAATTTTATTTGGAAATGGTAAATATGATAATTTGATTAAATTTGAATTTAAGTAATTTATTAAAGTATTATTGATTTTACTATGAATTTAAGTGGTTAAATAAATGAATGTTTAAAAGTGATCTTTTAAAATATAACTTGACTAGGAAATGTGAAATTTGGTTTTAATTAAAGGTTTAAGTTAATTAAATAAAATTGGAAATTTAGTTAAATTGTGAAATGGTAATTTAAATTTGAAGTGTTAAGTTTATTTGTTGAAATGTGAAGAATTGGACACTTTTACACTAAAATTTATTAAGTAAATTGTTGGAAATTGGATTTGATTATAAGAAATTTATTGTGAAAAGATATATGTTAAATGATATGTAAATGATCATTTTAAATGTTAAAATATGATTTTTAAAATGTTTATGTGTTTTAAATTAAAGTTATTTAATTGCTGGAAATACACTAACACCCGAAATTAACTTTTAATAGCATTCAGAAATGCTATAGATTCTGTTTTGAACTAAAATTGTGTAAAAAGAGCTATTACATCCTTTCTGGAATGCTGTAGTTGCTGTAGTTGAACTTATAGGCTAATATTGAACTCAGGCCTATTATAGCATTCTCTGGAAATGCATAATGGTCTGCAGTCTATGTTGAAATCAAATTTAACCCTTGTTTTGAAATCTGAACTACCGCAGCACTTCTGAAATGCTGTCTTTTCTGTTTTGAACTATAATTCAACTAAAACTGAGTTTTAACCGCAGTTTTAAGTGTTGTCTTTGCTGAATTAAAAATGTTTTCAAATATAACTTATAGCGGCTATTTTTAAATGCTGTGAAATGCATAAATTTTAATAATTAGGGTTTTTGACTTAGTAAACGAACTCAGAATGGTTTGAAACTTTGGAAATTGAATACTTGATTTGAAAATATAATAATTACACTTTTAAAAGGTTTAAATGAATTATTTGATTGGAATATAAACTATTTAAAAGGTGACTTGAAACGATAATAAATGAAGTATACCTTTAAATTTAAAAGGTATTTAAAGTAGAATATTTAGATTTGAACTCAAATGATATTTGGAATATTAAAATGATTTGAAATGAAGTTTTGAAATGATATGATATTTTAAAAATATGGAAATGGTTTGGAATTGATTTAATCTTTATTTTGATAAAGATTTGGATTGGAAGTGATATTCTATTTTGAAGTATAAACTGTTTTAAACTTATAACCACGGGTTATAATAACGATTGGTTGTTAAAGAGACCGGGATCAGATATGGACATACTCTCTGTCAATACCGAAAACTACTTTGACAACTGTGTACGCGGTGGAGTTTCCAGAATGAAGTAGGATGGTGGCGACGTTCTTAAGGTATGTTACGTGGACCCAACTCCCGTGAGTTGGCATAAGGTGGCTAAAACAGGAGCGATCTCGGACCAGTGAGGTAGCACCTCTTCTCGGACACATTTCTTCGATATTATACTCTTACTTGTGATTGATTAGATGGCCATCCTCCGATTTGGGAGTGTTGTTCGAGGTGGACGGTAGTGGCTGCTATGCACTCCATCAGTCCGTGTGCGTAATTGGTATATCTACCCTGGCATTGTCTAGTTGTGCCGTGTCACCTACCATATCGAGCTTTACTATGATTTGTGATTTCTCCCGTAGCCTGTGGAGTATCGAGGGTAGCCCCCATTTTGGGAGTATTATGGTAATACTGGATAGACTACTGGGACTATTACGTGTTAAGGTGGAAAATGTAAAGCCTTAATGCTATTTAAAAGTATGTTTATTTTATATTAGACATTATTATATAGCGTATATTACTACATAGTAGATAGTTTAACGGATCCTTAGATGATGGGCGGTCCCAAGCATCTTCTAAGTTACTTTTACCCTTATTACAGTTCGCTTGAGTTGGTTCACATTATATAAGTATATATTGTCCTGACTCGAGTGTTTTGTGTTTTGCTTTATGCTTGGGTCAGCCTGAGTTATTCACAGATTTGGATTTCCACTCGCTTGGAGATTTGAATCGCTGGAGATTATCTGCTTGTCTTCTCCTATCTATTTCAGTTCCGTTGTTCTTCTCAGCTTGTACTTGGTTATTTTATTGAGACTTTTGTTGTACTCTATTTCTTCTATTGTATCTTATGTGACTCTGACATATTTAGATAGTAGCTTCATAAACTACTATTTCTTTTACTTCCACTGCATTATTTTACTCTGTGTCTGTGATCTGTGATTATAATTATTTACTGTATATTATGAGATTTGCCAAATTTTATTTACAACGCGGTATTTTGAGCAATTCAACTCTGGCATGAGTGTCTGCCTATACACTTATAATGGATGCGAATGGTTGAAAATATCGAGTCGTTACAGTTGGTATCAGATCTTTGGCTTTGAGGCAAAACTTAGAATGTATGGTAAATTTATTTACAGAATCACTTTCGTTCGAGTTTGAATCTCTTCCTTTTGATTCGATTTCCTTTGAATTTTGGAACGTTTCCTGCGGTTCCAAAATTCATTCGTGTCCCTCACTATTCATCATCTTTTGATTCTAGAGTATCCCATGACTCCACTTCGAATGATCTTTATAGTGAATTGGCGGTCTCGCCAATATTCTAATTTTCTTATAAAGGGGTGAAACTCCTTTACAATAGCATCAATTCACCAAAGATTTTATATCCTTGGTTTAGATGCTAATATCTTTTATTATTCCAAACTCTATCTCTTGAGATCGAACGTAGATTTATCCCAGAAAAATCCACATCGATCTTATTCTTTAAGTCACGGTTGACCCGTTTAAGGTTGTCCGCGATTTACCTAAGCTTACCCATCTCTCTACTCTATTTAACCATCTTGTCTTTTGTTTCTAAACTATCTCCAAACATTTTGAATTGTACTTGTAAATCTATGTTTTGTTTTGTATATGGTGTTGTTTGAGTTGTTGATGTTGATTTGGATTTCCGATCGATTCGTCTGATCAACGCTATCGATAGGATTTCTAAAACACTTTGACAGAACAAACTGACACAATATTATTTTAAATTTGGTTAATAAAATAAATTTTGATATAAGTAAATATTATGGAACTTAATAAATTGATTTAATTTGAGAATTTAATTTCTGATGGTTTCAAACCTTGTGTTTAAAGTTGTAAAAGGATATATTATTTAAAGTATTTCTAAGTAGAAATATGTTCTAAAGGATTTTAAAGTTTAAAAATTTAGTGCTCTTCTCTTTGTCGCTGGAAAATAATTTCGGTGATGACTACAACATCATCGACATTCATTTTCGAGTTTTGAACTGAAGAGACCGTTCTGTAGTCTTACTACAGCTTTGTTTTGAAAGATTTAATTTATTTGAATTTCTAAATATGATTTGATTTATAATACATATAGAAATATAATTTAAATTGATTTGACATATTATGTACATATATTTATTTATCTCTAACTGGTTTGAAGGAAACCGGAAAATTAATTCTTAAATTTCATCTTAAAAAATAATTTCAGTTATAAAAAGAAAAATTTAAATTTTTGAATAAATGATTCAAACTTGAGATAATTGAATTGGAAAGTTTTATTTGTATAATACAATTGCATTCAAATATAACTTACCTTAAATTTTTTTAGAAGTTAACAATGTAATTGGATAATATACAATATAAAAAGGATTTTATAAATAAAATTTGAGTGGTTATAATAAATTTTATACACTTAAATTTTAGTTATAAAAGATTTACAGAGGTAAATAGTGAAAAAGGAATTTAAAGAGATATTATTTAAATAACTTAATAATCAAATTTGATTTAATATGGAACCTTAAGTCTAACCTAGGAATTTAATAAAGGTTATTTCCTGAAATGAATATGTTGTATAATAAATAATGTATCTTTGAATAGATAAAATAAAATACATTTGAATTGGACATTTTGCAATAAAGTTTATTTAACTTGAATTCATGGTTTAATTGATGTCTAAATGAATAAATGTGTAAAGAAATTTGATTGTTATATTTGCTATATAAATATTTTTTTTATGAAATAGATATGTCTTAAAAAATGAATGATTATGATTTAAATAGTTAAAATGTATTTTAACATCACTAAAAATTGATAATTGAGAATTTGGTTTTCAAATGGAATTTTAAGTTTAACTTATTAAAGGAATATCTAGTTGTGAAATGGGTATTTTAAATAAAGTGTTAGGTTATGTGTTAAATTAAGAGCTAACTAAAATAGTGAACTTTTAACTTAATAAATGAAGTCTAGTTTGATTTGAATATTCCATTCATAAAGGTTTGTTTTAATAAGTATAAGTTAAAAGATATCCAAATGAATATTTCTGGAATAAAACCGATTTGAAATACTAATATATCTACTGTAGCATTTTATAAGTGCAGTCGTTTGAAAATACAATGTTTTGGAAATTTTATAATTGAGTGAACTTAGAAATGCTACAACTTTAAAATGAATATTTTTTGACCTTGAATTAAAATGGTTTAAATGAAGATTATTTTTAAAGGGTGTTATGATTTTCTAAGTATTATGTTCTTTTTTAAGAATAACATTTCCAAAGTGTTATGATTTTTAGTAGTATGATTTCCAAATGATAAACATCCCAAAATTGTTATGATTTCAAAGCGTTATTATTTCAAATTTATTATCTTATTTTGTTTTTTCAAACTATCTTTTGGTTGTCCTTATTTTCCCTCATCTTGCTACAGGCTGGTATAAGCATCTTTCTATAATCTTTCTATTTAGAAATCTTTCTGTAATCTTTGATAATCTTTGTTACTCATCTGGATCTGAACACTGTTTTTCCATTCATAGACCGTCGGTCAAGTGAAAGGGGTGATTCAGACTCTAGAGGATCTTTTTCGTGTTTGTGTTCTTGATTTGATCACCTCCATTTTGTTAAACTTGCCTATAACAATAGTTATCAGGTGTAATTCCAATATTCTTATCATCTTGTCTTAATTCTATTCATTCTATCTTTTTAGGTGCTTTCCCGTACCTCGTTCCTTTTCGGGGACGAAAAGTTTTGAGTGGGAGAGAGTGTAACAACCCTGTATTTTACAATTATTTTTAAATTGATTTTTCCAGATTTAAAAGCTTTATTTATGAAAAGAATAAATTTTTTTATTGTAAATATAAAAACTTTGATTTTGTATGTGGATTTGAATTCCAAATATGACTAAATTTAATATTTCCAGAAAATGTGAATTTTGGTCAAATAGTCAAACTTTGACTTTTAAACTTAAAAATTTAAAATTTTGAAATTATAAATTTTATCTTTTATTATAAAAATAGATGTAATAACTTGAACACTACTTTTCGTTTCGTTGAAAACGGAGTTAAAATGTAAAAGTTATGTACATTTCAATTTTTAGTATAATTTGTTTATTTGTGCAATTTTGCCTATTTTGAATTTTTTAAATCATATTTTATTTCTTATATTTTGTTTTAATATTTGTTAATATGTTTTTTATGTACATTTTTGTCTTTTTATATTTTTAAAATGATAATATAATTTTTCCAAAATTTACTGTATTTATTTTTCATTTTTAAATGCTGTTTTCCTATTTTCTGCTATTTTCTTCATTAAAAATTATATGTAAATTAAATTTTTAATATTTATTTTGTGAATATATTTTTATTTTATGTTATTATTTATGTTCAAAAATATATTTCAAGCTGATATGAATTTTCTAAAAATTTATTCTATTCAATTCCAAATTTTCTAGACTAGTTTACTATTTTAGCTATTTTCTTAATTTAACTTTATATAATTGATAAATATTTATATAAATTATTATATTTTGATAAAATTTCGAAATTTTATCTGGGATTATTATTTTTTCCAGAAATATAAAGTTATAAAAAGGAATTAAAGATATATGAAGAGTTTGATACCTTTTGTGTGCTTAGTCCTTTTGAATTCTACCGTTTCTTTTTCAATCAATACATCTTTTATTTTTTTGCCGTTCTATCCCTCATTTTTCCAGCAAACTTCCTCATGTTATTCACGAGTTTTCAAATCTTCTTAACCCTAAAAAAAATCATGGCCTCAATCTTGCGAAATTTTAGGTAAATTCATCTTCTTTTCTTCTTGTTTTTATGGTTTTCTATTGAATTTTTGTATATTGTTCTCAACTTCATGGCTCCACTCCTCCTCAACCAGATCTAGGCCGACCTCCACCACCTTGATTTCTGATCAACCAACCCCCTAGCACCCCACCATGGCCAGGCCGAGCCATCTTGGCTAGAGAACACCACCAAAAATCCAATATTACATCACATATATGCAAGCCTAGACCTAGAATTGTCACCATCACCTTCCACCACCCATAGCCGCCACCAACACCACCTCCACCACCTTCAGCACCACCTGGACCCTCTGCTACGTCATCACCTTGGACCCTACACCTCTAGCCGTGCCCCATGTTGAAATAGATCCACCAAAAACCTAAACAAACTCCACCAAAATTGCAATATACACTTGAAAACTTGCATTTCCAAGCACCCATGCCTTCACCACTTCACCAAACCACTTTGGCCGCCACATACATCATCACCACCAGCCAGTTTCTGACCTAACACCTCTGCCACATCTGTACCTGACCCCACCAGGCCTGTCCATGCTCTTGCTTGCCTTGGTCGTGGCTTGTTGTTGCATAAAAACATTGGTGTGTTGCCTTAGCTTGTGTAGTTCATGTACACAAACCTTTGCTCTATCTTTTCCCATGCTATGGCCGATCTTATTGACCCAAACCAGATCTAAATTCACACCATGGCCATGTATTCCAACCTAGGGCTGAAGCATTAAAGGTTGAAAGCAAGTGCAAGCATTTCTATTTGCTTTATGCAGTCATTTCAAACATTGTTTTATTTAAATTTTGGGTTGAAAACTTATATTGTTTGTATTGTTTTGTCTTATGTATCCGAGGAGTTAACCTTGTCTCTCCCACACTCATCATCATCATGGCTAAGAAAATGAACCCCTTGTTCGATCTTTTGAATGGTTAAAGCACGGTCAAGTAATCTATTCCGTTGTTGCTTCTTATCTTCATTGTTTCTACATTGTTTTGCGTTGAATATTTATGTGTATATTGTCTTGTTTTGGTTATTGTTTACAAGATAAATATCAAGGCTCTCCATTCATTCAAATCAAAAGTCATGCTATATCATGCTTGTTGTGCTTTCTGGAATCTATTCTGTGTGTTTGATCGCTAATCTCCAGCTTTAACAGGTGAGTTATTCTCACTAGACAATATGTACCTATATAACTAGTAAATTGACACCCTGCGAATCTGTAGAAATATATTATCATGTTATACTTGAATATGTTATGATCATATGATGTTTATACACCTGTTATATCATATGTTACTGTTATTTAATGTTATTCTGTTATTTATATCTGTTATCACCATTGCAAGTTCCCTGTAGACTAGAATCACTATAGGTTGAAATGATACATACCCGAACGGACTTTAGAATAGGGAAAAATCATTATGGGCTGAAATGATAGGCCTGAATGGTTTTTATTTAATTTATTTTAACTTGGGATTGCGGGTTTGAAATGATAGAACCTGGATTTTTCTTTTTAAACTGTGGATTGAAATGATACATATCTGTATCACTTGACCTAGGCTAGAAAACTATATACAGGCCCGTGGTTATTTTATAAAGTGTTTTGAATATTTATAAGTGTTTTGAATTAAAGAAATTATGATTTTTCTATGTGTTAAAAATGTAATTAATGAATGGTTTAACTAGATTTTTGAAATATAACTTAAGTTGGAAATTTGGAATTTTGGTTAAAAATGATATTTAAGTTATATAAATAAAATGGATATTAAATTTTATTTGGAAATGGTAAATATGATAATTTGATTAAATTTGAATTTAAGTGATTTATTAAAGTATTATTGATTTTTCTATGAATTTAAGTGGTTAAATAAATGAATGTTTAAAAGTGATCTTTTAAAATATAACTTGACTAGGAAATGTGAAATTTGGTTTTAATTAAAGGTTTAAGTTAATTAAATAAAATTGGAAATTTAGTTAAATTATGAAATGGTAATTTAAATTTGAAGTGTTAAGTTTATTTGTTGAAATGTGAAGAATTGGACACTTTTACACTAAAATTTATTAAGTAAATTGTTGGAAATTGGATTTGATTATAAGAAATTTATTGTGAAAAGATATATGTTAAATGATATGTAAAAGAACATTTTAAATGTTAAAATATGATTTTTAAAATGTTTATGTGTTTTAAATTAAAGTTATTTAATTGCTGGAAATACACTAACACCCGAAATTAACTTTTAATAGCATTCAGAAATGCTATAGATTCTGTTTTGAACTAAAATTGTGTAAAAAGAGCTATTACAGCATTTCTGGAATGCTGTAGTTGCTGTAGTTGACCTTATAGGCTAATATTGAACTCAGGCCTATTATAGCATTCTCTGGAAATGCTATAATGGTCTGCAGTCTCTGGTGAAATCAAATTTAACCCTTGTTTTGAAATCTGAACTACTGCAGCACTTCTGAAATGCTGTCTTTTCTGTTTTGAACTATAATTCAACTAAAACTGAGTTTTAACCGCAGTTTTAAGTGCTGTCTTTGCTGAATTAAAAATGTTTTCAGATATAACTTATAGCAGCTATTTTTAAATGCTATGAAATGCAGAAATTTTAATAATTAGGGTTTTTGACTTAGTAAACGAACTCAGAATGGTTTGAAACTTTGGAAATTGAATACTTGATTTGAAAATATAATAATTACACTTTTAAAAGGTTTAAATGAATTATTTGATTGGAATATAAACTATTTAAAAGGTGACTTGAAACGATAATAAATGAAGTATACCTTTAAATTTAAAAGGTATTTAAAGTAGAATATTTAGATTTGAACTCAAATGATATTTGGAATATTAAAATGATTTGAAATGAAGTTTTGAAATGATATGATATTTTAAAAATATGGAAATGGTTTGGAATTGATTTAATCTTTATTTTGATAAAGATTTGGATTGGAAATGATATTCTATTTTGAAGTATAAACTGTTTTAAACTTATAACCACGGGTTATAATAACGATTGGTTGTTAAAGAGACCGGGATCAGATATGGACATACTCTCTGTCGATACCAAAAACCACTTTGACAACTGTGTACGCGGTGGAGTTTCCAGAATGAAGTAGGATAGTGGCGACGTTCTTAAGGTATGTTACGTGGACCCAACTCCCGTGAGTTGGCATAAGGTGGCTAAAACAGGAGCGATCTCGGACCAGTGAGGTAGCACCTCTTCTCGGACACATTTCTTCGATATTATACTCTTACTTGTGATTGATTAGATGGCCATCCTCCGATTTGGGAGTGTTGTTCGAGGTGCACGGTAGTGGCTGCTATGCGCTCCATCAGTCCATGTGCGTAATTGGTATATCTACCCTGGCATTGCCTAGTTGTGTCGTGTCACATACCATATCGAGCTTTACTACGATTTGTGATTTCTCCCGTAGCCTGTGGAGTATCGAGGGTAGCCCCCATTTTGGGAGTATGCTAATACTGGATAGACTACTGGGACTATTACGTGTTAAGGTGGAAAATGTAAAGCCTTAATGCTATTTAAAAGTATGTTTATTTTATATTAGACATTATTATATACCGTATATTACTACATAGTAGATAGTTTAACGGATCCTTAGAGGATAGGCGGTCCCAAGCATCTTCTAAGTTACTTCTACCCTTATTACAGTTCGCTTGAGGTGGTTTACATTATATAAGTATATATTGTCCTGACTCGAGTGTTTTGTGTTTTGCTTTACGCTCGGGTTAGCCTGAGTTATTCACAGATTTGGATTTCCACTCGCTTGGAGATTTGAATCGCTGGAGATTATCTGCTTGTCTTGTCCTATCTATTTCCGTTCCGTTGTTCTACTCAGCTTGTACTTGGTTATTTTATTGACACTTTTGTTGTACTCTATTTCTTCTGTTGTATCTTATGTAACTCTGACATATTTAGATAGTAGCTTCATGAACTACTATTTCTTTTACTTCCGCTGCATTATTTTACTCTGTGTCTGTGATATGTGATTATATTTATTTACTGTATATTCTGAGATTTGCCAAATTTTATTTACAACGCGGTATTTTGAGCAATTCAACTCCGGCATGAGTGTCTGCCTATACACTTATAATGGATGCGAATGGTTGAAAATATCGGGTCGTTACAAAGCAAAATGAAATGTTTTAGATAAGTATGACTTATAAATTGGAACTGAAGATGGTCTAGATTGTGAAGTTTTAAATCCAAGCCAGAAAATTTGGAAATTGTTTCAATGTGATAAAGAAATAATAAATAATATTATTTGAATGAAAAAGCTTGATTCAACAGTAGTTGTTTGAAAATTTAAAGGAATTTGTTTTGAATTAAAAACCAAAGGTGGTTTAAAATTTAAGGATAACTTAGAGTATAAAGGAAATATGTATATATGAGGGACATACAAAGTATCAAAGATGATTTGAATTAAACTCTAAGTGTTGAGTTTAAATTTTGCTTGGAATGTGATGTGAAAACCCAAGTGATAAGTTTTTGAACTTAAAAGATTATTAATTTGAAGTTTAAAGTTTGAAATGGGAATTCAAATTGGGTAAGGTTGTCAAGATTAAGTAAATTGAATTTAACTTTAGGAAAGTTAAATAATTTAACAAGCAACCTAAAATGGAAATTTCGAGATGAAATTGGGATTTAACTTGGGAAGTTAAATGGTTGATTTGAATTGGAAGTTTGTGTGATCTCAAAATGGGTTTGAGGTCTGGAAATTGGAAATAAATGGATGTTTTAAAATAATTTGGATAATATTATCATATTATTATTAATAATCTTTAAATTGTGAATTGGATTTGTGTAAATGAATGAAGAAGTGAAGGGTGGTAATATATCCATTATTGAGAAAAAGGGGTATTAAACGTTAATTTGAAATAAAGGATATGTAATTACTTTGAATTGAAAATTTGAGTGTTAAGAATTGAATTTAAATTGATTAAGAACTGATTTCAAAAACTGGAAGATAAAATTGGGTAATAAATTTAATCTTTAAGATAAAATTTGTTTTGAACTCTTATTTGAACTTTGAAATAAGTTAAGTAAAGATAATTTAAAATGGAATTTTGAGAATTGGACTCAGAATTAAATTATTTAAAGGTTTGGATTATTGATTTAAGAATAAAGGTTGATTTGATTAAGGGGATAAATCAACATTTGAAAATTTGACTTGAATTTATATAATTCGAAATGGTTTAAAGTTGAGATTCAGATTTCATTAGTTCAAATTGAATTTAGTTTGAATTAACTAGAATTGAAGATAGATAAGTATAAAATTCAAATGGGAAATTTGAATTGGATTAATTTGAAATAAAAATTAAAGATTGAATGAGTTCAAATTCAAATGGGAATTGGGATTAATTCATATAGAAATTGAATTGATTTGAAATTGAGGTTGGGAATTGAACAGTTGACTCTAGACTATTTTCGAAATAAATTATTTTAATATAAATCTATTTTTTTCGAACTATTTACTATACAACGTTTCTTTTTAAACCTAAAATTATCTTAAACTTATTTTATAATTATTTTTGAAACTATTTAACTATTTTGCAACTGTTTATAAACTAAGTACCGTTTTTTAACTGTTTTATAAACTAATTACTGCTTTTCAACTACTTTATAACTAGTTACCATTTTACGACTATTTAGCAATTATTTTATTATTTTTCAACTATTTACAATTACTTGACTATTTTACAGCTATTTTACAAACTAATAATTATTTTTCAACTACTTATCTATTTTCAAGCTGTTTTCTAAATATAAACTGGTCGCAGTTCAAACTGTTATTGATTGAATACCCAATTGACATAAGAATTGAAGTGATAATCCAAATGGGGATTAAGGTAAATGTGAATAAGTGAATAAAATCAAAGTGAGGATGAATAGGAAGGAAATTTATTTAATTGATAATCAATGAAGATAAATACGTAGGATGTACGTATAATATTCTATTCGTATAGTGATTTGATCCAGATTCGAGCACAGAATTTCGAGATAGTATTATCAATCCGAGTTGGGATTTTTCATTCGATTTTCGACGGCGAACCTGGATATGGATTTTTGATTGGTTCTGGATATTCTCTATCATAGTTGTGACCTATGCAAGGAGTATGACGGTTTCTAATCAAGAAACCAGATCTAAGTCCGCACTAGGAAGTCGGGAGGACAATACTAGTTCGGAAGTGAAATTGTGTGATCGAGTGAGCGATCAGATTGATATAGCGTATGGATGATATGTGTACATCGTACGGGTTTGAATGAAATTGATATTGAAAATTTATGGATAATAATTGTAAAATGTTTTTTTGAAATGAAAAGTATATTTTGTGAAATATATGATGAGGAAAAATGGAAATTTCTATGATTTAAGATTCACTTTATGAAGAAGGTAATGTGGTTAATAACTTTATAAAAGGGTAATCAAATTTAAATATTTGATTTGGAATAAACAAAGTTATATATCTTTGTTATATATGGTAAACTACCCTTAATGAATCTATTGCCAGAAGAAAAGGGTTTTGAAAGTATTTGAAGTATAAAAGTGAATTTATACAAGTATGAAGTGATTCAAAAAAAATTTCCCAAGGTTATTATATATATATATATATATATGTATATATAAAGGATTTTGTGAAAAGGATTTTAGGAAAAAGTTTTGGGAACCTATGGATTTCTAACAAGGCTTTTGATTTTTGGAAAAATCAATATTGGAATTTGGGAAGCCTAATTTGAGAATTATCGATTTTGGGAAATCGATTTTGAGAAAGGAGCTTTATATGTGATTCATACCAGGTATATGTTTTGGAAGACACTATATGTGTATAGTATAAAGTGTTTTGAAAATGGCTCTGGGGAAAAAGGCGCTCCCTTGAATAAACTTCTCAGGAGTGCCACAGAGTGGTACTTCCTTGAGCCTCAAAAAGGGGGAGGCTCTAAAGTTGATCCTGTGAGGAGTCCGGACAAACTAGTTCCTAAGGATTATTGGGTAGCGAAAGTCGAGGGCGCTGATGCCTACAGGGGCATTTGGGTTATGCTGTGATGACAGTGTAACTCGATGTCGCTGCGATCTACTGTGTGGACCATAGCGAAAATCGTGTGGAGGATGAGTGCCAACAGTCTACATTTGATTTTTTCGGGATGGCAATGTAACATCGGTAGGCTGCAATCTATGGTCAAGTGGAGGAGTCTCATTCTTTTGGCAGTGAAATTCGATGGCGCTGATGCCTACAGTTATATGGTTTTTTGCCGTGATAGCAACGTAAAGCCCGGGTATAACTGCGATCTGTAGCGGATTCCATGGTGTAATCGAGGGGTGCGGAGGCCTACAGTTATCTATGGATTTTGTCGGGATGGCAACGTAACCATCGGGTTAACTGCGACCATGGATGAGGGTGATGATTTCCAGAGCATTCTCACCAAAGATATTTTCTCTATTTTCGAAACTGTTTTCTATATTTTCAATAAAATTATTTTCTAAAGTATTTTCACTGGGTGTTGGAAACGGGTTTACCAAGTACTTATAGATTTTTAGCCCTACGCCTGATCAACGTATGACCGAATTTCTGTGAGAACAAGGATGGACTTGTCAAAACATCGAGTTATAAAAGTATTATATAGATATTAAAAGGGTGTTTTAAAAATAATCAAAGAAAATTTATATGATTTTAAGCATTTTAATAATTCTGGCTTCGTTCCTTTTCGAGGATGAAAAGTTCAAAAGGGGGGAGGAATGTGACGACCTGGATTTTTAACATCTGTTAATTGGGGAATTAACTGATTTTAATTATCGGAATATTAATTTTGATTGATCAAATAAATAAATTTTCTGATGATAAAATACCTGAATCTATATAGTGATCTAAAAATTATATATTTGGGGTTTGTAAAACAGCTGGGTATGTATAGATTGATAAATATTCTAGAAATGTGTATATATATAAACTCCATCATTTAAATTAAGGTAAAATAACCATAAATATATATATAGACAAATATATACAAATTTTATGATGTTGAATATATATATAGAAGTATATATATACAAGTATATGAATATATATATATATATATGAAAATTGGTATAGTAGAAGAACATACATATATAAGGACAAAATGCACATAAGTAAAATACATGAAGAATATGTATAAAATGTATAAGTGTATAAATTTATATATGGTAATTAAGAAGTATACAAGCTTATGATATTTAAATGTATGAACAAGTATAAAAGTGATTTACAATGTGTATGAAAAAAAAGTAAAACATATGAGATTAACCATGGTAAAATATACATGAATATTTGTATGTATGTAAGGCAATAAAACAAAATATAATATGTACAAGATATGTATGTACATAGGATTGAATATGTGTAAACAAAAGGGGAGACACATTTAAATCCCAGCACACAAAACATATAAACAATGTCAGCAGCAAAATATAAAATCAGGTCAAAACAAAATCAAATCAAGTCATATATTTTCAAAAGAAAGAAAAAAAAAAGAAAAGCAAACAACAAATATCAGCTTTGGCTTGCCCTGCAAGCCTTATCCCTGCCTTCATTTATCATATTCGAACAAGCTAAGTATAACAACACATAAACATTTCTTCCTTCTTCCAACTTAAAACAAACCGCCATTACAAACTAAAAAAAAGAGCCTGTAAACATTTTCAAAACCAGAAAAAAAATATCAAAGCTTGGATCATCTCAGCTAGAAAAATAATCTCATCTCAGATTTAAGCAGGATCAACTCAACTAAGTATAAATCAGGAATCAAGAATCAAGTCCAGTTCTAAATTTTCAAAAATCTGCTCTGTTCAAACAAAATGGTGAGTAAACTTGAAAAAAATTCTGTTATATCTTGCTCTAGCAGTATGATGATCTTTTTAAGTACAAATTGATGATGTTGTGCATAAAATGATTTTAAGTATATATGTGTGTTAATATTTATATACATGTCTGGATCATGAAAAACAGGTCTCTGTTCAAAACTAAAAACCAGTGAGTAAAACCAACTTGTTAAACTGGAATCTATTGAGATAACTAGATATTTATGATTAATACTTGAAGTTTAAATGATGATAAGTGCTTTCATGGATGAAAATATTATTGTATATATAATTATATGTGGAGATAGATGTGCATGTTTGGGAATAGGGAAGGGATACTTCAGTTCGTTATTTTCAGGTTTTAGAAACCTGATCTTAAATCTATAACATCCCACTAAAGTAAAATTTGACTTTAATCTCTGAATGAAATTAATGGTATTGGTATAACTTCATTTTTTTTGAAAAAAAAGGTAGATTCAAGGGAAAATATTGGATAAACATTTTTAAAATGGAAATATACAGTGAGTAAACTCAAAACGTAAATTAGTTTTACATGTGAAATTTGGGTAATGTCTGTTGTATCTTGTGATGAATGTTTTGAAAGTATGTAGGCATGTTCGTTTAGATCTGAACATAGGTATATATGAATGTAAACCTGTGTGCATGTATCTGTATCATCTCTGTTCTAGAATACAGAGTTTAAATTTGGAAGAAAAAAAATCTCTAATCTCCTCATCTAATTTCTGTTAAGCTGAAGCATCCAAATAAAAGTTGTTTGTTTAAACATAATTAAAGTTTTAAAATTTTAATTAAATGAAATAAGTTTGAAATTTTATCTGGAAAATGCAAAGAACGGTGGAAATTAAAGAACATGTAAAAATCAAGTGCACTGATTTGTAAATTCATATATATAATTTGAATCCTCTAAGCATATTAGGATTTTTGAAATCAAAATCTCGATTTTTAGTTGAGTATTGAGGGTGCAATTCGAAGATGATTAGAATATGATTTTTGGGTTATTCCTGGTGATCGATGACTCGGGATAGTCGGTGTTTCTGTCGAAGCTAGCTTGTCGATCTGGGATGTCGGAAAAAATACTCGAAGTAATTCTAGTTCACCGTGGCATCAGGGAATAGTCGAACTAGGGTTTAAGCTTCAGTTTTGGTCGACGAAGATGACGCGGCAATCTCGTCGACTGTGGTGCATCGAGTTCGATCGCACCGAGGGGGATGGATTCGTGGTTGATCGGTGAAGGTGTGGACGAAGGTTCATGATCTCTGGTGGTCGACAATGACAGGTCGAGGTGATTTAAGTTGGTTGAGTTCTGTTCTAGTTTGATCGAATAACTCAATCTAGATTTTGGGTTCGTGATGAACTTTGGGTGGTTAGGATCGAAGGTGAGGATGATTAGTGACGTGCTGGAGGTAGCAGCGGTGATCAGAATGGCATCGATTAACGGTGCATGTGCACGAGGTCTGGTGTCAGTTTGGCTTTCAGGGAGGAGGAAGCATCCTCGGGTGGGGACTCGAGGAAAGGCAGGATTTGCTCGGGTATTTTGGTGGAAGACTCGAGTAGGGTCTCGAGTAGATGTGTGAGTGTTAACTGTTATGGATTTTAACAGTTTTAAAATTTAAACTAGATACTGTTTTAAATAAATATGGGAAGAGGAAGAAACTCGGGTTAGACCCAAGTGATCTTTGGGTTTGACTCGAAGCATGTGCTAAACAGTTTTAAAAGGTTTTTAAAAAAACAAAGTTTTGAAATTTAAAAACAAATTTAGTTTAACTTTTCTTTTATAAAATTACTTTATAAATAATAGTTGTTTTCAAGCATTTAAATTTAATAAGATTTAAATGATAATTAAGTAATTAATTAAGATAAGTGGTTTATCTTAAGTTAATTAAGGCCTTGGTTATTTAAATATTAATTAATTATTTAATAATTAAAGTTTAATTAAATTATGATTAAGGGATAATTAATTAATGTAATTAATAAAGGATAATTACATAATGTAATTAGAGAATGATTAATCAAGGATGATTAATCAAGATGAATAATTAAGGGATGATTAATTAATTTATTAATATTAAATAAGCAAGATTTTTAAGTAATAAAGTAATTAATTTAATTTATTGGTAATTAATTAGATTAATCAGAAAAGTATGACTAAATTATCTTGCTTATGAATGATTGAATGATATTTGAATGCCTTGGGTTATTTGTTATTCCTAATATGTGATCGTGATGCTTTGTGAAACGAAATGTTTCTGTAATATGATATGTTGGGTTGAATAGAGATAATGTGGTTATCTATGATGAATTGCTATGTAAAAGTGACATCCTGTATTTAAAATTTAACCACTTGAATAACTTAGGTTAAGATGACATTGGATTCGAAGAGACCGGAGTCGGTATTAGTTAATACCCGAAGCCACTTCGATTCTTTGTAAATTGATACGTGTTACCCCAGGTTTTATTTAAGTTGTATGCTGTTGTATTCCATGTTAGATGGGTTTACTCACGCTGGTTTCCAGCCTGACCCGGGTGTTACTTTGATGTAATGCTCGGGTCGGACCGAGTATTACAGATTTTCAGGTAAGGACGTTCTGGAGCTCAGGAGACGAGCTAGATGGCAAGAACGTATACAGTGTATTACGCTGTGATATATTGTCTGGGACATGTTGATTGTATATGTCCAGTGTTTGTGTATATGTTGTAACTCTAATGTATTAAAGTGTAATTTGACAAGTACAGATTTCTTTTGTATAACTGTTATTATTTGATATTATATTTTGATCTGTTGCGAATGTGAGATTCTGTGTTTTGTTTCCTGTTCTTCTTCTATCTCTTTCTTCTTTTCCTAACTATCTAGAATTTTCGGGTTCGAAAATTTCGGGTTGTTACACATGATAATTATCTTTGTAATAGAAATCTCAAACCCAGATTAGGTCATTAATAAGTGAAGTCCAGTAATAGTTTTGAAACTCATATTCGGGTATTAACAAATGATGTTTAGAAATGAGAAACCCGAAACCCAGATTCGAGTATTATTAAACGGAATTCTGTTCCACCACTTTTAGGTTTTGACATCTTTAACATTTGTAAACCGCTTTGGTTTTGTATGTAGTTGCGATTTGATTGGCTGCTTCTTGAGCTTGGACATCTTAGTCCACCAGTTGGTATGCCGCTTCTCGGGCTTGGACATCTTAGTCCGATGTTTGATGTGCCATTTCTCGGGCTTGGACATCTTAGTCCATTGTTGATATGCCACTTCTTTGGCTCGAATGTCTTAGTCCATTGTTGATATGCCTCTTCTTGGGCTTGAAGTCTTAGTCCATTATTGTCTGGTGCTCTTGGTTAGCTTATTCTCAAGCTGGAACCAAGGACTTACCCAACCTCCCTTTAGGAGGCGCCATGACCAGGCCATAGCGTGGCGCAGCCAAGGGCATGTCGATGCTTGAACTTGGCCATAGCATGGCACTGTTAAAGGCTTACACTCCTCCCTCCAGGAGGTGCCCTGCCTATAGCATGGCACAAATAAGGGCTTTTCGATGCTTTAACCTTTCCATACAATGGCACGGATAAAGGCTTACACTCCTCTCTCTAGGAGGTGCCCTGCCGTGGCCATAGTATAGCATGGACAAGGGCTTGTCGATGCTTTAACCTTTCCCTAGCGTGGCATGGATAAAGGCTTACACTCCTCTCTCCAGAAGGTGCCCTGCCGTGGCCATAGCGTGGCACGGAAAAGGGCTTGTTGATGCTTTATTCTGGTTATAGTATGGCACGGATGAAGGCTTACACTCCTCCCTCCAGGAGGTCCTCTGCCCTGGCCAACTCGGCACAGACAGAGGCTTTGACCGTTTAAGGTAATGTCCAAATGATAGGAGCATTTCACTCCCAACCATGTAGAGTTTTCCTAGTAAAGTTGTTCTTTATTGACTTCATTCATGATCTGTTTACAAACTCATTGATTTTTCCTTGATGGAAGAAGTTGATTATCATCCCTTCCTGGGCTCTACAGTGGTTAGTTTCATGACCATTCATCATATGGTAATGGCAGTAGGATCCTCCCAGATTCCTTTCGTATTTTGGTTTCTTCTTTTGTGATGGCCAACAATTGAGCTCATCTTTTGTTAGCAAGTAGACATTCTCAATGGATGTTGTTAGATTGCATTCTTTAGGAAGTCTTGACTTGAACCTTGTTTCTCGAAGATGGTTTCTAGATCTTTTATTACTTGGCTCTATAGTTTCACCTTTATCGGTTTTTTTTAGCACCCTTTGGAGTTCATGTAATGGAAGTGTTCCAGTTGTCGCTTGTTGCTATTTGTGAGCAAAGGCGTTGTAATCTACCATTATCCCTTTTTTGAAGGTAGTCCCTTTGGCGTAATGTTGGATCGTTTTCCTCATTTGGTCAAATAAGTTGTCATTTCTATTTGTCTCTTCTCCTAAGGCAAATATAGGGGTGGGGATAATATGGAAAGGATTTAAGCTCCATTTTTCTAGATCATATGATTATGTTCTCTTCTTCTTTATAATCCTTAGAGCTTTCAGTCTTAGCATTTGCTCTTCATATAATTTGGCATCCTGTGTTGTTCTTGGGGAGAATCTTATTAAGTGTGGTTTTGAGGATCCTTGCTCAGATATTTTGATTTTTCTAGTCTTGATGAATTAAGGTCTTGAGTATTTAAGCTTGAAATAGAATTGGGTTGGAGATAGGTGGTGTTGGATGTTCAACAGAGCTGGATGTTCAAGCACTCCTAGCGCCAAAATGTTAACAAGAAAACATGTCAACACTCCAAAGTTGATTTTAAGGAAAAGATTGGTCCTTTTTAATCTCTCTTAGATAAGTTGAAGAAGAGGATATGGGTATTTCCTTTGATCCAACCTTTCGAATAGTTTTCTTTTGTGAAAACTTTCCCTTATTGACCTTTTGACCTAGTCGAAACACTTAAATTCCCTTCTTTTTGGTCTATCGAGCCAACTAAAGTAGTTTGATTATCCTTTCAAAACCTTCCTTTTGAAATAGTTACAGAACACTAAAGGATGGCTCTAAGGATTCAAGGTTGAGGTTTGACTTGGTGGATTTTCGACCTAGTGGAAATATAGGTTAGTTAATAACTTAGGTTTGGTTCTGGAATATTAGGTAAATCGGCTTGGATTAAAGTTCCGACTCGCTAAAAAGTGAATGTTTAGTGAATGGCGGTTTGTAGTTAAGGACTTGGATTACTTGGAAAGGCAGGTGTTTCGACTCACTCGGAAGGTTCCTTTTGATTAGGTCGACACTTGTAAAATACAGTTAAGTCTAGTAAGAAGCCTTCAAACAACTATATAATCAGAAATATTGAAATTCTCCCTTTATTAATCCAATAATGATTATGCTAAACAATTTTCCCAAACTTGATTTACAAATTAGGGTTTATAACTTTGCAAAATTAAGAAAATACAAGCTGGAACGAATAAATTCAGATCCACTAAAATAGACCTCTTGGTTCCTATTTATAGATGCGGGTTAGCACCTTTCGGCCAAGTGCTTTCGACCTAGTCGAAAGGTGGCATCAGATACCTTCCAACTCCTTTGACACTTGCGCACCTCTCTACGATACTTTCGAATGGGTTCTAATGCCTCCTCTTCATCGAAAGGGGTTGTTGTGCTTTTTCTTCTTTATGTTGCTTTGTTGTCATAAGGAATAAAGGTAGGAGCTTTTGACTCTGTTGATAGGTAGTTTCTAGGTGTTTTGAAGGTGTTGAAATGCTGATGGTTTCGACGCTGTTAGTAACTTGCATTTGTATGCTTGCGAACTAATGTGGACCTTTCCTTGGATGTTAGCGGCTTCGACCGGTTTGAAAGGCTTGCTTATGCTTTCGAAAGGGTTGTTCTGACCAAGGCATTTTTCTGAGTGGTTTGAATGGAGGCGAAACTTTAAGTTTTGAAAGATTTGGTGCACATATGAAGGATTGTCGTTCATTGTCTTCGAAAAAGCGTTTCTTTAACTCATTCGAAAGGTCTTCATGAATGCGGAAGCACTTTCTTCGAAAGGGGATTACTAAAGCAGAAAGGTGCTTTCGATCCTTTCGAACCCTTCGAAGGGTTGTGATACTTCTAGTCTTTGGCTATAGCATCCCTTCGACTCCTTCGAAAGGTCTTGTTGGATCTTATTTCTCTTATCCTTCTTTGTCTTCTACTCGATCTGCTTTCAAAAAGGTCGAAAGAATATTTTGTAGTAACATATAACATTTTCTATCTTTTTATAAAAGATTCCATTGCTTATTATTATCTTTAAAATCGCAGTATAAAAGATCTAAATATGCCCATAAGATTTCTTCTAAAGGTCCATTGAAGGGTTTAAAACAAATGTTGCTAAAACATCGTTTACTACAAACCCAAAACCATTCATTAATAACTTTTACCATTTCTTTTAAAGATCAATGCAAACCCATGCTTGTTAATTAAGGTAATACACTTTGATAAAAATTGACAACCATCAATTAATTTATCAATTAATGATTCACATTATCCTTTTTAACTTTAGAAAATTATATTGACCGAGTAACTAAAAAATGATACCAAGGAACTGAGTACCATCAATAGTATCGCATATTTCCTTTACAAGAAGGGGAATAATTAAGATAAGCGTTTACCATCCGGACACATCTCCTTCCCCATTTTTAGTCACTTTCGAGCCACTCGAATCAAGTAGTCATAAGATTTTTTTTCATTTTCAAAAGCCCATTTGATCAATAATATCATTATTATTCGTTTTCCAAAAATCATTTGAAATTCCATTCAAAAATACCGAAATTTAAATTCTCAAAATTTCCTTTATAAAGCACGTCTTATAAAATCAATTATATAAAACATATTCATAAGATTTATTTATTTTAAATAAATTCCTATAATCTTAAACCAACTTTAGTATTTGTCGAATAACCCATAATCAAATTTTGAAACTAAATTCACGAGGTGTTTGTACTTAAACTTTTAAATTAAACAACCAATCAATTAAGGATAATAACTGAGTATTACCATTTCCTTAATAAAACAACTATATTAAAAAATATTCTCTACATTCAAAATATAATACTAGGTAGAATTATTTCATTTAAAAATTTCCAAAACCAAAATCCATTGTATATATCATTAAATTGTACACGCTCATATATAATACTATCAAAATCATTCTAGGCTGTTACTAAGCTTATCTCAAATATGTTACTCATCTTAGGGCATTACTAACCCTATCTTTGATGAGAATTTACCCTACCAAAGCCAAGGTTCTCGCTTAACCTTGTGCTCTGATACCAAATGTGAAGACTCGTTTCTTTGACCTTCGGAAAGTGACACTAATACATCATCGGTATTCATATGCCGCAAACCCAAGTGCTAGAGAGGTAGTTCTTTAAGGGTAAGAATGAAATAAAGACATAATAGAATCTCATATGAATGGAATAACATATATTATTTCAGCATATAATCTTTAAAACGAAAATTTTAAATACATTTTATCAGAGTTTAAAATGGACAGCTACAAATATCTGTCCTTACAAATGCGAATACAATAATACACGAGTGTGGTGGAAACGAATAACAATCTTCAAAAGAGTCTTCTAACTCCATGCTTTAAGCTCTTACAGATTTCTTCTAACTAAACCTGACTACTAGACTGCTTGGAAAAATTAAGTGATGCAGCAGTGGATAACAAAAATGTATGAACGGTGAAAGTAGCAATCAGTGGATTGAAAAATACCAAACGCCCAATTCCGTTGATCTCAAAGATACCGGAATCTAGCTATCTTCGTCACGTTGATCGCGCACGATGCCGTGAAGGAAGATCTGCAATTCTTCGAATGTTGATCAAGCGCACTTGATACCGTGAATTGGCTTCAACAATCGTTGATTCGAGCGCACTCGAATGCCGAAGGTGGAGATAGGAGATTACACTCAACTACCAATTTAAGAAGAGGCACAAAGCTCTCAAACAAAGTTTTTATTCAAAATCAACTAACTTTACAAATGACCATCACCCCTCTTTTTATAGAGATATACAACACAACACAAACTCATCATACACGACCTAACATTCACGGCTTAGTTACAACATCACACTTTACAACATGAACGACTTACGACCTAAGTACAAAACATCTCAAACAAGTTAACAAATTACAACACAACAAAATACAACAACTTTCAACAATGTGACTCAACTTATATACAACACGAATACAACACATAATGACCTAAGCAACACAGCAACATAAGTGTCTTCACGTGACCTAGGCTTGAGCGACCTAACTCTGGTAGGCTTCAGCGACATACTTCCTGGAGCGACTTAACAATTGAGCGACCTAAGAAATCACTCCAGAAGCGACTTAAGAAAGCAACGGTTTAGAGCAGAATGCGGCAGCGACCTAAGAGATGAACGACTTAGAGAAGAACGTGGCATTGGATGAGCGACCTAAGGAAAACAGAACAGCTTCATGAACTTGCGACATAAGGATTAACATTTCTTCAGTGAGCTTGCGGCATATGAATCAGCGACCTAACATAGGTCGTCACTTGTTTCCGCGACCTAACATAGGTCGTAATTCATTCCCGCGACCTAACTTAGGTCGTAACTCGTCAAAGTCGAAACTCGGAAGGTCGGAGCAACCTAAAGGAATGAGTAACTCGTTAGGTCGCTTGAGCGCCTTATCCTTTAACTCGTTAGCTCGCGAGCGATCTTCACTAGGTCGCCATCGACTTAAGATCTTCATACGACTTAAAACAATTGAATTACCCTAGTGCGCTTCATCATCCTTTAACCCGTTAGGTCGTACGCGACTTATGAGTTCGCTAGGTCGCTCGCGACCTAAGGTATCATCAGGCTGGGCTGCATCATCCTCCACTGGTTGGGAAAAATTTGTCCTCGAATTTGCACTTTCCTCTTCCACAACAGGTTCATCTCCATAATAAGGAATATGATGTTTAAGATTAAACACGTCAGAAGTGTACACATCCTCCGGCAGCTTCAACCTATAAGCGTATTCATTGATCTGTTTCACAATCTTTCGAGCTTTAAGTTTATTGTATGCTCCCACTGGAAAACGATCCTTCGTTAGTACAGCATATACTAAATCACCTTCATTAAATTCAACACTTCTTCGCTTCAGATCCGCAGATCGTTTATATTTTTCATTTACCTTCTCCAATCGTTCCTGAACGATTTTATGGCATTCTGTCAATCCGTCAACAAAATCAACAGCTCGCTTAACTGTTCCCTTCGGTTGTGGCACTATTGTCAAATCCAACGACCCCTTTGGCAAGCTCGAATATACAATCTAAAATGGACTGAAACCCGTACTACGATTAATAGCATGATTATGTGCAAATTCCGCCTCACACAACTTCATATCCCAACTCTTCAAATTATCTTTCACAAGACATCTCAATAAATTTCCCAATGATCTATTCACCACTTCTGTTTGCCCATCTATTTGCGGATGATAAGCGCTACTAAAATTCAGCTTCGTTCCAACCATCTTCCACAAACTTAACCAAAAATGGATTAGAAATCTAGTATCCCGATCAGAAACAATAGATTCAGGTAGCCCATGTAATCGATACACCTCTTTAAAGAACAATTGAGCAACACGGACGGCATCAGTTGTCTTCTTACAAGCTATGAAATGTGCCATTTTGGAAAATCTATCTACCACCACATATATGGAATCATTCCCACGCTGAGTTCTTGGTAACCCCAAAACAAAATCCATACTGATATCAACCCATGGTCTAGTAGGCACGGGTAATGGCATATACAATCCCGCATTCATCGCTGTCCCTTTGGAAACTTTACATATATGACATCTTTCCACAAATCTTCCAACCTCTTTCTTCATTGAAGGCCAAAAATATGATTGCGAAATCAATTGCAATGTACGGTCTCTTCCCACATGTCCTTCTTCATGCAACTCCTTCACAATCTTCATTCGTAAGCTGCACTCTGGTATACATAATCGATTCCCTTTAAAAAGAAAACCATCCACCAATACAAACTCATCCGTCTTTCCCTCCTTGACTTCATCTACAAACTTCGCAAATTAAGGATCGTCAACAAACAATTCTGGCAACACATAAAACCCCGTCACTTCGACCTACATTGTAGTCAACAAATTATTCCTTCGACTCAATGCATCTGCCACTCGGTTTATAATTCTTGATTTATGCTTCACCACAAATGTAAACTGTTGCAGGTATGCGATCCACGAAGCATGCCTTGCTGCAATTTTGTCCTGTCCCTGCAAATGTTTTAGTGCTTCATGATCAGTATATAGAACAAATTCTTTATGGAACAAATAGTGTCTCCAATGTTTTATAGCTTGAACAATAGCATAGAATTCCACATCATAAGTATTATATCTCATCTTGGCTCCAGATAGCTTCTCACTAAAATATGCAATAGGACGTCCTTTCTGACTCAACACCCCTCCAATCCCAACTTTAGATGCATCAGTATGTAATTCAAACAACAACTGAAAATCTGGTAATAATAGAATTTGTGCTGTCGTCAATAGTTCCTTGATTCTCTCAAAAGCAAATCCTGCTTCCTCCGACCATGAAAATTGCTTCCCCTTCATACAATCAGTAATTGGTGCCATCACGCTACTGAAGTGTGGAATAAATCTTCGGTAGAATGATGCTAAACCATGAAAACTTCTAACTTCTGTTATCGTACTGGGTTGTGGCCAATTTCTGATTGCTTCAACTTTATTCTGATCCACCTGTATATCTCCTTCTGAAATAACATATCACAAAAATAAAACACTATGCGTCATGAACATGCATTTCTTCGTTGCAGCATAAAATTGTTCCTATCGCAGTATCATCAACACTTCTCTCAGATGATGCAAGTGTTCTTCTGGGCTTCCACTGTATATCAGTATATCATCAAAATACACCACCACGAACTTCCCAATAAATGGTCTAAAGATCTGATTCATCACCCGCATAAATGTACTAGGTGCATTCGAAAGACCAAACGGCATAACCAGCCATTCATATAATCCTTCTCTCGTCTTGAATGCTATCTTCCATTCGTCCCCTGGTCTAATTCGAATTTGATGATAACCACTCTTCAAATCGATCTTCGAAAAGATAGCAGCTCCACTAAGTTGATCCAATAAGTCATCCAATCTAGGCATAGGAAATCTGTATCTCACTGTAATCTTGTTTAGTGCTCGACTATCAGTACACATCCTCCACGTTCCATCCTTCTTTTGCACTAACAAGGCTGGAACTGCACAAGGACTTAAACTTTCCTGTACACGCCCTTGCTCAAGAAACCCTTCCACTTGTCTTCTCAACTCCTCGTGTCCCTTTGGACTCATTCTGTAATGTGGTCTATGTGGTAGCACAGCTCCTGGAACAAGATCTATTTGGTGTTGTATGTCCCTCAACGGTGGTAACTCTGTTGGCAGCTCTTCAGGAAATACATCTTCAAATTCCAGCACTGGCTTTACTTCTTCAGGAATTTCAACAACTCCATTACTCTCACGTCCAATCAACAAAAATACTTCAGGTTCCTCTTCTACTTCCTTAACAAACTCCTTCAAAGATAGCAAAGTTTTAAGTTCTTCAATCTCCTCCAACTTACTTTCTTCTTGTTGTCGCTTCTTAGGAACTAAAGTGATTTTAGTACCTTCAAACATGAAACTGTAACTGTTAGTACGACCATCATGTTGCACAGCTCTATCATACTGCCACGGTCTCCCCAACAACAGATGGCATACATCCATATCCACAACATCGCACCAAATTTCATCTTTGTATTTCTTCCCAATCGAAAAATTAACACAAGCTCTTCGTCCAACCTTCACCTCCCCACCTTTCCTCAACCAAGCTAACTTGTAAGGTTTCGGATGCTTCTCAGTTTTTAATGCCAACTTCTTCACAGCCTCGGTAGAAATGATGTTATCACAGCTTCCAGCATCAATGACAAACTTAAAAACCCTTCCCAAGATAGTGCACGTTGACTGAAAGATGTTACTCCTCAACCCACTAGTCTCCTCCTCCTGCTTTGGTGTTAAGCAATTTCTCATCATCATTAATGAATACCCTTCATCTCCCGACACTTTCTCTTCCTCCTCATCATGTGGTGAATTAGAACATTCAGCTTCTGCATCCTCATCTTCAACCTCAGCAATCATCGCTCGCTTCTTTGGCTTTGGACATTCATTGCTTTTGTGACCAATCTCCTGACAATTGAAGCATTTGATACCACTATTGATCCTGGTCTTAGCAACTTCACTAACAACCGGTTTTGCAACAGCCTTGGAAACATTCGCATTGCTACTAGCCCTTTTCATTTGATTGTTGGAATTTGTAAACAGACCACCACCTCTCCTACCTTGCTTCTCCCAAGCTAGAGCCTTTTGATGTGCTTCAGCAACAGATCTGGGATCAAACATATTCACCATATCTTCAATCTGCACTCTCAACCCTCCAACAAATCTAGCGGTCAACTGTTCCTCCGTCTCCATGATGTCATTCCTCGCAATCAATTGATAAAATTCATCCGCATAATCATTTACTGACTTCGTTCCCTGTCTTAGATTCTGCAATCGTTGATACATAAGAGACTGATAATTATACGGCAAGAAAGTAGCCTTCATCAATTTCTTCATCTTCTCCCATGAATCAATCTTTGACTTTCCCATTCTCTCCCATGTTAATTTAGTTTGCTGCCACCATGCCATAGCTCTTCCTTTTAATCGTGTAGCAACCAACTTCACTCTACGATGCTCGGGTACTTCTTTGAAGTCAAAAATTTCTTCCACATTAGACAACCAATCCAAAAATTCTTCCACTACCATTCCACCCTTGAATTCTAGAATTTCAGTTTTCATCCCCGACTCCCATCGTCGATCATCTTCAAATTCAACATCCCGATATGCATTTCGTACTTGGTCTCGATCTCAAGAATGAACACTACATCTACCACCATCTTCATCAAAAATAGATGTACTTCGATAACGATCTCGACCACCCACATCTCTATGATCACGCATATCCCTTCTACTTTGTCTTTCATCATCACGATATGGTTCATGTTCAAACTCTCATGGAGTTCTTCTCTCTTCATTTCTATACTCATGATGTTCTCTACTCAATGAAACTGAAGATTCTCTTCTTTCTCGATAAGATTGTGGCGACACCCTCATCGCTTCCGTAACCGATGGCGAAACTCTGTTTCCTCCATGCTTCGAGAATAGCGACCTTCTCCTTTGTCCTTGATTCATATCATTCATCAGTTTCTCTAACTTCCCAATGCCTTCATCAAACTTTTCATTGATGCGTTGTTCCATTTGCTCGGCTTCTTCTCTTCTATACAACACTTCAACATTCTGATGGCGATTAGCTCTTCTCGGCGGCATGATTGAATCTTCACAAACTCTAACTCTCGGCCTTGACTTACAAATGAACAAATAATGCACGGCTTGAACTTCTTCAATAATAATTGGATCCAAAGACTCGTCTTAGCTATGATTGGCTATGTCTAGCTCTTATACCAAATGATGCAGTAGTGGATAACAAAAATGTATAAACGGTGAAAGTAGCAATCGGTGGATTGAAAAATACCAAACTCCCAATTCCGTTGATCTCAAAGATACCGGAATCTAGCTATCTTTGTCAAGTTGATCGTGCACGATGCCGTGAAGGAAGATCTGCAATTCTTCGAACGTTGATCAAGCGCACTTGATACCGTGAATTGGCTTCAACAATCGTTGATTCGAGCGCACTCGAATGTCGAAGGTGGAGATAGGAGATTACACTCAACTACCAATTTAAGAAGAGGCACAAAGCTCTCAAACAAAGTTTTTATTCAAAATCAACTAACTTTACAAATGACCATCACCCCTCTATTTATTGAGATTTACAACACAACACAAACTCATCATACGCGACCTAACATTCACGGCTTAGTTACAACATCACACTTTACAACATGAACGACTTACGACCTAAGTACAAAACATCTCAAACGAGTTAACAAATTACAACACAACAAAATACAACTTTCAATAATGTGACTCAACTTATATACAACACGAATACAACACATAACGACCTAAGCAACACAGCAACATAAGTGTCTTCACGCGACCTAGGCTTGAGCGACCTAACTCTGGTAGGCTTCAGCGACATAATTCCTGGAGCGACTTAACAACTGAGCGACCTAAGAAATCCCTCCAGAAGCGACTTAAGAAAGCAACGGTTTAGAGCAGAATGCGGCAGCGACCTAAGAGATGAACGACCTAGAGAAGAATGTGGCCTTGGATGAGCGACCTAAGGAAAACAGAACAGCTTCATGAACTTGCGACCTAAGGATTAACATTTATTCAGTGAGCTTGCGGCATATGAATCAGCGACCTAACATAGGTCGTAGCTCATTTCCGCGACCTAACATAGGTCGTAATTCATTCCGGCGACCTAACTTAGGTCGTAACTCGTCAAAGTCGAAACTCGGAAGGTCGGAGCGACCTAAAGGAATGAGTAACTCGTTAGGTCGCTTGAGCGCCTTATCCTTTAACTCGTTAGCTCGCGAGCGATCTTCACTAGGTCACCATCAACTTAAGATTTTCATACGACTTAAAACAATTGAATTACCCTAGCGCACTTCATCATCCTTTAACCCATTAGGTCGTACGTGACTTATGAGTTCGCTAGGTCGCTCGCGACCTAAGGTATCATCAGGCTGGGCTGCATCATTAAGGCACCCAGAGTTTAAGGGAAAGGAAAATAAACTTTGGGTCAGTCATGGGACTGGTGTAAGAAACTCAAAATATGCATTTTGAACAAAGGTATCTCATTATACCACACTGCACATAAATACGGAATAGGTTTTTACCTTACGATAACCAAAATATTTGCTACGCAAAATCTAAGAATATTATTTTAATGACATTCTTTGAAAAACGTTTTTAAAATAAACATATTAAAATAGCCAAATTTGTTACATTGGTTAATTTTTATGGCATAATAGGTTTACAACTAAGTCTGAATATACTTATTGGAGAATGGATGTCCATACAATGGCAAGTAATGGGCTACCTTCTGTATAGTACATCTCTCGAGGGATGTACCGAGGATCGACGTCTTCGAAATCTCTACACCTCACAAGACCGACCTGCCAAAAGACCAGCATGGTGGTGGATAGAATCGAATATGACATCACCCCGGTCATAACTAACATATCAAAGTGCTCTCTTAGCATACACAACATACTCATTATATATAGAGTAATCTAGTAGGGTGATGACCATACCCTAATGGGCACGACCCACTTAGCCTCATGGCATGCCCTGCTTAAGCCACTTCTTGTTGATGAGGCCTGAGGTAACGGCTACCTTTTACATAGCACATTCTCCTTCGAATGCCACACTACCATTCCATGATCGCACAACTGATTTCTACAAACGTATAATTCCTGAGCTTATATGTCTCAGGAAAGGGTGTTAAGCAAAGATAAGTTGCCTTCTCCGCAACCAAATAGATGATACGTTCATAAAGATCAATCAATGTGATTAGAAATACAATGTCGGACCTTCGTCCATATAAGTTGACCATGAACAAGACAAACTGAAGGAACTCTCCTACCACATCCAATCGGGAATAATCCCTAGGATTAGTAGCGAGCAGCCCTTGCGTCGAAGATCAAATGAAGATACTACTGCACATATATATGATATGGGAAATTTCCCCCGAGGGTCAGTGACAAGCAGCCCTTCATTTATCATTATTCCATGTCTACACTTTCGAACGTATATTGGTTTGAAGTGGTTTTCGGATAAGAATCACTCAAATCTAAACCTTGTTCCTTCGAACCAATCATCGATACAAAGGTGTTAGGTAATAGGGAATTTGTAGGAAATGCGGATTATGGATCTTAAGGCAGAATTAACATTAGAGGGGGGGTGAATAGTGTTTAATTAATTTTATGAATCTTTTTGAAATCTTTTTAAATTAAACCCAAACAAATGCAATTCACAAACATAGAGACAATCACAGAACCAAACACAGATGCAAATAGTAAATAAAAGCAGTAAAGGAAAGAACACACCGGAATTTTATACTGGTTCGGAGTTACCCTACATCCAGTCCCAAACAATTTCTTGTGCAGGTTTGTTTTCAAATATAATGTCGATATTACAGCCTTGATTTCAATGCCACGAGAAACACCCTCCTATCTCCGAGTCTAGGGCAAACTCTCTTGATTTAAACAGGCTACAAGATCACCTAATTGATTTATGGGCTACAATCACAACCAATTGATTTACGGACCACAATCACACCGTTTCCAATCACACTTTGATAGAGAGAGACTCGATACACTTCAATCTTTGATTATAAATGATCAAATAATTCTGAGTAGCACTGATATCTTTGAGAAAGAGTGGTAGAGAATCAAACTAGAAATGTTCGAGTTTGATTCACTTAGGATTTCGATAGAGTTTTGTTAAGAATTTTTGAAAATAAGAAAGGAAGAGAAAGAGGGGAGAAAACAAAGAAATCTTAAGTGAAAATTCGTTGAAAACTACTGGTATATATAAGAGAATAACGGTCATGTCCATTTGTAAAAGGTTATGACGAATAGACACTTCTTTTGAAAATTCAAATTTTAAAATCTTTGGCTACCATGTCGACATGAGGGGCATAGGGATGTCGACACGCCTATGTTATTTTTGAAAATTGATTTTTGTTGTAAAAGAGATTTTCTTTCTAAAGTTTGTCGAAACAACCTTAGAACTTTGTAACTATTTTGAATATACTTTTATGATTATAAAAACCTTTGGAAAGTGATCTTACAAAATATAAAAGTAATAAAAACTAAATATATAAATATTTTGAAATTAAAGTAAAAACATTAAAACCAAGAGATAGTTTAAAAATAAGAAATGATTTTGAAATTAATATGATTAAAATAGGTTTTGAATTAAGGCTAAAATATTTAAATCGAGAGAGACGTGTCTTTGTAAAAAGATAGTTTTGAAAAAATCTAAAATAATTCATTTTGAAAATTTCGTGGATTCCATTTCACTAGAGAAGGTCGTGGGGTTCCATCCCACTAAAGAGGTCGTGGGTTCAATTCCACTATTAAAGCGAGAAGGTGGGTTCCATTCCACAATTAAAATCTGAATAAAGATTTTAGTGCTATTATGAAGTTTTAACATAAATCTAGACTCTATTACTTATCTTGATATCCTGAACTCTTGAACTCTTGATAATCTTGATACTCATGATTCTTCAGTCTTGATTTCTATAATCTTGAATTCGTTAGTCTTGAATCTCTATACTGTACAGTCTTCATTCTCAGTACCTGCATATATATATCCTGCATATACATATATATCTAGACAAAGATATTAGTATTTATATTTTATAACAAGTGCTAAGGTTGTTTTCATCAAAACCATAATCTTAGGAACTAACAATCTCCCCCTTTTTGGTGATGACAACTTATGTTTATAAAATATACTCCACCAAACTCTGATTCTACTCTGACTCCCCCTTATTCCAACAACTCCCCCTTAATTTACTAATTCCCCCTTAATCTATGCCAAACTAATAGCCTAACTATCCTATTTTAAAATTCTCCCCTTTTGACATCAACAATAACTAAACCTGAACTACATAACTCCCCCTTAAACTAATACTATGGAACTAAATGCTAATAACGAAGTGTAATAAGCGAAACATAAATCTAATTTTATTATATATGATGTTACATTACACATATATATGAAACATAGACACAAATATATACAAGTACAAAAAATATAAATACATTAATATAATAACAATTTAATGAGAGTCCTTGACAATTGGTGACTTGTGAATCAAACAATTAGGGTAATGGGGACAAAAGTTTCCATGTTGTTCGACCAAATTACCATTTTTCTCAAAACAGACTTCTTTAACGCAAATAATATTATCATCCTCGTCCATTTACGCTTCTTCCTCTTCTTCTTCTTCTTCATCTTCTTCGTCGTCATCCTTTAATGGATTATGAATACGTATGTTAGAGGAATCATCTTCAATCATAATAGGGTATGCATGATTATCCATTAGAAATTTTTGCAAATTTCTAAGAATCTTTCCTTGTTTCTCTTGTTCCTTTGCCATCCTTATTTGCATGACTTGTAATTCAGTCAACATCACAATATGAGATTAAATCGAATGAATCATTTTTAGGGTAAAATAGGCCATAGTCTAAAGTCTGTTTAACCTATCTTAGGACACGTTTAACAGCTTTTAAATGGGTTTCTTTGGGTTGAGATTTGTATCTTGCACATTGTAATGACCCAAGATTTTAGGAATTTATTTTGAAAAATATAAATAAGTTTAAAATAACTTTAAACCAATTTTAAATGGGGATTGATATGGCTTATTATGGGGTACCTATATGGGTGTACATGTGTGCACAGGGAATACACATGAATTAAAGCTAAATCCCTGAATGATATGAATGAACATATGTTGATGTGTATGGGAAAAATATATATTTATATAGATAAATAAAGTAAATCCTTAAAAGGCTATATGCAAATATATATAAGGATGCAACTGATTGTATTTGAGTGTACATGTGCATGTGTGTCAGTATAAAATAATGTATAGATATATATATATATATGTGTGTGTACTAATTATTTCTATAAGACATATATATACATATAAGTATGCTAATCAAGTACTAGAGTTCAAATCAGTAAAATAAAATACACAAACATATTTTAAATATAAACAAAAAGAAAAGAATGAAGATATTAAAGGAGTAATCCTTTTATATATAAATAAAGGAAGTACATACTATTTAAGTGAAAGCTAAAAATAAAAAATAAGATAAAAACAGAGATATGTTTTGTATAGGCAGAATTAAGAAGGATACTTGAAATATAGATATATAATAACCAATGGAAATCAAGTCACACTTTTAGCATGATAGTAGACAAGAGGAAAAGTATTTTCTGGAAAAGCAAAATTTCTGAAAATAACCAAAAGAATATAACCACTTTTCTCTTCACAAACTTAAGCCGGGGAGGGTAAGATTTTGGGTTTAGATAAAATGCAAATGGCATGATTTCTGATGGGCAAAAATGTCTTTAGCTGGTGCCTTAAACCCAAAGAAAGACCATGCATAAATAAGCAGTGATATGAGGAACCTCCTCTTCTCCTCGGATAGCTCTTGAGAAAAATATATACATTATATAAAAATAAAACAAGTGAAGAAAAGGGTTTGAAGGCAGAAGCTTACCAATCAACTAGGAAGTGAAAGAGAGCTAGGTGAGAAAACTCACTCAAAATCTAAGGCAGTAAGTCCTAATGAAGGCAGCCAGTTCATAAGTTAATTTTCTTAAAAATGTATTTTCATATGTGATTGTCTATCTGTGATTTCAAAGATTAAAAATGTTTTTATTTTTAGCTAGTTGTTCTGCTTGTTTTATTATATGAAAGTTCTAAGTATTATTAGTATATATATATATATATATATATATATATATATTTTAAAAACCCAGATCTCTCTGATATGTTAATGTTTAGAAACATAAGTAAATACCCAGAGAATTAAATGTTGAATATAGGCAAGTAGTGTTGGCTTTGGCTCAACCCAGAAAAATATAAACATGTGAGCTGCAATATACTTATGTATAAGTGCTCAGGCTTGAGACAAAAAGGAATTAGGGGTGCAATAGGGTTGCCTATGTGCTGATGCTCCTGATTCAATGAAAATACATAAATATTCATACACATAGCAAATAAATTTTGGGATTCAGTAAAACTTAGTCATTCTGAGTTTAACTAAAGCACAGATGATTGCAAAAAGAAAAACTCTCTCATAAAGCCATAAGCCAATGTTAGTTGTCTATACCCCTTTTTAAAATTGCAAGTATATATATGTATATGTGTAGAATCTATTTAATAGACACCTATGTTTAATTGCCTGATTGCCTCTATTTGTTTATGAATGATGTGGAATGCCATGACATGAATGTTTGTTTTAGTGAAATGATTCACTGAATGGGTTTGCCGTGAAAAATCAAAAGTGTTATTACCTAAAACCTGATTAGGAAATGGGGGTCAAGAGCACTGCAGGAATGACTTGTGTTCTTGAGTAATACAAGTTGACACATTGCTTGTTTAAGTCCTGAGATCTTTGTGTAATTGTGTAAATTAGTCCATTACAGTGTGTCCATTGATTCATTTAATTGTAGATGAGACCAAGCTAGATAAATATATCAATGTAAGAGAATTTGATATAAAGAGGAACTAGAGTTTTCTAGGAATGAAATCTGAGTAGGGAATAAATGATTTAATTCATTTTGGTGATTTCTCTGTTTTGTATGGATGCTTATTTGATTTATGACTGAGTTGTATGAATGTATGAATGTACCATATCTTTATAAGGTTCTGGAAAGAAAGATTCAAGTGTGCACATGCACAATGACACAGAACATGCACACATGACTTATTTGTTTTCTAAAGGCAGAGTTATATACATATATACATGTTTCAACTTTAACTTGATTAACAAATTGTTTTAGTGGATTTTCTCATACTAGACATGTGTCTGACCCTAGTGTGCTAATGGCATCTGTGGTGTCTCATTTAAAATAGGGCAGCTTCAAATGCATTTTCAGGGACTGCAGCAACTTAGTAGGTGTAGGAGCAAGGCTTTGAGAAGAAATTATAGCATGCTAAAAATTAATTAGATAAGAGCTTAAATGATGAAATCTGCATGTATTGATACTTTTAAATTGTAACTTGTATTAAGTACTAATTGTTGGATGGATATTTTTCTAAGTGTTTTGCTAAGGAATTGATTTGTAATTGGAGTTTATGAATTTAGAAATTATCTGAAAAGTTGAAGAAACTAACCTATGATTTTGTAAGTAAATCTGAGCAGGAATTCTATGATAAAAAGGGTGGTTACATTTTATAAATGTATTAGTCAATCTTGAGTCTGTGAAAAGGGTTAAGTTTTGGGAAAATCTAGATAGTGGAATCTCAGTAAATTATAAGATTTAATCTTCTACCTTGACATTTGTATACATGGAGTGGATAGGCATAGGGAAAATGCATTAATGTGTCTGCAATGTTTTCATAATTTAATTTGTTCTACGCAAATGTTTTATACCATATTTTTGAATAAAGGAAAATTTGTAATATAGGAGTTGAAGCTATGACCAAAATAGTTGCATATGTATATATGTATGCCCATTTAAATATGTTTTTTTCAGATATTAGCATACCAGTTGTTTTGGAATTTTAACATGAGCCTGAATTTCTCTTCATTAAGACTTTGATCAAAATGCATTTTTAAGACCCTATGAGTTATACCAGAACAAATAGTCTGGTTGAACCATGTTTTCTTTTCTGAGTACCCATGGTCTCAGGAAACTCACTCATGTTTGCATTCCATTTAGCTTAGCACCATGGCATCAAATAATCAAGCTTTTGAAATATGATATCTCACTTAAAAATATTCCATAAAGAGATTGTACTCTAGGCAGGTTTTTTAAGAAAAATCAAACATGGGTAATGATAGAAACTTATATCATTTTCAGAGCACAAACACTACACCATTAATTTATAGATAATCATAACACAATTATCTGGTTTCTAGGAATCATACTTTATAGAGAATTCAGCAAGCAATCAAAGGTTAAAAATCATGTTGTTACCTCTATGGATGAAATTTATTGTATGAATTGAATTGAACTATGTGGGGATTGATTAAATTTAATCAATCAAATTATCCTCTTGTTTACCAGAACTCTGATTGAAACAAGAGAGGCACATGCATCCTCACATGTATGTGCATATCCTTGTGAATGGAGCAATATATTTATATTGGTAAATATTTTAATCCTAGATAAGATGTAGATAAAAAGAAAAAAATTTGACTCTATGCTTCAGAAATATATATATATATATATATGTATAAGATATATATATATATCTCTATGGAAAAAAAATCCTTACAAATTTAGGTATAAAAGAGAGGGTCATTTAATTTGTTATCAGAGCTATGTTACTAAAACATAGTTAAAAAAATAAAATAAAAATTTTGAAATCAAATCCTTCTAAAAAAAAACTAACCAGCTATGTAAATTATTATTAGCAAACTATGGTAGGAAGGCCACCAAATCAGGGAGCAGGATCCTCCAATGCACCACCAATGGTCAATCTACAAGATTTGGTGAGAGCATTTAGGGATGGGGCGGGACAAAGGCAAGAAAATCCCCATGAAGAGCTCTCAAAATTACTCAAGACTTATACTCATTTAGGAGGCAAAAGCTTTGAAGGGACAGAGAGTATTATGGAAATTCAAGCATGGTTGAGAACATTAGATAGGATTTTCAATGACATGCAGCTTGATGATCAAAGGAAGAGGCAAGTGGCTTCAAGACAGCTGAAAGGAGTAGCTTTAAGCTGGTGGGAAGTAATCATTACAGGGGGAAATGAGAATGAAATCACTTGGAATCAATTCAAGGAGATGTTGGAAGCAAGATTTGTACCAGCATCAGCTAAGACCACTTTACTAGAAGAATTTATTAGACTCAGGCAAGGAACTTTGAATGTCACTGAATACACTCAAAAGTTTGAGGGGATTTCCATATATGGAGCAATGCTAGTGGTAGATGAATCATCCAAAAATGATAGATACATTAAAGGTTTGAACCCAGGACTTAGGAGAGCCATGTTACCTTATGCTGACAGGACATTTGATCAAGTAATAGACTTGGCTTTGAGATTGGAGCAGCATGACAAGGAAAGGGAAAAGTTCAGAAATTTTAAGAATAATAACACTAAGAAGGGTAAGGGAAGATATCACCCTTATGATAAGAAGAAAGAAGAGGTCAGTAACAAGGGCACTGGAGATATTAAAGCTAAGGAAACCAAGAAGAAAATTGTGTGTCATCAATGTGGAAAGGAAGGACACATCAAACCAAGATGTCCAAAATTGAAAGGAGGAGCTTTCAAGTGCTATCTATGTGGGAAAGAGGGGGCATATGAAGAGAAATTGTCCTGAGTATAAACAGCAAGAAAAATTAGCAAACTTGGAAGGCAAAGGCAAATCCACGGTGAAGATTAATGCTGAGAATCACAGTCAAGTGGAAGGTACACTATTTATTTGTACCATACCCATAGCAGTAGTATATGATACTAGGGCAACCCACTCTTTGATTTCTTATGAACTAGTTAAAATGCTAAAATTGAATTGCATATTGGTCGAAACCCCATTACATATACAAAGTCCACTAGGGAGTTCTAGTGTTTTAAATATGATTTGTGTGGATGTGGAATTAAACATAGGAGGAGATACTTTTATTTCCAATTTATATGTTTTAAACTACCCAAACATAGGTGTTATATTGGGAGTAGACTGGTTAAGGCAATTTAAAGCCATAATTAATTTAGACTCATCCACCATATCATTGGAAAACCTTAGAGGCCAGAGGATCACAATTTTGTGTGAAGTGGCTAAGGGAAGGAAATTGTATCATTTGATTGACATGGGAAAAGATTTCAGTGAACTTACTATTGAAGAAATTCCCATAGTCAATGAATACTTGGATGTGTTTGAGGAGGTTAAGGGTGTTCCAAGCCATAGACCAGTGGAATTCCAAATTCATTTAGTTCCAGGAGCAAGTCCAGTGATTAAAAAGCCAACTAGAATGGGGCTAAATGAACTAAAAGAATTAAAGAAATAGTTAGAGGAATTAGAGGATAAGGGTTTTATAAGACCAAGTAATTCTTGCTGGGGAGCACCAATGGTATTTGTTAAGAAACAAGATGGTTCCTTGAGACTTTGTATAGATTATAGAGAATTGAACAAAGTAACTATTAAAAATAAATATCCATTGCCAAGAATAGATGATCTTTTTGATCAATTAGCTGGGGCAAGAGTGTTTTCTAGACTAGATTTAGCTTCTGGTTTTCATCAAATGAAGGTGGATGAGTCAAGTATCAAGTACACTGCCTTTAACACTAGGCATGGGTTGTATGAATTTCTGGTTATGCCATTTGGCTTGACTAATGCACCATCATACTTTGTAGATTTAATGAACAAAACCTTTAGAGATTATTTAGACAAATTTGTGCTTATTTTTATAGATGACATTTTAATTTATTCCAGAACAGTGGAAGAACATAAAAGTAATTTGCATCTGGTTTTGTCTAGACTTAGGGAAAAAGATTTAAAGGCAAAATTTTCAAAATGTGCATTTTGGAAAGAGGAAGTACATTTCCTTGGCCATGTCATTTCTGCCAAAGGAATTTCTTTGAACCCCAATAAAGTAGTGGCTATTCAAGCATGGAAGAGGCATAGCACTATGAGTGAAGTGAGATCATTTATGGGGATGGCAGGGTATTATAGGAGATTTATAAAAGATTTTTCAAAAATTTCTACACCACTTACTAACCTAACCAGGAAAAACCAAGCTTTTGTTTGGTCAGAGAAGTGTGAGAAGTCTTTTGAATAGTTGAAGGAGGCATTGGTGAATGCTCCAAACTTGAAAGTACCGCAGGGAAATGAAGAATTAGTTGTATACACTGATGCTAGTGGGTTTGGCTTGGGTGTAGTGTTGATACAACAAGGCCAAGACATTGCATATGCATCCAGACAACTCAAACCCCATGAAGTAAGGTATGCCACACATGATCTTGAATTAGCAACTGTGATTTATGCTTTGAAACTTTGGAGACATTATTTGTTAGGAACTAAGTTTGAACTTTACACTGACCACAAGTCTTTAAAGTATTTATTTTCACAAAAAGATTTAAACATGAGGCAACATAGATGGGTGGAGTTCTTAGCTGCTTATGACTTGGACATACTCTATACACCAGGCAAAGCAAACAAAGTTGTTGATGCTCTAAGTAGACAACATGCTAAATTATCTATGATGATGATAGAAGAGTTTAAGGACTTGTCTTTGCTGGCTGAGTTAGAAATTGGGGAGAATGGCTGTGTACACATGGATGTGCATGTGCATGGTGCACAGGAAAATAGAGTGAAGTTAAGCTTGATGACACTTCAATCAGATTTAATTTTGAAGGTAAGAAAAATGCAAGAACAAGACACAAACTTATTGGAGAAGAAAATTCTCATATCAAAAGGAGAGGAAGTGATAAATTACCATATTGATAAAAATGGTTATTTGAGAAACAAGAATATAATATGTGTGCCAGAAAACATAGAGTTGAAGGAGGAGATATTGAATGAATATCATAGAAATAAGTACTCCATACACCCAGGCAGTACAAAGATGTATCAAAATTTAAAAAGATATTTTTGGTGGAAGGGAATGAAATAAGATGTAGCCAAATATATTGCCAAATGTTTGACTTGCCAACAAGTCAAGGCTGAAACACAAAAGCCATCAGCGTTGTTGCAACCTCTTAGCATACCACAGTGGAAGTGGGAAGATATATCTATGGATTTCAAAGATGGACTGCCTAGATCTAAAAGAGGAAACACAAGCATATGGGTGATAGTTGATAGGCTAACTAAAGTGGCACATTTCATCCCAGTCAAATCAGAAAGGAATGCACCAAAATTAGCTCAAGTATTTATGAAGGAGGTGGTAAAATTGCATGGCATTCCCAAAACCATTGTGAGTGATAGGGATACCATCTTCACCTCAAGATTCTTGAGAAGCTTTCAAGAAGCCATGGGAAGTGAATTATGCTTAAGCAATGCCTACCATCAGATGGGCAGACTGATGTGGTGAACAAAGTTTTAGAGGACTTGTTAAGGGCATGTGCACTGGATTTTGGGGGCAACTGGGAAGACTATCTCCATTTAGCTGAATTTACATACAACAACAGCTATCAAAGCACCATAGGAATGGCTCCATTTGAAGGCTTATATGGCAAGCCATGTTTGTCACCTGTTTGTTGGGTAGAAGCAGGAGAATGGGCTATTTTAGGGCCTGAGTACATACAAGAAACTAAAGAGAAAATTGAGTTGGTAAGGAGAAGAATGGCAGCAGCTCAAGATAGGCAAAAGAAATTTGCAGACATGAAAAGGAAACAGGTGGAATATGAAGTAGGAAATTTTGTTTTCATCAAAATCTCACCTATGAAAAATGTACTGAGATTTGGGAAACAAGGCAAGTTAACCCCAAGATATATTGGGCCATACAAAATTCCGGAAAGAATTGGTTCCTTGGCATATAAGTTGGAATTACCAGAAAACATGCAAGGGATGCATGATGTTTTTCATGTATAACAATTGATAAGGTGGGTCCATGACAAGGCAGAAATTCTGGAGACCCCAACCCAAGTGCAAATAAATCCTAATTTGATTTTTGAAAAGGATCCAATGGGAATTTTGGCAAAGGATGTGAAGAAGTTAAGGAATAAATCACTGAAACTTGTGAAGGTACAATGGAGTCTTGATCCCAGTGATTGCACATGGGAATTAGAAGACAAAGTTAGGATGAACTACCCTAAGCTATTTTCAGATTAAAGGTAATTCTGATATTTAATTGGCTTTCCTTTTGGATGTGTTGGGTGAGATTCGACCGGACCAAGCCCTCACCGAACAGGCCTACTGCCGAACCAACCCATCTCCTCACCAATGCCGAACCAACTTTCCTCCAAGCACTGCCAGACCAAACTCCCTCTCCAAGCAATACCAAACCAGCCCACTACCGGTCCAAGTACTACCGGACCAAACCCAACTTCTTCACCGAATCAACTATCACTGCCGGACCACTCCTCTGCCGAGCCAAATCCCCTCTCCTCCATTACCGAACCAAACCCTCACCGGACCAGCTCCACCAACTCCACAACCAAACCAATCCACTGCCGAACCAAGACCTCATCTCCACCCATCTACTACCGAACCAAGGCGATGCCGAACCAAATTTTCCAGGCCAGATTGGATCAGCCCGGGCCCATCAGCAGCTGTATACATCCAAGACCCCTACCCCCAGCCTCACTCTATAAATAGAGGGGCAGGGGTACAACAATGGGGAACAAGTTTGAGAGCTCAAGCACGGAAAGGACTTTCAAACAACTTTCTTTTACTTGTATCAAAGCTTTGTACTTGTAATCAAAAGAAGAGAAGAGAAATAACATATAAAGTGGACGTAGGCACATTCTGGCTGAACCACTATAAATTTGCGTGTCTTTTTACAGTTTAGTCCCTGCTTTTCATATATTTGCATAAATCAACCAAACCACTAAGAACAACATAAGATCTATTAAATCATACAACTTTGAGGTATTTGTCCATTTTTTTGTGCAAACATTTTTGGTGCTTTCACTGAGAGCTAGAAGCTCGAAGCTTAAGCTTCATCCACTTAACAGTTTTCCTAACAGCATCGTTCGCTACTTGGAAAACATGCCTCCCAAACAGAGAAAAGATGTTAACAAAGGAAAAAACATCGCATCCAGCAGTCTTCCAGATCCAGCTGTCACGAATCAAGTAAATCGTCCTCCTCCGGCAGCAGTAACAAATGAAGGACAGGCTAACCCAACCACTCCTGCCACAGGACAGCCTGCAGCAATTACTAGGGCAGATTTGGACAGAGTTGTGGTTGAAGTAACTAACCGCTTCACGTCCCAGCAGGAAGCCTTGGTGGACCATCTCATGTCACGCTTAAGGGACGCTGAAGAATCCAACCGCAACACTGAATCATGGGGCGAGTCCCAGTCTGGAGGATCTCAGAGACAACAAAGATCTTCCTTCTTCGAAGGAGCTAACGGCAGAAGTAGCCATGGTAGGAGCCGAGACCGAGCACAGCCCGAAGTTAGGCCTGAGGAAACGTTTGGTACCGAACCCAACGGGGGAGGTATCGGACGGAGGTCAACTATAGCTAAGCCTGTCATACTGCCTAACCACAGAAACGCCAGTGAACGGGGCCGAGCTAGAGTCCAGCCCGAAGTTGGACCCGAGGAAGTGCTTAGATCAGAACCCGGCAGGGGAAGATCAAGGCAATGGCCAACTGTAGCTGACCCTAGCATGCTCCCAGAAGATTAAAGGCAGCCACTGGAAAATATGAGGAATGATAGACGATACCATCCCTACAGGTCATCTGGACGGAATCAATCCCACAGAACAGAACCAAACTCATTTCTATCTGCTCCAAATTCTGATGAAAGGATGGCACGCTTATTCAGAGAGTGTGTCCAACGGGAGCAAAGAGATCGAGGAATAGGCGCTAGCGTAACCAGCCCTTTCGCTCGCAATATCAAAATTGCTATCACCCCCCGAGAATGGAAGATGCCAACAATGGAACCCTACAAAGGAACCTCCGACCCCGTTGTACACTTACAGAGGTACACGCAACATATGCTCATGAGTGGGGTGACAGAGGGAGTACTGTGCAAATGCTTTCCGCTCTTCTTAGAAGATCTTGCTACCTCCTGGTTCTGTCATCTACCCCAGGGATCCATCAGCTCGTGGGAAATGTTGAAAGAAAAATTTATCAGTGAGTTCCGTATTCATGTGGAGCAACCTAAGGATGCTTATTCCTTATCCAGCGTCAAACAGAAACCTGGAGAGAAGCTGCAGCAATACCTAACCAGATTCAACGCCGCAGCAGCCGCAGTCCAAGATGCCGATGAGAAGCTTATCCTAATGGCCCTCTGTAGTGGTGTGCATCCGGACACTAAATTTGCTAGAAGGTTGACAAAAGAAAAACTAGCTACTTTACCCGATTTCTTCCATGAAGCCGGGAAATACATGAGGCTTGAGGATGCTGCCGTTGAGGGGCAGTCAGGACAGCAAAATAAGACAACCCATAGCAACGCCCCCGCTGTGGCAAGGGACGTTCGAAGAAATGATTCCAGAGACAATGCTTGGGGCAAGAAGGGAGAAAAGCGCCTATATCGGCCTGGGCCGAGATTCGACACTTACACTCCTTTGAACGAGACCGTCGAAAATATCTTCCTTGCCACCCAAGGCGAAGTTAGATACAAACGCCCACCATACAAAAAGGAATCAGATAACGCGCAGAAATCTGGAAAGTTCTGCCGCTTCCACGAATCTCACGGGCATGATACCAATGAATGCCATCATCTCCGGGATCTGATTGAGGAACACATCAGAAGGAAGAAACTGGAACGTTATGTAAAAAGTCAGGACAGGACTCCAGCTCCTGCCAATGAAAACCCAAGGCTACCCTCACCGGACACCGGCAGAGGAAACCGCAACACTAGCAGCTCTAGTCAAGAGAAAATAGTGGTCCATACCATCTCAGGAGGACCGCACATCGCAGACAGAAGCTGGAAAGAGATGGAAAAGTATGGAAAGTCGCTTAGAGACAATAAAGACTGTGTCAATTCGGTTATAGAAGAGCGCCACCCGAAGCGGAAAGAAAGTAATGACATCACATTCGGTAAGCGTGACCTAGAAGGAAGGCAGTACCCTCAAATGGATCCCATGGTCATCTCCGCCCGACTCGGTCCCGCTGAAGTTTACCGAATCCTGGTAGACACTGGAAGCTCAGTAAACATCCTGTTCAAACACGCATTCGACAAAATGAAGCTATCAATGAAGGATGTATCTCCCTGCGATAAACCACTACACGGTTTCACTGGGGATGCTAAGATGCACCTCGGGCAACTGGACCACTTTGTTGAGATTGGAAGCCATCCCCGCTCCATTGTACGGAAGCAGACGTTCGTGCTAATAGAAAACCATTCGGCCTACAACGCCTTCTTAGGATGACCAGCCTTGTCTGACTTCCAAATTGTCCTAGCCCCATGGTGCCTAAAGATGAAATTTCCAACAGACAATGGAGTAGGGGAAGTGGAAGGAGACTAGGACGTTGCTTGAGACTGCTATGTGACTGAACTTCGCAACAACCACAGGAAGGATAAAGGGAAGGGTGTAGAGATTGCCCTCTGCACAACAAGTCTAGAAGCATAGCAACTAAAGAAAGCCCCTCCTCTTCGATATACCAGCGACCCTTTCAATGAATTAGACCCTAGGGACAAAGAGGAGGAGGCCACCGCCGAGACTGCAGAGGCTATGGAGTTTATATCTGTAGACAATCATGACTCAAGTAGACTATTGAAAATTGGGTCCCAACTAAAAGCCGAATTGAAGGAACAACTCATCGATTTTCTCCGCCACAACTTGGATGTATTCGCATGGTCACACGCTGACATGACCGGAATCTCCCCCGACATAGCCTGCCACGTATTAAAAATTTATCCTACCAAGGCGCATGTAAAACAAAGAAAGAGAAGTATGGGGGTAGAGCGATCAACAGCCCTCGATGAAGAAGTAAAGAATCTACTCGCCAATGACTTCATACGATAAGCTATCTACCCAGAATGGATCGCCAACCCGGTGCTGGTAAAGAAGGCTAATGGGAAGTGGCGAACCTGCATTGACTTTTCCAACCTAAACGACGCCTGCCCAAAGGATTGCTTCCCACTTCCCAGAATCGACCAACTTGTAGACAGCACAGCCGGGCACGAGCTCCTATCTTTTATGGATGCATACTCAGGATATAACCAAATTCCTATGCATGCTCCCGACCAAGACCACACTAGTTTCATCACTGACCGGGGTTTATACTACTATAAGGTAATGCCTTTCGGACTTAAAAATGCAGGAGCCACCTACCAACGCCTCGTCAACAAGATGTTTGCAGGGCTAATAGGACAGACCATGGAAGTATATGTGGATGACATGCTAGTGAAGTCAAGGAAAGCCAAAGATCACGTAAACCACCTAGGCAAAATGTTTCAAGTACTCCGCCAGTATGGAATGAAGTTGAATCCTCTAAAATGCTCCTTCGGAGTATCATCAGGAAAGTTCTTAGGATTCATCGTTAATGCCAGGGGGATTGAAGCGAACCCTGAACAAGTCCGAGCGCTAAGGGAGATCAAGATACCTTCCACCCGAAAGGAAATGCAAAGCCTAAATGGAAAAGTGGCCGCCCTAAGCCGATTCATCTCCAAGGCAACGGACAAGTGCGTCCCCTTTTTCGAAGCTCTAAAGAAAGACAAAGGAAAGTTCGAATGGACTGACGAATGCTTAACCGCTTTCCTTAACCTAATCAAACACCTCCAGAAACCACCGGTACTCTCGACTCCAAGCGAAGGAGAAGAATTATACCTATACATTGTTGTGTCATCTCACGCCCTAAGCGCTGCCTTGGTAAGGGAAGACAACCGCACGCAGCGGCCAGTTTACTTCATCAGCAAAAGGTTTACTGGGGCGGAAGTCAGATATCCTAAACTTGAGAAGAAAGCATACTGTTTACTAATCACATCACGAAAACTGCGTCACTACTTCCAGTCCCATTCCATCAAAGTTCTGACCGATCAACCACTGAGGCAGGTACTCCATCATCCCGACACTTCTGGGCGACTACTTAAATGGTGCATTGAACTAAGTCAGTATGATATCACATATCACCCTCGCACCGCCATCAAGGGACAAGCCATGGCTGATTTCATTGCAGCATTCACTACCAACGAAGATAAGGAGCAATTGGAAATAGCAGAAGATATCAAGTGGAATCTCTTTGTGGATGGTGCATCGAATGAACAAGGCTCGGGGGCAGGTGTGGTAATAATCACTCCCAGGGGAAACAAACTGCACTATGCTATAAGGTTGGAGTTCGCTGCCACCAACAACGATGCAGAGTATGAAGCAGTGATAGCCGGACTAGAAATTGCCATAGAAATCGGAGCCAATTCTTTGTGTCTTCACAGCGATTCTCAACTTATTGTTAATCAAATACTAGGAGAATTCCAAGCTCGAGAAGAATGACTCATAGCATATTTAAAGAAGACCAAGTTACTTCTCAGCCGATTGGACCACTACTTAGTCAAACACATCCCTCGGGAAGAGAACCAAGAGGCCGACGAATTGGCGAAGCAAGCAAGTGTGAGAGACATCACCATCTTCGGGGCAGTAACCATCTCAAAGCAACTGGCTCCAAGTTTTGAGCAAGTGAATCTGGTAGCTACAACCGAGGAAGCAACTTGGATGACTCCCATCCGAGACTACCTACAAAGTGGCACACTACCCGACGGGCGTAACGAAGTCAAGAAAATCTTGAGGAAAGCATCCCGCTACACAATAAAAGAAGACATCCTCTATCGGTGCGGATTATCTAACCCGTTATTAAGGTGTGTCGCTGGGAGGGAAGCCAAGGAAATCTTATCCAACATCCATCAGGGAAGCTGCGGAGATCACACCGGAGGGCAAACATTAGCAAAAAAGATACTCCGATATGGATATTTCTGGCCCACCTTAAGCAAGGACGCCTTAGATTTTGTTAAAAAGTGTGACAGATGCTAGAAGTTTGCTAAGATTCCGCGGCTACCAACAACTAAGATTACTCAAATGACCAGCCCTTGGCCCTTCGCAATATAGGGAATTGACTTAATCGGCGAGCTACCGATGGGCCGAGGCGGGGCCAAATATGCTATAGTGGCAGTTGATTATTTCACCAAATGGGTGGAAGCGGAACCTCTGAATAAAGTATCTTCAGCAAATGTTATTAACTTCTTGATCAAAAATATTCTATGCAGGTACGGGGTCCCACTCAAAATCATATCAGACAATGGACTTCAGTTTGACAGCGAGGAATTCGCCAACTGGTGCCAAGAGCACGGAATTCACAAAAGCTTCTCATCCGTAGCATATCCCCAGGCAAACGGACAAGTCGAAGCCGTCAACAAAATTCTGAAAACTCTGATCAAAAAGAAACTTGAAAAGTCAAAGGGCGCTTGGGTGGATGAACTCCCTATGGCACTGTGGGCCTATCGCACATCTTTCAGAACATCAACGGGGCATACTCCCTTCTCTTTGGCATACGGATCGGAGGCTATGCTCCCAGTTGAAACCATTGTGCCTACCCATCGTAGGATCCACTATAACCCAGAAGAGAACGAAGAACTCCTCCACATGACTTTGGATCTAGTGGAGGAGAGAAGGAATGATGCAGTCCTTAAAGCAGCGGCCCACAAGCAGAAAGTGGCAGCACAATACAACTCCAAAGTCAAGCATCGTACCTTACAAGAAGGGGACCTTGTCCTCAAGCGAATCTTCCCTCGCCCCGGAGCACTAGATCCAATCTGCGATGGACCATATGTAATTCATAAAGATCTCCACAATGGAGCTTATATTTTGTCAATAGTGGACGGAGAGGTGTTCCAGAGGGCATGGAACATCCAGCACCTCCGTCGATACTTTTCTTAACTTGTACTGCCCATGTGAAGTGAATTAACAAAGAGAATCAGTGGATGTAGGCCTTTTCATGCCGAACCACTTTAAAAAACCTTGTCTCTTTTAACTTGTTCCTTTATATCTTGGCTGCTCGTTAACTTTATCCTTTTCTGTTGAACAAAATACTATGCGTACAGCATTTCCACTCAAAGCACTCCATAGCGCAACTTCACTTGGACAAGACCTAACAGGTACTATGCGAATCTATGCCCTCACCAATGAGACACTTTCACTCCGGCATCCCTCTGCTGCGGGTTAACTCATTGCTCGCGACGGCCCTTAAAGCCAACTGTAATGAGCCGATTATAAGCCACCGAGAAGGCCGACTATAGCCGAGGCAGCTCATTACGGCGTTCGGCTCGCTGGCAACTGTGAACCGACTATAAGCCCCAACATAAGGTGTGGCCAGCCAGGGGCAGTTCACAGTTGACGATCGGCACCCACGCTAGACGGCCACAGTAAATCGAATAATACCCACGATTACAGGCCATAATGGCCCGGGTAGTTACTGTGCGCGATCTCGGCTCCGATGTGTCTTAAGTGCGGCTGTGGTAAAAAAGAATTAACTCCCCGCGGAGGCGTAAGATGGGTGACAAATGTATCCAAGACCCACAGCTAGGGAAAGTGACTACAAAACCCGTTTGCCACGAACTTAAGCACATCGAAGGCCTTCCGTGATTGGAAGTTTTTACTTTTTCACATATTTCAGTTTTACTTAAGAAGCTTTTTCTCCTATCCTTTGTAACAATTCTTGAAGTACAGGACACAGGACAGGGGACGCTCACTAATAGAAGCGAATACCCATATCAAGATACTGGACCGCATCCCTTACTCGGTCACGCAGGATGTTCAAAGCTGCCATCTACAAACAAAATATAAAGGGCAGTACTTCCTTCTTTCATATATAAACACATGACTGTAATTTATTCACACCTCACGCTAACATTGCAAGCCATGAAATCATGTTTTAACCAACAACCTGACATCAAACACCATTTAATTACAAGAATATGCATAGCTATATTTCTTATACAACATGTGAAAAAAGCAAAAACATTCAAAAGACGACAAAATCAGCTTAAGTTAAAGAATTACACATCAAGAATAGAGCTATTTATTACAAGTAGCAGGAATTACAACCTAAAAGTTACTCTACTGTTTTAAGACTAACATATACAACCCTGTCAAGTCCACAAAAATAGTTTTTCCAGGTCTGATCAAGGGGCCGGCTGCATTGGAGTTTTATCCTTGTCCTGTTGACCACCTGTCCAGTCAGAGAAAGGATTCATTAGTGATAAGCAACCAAGTTCATGGAGAGACTAAAAAGGAAGACTTACCAGCACCTACTTCTTGACTATCCTGGTCGTCATCCTCTACTTGCACACCTGCCTCCTCAGCAGCAAGCAACCGCATACCCTCCTTCACCGCCACCTTCTCCTCCTTGGTAAACTGGGCAGTGACCACATCCATGCTGAAGGCCACACCACCCTCTTTATCCACATCCGCCTTAGCTTCCTCCAGAGCCCGAAGATAAATCTTAGCCATGACCCTAAGATAATCATCCATCCAGGATAGGTTGCCCTGCTTCCAAGTTCGGAAGTACATGTCCTGAAGCATTTCATCCATCATCCCCTCATTCTCCTCAAAGTCCCTCATCCGGGCCTCGGAAGCCGACAACCTTCCAACGGCAGTTTCTCTCTCCAATCGGTATCTCGAGCAGTCAGCCAGAAGGGATTTCCGCATCGCCTCCATCTCCTCCTTCAGCCTAACCTGAGCAAGCTCTGCGGCTTCAAGCTTCCCCGACAGCTCCTCTACCCACTCAAGATCCGCCCTTCGAACCTCATCCACTGTCGAGATGGCCATATTTATCTGCTCCTTGCAGGCAGCCTCCATCTTCCGCAGTTCCGCCTTACTAACCTCCTCCATAGCCTTCCTCAACCGCCCGGAGGCAGCCTCATGCTGAGAAATCTGAATGGCCTAAACAGCGAGCTGTTTGGCCTGGTCCGAAACCATCAATCGTAGTCGGATGTTGGCACTCCCAATCTCCTCTCCAGCCTTAACCAGCCGGGCATGATGCCCCATCAGCTTCCTAGTCTCCTCCGCCACCCGATCAATATTAGCCTTGGCCTCGTCTCCCATGGTAACTATCCGAGTAGTAAGTAGATCGAGATCTAAGGACTTAGCCTCATCAAGCACCCGTACCATGGGATTGCGGGGAAGAAGGTGCTCACCAGTAACCTCGTCAAAGGTAATATCATGGGAATTGGATCCAGATCAGGATGACCCGCAAATGGATTACGAGCCAAGTCAGGGCGATCAATCTGAATAACGGTAGGGTTTTCGGACGGGTGCGGAGAGAGTGCAAACTCGCTATCCTCCTCCGTGATATCATGAAGAGGCTGAACTGGGGGCTGAGGACCAAGTGAAGGTTCGGATGAGGGATGACTCCTCTTTCTCTTTTGAATACCCTCTTCAATAACACCGAGAAGAGGACGTTAGCCGACTACATCCCCGGAACGGTGGGTCGAAGACTTCGGCTTGGCGGAAGCTTTGGAGAGCTTGTACTGTTCAAGCCTGTGCCGAAGATCTGAGGCCTTGGCCGTTTTACCTGCTCCTGATACGAAGAACAAGTGTCACAAGCTTACATTGATACATAATTCGAGAAAACACGGTAAATTAGTAGTTAAAAGAAGAAAGAAAACACATATGTGGTTGTACAAACCATGGGGAGGAGTAGGATACTGCAATGAGTCCTGGATTTCATTCCAGGATGGGAGCGGATCATAAAATATTCCTAAGTCCCTATCATAAATGGAGCCCGCAGGATTCAAAAGTTCACCTTGAGTCGTCGGAGCCACCTTGGCTGGAATAATCTGAGGAGGCTCGCTTGCACCAGTCCCAGCCTTGTCAGCTTTCCCAGATTTCTCTATCAAAGCCAGTTCCCCGTCCAGCCCCTCGAAAGCCTGGTGGAATGCATCATCCGTCCACTCCTGAATCTCGCCTGCTTGCCCAGGAAGCAAGGCCCCGATGCCATCACCACCGTCGCCACCTTCCCGGTCATCTCCACCCTCACCTCTCTCCTCCTCCACATCTTCCTCCCCCTGGGTAAGTGGACAATTGCTGGGGGAAGGACCGTCCGACTTCTAAAGTTTCTTACCTCCGACGGCTGGAAGTTTTGTGAAAGGTTTTCTCTTGCCACTCTCTATCATGACACCTCCCTTAGCCTGAGCAGCCGCCCTCTCCTCCACCGTTTCCCTCAGCTTGACTACTGACTGTTGTGGAAGGATCAAGTTACACTCCAGAAGGGTCGCGTTTCTGATCAGGTAGGCAGCTGATCTATCTCTCCCGGGGATAGCTTCTATCTCAGCCGCCGTCTGAACCAGGCGATTAGTCTCCACAACCGCAAAGCCACCGGTCGCTAGCAAAAATGATAACGTATGAGAAGAAGCATCGCAATCAGAATGGAGATTATAAATAAAGCATCGACTTACATCCAGAAGTAAAACGCCGAATAGAAATAGAGTCGTCCCTGATGAAGAACCACTCCTTCTTGAACATGCTGAATTTGGAATACAGATCCAAGACCGGCTTGAAGGTTACAGCTGACTCCAAGCTGATGTATGGGGACCCCTTCTTATAGCCCCTCAGAATATATAAGTATCGGATCTCCCGGTTGGAAGGAGCACGACCATAATTCCTCTGGAAGATGACGAAGAGGCTCACTAGTATAGCATAGGAGTTGGGTTGAAGCTGGAATGGGGCCACCTTTAGATATGTAAGGGAGCTGGCTACCCAAGCATTAAGAGGCGGAATGGCACCACACATGCAGTGGTATCTGCTGTAGGCAAAGTACCCTTCGGGAGGGTCATATGGCATAACGTCTCTACCTGGCAACCGCATGCGCGCCCTATCAATTCCGAAAGAACGAGAGATGACATCGAGCTGCTCCTCCTTGAGGGAGCTGGGAAAGCAATCGGGTGGGGAGTTCAGAAGCTCCTGAGGACCGTACCCGTCCACTAGTGATCTCGGGGTAGGTCCGTGACGTTCTGGTCCTGACTGAGCAGGGGGCACTGTGGAAGATTCTCCTTCGCCCTGGGATTTCTTTTTATCTGATCGAGTTTCTGCTTTTCGAGACATTTATCTGCAAACATAAAACGTACATCGTTAGAGAAGAAGAAGTAAACAAGCTTCCGTATGAAGACTAGAATTGCATTTATGAGTTGAGACATAAAATCTCATTCGGCCTTATACCCCCAGTCTCGTTCAGTACTAAAGATTTTCGAGTCCATTCGGTGTTGAAAAGTTTTTAGTTCATTCGGTACAGAGAGTCTTTATGCTCATTCGGTAGAACAAAGAAACCTTATTCGGCAAAATAAACGCACCTGATTCGGCGCTAAGATGATTCGGCACTTGACTGATTCAGTGTTTATCTGGTTCGGCTATCTCAAATGATGGAGGTTGAACGAAGGCCTGAAGCCCATACTTATAAGCAATTACGAACGACCGGACCAGTTGGTTTGGCATACGGGGCCGAAAGAAGATGTCTTAGCTAAAACAAAGAAAGCCATGTGCATACACATGCCCTACTTTGGGGGGCAAGTGTTGGGTGAGATTCGACCGGACCAAGCCCTCACCGAACAGGCCTACTGCCGAACCAACCCATCTCCTCACCAATGCCGAACCAACTTTCCTCCAAGCACTGCCAGACCAAACTCCCTCTCCAATCAATACCAAACCAGCCCACTACCGGTCCAAGTACTACCGGACCAAACCCAACTTCTTCGCCGAATCAACTATCACTGCCAGACCACTCCCCTGCCGAACCAAATCCCCTCTCCTCCATTACCGAACCAAATCCTCACTGGACCAGCTCCACCAACTCCACAACCGAACCAATCCACTACCGAACCAAGATCTCATCTCCACCCATCTACTACCGAACCAAGGCGATGCCGAACCAAATTTGCCAGGCCAGATTGTATCAGCCCGGGCCCATCAACAGCTGTATACATCCAAGACCCCTACCCCCAGCCTCACTCTATAAATAGAGGGGTAGGGGTACAACAATGGGGAACAAGTTTGAGAGCTCAAGCACGGAAAGGACTTTCAAACAACTTTCTTTTACTTGTATCAAAGCTTTGTACTTGTAATCAAAAGAAGAGAAGAGAAATAACATATAAAGTGGACGTAGGCACATTCTGGCTGAACCACTATAAATTTGCGTGTCTTTTTACAGTTTAGTCCCTGCTTTTCATATATTTGCATAAATCAACCAAACCACTAAGAACAACATAAGATCTATTAAATCATACAACTTTGAGGTGTTTGTCCATTTTTTGTGCAAACACGATGCATGTATTTTTTAGTTATTATGATATAACTAAAAATCTATTTGGTTGAAAATGTACTTATTCTCTGAATTAAGTTTGAAATTGATTTAAGCTTAGGAAAATTGTGGGACACCATTTCTAAAAGGTGGGGTGTATGTAATGACCCAAGATTTTAGGAATTTATTTTGAAAAATATAAATAAGTTTAAAATAATTTTTAAACCAATTTTAAAGGGGAATTGATATGGCTTGATATAGTGTAACTATATGGTTGTACATGTGTGCATAGGGAATACACATGAATTGAAGCTAAATCCCTAAATGATATGAATGAACATATGTTGATGTGTATGGGAAAAATATATATTTATACAGATAAATAAAGTAAATCCTTAAAAGGCTATATGCAAATATATATATAAGGATGCAACTGATTGTATTTGAGTGTACAGGTGCATGTGTGTCAGTATAATATAATGTATAGATATATATATATATATATGTGTGTGTGTGTACTAATTATTTCTGTAAGACATATATATACATATATGTATGCTAATCAAGTACTAGAGTTCAAATCAGTAAAATAAAATACACAAACATATTTTAAATATAAACAGAAAGAAAAGAATGAAGATATAAAAGGTGTAATCCTTTTATAAATAAATAAAGGAAGTACATACTATTTAAGTGAAAGCTAAAAATAGAAAATAAGATAAAAATAGAGATATGTTTTGTATAGGCAGAATTAAGAAGGATACTTGATATATAGATATATAATAACCAATGGAAATCAAGTCACACTTTTAGCATGATAGTAGACAAGAGGAAAAGTATTTTATGGAAAAGCAAAATTTCTGAAAATAACCAAAAGAATATAACCACTTTTCTCTTCACAAACTTAAGCCGGGGAGGGTAAGATTTTGGGTTTAGATAAAATGCAAATGGCATGATTTCTAATGGGCAAAAATGTCTTTAGCTGGTGCCTTAAACCCAAAGAAAGACCATGCATAAATAAGCAGTGATATGAGGAACCTCCATTTCTCCCCGGATAGCTCTTGAGAAAAATATATACATTATATAAAAATAAAACAAGTGAAGAAAAGGGTTTGAAGGCAGAAGCTTACCAATCAACTAGGAAGTGAAAGAGAGCTGTTATCCCGCCTTTTGGCAAGGCCAGTTCACCAAGAAGCCGACTAGAGAACAAGGATAGCACGCCATGGATATCACTGAATTTTGTCCGAGCCCAGAGTGAGCTACAATTGATAGGACATGACAAGAAAGGCCATAGAGATCAGCACCTCAAATTTCAAGTCAATCCGGACTCATACGCTCAAGTTATGATCGAGTCAAATTGGAGGGAAAAAGCCCAGATTTTGTATCCATCACTCTGGGCAATTTCGTATCCATCACCGAAGCCCCAGTTCGAATCCATCAAGCTTCGTACCGATCAGCTCCGGATCCATCGAGGTACCCAGGTTCGACTCGACTTTCTTCGTATCCATCGAGCTCGTATCGATGGATTTCACACATACCAGCAATTGAAGGACCTCGTATCCTTCAGCCAACGTCTGCTTCGTATCCATCATTCAGCGTCTACTTCTTATCCATCACTCGGTGCTTACTTCGTATCCATCACTCGGTGCTCGCTTCGTATCCATCAGAGGACCTCACTCCGAATCCATGCCTAATGACTTGTTCGTACCCACGAGTCAACTGACCAGGGATGACGTGTCTTCCATCAAAGTAAAACGAGGCGAGATATGTGGAGTCGAAACAGTCAATGCGGCACAAAGACCGGATCGAAACGAAGCGCGCGCGCCACCTCACTTCAAGAGCACGTGCAGCCAGCGAGGCGAACGAATGGAGTCGAAATCATGGATACGAACCAGACAGCCTATGAGGAATTCCAGTTCGTATCGACCATATCTCGTAATCCACTGATCCAAACACGATGAAATTTTAACTAGAGGGTGCACACATGACAAGGAACGTCTCCACCAATTTTGAGCTCAATTGGAAGTAATCTTGATCGATACGAAATGATTTCGTATCGATCACAGATTGGCTTGAAACTCTCTGGAAGTGGTCGAATGGGTCCCCTCACGTGTCAGGCCAAGTCTCCCGGAGTTTGAGCGAAATCCAAGCCTCCTACGCCTATAAATAGAGCCCCAGAATCAACGGAAAAAGGATCTTTTTTCTCTGAAGCGTCCAGACTCTGCCGGATTGAGATTTGCATCATACTTTTGTTGTCAATTTCGAATTCTAAACTGTAATCCGCTGTTCATCGCTGTAAACGCTTGTAATCATTGAAAGAGAATCAATAAAATCATCAAAACTTCATAGTGGACGTAGGCTATACGCCGAACCACTCTAAACTGCTTGTCTGTGCACTTTACATTCCTATTTGTTGGAGTTTTTGTTAGATAATCTCTGTTTTACATTTATAATCTTCATTTTATCTCTTCAAACAACTCCCGAAGAGTGTTGTGCCCATTTTTGGTACAAACACTTTGGTGCTTTCATTGAGAGAACCAGCTTTTTCTCCTGCTCGTTGGATCTGCCGTCGATACCGGATTGCACAAATCCAAGAGGAAGATCCAGATATCCAGTCCGGAATCCTTCCATTCTATTCAGATTTGCTCAAAATCTAGGAAAGGACTCCACCACCGACTATGGTCAGCACAAGAACTGGCGCCACCGCTGCAGAGCAAGAAGGCAGAGACAGGCGAAATCCCACACAGCCGCCTTCTTCCAATCAAGACAATGCCACTCATTCAGATTCAACGGGGCTAGTCACCCGACAGGAGTTTCAAGTATTGCTCCAGGAGTTGACCCAAAGCCGTCAGCAGTTGGCAGAACAGTTACGCGCCAATATCGAGCTGACCAACCAACTAAACCGCCGGGGGCACAGAAGGTCCAGGAGAGATGATGTCTCCAGAGCGTCTACCGAAAGCTCAGCTTCATCTGATTACCACCGCCAAACTACCCGTCCTCGACTAGAGGGGAGTCGCGCTCAAGCTGCTGAGTATCAGCCTGCCTTAACTGTTGGGCAACTGAGGGTAGGACCGTCGACCAGTTTCCAAACCGGTCCCTCAACACGAGGAGGTACTGCCCCACAGTACACCACCGATAACCGCGCCACAACCGCCGCAGCAGAGACAAGGGTCGATACCCGAAATCAATCTGAGCCGATCAATCAACAGCGAGGACATACTCCTGAGCCTTATGTCCCAGAAGACGTTGAGCCAAGGAGGCGAGATACGGGTCGTCGACAACGCCCGATCCCTACTCGCGCCGTGGAACCCGACCACGCCTTAGCTCATCACGCTCCGAATCCGCCTGTTTCGGATATATCAACCATGATACGTCAAATGATCCGCGAGAGTCAGGGGCTCACTAATGATGATTGGGGGATTTCCCGTAGTCATACCCCTTTCACAGACGAAGTGTTACATGCCGAACCCCCTAGGCGATTCAGAATGCCGACTCTCCCGATGTATGAAGGGAATAGTGACCCCAACCAGCATATTCTGAAGTATGAATGGTCGATGAGCGCTGCGAGGGCCGACGACGCAGTGAAGTGTCGGAGTTTCCCCATCTCTCTGGGAGGAATCGCGACAATGTGGTTTACCCGCCTACCACCTAGATCAATTTCTTCATTCGATCAATTGGCCAAGAGGTTTGTGGAACAATTCCGGATGCATGTTGCTAGGCCAAAAGACGTCAACACCTTGTCCAGCGTCACTCAAGCTCCTGGAGAAACGCTCAGACGTTACCTGGAGAGGTTCCACGCAGCATGCGTCGAAATCACCAATCCCAACGATAATTCAATCTTAATGGCTCTGACCAAGGGGATTGATCCTGATTCTGAATTCGGGAACTGGCTAGCTGGAAAACCACCCGCGTCGTTGGACCGTTTTTACTCCAAGGCCGCTCAATTCCTGCGGCAGGAGGATGCAAAACAGTCTAGGAAGCAGGACGATGCAAGGCCCAGCATTGAAGGAATACAAAGCAATGTGGCAGTTAAACAGTCCGGCGAGAGTTCCGGGAAAGTTCAGCTGAATATACAAAACAAGCAAACCCAGCAGAGAGAAAACAATGGCCAGAATAAGAAGAGGGACGAAAACCGAGGTCCACGACGTAGAGCTCAGATGTTTGACAGTTATACACCGCTAAACATGTCATTAGAAAACGTATACTTACAGACTTGCAACACTGTACAGTATAAGAAGCCTGCTCCGAAGCCCTCATCGGAGAGACAGATTCAGACAGGGAAATTCTGTAGGTTCCATGAGAGCTATGGACATAATACCAATGAGTGTCGACACTTACAGGACCTCATCGAAAAGCTGATTAGAGAGAGGAAGCTAGATCAGTTTGTACGGGCGCCGCAGCCTGGCGGAGCGGGCCCCTCGAATCAAAATCGTTCACAAAATCAGGAAAGAGAGGATGAACCCGCTCGTGCGGGCGGGAGATTAGTTATCAACACAATAAGTGGTGGCCCCCATCCGGTAGACAGAAGCTGGGGGGAAATGGAGTCGTATGCCAGTTCTATCAGGCATGCGGACTTCGAGTGTTATAGTAATTGCGAGGATGGGACCCCGGCAAAGCAACAAAAGATAATGTCCGATGATATCGTGTTCAGGAGCCGAGACGCCGATAAAGTCGAAGCCCCTACTATCGACCCACTAGTCATATCCGCCCAGGTAGGTCCTGCTTGGATGAAGAGGATCCTGGTTGACAGTGGGAGCTCTGTAAACATCTTGCTCAAACGGGCTTACGATCTAATGAAGATGGAGACAAAGGATTTGAAACCCTGTTTATCCAGAATCCGTGGTTTCAACGGAAGTGCCACGATACCCATCGGAATAACTGAACTCCCAGTCGAGTTAGGTGTTGGAGAACGCCGGAGGGTCCGCATGTTACAATTTGTTGTGCTAGAAATAGATTCGCCATACAATGCGTTTCTGGGTCGACCAGCTTTAGCCGAGTTCAGGGCGGCGATCGCCCCATGGTGTCTAACTCTGAAATTTCCCACTGATCATGGGATTGGAGTTGTTCAAGGAGATCAGGCCTCGGGAAGGGCCTGTTATGTTGCTGAGCTGCGCGGGGCGCAACGTAAAGAGAAGGGGAAGGGCGTAGAGGAATCTCTCTGCGTCCGTTCTATCGGTAATTGACAATTGACGCCTGGGCCTCGGCCCGGGCACCACGACCAATTCCTGAAAGACCTGGACCCCAGGGACAACGAGGATAGAGACGAATCAACGGAGAGTCAAGCCTCTCCAGCCGAACTGACTGTGGACGTCCCAGTCAGTGAGGATGATGATTCAAAAATGCTGAAAGTTGGGTCCCAACTAAACAAGCAGACACAGCAGGAATTGGTCGAATTTCTTCGGGCGAACCTCGACGTCTTCGCCTGGACGCACTCTGACATGTGCGGGATCTCGCCGAGCATTGCAAGTCACTCCCTGAATATAGATCCGCGACATGTCCCAGTGAAACAGAAAAGGCGCGGTATGGATCCAGAGAGATCTGCCGCCCTTAAGGAGGAAGTTGATAAACTACAATCGAATGGGTTCATTCGAGATGCCTTGTATCCAGAATGGGTGTCCAACCCTGTACTAGTTCGGAAACCAAAAGGGAAGTGGAGAACCTGTGTTGATTACTCTGACCTAAACAAGGCCTGTCCAAAAGATAGCTTCCCACTTCCACGAATCGATCAGCTCGTAGATTCGACGGCCGGACATGAACTACTATCCTTTATGGACGCTTATTCCGGCTACAATCAGATACCCATGCATCTGCCTGATCAGGAACATACCAGCTTCGTGACCGACCTAGGACTCTATTGTTACAAAGTCATGCCGTTTGGTCTGAAGAACGCTGGAGCAACATACCAACGCTTAGTCAACCGAATGTTCGCTGATCAGATTGGGAAGACCATGGAGGTTTACGTGGATGACATGCTGGTGAAGTCCCGATTCTCCACCGATCACGTCAGAGATTTGAATTCAATGTTCAGCATCCTCCGGGAGTACGGAATGAAGCTCAACCCACTCAAATGTCACTTTGGCGTTGCATCCGGAAAATTCCTTGGGTTCATTGTCAACGCTCGAGGAATAGAGGCGAATCCTGAGAAGATCTGGGCTATCAGAAATTTGCAAACCCCTAAAACTGTAAAGCAAGTCCAGAGTCTTAACGGGAAGGTCGCAGCATTGAGCAGGTTCATTTCAAAGTCCACCGACAAATGCATTCCTTTCTTCGACCTGATTCGGAAGGGCAAACGAAACTTTGAATGGACCACGGAGTGTGAAGGCGCGTTCCGATCATTAGTTCAACATCTCTCCACACCTTCGATCTTGTCAAAACCGGTTGACCACGAGCAACTATATCTCTACCTGGCAGTATCAGAACATGCGATCATTGCTGCTCTAGTCCGGGAAGAAGACAAAGTGCAAAACCCGGTCTACTATGTTAGTAAGCGACTAACAGGAGCTGAAAGAAATTATCCAAGGCTGGAGAAACTGGCTTATTGTTTGGTTATTGCCTCAAGGAAACTCCGTCCTTACTTCCAAGCTCATCCGCTTATTGTGTACACCGACCAGCCGTTATGACAGGTCCTTACGCGGCCTGAGACGTCCGGTAGGTTACTCAAGTGGAACATTGAGCTAAGCCAATTTGATATCGCATACGCTCCACGGAGGGCCATTCAAGGACAAGTCCTGGCTGATTTCATAGCCGAATTCACCGTTCCGGAAGACTTACCCGAAACCAGTGAATCTCCCGAATACATCTGGAAGCTGTATACTGATGGTGCGTCAAATGATCGGTGTTCGGGCGCTGGGGTTGTACTTGAGACTCCCGAGGGCCGATCCATATGTTATGCTCTTAAATTCGACTTTCGTGCAACTAATAATGAAGCCGAATATGAAGCCCTCCTAACCGGCCTAAGGCTTGCCAGAGATTTGAGAATTATCGCTGTAGAAATTTATTGCGATTCGCAGTTAGTGGTATGCCAGGTGCGAGGAGAATACCAGGCAAGAGACCGAAGACTGGCCGCTTACTTGGCACGAGTTCAGGAAATCCTAAACCAGTTTGATTATTATGCCATCTATTATGTGCCTCGGGAACGCAATCAAAAAGCCGATTCACTGGCGAAGTTAGCCAGTACAGGCGAAGCGCAACAAATAGGACTTGTCCCCGTTGAAACTTTGGCCACTCCGAGCATCGATCGAAAAGAAATGAACTCTGTATTTGAAACCGCTCCCAGTAGAGAGTCCTGGATGACTCCGTATCGGAATTACATTGAGAATGGGGTGCTACCTGAACCTAGAAATGAGAAGAGACAGATTCAGCGAAAAGCCTCGCGGTTCATCATCCAAAACGGAGTCATGTACAGGAGAGGTTATTCCGTTCCTCTCCTCAGATGTATCGCCCACGAGGAAATCAAGCGAGTGCTACATGACGTGCACGAAGGAGAGTGCGGCGATCATACCGGCGGGCAAGCTCTCGCTAAAAAGATACTCCGATATGGATACTACTGGCCGACAGTGAACCGAGATGCGGCAAACTATGCCCGAAAGTGCGATAAATGCCAGATACATGCCCGAATTCCGAGAGCTCCGCCAACTGAAATAACCCAAATGGTCAGTCCCTGGCCATTCGCAATGTGGGGCATTGACATCATCGGCGCTTTACCTTTGGCAAAAGGCGGTGCGAAATACGCCATCGTCGCCGTTGATTACTTCACAAAGTGGGCTGAGGCCGAAGCCCTAGCAACCATTACGACAAAGAAAGTGATAAATTTCGTGGTTCGCAACATCATCTGTCGATTTGGACTCCCGCATACTATCATCACTGATAACGGAGCCCAATTCGAGAGTGCGGAATTCAAGAATTTCTGTCAACGGTTTCATATCCGCAAAAAGTTCTCGGCTGTCGCACACCCCCAAGCGAATGGGCAGGTTGAAGCTGTCAACAAAGTTATAAAATCGATCCTGAAGAAACGATTAGAGAAGGCTGGGGGTAGGTGGGTCGATGAACTCCCTATGGCATTATGGGCCTATCGAACGACCCACAAGACCGCGACCGGACACACTCCGTTTTCCCTATCTTATGGCTCAGAGGCCGTTATTCCGGTCGAGACAGAAGTGCTCTCTCATCGCGTGACTTATTATGATCCAAAAACAAACGCTATACTCCTAGACGAGTCTTTAGATCTATTGGATGAAAAACGGGAGGAGGCTGATTTGAGAGCAGCTGCACATCGAAGCCGGGTCGCCCGATTGTACAACACCAGAGTTCGGCCTCGAACCTTTGAACTCGGCAACCTCGTGCTCAAGAGATTCTATCCAGTTCCTTCACACATGAAACTGAACTAGGGAGGGCCGTATGTAATTACACGAAAGCTCGGAGATGGTACATTCAAGCTGTCGACTGTTGACGGTCTCGATTTACCGAGGGCTTGGAACAGCGGAAGTCTCCGCCGCTACTACATATGACAGGCTTTATTTGTTTCATTCTATTTAGCAATTTGTCTCTGCATTTCGAAATTTGAATTTTGTAATAAGGCAATTGACTTTGCCGCATTTTCTTATTTCAGCAATAAAATGCCACTTCTTCGAGCCAGAGCTGTGATTCATTATGTACGATATACAACATCACGATGCACGAAGAGCTAAATCCCATCACGCAATGGGACTTATTCAAATGGAGAGTGGCTGTGATACGACCGGCCACTCACTAGGTGAAACCCGAGCTCGGGGACAAGCCATGACACCGATATTAATAGGATTGACACACGACAATCCTACAATTAACTCCGTATTCCAAGAGTGCGAAGCGGAGTATAAACATTCAACTCCGTATTCCCAGAGTGCGAAGAGGAGTATAAACAATCAACTCCGTATTCCCAGAGTACGAAGCGGAGTATAAACATTCAACTCCGTATTCCCAGAGTGCGAAGCGGAGTATAAACACTTAACTCCATGTTCCCGGAGTGCGAAATGGAGTATAAACATCTAACTCCATATTCCCAGAGTGCGAAGTGGAGTATAAACACTCAACTCCGTATTCCCAGAGTGCGAAGCGGAGTATAAACCTTTAACTCCGTATTCCCAGAGTGCGAAGCGGAGTATAAACAATCAACTCCGTATTCCCAGAGTGCGAAGCGGAGTATAAACATTCAACTCCGTATTCCCAGAGTGCGAAGCGGAGTATAAACACTTAACTCCATGTTCCCGGAGTGCGAAATGGAGTATAAACATCTAACTCCATATTCCCAGAGTGCGAAGTGGAGTATAAACACTCAACTCCGTATTCCCAGAGTGCGAAGCGGAGTATAAACCTTCAACTCCGTATTCCCAGAGTGCGAAGCGGAGTATAAACAATCAACTCCGTATTCCCAGAGTGCGAAGCGGAGTATAAACATTCAACTCCGTATTCCCAGAGTGCGAAGCGGAGTATAAACAATCAACTCCGTATTCCCAGAGTGCGAAGCGGAGTATAAACATTCAACTCCGTATTCCCAGAGTGCGAAGCGGAGTATAAACACTTAACTCCATGTTCCCGGAGTGCGAAATGGAGTATAAACATCTAACTCCATATTCCCAGAGTGCGAAGTGGAGTATAAACACTCAACTCCGTATTCCCAGAGTGCGAAGCGGAGTATAAACCTTCAACTCCGTATTCCCAGAGTGCGAAGCGGAGTATAAACAATCAACTCCGTATTCCCAGAGTGCGAAGCGGGGTATAAACATTCAACTCCGTATTCCCAGAGTGCGAAGCGGAGTATAAACACTTAACTCCATGTTCCCGGAGTGCGAAATGGAGTATAAACATCTAACTCCATATTCCCAAAGTGCGAAGTGGAGTATAAACACTCAACTCCGTATTCCCAGAGTGCGAAGCGGAGTATAAACCTTCAACTCCGTATTCCCAGAGTGCGAAGCGGAGTATAAACAATCAACTCCGTATTCCCAGAGTGCGAAGCGGAGTATAAACATTCAACTCCGTATTCCCAGAGTGCGAAGCGGAGTATAAACACTTAACTCCATGTTCCCGGAGTGCGAAATGGAGTATAAACATCTAACTCCATATTCCCAGAGTGCGAAGCGGAGTATAAACAATCAACTCCCTATTCCCAGAGTGCGAAGCGGAGTATAAACATTCAACTCCGTATTCCCAGAGTGCGAAGCGGAGTATAAACACTTAACTCCATGTTCCCGGAGTGCGAAATGGAGTATAAACATCTAACTCCATATTCCCAGAGTGCGAAGTGGAGTATAAACACTAAACTCCGTATTCCCAGAGTGCGAAGCGGAGTATAAACCTTCAACTCCTTATTCTCAGAGTGCGAAGCGGAGTATAAACACTTAACTCCATATTCCCGGAGTGCGAAATGGAGTATAAACATTCAACTCCGTATTCCCAGAGTGCGAAGCGGGGTATAAACACTTAACTCCATATTCCCGGAGTGCGAAATGGAGTATAAACATTCGACTCCGCATTCCCAGAGTGCGAAGCGGAGTATAAACAGTCAACTCCATGTTCCCAGAGTGCGAACAACCGCTTACGAGATGACGCATATCCCCGGAGTGTGGATGGAACGATTCATAAGAGAACAAGCGTAGTTCGACCACTCGGTCCTCGCTTGGTGCCATCACAAGCTGATCATCACAACTTGACCCCGAAACTGGGGGCAGAAGCGAATGTTAGTCATTGCCCGAAACTATACGGTGCTCAGCTCCGATGCAATCCCCTATCACAACTCGAGTCCGAAAGTTCCATACTTAACAAGTAAAATGAGCTATTCTTGAAGCAATCAGAAAATGCAAATACACTGGACCAAAGTCCGAACACTGCAATATTCAAGCATAGAAAGGAACGCAAGCTGAAGCTAAAAGACAAAATTTTATTCCAACTAAACTCAAAAACAATGCTTCATACATGAGTTCTTTCCAAAATGTTCCTACTAGCAGGGGCCGAACCTGCATCTAAACACGGCCTACAAAAGGGAAAAGCAAAAAAGAGATAGCAAAAGTCCCTAACTGCCTATGAAAAGAACGTCTAATCCTTCTGTTTCCTCAGTTTCTTCTTCCTCGAAGAGCTGCTGGAGCCACCAGTACCCTTTCGCTTGGAGCCTTTCTCCTTAGGCAAGCTCCCTTCGGGCAGAGGCATAATGTCAACATCCTCGTCTGAGCTGGACTCTATAGGGATACTTCCCGAGGGAGGAGTGGGAGGAACAGACTCGGCAGCTGGAGGAGGGGCTGGCACATTAGTATCAGTAAGTGTGCCCCCAGGGGACACAGTCATAAGAGGAGTAGGGCACTGTGCTACTGCACCGCCGTCTACTTCACCACCGTGCGCCGCGGCCGCCATCTCGGCATTAATCTCGGCCAACATCGCCGCTTCCCGTCGTGCCCTGGCCTCGCTAGGAGCCGTAGTAGTCTGGGACAAGGCGTCAGAAGTAGCCGTGAATCCACCCAAGCCAAATGGCAAGTCCGCAAAAGGATCGCTTTGACGACCAAGGAGCTCGTTTATCATCTGCTCGTCGAAAGAAAGTGAGCTCCCCTCCGTCACTCCAACTGGTGCCATTGCTGCGACGGAGGTCACCTTAGAAATGATGGCTCCTGGCGCTTGACCTAATACTTGGGTGGTAAGAGGCGCGGTTGGTGCAACTCCTGTCACTGATCAAAGGAAAAGACATGTCATTAACAACATTTCAACACGGGTTCTTCAATCCAAATATACTGGAAGTTAGTTCAAAGTACCTTCCTCGGTTTGGCTCGAGGTCGTCTGAACTACTTCAGAAGGATGTTCCTTAATAGGAGATAAATGCGGTTGATCTGGGTCATACGCTGGGATAGGATGGGAGTAGATCATCGAGGTTGGCTCAGACTGAGATGACACGACTATCTCAGAACTCGTAGCATGGTGTTCAGCACCAGAGCTCTCTCCGACTTCCTGGATCTGGGCACCAAGCCTCACCTTGTCATGGGAAATCATGGAGTCATGAAGAACCTTCTTTTCGTCATCATTAAGGATGCGGTTCTCCAGCTCGAACTCATCAGGGGCTTCATCAGGGTGCCCAGATCTCTCCTCATCAACCAGTAGGTTCCAGGCGTTATAGAGATGTGTGGGGTAATCGTCAAGCCATGTCAAGTCTCGGTGCCTTAGCACATTGGCGTTGTAAGTGACGAGTAGCTCCTCCACCTCGGCCTCAATCCTGGCCTCCGCCTGCCGTACCTTCTCGTCAACCCCAGCCTCAGCCTCACGGGCTTGTTGTATAGCCACTTCCTTCTCCTTACGAAGCGTCACCGCCTGATCACAGGCCTCCTGCGCAGAGACATTAGCTGCGTCTTTTTCCTTAGCCATCTCTGAGAACTTTGACTTCAGCTCATTAAGCTCCTTGAGAGCGGCATCCCTCTCGGCAGTAATAGAAGTGTTCCTGTGACCCATGTCATCGATGGCGGTGTAATGTTCTTGCTTCATCCTGGCCATGGCAGCGGTCACTTCATCAACTTTCTTTAAAGCCTCCATTTCAGACTTACGAGAAGACTCAGCCTCTGAGTTGAACGCTTTTATGATTTGGTCGTTGCGACCCAGCTCCTTCTCGAGTTTCTCGACGGTGACGCCCCGCTCAAATGCCACTTTAGATGCCTTCCTCGCGGCCCGTCCCCACTCCCTATACTGGAAAAAGATGTCCGCGACATAATCGTGGATAGTGGTTTCCGCGGTTGGCGGGATTCTCTTCAGGTGCGGGGGGAAGACATATCCATCAAAACAGATGTCAGGAAATTCCTTCCTCATCTGTGCCAATTTGAGCGCTCCTTCGCTAGACGCCTCGGTCGGGACCGGCACAGTAGCCGAAGAGGTGGCTATTTCGGTCCTGCGCGGAGGGTCGGACCTCAAAGCTTGGGAAGGCGGCCTAGGCCGTGAAGTTTCGGGAGGACGAGTAACTGCGACCGTAGGAGGTGCAGAGGTCCTGGGGGGAGGAGAGCGAGATCGGGATCGGCGAACATATCCCCTATCTCTGTCAGACTTCTCCTGACCAGAGTGTCCCGTGTCATAATCCCTCTCGCCCTCTCTCCTGCGTGGCTCGTGATAACGGCGCTTACGCAAACTACCAAGCACGGAACCTTTCCCAGACATCGTACCTGAAAAGAAAACCACAAAGAATCAGTAACCGTTTGCGATGTGTTGTTTATGGTTAGGAAAGTGTGTTGTGCCGTGAGGAGTGTGTGAATGTGTAACCCCCCGGACCAACCAGAAGTGTCAGTCGCATTGGCAAGCTCAGACTCGCTAACATCGACGGTGTGTCGCGGTCCACCCGACCCAACATCGTGTTGCTCCGGCTCGATGTCAGGGACTGGAGGGTCAGCAGGCCCTTCGAATTGATCTCCAGCTTGCGGGGAGGATGCCTCCGTAATCTTAACTCCTGGCGAAGGACGGTGCAAAACCACAGACTTCCGCCTCCCAGACTTAGGATGTTTTGAGGCCACTGCTTTGCCTTTCCTCTTTGCATCGGACTCCGGGGTTGCATTAGCAGGTCCAGCCAACGGTTCCTCGTCAGTATGAGTTTTCTCGGAATCGGGTTCCTCGATTATCACGACCCTGGGCTTCATCTGCTTGACCTTTTTCCTGGAAACGGTCTTTAATGCACCGTCGAGTCTTATGCTCTGCCTCCGACCGATCAGCCCAAGGACTCTGAGATTCCGATCTGTCAATAACAGTTCAATATTCCTTTCTTCGCTAGGAATCTCTTGGAGGACCCGAACTATATCTTTATAGTAGCCACCCTCAGGCCGCTGGATGATAGCTGAAAGAAAAAGAGAAGAAGACGTAAGTTTAATTTCACTCCGAAAATTGCCCTGTCGATTACTTGGAAAAAAGACGATACTCACGTCTGAATAACCATCTTCTGGCAAACCCCGGAGGACATCGGACATAGAACCACTCCGACTTAAAATAGCTTAGCCTAGTCCACGACCCCACGACAACTTGGCAGTTCCTTACAGACTCCAAGAACGTATAAGATGGGCTGTCAGTCCGACTCTTGAAGTTAAACAAGTATCTTATGTCGGTCATACGGGGAGGACGATGGAGGTACTCCATGAATACAATGAACAAGGTGTTGAGTGAGGCATATCCGTTTGGATGCAATTGAGACGGAGCGATGTCCAGATAAGCCAACACTTCTCTTATATAGTCGTTGAATGGAGGAAGTGTGCCGGCTGCGCACGCATGCCGGTTAAGAGCAGTATACCCCTCCGGGGGATTATGTGGCCTATCATCCGGTCCAGGCAATAATACCTCATCCAAAGATAAACCATGCCTTAAGCATATTCTCCCCAGCATGTCTTCGGAGATATTGGATGAGACGGAATCAGGTGGACTATTAATGAAGGACGCATCGGGCAACTCGTCCGGAGCTGGGCCAATAGCTTCGGTCTCAATGACCGGAATCTCAATTCTAGGAAGGATAGGGTTCTGAATTTCTTGCTGCTGCGAACTTGACGGTTCCATCGCTAGCTAACTCACGAGAAACCATCATTAGATGACAAAAAGCCCGTGCGTTCCCCAGTGTAAAGTGCATGAATGTGTTGTGTAGTGCGAGTGTTGTGCGTGACTTAAGCAGATTCTGCAGAATTAAAGAAAGTGTGCAAGCGACGAGATTCTGGAAGTCAGACAAACATGACCGTCATCGCTGACCGTCATGACTGCGCCATCCAGATGATAACGATCGATTCAAGATTAAAGAGTTCGTTGTACTTTTCTGTTAAATGGAAGTTCCATCGACGAGCTCCGAAAGTCAGTCAAATATGCAGTTCTGTGACAAAGTTCTTTTGTGCAAGGCAGAAGCTCGTCGGAGTCAAATATTTGAATATTAAAAGTTTCTTTAAGTCCGTCCAAATTTAGGTTGGAATCGATCGATTGCATTTCATTTCGTATCGAGTCATGAAGATCATGCATCGCAACCCGGCTGTGTTCGAATCGATACATTCGTATCGATCGTCTCAGAGTGAAAGATGTGTTCGTGTCGATCGCACTGGAATGAAGGTACTTCATATCGATCGAGTTCGACTCGATACATTCGTATCGGTCAGGCAGGGGTGAGAGCGCTTCGTATCAATCAGGTTCGAATCGATACGGGTCGCGTCGATCGGAAGCAGATCAATTCGAACCGATTGAATTCGCCAATTTCGCATCGATCTGAAAATGATGGCTTCGTAACAATTGCCGCTCTCATCTCTCTACCGATACGAACGTATGCTGACTGGATCGATTTGAATATTCAAATTTCTGATCGACACGAGACGAAGATAGGGCGATTTCCTCCATATCTTCTTCTTCCCCAAGGGATCTCAGCTCCATGGCCATGAGTCATTCCCCAATATCGATTTCTCTCGTCCAGATCTGAAAATTCGTGAAGACTGGACGAAAGAGCAGGAAAGATGAATGCACAGACTCGTGATTCGACGTTGTTAACGTGACTCTATCCATCCATTACCTGATTTCAGCGATTTTGAAATAAAGAAACGAAGGTTTGCTTCGACTCGAAGACGAACACTTGTCTCTCAGTTTATCGATACGAAAGTAAAAAAGGAATGGAGAACAACAATAAAAAGTAGAAAGGTAAAAAAGTGAGAATGGGCTAAGTCCCAGGTATTTATATGAAGCCTAGGACGGAACCGAGTCGATTCGACTCCCAGTCAATCTGACCGGTCGCAACCAGTCAGACGGCGCATCGAAACGAAGGCTCGTTTCGAACCCACCGGACTCTATCGGTTCGAAGCGCGCAGGGAGGCCGCATGAATACGTCGGGTCGATGTAAACGCTCTCTTTGAATCCATCAAGCTGTGCATTCATCGAGGCGAAATGTTCACCAGACACCATCGTTTCGAAACATCCAAATTTTGAGCCATCGATTCGAAACAGAGCAGACCTGTTAATACGAGCGTCAATTTCGTATCCATCAGTATCTATCGATGCGAACATCCATTTCGTATCCACCAGATATCACCAATTCGAATCAGAATTCACCGCGATTTGTGATCATCGATACGAATGATTGTTTTCGTATCCATCAAGTCAACCCACATCGATACGAAAGAAGGTTTTTTGACTTTGAGCATCGATTCATAAGAGGACCGATACGAGGGAATGGCTAAGGGGTACGGTTTTCAAAATTATCCAAAGAAGACATACAACTTTTCAAAGCACGTCATGTTTTCACAAGACGTACTTTGGGGGGCAAATGTTATCCCGCCTTTTGGCAAGGCCAGGACACCAAGAAGCCGACTAGAGAACAAGGATAGCACGCCATGGATATCACTGAATTTTGTCCGAGCCCAGAGTGAGCTACAATTGATAGGACATGACAAGAAAGGCCATAGAGATCAGCACCTCAAATTTCAAGTCAATCCGGACTCATACGCTCAAGTTATGATCGAGTCAAATTGGAGGGAAAAAGCCCAGATTTCGTATCCATCACTCTGGGCAATTTCGTATCCATCACCGAAGCCCCAGTTCGAATCCATCAAGCTTCGTACCGATCAGCTCCGGATCCATCGAGGTACCCAGGTTCGACTCGACTTTCTTCGTATCCATCGAGCTCGTATCGATGGACTTCACACATACCAGCAATTGAAGGACCTCGTATCCTTCAGCCAACGTCTGCTTCGTATCCATCATTCAGCGTCTACTTCGTATCCATCACTCGGTGCTTGCTTCGTATCCATCACTCGGTGCTTGCTTCGTATCCATCAGAGGACCTCACTCCGAATCCATGCCTAATGACTTGTTCGTACCCACGAGTCAACTGACCAGGGATGACGTGTCTTCCATCAAAGTAAAACGAGGCGAGATATGTGGAGTCGAAACAGTCAATGCGGCACAAAGACCGGATCGAAACGAAGCGCGCGCACCACCTCACTTCAAGAGCACGTGCAGCCAGCGAGGCGAACGAATGGAGTCGAAATCATGGATACGAACCAGACAGCCTATGAGGAATTCCAGTTCGTATCGACCATATCTCGTAATCCACTGATCCAAACACGATGAAATTTTAACTGGAGGGTGCACACATGACAAGGAACGTCTCCACCAATTTTGAGCTCAATTGGAAGTAATCTTGATCGATACGAAATGATTTCGTATCGATCACAGATTGGCTTGAAACTCTCTGGAAGTGGTCGAATGGGTCCCCTCACGTGTCAGGCCAAGTCTCCTGGAGTTTGAGCGAAATCCAAGCCTCCTACGCCTATAAATAGAGCCCCAGAATCAACGGAAAAAGGATCTTTTTTCTCTGAAGCGTCCAGACTCTGCCGGATTGAGATTTGCATCATACTTTTGTTGTCAATTTCGAATTCTAAACTGTAATCCGCTGTTCATCGCTGTAAACGCTTGTAATCATTGAAAGAGAATCAATAAAATCATCAAAACTTCATAGTGGACGTAGGCTATACGCCGAACCACTCTAAACTGCTTGTCTGTGCACTTTACATTCCTATTTGTTGGAGTTTTTGTTAGATAATCTCTGTTTTACATTTATAATCTTCATTTTATCTCTTCAAACAACTCCCGAAGAGTGTTGTGCCCATTTTTGGTACAAACAAGAGCTAGGTGAGAAAACTCACTCAAAATCTAAGGCACTAAGTCCTAATGAAGGCAGCCAGTTCATAAGTTAATTTTCTTAAAAATGTATTTTCATATGTGATTGTCTATCTGTGATTTCAGAGATTAAAAATGTTTTGATTTTTAACTGGTTGTTCTGCTTGTTTTATTATATGAAAGTTCTAAGTATTATTAGTATATATATATATATTTTAAAAACCCAGATCTCTCTGATATGTTAATGTTTAGAAACATAAGTAAATACCCAGAGAATTAAATGTTGAATATAGGCAAGTAGTGTTGGCTTTGGCTCAACCCAAAAAAAAATAAACATGTGAGTTGCAATATACTTATGTTTAAGTGCTCAGGCTTGAGACAAAAAGGAATTAGGGGTGCAATAGGGTTGCCTATGTGCCGATGCTCTTGATTCAATGAAAATACATAAATATTCATACACATAGCAAATAAATTTTGTAATTCAGTAAAACTTAGTCATTCTGAGTTTAACTAAAGCACAGATGATTGCAAAAAGAAAAACTCTCTCATAAAGCCATAAGCCAATGTTAGTTGTCTATACCCCTTTTTAAAATTGCAAGAATATATATGTTTATGTGCAGAATCTATTTAATAGACACCTATGTTTAATTGCCTGATTGCCTCTGTTTGTTTATGAATGATGTGGAATGCCATGACATGAATGTTTGTTTTAGTGAAATGATTCACTGAATGGGTTTGCCATGAAAAATCAAAAGTGTTATTACCTAAAACCTGATTAGGAAATGAGGGTCAAGAGCACTGCAGGAATGACTTGTGTTCTTGAGTAATACAAGTTGACACATGGCTTGATTAAGTCCTGAGATCTTTGTGTAATGGAGTGAATTAGTCCATTACAGTGTATCCATTGATTCATTTAATTGCAGATGAGACCAAGCTAGATAAATATATCAATGTAAGAGAATTTGATATAAAGAGGAACTAGAGTTTTCCTAGAATGAAATCTGAGTAGAGAATAAATGATTTAATTCATTTTGGTGATTTCTCTGTTTTGTATGGATGCTTATTTGATTTATGACTGAGTTGTATGAATGTATGAATGTACCATATCTTTATAAGGTTCTGGAAAGAAAGATTCAAGTGTGCACATGCACAATGACACAGAACATGCACACATGACTTATTTGTTTTCTAAAGGCAGAGTTATATGCATATATACATGTTTCAACTTTAACTTGATTAACAAATTGTTTTAGTTGATTTTATCATACCAGACATGTGTCTGACCCTAGTGTGCTAATGGCATCTGGGGTGTCTCATTTAAAATAGGGCAGCTTCAAATGCATTTTCAGGGACTGCAGCAACTAAGTAGGAGTAGGAGCAAGGCTTTGAGAAGAAGATTATAGCATGCTAAAAATTAATTAGATAAGAGCTTAAATGATGAAATCTGCATGTATTGATACTTTTAAATTGTAACTTGTATTAAGTACTAAATGTTAGATGGATATTTTGCTAATTGTTTTGCTAAGGAATTGATTTGTAATTGGAGTTTATGAATTTAGAAATTATCTGAAAAGTTGAAGAAACTAACCTATGATTTTGTAAGTAAATCTGAGCAGGAACTCTATGATAAAAAGGGTGGTTACATTTTATAAATGTATTAATCAATCATGAGTCTTTAAAAAGGGTTAAGTTTTTGGAAAATCTAGATAGTGGAATCTCAGTAAATTATAAGATTTAATCTTCTACCTTGACATTTGTATACATGGAGTGGATAGGCATAGGGAAAATGCATTAATGTGTCTGCAATGTTTTCATAATTTAATTTTTTCTATGCAAATGTTTTATACCTTATTTTTGAATAAAGGAAAATCTGTAATATAGGAGTTGAAGCTATGACCAAAATAGTTGCATATGTATATATGTATGCCCATTTAAATATGTTTAGTTCAGATATTAGCATACCAGTTGTTCTTGAATTTTAACATGAGCCTGAATTTCTCTTCATTAAGACTTTGATCAAAATGCATTTTTAAGACCCTATGAGTTATACCAGAACAAAGAGTCTGGTTGAACCATGTTTTCTTTTCTGAGTACCCATGGTCTCAGGAAACTCACTCATGTTTGCATTCCATTTAGCTTAGCACCATGGCATCAAAGAATCAAGCTTTTGAAATATGATATCTCACTTAAAAATATTCCAGAAAGAGATTGTACTCTAGGCAGATTTTATAAGAAAAATCAAACATGGGTAATGATAGAAACTTATATCATTTTCAGAGCACAAACACTACACCATTAATTTATAGATAATCATAACACAATTATCGGGTTTCTAGGAATCACACTTCATAGAGAATTCAGCAAGCAATCAAAGGTTAAAAATCATGTTGTTACCTATATGGATGAAATTTATTGTATGAACTGAATTGAACTATGTGGGGATTGATTATATTTAATCAATCAAATTATCCTCTTGTTTACTAGAACTCTGATTGAAACAATAGAGGCACATGCATCCTCACATGTATGTGCATATCCTTGTGAATGCACCAATATATTTATATTGATAAAGATTTTTATCCTGGATAAAATGTAGATAAAAAGAAAAAAAATGACTCTAGGCTTCAGAAATATATATATATCTTATATATATATATCTATGAAGAAAAAAATAATCCTTACAAATTTAGGTATAAAAGAGAGGGTCATTTCACACATAGACAGACACTATGCATGATATCAGGCCTATTCGCAGTTATATAGAGTAGCGATCCAATCATTCCCCTGTATAGTTTTTTATCAACATTATAACGACCCGTATTTTTAACACTTTAAAAATACGAATTAAAATAAAAATTTTGGATAAAAATCCGAAGGAAAATTTTGTATTGTTAAATGTGAATTACAAGTTAAAATGCAAAACTGAATTCTGAAATAACTTATTTGTAAATTAAATATGGATGTTAACTTGTATTGAATTGAATTTGATTGTAAACCAAATTGGTTATGATTGTAAACAAAGAATAAATAAAATGGTAGATTTAATAGTGGAAGTTTATGTTATTGAAACTAATATAAATAAATGTAACTTAATATTACAGATTATTGAAATCAGATAATAATTGAAACTGTAATTTGATAAAGATGTTAACTTGTAATTGAACGTAATTAAAGATTTAAATTTGAGTGTAACAAGTAATTGAAACGAATTGAATTGGATTGTAAACAACGAAATAAATAAAATGTTACATTTAATATTGAAGTTATAATATTGAAATCAACGTAAATGAATGTAATTTAATATTACTGTGAATTTAAATAAGATGATAGCTGAAGAAAATGAAAGTAAATGAATTATAAACTATTGATAATAATGTATAAGTAAATGGTTGATTCAATAAAGAAAGTGTAAATCGAAATAAAAGAATTCAATTGGAATTAAATAACTTGAATTTGAATTACAATATAATTGAACGTTGAATCTAATGTAATCTTTTATACCGGATTTATAAGGGAAAACTGCATTGTCAAAGATTGTTAATTACTGTGAAATTAAAAATGAAATTTGTGAACAATTGAAATTTGATTTAAAAGTTAATAATTTAAAATTGGGAATTTTATATTGAAATTAAACAGTAGAAATAGCCATTTTTACAACTGTCTTGGATTTAAACGAAACCAGTTTCATCGGATCCGTAACAGTGAATTATTGTAAGGTTTCAATTTTCGTAGTAATCGGACTTGTCGTTTGGCCGTGCGAACTTGAAACGCGTAGAAATTTAATGTCGAATTTAATTAAAATAATCGACTTCAAAAGCTATCTTCCACATACGATTGAATTAGGCCCTGGGACTAGTTCCGTTACGTTCGGAATATGTTTAAAACCTTATAAACGCCTGGCGGCACGTCTCGATTGGAGTTCGGACGATTTTGGATCTACCTTTATAAATACGCTTGCAAACCGAGACAGTTTTATCATTATTTCATTCCAGAAACCCTAATTTCAAACCATGGCCGCCACCTATTCCATGGCTGAAATTGCTCGAACTTCTTTCCTCTTTATCTCTCAATCCGTTAAACGAAATCGAAAAATTCCAAAAGCAAAGTTGTAGATCTCGACAAGCTCTTCAAATCCATATGGTTGATTCGTGCTGATTCATCATGGATTGGTCCAGATCTGGCTTTGACTGTCATGCGTATTTTCTTGGTTTGCGTGCAAAGGGCGGCGACTGGTGATGCGCAACTTCTGGCGTTGGTGCCTCTCCTGGAGACGCTTGCGAAGGGGACGTCCTGATCGAGGTCCAGTCATGTATATTGGCGTGCGTATGGAAGAGAGAGGCGTGCGTGAGTGGGTTACTGTGCGTGTTGAACGGGAGGAAGAAGGTATACGTTTGTTATTTTATTTTAATTAATTATTTTATATTAAAATTCAAATTTTCTAACTTGAATAACTTTTGCATACTAGATCAGATCGATGCGCGGTTTTCTCCGTTGCGTTCGTATCGAAATTCCGGACTTTATGGAGCTAGTTTAGCTGCATTCCGAGACTGTTCAAATTTGGGCCTTTATTTGGATTTTAAATCGTCGATAAATCAAAGGTGAGTGTTTATACGCTCACAATTGACTAAAATAAATTTTGTTAGTTAACTTTATTTTCTGAAGTGATATGAAATTTATTGGCTGTTGTTTGGTAGGTTTAATTATCATCTATCTTGATATATGAATTAATTGATAGAATTTAAATTGACCGTTAAAATAAATTTAAATTTAAATTGGCAGTATATTACTCGATATTGATAATTATAAAATTGTTGTGAATGTTATTGGCTTTATGGTTGATTGGTTGTGATGGATAGTATTGGTCGATATTGGTTGTTTATTTATTTTGATATATCATGATATCATCATGTATATTGTTTATTGCATATAAAACTGTAAGCTGAATCATTTCAAATAAATTAAGGAATAGGTCGAAATGATATACCTATGACATCTATTTGGATTGAAATGATATATATATCCATCCTTGAAATTAAAATTGAAATAATTATCCACTTGGCCATAGGTTAGAAAATTATATACGGACACCGGGTTGGTTAAATTAAATGATTTTAAAAGTGTTTTGAAATTATTTAAATGAATTGATTTTAAGAATAAAAAATCCAATTTATGGAAATTGAATTATTTTGAATTGAAGCTCGAGATGTTGGAATTTAAACTTGGTAAATGAAATTGTTTAATTATTCGAAGTTTAGATTTTTTTAAGAAAAGATTGAAATACGGCGTAAATTTTCGAAAGTTGATTTGGTTTAGAAGATTGGACTTTTAATCGAGCTCTGAATATATCTAAGAAATTTTTTGAAACGAAATTGTATATTTTGAGTAGATATGATGATTTGAAATTCATTTAAATGTTTGATTTAAAAGTTATAAATAAAATCAATTTATATAAATCGAATTTATCGCAAATTGAGTTTGGAATGTTGAAATAAATTTTGGTTAAAAGAAATTGCTTAATAATTTAAGTTGAGACTTTGAAATTTAAAATTGGGATATGTTTGAATTTCGAAAATTTACTTGCTTTAAAGATTGAACATTATTCGAGCTTTGAGTATTACTAAGTAAAAGTGATATAAAAATGATATTTCGAAATTGAGCTTGAAATTGAATCATATTTGAATTCGGATTTAAAATTGAATATTGAAGGATAAATTTTGTTAAGTGTTATAAATTGATATTTTGAAAAATCAAGCTCCAAATCGATATAAATTGAAATTGAATTAATTGAAGGTGAATGTAGAATTGAATTAATTTGAAGTCAAAGTTGACATTCATTTGAATTGAAATCGAAATTGAATCAGTAGAATGGAAATCGAAATTGATTTGAATTGGGAAGTTATAATTGAAATGGTTTGGTTTTGAAGATGTTTCAGTTTTGTTTCCAAATTTCTCTGTTATATAAACCATCTTTAAATACTTAAACTATTTTAATCTATCTTAAATCTACTTAACCCAATTTAAATTACTTTAAACTAATTTATCTATTTGAAATCCATTTAAAGATTTTAAGTATGTCAACTATTTAATTATTTAAAACTACTTAAAACTATTTTCTAAAATTTCAAGCCGGTCAATAAGGTTAAATGTGTATATTTAAATCTTGAATTTAAATACGAATTGGGTTAAATGAAGTTGCAACCTAAATTGAAATTCGAAATGATTTTGAAATCAAAATGAGATATTGAGGCGAAAAATGATTTTGAAATCGAAATGAGATATTGAGGCGAAAATGATTTTGAAATCGAAATGAGATATTGAGGCAAAAAATGATTTTGAAATCGAAATGAGATATTGAGGCGAAAAATGATTTTGAAATCGAAATGGGATATTGAGGCGAAAAATGATTCTAAAATCGAAATGAGATATTGAGGCGAAAAATGATTTTGAAATCGAAATGAGATATTGAGGCGAAAAATGATTTTGAAATCGAAATGAGATATTGAGGTGAAAAATGATTTTGAAACGAAATCTTACATCTTGAATAGGTATGATGATATTTGAAATGGATTTGATTTTGAAGAGAATACGATATTTTTTGATAATCAATTATGAATTTATTTTGAAAATGTAAAAGAGCCACCGGTGTAATAATACGTAGTTATTAAAGAGACCGGGATCGGATATGGACCTACTCTCTGTCGATAACGAAAACCACTTTAATAACTAATATACGCGGAGTGTTGATCCAGAATGAAGTGGATGGTTTGATGAACGCGTTGACTGAAGAAAGAAAACGATATTGGATGACCCGTGACATGACTAAAACAGGAGCCGCGCCGGGCCATTGAGGATCGCCATCTCTAGCGGATACACTCCTTCGTTACCATATCTATTACTGTTGTGATTCGATTTGGGTGCACCCCTCGATTTTGGGAGTGTTGTTTCGCGGTGTTGGGGTAGTAGCTGCTATGCCCAACATCAATCCGGATCACGCAACTACTAGTATCCTAGTTGGTATTGCCTCATGTACCTTGTCATATTGATTATCCTATTCGCGACCACTACGATTTTGGTTTGTACCTTTAGTATATGGATTGCCCTCTGGTGACTTCCGGTTTTGGGGAAACTACGGTCTTGTATATGCTCTTGGGAATAAAAATGTGTTAAGGGTGGAATAAGCCATGGCTTAAAGCTAGTTTGATATTTTACTTTATGATAGACATTATTGTATATAGCGTATTCTATTATATAGTAGATAGTTTAATGGATCCTTGGGAGATGGAAATCCCGAACATCTCTTAAGTTAATGCACGCACGTTAAACACTGGATAGGAGGTGTCTAAAATCCGTAAACATCTCCGACGCCGTCACACTCATATTTACTTATTCGATTTAACCTACATGAGATATTTTAGTCCTGACTCGAGTGTTTTGTCTTTTCATTACGCTCGGGTCAGCCTGAGCATTTCAGATTAGGTTGAAGGTATATTCTGGAGGATGAAGACGGAGTTTGGTATTACATCATTTGTATTCTACTACTGTATTATTTTTCCGCTGCATTGTTGTTTTATCTCTGATATGTATGTAACTCTGATTTATGATGTATAATAATAATCAAAAATATTTATTTAACAGCTTCATGAACTGTTATTTTATTATTATATCTTGTCCCTTCCGCTGCGAGATTCTGAGTTTGTTTCTGTTCTTTCTTTTCATTTCTTATTTAACCCCAATAACTATCTGTATTTTGGATTGGTTGAGTCGGCATGTGTGTATGTTTTGTCGACTTGAACAGTTAAAAATGTGGGTCGTTACAGTTGGTATCAGAGCTTTGGTTTAGATTACCTTGGCTCTAGTGGGGAATAACTCATTGAAATAGGGTTAAAACCTTATGAATGAGTTTGAGTGTATATGAGAGAGCGTATTTGTAATTTTGATATAAAAATGATTTTATATTGTGTTATTTTGTTCCGTTGAGTATTTATGAATTCTGGTTGTTACTTGGGACGCCAAGGCATCGATAGGAATTTCTAAACACTCGAATAGGACAAATTAACATAATATTGTTTTGGATTATATTTTATATACAAAAGAATTATCTTGAAAATTTATAAATTTTGATTGTGTTGGTTGTTAGGAGATGATAATATTATATTATCATCGTTTATTGTTGATTAGTCAATATTTCTATCTATTGACTATTGGATGATTTTAAGAAATGAAACTTGTAAATATGATTGACAATGAATATAAATGGTAAATAAAATAAAATAAAAATGAATTTAAATTAAGATGGAGAATTTAAATTCCGGTGTTTGAAAATTTATTAACAAAAATTTGAAATGTATAATATAAGTATTATATGATAGTATATTCGATTAGAAATTGTTTTCAAAGGATTTTCAAATGAAGTAAGTGTTATACTCCCTACTTGACACTAGAGAATGATTTCGGTGATGAGTGCACGTATCATCGACGTTTATTTTCAAGAGTCCAAGTGGGGGAGATCACTTAATAGCTTTTTCTAAACCCTGTTTTGATTAAAAATTGAATTTTATTTTGTATTCTCTATAGTATGACTTGATATATATTAATATAAGTATATATTATTTCAAACTTGATTTGAAATGAAACCGGAGTTGAAATTCTTAAGTTCTTTAATATTTAATGACTTTAAACTATTGAAATAAACAAATACTTGAATCATTAAGGAACTTCTGAATTGAAAAATAAGTGATGAACATAAGTGTTAAGTGAAAATAGATAGAAGTAGGAAACCCTTAGAATAAAGGAGTATAAATTTGAAATAAACTAGAAACTGTACTCTTTTGGATTAAATAGAAATTGAATTGAAATTTTCTAAAGTATGTAATAAAAATAAGTATATATATATATATATATATATATATATTTCAATGCTGATTAAAATTCTTCTAAAAAATATGATTTGAGATATAAAGATATTAGTATATATATATATATATATATATTTTTAGAAAAAAAATGGTATAAATCGAATCCGGAGTTGAAATTCTTAAGTTCTCTAATAAGGAATGATTTTAATTATTAAACTAAAGTAAATCTTGAATTGTTAGAAACTTATGAATTGAAAAGGGTGAAATTGAATTTAAGTGAAGAAAAAATTAAAATTAAAATTGTATGAGTAACCCTTAATTTGGAAATTTATTTAATAGGTATAACACTAAAATTGAATGAAAATAAGTTGTATATTGTTTAACTACATTCTATTTGCATAGCTATAACTTACCAAATACTTAAAAAGTTTAAAATGCTAATAAGGATAAGTAAATGAATAATATACAAGTGTGATTGCGAATAATAAAATGTTAAGATCTATTGATGGTTGTAAATATAAAGGAAATTTAAGTTGTAAAATGAACTAAATTTAAAATTAATTAAAAATAAAATTAGTAAATGGAAACTAATTTAATTTGAATAAAACTAAGTGTCAATAAACTTGGAAGTGTATGAAATTAAAATTTTGACTTGGAAATGTATAATTGATTTAAAGTAGATTTTGGATGGATGTTAATGTTCGATATGCATTGGTTGTTAGATGGTAATTGATTAAATAGAATTCATTAGTGTAAATGGAATTGAATAAACGGAATAAATTTTTTTGAATAATTAAATTCAAATTTGAAGCAAAGTGAAATTAAATTGAAGCAAATTTATTTGAATTTAAATTATGAATGAAACAAACTTGAATAAATCGAAAACAAATCGAATGTAAACTTATTTCATGGATAAATAAGAAAATAAACGACTTTGTGTTTGTGATTGTTTCTTAGAAAATTTGAAGTTTGATGGTTTGTACTTTGAAATAATAAAAGCAAATTTTGAAAAATCCAAAATTGTCCAATATATGCTGAAACGAAAACAACCATAACTTTTAAATGGCCAGACGAAATTTGACGATCTTAGACTTGTCGGAAAGATTAGAAACTGTAGCATGACTTTTGTTTAGAGTGTCTTGAGAAATTCCTTAATTTACTTAGGTAAAAATTTGAATCTTCTCACTGGCCTGTGTAAAAGGGAAGCAAAATCAGTAGCATATACCCTTAGTATTTTCACCATAACTTTTTACTGGTTTTTCGGATTTTGACGATCTTGCTATTTATGGAAAGCTAAGAACTTAAGTTAAAACTTTTGCGTTAAGTGTTTTGTGTTTTGCTGTCATTTAGGAGGTCGAAAATCTGAAATTATATTTCAGGCCTACGCAATTCATTGCCCAGGCTGAGGCGTATCCATTTAGTAAAACGGCCGTAACTTTTGATCGAATGGTCCGAATTTGATGATTTTGGACATTCCGGAAAGCCTGAAACGAATGCAACAACTTTTATTTAGATTCCATTTTAAAATTTTATCATTTAGGGGACTAAAAACCTGGATTTGTTCGCTGTCCTGAATTTAGAATCTCAGTTTTGAAGTTAAATACATTATATATATGTTGTATATGCTAAGCATATCGATCTATTTTCATATGCATGATTCTCACTTAGTTGTTGAGTATTTTAGTAGGTAGCAAAGGGTTGCGCTTCGCTTGTGGAGCTCGCTTCTGTGCTAAATGGAAATGTAAGTTAAAATGCTAATAAACGGTTAATAAAAGGTACGTTCTCGGATTACGGTTTATGTTGTGGTATATTATTGTGTTCCCCATGTTTTGTGATGCCTCATTCTTGTAATGAGATGTATATCATGCAATTATTACCACTGTCAAATTTTTCGGTCCTAGCCACGCAAAGGAGGTGCTGCCGAAATTTTTCAAAAATCTGGGAGTTAAATTTTTTTTTAGATTTTAAAAAAAATCCTATAACTAAAATTTGCAAATAAGTCGAATATTTGAATTAATTATATCTAAATGATGGTTTCCCCTTCTCCGTTCCTTTTCGAGGATGAAAAGTTTTAAGTGGGGGAGAATGTAACGACCCGTATTTTTAACACTTTAAAAATACGAATTAAAATAAAAATTTTGGATAAAAATCCGAAGGAAAATTTTGTATTGTTAAATGTGAATTACAAGTTAAAATGCAAAACTGAATTCTGAAATAACTTATTTGTAAATTAAATATGGATGTTAACTTGTATTGAATTGAATTTGATTGTAAACCAAATTGGTTATGATTGTAAACAAAGAATAAATAAAATGGTAGATTTAATAGTGGAAGTTTATGTTATTGAAACTAATATAAATAAACGTAACTTAATATTACAGTTGATTGGAATCAGATAATAATTGAAACTGTAATTTGATAAAGATGTTAACTTGTAATTGAACATAAGTAAAGATTTAAATTTGAGTGTAACAAGTAATTGAAACGAATTGAATTGGATTGTAAACAACGAAATAAATAAAATATTACATTTAATATTGAAGTTATAATATTGAAATCAACGTAAATGAATGTAATTTAATATTACTGTGAATTTAAATAAGTTGATAGTTGAAGAAAATGAAAGTAAATGAATTATAAACTATTGATAATAATGTATAAGTAAATGGTTGATTCAATAATGAAAGTGTAAATCGAAATAAAAGAATTCAATTGGAATTAAATAACTTGAATTTGAATTATAATATAATTGAACGTTGAATCTAATGTAATCTTTTATACTGGATTTATAAGGGAAAACAGCATTGTGAAAGATTGTTAATTACTGTGAAATTAAAAATGAAATTTGTGAACAATTGAAATTTGATTTAAAAGTTAATAATTTAAAATTGGGAATTTTATATTGAAATTAAACAGTAGAAATAGCCATTTTTACAACTGTCTCGGATTTCGACGAAACTAGTTTCATCGGATCCGTAACAGTAAATTATTGTAAGTTTTCAATTTCCGTAGCAATCGGACTTGTCGTTTGGCCGTGCGAGCTTGAAACGCGTAGAAATTTAATGTCGAATTTAATTAAAATAATCGACTTCAAAAGCTATCTTCCACATACGATTGAATTAGGCCTTGGGACTAGTTCCGTTGGGTTCGGAATATGGGTAAAACCTTATAAATGCCTGGCGGCACATCTCGATTGGAGTTCAGATGATTTTGGACCTACCTTTATAAATACGCTTGCGAACCGAGACAGTTTTATCATTATTTCATTCCAGAAACCCTAATTTCAATTCATGACTGCCACCTATTTCATGGCTGAAATTGCTCGAACTTCTTTCCTCTTTATCTCTCAATCCGTTCAACGAAAACGAAAAATTCCAAAAGCAAAGTTGTAGATCTAGACGAGCTCTTCAAATCCATACGGTTGATTCGTGCTAATTCGTCATGGATTGGTCCAGATCTGGCTTTGAATGTCGTGCGTATTTTCTTGGTTTGCGTGCAAACGGCGGCGACTGGTGATGCGCAACTTCTGGCGTTGGTGGCTCTCCTGGAGGCGCTCGCGTGGGGACGTCCTGATCGAGGTCCGGTCGTGTATATTGGCATGCATATGGAAGAAAGAGGCGTGCGTGAGTGGGTTACTGTGCGTGTTGAACGGGAGGAAGAAGGTATACGTTTGTTATTTTATTTTAATTAATTATTTTATATTAAATGTTAACGCTAAAAGGTGAACGCTAACACCCGGTGTGTGTAATAGAATTGTGAAAGCACCACCCGTTGGTACGGGAACAGAATATAAGCTGAAAATAGCAGAAAAGCAGTAAATGAACAACAGATTTATAGTGGTTCGGCCTGTAATTGAGCCTACGTCTACTTTATAGTCTTCTATTGCTGATTCGGTTACAATTTGATACAATATCCTTCAAAATACAATACAATTTGATCACGAAAGCACTCTTGACTACTAGCTCAATCTTTGATGATGAAACTCGACGAATCTGTGTTGGATGTAAGGAATTCTTCTCGAAGCTTGTTGTAGCGTCTCGAATGTTTGAAGATCTTTGATTGCTGAATGAGTGGAGACTTCGACAGAGTAACGGTGCTTGAAGAAATGAATGGCCAAAAGTCCCCCACTTGTTGGAGATTGCAATCTATTTATAGGAGAAGAATCTGTCCTGAACTCGGCTTCTATGTCCTTAGGTCGTTTACGACTTATGATAGGTCATAAGTCGTCTCCGACCTAAGAAGCTCGGGCTATCTTCTAACAGCTGCACATAATGGCTTCATATATTTGCTGAGGCATAGGTCGCATGCGACCTCAGGTAATTCGTAGATCGCAGCTGTTTATAGGTCGCAGACGGGTTAGGAAGGATACTAGGTCGTTAGCGACCTAGTGGGCAAAACGGCATAGGCGCAGGTGTTGGTTTTCTAACTCGGTAACTTTTAGGTCGTAAGGAACTGGAGCTATTAGGTTGTGGACGACTTAAGCCAAGTCGTGAGTCTTCTTAGCTTTCTTAGGTCGGTAACTACTTACAGTAGTTAAGTCGTAACCCCTTAAGTCGGAACCTTCTTAAGTCGTAGTCTTTAGGTCGCAACATTGCTAAGTCGCAATGTCCCCTGTAGCTTTAGGTCGTAACACTGTTAGGTCGGAACATTCCTTAACCCGATTAGCTTTTTTAAGTCGTTAACTCGTAGGTCCCTGTGTAGTTAGATCGCAGATCCCCTTAAGTCGTAGGCTGTTGAGATCACTTAAGTCGTAGGTCGTTGAGATCACTTAAGTCATAGGTCGTTGAGCCGTAGGCCATCTAAGTCTTAGCTCGTTAAGTCTTGCAATCCCTTAAGTCGTTAACTCTTGAGTCGCCTCCTTCTTAAGTCGTGAAGAATTATGGATTAACATTTGCCCCTCGAAATACACGCCTAAGTCGTAGGTCATGTGTTTCGATTCATCTTAGCTCGTGTGGGCCGATTCCAATTCCTTCGTCCTGAGGTATAAAATGCTTAAGTCGTTCCTCTTATCTCCTTCCTATTACTCGTTCTTTAAGCCGTATCTGCCATTAACGCAATTTCAAGCTTTCAAAGGCGATTTCGACTTGATTTACTTCCAACCATTCCTAGTTACACCGCGTAAGCATCTTTCCCCTTTTTCCAATCGCCGATCATTGCTGTCAATCTTTATCCATGAATTCTTCCCTTAGTCCTTGCGAATACTGTTATGCAGGATATTCATGAACTTAAGGTGGCTTGGCATGACTTGCAACGATTTGTGATCTGTGGTGTTTTAGAAATAGGGTTGATGGAGAGGCAAACTGGTTAATGGGTTAGGAGTGGCAAGGCTCAGGAGTAAGGAGGTAAACAGGTTAGGAATTGGATGAAAATGTTAACGAGTTGGGGATTAAACGAGTCAGGAGCTAGATGGACTGGTGATTTCGCATGACCCAGCAATTTTGATGTTACGAGTTACGACTTGAAGCCTCTTTTTATTCCTTACGACTTACGACTTAGATAATAGTTGACCCTAGCTCGTAGGAACCATTTGAGTCGTTCGCGACTTAATACTTGAATGTGTAGTATGACTTATTTGCTACGACTCAACCTGACTCATAGCATATCTTTTAGACCGCGAACGAGCTAGAACTTGAGGAAATTCCGTTCGATGCTAAGTCGCTAATGAGTTAGAACTTAGCAAATTTTTCACTGCTTCGAATGTTAAGACTTGAGTTGTGTGAACTTTGGACTGTTGAACTTTGTTGTATTCTTTTATAGATTGTCAATAATTCTAATTACCTGTTAAAACATTTACAGAAAACTGGGACGAATATACTGCCACTGACTGCCCACATCAAATGACAGATTAGTTGATAAAGAAAAAATCAAATTAGAACTGCATGAACGAAATGTTGTACAATAACCAATTCAAGTGAAGTATTAAAGCAAAATTGTAATAATCAACTGAAACTGATTTGTTTGCATCAACACTGTACTTTAAATATTAGCAAGTCCTGAAATCTCATAATCGACCGATCGTTGACTAGTTTAATTCCAGTTGTTTTTTACTTGTTATTTTTATTGGCTCTGCACAACACTTCACACTTTTTAGGAAACGTGCACCTTAATATTTGATCATCCAGTTCCTTGTGTAGAATGACATCTCAACAGGAGGACTTGGAACCAGCTAGAGAAGCTTTTCCAATTGCTACCCCATTGAATGATCCTCCGGAAAGGACTCCTACCACTCTGAGCCGTAAAGTTTTCCGTCAATTATGCATCTAATCTGGCATTGCCGAAGCTGACGCTTTGTTCCCTGGAATAAATGATACTGCTGATAGGCCGCCCCACGGCTTTGTCGCAGTTAACCGCCAAATGTGTTTGAGTGGAGCGATTCCCCCGTTTAACGACTGTCTTCGAGAACTTCTCCTCCGACTATCGATTTCCCCTTTTCAACTACATCCTAATGACTACGCCATCCTACTGGGATTGTGTGTGCTATTTAGGAGAACGCTGGACCATTTTCCCAGTTTTAGAGAAATTCGCTTCCTGTGTTCATTTGCAAAGAACAAAGACCATCCCTCTATCACACTTGTAAGGACTGCCAGGAACCGTAGACTGATTACTGGTCTTCCCGAAAGCGTTCCCGGGTTCCTGAGCCAGTTTTTCTTTGTTCGCTGTTCCCCGGGATTTTACGCCATTTAGAGAGTGGGAAGTACGACCTTTTGTCTTTGCTCCTTATTTTTTCTGAATTCTTCGAAGTCCGAATTGTCAAGCATTAACTTCTTTTTCTACTATTTCAGCGCTTCCTCCTCCTTCTAGGAACCCTAGTCACAAAACAACCTTCGAGAGGCTTATGGCCGTGCCAGTTGAAGAGAGGAGTGTTCAATTTCTATTGAAAGATGAGTTTCTCCATCAATTCGGACTCTTACATCCTTCTCGCTCTACTCAACTGCATGAAGTCCCTGATTCTCCAGCTACGGAGTCAGATGCCCCCGCTCCTGCTAAAGAACTTTCACTGAAAGAACTTACCATTGAGACTTCATTGGTAAAGTGTTCTACTCCTACTGACATTGCAGGGTCGTCCAGTAAATTAGTGCTTGCCCCGGTTATTGAAGAAGAGGAAAATCTTCACGTTTCTGAAAAGACGGCTGAGGCAGAAGTCGAAAAAGATAATTCTCCCGTGCATCATGGCGACGATACTTTTGACAGTCTGAGCGATATCATGATAACCTCTCAGGAGCTCTTTAAAGATGATGTTTCTAAAGTGATCTCTCCTGTTATCGAAGCAACTTCTTCCTTGCAACAAACCACAATGCCTTCTACACAAGTTATTTCCATTTCCACACCCAAAAGTGGTTTGTAGTCTGACGCGCGTAGTTTGCACATCACACTCACTTAGGATTTTGGCACTTATATGCACTTAGCTCCTTTAATTTGAAAATTTCTAAGACTTGCCTTTCTTTTTCAATTTCAGGTTCTACAATGGGGCGAAGTGGCTCTTACTTTGACAAATTCCAGCGTCACGGAAGCCGCGATGCTTATGACTTTAGGAGTTATATCGGTGCCCCGAAGGAAACTGATGAGGAAAGGGCTGCCAGAAAGGCTCACGAAAGGCGAGCTCATGAAGAACGTCATCGGAGAGAAGATGAAGAGCACTATGGGAGTAGGGACGAGCGACGTGACTCTTCCCGCAGAAGCGACGATCCTTACAAGAGGAAATCTTACGACGACAAGGGGAAGAGTCATACTTCCGATGATTCCAGCAAATGGATCAGACTTGGCGAGAAAGATACGTCTAATATCTCGGAAAAGACTACCGCTTCTATTCCTCCTAATACATCGTCCGGTTCTCCTGCCCTTAAGAAGTCTGACATCCAGGCAATTATTAATAGGCCTCAGTATCAAGCCAGGGACGGGCCTCCCACACTTCAGAGCCGATTTCCAAATTGGTGTGTAAGAGGAGTCCGTTTTGACTTAGATTTGGTTCCCATTGATAAGCAGGCGATGTTGAGAAATGTTGATGCTGTCAAGCTTGATATTGAAAGAATGTCTGGATGGCAGAAGCTGGTTGATGAACTTCAAAGGGTCAACCATATGAACCTTGAGGCCATGTTGACCATGGAAAACGATAAATCTGAATGGGATAAAGTCTGTAAGCAGCACGATGCTGAAATGAAAAGCATTAGTGATGGTTATGGGAAGCTCGAAGCTGAAGTTGAAAGACTCAAAAATGAGCTTGATACTTCTTCCACTTCTTATTCTCAGAAAGAAGAAATGCTCCAAAAACAAGTTCGAGACGCCCTTGCTGCTCAGCGAGATACTGAAGTGAAACTTGAAGCAGAACAGCATGTTACTAGAAAATAACGTGATGACGCTGCTCAACTTTAGGAGAAAATCAGCTATCGAGACTTAGAAATTGCGAGGCTACAGTCTCAGTTATTGAAGGCTGAAAGAGAGCGTGATGAAGCTCTCTCTGGTAAGGTTGCGGCTGAAGAATCCCATAAGGCAACCAAAGCCACCATTAACGCGACTTTATTCGACTTTTATATGCATTGCATCCTGGGGCGTGGGAGCCTTTCATTTTTGGGACCAGAATATGAAGTCACCTTAGCGGAAGTATGGGAGGCAATCATTGACATGTTCGGTGGTGCCGGTTATCCTGAAACAGATCTTCAAGCTACCTATTTAGATGAGAGCGCCCGCGCTGCCCTTGCCAAAGGAAAAGAGCAGCTTACCCGAGTGCGGGCCGAGGCGACGGAAGAGAAGCTTCCTGAGAGAGAAATACCTCCTATTGCTCCTGCTTATACTTCGGCTTCAGCTCACGCGGATATTACTGGCTCTAGTTCTCACTCCACGCCTCCCACTAAGGTTGACAAAGAAACTGTGACCACTCCTACAGAGGAAGAGGCAATGAAGGACTTTCAGGCTCGGGAATTTGAGATTGATTTCGCCAAACCGACTTCTCCAGGTAATTTTGACGAGACGAATTCAGTGAATCGCTTATTCGACTTAACCGAGTTCGACGAACTTCTTACTTATTACTTAAGCTTTGACGATCCACTGTCTTCTTTTTTCTCGGAGAATACTGATTTTAATTTCTTTTATTATGCAGCGGGCGCGCCGGAAACTGCACCAATTTTTCCTTCTTTAGCTGCCGTTCCTCCTCCTTCTCAAGTTACTCCTCTTCCAGCTTCTCAACCAGGTTCACAGGAAGAACAGATAGCAGCCCTTCAAGGCTTGGACGAACCACCTGCTTCCGAGGAGCAGAAAGCAGAAGATTTGGAAGATAGTGAGAAGACCCCGGAGCAGTCTTTTGACTACGACACAAAGCTTTCTACATTTCTTACTCCGTGGAGTGAGTCTTCTTCCAAGATGAAGGGGAAACGTGTGGTTTCGAAGAAAGGAAAGAAAAGTTCTTCTGCTGCTGGAGATAAAGAAGAAGTCGATCCGGCTGAGTCTCTTTCTCCTTCTTCTCCGATACGTCCTCCGAAACTAATTACCAGGCCGGGTAAAGGCTCCAAGGGTGGGAAGAAGGAGAAATGAGTTTGATTTTGTCTTTTCTGCTTTTTGCATGTATTGACCGGAGATTGTGCGGATACCGGTCTCCGCTCCTTTTTGTAATCTACACAATGTGAAAAGTTTCCATAGTATTGAATAAAATAGCTACTTTACTTGTACAAATTCTTGTGTATGTGAGAATGCATCTTTTTCTCCTTTTTAGTGTAGAACAAATGATTCTTTTTTTGTTACAAACTTTTTGTCTGTTTTTTGAGAATGCATTTATTCCACATCTATTTTTCATGATATTGTAATGAACTCGCGGTATGTTGCTTGCATATTACTTTATTCATGTAACTGAATTGTATAGTGTTGCCCCCATACCGCAAGTGCATTGCAACATTTCTACCTTCTTCAAGACTGATACTCTTACTTCAAAGAATAACTACTCCACTTTTAAGGGAAGAATCATTCTGCTTTTAATAGAGTATATCTCGTCTTCAGAGAAGTTTTTACTTTCTCTTTCTTCCTGAAGAACACTTCAACTTTTGGGAATGATCACTTTTATTTGTTTAAAAGTGAATTTTCCTGCATAGTGAAATGAGCTTCTGAAGAAGGTTTTGATTTTGTGCCCCAGTAAAGGGTTTATTTTTGGTACTTCAAGCAAGGTGAAGTACGCCTCTGAAGAGGTCTTTTGGTCTCCGAAGAGAAGCGATTTTGGTCTCCGAAGAGAAGCAATTTTGGTCTCCGAAGAGAAGCAATTTTGGTCTCCGAAGAGAAGAAATTTTGGCATTTCAGCTCTGATGAAGTGGGTCTCCGAAGAGAGGCATTTTGCACTTCTACACGGGTGAAATGTGCCTCCGAAAAGGGCTTTTTAGCATTTCATCACTGGTGAAGTGGGCCTCATAAGAGGAGCATTTTGCACTTCTACACGGGTGAAATGTGCCTCCGAAAAGGGCTTTTTAGCATTTCATCACTGGTGAAGTAGGCCTCAGAAGAGGAGCATTTTGCACTTCTACATGGGTGAAATATGCCTCCGAAAAGGGCTTTTTAGCATTTCATCACTGGTGAAGTGGGCCTCAGAAGAGGAGCATTTTGCACCTCTACACGGGTGAAATGTGCCTCCGAAAAGGGCTTTTTAGCATTTCATCACTGGTGAAGTGGGCCTCAGAAGAGGAGCATTTTGCACTTCTACACGGGTGAAATGTGCCTCCGAAAAGGGCTTTTTAGCATTTCATCACTGGTGAAGTGGGCCTTAGAAGAGGAGCATTTTGCACTTCTACACGGGTGAAATGTGCCTCCGAAAAGGGCTTTTGCCTCTGAAGAGGTCTTGTGATTGTCTGGAAGTTACTTTCTCATGGTTGAATGGATCCACGGGGCGGACGCAAGTTGCTTGATTGGATGTTCGTTTGCACAAACTATCACAATTAACTAACAAGGGCCTTGTTCCTTCAGCGTGGGAAGGTGACCCTTCGGTGGTTCCACCAATCTTTTTATTGAGAGAAGCACTTTCATTTATTGGCGTGCCTCGTTAGAGGGCTTTGTTGACCTTTGGGAAGGAGCATCGGTTGGTTGGTGTGCCAGGAAGGTTGCTTCTCAGGGGTGAGTAGATCCACGGGACGGACGCAAGCTGCCTGATCGGATGCATCACGATCAGTTAGCAAGGGCCCTTTTCCTTCTGCTTGGGAAGGTGTCCCTTCGGTGGTTCTACTGGCCCTTTTTATTGAGTGGCATACCTCCTTTTGGCTGCTTCTATGTTTGGTGGCCCATGTTCCCTCATCATTTGCTAATCAGCTACCCTTCATTATTGTTTCCAAGCGCGTCTTCCTTTGCAAGTAAATTGTCTTATCCGAAGAAGTGGACTTCACTGTTGAACAACTCAGTGGAGTTGCCAACTTTTTATGTGAAGTTCTTCTTATATGGGATTTGAATATGGAATTTTTGGTTGCTTGGTATTTGCTTAATAAGTGATTTGTAGGGCTCGCTTAGCTTTGCGATGGGTGAGCTTTGCTTTAATGACCTGCAATATTAGATCGACATTTTAGCAATACATTTAGAGTATTTACACATCGAAATATAACAGGCATTTCGTAATAGAAAACAAAGAATTCATAGTATTTCATTATTCAGTCACACTGATTTCTCAGCGGTTTACAATGCAGAAGTCACACATCCATTATCATTTTTACAAATTCAAGCAATGCTGTTAAGTAAAAAATGGATGCTAGTTATTGTTGTTTCAGAATTTCCGGACTGATTTTCCATTTGCACTAGATTCGCAGCTTCGGATTTATATGCCAGAGAAAGTGAAAGATGCCCCAGTTGTAGTTTTGTGGACAATTAGCAGTCGTCCCAACTTCTGCCTGCTGGGTGTGGACCTCCTGTGACAACATTAATGACAAGCTTTTCTGAATCTTGCACTGTAGTGTTGTTGAGAGAATCGGATTGATGGGTAGGACGTTGTTGATCCCGAGTGGATGAGGTTGGATCGACTCCGCTTCTCTTAACGTATTGTTGGAGTTTACCCTGCTCCAGCAATTCTTCAATCACATTCTTTAATTGGCGACATTGGTCAGTGTCATGGCCAGGTTGATTGTGAAATTGGCAGAATTTTCCATTACGCTTTGTACCTCTCGTCATCTCAGGTGGCTTAGGATACCTGACAACGTCCTTTGTTGCAAAAAAGATATTTCTTGGTGTATCAATTAAAGGAGTAAAATCCGAAGGATTAAAGCGGCGAGGTTTCTTTTCATTTCCCTGGCTCTTTCCTCCTTCATTCTCCCTTTTCTGACTTTCAGATTCTCTTTTATTAGATGGGACATTGTTATTATTAGCTTGGGCAACAACCACTTTCGATGTCGTAGAAAGGCTTTCAAGGCGAATGAACTCGTCGGCCTTTTTATAAAAAATTTCAAGCGAGTTCGGTTCCTTCATCTTTAGCCATATTCCAAATTTGCTCGATTTATCAATGGCTCGCATCAAATAAGTCATGATCATGCGTGGTTCCGCATTTTCTACTTTGGCTAAAGCTATATTGAAACGGCTCAAGAAAGATTTGATTGATTCTCCGGGCACTTGATCAAGGTTAGACAGTGACATTATATCCTTAGCTTTTGAAGCATACAATCTGAACTGTTCTTTGAACTTTTGCGTTAAGTCGGAGAACTTATCTACAGACCGAACTGGAAGCTTTGTGAACCAAAGTAAAGCCACACCTTCCAGGTATACTTGAAAGTATTGACACTTGATCTCGTCTGATGCTCTCGCACCGGTCATATGCCAATCGTATTTGTATAGGAAATGATTAGGGTCACTCGTTCCCCTATAGGCTTGGATAGTAGGAGGTACAAATTTCCTTGGAAATTCAGCTTTTAAGATCCTTTCAGTAAACGGAGTTCTGCTCGGTGCAAATCCCCAGTCGTTCTCATTCTCTTCCCTTTGCATGCTCTCTTTCATGATGCGGTCAACCATTTCGGACAGGTACTCTCTATTGTTCAAAGACATCCGGGCAGGCATCAGTCCTTCCCTCGGAAGCTTGCCTGGGCACATGTTCACGATCAGTTGGCTACGGCATAGAACCCTCAGTTTGGAAAGGTGGAATTTGAGGAAAGGCTGTTTGATGGTTTTCTGGTTGACGATTTGCCCCGAGCAGAGCAGTTAATCTATCCATCATCAAAGCGTTTTGGGTTTCAATCTGTTGGTATAATCCAGAAACTGCGTCATCCAATTCAACCCTGGTGACTCCAACGGTAGGAGTTGCTTGGTCTGTTGTTGGGGAAGCGGAAGTCCCTTCATGAGCATTTCTAGATCTGATAGGTCTACCTCTTCTTCCAGGAGCCATTATTTCGTATCAACTTCTGGTTTTTAAGAGAGGTTCTCTTTATGAATCTTTGCGAAGCAACGGTGGACGATCGCCTGAGTTCAATTCTCAGTGAAAGCACCAAAATGTTAACGCTAAAAGGTGAACGCTAACATCCGGTGTGTGTAATAGAATTGTGAAAGCACCACCCGTTGGTACGGGAACAGATTATAAGCTGAAAATAGCAGAAAAGCAGTAAATGAACAACAGATTTATAGTGGTTCGGCCTGTAATTGAGCCTACGTCCACTTTATAGTCTTTTATTGCTGATTCAGTTAGTTTACTGCTTAAATTCTGTTCCCGTCACACGGGTGGTGCTTTCACGATTCTATTACACACACCGGGTGTTAGCATTCACTTTTTAACGTTAACATTAAAATTCAAATGTTCTAACTCGAATAACTTTTGCATACGAGATCGAATCGATGCGCGGTTTTCTCCGTTGCGTTCGTATCGAAATTTCGGACGTTATGGAGCTAGTTTGGCTGCATTCCGAGACTGTTCAAATTTGGGCCTTTATTTGGATTTTAAATCGTCGATAAATCAAAGGTGAGTGTTTATACGCTCACAATTGACTAAAATAAATTTTGTTAGTTAAATTTATATTCTGAAGTGATATGAAATTTATCGGTTGTTGTTTGGTAGGTTTAATTATCATTTGTCTTGATATATGAATTAATTGATAGAATTTAAATTGACCGTTAAAATAAATTTAAATTTAAATTGGCAGTATATTACTCAATATTGATAATTATAAAATTGTTGTGAATGTTATTGGCTTTATGGTTGATTGGTTGTAATGGATACTATTGGTCGATATTGGTTGTTTATTTATTTTGATATATCATGATATCATCATGTATATTGTTTATTGCATATAAAACTGTAACATTCCCCCTTCTGATCGCCTCCAGTCGGTAATTAAACCAACTTGAAGCGTTCAAAAAGACGAATTGTTATTTAGTTTATGAAGTTTAAATAGAATCAGCCACAGAAACACAGAATAATAATATTTCATTACTATAAATCTTTTTACATACATCAGAGTTTATACAATGTATTAAATTGATACAGCGGAATATCCTTTTAAATAAAAAATTTCCCAAACTAAAATGATTCTTTACTTTCTCTCTCTAACTTCGTTGCCTGAAAATCGTCAAGGTGTAAAATACTCAGTCTGACCCGAGTATTACATTCAAAAGAAAATAATACACAGGTCAGTCTAATTCAAACTCAGTTATTAGTGCATATAAGCAGTAATAATCAAATAGACGATGGTCAAAATAATTCCCGTCTATCCGACTCTTTAAACAAAGAAATCAGATGACGGTCGATTTAACACCTAACAGTGTTAAACAAAAATCAAGAAATTTGAATCATCTACAAAGATAAATAAACAATTTATCAAATTGACTAAATCAATTTAAAACAATCGAAATTGTCCATTTAAAACATCAAAAGTTTGATTGGTTGTCGTACACGCACGCGTGTACGGCCTCGCCACTAGTATAAAAGGCATAAAAGATCAATGCCTCAAAAGCAAAAGAAATACCAATAAAATCAAGGCGGTGTGGCTGCAGTACACACGTACATACATGTGCACTGCCTCGCTAACTCGAGTGCACAAGGTCAAATCAAAATCAGATTCAACACAAGTACAAATGGCCTTGATCAAAATTCAAAGTATCACTGCAACAATGAACTGTGCATGTACACAGTGTAGTCAACAAAAGGCCAAGCAAGTGTAAAGAAATGAACTCGATCAAAACACATGCATATGAACAAGTGAAACAATGACAGTTCAAGTATGCAGAGAGCAACATGAAGCAATGCAATACAAGTATACACAAGCAACTCAGTAATGTTCAAATGACCAAACTCAAGACCAGGTCAAGGAAGCAAAATCATCAATGCAGACAAGAAACAACTACAGGTTCAAGGTGAAATGAAGACTACAAGGACAACACATATATACATACATAGATCTACAGTGCAGACATCAATCTACCTAGCAACAATGATGAATCAACAAGTCCAGAAACTCAAGTTACTACAGCAAGCATGCACACATATGAAGTTTTTCAAGTCCAAATGAACCAGTAATGAACCAAACTGGAATGATGGAAACTGCAAATGACTAGTGGATAATACATGATCAAGTGAACACATGCATATGACCCTAGTGAAACAGTGAATGCACCAACCATCTACAGACAATCAAAAAAAAAAGTACAGTGGTCAACACTTATGAATATAGATAGTTCAAAACCCCGACCAGTGTACATGAATACAACTACAGGTATGGAAGCAAAGCTACAAGATATCATAGTGCAAAAAGCATCTTAAATGGATCAACGACTAACTCAAATGAATACAGAACCGTAAACATATATGCAAATTCGAACATACATATATACATATCAAATGATGTATATACATACATGACTGCATACATATATATGAAGATTAAAAATGCAACTATAACTTCATGCTAAGAGAACTGGGCCAATGTCAATAGTGTAACAAAACAAACACACTATCAAAATAGCACTGCTGGCAATAGTGAACACTAAGCATGTTAATGACAAAGCAATGCAAACTGCAGACAGTGCCGAAGCAAAAAGGTAAAAGATATTGCTTCATCAAAACCAAATACTGGACAATGCAAACTCGAGTATGCTGCTGTTAAATGAACAATGGACAAATGCTACAACTTCAAGTGAACTAATGCACAGTGATGTATAACATCAAGACCAATTTCAAATGACTAATGTAATGTATCAGTTTCAACAATATCCCCAAGTGCACATGCAATATAGACCTGACAGTATGCAGTGATACTGTCTCGAAGACCAGTGAGCAACCGGGGAAAACAAAGTTCGATAGATCACGCGTGTGAACAAGTACATATATGAATGCAGTGAAACTCGAGGCAAGTCAAAACAACAAGCTTCAAACAAGTATGCAGCAGGAACCCCACAAACAAGGTCAAATTGAATGCAAGTATTTCAAAAATGTACATATGGTCAGTCCAGTTCTAAACATGCAACAGAAGTGACTTTAAAATGAAGACTGCTTCAAATTAGACTCCAAATAATGCAAAGGCAACATGTTGTGATGTCAAAGTCAAGTTCAAGTGACTCAAGATCAAAGACCAGACTTATGAACATGTACAAGATCAATAAGTGAAGGCAGGCAACTGACTCAAGATCAAAGACCATAGTGAAACAATGAATGTACCAATGTCTAGTGAATGACTCAAATGAACAGACTACAACAGGTAAGGGATGCATAAATAACTGATGCAAACTAACCATCACATGATATACAAGAACAAAATGGTTGGACCAAATGCGTATGGATACTATGCAAGACTGTAAACAAGATCAAAGGCAAACCAAAAATAAGTTCAGTACAAATCTGAACCAATATACATGAATGCACCAAGCATCTACAGACAACATGCTCAAAGCAAAAGAATGCAACAATGAAGACTACTTCAAGATTCTAACAAAGACAAATGCAACCAGTTGATAGTGTAACAGTGAACCATCAAGACCAGAAACAAGAAATAGTTCTGTAACCAGACAAATCTTCAAACTGAAACAAGTCAAAACTGTCTCAGAAATCAAAACATAAACCAGAGTGGAACTGGACTCCAAAAGAATCCAGATTAAATACAAGTGCTAGACCAAACTGCTACAAAATACACATGTGCAGACTCGACTACAAGAGCACATGTAGGCAACTCGACTAACAAACTAAACTATAACAACATCAAAGTCCAGGTCTGTCCAAACATCAAAGACCAGTGATGCAAATAATGAACCAAAAGCAACAACAACTACACTAAGGTTCAAGTGATATCAAGACTCAGTGCAACAGAATGGAATGCAAATTGCAAGACAGTATTGAGTGTAGACAAGACCAAATCGATGCAACTGACCACAAAAAACAGGCAAACCGAGGAAGTGACAAGAAGGCAGTGCAACTGAGAAGAATGCAGGAGAAATGATTCATAGAGAAATCGAATTCAGTACAAATGCGAACAAGAAATTCACCAAAACAAAAATCAGGCTCTAGTTGAAATCATGAAAGAAAGGAAATAACATAACAGTGAAAACAATTTCAGTTGAACATATGAAAATTAAGAGTGTATCTGTTATTGTTGAAAAAGTGAAAACCAGGGAACAGATATAAATAAGTCAAATACGCTACAGGCATGAACAAATCACGATCAAAGCCAGTGGTTCAAGTCCAATGCCGTAGACATCATTTTGTGATAACCAGGAAAAACACAAAATCGAACCAAGTTCCAAAAACCAATATCCAAACAACTTCGAATGGCCGAGTAAAACAATGGATAAATTCCAACAATTACTTACGAAACCCCATATCCGCAGTTCATCAAAGAAAACAAATGGCCGAGATAAAAATTGAACAACTTCAAATAACCCAACGACAAAAGTCTTGAATTCGAATAGATGTGAGTAAATAAGAATTTCTCACCTTAGATCGAAACAAATAGGAGCAGCCGCGAGCAAAAAGAAGAGACGTCGATCGTCGGAGAGAAGTCGAAGCTCCAATTCACCAGAGAATCGAAAATATCGCCGAAGCCCTAATTCCAAGTCGCCATTTTTTCCCGTTTGTTTTGATTTTTTTTCCCTAGGGTTTGAACGAAGTGAATAAAATAGAGAGGGGGGTTCGTGGGTTTGCAGAAGAGATCGTGGCATTAGGCATGGGCTGGTATGGTATAAGGTATGGTAATTTTTATTTTTATTTTGTTTTTATTTATTAATAAATTATGTTATTTGTTTTATAGATAAAATTTAATCCTTTTCGAACATCATTATCCATATTACATTCATTTACATATATCATATCAAATTTTTACATTAAAATACCTTCCTCATATTTTAAACTTGACAAATTCGAACAATTTCACAAGGTTAAATCAAAATTTAATTCAATTATAAATTTAAAATAGTTTAAAAATTCGGGATCGTTACAAAAACTGTAAACTGAATCATTTCAAATAAATTAAGGAATAGGTCGAAATGATATACCTATGACATCTATTTGGATTGAAATGATATTTATATCCATCCTTGAAATTAAAATTGAATTAATTATCCACTTGGCCATAGGTTAGAAAATTATATACGGACACCGGGTTGGTTAAATTAAATGATTTTAAAAGTGTTTTGAAATTATTTAAATGAATTGATTTTAAGAATAAAAAAATCCAATTTATGGAAATTGAATTATTTTGAATTGAAGCTCGAGATGTTGGAATTTAAACTTGGAAAATGAAATTGTTTAATTATTCAAAGTTTAGATTTTTTTAAGAAAATATTGAAATACGGCGTAAATTTTCGAAAGTTGATTTGTTTTAGAAGATTGGACTTTTAATCGAACTCTGAATATTTCTAAGAAATTTTTTGAAATGAAATTGTATATTTTGAGTAGATATGATGATTTGAAATTCATTTAAATGTTTGATTTAAAAGTTATAAATAAAATCAATTTATAAAAATCGAATTTATCGCAAATTGAGTTTGGAATGTTGAAATAAATTTTGGTTAAAAGAAATTGCTTAATAATTTAAGTTGAGACTTTGAAATTTAAAATTGGGATATGTTTGAATTTCGAAAATTTACTTGCTTTAAAGATTGAACATTATTCGAGCTTTGAGTATTACTAAGTAAAAGTGATATAAAAATGATATTTCGAAATTGAGATTGAAATTGAATCATATTTGAATTTGGATTTAAAATTGAATATTGAAGGATAAATTTTGTTAAGTGTTATAAATTGATATTTTGAAAAATCAAGCCCCAAATCGATATAAATTGAAATTGAATTAATTGAAGGTGAATGTAGAATTGAATTAATTTGAAGTCAAAGTTGACATTCATTTGAATTGAAATCGAAATTGTATCGGTAGAATGGAAATCGAAATTGATTTGAATTGGGAAGTTATAATTGAAATGGTTTGGTTTTGAAGATGTTTCAGTTTTGTTTCCAAATTTCTCTGTTATATAAACCATCTTTAAATACTTAAACTATTTTAATCTATCTTAAATCTACTTAACCCAATTTAAATTATTTTAAACTAATTTATCTATTTGAAATCCATTTAAAGATTTTAAGTCTGTCAAGTATTTAATTATTTAAAACTACTTTTAAAATTACTTAAAACTATTTTTTAAAATTTCAAGCCGGTCAATAAGGTTAAATGTGTATATTTAAATCTTGAATTTAAATACGAATTGGGTTAAATGAAGTTGCAACCTAAATTGAAATTCGAAATGATTTTGAAATCGAAATGAGATATTGAGGCGAAAAATGATTTTGAAATCGAAATGAGATATTGAGGCGAAAATGATTTTGAAATCGAAATGATATATTGAGGCAAAAAATGATTTTGAAATCGAAATGAGATATTGAGGCAGAAAATGATTTTGAAATCGAAATGAGATATAGAGGCGAAAAATGATTCTGAAATCGAAATGAGATATTGAGGTGAAAAATGATTTTGAAATCAAAATGAGATATTGAGGCGAAAAATGATTTTGAAATCGAAATGAGATATTGAGGCGAAAAATGATTTTGAAACGGAATCTTACATCTTGAATAGATATGATGATATTTGAAATGGATTTGATTTTGAAGCGAATACGATATTTTTGATAATCAATTATGAATTTCTTTTGAAAATGTAAAAGAGCCACCGGTGTAATAATACGTAGTTATTAAAGAGACCGGGATTGGATATGGACATACTCTCTGTCGATACCGAAAACCACTTTAATAACTAATATACACGGAGTGTTGATCCAGAATGAAGTGGATGGTTTGATGAACGCGTTGACTGAAGAAAGAGAACGATATTGGATGACCCCTGACATGACTAAAACAGGAGCCGCGCCGGGCCATTAAGGATCGCCATCTCTAGCGGACACACTCCTTCGTTACCATATCTATTACTGTTGTGATTCGATTTGGGTGCACCCCTCGATTTTGGGAGTGTTGTTTCGCGGTGTTGGGGTAGTAGCTGCTATGCCCAACATTAGTCCGGATCACGCAACTACTAGTAACCTAGTTGGTATTGCCTCATGTACCTTGTCATATTGATTATCCTATTCGCGACCACTACGATTTTGGTTTGTACCTTTAGTATATGGATTGCCCTCTGGTGACTTCCGGTTTTGGGGAAACTACGGTCTTGTATATGCTCTTGGGAATAAAAATGTGTTAAGGGTGGAATGGTCCATGGCTTAACACTAGTTTGATATTTTACTTTATGATAGACATTATTGTATATAGCGTATTCTATTATATAGTAGATAGTTTAACGGATCCTTGGGAGATGGAAATCCCGAACATCTCTTAAGTTAATGCACGCACGTTAAACACTGGATAGGAGGTGTCTAAAACCCGTAAACATCTCCGACGCCGTCACACTCAAATTTACTTATTCTATTTAGCCTACATGAGATATTTTAGTCCTGACTCGAGTGTTTTGTCTTTTCATTACGCTCGGGTCAGCCTCAGCATTTCAGATTAGGTTGAAGGTATATTCTGGAGGACGAAGACGGAGTTTGGTATTACATCATTTGTATTCTACTACTGTATTATTTTTCCACTGCATTGTTGTTTTATCTCTGATATGTATGTAACTCTGATTTATGATGTATAATAATAATCAAACATATTTATTTAACAGCTTCATGAACTGTTATTTTATTATTATATCTTGTCCCTTCCGCTGCGAGATTCTGAGTTTGTTTCTGTTCTTTCTTTTCTTTTCTTATTTAACCCCAATAACTATCTGTATTTTGGATTGGTTGAGTCGGCATGTGTGTATGTTTTGTCGACTTGAACGGTCAAAAATGTGGGTCGTTACAAACATATTTTGACATGTCTTCTTTATTCAAGGCTTCACTGGTTGCCATAGGAGTAGGTTTTCCACTCGCAGTGGTCATACCAAACTTACTAACTAGATCCCTAGCATACTTTTCTTGACTAATGAAAATACCACTATCTAATTGTTTTATTTCCAATCCTAAAAAGAAAGCAAGTTCACCCATATGACTCATCTCAAACTCTTTTGTCATTATTTCAGAAAACTTTTTGTTCATTTCATTGTTTGTTGATCCAAAAATGATGCAGCAGCGGATAACAAAAATGTATGATACGGTGAAAGCAGCAATCGGTGGATTGAAAAGACCAAACGCCCAACTCCGTTGATCTCAAAGATACCGGAATCTAGCTATCTTCGTCACGTTGATCGCGCACGATACCGTGAAAGAAGATCTACAATTCTTCGAACGTTGATCAAGCGCACTATATACCGTGAATTGGCTTCAACAATCGTTGATTCGAGCGCACTCGAATGCCGAAGGTGGAGATAGGAGATTACACTCAACTACCAATTTCAAAGAGGCACAAAGCACTCAAACAAAGTTTTATTCAAAATCAACTAACTTTACAAATGACACCACCATCCCTATTTATAGGGTTACAACTCACACGACTCAACACTTTACAACACATAGGTCGTGAATGACCTAACACCTGCGACCTAAAACAACAGCGAATCAACACAAAGGCACGCGACCTAACAGGTAAGCGACCTAACAAATACACATAAACGACATACGACTTAATATTTACAACACAACATACACGAGTTACAACACATAATGACATAAGAAATACAACATGCGCGACCTAAGGACTTAGTGACTTAAGAAATCCAGCTTCATGTGATATAGGCTTCATGCGACCTAAAATTTGAGCGACATATGGTCGAGCGACCTAAGAATTCAAGTGGCATAAGGAAAATCTGCTTAAGCGACCTAAATACTGCACGACTTAAGATAGGTCGTTCGCGACCTAAAACTTCTGGAGCGACTCAAGACTTTGCGACCTAAAGAATGTCGATGTAGTTGTTAGGTCGGTATCATTAGGTCGTAACTCGCTGTGCGACTTAACACATAGGTCGTTGGCTGTTGGCGTTGCATCCTTTATCTCGCTATTCTTCACCCCGTTAGATCGCACGCGACTTAACAATTCGTTAGGTCGCTCGCGACCTAAGACTTCTTCAGGCTGGGCTGCATCATCCTCCCCTGGGTGAGAAATATTCGTCTTCGAATTTAAAAATTCTTCCTCATTGGATTGCTGATCTCCATATTAAGGTATAAGATGTTTAAAATTGAACACGTCAGAAGTGTACACATTCTCCGGCAGCTTCAACCTATAAGCATTTTCATTGATCCGCTTCACAATCTCTACTAGACTGATTTTTTGAGCTTTCAACTTGTTGTAAGTTCCAAAAGTAAAACGATCCTTCGTCAAAACGGCATAAACCAAGTCACCTTCTTTGAAATTCACACTCCTTCGTTTCTTGTCCTCCAGTTGTTTATACTTCACGTTTGATGCAAGCAATCGTTCATGAACAGTTCTGTGGCACTCCTGCAACTCAGTTACAAAATCACAAGCTCGCCTAACAACTCCCTTCTGATATGGCACTGTCGTCAAATCCAATGGTCCCTTTGGACTTGCTGAGTATACAACCTGAAACGGATTGAAACCAGTACATCGATTAACAGCGTGATTATGTGCAAATTCCGCCTAACATAACTTCATATCCCAGCTCTTCAAATTTTCTTTCACAAGACATCTTAACAAATTTCCCAATGATCTATTTACCACTTCTGTTTGCCCATCTGTTTGCGGATGATAAGCGCTACTAAAATTCAGCTTCGTTCCAACCATCTTCCACAAACTTAACCAAAAATGGCTTAGAAATCTAGTATCCCGATCAGAAACAATAGATTCAGGTAGTCCATGTAATCGATACACCTCTTTAAAGAACAATTGAGCAACACGGACGGCATCAGCTGTCTTCTTACATGCTATGAAATTTGCCATTTTGGAAAATCTATCTACCACCACATATATGGAATCACTCCCACGCTGAATTCTTGGTAACCCCAAAACAAAATCCATGCTGATATCAACCCATGGTCTAGTAGGCACGGGTAATGGCATATACAATCCCGCATTCGTCGTTGTCCCTTTGGAAACTTTACATATATGACATCTTTCCACGAATCTTTCAACTTCTTTCTTCATTGAAGGCCAAAAATATGATTGCGAAATCAATTGCAATGTACGATCTCTCCCCACATGACTTACTTCAGGCAACTCCTTCACAATCTTCATTCGTAAGCTGCACTCTGTTATACATAATCGATTCCCTTTAAAAAGAAAACCATCCACCAATACAAACTCATCCGTCTTTCCCTCCTTGACTTCATCTACAAACATCGCAAAGTAAGGATCATCAACAAATAATTCTGGCAATACATCAAACCCTGTCACCTCTAATTTCATTGTAGTCAACAAATGATTCCTTCGACTCAATGCATTTGCCACACGGTTTGTAATTCCCGACTTATTCTTCACCACAAATGTAAATTGTTGCAGGTATGCGATCCACGAAGCATGCCTGGCTGCAATTTTGTCCTGTCCCTACAAATGTTTCAGTGCTTCATGATCAGAATATAGAACAAATTCTTTATGGAACAAATAGTGTCTCCAATGTTTTATAGCTTGAACAATAGCATAGAATTCCACATCATAAGTATTATATCTCATCTTGGCTCCCGATAGCTTCTCACTGAAATATGCAATAGGTCGTCCTTTCTGACTCAACACCCCTCCAATCCCAACTTTAGATGCATCAGTATGTAACTCAAACAACAACTGAAAATCCGGTAATAGTAGAATTGGTGCTGACGTCAAAAGTTCCTTGATTCGCTCAAAAGCAAATCCTGCTTCCTCTGACCATGAAAATTGCTCCCCTTTCATACAATCAGTAACTGGTGCCATCACGCTATTGAAGTGTGGAATAAATCTTCGGTAGAATGATGCTAAACCATGAAAACTTCTAACTTCTGTTATCGTTCTGGGTTGTGGCCAATTTCTGATTGCTTCAACTTTATTCTGATCCACCTGTATACCTCCTTCTGAAATAACATATCCCAAAAATAAAACACTACGCATCATGAACACGCATTTCTTCGTTGCAGCATAAAATTGTTCATGTCGCAGTATCATCAACACTTCTCTCAAATGATGTAAATGTTCTTCTGTGCTTCTACTATATACCAGTATATCATCAAAATACACCACCATGAACTTCCCAATAAAAGGTCTAAAGATCTGATTCATCACCCACATTAATGTACTAGGTGCATTCGAAAGACCAAATGGCATAACCAGCCATTCGTACAACCCGTCCCGTGTCTTGAACGCTATTTTCCATTCATCCCCTGGTCGAATTCGAATTTGATGATAATCACTCTTCAAGTCGATCTTCGAAAAGATAGTAGCTCCACTAAGTTGATCCAACAAGTCATCCAGTCTAGGCATAGGAAATATGTATCTCATTGTGATCTTGTTTAGTGCGCAACAATCAGTACACATCCTCCACGTTTCATCCTTCTTTGGCACTAACAAAGCTGGCACTGCACAAGGACTTAAACTTTCTTGTACACGCCCTTGTTTAAGCAACTCTTCCACTTGCCTACTCAACTCCTCGTGTTCCTTTGGACTCATTCTGTAATGTGGTCTATGTGGTAACACAGCTCCTGGAACAAGATCTATTTGGTGTTGTATGTCCCTCAATGGCGGTAACTCCGTCGGCAGCTCTTCAGGGAATACATCTTCAAATTCTTCCAGCACTGGTTTTACTTCTTCATGAATTTCAACCACTTCATGACTTTCACGTCCAATCAACAAAAATACTTCAGGCTCCTCTTCTACTTCCTTAACAAACTCCTTCAAAGATAGCAAAGTTTTAAGTTCTTCAATCTCCTCCAACTTTCTTTCTTCATGTTGTCGCTTCTTGGGAACTAAAATTATTTTTGTGCCTTCGAACATAAAACTGTAGTTGTTGGTACGTCCATCATGTTGCACAGCCCTATCATATTGCCACGGTCTCCCCAGCAACAGATGACATACATCCATATCCACAACATCACACCAAATTTCATCTTTGTATTTCTTCCCAATTGAAAAATTAACACAAGCTCTACGTCCAACTTTCACTTCCCCTCCTTTCCTCAACCAAGCTAACTTGTAAGGTTTCGGATGCTTCTCAGTCTTTAATGCAAACTTCTTCACAGCCTCGGTAGAAATGATGTTATCACAGCTTCCCGCATCGATGACGAACTTGCAACCCTTCCCAAGATAGTGCACGTGGACTGGAAAATGTTACTCCTCAACCAACTTGAATCATCCTCTTTCTTTGGTGTCAAACATGACCTCTTCATCCTTAATGAATACCCTTCATCTCCCGACACTTCTTCTTCTTCCTCAACTTGTAGTGAATTAGAACATTCAGCTTCTACATCCTCATCCTCTACCTCAGCAACCATCACTCGCTTCTTTGTCTTTGGACATTCATTGCTTTTGTCAACAAACTCCTGACAATTGAAGCATTTGATACCACTATTGACCTTGGACATAGCAACTTCACTAACAACCGATTTTACAACAGCCTTCGAAACATTCGCATTGCTACTAGCCCCTTTCATTGGATTGTTGGAATTTGTATACACACCACCACCTCTCCTTTCTTGCTTCTCCCAAGCTAGAGCTTTTTGATGTGCTTCAGCAACAGATCTGGGATCAAACATATTCACTATATCTTGAATCTGCATTCTCAACCCTCCAACAAATCTAGCGGGCAACTGTTCCTCTGTCTCCATGATATCATTCCTTGCAATCAATTGATAAAATTCATCCGCATAATCGTTCACTGACTTTGTTCCCTATCTCAGATTCTGCAATCGTTGATACATAAGAGACTGATAATTATACGGCAAGAAAGTAGCCTTCATCAATTTCTTCATTTTCTCCCATGACTCAATCTTTGACTTTCCCATTCTCTCCTGTGTTAATTTAGTTTGCTGCCACCATGCCATAGCTCTTCCTTTCAATCGTGTAGCAACCAACTTCACTCTACGATGCTCGGGTACTTCTTTGAAGTCAAAAATTTCTTCAACATTAGACAACCAATCCAAAAATTCTTCTGCTACCATTCCACCCTTGAATTCTGGAATTTCAGTTTTCATTCCCAATTCCCATCGATGATCAACTTCAACATCCTGATATGCATTTCGTACTTGGTCTCGATCTCGAGAATGAACACTGCATCTACCACCATCTTCATCAAAAACAGATGTACTTCGATAACAATCTCGACCATCCATATTTTTATGATCCCGCATATCCCTTCTACTTTGTCTTTCATCGTCACGGTATGGTTCATGTTCAAACTCACGTGGAGTTCTTCTCTCTTCATCTCTATACTCATGATGTTCTCTTCTCAATGAAACTGAAGATTCTCTTCTTTCTCGATAAGATTGTGGCGACACCCTCCTTGCTTCCGTAACCGATGGCGAAACTCTGTTTCCTCCATGGTTCAGGACTGGCGACCTCCTTCTTTGATTTTGATTCATATCATTCATCAGTTTCTCTAACTTCCCAATGCTTTCATCAAACTTTAATTGATGCGTTGTTCCATTTGCTCGGCTTCTTCTCTTCTATACAACGCTTTAACATTCTGATGGCGATTAGCTCTTCTCGGCGGCATTATCAAACTTCAACTCTCGGCCTTGATTTAGAAATGAACAAACTATGCACGGCTCAAACACTTCACGCCCTTCAACTAGCTCGGCCTAAACTCAATTGGCTTAGCTTGAACTCTTCAATAAGAATTGGCTCCAAGACTCGGCTTAGCTATGATTGGCTAAGTCTAGCTCTGATACCAAATGATGCAGCAGCGGATATCAAAAGTGTATGACACGGTGAAAGTAGCAATCGGTGGATTGAAAATACCAAACGCCCAACTCCGTTGATCTCAAAGATACCGAAATCTAGCTATCTTTGTCACGTTGATCGCGCACGATACCGTGAAAGAAGATCTACAATTCTTCGAACGTTGATCAAGTGCACTTGATACCGTGAATTGGCTTCAACAATCGTTGATTCGAGCGCACTCGAATGCCGAAGGTGGAGATAGGAGATTACACTCAACTACCAATTTCAAAGAGGCACAAAGCACTCAAACAAAGTTTTATTCAAAATCAACTAACTTACAAATGACACCACCATCCCTATTTATAGGGTTACAACTCACACGACTCAACACTTGACAACACATAGGTCGTGAACGACCTAACACGTGCGACCTAAAACAACAGCGACTCAACACAAAGGCACGCGACCTAACAGGTAAGCGACCTAATAAATAAGCATAAACGACATACGACTTAATATTTACAACACAACATACACGAGTTACAACACATAACGACATAAGAAATACAACATGCGCGACCTAAGGACTCAGCGACTTAAGAAATCCAGCTTCATGTGATATAGGCTTCATGCGACCTAAAATTTGAGCGACGTATGGTCGAGCGACCTAAGAATTCAAGCGGCATAAGGAAAATCTGCTTCAGCGACCTAAATACTGCATGACTTAAGATAGGTCGTTCGCGACCTAAAACTTCTGGAGCGACTCAAGACTTTGCGACCTAAAGAATGTCGCTGTAGTTGTTAGGTCGGTATCACTAGGTCGTAACTCGCTGCGCGACTTAACACCTAGATCGTTGGCTGTTGGCGTTGCATCCCTTATCTCGCTATTCTTCACCCCGTTAGGTCGCACGCGACTTAACAATTCGTTAGGTCGCTCGCGACCTAAGACTTCTTCAGGCTGGGCTGTATCAAAAAATGATATCATCTACATAAATTTGTACTAATTGGATATCATTTTTGTTTCTTTTAATAAAAAGAGTATTATCTACTCTACCAATTTCAAAATTTGATTATAATAGTTATGATCTTAGTCTATCATACCAGGCTCTAGGAGCTTGTTTTTGACCATATAAATATATTTTTTATTTGTAAACATGATTTGGAAACTTTTCATCCTCAAAAAGTGGAGGTTGTTCAACATAAACATCCTCTTTAACAATACCATTTAAAAAGGCACTTTTGATATCCATTTGAAATAATTTGAAATTGTTGTGGTTTGCAAAAGCAAGTAGAATTCTAATGGCTTCTAATCTTGCTACAAGTGCAAAGGATTCATCAAAGTCTATTCCTTCTTCTTGATAATAACCTTGCGCGACCAGCCGAGCTTTATTTCTAACGACCTCACCTTATTCATTCATTTATTTTTATAAACCCATTTAGTTCCTATTATAGTTTTGTCCTTAGGTCTAGGAACAAGTTCCCATACATCATTTATGGTGAACTAATTCATTTCTTCTTGCATAGCAAGAATCCATGAATCATCAGATGATGCTTTCTTTGGATTTTTTGGTTCAATAGTTGATATAAAAGCTACATGACTCATCTTGTTTAGTTGATTTGTAGTTCTAACAACAGATTCAATATTTCCTAGTATATTTCCTATAAGATTATCTTTTAAAACCCTAATCCTTTTATTAGGATGAAAAGTTTCATAATTTGTTTCATTTGATTTATTATTTAAAGTAACAAAATCATCTCCATCATTTATTTGAACAAAATCTTTGAAATTTTCATCAAAAGATACATGCATTGTTTCTTCAATGGTGTTAGTTTTTAAATTGAAAACTCTGTATGCTTTACTTCTATTAGAATATCCGATAAAGATTCCTTTGTTGGATTTAGGATCAAATTTATCCAAATTGTCCTTTGTATTTAGAATAAAGCATTTACTTCAAAAAACTTTAAAATAAGATACCTTTGGTTTCTAAAAGAAGTTCATATGGTGTTTTATTGGTTACAGGTCTAATTAAAATCCTATTCAAAATGTAACAAGATGTAGTGACTACTTCAGCACAAAAATTTCTTGGTAATTTACTATCTGAAAGCATAGTTCTTGCACACTCTTGAATCGTCCTATTTTTATGCTCTACCACTCCGTTTTGTTGTGGAGTTCTTGGAAAAGAAAAATTATGAGTTATTCCTTTTTTATTACAGAAATTCTCAAAATTTTCATTTTCAAATTCTCCACCGTGATCAATACGAATAGTTTTGATTTTTAAAGAAAGTTGATTTTGAATTCTTTTTGCAAAAGTTTTAAATAAATCAAAAGCATCACTTTTATGTTTCAGAAAAATTCTCCATATAAATCTGGAATAATCATTTACAATTACAAAAACATATTTATTGTGATTTATTAACTGAATTTGAGATGGACCAAATAGATCTAAATGAAGTAACTCAAGAGGTTTTGAAATTGAAATCATATCTTTCAATTTGAATGAACTCTTTCTAAGTTTTCCTAATTGATAAGCATCACATATATTATCTACTTTAAAATCCATTTTGGGAAGACCTCTTACTAGATCAAGTTTTGAAAGTCTAGATAAGAGTTTGAAATTCAATGACCAAATCTTTTATGCCAAATCCAAGGGTCACTTGTATTAGCCAAAATACATAGGTTATAATTTGAGATTTTCATACTGAGAATACATATATTTTTCTTCCTAATTCCTTCAAAGATAATATTTGATTTATTATCTTCGATGTGACAATTATCCCTTTCAAATTTAATTTTGTAGCCCTTGTCACATAGTTGACTTATGCTAAGTAAGTTGTGTTTTGGATTCCTAACTAATAGAACATCAGAAATAGTAGGAGTTTTAGAGTTACCGACATTGCCGATGCCAATCACATATCCTTTTGAATTATCTCCAAAGTTGACCAGTCCTCCATCTTCATAAATTATGTCATTCAGTATCTCCAGATTACCAGTTATGTTTCTTGAACATCCACTATCAAGTATCCATTTATTTTTCTTGATTTGCACCATTTGTCTATTGAGTGTTGATTCTTCAAAAGCCATATAACACATCTGTTCCTACACAACACACCAATTCAGTAGATAACTTGATTTTCTATAATAATAATATGAAACTTATGAGACAATGATGATTCAGATAGTTTTGAACTAGTGTTAATAGAATCTCCAAAAATTTCCATTTTAAACTTTTTCAAAATTCAGATTATAATAACTTTGAAAACCAATGCTTTGATACCAAATGTAGGAAATGCAGATTACGGATCTTAAGGCAAAATTAACACTAGAGGGGGAGTGAATAGTGTTTAATTAATTTTATGAATCATTTTGAAATCTTTTCAAATTAAACCCAAATAGATGAAATTCACAAACACAGAGACAATCACATAACCATGCACAGATGCAAATAGTAAATAAAAGAAGTAAAGGAAAGAACACACCGAAATTTTATACTGGTTCAGAGTTACCCTACATCCAGTCCCACACAATTTTTTGTCCAGATTTCCTTTCAAATATAATGTCGATATTACAACCTCGATTTCAAGGCCACGAGATACACCCTCCTATCTCCGAGTCCAGGTCAAACTCTCTTGATTTAACTAGGCTACAAGATCACCTAATAGATTTATGGGCTACAATCACACCCAATTGATTTATGGTCCGCAATCACACCGTTTCCAATCACACTTTGATAGAGAGAGACTCGATACACTTCGATCTTTCGATCTTTGATTATAAATGATCATATAACTCTGAATAGCACTGAGATCTTTGAGAGAGAGTGGCAGAGAATCAAACTAGAGGCGATCGAGTTTGTTTTTACTTAGGATTTCGCTTGAAATTTGTTAAGAATGTTTGAAAATAAGAATGGAAGAGAAAGAGGAGAGAAAACAAAGAAATCTTAAGTGAAAATTCATTGAAAACTACTGGTATATATAGGAGAATAATGGTCATGTCCATTCGTGAAAGGTTATGACGAATAGACACTTCTTTTGAAAATTTGAATTTTAAAATCTACGGCTATCATGTCAACATTGTGGGTATAGGGATGCTGACATGCCTATTTTATTTTTGAAAATTGATTTTTGTTTCAAAAGAGATTTTCTTTCTAAAGTTTGTCGAAACAATCTTAGAACTTTGTAAACTATTTTGAATATACTTATATGATTATAAAAACCTTAGGAAAGTGATCTTACGAAATATAAAAGTAATAAAAAATAAATATATAAATATTATGGGATTAAAACTAAAATATTAAAACCAAGAGATAGTTTAAAAACAAGAAATGATTTTGAAATTAATATGATTAAAAATAGTTTTCTAATTAAGGCTAAAATATTTAAATCGAGAGAGAGAATTGTCTTTTTATAAAGATAGTTTGGAAAAAAATCTAAAAGTAAGTCATTTTGAAAATTTCGTGGATTCCATTCCACTAGAGAAGGTTGTGGGTTCCATCCCACTAAAGTGGTTGTTAACCGTCTTCTATTCACGACTTAGCGACCTACTGGACTCAACGACTTAATGGAATAAGCGACTTAACTATCCAAGGCATAAACGACTTAACGATCCATAACAAGGCAACGACCTAATGACCTAAAACACAGAGCGATCTAATATGGCACGACTCAACGACTTAAGAAGCACTAGCGACCTAACGACCTAAAGACTCCTACGATTCAACGGATTAACGACCTAGCAGCTGAGTAAAGGCAACGACCTAACGAGTTAAAGCAGGAGCGACCTAACGACCTAGCAAGCTCCAGGGTTAAGCCGCGTGCTCACTTCCTCTTCCTTTAGGTCGCTAACGACCTAAACCAACCGCGATAACTTCTGAACTACACATGCTAAGTCGCTCACAACATATATCTCATCCAAGATGGCTCCATTAAGTCGCCAACGACTTAAGCGACCTCGGGATGGCTCTTAGGTCACAACTTCTTAGGTCGCTCATGACCTAAAACATGACCGACCTAAGCCCAGTTTCTCCTATAAATACCCCGGCCACTCCACACTTAAAAGGGATCGGATTTTTTGGGAACGCCAAGACTCTGCTGTTTTCACGACTCCTACACTTGCTCCAACACTTCAAAGGCAAAAGAGACTTCAAAGAACCTTCGGAAAAGATCAAGTTCATTCAACATGAATTCAAAGAGCTTTTCCGTATCGGAGTTCTAACTACTTGTTTTGATTGTGTTGTAATTGAAGATTCATTGTAAAATCTGTAATCAAATCAGCGATAGAAGAGATTAAGTGGATGTAAGCTTGATTTTAAGTCGAACCACTATAAAAATTGTTGTCTCTTTTACTGTTTTCTGCTATTTTCTGCTTGCTTTTAGTTCCCGTACCAACGGGTGGTGCTTTTGCTATATCACAAATCACACCTAGGTGTTAGCGTACATTTTTAGCGTTAACAGTGGTCGTGGGTTTTGTTATCCCGCCTTTTGGCAAGGCCGAGATACCAAGGAACTGACTGGAAAATATGGATCATACGACCTCAGCATTGGACAGCTACTGGATAGCCACGGGTATCGATGAATTTTATCCAGGTCCGGATCAAGCTACGATTGATAAGATATGTCGAGCAAAGCCGTGAAAGCCAACGTTCCGAATTTCAAGTCAATCCGAGTTCGTATGCTCAAGATATCACCAACGAAAAATGGAGTAGACAGTCTTAAGTTCGAATCCATAGGCGAAGCCTATGTTCGAATCCATCAGGTGGCCGAGCATCGTACCCATTGGCGAAATCCTTTGTTCGAATCCATCGGCCAAGCTCTAGTTCGAATCCATGGGACAGCCTTTGTTCGACTCCATCGAACTTCCTCTGCTTCGAATCCATTGAACCATTCGCTACTTCGAATCCATCAAAGGGAAGGCCTTCGAATCCATGTAGTTGAAGAACTTCGACTCCATCCCATGACTATCTTCGAATCCATTCAGCTGAGAAGCCTTCGTATCGATCAACTATGGCCTACCTTGATCGGTACGAAGGAAACATCCATTCGATCGATTCGAAGGAGCATACTTTCGAATCCGTTACCTCGAATCCACCAAGTCAAAGCGGCTAAAATCATGGATTCGACCCAGTAAACTCGGAGAAAAAGATGGATCAACCCGAGAAGCACGCACGCCACATCACCACACACATGCATCGAGCATCGATTCGACCCTATCTATTCGAAGGGATCGATTCGAACCACTCGTGTCCACCGGAGATGCAATCTTGAATCGATCATAACTCGAGATCTACAGTTCCAAATGCTATGAAATTTTCACAGAAGCTTGCACACATGTTGAAGAATGTCCACACAAAATTTTAGCTCGATTGGATGATTTCTTGATCGATTCGAATAAACTTCGAATCGATCCCAAAGTGGGCCTAGATTTCCTAAAAGCGGGCGTATGGGCCCCCTCACGTGCCAGAACTGGTCTCCCGTGATTTATGCGAAATATCAACCTCCTACACCTATAAATAGAGCCCCTGGTCATTCAGAAAAGAGGTCAGAGAATTCTAAGAGCCAAAGAGCGCACAGACTCTGTCAGATTTACTCCAAATCACCACCGCTGCTTTAGTTTCAGACTTAGCTTAGAAAATCAGTTGTATTACATTATAAGAAATTGTAATCTTCAAGCATCGAGCAATAAAATCATCAAACTTCATAGTGGACGTAGGCGAAACGCCAAACCACTCTAAATCGTTGTCTTCAATGCAATTTACTTTCTGTTATTTGGAGTTTTTGTTAGATAATCCTCAATTTTAATTTTCTTTCTTCACTTTTATCTCTTTAAAAACTTCCGAAGAGTGTTGTGCCCATTTTTGGTACAAACACTTTGGTGCTTTCACTAAGAACAAACCAGCTTTTTCTCCTGCTCCTTGGATCTACCATCGATACCGGATTGCATAAATCCAAGAGGAAGATCCAGATCTGTAATCCAGAATTCTTCCATTCTATTCAGATTTGCGTAACATCGAGGAAAGGAATCCACTACTTAAGATGGTTAGTACAAGAACTACCTCTACGGCTGCTGATCAAGAAGGTCGGGATAGACAGAATCCTACACAGCAGCTACAATCCAATCAAGACAACACTGCTCACTCAGATCCATGTGGACCAGTCACCAGACAAGAGTTCCAAGCGTTGCTTCAAGAACTAAGTTAAAGTCGGCAACAGCTGGCCGAACAGTTGTGTGCTAATATTGAATTGACCAATCAATTAAATCGCCGAAGGCGTAGGAGGACCAGGAGGGATGATGCTTCACACTCGTCCACTGAAAGTTCTGCTTCATCCGACTATCACGGCAGATCTACACGTCCCCGATTGAACGCGAGTCACACACAAGCTACCGGATATCAACCCGCCTTGACTGAAGGAAAATTGAGTGTCGGACCGTCAACTAGCTTCCTGGCTGGGCCCTCGTCACGAGGAGGTGCTGTTCTCCAGCATACCACAGACAATCGCACTACAAACCGCCGCGGTAGAAACAAGGGTTGATACACGTAATCTGTCAGATCCTAATAATCAACAACGTGGGCGTACTCCTGAACCATACGTCCCAGAAGATGTGGAGCCAAGGAGGCGAGACATAGGCCGTCGACATCGTCCGGTCCAAGCTCGCACTGTGGAACCCGACCACACCTTAGCTCAGCATGCACAGAATGTGGCTATGCCCGATATTTCGACCATGATACGTCAAATGATCCGCGAGAACCAAGGCCTTATCAATGATGATTGGAGAATTTCTCGTAGTCATACTCCTTTCACAGACGAAATACTATATGTTGAACCTCCTCGGCGATTCAGAATGCCAACTCTCCTTATGTACGAAGGAAATTCCGATCCCAACAAACATATTTTGAAATATGAATGGTCAATGAGCGCCGCAAGGGCGGATGTTGCAATAAAATGTCGAAGTTTCCCCATCTCTCTGGGGGGAATCGCGACAATGTGGTTTACAAGGTTGCCACCCAAATCTATCTCTTCGTTCGTTCAACTGGCTAAGAGATTTGTGGAACAGTTTCGTATGCATGTTGCTTGACCGAAAGACGTTAACACCCTGTCTAGTGTCACCCAAGCTCATGGAGAGACACTCAGGCGTTATTTAGAGAGGTTCCATGCAGCATGTGTTGAGATCAGTAATCCCAACGATAACTCGATCTTGATGGCATTAACCAAAGGGATCGACCCTGATTCTGAGTTCGGAAATTGGTTAGCCGGAAAACCGCCCGCATCGTTGGACCGTTTCTACTCCAAAGCTGCTCAGTTCTTACGGCAAGAGGACGCGAAACAGTCTAGGAAGCAGGACGATGTGAGGCCCAGTATTGAGGAAATACAGAGTAACGTAGCGGTTAAGCAGTCCGGTGAGAGTTCCGGAAAAGTTCAGCTGAACATACAGAACAAGCAGACTCAGCCGAAAGGCAACAGTGGCCAGGATAAGAAAAGAGATCAGAACTGAGGCCCACAGCGTAGGACCCCAATGTTTGATAATTACACGCCATTGAATACATCGTTGGAAAATGTGTATATGCAAACTAGCAACACTGTACAATATAATAAACCTGCTCCGAAGCAATCGTCGGAGAGGCAAATTCAAACAGGGAAGTTTTGTAGATTTAACGAAAGTTACGACCACAATACCAATGAGTGTCGACATTTGCAAGACCTCATCGAAAAGTTGATCAGGGAGAGAAAGTTAGACCAGTTTGTGCGGGCACCGCAGTCTGGTGGAGCGGGCCCCTCAAATCAAAATCATGCACAGAATCAAGAAAGACAGGAAGACCCAGGTCGTGTCGGAGGAAGGTTGGTAATTAATGCTGTAAGTGGTAGTCCTCATCTAGCGGTTCGAAGCTGGGAGGAAATAGAATCATATAACAACTTGGCTAGACGTACAAACTTCGAGTATGATGGTAACTTGGATGATAAACCTTCGACCAAGCGAAAGAGAGCGATGATTAACGACATCACTTTCCGAGACAGCGATGTTGACTACGTCGGAAGCCCGACTACTTGAAATGACCCTCCTATTTTCTCCCTAATTTCATAAGGATTTTTTTTTTTTTTGCTAAGAGATGATATATTGAAATATCATCCATTACAGATATATTGTCCAAGGTCATTTTCTTTCTCCAATAACAAAATATATCCAGGATCAAAATAACTTACCAATATAAATATATCAGTGTATATCTAATAACATACACATACATATGAAGATGTATGTGTTCTTCTTGTTTAAGTTCAGAGTATATACTTTATTTTTTTTGTACAAGAACATTCTGTTTGATTTAGATTTTTAGCAATTCAGATTAATTATAGTATCCTGATTTTTGGCCATAAAATCCACTGGAAACATGTATTATAGTCTGTCATTATAATTAAGAAATGATTAAATAATAATCAGTAGTAAACAAGCTTTTAATATAGATGATTGAGTTAAAGTCTGGATAGTATCAAATTCAGTATAAAAGAAAGTGGATCCTAAGTGAACACAAGCAACATCTAGGCGTAATGGAAACGCGCCTAACTTATACACAAGAGGTCACGAGTTCGAGTACTATGCAGGTCGGTTCAAACACAATTTTTGTTTTTCTTCTTTTTTTTTGTATGTTTTGAAATCTGATATCTACCTATCTCTGTACATATATATTTAATGTTTGCCTATAACCTAACATACAAAACAACTCTTCTTACTTTACTATTTTTGAATCCCATTCCCATAGCTGTTCTAGGAATTATAATTATATTTTTGCTCAAATATCAACATGTACACAGATATACATGTACATGTCAATATCTCTGCTTATTTTCCAGAAAACTGGGTGAAACAATTGCTAAATGTAGTAAGCTTTGAAATGCATTTTTATTTTCAGAATACAATCTATCATGATCAACCAATACTTCATTCATTTGGAGCTGGTTAACTCATGAATCCTGTATCCACCACATTAGTTCAAGGCAATGGAGATACCTTTTTATTGCATTCTGTCTGAAGCTTTTTAGAAAAACAATTTACTTTTCTCAATACAATTCAGAAATGAATTCACACTTATTTACAAAGCATTTCAGTAAAAAGAAAATAAAATCCTTTTAAGTTTACTTCTTGCTAAATCCAGATTTTGTTCTAAAACTCAGTGCTCTGTTATGTCACAAGATTAACTAATACATATATAAATTATGCTATCACATAATTGTATATTTCTTCCAGATTTTTATTTATATGAACATACTTGAGCATATTTTTTTTTTTGTTTATATTTTAGACTCCACCTCAAAAACAAATCAAACCTTAACACACAACCATTTCAACAGAACAACAAATTTTAATCTGACACTTTACAGATCATAAGGGCAACTTGATTACTAACCATAAAATATTCAATACATGACTGGAAATCTTAGAAACATATATTTTTCATGAATACATGCAGATATAATCAATTTAAGCTCTTATTGAAACTAGCTAGCATGTTCATTCACTCCTCCATAACAGCCATTACTTCATTTTACTTAGTGCCTGGGTTACCTGAAAGAGCATGAGTGGCTGCCTCATTTTAAAATGAGACACCCCAGATGCCATGAGCAAACAAGGGTCAGATCTATGATCTGGTATGAGTAACATCAATTCATTCATGATATTAAGCAATAGAGAATATAAGAGTACTAACTTGTTATTTAAACAAATTTCTGCAATTAATTATGTTAACATAGTATAATTAAGTTGATTCAGGTATGATATATTCATTTATCATTCTTACACTTGCATACTTATTCATGCAAACATAATTATCTATTGCAACAATTGCATTCACTGGAATCATCTTGGTTCCATACCATTCAACCTAAGAAATATCCATTTTCCTATTTCTTCATTTACAGGTTGTAATATTCAATTTAAATCCCTGCCTCATCTGCTATTAAGGAATCACTGGGACACATTGCAATGAACTAATTCACATCATTGCACAAAGATCTCAGGGCTTAAACAAACCATGTGCCAACTTGCATACTTCAAATATGACAAGCATTACAGCAGTCTTCTTGGCCTTCCCTTCCCTAGTTTATTTACTAGTGTATTGTCTTAAATCCTATCATCAAAATATGCTAAGTGAACATATCACTGCAAACATGGAAACATCCATAATCTTTCCTAGCATAATTCTCCTCAGAAATAAGCAGACAGTTATTTCCTAAATGGGGTCAATATGTCTAGATCTTAGTAAAATATAAGAACATTTTCAACTGTAAAAAAAAAGAGACATGGCATGTTATATTGATCTGCAAGCCTTTATGATTGATTCAGATTCAAGATCTGGTTCAATCATAATTTTAGCTTGTGGGTTTCTCTTTTTTTTTTGATTTGATTAAGGGCTCAGCACTTAGAAAATTTCTATTGCACCCTTAACATTTTTCTTTTCAAGCCTCAGCACTTATACCAAGTATAATGCAGCTCCAATCATTTTTATAAAGTTTCCATGCCATAGATCTATAACAGTTGAGAGTATTCTCTATATAAATTTTTAAGATCCTAGACTTTAACATTCATGAGTAAAAATAAAACAGTGATGATACACATTCAAAGACAAATGTCTCAACAAAACAGAGATCACCAAAACATCCATATCAAATCATATCAGATTTAAAATAAGACATCAAAAGCATTGATGAAATCATATACATCCAAACCAGAAATATATATATAAATGGCAATAAAAAGTGGCTGCCTCATCTCAGGTCTTAATGCCATGAACTCGGTGAGATTACTCACCTAAATGTTTCTTCTTATTAATCCAGAAAATTCTTGTTTGAGTGTTTTCTCCTTCCTTCCAATTTTTTCTTTTTTTCTTCTTTTCTTATTTTTTTTTTGTGCAGCCCGGGGTAAAGACAGTTCTTCTGTCTATTTATATACATTTTTCCTCTAGGGTTTTGTTGAAACAGAATTCCATTTCTGTCCTGGCTAGCATCATGCATTTTGCATTCATAATACCCCGACCATATTAACCAATTTAAAGGCTGCATTTTTCTTTTACTTTTCAGAAAATGGCCACTCACCTAGTCATGTTAAAAGTGTGACTATTTTCTTTTATTTTTCAATTATTTCTGAAAATTCTCCTTTGCTATTTTTGCCTATTCAAGCTTATTAACTTGTATCACATTTCATGTCATTTTAATGTTATAGTTTTACCTGCTTATATATATATATATACTTTTCAGTACTTAAAAATATATATATATTTGTACACATATCTTATCTAGGCTTATTTAATTTCTCTTTAATTTCAGAAGCATATGCACCTATATGTATACAGGTTTACCAATACACATAATTTTCTCTTCTGGGTTTTAAATAAAATTTGTTTACTGATTTAAAGTAAAACCTACTTTTCTTATTTTCTAAGATGATCCAGAAATCAAATATCCATGTTGCCAAAAATCATGTTTGTATTGCTTTTCAATTCTTGTTTTAAATCCAAGAAATCTGGAGTTCTTCCTTGTGCCATTTCAGTGTGCACGTGCACACATATACTTGCACACCATTATTCCAGAAATTTCACCATATTTAAATCTAAATATTTTAAAAATTAAATCATTTTTCAAAAATGATTTTTCACAAAATTTTGGGGTATTACAATCACCCCTCCTTTTAGGAATTGTGTCCTCACAATTTTTCTAACATTTATAACAAGCATCATTTTCTTTTCTGAAAACTTATCAAACATATGCATAAGCAAACAAATTCAACCATATCAACCATGCATAACAAATTTTTCCAGAAAAAAAAAAATTACCTTTTAATTTGCAAAAAGCTTAGGATAATCCATTCTAATCTTATCCTCTAACTCCCATGTGCAGTCATTAGGATCACCACTCCACTGGATCTTAACTAGTTTCAAAGTTTTGCTCCTTAATTTCTTTTCTTCTTTGGCTATAATCCCCACTGGTTCTTTTTCATAAACCAAGTCAGGGTTTATTTGAATTTTGGTAGGCTCTTCCAAAATGTCTTCTTTATCATGTACCCATTTTCTAAGTTGGGACACATGAAAAACATTATGCATTGCTTTCATTTCCTCTGGTAGTTCTAATTTGTAAGCCAATGAACCAATTCTTTCCAGAATTTTATAGGGTCCAACATACCTTGGTGTAAGCTTACCTTGCTTGCCAAATCTCATGACTTTCTTCATAGGTGAAATCTTGATGAAAACAAAGTCTCCCACTTCATATTCCACTTGCTTTCTTTTCCTATCTGCAAATTTCTTTTGCCTATCTTGAGCTGCTGCTATTCTTTTTCTTATTAACCCAATTTTCTCTGTAGTTTCTTTAACATATTCAGGTCCAAGAATAGCCCTTTCTCCAGCCTCTACCCAGCATATCGGTGATAAACATGGCTTGCCATATAAGGCTTCAAATGGTGCCATCCCTATGGTACTTTGGTAACTGTTATTGTATGTGAATTCAGCTAGATGGAGGTGGTCTTCCCAGTTGCCTCCAAAGTCCAGTGTACATGCTCTCAACAAATCCTCTAAGACTTTGTTCACCACCTCAGTTTGACCATCTGATTGTGGATGATAGGCAGTGCTTAAGCACAATTCACTCCCCATAGCCTCTTGAAATCTTCTCCAAAATCTTGAGGTGAAAATGGTATCCCTATCACTCACAATGGTTTTGGGTATGCCATGCAACCTTACTACCTCTTTCATGAATATTTGAGCCAATTTTGGAGCATTTCTTTCTGTTCTAACTGGGATAAAATGTGCTACTTTAGTTAGCCTATCCACTATCACCCATATACTTGTGTTTCCCTTCTTAGATCTAGGCAGACCATCTATGAAATCCATAGATATATCCTCCCACTTCCACTGTGGTATGCTAAGGGGTTGCAATAGTCCTGATGGCCTTTGTGTCTCTGCCTTGACTTGTTGGCAAGTCATGCACCTTGCAACATATCTGGCCACATCTGACTTCATCCCCTTCCACCAAAGATTTCTTTTCAAATTTTGATACATCTTGGTGCTACCTGGGTGTATGGAGTATTTACTCCTATGGTACTCATTTAATATTTCCTCCTTCAATTCTATATTTTCTGGAACACATATCCTATTTTTATTCCTTAAATAACCATTTTTATCAATTTGATAATTTATTACTTCCTCCCCTTTTGATATGAGCATTTTCCTTTCCACCATGTTTTGGTCTTGTTCCCGCATTTTCCCAATCTTAAAAAGTAAATCTGATTGCAGAGATATCATACTTAATTTTCCTTTACCTTCACCTTCTTCAATGGGCATCATTTGTTCCTCACTGTTTTCCTCAATTTCCAAATCAGTAAGTATAGTCAAATCCCTAAACTCTTCCATCATCAACATGGCTACTTTGGCATGTTGTCTACTCAAGGCATCTGCAACTTTATTTGCCTTGCCTGGTGTATACAGTATATCTAGATCATAGGCAGCTAGGAACTCTACCCATCTATGTTGCCTCATGTTCAAATATTTTTGTGAGAATAAATATTTCAGTGCCTTATGATCAGTGTACAAAATGAATTTGGCACCTAACAAATAATGTCTCCAAAGTTTCAAAGCATACACTACTGCTGCTAATTCAAGATCATGGGTTGCATACCTGGTTTCATGTGGCTTTAATTGCCTAGATGCATAGGCTACCACCTGGTCTTGCTGCATCAACACAGCCCCTAACCCAGAGCCACTTGCATCAGTGTACACAACCAAATTTTCATTTCCTTCTGGCACTCTCAATACTGGTGCATTAATCAGGGCTTCTTTTATTTTGATAAAAGCTTGCTCACATTTTTCTGTCCATACAAAGGCTTGGTTCTTTCTAGTTAAATTGGTAAGTGGTGATGATATTTTTGAGAAATCTTTTATGAATCTCCTATAATATCCTGCCATCCCCATGAATGATCTAATCTCACTGATGGTGCTAGGCCTTTTCCATGCTTGGATTGCCACTACCTTGTTAGGGTTTACTGATATTCCTTTGGCAGAGATAACATGCCCAAGGAAATGCACTTCTTCTTTCCAAAATGCACATTTTGAAAATTTTGCCTTTAAATCATTTTCCCTTAGCCTTGACAAAACTAAATGCAAATGATTTTTATGCTCTTCCACTGTCTTGGAATAAATCAAAATGTCATCAATAAAAATCAGTACAAACTTGTCTAAATAATCTCTAAATATTCTATTCATCAAATCAACAAAATATGAAGGAGCATTTGTCAAACCAAATGGCATAACCAAAAATTCATATAAGCCATATCTTGTGTTAAATGCAGTATACTTAACACTTGAGTCTTCAACCTTCATTTGATGGAATCCTGATGCTAAGTCTAATCTAGAAAATATTTTAGCTTCACTGAGTTGGTCAAAGAGATCATCTATTCTAGGCAATGGGTATTTATTCTTGATGGTTACTTTATTTAGTTCCTTGTAATCTATGCACATTCTCAAGGTACCATCATGTTTTCTTACAAACACTACTGGAGAACCCCAGCAGGAATTGCTTGGCCTTATAAATCCCTTGCCTTCTAATTCTTCCAACTGATTTTTCAATTCTTTCAGTTCACTTGGCCCCATTCTATAAGGTTTCTTGATTATTGGACTTGCTCCTGGAATGAGATTAATTTGGAACTCAACTGGTCTGTGGTGTGGAACACCCTTAACTTCCCCAAACACATCCAAGTATTCATTAACTATGGGAATTTCTTCAATGGTTAATTCACTCAGATCTTTTTCTAAGTCAACTAAATGATACAATTTCCCCTCCTTAGCTATTTCACATAGAACTGTGATTCTCTGGCCTCTAGAATTTTGCAATGATATGGTGGATGAGTCTAAATTAATTATGGCTTTAAATTGCCTTAACCAATCTACCCCCAATATAACTCCTATATTTGGGTAATTTAAAACATATAAATTGGAAATAAAAATATTTCCTCCTATGTTTAACTCCACATCCACACAATTCATGTTCAAAACACTAGAACTCCCTAGGGGACTTTGTACAAACAATGGGGTTTCGACCAATATGCAGTTTAATTTTAACATTTTAACTAATTCATAGGAAATCAAAGAGTGTGTTGCTCCAGTATCATATACTACTGGTATGGGTATGGCACAAATGAGTAATGTACCTTCCACTTGGCCATGATTTTCAGCATCAATGTTCACTGCAGATTTGCCTTTTCCTTCCAAAGTTGCCAATTTCCCTTGCTGTTTATTCTCAGGACAGTTCCTCTTCATATGCCCCTCTTTCCCACATAGGTAGCATTTGAAGGCTCCTCCTTTTAACTCTGGGCACCTTGGTTTGATGTGTCCTTCTTTTCCACAATGATGGCAAACCAATTTCTTCTTAGTATCATTGGCTTTTGTGTCTTTACTCTTCCTGTTGTCTGCCTCCTCCTTCTTTTTATCATAAGGGTGATATCTTCCCTTATCCTTCTTGTTATTGCTCTTAAAATTCCTATATTTCTCTCTTTCTTTGTCATGTTGTTCCAATTTCAAAGCCAGATCAATTACTTGATCAAATGTCCTATCTGCATATGGTAGCATAGCTCTGCTAAGTCCTGGGTTCAGTCCTTTTATATACCTATCATTTTTGGATGCTTCATCTGCTACTAGCATTGCTCCATAATTGGATAGCCCTTCAAACTTTTGAGTGTATTCAGTGACATTCAAAGTTCCCTGCCTAAGTTTGATAAATTCTTCAAGCAAAATGGTCTTGGCTGATGCTGGTACAAATCTTGCCTCCAACATCTCCTTGAACTGATTCCAAGTAATTTCATTTTCATTTCTTCCAGCTATGATCACCTCCCACCAGCTTAAAGCTACCCCTTTCAGTTGTCTAGAAGCTACTTGCCTCTTCCTTTGGTCATCCAACTGCATGTCATTGAAAATCCTATCAAGTGTTCTCAACCATGCTTGAATTTCCATCACACTCTCTGTTCCTTCAAAACTCTTGCCTCCCAAATTGGAATAAGTCTTCAGTAGTTTTGAAAGCTCTTCATGTGGGTTCTCAGGCCTATGCCCAATTCCATCTCTTAAAACCCTCACAAATTCTTGCATATCAAGCATTTGAGGTGCACTGGGTCCTGCATTGTGATGAGATCCTCTTCCTACCATGGTCTGCTAACTAAATTCTGGGTAAATGGTATTAGTATATTATGAGTACTTCTATAATTTCTAATTTCTTATCTAAATTATTTCATCCAAAACAAACAGACATAATACATTTCTATAATACCTAACAATCAATACAACCAAGTGCTCTGATACCAACTGAAATGACCCTCCTATTTTCTCCCTAATTTCATAAGGATTTTTTTTTTGCTAAGAGATGATATATTGAAATATCATCCATTACAGATATATTGTCCAAGATCATTTTCTTTCTCCAATAACAAAATATATCCAGGATCAAAATAACTTACCAATATAAACATATCAGTGTATATCTAATAACATACACATACATATGAAGATGTATGTGTTCTTCTTGTTTAAGTTCAGAGTATATACTTTATTTTTTTTGTACAAGAACATTCTGTTTGATTTAGATTTTTAGCAATTCAGATTAATTATAGTATCCTGATTTTTGGCCATAAAATCCACTGGAAACATGTATTATAGTCTGTCATTATAATTAAGAAATGATCAAGTAATAATCAGTAGTAAACAAGCCTTTAATATAGATGATTGAGTTAAAGTCTGGATAGTATCAAATTCAGTATAAAAGAAAGTGGATCCTAAGTGAACACAAGCAACATCTAGGCGTAATGGAAACGCGCCTAACTTATACACAAGAGGTCACGAGTTCGAGTACTATGCAGGTCGGTTCAAACACAATTTTTGTTTTTCTTCTTTTTTTTTGTATGTTTTGAAATCTGATATCTACCTATCTCTGTACATATATATTTAATGTTTGCCTATAACCTAACATACAAAACAACTCTTCTTACTTTACTATTTTTGAATCCCATTCCCATAGCTGTTCTAGGAATTATAATTATATTTTTGCTCAAATATCAACATGTACACAGATATACATGTACATGTCAATATCTCTGCTTATTTTCCAGAAAACTGGGTGAAACAATTGCTAAATGTACTAAGCTTTGAAATGCATTTTTATTTTCAGAATACAATCTATCATGATCAACCAATACTTCATTCATTTGGAGCTGGTTAACTCATGAATCCTGTATCCACCACATTAGTTCAAGGCAATGGAGATACCTTTTTATTGCATTCTGTCTGAAGCTTTTTAGAAAAACAATTTACTCTTCTCAATACAATTCAGAAATGAATTCACACTTATTTACAAAGCATTTCAGTAAAAAGAAAATAAAATCCTTTTAAGTTTACTTCTTGCTAAATCCAGATTTTGTTCTAAAACTCAGTGCTCTGTTATGTCACAAGATTAACTAATACATATATAAATTATGCTATCACATAATTGTATATTTCTTCCAGATTTTTATTTATATGAACATACTTGAGCATATTTTTTTTTGTTTATATTTTAGACTCCACCTCAAAAACAAATCAAACCTTAACACACAACCATTTCAACAGAACAACAAATTTTAATCTGACACTTTACAGATCATAAGGGCAACTTGATTACTAACCATAAAATATTCAATACATGACTGGAAATCTTAGAAACATATATTTTTCATGAATACATGCAGATATAATCAATTTAAGCTCTTATTGAAACTAGCTAGCATGTTCATTCACTCCTCCATAACAGCCATTACTTCATTTTACTTAGTGCCTGGGTTACCTGAAAGAGCATGAGTGGCTGCCTCATTTTAAAATGAGACACCCCAGATGCCATGAGCAAACAAGGGTCAGATCTATGATTTGGTATGAGTAACATCAATTCATTCATGATATTAAGCAATAGAGAATATAAGAGTACTAACTTGTTATTTAAACAAATTTCTGCAATTAATTATGTTAACATAGTATAATTAAGTTGATTCAGGTATGATATATTCATTTATCATTCTTACACTTGCATACTTATTCATGCAAACATAATTATCTATTGCAACAATTGCATTCACTGGAATCATCTTGGTTCCATACCATTCAACCTAAGAAATATCCATTTTCCTATTTCTTCATTTACAGGTTGTAATATTCAATTTAAATCCCTGCCTCATCTGCTATTAAGGAATCACTGGGACACATTGCAATGAACTAATTCACATCATTGCACAAAGATCTCAGGGCTTAAACAAACCATGTGCCAACTTGCATACTTCAAATATGACAAGCATTCCAGCAGTCTTCTTGGCCTTCCCTTCCCTAGTTTATTTACTAGTGTATTGTCTTAAATCCTATCATCAAAATATGCTAAGTGAACATATCACTGCAAACATGGAAACATCCATAATCTTTCCTAGCATAATTCTCCTCAGAAATAAGCAGACAGTTATTTCCTAAATGGGGTCAATATGTCTAGATCTTAGTAAAATATAAGAACATTTTCAACTGTAAAAAAAAAGAGACATGGCATGTTATATTGATCTGCAAGCCTTTATGATTGATTCGGATTCAAGATCTGGTTCAATCATAATTTTAGCTTGTGGGTTTCTCTTTTTTTTTTTGATTTGATTAAGGGCTCAGCACTTAGAAAATTTCTATTGCACCCTTAACATTTTTCTTTTCAAGCCTCAGCACTTATACCAAGTATAATGCAGCTCCAATCATTTTTATAAAGTTTCCATGCCATCGATCTATAACAGTTGAGAGTATTCTCTATATAAATTTTTAAGATCCTAGACTTTAACATTCATGAGTAAAAATAAAACAGTGATGATACACATTCAAAGACAAATGTCTCAACAAAACAGAGATCACCAAAACATCCATATCAAATCATATCAGATTTAAAATAAGACATCAAAAGCATTGATGAAATCATATACATCCAAACCAGAAATATATATATAAATGGCAATAAAAAGTGGCTGCCTCATCTCAGGTCTTAATGCCATGAACTCGGTGAGATTACTCACCTAAATGTTTCTTCTTATTAATCCAGAAAATTCTTGTTTGAGTGTTTTCTCCTTCCTTCCAATATATTCTTTTTTTCTTCTTTTCTTATTTTTTTTTTGTGCAGCCCGGGGTAAAGACGGTTCTTCTGTCTATTTATATACATTTTTCCTCTAGGGTTTTGTTGAAACAGAATTCCATTTCTGTCCTGGCTAGCATCATGCATTTTGCATTCATAATACCCCGACCATATTAACCAATTTAAAGGCTGCATTTTTCTTTTACTTTTCAGAAAATGGCCACTCACCTAGTCATGTTAAAAGTGTGACTATTTTCTTTTATTTTTCAATTATTTCTGAAAATTCTCCTTTGCTATTTTTGCCTATTCAAGCTTATTAACTTGTATCACATTTCATGTCATTTTAATGTTATAGTTTTACCTGCTTATATATATATATACTTTTCAGTACTTAAAAATATATATATATTTGTACACATATCTTATCTAGGCTTATTTAATTTCTCTTTAATTTCAGAAGCATATGCACCTATATGTATACAGGTTTACCAATACACATAATTTTCTCTTCTGGGTTTTAAATAAAATTTGTTTACTGATTTAAAGTAAAACCTACTTTTCTTATTTTCTAAGATGATCCAGAAATCAAATATCCATGTTGCCAAAAATCATGTTTGTATTGCTTTTCAATTCTTGTTTTAAATCCAAGAAATCTGGAGTTCTTCCTTGTGCCATTTCAGTGTGCACGTGCACACATATACTTGCACACCATTATTCCAGAAATTTCACCATATTTAAATCTAAATATTTTAAAAATTAAATCATTTTTCAAAAATGATTTTTCACAAAATTTTGGGGTATTACACTACTGACCCACTTGTGATATCGACCCGAGTAGGTCCGATTTGGATAAAGAGGATCCTGATTGACTGTGGGAGCTCTGTGAATATCATATTTGTACATGCTTATTATCAAATGAAGATGAAAGCCGGGGATCTAAAACCCTGCCAAACTCATCTCCATGGATTCAATGGCAGCGCTACCATACCTGTTGGGATGGTAGAGTTACCAGTTGAGTTAGGAGCCGGAGAACGTAGATCGATTCGGACATTGCAGTTCGTTGTGTTGGATGTAGACTCGCCATATAATGCCTTTGTAGGTCGACCTGCCCTTGCTGAATTCAGGGCCATAATCGCCCCGTGGTGTTTAACTTTAAAGTTCCCAACCGTCAACGGAGTTGGGGTCGTCCAGGGCGACTAGGTTGATTTGAGAACAATCATACGACGAAATCGAGTTTCCCGATTACGCAATGCCAAGGACTGACTTAAAACTTTTGAACTCGGTAAGCTAGTCACTAAAAAAGATTATCCGGCACTCCCACACATGAGATCAACGTGGAGAGGGTCACACAAATTAAGCGAATGCTCGGGGATGACAAATTCAAGTTATCGACCGTTGATGGCCTAACTGTACCGAGGGCCTGGAGTAGCGAAAGTCTAGGTCACTACTGCAAATAACAGTCTATTTTCGTCTATCTAGTTTAAATTCCATTTTAAAATTTGTTTCTACATTTCAAAATTAGAATTTGTAATAAGGCAACTGACTTTGCCATATTTTCTTATTTCAGCAATAAAATGCCATCTCTTCAAGCTAGAGCTGTGATTCATTAAATACAATGTACAACATCACGACGCACGAAGAGCTAAATTCCATCACACAATGGGATTTATTCAAGAAAGGAGTGGCTGTGATACGACCAGCCACTCGCTAAATGAAACCCGAGCTAGGGGGCAAGCCATCACATCAAGGCTAAAAATGGGTTGATACACGACAATCCTTCGCACAACTCCGTACTCCCAGAGTGCGAGACGGAGTATAAACAGTATTTAACTCCGTACTCCCAGAGTGCGAGATGGAGTATAAACATTTACTCAACTCCGTACTCCCAGAGTGCGAGACGGAGTATAAACATTAATCAACTCCGTACTCCTAGAGTGTGAGACGGAGTATAAACATTTACCCAACTCCGTACTCCCAGAGTGCGAGACGGAGTATAAACATTAATCAACTCCGTACTCCCAGAGTGCGAGACGGAGTATAAACATTTACTCAACTCCGTACTCCCAGAGTGTGAGATGGAGTATAAACATTACTAAACTCCGTACTCCCAGAGTGCGAGACGGAGAATAAACATTCACTAAACTCCGTACTCCCAAAGTGCGAGATGGAGTATAAACATTAATCAACTCCGTACTCCCAGAGTGCGAGACGGAATATAAACATTTACTCAACTCCGTACTCCCAGAGTGCGACACGGAGTATAAACATTAATCTACTCCGTACTCCCAGAGTGCGAGACGGAGTATAAACATTTACTCAACTCCGTACTCCCAAAGTGCGAGACAGAGTATAAACATTACTAAACTCCGTACTCCCAAAGTGCGAAACGCAGTATAAACATTCACTACACTCCGTACTCCCAGAGTGCGAGATGGAGTATAAACATTACTTAACTCTGTACTCCCAGAGTGCTAGACGGAGTATAAACATTTACTCAACTCCGTACTCCCAGAGTGCAAGACGGACTATAAACATTAATAAACTCCGTACTACCAGAGTGCGAGACGGAGTATAAACATTAACTAACTCCGTACTCCCAGAATGCGAGAAAGAGTATAAACATTAACTAAACTCCGTACTCCCAGAGTGCGAGACGGAGTATAAACATTCACTCAACTCCGTACTCCCAAAGTGCGAGACGGAGTATAAACATTCACTCAACTCCGTACTCCCAGAGTGCGAGACGGAGTATAAACATTCACTAAACTCCGTACTCCCAGAGTGCGAGACGGAGTATAAACATTAATCAACTCCGTACTCCCAGAGTGCGAGACGGAGTATAAACATTTACTCAACTCCGTACTCCCAGAGTGCGAGACGGAGTATAAACATTAATCAACTCCGTACTCCCAGAGTGCGAGACGGAGTATAAACATTTACTCAACTCCGTACTCCTAGAGTGCGAGACGGAGTATAAACATTACTAAACTCCGTACTCCCAGAGTGCGAGACAGAGTATAAACATTCACTAAACTCCGTACTCCCAGAGTGCGAGACGGAGTATAAACATTAATCAACTCCGTACTCCCATAGTGCGAGACGGAGTATAAACATTTACTCAACTCCGTACTCCCAGAGTGCGAGACGGAGTATAAACATTAATCAACTCCGTACTCCCAGAGTGTGAGACAGAGTATAAACATTTACTCAACTCCGTACTCCCAAAGTGCGAGACAGAGTATAAACATTACTAAACTCCGTACTCCCAAAGTGCGAAACGGAGTATAAACATTCACTAAACTCCGTACTCCCAGAGTGCGAGATGGAGTATAAACATTACTTAACTCTGTACTCCCAGAGTGCGAGACGGAGTATAAACATTTACTCAACTCCGTACTCCCAGAGTGCAAGACGGACTATAAACATTAATAAACTCCGTACTACCAGAGTGCGAGACGGAGTATAAACATTAACTAACTCCGTACTCCCAGAGTGCGAGATGGAGTATAAACATTAACTAAACTCCGTACTCCCAGAGTGTGAGACGGAGTATAAAAATTACTTAACTCCGTACTCCCAAAGTGCGAGACGGAGTATAAACATTCACTCAACTCCATACTCCCAGAGTGTGAGACGGAGTATAAACATTAGTAAACTCCGTACTCCCAGAGTGCGAGACGGAGTATAAACATTCACTAAACTCCGTACTCCCAGAGTGCGAGACGGAGTATAAACATTAATCAACTCCGTACTCCCAGAGTGCGAGACGGAGTATAAACATTTACTCAACTCCGTCCTCCCAGAGTGCGAGACGGAGTACAAACATTACTTAACTCCGTACTCCCAGAGTGCGAGACGGAGTATAAACATTCACTTAACTCCGTACTCCCAGAGTGTGAGACGGAAATAAACATTTACTTGACTCCGTACTCCCAGAGTGCAAGACGGAGTATAAATATTTACTTAACTCCATACTCCCAAAGTGTGAGACGGAGTATAAACATACATCAACTCCATATTTATCCCCAAGACTGGGGGCAGGAACAAAAACAAATATCGAGTTGAAGACAAAAGAGAATATACTTTCATTTCCATTATCAACAAAAAGAATCCATTGAGGCGGCATTGACGCGGGGCTTCATCGATACGAAGCTTCATCGATTCGAGGCTCCATCGATACGAAGGAGTTAGCAAAAGCAGAATTGAGGACACCATATACCCATCGATTCGGAGTACCAACTTCATGGCCATCGACTCGCAGTAGTTCGAAGGCTATCGATTCGAACGATCACTTTGAATCCATCAAAAACCGTCGATGAAAATGAACGCATCGCTTCGACATGAAAGTATTACTGGTCTACCTTTTACATCAATTCAGGAGAGGATCGATACAAGAGGATAATCATAGACAATCATCAAAACGATGTTTTAACTCGAATCTCAAATCGATTCAGGAGAGGATCGATATAGACTTCAATAACTAACTGAACTGGCAACAACGTGCAAACACGCAACGTTAACAAAAGTCAAGATGACACATATATGCACATATGTTCGACTAATACTTAATCTTTGACATTCACAGGAACCAAGTGATCGTCTCATCGTGAATCCGACAGCATACAGATGATCACAATCATACAACGGTCAATTACAGCAATACAGGATACAGTTTTCAGCGAAACATGTGATGATCATCAAACAGGAACTACAGCTTTTCAAAGCACGTCATGATTACACAAGACGTACTTTGGGGGGCAAATGTTATCCCGCCTTTTGGCAAGGCCGAGATACCAAGGAACTGACTGGAAAATAAGGATCATACGACCTCAGCATTGGACAGCTACTGGATAGCCACGGGTATCGATGAATTTTATCCATGTCCGGATCAAGCTACGATTGATAAGATATGTCGAGAAAAGCCGTGAAAGCAAACATTCCGAATTTCAAGTCAATCCGAGTTCGTATGCTCAAGATATTACCAACGAAAAATGGAGTAGACAGTCTTAAGTTCGAATCCATAGGCGAAGCCTATGTTCGAATCCATCAGGTGGCCGAGCATCGTACCCATCGGCGAAATCCTTTGTTCGAATCCATCGGCCAAGCTCTAGTTCGAATCCATGGGACAGCCTTTGTTCGACTCCATCGAACTTCCTCTGCTTCGAATCCATTGAACCATTCGCTACTTCGAATCCATCAAAGGGAAGGCCTTCGAATCCATGTAGTTGAAGAACTTCGACTCCATCCCATGACTATCTTCGAATCCATTCAGCTGAGAAGCCTTCGTATCGATCAACTATGGCCTACCTTGATCGGTACGAAGGAAACATCCATTCGATCGATTCGAAGGAGCATACTTTCGAATCCGTTACCTCGAATCCACCAAGTCAAAGCGGCTAAAACCATGGATCCGACCCAGTAAACTAGGAGAAAAAGATGGGTCAACCTGAGAAGCACGCACGCCACATCACCACGCACATGCACCGAGCATCGATTCGACCCTATCGATTCGAAGGGATCGATTCGAACCACTCGTGTCCAACGGAGATGAAATCTTGAATCGATCATAACTCGAGATCTACCGTTCCAAATGCTATGAAATTTTCACAGAAGCTTGCACACATGTTGAAGAATGTCCAAACCAAATTTCAGCCCGATTGGTTGATTTCTTGATCAATTCGAATGGACTTCGAATCGATCCCAAAGTGGGCCCGGATTTTCTGAAAGCGGGCGTGTCGGCCCCCTCACGTGCCAGAACTGGTCTCTCGAGATTTAGGCAAAATATCAGCCTCCTACACCTATAAATAGAGCCCCTGGTCATTCAGAAAAGAGGTCGGAGAATTCTAAGAGCCAAAGAGCGCCCAGACTCTGTCAGATTTACTCCAAATCACCACCGCTGCTTTAGTTTCAGACTTAGCTTAGAAAATCAGTTGTATTACATTATAAGAAATTGTAATCTTCAAGCATCGAGTAATAAAATCATCAAACTTCATAGTGGACGTAGGCGAAACGCCGAACCACTCTAAATCATTGTCTTCTATGCAATTTACTTTCTGTTATTTGGAGTTTTTGTTAGATAATCATCAGTTTTAATTTTCTTTCTTCACTTTTATCTCTTCAAAAACTTCTGAAGAGTGTTGTGTCCATTTTTGGTACAAACATGTTCCATCCCACTATTAAAGCGAGAAGGTGGATTCCATTGCACAATTAAAATCCAAGTAAAGATTTTAGTGCTATTATGAAGTTTTAACATAAAACAAGACTCTATTACTTATCTTGAACTCTTGAACCCTTGATAATCTTGATACTCATGAGTTTTCAGACTTGATTTCTACAATTTTGAAATTGTTAGTCTTGAATCTCTATACTATACAGTCTTCATTCTGTAGGATCGATTTCACCCTAGAGGGGGGGTGAATAGGGTGATACTATCAAATATTAAAATTATTGCGGAAGTTATATCACAGAACACAGCAGAATAAAAACAGCACAGATATTGCAGAATATAAATAACAGAAACAGAACAACACAGAATTTACCCAGCTTCGGCAAAACCCTGCCTACGTGCTGCCCCCAAGGTTTCTACTAGAAATTAGATAGTCAGACGCTTACACACGTAAACTCGCGACACCCGCTACCGACTAATCCTAACTCTACGCTCAAAACCCTGCCACAACTCAGCCACTGAGTTGCGAATTCTCAATCTACGCCACGTAGATTGTCCCCTAGTCACACGACTAGAAAATACAACGGTTTGAAAAGATTTTAAATTTAAAACACAAATTAAAATGAAACAATTATAAAATAAAACCCTAAAATAAACTCCCTTAATAAAAAACAAGCCGGCCTCTTTTCTTTGTATTATAACTTGTGAAAAATGATGGCCCGTTTGTTTTTCTTCGTTCGTTCCTCTTCTTTTAGCTTCTGAAATTAGGGCTTTTGATTGTTGAAGCCGCCGACTATATTTATCTCGATCGAATGATGATTGTTTGCTCCTTAGCTTTGTCGACCGATGCTTACTCCACTTGCGTCTTCGTGTAGCTTGCTACGGCAGCTTCAATTCGATCGAATTCGAATTTGTTCTGGTATGTAATTTGTTCCTTTTGCTTTCTGGTTTTATTGCTTGAACTCGATGCCTCTTTGCCGATGATGTATAGGGTATTTATATAGGATTCCATCTCCGTGTTTTTCGTTCATCTGATAGTTATTTGATTTCGTCAATCACTTTTGCTTGCCGTTCGATTTTACTTGAATGATGATGATTTGCACCGACTTGTTCATGCGCGTATATTCGATTCACACGTCATTGATCGATTTCGTGATGACCACGGTTTCGATTCTGGTTTGACGATGTTGATTTTTCTTTGTGACTTCGGGCTTGACTTGTTCTTACTGTTTGATTTTTGCCTTGACTTGGTCACAACTTATATTATCTGGTTGTATGCTTGAACTTGTGATTTTGAGATTTGGACACGGCTGTTGACATTGATTATTTGAAAATTGCTGCTTTAAAAAAAATCATACTTGATTAATTTTGTTGCCACTGTTTCATTTTAGACAGACATGTATTTGCGTATATACTTGAACTCATTGATGGGCACTGCTCAAACTTGATATTTGATCACTGTTTCTGCATATATGTGCATATATTGGTGGATTTGTACTGTCTGGTATTGGCTTGAATTGCAATCGAGATTTTGAAACTCACATTGACTTTGTTGTTTACTTAGCTCGATGATGATTCGAGTAATTGGTTTGTACATGTCTTGATTCTCTGTAGCATATTCATGTATTCACTTCCATACTTGTTGATATTGTCTGAGTTCCCTGTGTCACTTTGTTCCTGGTTTGTTTATCTGTTTGTTTGCATTGAGTTGATCTTGATGCATTGTATCTGTGTAGTCTGGTCTGGTAGCATTTGTCAAGTTTCACTATTTTGGTCTTGTTTTCTGGTCTTGGCTTGCTGTTGGTTTGAGTTCTGTTGCCTTTGAGTTTTGCTTGCACTCTTTGGTCTTGAGTTCTGGTTTGTCGAGATCACAGTGGCCTTCACTTCATATGTACAGTACTTGGTTCACTGTTTGGTGCACTGACTTGAACTCTATAGCCCTGTGTTGAATCCAGCTTAAAGCGCTCGGGTTTGACCTTGTACTGATTGTTGTGCCTGAGTTGAATCCGATAATCTGGGTTTGACCTGTGCTCACTTGTCCCTGTAAATTTATCAAGTGTATATATATATCGGTGTGCACGGCCTTGTGACATGTACAGTGATACACTGTGCATGTCACATCGTTCGTGTGTGATGAATTTAAATATAAATGATGACGAACAACCCAAATAACTGAGGCAAATAATATTTTCAAAATCATCTTTTATTTCAAATTTCAAATATATTTCTCTTTCAATTTTACTGCGTTTGAGAATATTTTTGCAGATTACTCGGATGCTGGAATCAGACTGGAATGCAGTTGAAGACAAAATACGAGTGTGAGTGATATGTAGTGAGGTTATTAATGTAAAAATGAATTGTGATGTATTCAGAAATTGTATAGATATAGTGAGAGCCTGAATGTGTACTATTCAAAAATTGTAATAAAAATTTGTTTGAATAAAATTTCGGTTTGAATTCAAATTCTGTGTAATTTAATTTTATTCAACATATTGTCATTTTATCTGTGAAAAATGAAATAGTACATTATCAAATACATTTAAATAAATGTATATATGTTTATTATCATCAAACAAAAATCATATAGACGCATATTCAACAATCTCCCCCTTTTGATGATAACAAACATATATTTAAGATTTTGACTATTTTAAATGTATTTGAATATTCAGTTTGCTCCCCCTATTTATATGCTCCCTCTCTATACAATACTCCCCCTTCATGTATGCATAAAAAAAAATTCAAATTAGAAAATATTTGACCTTTATTTTCAAAATCTTAACTTTTCTCTCCCCATTTTGTTATCAGCAAAAGAACAATAGTAATAGAAAAAATATAGATAAAGTGATTGACATTAAAACAATATTAACTCCCAATCGAGTATAAATATTAAATTTCAATAAAAATCAAACAAAAATCATAAATACTCTGTTTGACGCATGTTCCACTTTAGAATGATAGGGATAATGTCATCATATAAAACCATATAGTTGGGTCTATTTGTGGTATATTTATAACAGGAATTTGAATATCTACTAACCATGCATAACCGTTAGGACTTTTAAATGAGATTAGTAGTATTCCAAATTTTTTTTTTAAAATGAATTCAAGTATCTTCTAACCACGAATAACCGTGAGGACTTTTAAATGGGATTAGAATCAACTTGTCTAATTAATCAATCAATTTTCGATATGCGTTCCATACATGCATAACCGTGAGGACTTTTAAATGAGCATGGAAGCACATAACAAATTCAAAGTAATTCACCCATGCATAACCGTGAGGACTTTTAAATGAGAGTGAATACTTTGGATGTTTTTTTTATTTGTTAAAAAAATAAAATGAAAAATGAATGATTCTCGTTTAAAATACCACATATTGACTTACTATATTGGATTTTGACGAGTGATGGTTGATAGAAAAATGATAGAAATAGAAATGGTCGTGAAATTTTTATCAAACGAAAATTTTTATAACTCTTGTTTAAATTTCTAAAGAAATTTTCTATATATACTTTCTTGAGTTATAATATATGATTAATATCAACACTCATCACTTTTTCAATCACTATTTATCTTTTCGATAATTAGCAGGGGGTCGGATTAGTTAAAGTGGTAATTTAAAATCAATTTCAAAAATAATTATAAAATCAATTTTTCTGAAACAAGGTCAAAAATGATTTTCTTGAAGGGTTTATTTAAGAAAAATATCTGTTAATTTAAAAATATTTGAAATGAAAAATAGTCAGATATTTTCTTTGAAAAAGGATGCAGCTAATGAAAGTCAATAAATAATCACATTTCACTAGTAATTTTTTTAACAACTACATTGCCAGTGAAATCTGCATCTGATTTTTACTTTCACTCAGTATTTTCAATGTTATAGACTAGACTGTGAAAATTCAACAAATTTTATAAAATCATTTGTAACATTCTTTTTGAATTGAAGCCGTTGAAATAAACAAGCAGTGATTATAGTGTCAGAGCAAATATATCCACTTGTAGCATGATTAGTCAGTTTCAATCAATTAATTAATCCAAGCAATTTTATTCAACATTTTGAATAAGTCAGAATCAACATCATCAATTTTTCACTTAATTGGCTGATTTAATTCAGATTATGGTGCAGATTTTCACATTGAATTTATCGTATGAAAATAAAAACAATTACCTGTTTTACCTTTACGATATCTTTACGTTATTTTCCATTGTGAATATGTCACCTTTATACTAGGCTAAGGAACTTTGAATTGTCGCCCGTTGTGTGTCTGGAACAGCCAGAATCCAGATAACACCGATGTTGTTCCTTAGCCTGCCACCACACCTACACAACGAAAGATTTTTGTGACCTATTTGTTTTTATAGGTCCATGGTTGTTAGTGGCAGAATTATTTGAAGAATAATTTTGTATAGACCCAAAACTATTAATATACGTTCCTTTTGGCACCCAAATTTGTTTAACTTTGAGGGATTTTATATTTGTGCCTTTTGGAACCCAAATTGAAATTGTTTTCTCGTGTCTGGGCCTATACCAACAATTATTTTGATTGTGTCCAAATTTTCTACAAATAGTGCACATTGAATTGTCTTGCTTAATTTCACTTTTATATCGTTCCTTTTGAGTATACCCAAGTCCTTGTCTATCAATATTGACCGATTATTTCCCTAATAGCATATTCAATGTTTTTTTACTTTTGGAAAACTTATCTAAAGTAGTAGACAATTGTTGGACTTGTGATTTGAGTGATTCGTTTTCATTTAACAATTGTGTGCACCTTTTGATAGAATTTTCTCTTCTCGTATTTTCACTTTCTTTTAAAATCAGAATTTCATTTTCAAGTGATTTTATATTGATTTCTGATTTTTTAATCTCATCTTCGAATGTTGGACATTTATCACACTTAGGGATCCTACTTTGATAGTTTTTAACTAATTGGTCAAGTTGTTTATTTAATTCTATCAGAGTATCTTTTTGTGATTCGAGTTTAGCCTATCTTTCCCTAAGTCGTTCAAAACGGCCGTTTACATCATGGAAATGAATAAGCAACTCAGAATGGGTAAGTTTTGATACCTCACTTGGCTCGTCATCGTCACTGTCAGTTATATTACCTTGAAGGCACAAATCCGCTTTTTCGCTTTCACTGCCAGTGCTTTTATCATCCTCATCCGTTTCATCCCAAGTGGCTGCAAAACTTTTCTTTTTCTGTTTCTTTCCTCGGCTGAATTTATTTTGTGGACAGTCGAGACTGATATGACCGGGTTTGTTGCACTCGTAACAGATGATCTTCTGTTTGTCTGGGCTGTCAAATACTTTTGCTATTCTGCTTTTTAACTTTTGGTTTAGAGCTGCATTTCCGTGTTTCTGATTCCACTTTTTGAATTTTCTTATTAACAGCTCTAGTTCTTTTGCACCATCATCATCGTCATCATCATCACTTTCAGTTGTTCCTTTAAGAGCTATCGATTTCTTCCGAGTATCTCCTCCTTCACGCTCTTCTTTGAATTTCATCTCTAGCTCATATGTGGTGAGATTTCCGATGAGTTCTTCAACTTTCAACTGTTTCAAATCTTTTGATTCTTGAATTGCAGTCACTTTGGCTTCAAAGCTTCGTGGAAGGACTCTGAGGATTTTTTGGACTATTTCCAGTTCGGTGTATGATTTTCCGAGAGCTTTCGATTTGTATACGATATTGGAAAGTCGTCCGTACATCTCTTTGACATTTTCTTCCTTCGCCATTGTAAAGTTCTCATATTCGCTGCTTAGCATAGCAAGGCGAGATTCTTTGACTTGAGATGTTCCTTCGTGAGTCACTTCGAGAGTGTGCCATATTTCCTGCGCAGATGAATAATGTGAAACACGATTAAATTCAATTTGATCTAATGAACAAATAATAGAATTCATTGCTTTGGCGTTAGTAATTTGTAATTTGTTTTCTAACTCTGTCCATTGATCCTTTGGTTTTTCTATTTCCTGATTGTTCACTGTTATAGTTGGTTTGTTATATCCAGTCTCAACTATATTCCAAGCGTCAATGGTTTCTAGAAAAATTTTCATCCTATTTTTCCAATAAGCATATTCACCATTGAACATTGGTGGTCTAACTATCGACTGACCCTCAGCAAAAGCATTATTAAAAGACGCCATTTTTTAAAAATTCAAATTTTTAAAACAAAAATTGATTTTTGAAAAAAAATCGAATTTTTATAAACAGCAAATAATTGACTCCTATTCCTAGCTCTGATACCACTTGTAGGATCGATTTCACCCTAGAGGGGGGTGAATAGGGTGATACTATCAAATATTAAAATTATTGCGGAAGTTATATCACAGAACACAGCAGAATAAAAACAGCACAGATATTGCAGAATATAAATAACAGAAACAGAACAACACAGAATTTACCCAGCTTCGGCAAAACCCTGCCTACGTGCTGCCCTCAAGGTTTCTACTAGAAATTAGATAGTCAGACGCTTACACACGTAAACTCGCGACACCCGCTACCGACTAATCCTAACTCTACGCTCAAAACCCTGCCACAACTCAGCCACTGAGTTGCGAATTCTCAATCTACGCCACGTAGATTGTCCCCTAGTCACACGACTAGAAAATACAACGGTTTGAAAAGATTTTAAATTTAAAACACAAATTAAAATGAAACAATTATAAAATAAAACCCTAAAATAAACTCCCTTAATAAAAAACAAGCCGGCCTCTTTTCTTTGTATTATAACTTGTGAAAAATGATGGCCCGTTTGTTTTTCTTCGTTCGTTCCTCTTCTTTTAGCTTCTGAAATTAGGGCTTTTGATTGTTGAAGCCGCCGACTATATTTATCTCGATCGAATGATGATTGTTTGCTTCTTAGCTTTGTCGACCGATGCTTACTCCACTTGCGTCTTCGTGTAGCTTGCTACGGCAGCTTCAATTCGATCGAATTCGAATTTGTTCTGGTATGTAATTTGTTCCTTTTGCTTTTTGGTTTTATTGCTTGAACTCGATGCCTCTTTGCCGATGATGTATAGGGTATTTATATAGGATTCCATCTCCTTGTTTTTCGTTCATCTGATAGTTATTTGATTTCGTCAATCACTTTTGCTTGCCGTTCGATTTTACTTGAATGATGATGATTTGCACTGACTTGTTCATGCACGTATATTCGATTCACACGTCATTGATCGATTTCGTGATGACCACGGTTTCGATTCTGGTTTGACGATGTTGATTTTTCTTTGTGACTTCGGGCTTGACTTGTTCTTACTGTTTGATTTTTGCCTTGACTTGGTCACAACTTATATTATCTGGTTGTATGCTTGAACTTGTGATTTTGAGATTTGGACACGGCTGTTGACATTGATTATTTGAAAACTGCTGCTTTAAAAAAAATCATACTTGATTAATTTTGTTGCCACTGTTTCATTTTAGACAGACATGTATTTGCGTATATACTTGAACTCATTGATGGGCACTGCTCAAACTTGATATTTGATCACTGTTTCTGCATATATGTGCATATATTGGTGGATTTGTACTGTCTGGTATTGGCTTGAATTGCAATCGAGATTTTGAAACTCACATTGACTTTGTTGTTTACTTAGCTCGATGATGATTCGAGTAATTGGTTTGTACATGTCTTGATTCTCTGTAGCATATTCATGTATTCACTTCCATACTTGTTGATATTGTCTGAGTTCCCTGTGTCACTTTGTTCCTGGTTTGTTTATCTATTTGTTTGCATTGAGTTGATCTTGATGCATTGTATCTGTGTAGTCTGGTCTGGTGGCATTTGTCAAGTTTCACTATTTTGGTCTTGTTTTCTGGTCTTGGCTTGCTGTTGGTTTGAGTTCTGTTGCCTTTGAGTTTTGCTTGCACTCTTTGGTCTTGAGTTCTGGTTTGTCGAGATCACAGTGGCCTTCACTTCATATGTACAGTACTTGGTTCACTGTTTGGTGCACTGACTTGAACTCTATAGCCCTGTGTTGAATCCAGCTTAAAGCGCTCGGGTTTGACCTTGTACTGATTGTTGTGCCTGAGTTGAATCCGATAATCTGGGTTTGACCTGTGCTCACTTGTCCCTGTAAATTTATCAAGTGTATATATATATCGGTGTGCACGGCCTTGTGACATGTACAGTGATACACTGTGCATGTCACATCGTTCGTGTGTGATGAATTTAAATATAAATGATGACGAACAACCCAAATAACTGAGGCAAATAATATTTTCAAAATCATCTTTTATTTCAAATTTCAAAAATATTTCTCTTTCAATTTTACTGCGTTTGAGAATATTTTTGCAGATTACTCGGATGCTGGAATCAGACTGGAATGCAGTTGAAGACAAAATACGAGTGTGAGTGATATGTAGTGAGGTTATTAATGTAAAAATGAATTGTGATGTATTCAGAAATTGTATAGATATAGTGAGAGCCTGAATGTGTACTATTCAAAAATTGTAATAAAAATTTGTTTGAATAAAATTTCGGTTTGAATTCAAATTCTGTGTAATTTAATTTTATTCAGCATATTGTCATTTTATCTGTGAAAAATGAAATAGTACATTATCAAATACATTTAAATAAATGTATATATGTTTATTATCATCAAACAAAAATCATATAGACGCATATTCAACACATTCTCGGTACCTGCATATATATATATATATATATATCCTGCATATACATATATATCTAAACAAAGATATTAGTATTTATATTTTATAACAAGTCCTAAGGTTGTTGTCATCAAAACCATCATCTCAGGAACTAACAAAATTATTCTTTGATTGATTAATTTATTTTTATCAAAATATCTTCTTGAGATATATGTCTTTAAAACACTTATTTCTAGTATATACAGAATCATTAAACCTCTCTTATCAAATCCATTGATTACTTAAAACCTTTTTTAAATTCTAAATTATTTCATTCTTTACTTAGGAAAATATTTCCAAACCATTTATTTAAATCTTAACCAAGATTCCCAAATCATAATCTTTAAAACGGATCAAAAACAATGTTATTTAAGACATCGTTTACTATAAACCCAAACCAATTAATTTTAAGTATAGGAATTAAATCAATTTTGTTAACCGAGTTTTTAACCCAGCAGAATTCAGAAGTAGTTAGATCATTCAAACTGAGCTAGAATGACTCGAAACTTAACCGAAAGACTTGAAATTACATGACAAAGAAACCCTGGGAGATTGGGCTAAAAATATGCCAAAGTGTTTGGACCGGCATCGATCCGACTCAATTGGATTGGTACGATCCAAATTATTGACATGTGGATTCTCCAATCCACATGTGTTATATTCCTATATCTCTCCTAAACTTATCTACCAAGTTTGATAACATTCCGAGCATCCGAGTTGAAGAAATAAAGACTTATTCGACTCAGATTATAATTTAACCTAATTTATAGGTGAACCATTGCCAATACAAGTCAACAAGATATAAAATCACATAGGGAACCTCGCATGTAAGAAAAGGAGCCTACGGAGAAGGAGTTTGCAAAAATTGCACAACATTTTTTATTGTTACCAATCCGATCAAATTATATCGGTACCGATCCGAATAGTTAGTTCGAAAATGCCCCAAATTTTACATGCCTCCTTCTATGGATAACTAGAGAATTCTAATACTCTGGTTCTGATCCAAGTGCTATCTAAATCCTATAAATACCATCCTATCTTCAACAAAGAGGGCTGGCTGCTCGAATCACCAAAAACTCTACTATTAAGACTCTTCAACCTTCCTCATCCTCACAAGGGCTACCATGGGACAGTTGAGATCCTTCATTTTGTCTCCATCAATGGTGGTCTAATCTTTCCTCGTTCAATCATTTGAATTGTAAACAGCTTGTACTTGTGATCAATAGTCAGTCTATCAATAAAATCTATAAAGTAGATGTAGGCTTCATTAACAGCCGAACCATTATAAAAATATTATGTTTCTCTGCATTATTTTATCTTTTCTGCAATTTGGAGAGTGTTTAGCTCTAATTTATTTGTCCTGATAAATAGGGTTGGTGCTTTCACAATCATATCAAGTTGTTGATTCATTTTTTGGGTTAATATTTTGGTGTTGCCATTGAGAGTTAAACTCAAGCTTAGATCTAGCTATCTACTTTGGATCAGATAGGTTCAAAAGTAAGATCCTCAATCTCTACTCAGAAGATCTGCTGCTGAGAATCCATGGCACCAGGAAGAAGGAAAACCACTTTCGGAAGATCCATAAGAGTTGCAATTGTTGGAGAAGAGATCAATCCTAAGAAAATTGAAGTCAATGGCGCCAGCATAGGAGATCAGGTGGTGGGATCCTCTATTCAACGTGAAGTTGTCACTAGAGATGAATTAAATAAAATGGTTGATGAAATTAATCAGAAGATGGAAAATAGCCAAAGATCTCTTATGGACAAATTGAATGGTCTATTAACCTTATAGCCACATGTTGCTCCAAGAACCATGACATAGCACGCAGCTGCCATGGAACAAGAAAATTCTTCTTTCTCTTGCCTAACAGGTGAAATGGAAAGAAGCAGCAGAAAGTAGTGATAGATGGAACCATATGAATTAATTTGGAAGGAAATGCAAACACTCCACCAACTGCGATGCAACCAGCTACAAACTTGAATCCAGGATCAAAAACCCCATGGGAAGATATAGCTATGGATCTCTCTGACTCAGAAGATGGTGAGCAACTTGACAACAACAAGTTGGAAGGAAGTATCAATGCATTCAATGACGTCGGGGAGATCCAAACTGCCCCTACCAAACAAACCGCAAACTAAAGAAACCCTAAGAGAGTGGCTCCCTTGAAGATAGGAAAGCCTAGGCTTCAGCCCACTCACCAAAATCGTTTTCAAAATCAAACACTTGGTGTAGTCACTGACAGCCAACCCCGGATTACCAGACATCTAAGGCATATATCGCGGACAAAGTCAAGTGGCTAATGGATGAAAGTAAAGATAGAAGGAATGATGAATAGGGATCCGCTCCAAGTTGGACTCCCTTCACTGATGACATTTTAAATGAATGATACCATGAAAGGTTCACTTTGCCAACTATTCTGTCGTACAATGGACCTACTTGTATAAGTACAGTTGGTACATGGGCGGAGCAAATGCTTTGAATGTCGTTCGATGTAGATGCTTCCTGATTTTCCTGAAAGGAATTGCTTCTATGTAGTTCACTAGGCTTCCTTCAAGATCCATCTCCACCTTTGATCAACTAGATTACTTGATCAATTTTGGCTTCATACGATACAACCAAAAGATGTGATGACCTTATTCGGCCTATTCCAAGGGCGGAATGAATCTCTGAAGTCCTTCATGAATCGGTTCAACCCCGTGGTGATTAAAGTAAGCAATCCAAACAAGGATATGGTTTTCATGACCTTGATCCGTGCTATCCACCCCAAAACTAAATCCAGGAAATGGATCAAAATGGAACAACCTAAAACTAGGAAGGACTTTAACTGAAAGGTGAGCCAATATTTGAGATTGGAAGAGGCACAAGAATTAGAAAGGAAATCTACTAGCTTCCAACGAACCAACATTGGGAAGAGTGTTATGGCGACAAACCAAGACATAAATACCTCCGGGACCGCTGAAGGGAATGTAGGAAAAAATGGGAATCAGAAAAGGAAGAACCAGAATTCCAACAAGCAAAATGCCAGTAGCAAACGACTCAAAGGTTTGAGGCCCGAATAATAAACTCCGCTCAACGATACTCAAGAAAACATCTATCTCACGATATAGGGGATGGAAGAGTATAAGAAGCCATCTAAAATGAAGAAATGGAACATCAAAAGCATTTCGAAAATTACTGTCCCTTCAATGAGACACATGGCTACAACACAAATGAGTGTCATTTCCTAAAGAACTTGATTGAGGAGCTGATTAGAGAAAACAAGCTTTAGCAGTATGTGAGGAAACCACGGAATCCTGATCAACCCGTAGTGCCTCAAGCTCCTAGAGATAGAGGGAATCAAGCTGGAACCAGCGAAGAGGGACCCAAACAGACTGAATAAAGACTCATCATTGGAACAATATTTGGAGGACCCATCCCGCACAGAAGAGTTGGGGAGAAATTGAGCAGTATGCGAGCTCATTAAAGCTCGCTCTGAAAGATTCATGCTTTGCGATCAAAGACGGAACCCCTGCCAAGTAGTAGAGAACCGTCAACAATCACATAGTATTTTGAAATCGAGACACTAAAGGAATAGAAACTCCAACACTCGACCCCATGGTCATGATAGTAGGAATCGGACCCGCCATGGTCCAACGAGTATTGGTAGACAATGGCAGTTCTGTGAATATCCTTTTCAAATGCACTTTTGATCAGATGAAGATTAGTATGAAAAATTTATCCTCCTACTGAACAAAGATCCAGAGATTCACTAGTGAACCCAAACAACAGGTTGGAACGATTGATTTACCCGTAGAACTCTGAGAAGGCGACCGAAGAGTCACCCTCATCCAAACCTTTGTGATCGTAGATGAAATTTCCACCTACAATGCCTTCCTTAGGTGGCCTAGCTTGGTAGATTTCAGGACTGGTTTAGCTCAATGGTGTCTAACTATGAAATTTTTGATGTAAAATGGAGTTGGGGTAATCAAAGGGGACCAATGTGACGTTAGAGAATGTTATATCACAAGACTAAGGAAGTCTAAAAGAAAGGAAAAGGGGAAGAATGTAGGGTGAACTCTCCACATTCGTTAACCTACCGAGTAGGAACTACAGAGCCGCCCTGGCTTGGGGACCATTGCTGATTTGATAAGGCCTTGGACCCTAGAAAGAAGAGTTCAGGGGAGGAATGGGAAGCGCCGGCAGAATTGACCATGTTTGTCCCAATTTATATGGATGACCTAACAATGGTCCTGAAAATTGGATCATGTCTTGGAAACAGGTTGTGACCGGAATATTTCAAATTTCTTTGCACAAATATAGATGTTTTTGCTTGGACACATTCCGATATGTGCGGGGTGTCGCTAGAGATCGCATGCCACACACTTAACATTGATCCCAATTATACACCGGTGAAGTAGAAAAGGCACAGCATGGGACCCGAGCGGTCCAAAGCGCAAAGAGAAGAAGTGGATAAACTAATGGTGAATGGTTTTATTCGCCACGTAACTTACCTCGAATGGGTGTCCAACCCGGTCTTAGTCAAGAAGTCCAACAGGAAATGGCAAAATTTTATGGACTACTCGGATCTAACAAAGCTTGCTCAAAAGACAGCTTTCCTCAGCTTAGAATCGATCAGCTCTTGGATGGGACGGCTGGACATGAATTGCTATCATTTATTGATGCATACTCGAGTACAACAAGATCATGATGCATGAACCTAATCAAGAAAATACTAGTTTCATTACTGATCTAGGACCATACAACTATAAATTGATGCTAGTTGGCTTAAAGAATGCTGAGGCAACCTATCAACGACTAGTGAACGCCATGTTTAAACATCAGATTGGGAAGACTATGGAAGTTTATGCAGACGATATGTTTGTTAAATCAAGCATAGTTGCAAATCACCTGGACAACCTCGTCGAAATGTTTAAGATACATCGCAAATATGGAATGAAGCTCAATTCACTTAAGTGTCACTTTAGGATAGCCTTTGGAAAGTTCTTGGGATTCATCATAAGCACCAGAGGCACCAAAGAAAATCCCGAACAAATTACTGCTTTACGAGAAGTTAAGGCCCCAAGGAACAGGAAAGAGTTACAAAGCTTGAATGGAAATTTGGTAGCACTAAGCCGGTTTATCTCAAAGGCAACCAATAAGTATATACTATTCTTTAACGTGCTAAAGAAGGGAGAGAAGAACTTCGAATGGAAGTAAGCTTGTCAAACTACGTTCGAAGAGCTGCTGGGACATATGGAAACCCTACCGATCCTATCTAAGCCGGTAGATGGAGAAGATTTGTAAATCTACTTAGCAGTCTCGCCCCATGCATTGAGTGTCGTGCTCACACGAGAAGAAGCTAAGATCCAGCGACCCATATATTACATCAGTAAATTGTTCACCGAAGTAGAAAAGAACTATCTAAAATAGGAAAAACTGGCATATTTCCTCTTGATCGCATCCAAAAAGAACTATCAAAGTGTTGACAGTTCAACCATTGAAGTAAGTGTTATACCGCCCCGAGACTTATGGATGGCTAATCAAATGGAACATCAAATTAAGTCTGTTCGAATTAATATACCACCCTCCAAAAGGTGATCAATGGGTAGGCGCTAGTTGATTCATTACTTAGTTCATAATATGAGATAACGAGGAAGAAATGACCCTAGAAGTTTAGGCATGTTGGAAGTTGTTCGTTGATGGTGCATCTAACAACTTCTTCTCGGGAATGGGGTTAGTGCTTGAGACTCCTTAAGGTCGATTTGTTTGCTATGCCTTGTGCTTGGAATTCTCTTCAACAAATAACGAGGCAGAATATAAAGAATTGATAGCCAGGCTCAAAGTTGTGAAGGAACTCGGGATAAAGTCCATACACATCTATAGCGACTCTAAACTAGTTGTTTGTCAAGTGAAAGGCGAATACTAGGCTCGGGGGGAGAACCTCGCCCCGTACCTATCTAAAGTGCAGGAACTGTTGAATGACATCAAGCATTACATCGTACTGACATCCCAAGGGAATAGAACATGAAAGTGGATTATCTAGCCAAACTGGCCAATTACAGAGAAGCTCGGTCATTGGGGCTAGTCTCGGTTGAAAACCTAACCACTCCAAGCGTAAGCGAGAGGGATATCAACTGCATTATAGAGACAACTAAGGAACCAGAAACATGGATGACACCTATCGAAGACTACCTGCTCATAGGAACTCTCCCCGTAGACAGAAATCAGCGGAAAAAGCTTCTCCAAAGGGCACCACGATTAGCGATACAAGATGAGATACTCTACCGAAGGGGATTTTTTACCCCCTAGTAAGATGTGTGACCAGCGATGAAGCTGGAAGGATCCTAAGAGAAGTTCCTGAAGGTGACTATAGAGATCATACCTGGAGGCAAATCATTGCAAAGAAAGTTCTCTGGTATGGGTACTTTTGGTCAACAATAAACTGCGATGTAGTGAATTATTCCAGATGGTGCGATAAATGCGAAAGATTCATTAAGATCAAAAGAACCCCCTCCTTGGAGCTAACACAGATGATCAGCCCATAGCCATTCGCAATCTGGGGAATCAATCTAATTGGTCTTTTACCAATAACTAAAGGAGGAACCAAATATGCTATCGTTGTTGTCAACTATTTCACCAAATGGGCCAAAGCGGAACCGTTGGACACTATTACCACAAAGAACATTATTAACTTCATTACTAAAAACATTATTTGCAGGTTTGGTGTGCTATAGAAAATCATCATGGATAACGGGACTCGATTCGAAAGCACTAAGTTCAATGACTTTTGCAAACGCTTCTGAATCGAGAAAAGCTTTTCTGCTCTTGCACATCTGCAAACGAATAGGAAAGTCGACGTAGTAAACAAGATCATCAAGTCCACCATCAAAAAGCGGCTAACTAAAGAAAAAGGAAATTGGGTCGATGAACTTCCACTCGCACTATGGGCTTACAGAACAACACACAAATCTGCAAATGGGCACTCTCCGTTCGTCCTGGCATATGTTTCAGAAGCAATGATCCTGGTTGAGCTAGAAGTTCCTTCTCATCGAAGGGAAAACTTTGATCAAAGTTAGAACGAGCAACTCCTACTCGAGTCGCTAGATATGGTCGATGAGAAGAGGGAAGAAGAAGAACTAAGGATTGTCGCTTACTAGAAAAGGGCCGCACGGTACATCAACTCCAAAGTTCATAACCACACCTTTAAGGTGGGAGACCATGTCCTTAAGAGGGTCTACCCATACTAGGAGCATTCAGATCAAACTAGTAAGGACCCTACATGATCAGTCAGAAGCTAGGGGATGGCACATTTATGCTAAAATCTATTGATAGAGCCCAAATTCCCAAGCATGGAATAGTTAATCGTTGCATCCTTACTTTATCTAAGACTATCTTATGTATTTTCTATTTCCAGCAAATACGCCATCCCAGAATACCGAAGGCATTGTAAATTGGAAAATTTGCCCAACTTTCACTAATAAATTTGCTTTGCTTTCTGAACCAATAAAACTATGTTAACAAAAGTGACATGTTGAGTCGATAGGGTCAAATCGACTCAAAATCATCCAATCACTACTTGAGATAGTGGAACCACGCTCAAGTAAGCCCCACCTACCCGTCGGATCAACAGAAGCAAATTGACTCAAACCATTGGATCGGCGGAACTCGATCCCCGCCATCTAAGAACCGGTGTTGCTCCGGCAACACTGGGAAATCAAATCCACACATTTCATAAGCCGTGCCTCGCTTTTTGGGTTGTGGAATCACATCCAAGCAAGCATAGCTATCAAAGACGCACACTCTCATAGGTCGCGCATTATTCCTTGAGCCGTGGAACTACGCTATCGAAACACGAACTCCTCATGTTACCGGAAGATTGGTAACGTCGAGAAATTCCAAACCGTTCTGGATCGAAGGCTCATATCGATCCCGAAAGCCACGCATCCCTTAAGCTATGCATTTCATAAGCCATGCACACTCTTAACTACCAGTATTGTCCCGGCAATGCCAGGAAACCCGTTTATTGTTGGACTAACAAGAATCAATCCACTCCAACTATTAGGAGTAATGGGCACGAATCCAGTAATGTCGCACGACTATGAATCGGAAAAGAATCTTGATTTTTGACCGACAAAATCTCTTGAATTGAGACACCTAAATCATGAGTTCTCGAAGATATAATATGCAAAATAGACTCGGATATAGACGTCTGAGGGATCACACGGGTCAACCGGTCATTTGTCAAGTGTTTGAAGTAAACATCCCCGTGAAATGGGGGGCACATACCAATATGCAACCAAAAAACCAAGTACTTCATAGTTTTATTACTCCAAACAAGGAATTTTAGACGTGGTTACAGGACTAGATAAAATAATGATAAATGAAATTGGCATAAGTGCATGGAACATTGACAAGTAGACAAATAAAGTAACAATCAAAATATCAACATTGTATTAATGATAATGTTTTCAATGTACAACAAAAAATAGTGAGTGTCATGCACACACAATATCAGTAAAAAATAGGAAAATACAAAATATCACTATGAAAACAATAAGGAAAGTGCTAAGTGCAGACTCTGCACTTGCACAAAAGGTGATTAAAAAAACAACAAAAGGAGGAAAAGAAAAATCAAAACATCTTCTCACCACTTCCCCGATCTACTTTCTCGCCTCTAATTTGCAATTTCTCGGGCTTATCCATCCAAGGCAATTTCACTCTCTGAAGAATGGTTGTCGATGGATCCTTCTTTCCCTTTATGCTTGCGGGATCGGTGAGAGCTCTTCGATGACCTCTTCTATGCTTCAACCTTCATCTTTTTTACAACGATCATTTGTTGCTCGGTCTTCGACTGCTCGGCCTCTGCTTGCTGCCTTGGTGTGCTTTCTCTCTTCTATCATCAGTTGCAAAGCTCTCCTCTTGAGAAATAAAGAGGTTATCCAAACCATGCAGCACTGCAAAATTTTTCAGAATGCGAACCGGGCTATGAACCAGAAGCGGAGATGGCAGTCGACGCAGTTAAAATAGCAGTAGACCCAGCACCGTGATGAGAAGGCAATTCAGTGGGAAGAGAAGGTTGATCTACAATATCAGAATAAAGGGTGGTTATCTTGGTAATCTCTTCAGGCGTGAATTGAAAATCATCAAGCAGGGGAGAGATTAGAAAACCTACTGTGGGGGTTTGTTCATGTGTAATGACTTTGAAGACTTCGTCGTTGCCTTCCTTCGATGGATGCACGACTATAGGAGAAGAGGAAATGATCCCTTTGCTAGTATAAAGATGCAATGACGGCTCGCCTGGGCCCAAGGAAAATGTTCAATAGCAGCCTCTTCAATGGTGACCGTGACATCGATGGTTTCTCGCTCCCTCTTCAGCATTAAGATTTTCTGGCCTTCCACTAGAGCTAGGCGCTTTTCTAATGCCAGTTGATTCTTCTTAGCTTCCAAAGTCAAAAGTTGCACATGTAGAGAGGCAGTTACCTGGGATTGTTTGGCGATAACTTTCTTCTCCACATCGACCATTGTCTTGCTTGCCTTTAGTTTTTTTTCGAAGCTGCCTCATCGGTGTGGGACTTCTTTATTTCATCCCTGAGTATTAGCACGGTTCGACTTGTTGACTGCTTCAACACCTTAAATAAAGAAGCACTACTACTTTCTCTCTGGTGATTGTTTCGATTAACGGTAGAAAGCTATTTGCAAAATTTCTCCCACCTCTCGACTTGTTCCAAGCGGCTCTAAATCGCATGGAGATGAGGTGAATAAGATTCTACAGGAAGTGACTTCAAGTCGGGTTTATCAAAAACAACCCCCTTAAGAACTAGTTGGGAAATGCTGCCTACAGGAGCGGTGGACCAGCAGGGATAATGTAGAGGGCTTGCCTTGAAATTGGGAGAGAAGCGGCCACTGCTGCGTGAGTGTAGGATGTTAAGACATCAGAAGCAGCAACGGCAATCCTAGTAGAAGTAGAAAGTTGTACGATGGGTGCATGTTCTTGATCTTTCTTCAGCTTCTTTAATGGATCTTCACTTTCAATCGGGCATATCCTTTTCTCATGACCGCTTCCTCTATCGTGGTGCTGGTCCTTCTCATTTCGACGGCACTCTTCTACCTCCATATCTTTTCTCCTCCTTCTCTCTTTATCAGTTTCACGAGAGGTGTAGTATTTGGATGAATACGTTTCCGAACGCCGATATTCAAGTACCCGGTTAAGATCACTGTAGAAGCCACGAGACATAATCCCTACAGAAAATAACAAAACGACTTCAGAAAAAAGGCATTTGATGGATTAAAATATCCTAAGAGAGTAACAGTGAAACGCGTGATCCTAGCATAGTGTGTGCTATAATTTAACGACCCTAAAATAATACAAAAAACGGATCGATCGCCAACTAACATTAGGACATCCATTTCTATAGGAATGATTTTGGTAGGTTGGGAAGGCAACCCTTCCAAAGTGAAGTCACCCATTAGGGCACCCATATCTTCAAAAATGTCGCCCACATCTCCCAAGTCAAAATAAATGCCCTCCATCAAACGGCTAGGAACGGGCTCATTCTTAGGAGGAGCTTCTTCAAAACAATACTGCAAAGGAGGTGAGGGAGTATGTTCGAGACTCGGCTCTTGGGCCGTGTCACCTAAATCGATATCGCCTTCATCGGTTATCTATATCCCAATTTATTTCTTCTTCGATTAAAGGGAGCCCTTCACCGATCTCTCCTTCATCCTTTCCCTCAATCAACAGAGTTTTTCCTGTCCAATGAACGAACCCTTCTTCTTTCACCTTCGAGATTGAAACCATCTTGGGTGGACTGTCAACCTCAACTTGAACATAGGCCTCTTCAAAAGTTAGATGAGGCTGGGCATGCATATGATGATTAGGGTAAATAAGAGGTCAAAATAGGAGGCGACAGTTAGTGTGTACCGGCGATGACCGAGCGTGCTGCATCGATTAGAGTAAATAATTCGCTACTGCGTCCTACACGCTAAAGAGGTGTCTTTTTGCTATGGGACCAACAGGATTAGATCAGCTCATAGTGGCACAACAGAGATAGAATAGGCCGATTAAAGGGTATAATTAGGATTTCAGCCTAATCAAGATAACAGTTGAGATAGGATTAGGGTTTCAGCCTAATCACAACAGTTTAAGAAAAATGCAACCAATCAATTCAATCCAACAATCAAAGAAAATAGTCAAACAAAATCACAAACAGTATTTTATCCGAGTTTTATCTTTTCTGTATTTACCTTTCAAGCTAGAACTATTGCTTAGTCTATTATCTTTACCTTTCTTAGAAATGCTAGTAATTACTTTCACTCACCAGACTTATAGTCTGACCCACTCCTTTATTTCCCCCTTTTCTCCCCATAGGCCAGCAGAGTAGAGGATAGGTTATTCGGGTTGCTTGGAGATTCATTCCCGGAGTTTTCTCATTTCAGATGTATTCTTCTTCTTTTCATCTTTTTCAGTTGGCTTATGATGGATTGGCTCTTGTGAGAGGGATTAGTAATATTATTGTTATCTTTATACTCTGATTTTATGAGACTGAGATGTATTTTCATGAGATAATGAGATATTTTGAGTTTTTGAGACATGTTATATTTTCATTCATTTATTTTGAGATGAAGTTAAATTTTGAATGATAAGTTATTATTTAAATGTTTCCGCTATTTTTACTTATTTGTCTTGTGAATCTTAGTCTCTGTGATGCTTTAGCTATACCTATAATGCACCTCATCCTTTGGTATGCCATGTTTGGGTATATTAAGGGGTGTGGGGTGTTTCATAATTTTTACGCAAGTAAAATAATAAAATCCATCATGGTCGACCACTATAGGTCTACTTGGGTACATCTGTGGTCGACCTATTATTTGCATTTAGTGTTGATTAATAATCCTACATGATTTTTTTAATTTCATTGCTTCTTTAATCGGTTATGGTATTATTTCCCTTAACATTTATTTTCCCAACTTTCATTTAACTTTAACTTACCTTAATGTCTAAATTTCCAAGAATGTTAGTAATTAATGCCTATTAACTTTTATTAACATAATTACATATATAATTATATGTAATTCAAAAAATTCAAATGTTTATTTGGACTCTGATCGGAAACCTTTATATATGAAAATCGTTTAAAAAATCGCGATGAACCTAACGGCGTAAGTCTCGTAGCCCAATTCTGAAGTTTGTAAAAATTCTATTTTTCAGCGTTATTATGTATTAATTAATTATTTTTAATTAATTATCATAAAATTACAGGCTGTTACTATTATACCATTTAAGCCTAAAGAAATATGATTTAAATAAATCTAATTTAGTTTCTTATCGATATCGTATATCGTCGATATATTTATGACTATTATAAATATATTCAATAATATTTATTCCTCAAATCATATTCAAAATTTAATAATTAATATTTCATAAATATTAATTAATTTATAATAATTATAAACTAAATAAATTGTTTGGTTAAAAGAGAATTCATTATTTCAGTTTCGTGACACGTCGGGTGTAAATTTGATCAGTGATTAACATCGAAATATTCAGATGTTAACGTTCATGGGTCACTTAACAAGTGGTGTGACATTTTAGCCAAATTTATTGCTTATCTGGTTTTGGTAAAATCTAGTTTCACTTTACTAAGCATTACCTGGTTGTGACTTTTATTTACATTAATTTTTTTCATCAAAACTATATCGCTTTGAACTTATGGAATTTGGAAATGGTCAAAATTCCAATGTTGTCCACTTTCAAATCTATAGTCCAAACACAAAGTCATTAGTTTAATAATAGCAATTATTATTAACAGTATTACTTTGGTTAGAGACTTTGACTTTGAGTTGACTATAATTTATAGTGGTACTAACTCCATATAACCGAGGAGACGAATGCTTTCCTGAATGGTGCTTCACTTCCAATACTTCCACTTGGCCCAATTGTAGTCACTCAACGGATGCCGTGCAATGATTTGACTATAATCAAATTGGAGCTTTCATAGTAAAGATCCATTATATTCTTAAATCGAGAGAACTATATAAACCAATCATGTCAATATTTTCTGTTTGCCATAGTTATATTAACCAACAAAAAACTATAGTGTGTGATGTTCCATAGTTATCCAAAAACTGTCAATAAGTAATCCCTAGGTCCCTTTGGCATTCATGAGTAATACACTATCCAACATTTGGAGAGCGTTACATGCTATAGTCTCAATGGATACACTAACATCTAGTCTCGATGCATCTTGACTAGGAACATTTAAATCGTATATTTGTTTTCTCTATGATAAATTACTCTCGGTTACAACAATTTGTAACTACTATCACAAAACATACTATTTATGGATTTTCTATTAAATATACTTTAAATAGTATTAATAAAACTATACAACACTTTATATCGAGTATGTAATATCGTGAAAACACATTTTATATTGAACAAGATTGGTTATTGAATTGATATATATAGCAAATTACATAATTACCCCTAGAGCATACCCCTAACTCTTTATATCTCCCACTTGCATTTAGGGTCAATTATGAAATCTTATTCTAACTTCTCCAATCGGTTTTCTCAAAAAAAATTGGGTATATCTCTCTGTAAACGGGTATCCTATTATATTTCAATTATCTACTCTATAACTTAACTCTCTCCGACGTTGACAAACTACCTTTATCATGTGGAACAATTCGGAGTATGTCTCTCAACTTCCAGTGAGCTCTAAGTTCTATTATGAACTATATCATGACACTGTTATCATATAGTAATGTTATGGGAATTTCATCATTTGGAACATCCCTTGGCTCAGTTATAAATTTGTGCATTTATATTTATACACATTGCTTTTATTTTGGCACTGTGCAAGGCGATGTATTTACACATTTCTTAAAAGCTAAATCCGTTTATAAGAAGGATTAGAAGTCGGATTTCTTTGAAATAAGAATTTTTCGAACTCTTATAATCATAATTTTCAAACAAGGAAAGAAAATCGAGATTTCTTTTAGTAGATTTTAAAATATGAGGAAATCCAGTTTTAAATAAAATCGCGCTTTGGCAGTTCGGAGATCAAAGTAGTAAACGTTTTAAAATGGATATTTATAATTCTTTGAAAATATGGAATAAATTATATAAATCTTTAAAAAAAATTAAAAGGGATTTGAGTTATATAAATGAATTTCCAAAAGATAGAAAGTCGCTTTGATCAATATAGCTTTTAAAAAACAATTTGCAGCGCTTTTTAATAACTTTCCAAACAATTGTTTTAACTTAATTATTCTTTCCCGAATCTTTTGTGAACTTGTTAAAGATGATTAAGGGCTTTAAAAATGTGTATGCGGAAATGACTAGTACGTTTGTTCCATTTGTGAATATCATAGAAAATCCGACGGAGGAATGGAACAGATCGACGAGAAAGTCTGGATGCTCTAAAATAATTAAAAGTAAATTAAGTATATTAATTGATTTAGTGTCGATGAAATAACTTGACCACCTTATGGGTGACAGAGAGGTAGTCTTTAGGCTTGGGATTGGGAAACCAGTTGCCTGCCCTCCCTAGCTACCTGGATTGGTCCGACTGAAGGGATAGTAAATTTGATTTACTCGGATTGAATTTCCCCAAGTATAAAAGATATAATTTCCCAAATTCAAAAAATTTGGATTGCATAGAAATTATCTTCTTATACTTGGTATTAAATTCTAAGAAGGAAACCCGTACTGTCCGTGTGAACTTAAAAGGTGATTTCACCATTGTTCGACGGATAGTAAAGGTTGAATATGAAAATTGATGTTCAGTAGAATTAGTATAATTTCTATCGACTCTTATTAACTCAATAATGTTTTCCAATATAACTTATGACAATGATTTGGAATTTGTTAATAAAAAAAATGGATCAAAACCCTAATATGATTGTAAAGCACCATCCCTGTTTATCATGACAAATAAAGTAGAGCTAAACACTCTCCGGATTGTAGAAAAGACAAAATAAAGTAGAGAAACATAAGAATTTTTTAGTGGTTCGGCTGTTAACGAAGCCTACGTCCACATTATAGATTTTATTGATAGATTTATTGTTGATCACAAGTACAAGATATTTACAATTCTAATGATTGAACGAGGAAAGATCAGACCATCATTGATGAAGACAAAAGGAAGGATCTCAATTATCCCCTAGTTTCTTGTGAGGAGGAGGAAGGTTGAAGAGTCTTAATAGTAGAGTTCTTAGTGATTAGAGCAGCTAGCCCCCTCTTTGTTGAAGATAGGATGGTATTTGTAGGACTTAAATAGCACTTGGATCAGAACCATAGTACGATAAGCCTAAAGTCATCCATAGGAAGAGGCATGCAAAGTTTGGGGCACTTTCGAATTAATGATTTAGATCGGTACCGATTCAATTGGATCGGATCGGTACGGATCCAAAATGTTGTGCAATTTTTGCACAACTCCTTCTTCATTGGCTTCTTTTCTTATATGTGAGGTTTCCCATGTGATTTCATAGCTTGTTGACTTGTTTTGGCAATGGTTCACCTATAAATTAGGTTAAACAGTATTTTGAATCGAATAAGTCTTGATTTTTTCAACTTGGATGCTCAAAATGTTATCAAACTTAGTAGATAAGTATAGGTGAGATATAGAAATATAACACGTGTGGATTGGAGAATCAACATGTCAATAATTTGGATCGGTACCAATGCAATTGGGTCGGATCGGTGCCAATCCAAATATTTGGCATATTTTTAGTCCAAATTCCTAGGGTTTCTTTGTCATGTACTTTCAGGTCTTTCGATCAAGTTTTGAGTCTTCTGGCTCAGCTTGAATGTTCTAACTTCTTCTGAACTCTACTAGGTTAAAAACCCAGTTAATAATTGCCACTCGGAGCATACTTCCGTTGGAAACAAGGCATGCTCTGGAATTATTTATCTTCCGATTTCCATTTCATGGAGCTTTATTGGTCATATCTAGCTTTCTTGAGTAGCTGCCTATGATGTTCTGGCTAACTATCCAGTCCTTAGTAAAAATCTTTAATAGACTTAATTAGGGAGTGATCTTGTCTCAACAACTTCCAGATTGAAAACGAAAATCGAGTTGGGCAAACAAGGAAAGTTTAGGGTCATGTGAAGGAAATTAAATTTGATCGGTACCAATCTGATTGGATTGGATTGGCATATATCAAATTACTAAAGATAATTTTTCCGCCTCTCATTTCTTCTTCTTTTTTTTATAACAGGTATCAGATTGGATCTCCATTTTTCACTTTACATTTTCTAGCTAAACCGAACAAAAATCATGAAGCTTTCGCCGATGCATCACTTGCCATTGCCAGAGAGCCGCCGCCATTAATCTTCTACCCTAGTGCCACCTACTGCCACCTTTTGAAGCCACCGCAACCGCGATTACACCTGCCTTGGAGCGCTACTGATCCAACTTGCCCATCATCCTAGTTTGAGCTATCTTGAATTGGAGATCATCATTTTTCTCAATTTCGAAGGTTGGTGAAGTGGGTTTTGATGTAATATTACATCATTGATCGATGGTGTGGTTTTGTTGATGACGGATGTAGTGGAAGATTCTAGCTGATTATGATTTTGTGGAAGAAGATAGTAAATCGAGTTCGAAGTTCTTCACGGAAAGAAGCCAGGGTTTTGCCCCGGTGCACGACATGTTTTGCTACTTTCATCCAAAAAATTAGAAATAACTTTGAACGAGTTTCATAGTCGATTCTGGCACGACATCCTATGGATGGCGGATTGATTTCGATTTTTTTAGGAGGTGAAAATAACTTAGGATAGCATCTTACATGCAAATTAGGTTGTTAACACTTTCCAGGAAAATAAAATCGACTTATGCTGATAATTTTCTTCCAAGTTCAGACTCACCAGTCTATAATTGCTTATATTGGCTTGGTCTTATCATTACACAGTCGGTGTACCTAAAACAGGAAGAGCTTTCTGTGTCGTTCGAACAACGGATCCGTTATCGATCATTGATCGATAACATGTAAGTGTAGAGGAAAAGACATTAATAGTTGATATGGATCCCTTTTTCTGGTGTGAATGAGCCATCTACAAGGAATGGTATGTTCACAATGTTTAGAACACTAAGCCCCTTCTCATATAGATCACACACACTCACGGTTAATATTTAGAGTCCGATCGGTCACGTCAATTACCTTCCAAATACCAAACATCAAACGAGTTCGGTGTTTATAGTTTGAGGATTTGGTGCAGTTGACCGTTTTAAACAAAAGCTTTCTTATATAGAATGTAACGACCCATAAATTTTGATTGGTTTTAATAACGTATTTAACTAAATTAGGTGAAATTTTAAATAATTTAATTTTGAAATAATTTTTTTATTTGGAATACGTATTTAAAAACATAGCAACTGGTAAATTTTCATCTAATAATATTGAAGTTTATTTTCTTGTGAAATTTTATTTCAATTTAAATCAGTTAATAACAGTTGAATTTAATAGTTTTCGGAATCCTAGATAAGTCAACATGAGAAATTTATATAGAATACTCTGAATCAAACTGCGAAATTCGTTTCGTGAAATTCGGACGTTTCTAGCTCCGTTCAGATTTTTCCATACGGAATAACAACGTATATCAGTACCGATTATCGACTTTTGTTCGGATGATCGTACCACTAATATTTGTATACCGTTTTGATCGTCTCGTCGTGCTGATCTCTACGGTATATTCACTTCGGTGTTTTGAGGGCCGGTACACGACGGAAACAATAAACCGTTCACCGTAGCGGTACCACATTTTGACCTTATCTTTTCCTATGTCGTTTAAATATGAAATGTTCTATCCAAACCTGCAATAAATTGTTTTAAATATCCTTTTATTTTATTTCTTGGGGATCACGTATCAACCTTTTCACTGTTTTATATGTTGATTTTTCGCACTGTTCCTCTTCTTTACGGATTGCTTCCAAAATTTTCGCTCATCCTCTCTCCAGTTTTCCCTTCCCAAATTCTAATCTGCTCTTCTCCTCCAAGTGAACAATTCACCTCCCACGCGCGGCCTCTGCCTATTCACCTTATTTCGACGACCTACCTCTCCCACCCAGTTCGCCATCCCCGAGAACCCATGCAGTGAACGACCATCACCAAGAAAACCGCCGATCTCCTCTTCATCACCGAACCCATTCGACCTCACATCTTCACCGCCCGCGCGCCTACGTTCTCTCCCTTTCTCCGACTCCTCTGGCTTCACCAAGCAGTGCACACGACTATCCCCTGTAGCCACCACCAATAGCCCCCCTGACCTTCCGCCAAACCCCACCTTCCGGCCATAACCTGATCCACCCACCATCGTATCCCACCTGATGGTCGCGACCGTCCCCTGACCACCCTAAACACGTCAACCATCCCTCCTGAAGCCTCCGTGGCCGAGCAGCCATCACCACCATTCTTGAACTCCTGCGTGTCTTTTCTTTTTCCTTTGATGATGACTAAAATGGTAAGTTTATTCACATACTTAAGTTTATATATATAATATGGAGTATTAGTATGTTTAAAATGTTGTGATATATTAGATTTATGTATATTAGATTTTATATATTCAGTATAATGGTTGCACAGACTATATTAGATATGTAGATATGTGATGTTTATGTGTATATAGATTTTAAAATTTTATAGATATCAGTGTATATATATTTAAAGTAATAAAATATGTAGCTATATATATTTAAGTTGTTGGGTGTTATATCTCAGCTATATAAGTATATATTTATTTGCAGTATAATTGTATAAGTTATGGTTGTAACAATTTTATTTTATATGTATGTAAATATAAGTTGTTAAGTTATATAAGTGTATATGTGAAACTGTATGGGTTTATATATAGAAGTAAGTTAAGTATAGTGTTTTATAATATGTTGCGGGTGGCTGTATATGTTAGCACCAAAATTGGTCACTAACCTCGTTGAAAAAGATTGTGTAGAGATGTAAGTGATGAAGTTGAATTAAACAAGGAAGAATATGCTAATTTAAATGCAGAAAGTAAGAACACCGGATTTATAGTGGTTCAGCGTAACTGCCTACATCCACTTTGAGTTTTGATCTTTATTTCTTTCATAAGTAGTTGAATACAGATACAATCCATATATTAATGACTTTAATACAAGTTTGAGTTAAAAAGAGGAGAGTATAAAAAATGGCAGAGTCTCCCCATTGTTCTCCCAAAAAAGGTCCATTCTCACTGTGACCCTGCCCCTCTATTTATAGACAAATATGGGCTGGACTTCCCAGGTGGGCTTGGTGGCCGAACACTCTAGCCCAAGTGTAGTGGTCGCTGTATGCCGAACCAAGTAGACCGAACACGTTGACGCCGAACCACCTTCTCAATGCCGAACGGTACGTTTGATGGGTGGGAAGTGCAGAACAGTTGTCAGTCGAAACCGAACATGCCTTCTGGCTGAATGATGCTTCTTAGCCGAACGTGCCTTCTGGCTGAACGATGCTTCTTAGCCGAACGATCCTTTGGCCGAACGATGCTTCTTAGCCGAACAATCCTTTGGCCGAACGATGCTTCTTGTAGAGTAGCTATATACGCCGAACGTCTTCTAACGCCGAGTACCACTGGATGTCGAGTACTATGAGACGCTGAGTACTACGCCGAGTACTATGAGATGCTGAGTACTACGCCGAGTACTATGAGATGCCGAGTGCTAGTTGACACCGAGTCGTCCTGTACGCCGAGTACTCAGTTGCCTGGTCAAATCTCCAGGAAACACTTGCCCCCCAAAGTGTGTCGTGTGAAGCAACACAACACGCTTTGAATCAGCGAGTATTCCTTGTCTTCAGAAAGAAATCCACCATGTTTCTTGAATAGTCATTATCCTCCAATTTATCCTCCCAAGGTGTTGTATCCTTCTTTGGTCATCGTGATGCTTGGTCGATTCCCAATATTATAAATCCAGGGTTGTGGTTCATTAGTGGCCATACATGACTGATTCTGCAGAGCTAATAAGCTTCGGCTATCTGATATAGTCTTTTCTTAATAACCCTTAGTGAGAATTCAATTTCTGTTGATTTCAAGAAGTCGAACTTTTAAGGATGTACACATGCACGTTCGGGTACATGTTCTTGCCATTGGCTCTCGGATGCATTTTATATGCTCGTAAGTCGTCACCAACTCCGTCTAGTTTAATTGCAATTCAATCGCGATTCCTTGTTTGTATTTTCTGTGAAATAAGGGTTGCAATCAGCCACTTGAGGAGTTTTCCAAACCTCTCTTTAGTACAGACTCTATGATTTGGTTCACAGCTTCAACCTGTCCATTTGCAGTTATAATGGATCATGGAAGGTCATAAGGACAGATGACGTTACGGATAAAGAAGTTGATTATTTTCTTCATCTTCGTCGTGGTTAAGAGTTCTTCATCTGCCCATTTGGTGACGTAATCAACTGCTATGATGGTGTATTTCGCACCACCTTTAGGATCGACAAGAAGATGATTTTAGTGCCCCCAAGTGGCAAACGGCTATGAACTAGCCATTTGACTAATTTCCATCGGCGGGGTTCCCGGACTTTTTGCAAACATCTTGCACTCGTCACATTGTCTAGCATGATCAACCGAATCTGGGTTGATGGTTGGCTAGTAATTCCTATAGCAGAGTATCTTCTTTATCATGGTTTTCCCCCTGATGTTATTACCGCATTCTACTTCATAGACTTTGCTCAAGATATCATTATGGGCGATATGCCGAAGCATGGGGATGGATAAACTCCTTTTGACACACGAATTATTCTTAGATGATTTGGCGTGAAGCTTTGAGGAGGATCTATCGTTTTCCATTCCTCCGCTCAGTAAGAATTCCTCATTGTAGATAGTCTTTGATAGGAGTCAACCATGACACCTTTTCATTTTTTTTGCTGAGTACGTGTGTAATGATGTAATATGTGAAGTCGGTTAGTAGCTCTTGGACTTGGCCGAGATAAGGAGCAAGACAATGCCCCCTAGCAAGATCAACTTCCTTAAATTTGTATACTACCAATCAAGAATCACAAAAGATATGTAAAGTTTTCACTTCAAATCCTCTAGCAAGTTTGAGGCTGACAGTCAAGGCCTCATACTAAGCATCGTTGTTTGTTACAGGTAAATCGAGTTTTAGGACGTAGCTGATTGATCGTTCCTCAGGAGTCATTATCAAGCCATAACACTGATCATTGGATGCTCCATCCTCATACATTTTCCATCTTATGGTCGGTTCTCTGCCACTCTTCGAGTAGTCATCTGAGGTAGTGAATTTGGGTGTGAGGTCTGTTAATTTCCATCCTTGGATAGCCCTTCGTGGGAAATAAGTGATATCGAATTAGCATAGTTCGATATTCTATTTAAGTAGTCTTTTAGACGTCTCAGGTTATTGTATGCCCTGTCACAACGGCTGGTAGGCATAGACGTTGATGGGGTGAGCCTAAAAGTAAGAGTGGAGCTTTCATGATGAAATCAATAGAGATTGTGCTAGCTTTTGTAGCTTCAGGTTGATATCCAATGCATGGCTCGCGATAGTTAATGAAATCACATATGCATGTCAGAATGGGTCCAAGGGAACATATCATCATTTATTCAGAAAAATCCAACTAATTCTTTTATCATCATTGCACTGAGCTGTGATCCGATATTCAGCGCCCGGAAAGAGTCGCCATGGCTGGTTGTAATGTCGACCGTCAGATTAGCAGGTGCCATCCCAAATTCTTTGAGTAAAGATGTAACTATCATAACATTCAATGTGAAATATGGTTGGGACGGCCAATATTGATGGTTACTCTAGTCGAATCCTAGAGTCTTGTCATGAGTTATTGAGCCTAATAGCGAAGGGCTCTGAATGCTCTAATAGATTATTAGCTAATGGCCAAAGATCAGGCTTAAAAGCGCGTTGAAGGAAACGTCGAGTAGGGGCCAGCCTCGAGTTGCGTGCAACTACATAGCTGGATCTTGCCATGAGTTTGAATTTGCTTGTATATTCGAGTAACGCATTTTCTATTCAATGCATTCATGATCCTTCACTCGCCTTTCGGGTTGGAGTGACAGTCAGTTGCCCACAAGCTTTGGCATTGATTTAACGATTCTATCTCTAGGCATCCTTTCGGTCGTTGCCTTAAGTAGTTGTAAGCACTATATATAAGTTTTAATACTGAGCTATCGTAGCCAGTTTTTGGATGACCATGCGTCTTCTCCCAGTCTCGGGTTGTTAAATGTACTGCATGGACGGTTGAGTCTCGTCTTAGCTATGTTTATGTTTTCACCTAAACTCCAAAGACATAGAGGTGATTGGTGAATAGTCGGTTCACATTCATCTTGCTTCTCGCTCGTGCCCCCAGGTCTGGGGCATATACCGATAAGTAGGAAGGCCAACCACGCCCGCTTTAGCTTTAATCTCTTTCCCGTTGAATCGTGGGATCATGTCAGTCGATGGGAGACTAGGTCTCGCCTATCTTGGATTTTATCGTGGTTTTTCATTCCAAGAGGAATACTTGGATGCCACGTAAGTTTCAGGGCGTAATTTGGACAGTGGATGGTCATCCACGTCCAATTTGGTTCATGCTCTGTAATCAGATCTCGGGGTAAAGTTGGCTACAAATGCAGTCGGGTTATGCTCATCCAGTTTCATACTCCTCCTGACGAATCGAGCGAGGGTGCTGGAGAATTTTTGACCAAGTATTCATGGTTTACCCTCCTTTCCATACTTTGGGGGTCATGGTTTTTCAAAAAACATCCGAGTCACATTCGTATGTGCTTGGTGCGGATCGGCATTGACCCTTGGTCTGAGGTATGATGTAGTAGGTTGCTCGTAGCTTTGGATGCCGTTTCGATTGGCTCTGTATCGAGGCCTCCCTGCAGTCACTGCCTCAAGTTATAAACAACGCCATGCTAGAGATATAGTAAGCTGTCGTATTCGGCTTTTTAGTGTTTTGTACCCCTGCCCCCAGCATTGATTTAGCCAGGTCACTAGTTGGATGGTCGAACTCCATCCTCACCAGGTTAATAATCCTCCTGTTGATTCCAGGCCGAAGTTTACGGAATAGAAAATGGTCGGGATCCACTCGTCTATTTATCGATGTTTATACACCGTCTACATTCTGGTGACTTAGTGTTATTCTCCCCCCGGTTGACTCGCGCCCAATTTGTGTTCATGCTTCGGTCCACGCTCCGGGGACTTAGAGATTTGTCAAACGGTTTACGCTGTAGTCCACAGTTCGAGACGCAGAGATTTTCGTTAACTCGTTTATACTCTAGTTCGCACTCTGGGAACTTAGAGTAATCTGGTCCGCTTATGGGATTTAGGGATTTTTCTAAAGTTTTCTATAATCTAGTCCATAATTTAGGGACTGAGAGTACTGTAGTCCGCACTCTGGGGACGTAGAGGTTTTTGAGTCATTTATACTCTAGTCCGCACTCAGGGACTTAGAGTACTTTAGTCCGCAATCTGTCTCCCGTTCCAGAGGGTGAGACCCCCTGGATGGCTGAGAGTTTGCCTAAACCTGGTAGATAATCCTTCTCTTTAAGATTCTCTTTAAGATTTCGAAAGTTGTTATTCTTTATGCAGGACTATTGCATTCTAATTCTTGTTTTCCACGATTTTGTGCAGGCCGTTCTGACCCCGAGCCCACTCCGAGGAGCGATGTCGCCAAGGAAGTGGGGGAGAAAACAAGTGAAGCCACTCATGCAGAGGAGGCTCCTGGTCCATACGCTCAGGTGATCGGAGCGCTTGATGAAGACAAGTCTGAAACCTCCTCTCCTACCGACGGGGGTTATGAAGTAGAAATTACAAGCGCCTCTGAGCATACATCCGAATTGAGCATGGAGGAACGGCTCGAGATAGAGAAGGAGGAGACAGTCAAGGTAATAGTAGAGCCCCGAGTTGTGGACTTGGACGATCCTTTGAACAAGCCGTTGAAGGTCATCCTTCATGGTGGGTCCAAGCCCATGGAAGGCCCCTGTACTCCTTCAGCTGCTACCCCTCTATCAAAGAAGAGTACCAAGGGTAAATGCTCTGGAGAGGAGCCGTTTGGAAAGAAGTTGAAGAAGCACAAGAAGTGACTACTATCCTTGTTCAACGAGAGTTAGTTTAAGTCATGTAATTATTTTCATCTATTTCCTTAGTCCTTGTAGATAGAATGTCGACTCTGAACTTTGGAGGGGTTGTAATGGAAACTCATTTCTGAATAAGGTTTAGTTCCTTTTTCTGTCTTACAAAAGACTCTTATTGTTCAGATTTCTTTGTGATTGTGGTTTTAATCCAAGCAGTTGTGAGTAACATAGACTTCTCAGTCCATCTTCATATAACTCGGAAACTCTTCGGGAGTCGTTGAACTTCCATTCTGTGCTTCGTGCACTTAGAATACTTTCTAGCCCGTATGCCAAGGGTTTGACAAATTCAAGTCATTTGTGTCATAATTCATATTCAGGGAACTTGGAGATCCGATTCGCTTATATTCGAGTCCGCACTCTGGGGAGTTAGAGTACTCCAGTCCGCACTTTGGGGACTTGGAGGTTTAAGTCATTTATACTCTAGTCCGCGCTCTGGGGACTTAGAGTACAGTCCGCGCTCTGGGGACTTGGAGGTTTAAGTCATTTATACTCTAGTCCGCGCTTTGGGGACTCAGAGTACTACGTTCCTTGCTCTGGAGACTTGGAGGTTAAGGTTGTTTATACTCTAGTCCGCGCTCTGGGGACTTAGAGTACTCCTGTCCGTGCTCTGGGGACTTGGAGGTTTAAGTCGATTATACTCTAGTCCACGCTCTGGGGACTTAGAGTACTCCAGTCCGCACTCTGGGGACTTGGAGGTTTAAGTCGTTTGTACTCTAGTCCGCGGTCTGGGGACTTAGAGTACTCCAGTCCGCACTCTGGGGACGTAGAGGTTTAAGTCATTTATACTCTAGTCCGCGCTCTGGGGACTTAGAGTACTCCAGTCCGCACTCTGGGGACGTAGAGGTTTAAGTCGTTTATACTCTAGTCCACGCTCTGGGGACTTAGAGTACTCCAGTCCGCACTTTGGGGACGTAGAGGTTTAAGTCGTTTATACTCTAGTCCACGCTTTGGGGACTTAGAGTACTCCAGTCCGAACTCTGGGGACTTGGAGGTTCAAGTCGTTTATACTCTAGTCCGCGCTCTGGGGACTTAGAGTACTCCAGTCCGCACTCTGGGGACTTGGAGGTTTTAGTCATTTATACTCTAGTCCGCGCTTTGGGGACTTAGAGTACTCCAGTCCGCACTCTGGGGACTTGAAGGTTTAAGTCGTTTATACTCTAGTCCGCGCTATGGGGACTTAGAGTACTCCAGTCTGCACTCTGGGGACTTGGAGGTTTTAGTCATTTATACTCTAGTCCGCGCTCTGGGGACTTAGAGTACTCCAGTCCGCACTCTGGGGACTTGAAGGTTTAAGTCGTTTATACTCTAGTCCACGCTCTGGGGACTTAGAGTACTCCAGTCCGCACTCTGGGGACTTGGAGGTTTTAGTCATTTATACTCTAGTCCGCGCTCTGGGGACTTAGAGTACTCCAGTCCGCACTCTGGGGACTTAGAAGTTTAAGTCGTTTATACTCTAGTCCGTGCTTTGGGGACTTAGAGCACTCCAGTCCACACTCTGGGGACTTGGAGGTTTTAGTTGAGAGTAGTCGTATTTCCACTCTTTAATTTGTATTCATCTACTGTATCGAGGCTAATGTCGTCGAATGAACAATCGAACCACGTTTGCTCACGGAATGGGATTCTGCCCCCCAGGATGAGGGACGGAATTTGAAAAATGGACGATCGATTCTCGTCCGCTTGGTGATTATAGATCTTCCAATCAAGTCAAGGAAGGAGGTATATGACAGATGATTGAATCACATCCATGTTGGGTTAGATAACCAAATCTCTTACAATTTGCTCCGTATCTCCTTCTAGAAAATAAGGATAATAGATTGTTGAGTAGACAAAGTAAGTTGCAAATGTTCCAAGGTGCGGTCGTGTCCATATATTGACAGCGATGGTTAGCGAGTACGCAGTCTACCATAGCTACTTCAAGTTGGGCTTTCGAACAACCTTTCGTGTTCAGGGTAGGATTTGATGCGTAGATGATCAAATCACGTCCACTTTAGACGAATCCCGGCGTCTCTGAGCTTCATGAGGGGTGTCTGTATTTTGTCGAACTTTGTTCTATGACTCGATTGGAGTGGATGATCGGGCCATATTCATTCCAAGCAGTTTAGGTCTCCAAGTCAAATGTGGAGGTTGATGGATGGATGGTCGGTTGTTCGAATCGATCATAAGTTGAGCATACGAACTCGGATCGTCTTGAAACTTGGAACGTTGGCTTCCATGGCTTTGATTGTTATGTCTTGTTAATTGTGGATCGATCCAGACTCGGACAAAATCCATCGATATCCATTGTGAGCCTTTGTGTAACCGATCTCCAAGACGAACTTTCATTGGTTTCTAATCAAGTTCTTGGTGTCACGGCCTTGCCAAAAGGCGGGATAACATTTGCCCCCCAAAGGACGTCTCGTGTAAACATGACGTGCTTTGAAAAACCGCTGTCTTTCATGCTGAATATTTCCGTTCAGTTGATTGCTTGACAGTTGTCTTTTAATCGTTTCGTTGCAATCTTCTTTTAGACAAATGTTCAACTAGCGTGCTTTGCTTTGGTTCTGCCCCCAGTTTTGGGGATGAGTATGGAGTTGATGTATGTTTATACTCCGTCTCGCATTCTGGGAGTACAGAGTTGATTAATGTTTATACTCCGTCTCGCACTCTGGGAGTACGGAGTTAAGCGAATGTTTATACTCCGTCTCGCACTCTGGGAGTATGGAGTTCAGTAGATGTTTATACTCCGTCTTGCACTCTGGGAGTACGGAGTTGATTAATGTTTATACCCTGTCTCACACTCTAGGAGTACGGAGTTAAGTAGATGTTTATACTCCGTCTCGCACTCTGGGAGTAAGGAGTTGTGCAAAGGATCGTCGTGTATCAACCCATTTTTAGCCATGATGTGATGGCTTGCCCCCGAGCTCGAGTTTCACTTAGCAAGTGGCCGGCCGTATCGCAGCCGCTCTCTACTTGAATAAATTCCACTTGCAGGATGGAATTCAGCTCTCCGTGCATCGTGATGTTGTACATTGTATTTAATCCATAGCCCCAAATCAAAGGCATATGTTTGATGATGAGCGATAGAGTTATGCTCGTCCAGATGTAACTCCATACGTCCGATCACGGTCTGCGTAGATTGGTTGGCAACCAAATCTGAGTACCTGGTCACCTGCATCGTTTTGAAAGTAGTTTAGTTCAAGCTATTCGTAGTTTATAGAACAATTGAAATAGAGATGGAAATGGAAATAATTCAAAGAAGATTATGGTAAATCTCATTGATATGTGAAGTAGCATCGTGTGATCGATATTCGACTCTGCCCTTGGCTCCTTTCAAAGGGATGTCGGCCGTCAACCGTCCAATTGATAATCATAGCCCTTTATTAATAGGCATCGGATATTCGCTGCCCGCAATTCTGCAGGACTTTTACATACTATTGAAGCTTTCCTTTCCAGGTCATCTTTTCGATCACACCTCAAAGGTGTTTGTAATCGCCTGTGTTAGGATCAGCGAGCATCCGGGAATATACAACATTCCCCTGATTTTCTTTAGACTTTGGTGTACTCTCTTGAGGTTGGTTTCCAGTACCACTCCGAGTCGTGAGTCTTCAAGTAGAGGTTGTTAATTGAATCTTTCAAAGAGCATATGAGCTGAATTCTGAAGTCTTGTTTTGGTTACTAGGATCTACATCCTTAGCCAACGAGCCTTCATTGTTATTTTTCTTAGTCTGCTCCACTCCTCCTCACTTCAGTTCTGCTCATTTTGTAAAAGAAACGATCCATAGTCGTAGGAGGCTCTTTAGCTAACCAGCTGCCAAAATATATCTGGAGGTCGACTTTCCTCAAACGCGATCAGTATGATACCCTTGTTAGTATTTGGAATAAATTGCTTAGAGCATTGGTTTGCTTGGAGTCATCTTGGCGTTTGCTAGAGTCATATCATCTATGTTCTCCAACCTTTGGGAGTACCGCTTGAATAGCGGTTGCTTGTCCATTCCCTTGATGTCGTTCATAAGCTGCCGCTAGATCCTCTATGCCCTGGTCGATCATGGGATGTCAAGGAAGTGGATAGAATGTTCTTTTACTAAGTTGAGTTTTGAACTCATTATCCGAAGGCACTGCGCTGCATATATTTTTTGTATATGGACTTATCAGATTGTTTTTTGAGAGAGAGATCGGTATACAGTGCATGGATCGGTCTGGATACTTCGTTCGGCACAGAAGTACCGTTCGGTCATACAGAAGTACCGTTCGGCATTGGGGCGTTCGGCGTTGGCACGTGGCTCAGCCAAAGCTATTCGGCACAAGGCTGTTCGGCAGAGTGGATCGGCCTGGAGTGGTTCGGCCAAAGCTGTTCGGCCAAGGCTGTTCGGCAGAGTGGATCGGCCTGGAGTGGTTCGGCCAAAGCAGTTCGGCCAAGGCTGTTTGTCCAAAGTGAATCGTCCAGAAGTGGTTCGGCCAAAGCTGTTCGGCATCCACACTGTTCGGCACAACCAAGTCATTCGGCATACAATACTGTTCGGCATTAGGGCGTTCGGTGTAGAGGTATGGTCGGCCTAGAAGAGCGTTCGGCCTAGAGGTATGTTCGGCCTGGAAGAGCGTTCGGCCTAGAGGTACGTTCGGCCTGGAAGAGCGTTCGGCCTTGAGGTACGTTCGGCCTGGAAGAGCGTTCGGCCTAGAGGTATGTTCGGCCTAGAAGAGTGTTCGGCCTAGAGGTATGTTCGGCCTGGAAGAGCGTTCGGCCTAGAGGTATGTTCGGCCTGGAAGAGCGTTCGGCCTGGAAGAGCGTTCGGCCTGGAAGAGCGTTCGGCCTAGAGGTACGTTCGGCCTGGAAGAGCGTTCGGCCTAGAGGTATGTTCGGCCTACGCCTTTTCTGGAGCGTTCGGCATACGCCTTTTCTGGAGTGTTCGGCCTACGCCTTTTCTGGAGCGTTCGGCATGTACCTTTTCTGGAGCGTTCGGCATACGCCTTTTCTGGAGCGTTCTGATGGTCTGGGCCTCCAGCCTCCATTTGTACTCCTGTCCTGAAGTTTCCAGCTCTTGCTTGGTCACGGTCTCCAGCTGTTTGAACAGCAGCTTCAGTCTTGCGGCGTCTGCGCCTGGGAGGTTCATCAGAGGAAGTAGAGCTGTCAGATGAGGAATAAGGAGCGGGATTGCCCCCAGCATTCTGTTTCTGCTGTTGAGTGAGTTGTGCCATCAGGTTGGCGTTAGCTTGCATCTGCTCTCCTAGTTGTCTCCTACTTTCCCTGAGCTCTCTCATCAAGTCGTTGAACTCTATTCTGGCGACAACTGAAGTTTGGTCATGGGCGGCAATTCCTTCACCCGGAATTGCTGGTTGATTGCTAGGTCCTGCTTGTTGCACGCTAGCTGTCTCGCGGGCATCCGCATTATGAGAAGCTGACCTAGTACGTGGTCCTGCCATTGTAGAGTTATCGGTATGAACTCTGAGTAGAATCAACGGATGTCCTATCAGTGAGTCGGATCTTCTTTGGGGGATTTATTCAATCCAGTAGCTTCAAAGCAGATCGTTGAGGTCTGAGAATTCAATTCTCGGTGAAAGCACCAAAGTGTTAGCACCAAAATTGGTCACTAACCTCGTTGAGAAAGATTGTGTAGAGATGTAAGTGATGAAGTTAAATTAAACAAGGAAGAATATGCTAATTTAAATGCAGAAAGTAAGAACACCAAATTTATAGTGGTTCTGCGTAATTGCCTACATCCACTTTGAGGTTAAACTTTATTGACCTTCTTTATAGTTGATTACAAATACAATTCGTGAATCAAACACTTGAATGAAGTTCTTCAGTAGAGGAGATGAGTCTCGAAAATGGCAGAGTTTCCCCAGTGTTCTCTCCCAAAAAAGGATCCCTCTTCACTGTGACCCTGCCCCTCTATTTATAGACAAAGATGGGCTGGTCTTCCTAGGTGGGCTCGGTATACGAACACTCTAGCCCAAGCATAGTGGTCGCTGAATGCCGAACTAGATATGCTGAACACCATAATGCCGAACGATCCTTTCTATGCCGAAAGGTATGTTTGATGTGCGGGAAGTGCAGAATGGTTGTCAATCGAGGCCGAACGTTCCTCTGGATGCCGAGTACTACTATCGCCGAGTTCTACTTGATGTCGAGCACTACGCCGAGTACTCCTGTCGCCGAGTTCTACTGGATGCCGAGTACTACGCCGAGTACTCCTGTCGCCGAGTTCTACTGGATGTCGAGTACTACGCCGAGTACTCCTGTCGCCGAGTTCTACTGGATGCCGAGTACTACGCCGAGTGCTCCTGTCGCCGAGTTCTACTGGATGTCGAGTACTACGCCGAGACCTCCTGTCGCCGAGTTCTACTGGATGTCGAGTACTACGCCGAGTACTCCTGTCGCCGAGTTCTACTGGGCGCCGAGTACTACCTGATGCCGAGTGCTACCTAATGCCGAGCACTACTTGATGCCGAGCACTAGTTGCCTGGTCAAATCTCCAGGAAACAATGATATATGCTTGTTATATTATTATCATATCTGTTATCACTGTGCAAGTTCCCTGTTAGTATAGAATTCACTATGGGTTGAAATGATACATACCGGAACGATCTGTAGAATAGGAGGAAATTGTTATGTGTTGAAATGATAGACCCAAGCGATTTTCATTGAATATAATTTGGGATTGTGGGTTGAAATGATATATACCCGTATATATTTAAATTGCGGATTGAAATGATAAATATCTGCATCACTTGACCATAAGAAAAAAATTTATACCGACACCGTTGGTCTATATATAAATATTTTAAAAATGATTTCTATGCTTTTGGAAAGAAATATATGATTTTATATAAATATTTATTTTAGATATTATATATATGTTATTTTATATATAGTTAAATACTTGATAAATTTGTTTTAATATAAATTAAGTTAATGATAAAGTTTGATTTTATCAAAATATAATATGGTTAAGTATTTTTTTTATGTAGAGTTTATAATGATTTTGATAAATTAAGGTTGAGAGGATAGATTTGAAATTGATTTGAAATGTATTTAATTAAGAATTTTGTTTGATTAAACTGATTTGAAACTTATTGAACTTGAGATATAAGATAAGATTTATAACTTGGTTTTGGTTTAAGGAATTTATTGAATATTTCTCTAAATAAATTTAAGGAAATATTTAGTAAAATGTAATTTAAGGCTAGTTAATTGGTATTAAATTTATTAAGTGAATATTTCCTGACTAAATAATAATGAAGTTAAACCAAGATCTATATGAAACTGTTAAAATTTAACTTTGAAAAGGGTTAGATATTAAAGCTTTGAAAGGTATTGTAATTTAAATGGTTTATTTTGTGATTCAAATCTGTAATCGAAATCAATAAAATTTGAATTTGTTATTTAGAACCTAAGTTGAATTAAAATGGATAAAGTTAGATTGAATGAAATTTGAATTTGAACCCGAGTTGATTGGAATCAAAAATTTTAAATTTGGAAATAGATATATTTGTAATGAAATGATATTTTGGTTTTGAAGTATAAATTAATTTGAAATGACCACGGTGTTATAGTGTATATTTCTATATTTTAGATAGTCCCACGGATCCTTAGAGGATGGTTATCCCAAACATCCTTTGAGTTACTTGTATTTCAGTTGATATTTAACTTGAGTCGGATTTATTGATATAAGAATGTTAATCCTGATTCGAGTGTTTTGTGTTTTGCTTTACGCTCGTGTCAGACTGAGTGATACAGCATTTGAGACTCACCTTTGGGGTTTGGATCTTCTTTTGGAGATCCAACTATAGATTCAGCTTTCAACTTTTCCAGTTGCTTTGTTTAGGGATGTCATCAGTTTGTATTTGAGACTTCAGCTTATTTGAGATATTCTGCTGTATTTTATTTTTAACTCTGATATTTATATAAGTAGCTTCATGAACTACTATTTATCTATTCCGCTGCATTATTGTTATATTACTCTGTGTTTGTGATTCTGTGATTTGTTTATTTACTGTATATGCTGAGTTTTTGCCAAATTTAAATTAACAATATGATATTTTGAGAAATTCAAGTCCGACATTGCGGATGCGAATGGTCCAAAATAACGGGTCGTTGCAGTTGGTATCAGAGCTTAGGCTCTAGGCAAACTTAGCATATATAGTAAATTTATATGTGGATTCACTTTCATTCGAGCTTGAATTCTTTCCTCTTAGATTTGAATTTCCTTTGAATTTTGGAACGTTCCCTCGGTTCCGAAATCCATTCGTGTCCCTCACTATTTGTATTATCTTGATTCTAGAGTATCCCATAACTCCACTTCGAATGATCTCTATAGGAATAGGCGATCCCACCAATCTTTGAATGAATTGTGAAAGGGTAAAACTCCTTTACAATTGGCATTGATTCACCGGAGATTTATATATCCCTTGGTTTAGATGCTGCCATCTCTTGTTATGCCGAATTTTATCTCTGGCGATCGAATGTCGATTTGCCTCAGAATTCTGCACCGATCTTATTTTGAAATCACGGTTGACCGGTTAAGGTCGCCCGTGATTTATATAAGTATATCCATCTTCTATTTTAAAATTTAATTATCTCATCTTCGTTCGAGGTTATCTTCGAATAAGAATTCTATTTGATTAGAGTCCCTCTAATTTGAATCTCTATCTTTGTTTTGGAATACATTCTTGAATCATCCTTTGGAAAATCGGGTTTGTTTGTATTTTAGAAATTGTTTTATATACCGAAATTATTATTTTAATAAGTATGATTTTAGTCTATATATTAAAGTGAAAGTGTTTTCGATAAGGATTATATACCTTTTAAAATAAGAAATTGATGTTTCGAAAGGATTTTAAATTTTGAAAGTTATATAAGAAATTGATATATATATAAAATGATTTATAATTGAAGAGTTGAATTTGAAATTTGAGAGATTGAACACGGCATTCTGAAATTGGTTTTCTGGTTTTGTAAATATATAATAATACGATTTGAAAGTATTTTCCAAATAAGAAATGTTTCAAATGACTTCAAATGTGTTCCAATGATTTCGAAGAAATTTCAAAGAAGTTTTTAAGAAAATAGAAGTCCAGAACTCACTTATGTCGCTGGAGAATAATTTCGGTGATGAGTGCACACATCATCGACATTGATTTTCGAGTTTCAAAGTGGGGGAGAGGCCACTTTAGTAGTTTTGCTACGCGAGTGATTTTATGAAACCAATTTTGATTTCAAAGTTCGAAGTATGATTTGATATTCGAAGAATATATGTATATATATTAGAAATGATTTGAAGTGAGCCTGGTGTTTAGTCCTCGAGTTTAAGATTTGATTTGGTATAACCCTATCTATTGAAATCGATTTACTGATTTGTTGTTGATTTCCAACTCTTGGATTTAAAATTTGATTTCTTCGACTATTTGTATGGTTCGAGCACTTCCAAATCAAGGTTAACTTTTCAAAGCTAAATAATGTTGAAAAGTATAAAGTATATAAGTTTGGTATGTATGTTTAAAGTATGTAGTAATATGATCTAAATAGGTTGAAACTGTTTTGTTAAGTAAATGGATAAACTTAGATTGAATTAAATTTGAATTTGAACCCGAGTTGATTGGAATCAAAATTTCGAAATTTGGAAATAGATATATTTGTAATGAAATGATATCCCAAACATCCTTTGAGTTACTTGTATTTCAGTTGATATTTCACTTGAGTTGGATTTATTGATATAAGAATGTTAATCCTGACTCGAGTGTTTTGTGTTTTGCTTTACGCTTGGGTCAGACTGAGTAATACAGCATTTGAGACTCACCTTTGGAGTTTGGAGCTTCTTTTGGAGATCCAACTATAGATTCAGCTTTCAGCTTTTCCAGTTGCTTTGTTCTTAGATGTCATCAGTTTGTATTTGAGTCTTCAGCTTATTTGAGATATTCTGCTGTATTTTATTTTTAACTCTGATATTTATATAGTAGCTTCATGAACTACTATTTATCTATTCCGCTGCATTATTGTTATATTACTCTGTGTCTGTGATTCTGTAATTTATTTATTTACTGTATATGCTGAGTTTTTGCCAAATTTAAATTAACAATCTGATATTTTAAGCAATTCAAGTCCGACATGTGCGGATGCGAATGGTCCAAAATAACGGGTCGTTACAGTTGGTATCAGAGCGAATTATACTAATATAAAATTTAGTTTTAAAAATATTTTGAATAAAATTTAGTTTAAATGTTTTAACTTAGTAACATCTTTATATAACTATATTTTTAACAAGTTGGAATAGATACATAATTTGTACATATGCTATTTTATTCGCATAATTAATTTTATCCAGGTTTGAGTACACAAGTGCGAGGTGAATTACACCATTTCGTGTTAGGATTTTTCATTCGATTCTAGACGGCGAATATTTAATATGGATTTTGGGCTTGATTCTAGAATTCTCTATCATGGTATATGGCTATGCAAGGAGACTGATGGTTTCTAGTCAAGAAACCATATCGAAATCCACATTAGGGAAGTCAAATGGACAATACTAGTTCGAAAGCGAACTTGTGTGATCGAGCGAGCGATCGAATGTGATGTTGCGAAATGATGACATATGTACATCTTATGTTCTAATATCATTGAGATACTTGACGCTGAAATTGGAAGTTGTTGGGTTAGATATCTTTGTAATCTAATTGGAATTTTTCTTTTATGAAATACTACCATCAATTTAAAACCATTTTTCAAAACTACTTTTCTTTTATTTTCTTAAACAAATTGTTTTATTCTATTTTACATACAAAACTATTTTACAAAACTATTTTACAAAATTATTTTATATACAAATCTATTTTACAAATCTATTTTATTTACAAAACTATTCTAAATTCAAAACCTTTTATAAAGCAAAGATGTTCAATCCCATATGGCTCTCTATGCAGCGAAATATATTTTTGATCCTGATATAAGATGGACCTTATGTAGGTATAAGATTGATTTTGAAAATCCTTGATTTTGGAAATGAATTGGTTGACTTAAATGATATTGATTTAGAAACTTGGATTATTTTCTAAATTTATTATGTTGGAAACTTTAAAACTAAAGATATTTAAATTGAGAAGAAATAATTTGGTGGGATTGTATATGATTTTGAAACTAAACTGATATTGAAACAAATTGAAATTTGAGAACCTTATTTTTATTAAATACCTGATTTGGGAGTTATCGAACTTATATAAAAAAAATTGGTCTGTATAAGTATGATGTTGATTCGAAAACTATGGATTTGAAAAGGTACTCAATTTGAAAAGTGAAATCTTATATAATTGAAGTCTATATAAGTGTGATTTGATATACTTTTGATTTTGGAAAGGTATTTGATTTGAAAATTAAATCTTATATATAATGGACTTTATATAAGTACGATATTTGAAAGTGATTTGAAAAGGTACTGTATGATACATATTTTCGAAGTAAAGATATGGAAAGTGCCTTCTGCTTGATATCCGCTTTGTGGCCACATTGTGGATTCATTCTATCGATATTCTCTGATTTTTGGTTTTCCGGATATGATACTCGAGTTTCCATCGAATTCCATGGCGTTACCTATGGTCTTACGAGCGCAACTGCATAGCGCAACTGCTTGGCTGAGATGGCCTAGGGATACAGATTGTTTCCTGGGGGATCCAGGCGTAACCATTGTGTATCATGCATCTCTGTAGGTCGCATTAGTAGCGAAACCGCCTGGCTGAGATGGCCTAGGGGTACAGATTGTTTCCTGGGGGATCCAGGCCTAACCATTGTGTATCCTGCATTCTACTAGTCATCATGGCGTAACTCGTAGGGCTGAGAAAGCTTGTGGATATGGATTGTTTCTTGGGGGATCCAAGCGTAACCATTGTGTATCTGCGAACCATGGTTAGACAAAGGTTTTGGTTGTTTTGTTTGGATTGTACTTTCCATATCTGTTTTAAAAAGTTTTCCAGTATTTTCACTGGGTGTTGAAACAAGTCTACTAAGTACTTGGAGAATTCTAGCTTTGCGCCTGATCAACGCATTGCCAGAGTCTGCAAGAACGAGGATAAACTTGTTGAAACATCGAGTTATAAAAGTATTTTATTATAAAGGTATTTTCAATAAAGGAATTCTGTATTAATATTTGAAATTGAAATTCTTATTGTTTGAATTAATTATTCATGCCCGATACTATTCTTCTGAATCTACCTTATCTGCTCAGCTTTATTTATTCACCGATATTCTGTTTTTCCAAATCCTCCTTCTTTTCCTTGTTGAATATATCCTTTTTAAATATTGTTTATTTATATACTACATGGTTTAATAGAAAATTTTAGTGTTATAAATATTTTAGAAGTTATTAATTAAATAAAACATATTTAAAGTAAATGATTATTGATTTATTAATAATATTTGAAAAGTATCTTGAGGTAAAAATTAATAAATTTATGAATTATGGATTTAATGTTTTCAAATAGCTTCTTTGTAAATATAAGTAAAAATGTAAATAATAGTTTTCAAATAGTTTTCATCTATTTATAAAGGTGTTATTTAAACATATAAATGGTATTTATAAAGGAAGCAAGAAATTTTACAAATAGGTTTTGGAAGTTATTAAAGATAATTGAATTGCAAATGAAGTTTTCAAATGAATATTTCAAGTAAAATTTATATAGTTTAAATTAATTATTTATCCTTGTCTTTTAATCTATTTTTTTATGTCTAGTTGTTTCTATTCTCCTACCTCGTTTCCTTTTGGGGACGAAAAGTTTTGAGTCAGGGAGAGTGTAACGACCCATAAATTTTGATTCGTTTTAATAACGTATTTAACTAAATTTTGTGAAATTTTAAATAATTGAATTTTGAAATAAATTATTATTATTTTTATTTGGAATACGTATTTAAAAACATAGCAACTGGTAAATTTTCATCTGATAATATTGAAGTTTATTTTCTTGTGAAATTTTATTTCAATTTAATTCAGTTAATAACAATTGAATTTAAAAGTTTTCAGAAACCTAGATATGTCAACATGAGAAAATTTATTTAGAATACTCTGAATTAGACTACGAAATTCATTTCGCTAAATTCGGACGTTTCTATCTCCGTTTGGATTTTTCCGTACGGAATAGCAACGTATATCAGTACCGATTATCGACTTTTGTTCGGATGATCGTACCACAAACATTTGTATACCGTTTTGATCGTCTGGTCATGCTGATCTCTACAAGACATTCACTTCGGTGTTTTGAGGTCCGTTACGCGATGGAAACAATAAACCGTTCACCGTAGCGGTACCACATTTTGACCTTATCTTTTCCTGTGCGGTTTAAATCTGAAATGTTTTATCCAAACCTGCAATAAATTGTTTTAAATATCCTTTTATTTTATTTGGGGATCACGTATCAACCTTTTCACTGTTTTATATGTTGATTTTTCACACTATTCCTCTTCTTTACGGATTGCTTCCAAAATTTTCGCTCATCCTCTCTCCAGTTTTCCCTTCCCAAATTCTAATCTGCTCTTCTCCTCCAAGTGAACAATTCACCTCCCACGCACGGCCTCTGCCCATTAACCTTATTCCACCGACCTACCTCTCCCACCCAGTTCACCATCCCCGAGAACCCATGCAGTGAGCGACCATCACCAAGCAAACCGCCGATCTCCTCTTCATCACCGAACCCATTCGACCTCACATCTTCACCGCCCGCGCGCCTACGTTCTCTCCCTTTCTCCGACTCCTCTGGCTTCACCAAGCAGCACATACGACTATCCCCTGTAGCCACCACCAATAGCACCCTGACCTTCCGCCAAACCCCAGCTTCTGGCCTTAACCAGATCCACCCACCACCGTATCTGATGCAGCACAGACTAAAGTTGAATCAGTGCGAACTACGAGAGTTGAAGTAGGGCAAGCTACGAGGTACCCAGGCTTAGGTCGTGGACGACCTAAGGATGGAAGTTTAGGTCGGTCACGACCTAAGGAAAGGATTTTGGGACGTCTACGACCTAACAGGCTAGGAGGAAAAGGGCTACGACTTAACAAAGGCTTAAGTCGCTCGGAACGGATAAGTCGTCTACGACTTATCGAAAATAAAGACTTAAGTCGTCTACGACTTATCGAAAATAAAGACTTAAGTCGTCTACGACCTAATGAAAATGGAGGGTTAAGTCGTCTATGACCTAACAAAGAAGAACTGGGACGAGATATGACCTATGGAAAGTCGCGAAGTGGAGTTACGACCTAAGCTAGGTCGCAGGAAGGAGTTCTGAAGCCAAGTCGTAAGTCGCTGCCGACCTATATGTTAGGTCGTTAATTGATAAGTCGTCTAGTTCTTATGTCGTAACTCGCATGTTTTAGGTCATTCTTTTTATAAGTCGTAGAGCGCATCTTTTAAGTCGTATGTGTTGTGTAACATGTTGGTAAGTCGTTGAATGATGTAACTAGGTCGTTACCGACCTAAGTTGAGTCGTCATGTACTAAGTCGTTTACTTTGTAAATAAGGAGTATTGTATTTTTTTTTAGGTCGTACCAGGTTAGGTCGGCCATGTTTGTTGAGTCGTTATAAGGTGTTGTAATTGTTTTTGTCTTAAGTCGTCTACTCTTAAGTCGTAAGTCGTGTGAGTTAAGTTGGAGGCTATAAGTCGGAACCGACCTAAGAGTTGTGCAGAATTGTAATGTTGAAATGTACGCCTATAAATAGGCATGTGTGGTCATTTGTAATAGTTAGTTGATTTGAAATAAAACTCTTGTTTTATTAGCTTTGTGCTTTCACCAAATTGGTAGTCGAGTGTAATCTCCTATCTCCACTCTCGGATAATCGAGTGCGCTCGATTCAACGACAGCTGAAACCGATTCACGGAATCTAGTGCGCTAGATCAACGTGTGAAGAATCGCAGATCTTTGAACCCGGTATCATGCGCGATCAACGAGTTCGGGATAGCTAAAATTCGGTATCTTCGGATCAACGAATTTGGGCATTTCAGTATCTTCCAATCCATCGATTACTACATTCATCGATCTACATTGTTTTGATTAATCCGCTGCGTCAGTTTTGGTATCAGAGCTTGTTTTAGCCAATCATAGCTAAATCGAGTCTTGGAGCCGAGAATTTGAAGTTTGAAGTATAGATTTGAACACGGCCGAGAATTTGAAGAAGTGGGTCGTGCATACTTTTGAAGGTTGGAGATCAAACTTGCCTCATTTGGAGAAGTTGTGTTCATCGTGTTCATCGCGAAGTTGCAACAAAGTGGGAGTTTTCGATCCATTTCATTTTGGATCAAAGTCCGAAAGGTGTTTGAATTTTGAAGTGTTGAAGAGTTTTTGTGAAGTTTTCAAGTATGCCGCCGAGAAGAGCTAATCGTCACCAAAACGTAGAAGCTTTGTATTGAAGAGAAGAAGCTGATGAGATGGAGCAAAGAATCAATGAAAACTTTAGTGAAAAGCTTAACGAAGGAATTGGACGATTAGAGAAGATGATGTTAGAGATGAATCAGAATCGGAGAAGGGTATCACCTGAATCTAATCATGGGGGAAGTAGAGTCTCGGCACATTCCAATCGAGACAGAAGTGTTGATGATGATCAAAGGCGTGAGGGTAACGTGAATGATCAAGAACGGAGGAATGTTGATAGAAGGGATGTTGGAGGAAGACGTGATGGTAGTAGAGATGTGGGTGGACGAGATAGACAACGATATACATCTGATTTTGAAGAGGAGTATGAAGGTGGTAGTGTTCGAGGACAAGGACGAGGACAAGGAAGAAATCACTCTGAGTATGATCACAAGTGGGAGTCGGGGATGAAGACTGAAATTCCTGAATTCAAAGGTGGTATGCAAGCGGAGGAGTTTCTAGATTGGGTGGCTAATGTTGAAGAGATTTTTGATGTCAAAGAAGTTCCAGAACATAGTAGAGTGAAGTTGGTTGCTACAAGGTTGAGGGGTAGAGCTTTAGCATGGTGGCAGCAAACCAAACTTACACGTGAACGAATGGGGAAGTCCAAAGTTGAATCTTGGAAGAAGATGAAGAAATTGATGAAAGCAACGTTTTTACCTTACAACTTTCAATCTTTGATGTATCAACGTTTGCAGAATTTGAGGCAGGGCACAAAAACTGTTAATGATTACGAAGATGAGTTTTATCAGCTTATTGCGAGGAATGATATTATGGAAACGGAAGAGCAGCTGACATCTAGATTCATTGGGGGATTGCGAATGCAGATTCAGGATATGGTTAACATGTTTGAACACAGATCTGTAGCGGAAGCACATCAAAAAGCGTTGGCTTGGGAGAAACAGGGACGACGAGGAGGTGGTGTGTTTACAAATTCCAATAATCAAGTGAAGGGTGTTAGTGGAAGTTCTAATGTTTCAAAAGTTGTTGCAAAACCAGTTGTGAATGAGGTTGGGAAGATGAAAGTCAGTAATGGTTTCAAGTGTTATAATTTCCAAGAAATGGGCCACAAAAGTAGCGAATGTCCAAAGCCGAAGAAGAGAGCTATGATAGCGGAGGTTGAGGATGAGGATGAAGAAGCTGAATGTTCCAATTCACCACCTGATGAGGAGGAAGAAGAAGTGTCGGGAGACGAAGGTTATAATCTAATGATGAAGAGGTCCTGTTTAACACCAAAGCAAGAGGAGGATTGTAGTTGGTTAAGGAGCAATATTTTTCAGTCAACATGTACCATTCTGGGGAAGGTTTGCAAATTTGTTATTGATGTTGGAAGTTGTGATAATATAATTTCTTCAGAAGCTGTGAGGAAGTTGGCGTTGAAAACTGAGAAACATCCGAAACCATACAAGCTAGCTTGGTTGAGGAAAGGCAGGGAGGTGAAGGTTGGACGAAGGGCTTGTGTGAAGTTTTCAATTGGAAAGAAATACAAGGATGAAATCTGGTGCGATGTGGTAGATATGGATGTCTGTCATTTGTTGCTGGGGAAACCATGGCAGTATGATAGGGCGGTGCAACATGATGGGCGTACCAACAGTTACAGTTTCATGTTTGAAGGCACAAAGATTACTCTAGTTCCAAAGAAGCGACAACAGGAGGAAAACAAGTTGGAGGAGATGGAAGAGCTTAAAACTTTGTTATCTTTGAAGGAGTTTGTGAATGAAGTAGAGGAGGAGCCTGAAGTGTTTTTGTTGATTGGGCGAGAGAGCAGTGAAGAGGTTGAAATTCCGGAAGAAGCGAAGCCAGTTTTGAAAGAATTTGATGATGTATTTCCAGAGGAGTTACCAACGGAGTTGCCACCGTTGAGGGATATACAACATCAGATAGATCTTGTTCCAGGTGCTGTGTTTCCACACAAAACCATATTATCGAATGAGTCCAAAGGAACATGAAGAATTAAGGAGGCAAGTGGAAGAATTGCTTGAACAGGGGCGTGTGCAGGAGAGTTTAAGTCCTTGTGCTATACTAGCATTATTGGTACCCAAAAAGGATGGAACGTGGAGGATGTGCACAGATAGTAGAGCATTGAATAAGATCACAGTCAGATACAGATTTCCGATGCCGAGGCTTGATGATCTGTTAGATCAAATTAGTGGGTCTGTAATCTTTTCTAAGATTGACTTGAAGAGTGGTTATCATCAGATTCGCATTAGACCAGGGGACGAATGTGATAACCCTGATTTTGTGAAGAAATTTCATGATTTAATTTAGTTTGTATTTGTTGAAATTGCATTGAAAAGATAGGGATAGGAAACTGATTGCAGATGCATAGTTTAAAAACATGTACAGGTGCACAAGACAGTGCACAAAAATGCACACAGTTTTCTGTGTGATAGAATAGGAAACAATTAATAAAAATGATGGGATAGATAAATTACAAATATATATATATATATGTAGGCAGAAATGATCAAGTCTTGAAAAAAAAGATAAAGACTTAGGCCAGGATAGGCATACATGTATTATACATGTGCACAAAACAAATGCTTGCTGAAATGAAAATTTACATTGCATGAAAATGGTATGAGCTTTTGAACAAACACTTTATCCATTTTTAGCAATTCCTTTTTGCTTTAGAAAACAGAAATCATGCAAATAACTTGACCGAGGCAATGAGGTATATTTTCTGAAAATAAATGCCAGGACTACTTACCCATTTTCTCTAAAAAGTAGAATGAGAGGTAGATCATAGTGGGTGGGGTAAAATTGACATTGGGTAATTTCCTTAAACCCTAGTAGCAGCCAGAGTTATATAAGAAGACCTGGTGTAGTAAGATTTTGGCTCTGCCTCATAAAAGAAAAATAAATATATAGATAACAGAAGTTAGAAAAGAAATGGGGAACACCAGTCATTAGAGTAGGAGGAAGGTAGATGATCAAAAGAAGGAAAAGCTTAGGAAAAAAAGGGGATTAATGTGAGTAATCTCACTGGAAACATTGGCAATAAGTCCTGAATATTGAGGCAGCCTAATTAAAACTCATATTTCATTTGTTTGCAAGCTAGATTCATTTTTATGATTTAGTAACTTTGACTTGTCTTATGATCTGTTTTAATGAAAACCTCTTTATATTGATTTACTCAGTATGAAAGAGCCATGAATCTAATGTTTAAACAAGTTTTCTGTGTTATGATTTAACTTTGAGGTAAAGCAGTAACATGGGTTTTCTTTATACATTTATTAGTTTAAAACCCAGGATTCTTAATATGGATATATGGTCTAAAAATGAGAAAGGATATGGGGCTGCAACCTTGTGAGTTTGCTTAGGTCCCATATTAACAGAAAAGAACTTATATAAAAAGGAAAAAAAAAATATAGAGGTGCAATGTATACATGTGCTGAGCCTCTACATTTATGAACTATCCAGTAATTCTTATACTTGTGATTTTGTCAGATCTAAAAATCTATATGGATTTGACTGAATCAGAGGTAGAAAAGAAAAGAAAGACAAACAGAAAATTATCTATGACCATATGTTTGTATTGGATCTATTGGAGCCCATAGAAAAATAAGAAATCACCTCTATAGTTATGTTGAAGTGCTTGTTCATAAAAAATGTCTTGTTAATCTTTAGATGTGTGCCTGTGACTGAATGTATGTTTTATTCACTGCTTGAAACATGATATGCAGAGAGGAAATTAACACTAAAAGGTAGTGACACTTAGTAATTCAACTAAGGATTTTGGATCTTAGGGCTACAAGATATAGCTTGGCAAGGGGAATATTGTAAGCTCACACATGGTATGTTTATACCCAAGGGCCTGAGTGTGCTGGGTTAACAGAGAAATGTCCCAGGCAGTGTGTGTTTAAAAAGAGAAAGTAGTTAAAGTCCATAACACATTTGATATTGAACATTAGAAATAGGTTCATATGAAGGCTTGGGAAAAATCACGGAAGGCCAGAAAAATCTATGAATGAGGAATGATGATTTAATTGATGATTGTGTTGACTGTTTTAGGATCTTCTATAGATGAATTCTATGTTTTTTTTCTCTGCAATAAATCATGGAATTATGGATCATTTTGTTGTGCATGCCCAGGTTGCACAGAAATGAGTACAAGTGTAATATTGCATTCCTTTATTTATCTTAAAGTTATTGGAATATGAAAAAAACTATATGAAAATTATGTTTCCAATTAGATTACTCATACCAGACCAAGTCTGACCCATGTGTGTTGATGCACTATTGGGTGTCTCATTTTTTAATGAGGCAGCCCATAGTGATTATGCAGGTAAATAGACATTTCTTTGATCAAGCTTTGGATGGGTTGGCTGCTTAAGGAATTGGATGCAATAGTTACAAATTTACTGAAGTTAAATAGATGTTTATGCCAAATTTATGTTAAGTTATGTTGTTTAAGTTGCTTAGAAAATCCAATGTATTGTTATTTACTGTTTTGTAAGCATTGGACTTAAATAGGTGTTTCAGCTGAGACGTGTGTTCTATTTGAAAATATTTTACTAAGTGATGAAGTTTTTAGAGCTCCCTGGTTAATTAACTCATGATGATAAAAAACTTGGGATTGTGAGAATTCATAAACTAATTGAACAACTAGATACTTGGTGAGAGAAATTCATGTTTTAAGTTGGAAAAAAAATCTGGAAATAAGGTTATGAGCTGCCTTAGAGAAGAAACCAAAATAAGATGTGTTTTTGAGATATAGTGTAAACTGAATATGGCTAACATAGCCATCTTCTTAAGTCTGGGCTAAGCCAGCATTAAAGAGTTTTGAGTCAAGTCATTAGATCTGTTTTATAACACAAGTATAGGGTAGACTCAAACATTTGTTAACAAGAAAAGAAAAATCAGGTACCTGAATTTCCCACTGACACACACATGCACAGAAACATGCACACACATGCACAAGCTAAAGCACTGTTGATACAGTAACAAAATTATGGAAATACATGTAAAATGCCATGTCTTTAGAGCTGAAATCAATAGTCATGTAATAATCCATGTATATTTAGAAGACCTGGTTTTTGAAACATAGTTGCTATGTAGGGATTATTTCTTTAAAATGATTCCCAAACAAATTAGTTCTTCCAAACTTTTGTACTCTGATTCTAGTAGGAAGTAGCTTATATATCTTCATATATATAAGTTTAAAATGATTTAAACAAACCAATATTCTTATTGGCATAAAGATCCTGGATAAAAGAAAATTAGAATGAAACATTTTCTTGATTAAATGGCCACTGAATATTTAAAAAAAAATTAAGTGGGTCATTTCATTTGGTATCAGAGCTATGTTGTTAAATAACATATCAAAATGTTGTATGAACATTGTTTGCATTGGATGTATGGTGTGTTGACTGCTTTGGATGGCTTGTTTTAATTAATGCTTATACTAATAATAATTACTAAGATTGGATAGAGATAAATTAAATGAGTTAATTTATATAAAATAAAATAAAAATGGACTAACCCAAGTGTCATATCCATAGAATCATGGTAAGACCCAGACAACAAGAGGTAGGATCAAGTGAACCACCAATGGTGAATATGCAAGATTTCATGAGAGCTATAAGGGAAGGGGTAGGCAATAGGCAAGAAAATCCACATGAGGAGCTTTCCAAACTACTCAAGACCTTTACCAATCTTGGAGGCAAAACTTTTGATGGAACAGAAGGGATCATGGGAGTTCAAAATTGGCTCAGAATCTTGGGTAGGATTTTTACAGATATGCAAGTTGGAGACCAAAAGAAAAGGCAAATAGCATCCAGATAATTGAGAGGAGTAGCTTTGGACTGGTGGGAGGTTATCATAGCTGGAAGACCTGAAGGAGAAGAGACATGGGATCAATTTAAGGCAATGCTAGAAAGTAGATTTGTCCCAGCATCAGCCAAGGAATCTTTGCCAGAAGAATTTATTAAATTAAGTCAAGGGGCTATGAGTGTTACTGAGTACACACAGAAGTTTGAATCACTAGCCAAGTATGGTGCAGTGCTTATCACAACTCAAGAAGCTAAAAATGGCAGATACATTCAAGGACTGAATGGCATCCTTAGTAGAGCTATGCTGCCATATAAGGACAAGACATTTGATCAAGTTTTGGATCTGACTCTGAGCTTTGAACAACATGATAAAGCCAGAGAAAATTTTAGAGCATTCAAGAATAATCAAAATAAGAAAGGGAAGGGTAAGTTTCATCCTTATGATAAAAAGAAAACAGATGTAGCTTCCACCAAGAAGCCAGAAGAAGCCAAAACTGCTGAAGTTAAGAAGAAGATCACTTGTTACAACTGTGGCCAAGAGGGGCATATGAAGAATAGGTGCGCCAATCCTAGACCAGCATCCTTCAAGTGTCACCACTGTGGAAAGGAGGGTCACATAAGGAGGAACTGTCCAGAGTTTAAGCAAGGAAAAGTAGGAACTTTGGAAGGAAAAGGTAAAGCAACCGAGGGACCAAATGTTGAGAACCATGGCCAAGTTGAAGGTACCTTGCTCATTCACTCAATACCTTTTGTAGTAATGTATGATACTGGGGCTACACACTCCTTGATTTCCCATGATATTGTACCACAACTAAAATTAAATTGTATGATTGTTGATAAGCCATTGCTTATTAGAAGTCCTTTAGGTAGTTCCTGTGTTTTGGGTATGATGTGTATGCAATTGGGATTAATATAGGGGGATGTGTGTTTAGTGCAGACCTATATGTGTTGCAATACCCGTGCATAGGAGTTATTCTAGGAGTTGATTGGTTGAGGAAATTTAAGGCTATTATAAATATTGAAACATCTACCATATCACTAAAAATTTCTAATGGAAAAAGGGTAGTTGTTCTGTGTGAGGCAAACAAAAGCAGAAATATAGCTACTCTTGTTACTTTGTCTAGTGAGAAGCCCATGCCCACATTAGAAGAAATCTCTACAGTAAATTAATATACTGATGTGTTTGGTGAGGTTAGGGGAGTTCCAAACCATAGACCAGTAGAGTTTTCAATTAAACTAATCCCAGAGGCTAGTCCAGTAGTTAAGAGGCCAACTAGAATGGGGCCTAAGGAATTAACAGAACTGAAAAAGCAATTAGTTGAACTAGATGAAAAAGGATTCATCAGACCCAGTAGCTCATCATGGGGAGCACCAGTGGTTTTTGTTAAGAAGCAAGATGGATCTCTCAGATTATTTATTGATTATAGGGAGTTAAATAAAATCACAGTTAAAAACAAATACCCCTTACCAAGAATTGATGATCTCTTTGATCAATTGAGTGGTGCAAAAATATTCTCTAGACTTGATTTAGCTTCAGGATTCCATCAAATGAAAGTAGAAGAGGAAAGCATTAAATACACAGCTTTCAACACTAGATATGGACTTTATGAATTTTTAGTAATGCCATTTGGTTTGACAAATGCTCCCTCTTACTTTGTTGATTTGATGAATAGAATTTTTAGAAAATACCTAGATAAATTTGTATTGATATTTATTGATGATATACTAATCTATTCTAAGTCAGTTGAGGAGCATGAGAATCATTTGCATATAGTACTTCATAAACTGAGGCAAGAAAATTTGAAGGCAAAATTTTCAAAGTGCACTTTTTGGCAAAAGGAAGTAAATTTTTTAGGACATGTGGTATCAGAAGAAGGTATATCTGTAGATCCCAATAAAGTAATTACAGTTCAAGCTTGGAAAAGGCCTACTAATGTCACAGAGGTTAGGTCATTTATGGGAATGGCTGGGTACTACAGAAGGTTTATAAAAGATTTTTCAAAGATTTCAATCCCATTAACCAGATTTACTAGGAAGAATCAGGTATTTGCTTGGACTGAGGAATGTGAGAAAGCTTTTGGGAGGTTAAAAGAAGCACTAATACAAGCTCCAATACTGAAAGTACCTGAGGGGAATGAAAATTTAGTGATATATACTGATGCAAGTGGACAAGGACTTGGGGCAGTATTGATGCAACAACACCAAGTGATAGCTTATGCCTCTAGACAGTTGAAACCCAGTGAGGTAAGGTATGCTACACATGACCTTGAATTGGCTGCTATAGTGTATGCTCTTAAATTATGGAGAAACTATTTCTTGGGGGCAAGGTTTGAAGTATACACTGACCATAAGTCACTTAAATATTTGTTTTCACAAAAAGAATTAAACATGAGGCAGCAAAGGTGGATTGAACTCCTAGCCTCATATGATTTTGAAATATTGTACACCCCTGGCAAAGCTAATAAAGTAGCAGATGCTTTAAGTAGACAGCATGCTAATGTAGCTAGGTTAATGATAGAAGAGTTTAACACTTTATCACTATTGATTTACTCAGAGGTAGAAAGTGAAAGTGTAGAAAATATGAGTATATGCAATGAAAATGTAGAAATGGGAAAGTTAAGTTTTGTCACCTTGGGGTCAGAATTAAAGAATAAAGTTGTAAAATTACAAGATCAAGACCCATTTTTATTTGAGAAGAAAACTCAGATATTAAATGGAGAAGCAGTGGAAGGTTTTCTGTTGAATAAACAAGGCCATTTGGAGAAAAGAAAAAGAATATGTGTCCCTACTATTGATGAGCTGAAGCAAGAAATTTTAGATGCTTATCACAAAAACAAATATACCATACACCCAGGAAGCACAACAATGTATCACAACCTTAAAAGAGATTATTGGTGGAGTGGTATGAAGAGTGCAGTGGCATCTTTTGTGTCTAAATGCATGGTTTGTCAAGGCTAAATATCAAAAACCCTCCGGAATGCTTCAACCTTTACCAATACCACATTGGAAATGGGAAGACATATCAATGGATTTCATTGATGGTTTGCCTAGAACTAGGAGGGGAAATGATAGTATTTGGGTTGTAGTTGATAGGCTAACCAAATCAGCCCATTTTATACCTGTGAAGTCAGAAAGAAATGCATGCACATTAGCTCAGTTATTTACAAAGGAAATAATCAGACTACATGGAATACCAAAGACTATAGTAAGTGATAGAGACACCATCTTCACTTCAAAATTTTGGCAAAGTTTTCACAAGGCAATGGGGACTGATTTATGCTTGAGTACAACATACCATCCTCAATCTGATGGCCAAACAGAAATTGTGACCAAATTGCTTGAAGACATGTTTAGAGCATGTTTATTGGATTGGGGAGGAAGCTGGGAGGATTATATATATCAAGCTGAATTTTCATACAATAACACCCATCACAGTAGCATAGGCATGGCGCCCTTTGAAGCTCTCCATGGAAGGCCATGTTTATCACCCTCAAGTTGGCATGAATCTAGAGAAAAGGTGGTCTTAGGACCAGAAAATGTAAAAGAAACTTCTGAAAAGATAGCTTTGATTAGAAAAAGAATTGCTTCTACCCAAGATAGGCAGAAGAAATATGCAGATCAAAAGAGAAAGGAAGTACATTATGATGTTGGGGATTATGTATTTATTAAAATATCACCCATGAAAAAGGTTCTAAGGTTTGGGAAACAAGGAAAGTTGATTCCTAGATATATAGGACCATATAAAATTTTAGAAAGAATAGGAACTGTGGCCTACAGGTTAGAGTTGCCAGAAGAAATGAGAGCAATGCATGATGTTTTTCATGTATCACAGTTAAGAAGATGGGTTCATAACAAGGAAGCAATTCTAAAATATCCTAAGGATGTACAGATTGACTCCAGATTGGTGTATGAAAAGGAGCCAGTGGGCATAGTTGCCAGAGAAATCAAGAAATTGAGGAGCAAAGAAATAAAATTAGTAAAAGTGCAATGGAGTCTTGATCCAAGTGATTGTACATGGGAGGTGGAAGATAAAATCAGAGTTGATTATCCACAACTGTTTGATTAAAAGAAAGGTAAATTTATATATATACTGATGAATGTTTTGACTGAACTGCATAGTGGTTTTTGTTTTTGTTTTGATATGCCTAGAGTTTAATCAAATGATTGATTTGAGAATGATTTGAGTTCAGAAATTGATTTTCTGAAGTAATGATACTTAAGTTAAGTATGAAAGAATTATGGGGCACAATTCCTAAAAGGAAGGGTATATGTGATAACCCTGATTTTGTGAAGAAATTTCATGATTTAATTTAGTTTGTATTTGTTGAAATTGCATTGAAAAGATAGGGATAGGAAACTGATTGCAGATGCATAGTTTAAAAACATGTACAGGTGCACAAGACAGTGCACAAACATGCACATAGTTTTATGTGTGATAGAATAGGCAACAATTAATAAAAATGATGGGATAGATAAATCACATATATATATATATATATATGTAGGCAGAAATGATCAAGTCTTGAAAAAAAAAGAGAAAGACTTAGGCCAGGATAGGCATACATGTATTATACATGTGCACAAAACAAATGCTTGCTGAAATGAAAATTTACATTGCATGAAAATGGTATGAGCTTTTGAACAAACACTTTATCCATTTTTAGCAATTCCCTTTTGCTTTAGAAAACAGAAATCATGCAAATAACATGACCGGGGCAATGAGGTATATTTTTTGAAAATAAATGCCAGGACTACTTACCCATTTTCTCTAAAAAGTAGAATGAGAGGTAGATCATAGTGGGTAGGGTAAAATTGACATTGGGTAATTTCCTTAAACCCTAGTAGCAGCCAGAGTTATATAAGAAGACCTGGTGTAGTAAGATTTTGGCTCTGCCTCATAAAAGAAAAATAAATATATAGATAATAGAAGTTAGAAAAGAAATGGGGAACACCAGTCATTAGAGTAGGAGGAAGGCAGAAGATCAAAAGAAGGAAAAGCTTAGGAAAAAAAGGGGATTAATGTGAGTAATCTCACTGGAAACATTGGCAATAAGTCATGAATATTGAGGCAGCCTAATTAAAACTCATATTTCATTTGTTTGCAAGCTAGATTCATTTTTATGATTTAGTAACTTTGACTTGTCTTATGATCTGTTTTAATGAAAACCTCTTTATATTGATTTACTCAGTATGAAAAAGCCATGAATCTAATGTTTAAACATGTTTTCTGTGTTATGATTTAACTTTGAGGTAAAGCAGTAATATGGGTTTTCTTTATACATTTATTAGTTTAAAACCCAGGATGCTTAATATGGATATATGGTCTTAAAATGAGAAAGGATATGGGGCTGCAACCTTGAGAGTTTGCTTAGGTCCCATATTAACAGAAAAGAACTTATATAAAAAGGAAAAAAATAAAATATAGAGGTGCAATGTATACATGTGCTGAGCCTCTACATTTATGAACTATCCAGTAATTCTTATACTTGTGATTTAGTCAGATCTAAAAATCTATATGGATTTGACTGAATCAGAGGTAGAAAAGAAAAGAAAGACAAACAAAAAATTATCTATGACCATATGTTTGTATTGGATCTATTGGAGCCCATAGAAAAATAAGAAATCACCTCTATAGTTATGATGAAGTGCTTGTTCATGAAAAATGTCTTGTTAATCTTTGGATGTGTGCCTGTGACTGAATGTATGTTTTATTCACTGCTTGAAACATGATATGCAGAGAGGAAATTAACACTAAAAGGTAGTGACACTTAGTAATTCAACTAAGGATTTTGGATCTTAGGGCTACAAGATATAGCTTGGCAAGGGGAATATTGCAAGCTCACACATGGTATGTTTATACCCAGGGGCCTGAGTGTGCTGGGTTAACAGAGAAATGTCCCAGGCAGTGTGTGTTTAAAAAGAGAAAGTAGCTAAAGTCCATAACACATTTGATATTGAACATTAGAAATAGGTTCATATGAAGGCTTGGGAAAAATCACTGAAGGCCAGAAAAATCTATTAATGAGGAATGATGATTTAATTGATGATTGTGCTGACTGTTTTAGGATCTTCTATGGATGAATTCTATGTTTGTTTTCTCTGCAATAAATCATGGAATTAAGGATCATTTTGTTGTGCATGCCCAGGTTGCACAGAAATGAGTACAAGTGTAATATTGCATTCCATTATTTATCTTAAAATTATTGGAATATGAAAAAAAAACTATATGAAAATTATGTTTCCAATTAGATTACTCATACCAGACCAAGTCTGACCCATGTTTGTTGATGCACTATTGGGTGTCTCATTTTTTAATGAGCCAGCCCGTAGTGATTATGTAGGTAAATAAACATTTCTTTGATCAAGCTTTGGATGGGTTGGCTGCTTAAGGAATTGGATGCAATAGTTACAAATTTACTGAAGTTAAATAGATGTTTATGCCAAATTTATGTTAAGCTATGTTGTTTAAGTTGCTTAGAAAATCCAATGTATTGTTATTTACTGTTTTGTAAGCATTGGACTTAAATAGGTGTTTCAGCTGAGACGTGTGGATTCTATTTGAAAATATTTTACTAAGTGATGAAGTTTTTAGAGCTCCCTGGTTAATTAACTCATGATGATAGAAAACCTGGGATTGTGAGAATTCATAAACTAATTGAACAACTAGATACTTGGTGAGAGAAATTCATGTTTTAAGTTGGAAAAAAAAATCTGGCAATAAGGTTATGAGCTTCCTTAGAGAAGAAACCAAAATAAGATGTGTTTTTGAGATATAGTGTAAACTGAATAGGGCTAACATAGCCATCTTCTTAAGTCTGGGCTAAGCCAGCATTAAAGAGTTTTGAGTCAAGTCATTAGATCTGTTTTATAACACAAGTATAGGGTAGACTCAGACATTTGTTAACAAGAAAAGAAAAATCAGGTACCTGAATTTCCCACTGACACACACATGCACAGAAACATGCACACACATGCACAAGCTAAAGCACTGTTGATACAGTAACAAAATTATGGAAATACATGTAAAATGCCATGTCTTTAGAGCTGAAATCAATAGTCATGCAATAATCCATGTATATTTAGAAGACCTGGTTTTTGAAACATAATTGCTATGTAGGGATTATTTCTTTAAAATGATTCCCAAACAAATTAGTTCTTCCAAACTTTTGTACTCTGATTCTAATAGGAAGTAGCTTATATATCTTCATATATATAAGTTTAAAATGATTTAAACAAACCAATATTCTTATTAGCATAAAGATCCTGGATAAAAGAAAATTAGAATGAAACGTTTTCTTGATTAAATGGCCACTGAATATTTTAAAAAAAAAATGAAGTGGGTCATTTCAATGAATGGAAGACAGCATTCAAGACGAGGGAAGGATTGTATGAATGGCTGGTAATGCCGTTTGGTCTATCGAATGCACCAAGTACATTCATGCGGGTGATGAACCAAATTTTCAGGCCGTACATTGGGAAATTTGTGGTGGTTTACTTTGATGATATTCTGATCTACAATGCTAGTACATAAGAGCATGTTCAGCAATTGAAGAAAGTGTTAATTATTCTTCGTGAAGAACAATTCTATGCTGCTACAAAGAAGTGTGTTTTTATGGCGAGGAGTGTTTTATTTCTGGGGTATGTTGTGTCGGAAGAAGGAATACATGTTGACCAAAGTAAAGTCGAAGCTATCAGAGATTGGCCGCAGCCCAAGACGATAACGGAAGTTCGTAGTTTTCACGGGTTGGCTTCATTTTATCGGAGGTTCATTCCACACTTTAATAGTGTTATGGCACCTGTTACAGATTGTATGAAGGGTAAACGGTTTGCATGGACGGAGGAAGCCGGGGTTGCTTTTGATCGAATCAAAGGACTCTTGACGTCTGCACCAATTCTAATATTACCAGATTTTCAGTTAGTGTTTGAACTACATACTGATGCATCCAAGGTATGGATTGGAGGAGTGTTGAGTCAAAGGGGACGTCAGATTGCATACTTTAGTGAGAAGTTATCGGGAGCAAAAATTAGATACAGTACATATGATGTGGAATTTTATGCTGTTGTGCAAGCTATTAAACACTAGAGACACTATCTATTTCAGAAAGAGTTTGTTCTTTACACTGATCATGAGGCATTAAAGCATTTACAAGGGCAAGACAAGATTTCAGCGAGACATGCATCATGGATTGCATATCTGCAACATTTTACATTTGTTGTGAAACACAAATCGGGAGTGACGAATCGTGTTGCGGATGCTTTGAGTAGAAGGAATCATTTGTTAACAACAATGAAGATTGAAGTAACGGGATTCGATGTGTTACCAGAGTTATTTGACGAAGATCCTTACTTTGCAAAGTTTGTTGATAAAGTCAAGAATGGGGAGACGGATGAGTTTTTGATGGTAGATGGTTTTCTGTTCAAAGGAGATCGATTGTGCATACCTGATTGTAGTTTGAGAATGAAGATTGTAAAAGAGCTACATGAAGAAGGACATGTTGGGAGAGACCGTACATTACAGTTGATTTCACAGTCTTACTTTTGGCCATCAATGAGGAAGGAAGTGGAAAGGTTTGTGGAACGATGTCATATCTGTCAGGTTTCGAAAGGAACTGCGACTAATGCTGGATTATATATGCCGTTACCTGTACCAACTAAACCATGGGTTGATGTGAGTATGGACTTTGTGTTGGGGTTACCGAGAACACAGCGGGGAAACGATTCCATTTATGTGGTGGTTGACCGATTTTTGAAAATGGCGCATTTCATTGCTTGTAAGAAGACGACGGATGCTATTCATGTTGCTCAATTATTTTTCAAAGAAATCTATCGACTTCACGGATTGCCAGAATCGATTGTGTCGGATAGGGATACTCGTTTTCTAAGTCATTTTTGGCTAAGTTTGTGGAAGATGGTGGGAACGAAGTTGAACTTTAGCAGCACTTATCATCCGCAAACGGATGGACAGACCGAGGTTGTGAACAGATCAATGGGAAATTTGTTGAGGTGTCTTGTGCAAGACAATCTGAAGAGTTGGGATGTGAAGTTATGCCAGGCAGAGTTTGCTCATAATCATGCAGTGAATCGTAGCACGGGGTTCAGTCCATTTCAGATTGTATATTCTAGTTTGCCAAAGGGGCCGTTGGAGTTAACAGTCATATCACAACCAAAGAAGACAGTCAAATGAGCTGTTGATTTTGTTGAAGGATTGACAGAGTGTCATAAAATCGTTCAAGAACGATTGGAAAAGGCAAATGAGAAATACAAACGATCTGCAGATCTGAAACAAAGGAGTGTTGAGTTTAATGAAGGTGATATGGTATATGCTGTGTTAACAAAGGATCGTTTTCCAGTAGGCGCTTATAACAAGTTGAAAGCCAGAAAAATTGGTCATGTAGAAATCGTGAAACGGATTAATAAAAACGCTTATAAGTTGAAGCTGCCAGAGGATGTATACACTTCTGACGTATTCAATGTTAAGCATCTAGTGCCATATTATGAGAATAAACAGTCTGATGAGGAAGAATTTACAAATTCGAGGTCGAATTTTTCTCAACCTGGGGAGGATGATGCAGCACAAACTAAAGTCGAAGCAGTGTGAACTACGAGAGTTGAAGCAGGGCAAGCTACGAGTTACCCAGGCTTAGGTCGTGGACGACCTAAGGATGGAAGTTTAGGTCGGTCACGACCTAAGGAAAGGATTTTGGGACGTCTACGACCTAACAGGCTAGGAGGAAAAGGGCTACGACTTAACAAAGGCTTAAGTCGCTCGAAACTGATAACTCGTCTACGACTTATCGAAAATAAAGACTTAAGTCGTCTACGACTTATCGAAAATAAAGACTTAAGTCGTCTACGACCTAAGGAAAATGGAGGGTTAAGTCGTCTACGACCTAACAAAGAAGAACTGGGATGAGATATGACCTATGGAAAGTCGCGAAGTGGAGTTACGACCTAAGCTAGGTCGCAGGAAGGAGTTCTGAAGCCAAGTCGTAAGTCGCTGCCGATCTATATGTTAGGTCGTTAATTGATAAGTCGTCTGGTTCTTATGTCGTAACTCGCATGTTTTAGGTCGTTCTGTTTATAAGTCGTAGAGCGCATCCTTTAAGTCGTATGTGTTGTGTAACATGTTGGTAAGTCGTTGAATGATGTAACTAGGTCGTTACCGACCTAAGTTGAGTCGTCATGTACTAAGTCGTGTACTTTGTAAATAAGGAGTATTGTATTTTTTTTAGGTCGCACCAGGTTAGGTCGGCCATGTTTGTTGAGTCGTTGTAAGGTGTTGTAACTGTTTTTGTCTTAAGTCGTCTACTCTTAAGTCGTAAGTCATGGGAGTTAAGTCGGAGGCTATAAGTCGGAACCGACCTAAGAGTTGTGCAGAATTGTAATGTTGAAATGTACGCCTATAAATAGGCATGTGTGGTCATTTGTAATAGTTAGTTGATTTGAAATAAAACTCTTGTTTTGTTAGCTTTGTGCTTTCACCAAATTGGTAGTCGAGTGTAATCTCCTGTCTCCACTCTCGGATAATAGAGTGCGCTCGATTCAACGACAGCTGAAGCCGATTCACGGAATCTAGTGCGCTAGATCAACGTGTGAAGAATCGCAGATCTTTGAACCCGGTATCGTGCGCGATCAACGAGTTCGGGATAGCTAAAATTCGGTATCTTCGGATCAACGAATTTGGGCATTTCAGTATCTTCCAATCCATCGATTACTACATTCGTCGATCTACATTGTTTTGATTAATCCGCTGCGTCAGTATCCCACCTGATGGCCACGGCCGTCCCCTGACCACCTTGAACACGTCAGCCATCCCTCCTGAAGCCTCCGTGACCGAGCAGCCCTCACCACCATTCTTGAACTCTTATGTGTCTTTTCTTTTTCCTTTGATGATGACTAAAATTGTAATTTATTAACATACTTATGTTTATATATATAGTATGGAGTATTAGTATGTTTAAAATGTTGTGATATATTAGATTTACGTATATTAGATTTTATATATTCAGTATAATGGTTGCACAGCCTATATTAGATATGTAGATATGTGATGTTTATGTGTATATAGATTTTAAAATTTTATAGATATCGGTGTATATGTATTTAAAGTAATAAAATATGTAGTTGTATATATTTAAGTTGTTGGGTGTTATATCTCAGCTATATAAGTATATATATATATATATTTGCAGTATGATTGTATAAGTTATGGTTGTAACAATTTTATTTTATATGTATGTATATATAAGTTGTTAAGTTATATAAGTGTATATGTGAAACTGTATGGGTTTATATATAGAGGTAAGTTAAGTATAGTGTTTTATAATATGTTGCGGGTGGCTATATATATATGTGTTATAGTACATTTTCTATAAGTATATTTTTATATATAAGTTACTACTCTATATTATATAGGTGACAGTATTTTACTTTGCACAATATATATATTTTGTTATAAAGTTACATGCCAGTTTATATAGTTTATAAAGTTTAATACAGATTTGGTAATAAAATTTTAATAAATATAGATTTTGTTTGTCCTATCCTGATTTGCGCGTATTTGTTTATATGTATAAAGTGTGTTGAAAGGCAATATCTATTTGCTTATCAAATTTTCGACTTTAAATTGTGTATATATGTAAATATATATATAAGCTGTTTATTGTGCAAGATATAATAGTTTATATGTCTGCTCGGTTTGTTGAGAGCTTGAATATATATCAAGTTTTGACAATACTTGGATTTTATTTTATGAGTTTGAGTATTGACTTCGGGTATTGGTTTTTAAGATATGATTTATATATAAATATATATTTAGACTTTAACATTTGAATTTTTAATTTTATTTATTTTTAATATTTGTCTTAAATTAAAAATATTGATTTCAAGGAGATAATAATAATAAAAAAATATTTTCTGTTTATATCAAAATTGAGTCTGATTGATTCTCATCGATTACCATTTTATCAGCATTTGGCCCGTTATGCTTACTTCCTTCGTCGAATTCGTGCCCATCTCACTTTGCTCCGGATTCGTAGCTCATTTTGTGTTAAATTTCTCTAGCCTCGAAAGGTGAGCAATCACTCACAATTAACGTCCTTGTATTTATTAAATTTGATTTCAGTTGAAACGACAATTGAATATACTGCTGATAGTTATTTACATTGCTATATATGCTTTTATCTATAATTGTTCACCTGTGGGATATGACACCATATCCTGTTGTTTATATTATATTGTTATTGATGATATATGCCTGTTATATTATTATCATATTTGTTATCACTCTGCAAGTTCCCTATTAGTATAGAATTCACTATGGGTTGAAATGATACATACCCGAATGATCTGTAGAATAAGAGGAAATCGTTATGGGTTGAAATGATAGACCAAAGCGATTTTCATTGAATTGAATTTGGGATTGCGGGTTGAAATGATATATACCCGTATATATTTAAATTGCGGATTGAAATGATAAATATCTGCATCACTTGACCATAAGATAGAAATTTTTTTACCGACACTGTGGTTCTATATATAAATATTTTAAAAATGATTTCTATGGTTTTGGAAAGAAATATATGGATTTATATAAATATTTATTTTAGATATTATATATATGTTATTTTATATATAGTTAAATTCTTAATAAATTTGTTTTAATATAAATTAAGTTAATGATAAAGTTTGATTTTATCAAAATTTAATATGGTTAATTATTATTTTTATATAGAGTTTATAATGATTTTGATAAATTAAGGTTGAGAGGATAGATTTGAAATTGATTTGAAATGTATTTAATTAAGAATTTTGTTTGATAAACCGATTTGAAACTTATTGAACTTGAGATTTAAGATATGATTTATAATTTGGTTTTGGTTTAAGGAATTTATTGAATATTTCTCGTCTAAATAAATTTAAGGAAATATTTAGTAAAATGTAATTTAAGGCTAGTTAATTGGTATTGAATTTATTAAGTGAATATTTCATGACTAAATAATAATGAAGTTAAACCAAGATCTATATGAAACTGTTAAAATTTAACTTTGAAAAGGGTTGGATATTAAAGCTTTGAAAGGTATTGGAATTTAAATGGTTTATTTTGTGATTCAGATCTGTAATCGAAATCAACAAAATTTGAATTTGTTATTTAGAAACTAAGTTGAATTAAAATGGATAAACTTAGATTGAATTAAACTTGAATTTGAACCCGAGTTGATTGGAATCAAAAAATTTAAATTTGGAAATAGATATATTTATAGTGAAATTATATTTTGGTTTTGAATTATAAATTAATTTGAAATGACCACGGTGTTATAGTGTATATTTCTGTATTATAGATAGTCCCACGGATCCTTAGAGGATGGTTATCCCAAACATCCTTTGAGTTACTTGTATTTCAGTTGATATTTCACTTGAGTCGGATTTATTGATATAAGAATGTTAATCCTGACTCGAGTGTTTTGTGTTTTGCTTTACGCTCGGGTCATACTGAGTGATACAGCATTTGAGACTCACCTTTGGAGGTTAGAGCTTCTTTTGGAGATCCAACTATAGATTCATCTTTTCCAGTTGCTTTGTTCAAAGATGTCATCAGTTTGTATTTGAGACTTCAGCTTATTTGAGATATTCTGCTGTATTTTATTTTTAGCTCTGATATTTATATAGTACCTTCATGAACTACTATTTATCTATTCCATTGCATTATTGTTATATTACTCTGTGTCTGTGATTCTGTGATTTATTTATTTACTGTATATGCTGAGTTTTTGCTAAATTTAAATTAACAATATGATATTTTGAGTAATTCAAGTCCGACATGTGCGGATGCGAATGGTCCAAAATAACGGGTCGTTACATAGAATGACGTGCAAATCCTCCTGGCATAAGTCGGTTGAAGGAAGCTCACCTATTTCTGAAGCAGAGTCTTCGTCGATCCTGGCTGGACTTGCTACTTCCATGTCCTTAGGGAAATATGGTCGTCTGATCCCAGTTGGCCCCGTCATCAACCGCACTCCCCCCAACTTCATGGTTCTGCTTGATCCTCCGGAGAAAGCCTCTTCGATCCTTACACACAAGGCATTGTGAATCATCTACCATCAAAAGGGGAATTCACTCATAGGCCACATTCCGGATACGTGGCTTTCCATTTCTACATGTGTATATATGGTGTGGTGCCCACATTTAATCACTTTCTTATGGCAACACTTCTAAACATGGGGTTGGCTCCATTCCAAATTTTCCCGAATGGTTACGCCATGCTAACTTGCTTGTATATCCTGTTCATGTGAACACTCAACCGCATCCCATGCTTTGCCGAGCTGCAGTATCTCTTATTATTTAAAAAGAGGGAAGCTAACCCGTCACTCATTTATATTGAGGCGCAATGCAACTGAAAGTTTATACTTGATCTTCCTAGCAAGGTTCCCTCATTTAAAAATCCGTTCTTTTTTTCTAGGTGTCCGGAGGGATTCACCCGTCTATGGACCACGGAATGTAAGTTTCTTTCACCACACATCGAATTTCCTTCAATTGCTAAGAAGTCTTCTAAACGATCGTCTATTCTTTTGTAGTTCTCCTGAAGATTAACAAAGATTCGACGCTCGGCCTCATTCTCAGCGCCTTGAAAGTGGTCAATGCTTGAGAGCGCACGATTAGGTTTCTGCTTACAGAAGAAAATCTTTGTCTTACATCCTAGATGGTTTCAATCTCGAAGGTGAAAGAAAAAGGGTTCGTTCATTGGACAGGCAAAACTCTATTGATTAAGGGAAAGGATGAAGGAGAGATCGGTGAAGGGCTCCCTTTAATCGAAGAAGAAATAAATTGGGATATAGATACCGATGAAGGCGATATCGATTTAGGTGACACGGCCCTAGAGCCGAGTCTCGAACATACTCCCTCACCTCCTTTGCATGATTTTTTTGAAGAAGCTCCTCCCAAGAACGAGCCCGTTTCTAGCCGTTTGATGGAGGGCATTGATTTTGACTTGGGAGATGTGGGCGACATTTTTGTAGATATGGGTGCCCTAATGGGTGACTTCACTTTGGAAGGGTTACCTTCCCAACCTACCAAAATCATTCCTATAGAAATGGATGTCCTAATGTTAGTTGGCGATCGGTCCGTTTTGTGTATTCTTTTAGGGTCGTTAAATTGTAGCACACACTACGCTAGGATCACGTGTTTCATTGTTACTCTCTTAGGATATTTTAATCCATCAAATGCCTTTTTTCTGAAGTCATTTTGTCATTTTCTGTAGGAATTATGTCTCGTGGCTTCTAAAGTGATCTTAACCGGGTACTTGAATATCGCCGTTCGGAAATGTATTCATCCATCAGTCCTAGACCTAAAAGAGAATGCTGCCCAGCCTCACCTAACTAATGTGAGACCATCAGTCCTAGTCCTGAAAGGGAATGCTACCGGTACTGGTCCTAACAAAAAAATTCTGTTTTTTGCGCCCCTTGATCAAATCCCTAGATTTGAGCCTCTATCCATTATCCACTTATTTACCTTAATCAGCATAAGCGTATCCTAGCCTCATCTATCTGTTGTGAGACCATCAGTCCTAGATCTGAAAGGGAATGTTGCTGGTACGGGCCCTGCTTCTTTGTTTGCTTACTAACTTAATTCAAGATCTAAGTTTTAATATAAACCACTTATATAATTTTTGCCATATTTGCTTGTTAACAAGATCTAGGTTTTAAAATAAGCCTCTTCTGTTATTTCTATCTTTCTAATTATAACTTGTGTTATAATTGTTCTTGCAGCTGTTATTCTTCTATTTTCTCTTTTTAGTTATAACCACTTGTTATCATTATGATTGCAAATATCTTAAATTTGCCTATTTTATTCCATTTCTATTTTTATTTCAGTTTTTCTTATTTACACCAGATTTCTATAAATTTAGTGTTATTCTATTTTAATCCATATTAGCGAATTCTTCTCTTTTTAATATTTTATTCGCTTAAAAAGAGATTAAATCTCTATAAAAGTAACTAACATTTACAGGCTAAATTCCAACTTAAAACAGGTGTAAATAAATGTAAATAACTATAAATAACTGAATAAAATAACTAAATAAAATAGATGAATAAAATAGACTGAAAAGAACTTCTGAAATTTACTTAAAAGTTAACTGTAAATAACTTATATAAAAACTGTCTCAAAATTGTAGAAAAACTACAGCTATTGAGAACCCTACTATTTTAAATTACTTAAAATTCTAAAATAATTTCAAAACACTCACTTGTGGTCCTTAGCTCTAGTCCTTGGCCTTCCCGGATCCACTTCTAGGGCGTAGAATATTTTTATCAAAAAGATCTCCTCCCTAGAAAAGTTTTCTATTTAGGATCCAGCCTCAGGCAATGAACCCAATTGGGAAAAAATCTGAATGGGAAAAATACGCCTAGAGTCTATTTATAGTGTGACTTAGGGATCTCCAACCGTTGGATTTGAAGATTAAATCTAGTGCAACCACGTCATAGGCTCTCTAGGAACCGTCGGATGGAAGCACAAACGCATAAGATTTGAGAAAAATCAAGTTATGACATGTACGCTTCGATCTGGACGAATCTACATTCATTAACTAAGGCGGGTCGACCAAGCTTTTATGGGGGTCGACCCTAAGGTCGACCTATGTATAATGGGGGTCGACCCTAAGGTCGACCTGACCATTGGTATTGGTCGACCCATGCCTTGCAGTTTATTTTTTTCCTTTTAGTTGATTTCTTGTTTCTCTCGTATCTTATCCATACTGAATCGGATTTCGACAAGTTATATATGGAAATTGATCAGAAAATCGCCACGAACCCAATGGCGCAACTCTCGTAGCTCAATTCTGACAATTTCAAAAACTTATTTTATTATTTATTTAATTCGTTCATTAATTATTATAGCTTAAATTTTTGGTTGTTACATTCTCCCCTCCTTAAGGGATTTCATCCCCGAAATCTCAAAGGACAGAAGAATGAAATAAATATTTTCATCCAAATTCTACAACCCAACTACCATCCATTACATATATTGTCCTTATGCTTTCTAATGCAACTTATGTTATATGCAATAGTGTAGTGTGAATGTCCCTAACTAATGCAAAAGGTTAGGCGGTCTACTGACTCAGTCGACCGCCTTTTATGCAATCATGTACGTGCCATGTATCCAAATGAATGCAAATTTCCTAATGATAACCGATAGTTCTACATGCTTGCTACAATCATCATCCAAATGCAACAATCATATGCTAATCACTTGTTATAGTAACCATGGAAATAAAAATAAAATGCAAGTGCATCCACATCCATATGCATATGCTTTAGTGACCTAGTTAGGCCGACCCGTAAGAGATAATAGTGCTTAGTGTGTGTATATGCATCCATTAGCATCCACTAGCAAACACTTGTAGCCCCTAGCGTCCATCCAAATCATGTTCTAGTAACATGTTTACATTCAATCCTACCTCCATAGGTTAAATCCTAAGATCTACCCTCCCAAAGGATACTAATGGAAAGAACCTATTCAAAACAAAAGATGGAAATTCATAACGTACCATCGAAGAGATGCAGATATGAGATACATATTTCTCCTCAGCCTCCCACGTAGCGTCCTCAATACTATCTTCCCCTACACCTTAACCAAAGGGACTTTGATGCAGCGCAATCTTATGAGAGCTTAGGTCGCGAGCGACCTAACGAGTTGATAAGTCGCTCAAGCGACCTTACGAGTCATGTCAGGCATAACGAGCCACAACCTAAAGAGCTTCGACCTAGTAAGTCTCGACCTAAGGATGGTAACGAGTTAAGTTTAAGTCGCTCTAGTGACCTACTGGGACAAGCTACTGATTGTATCGGCCAGATTGCCTTAAGTCGCTCTCAAATGCCGCTTTCTTTAGGTTGCGAACGACCTACCATAAGTCACTCAAGAATAAGTCGTGAGACCTTAAGTCGCTGGAGGAGGTTTCCATAAGTCGTTCAAGAACTAGGTCGCGTGAAGATTTCCAGAAGCCACTTCTTTAGGTCGCTCAAGCGAGCTAACGACCTTATGCCGCAAATGATGCTTTGACTTAAGTCGTGTGGAGCTTAGGTCGCATGTGTTGTAACTATTTCTATTAGGTCGTATATTTGTAACTTTTGTTTGTTGTGTTGTAAATATTAAGTCGTAGGTCGTTCATGTTGTATTTGTTAAGTCGCTTACCTGTTAGGTCGCATATCTTTGTATGGAGTCGCTGTTTGTTTTAGGTCGCAGGGTGTTAGGTCATTCACGACCTAAGTGTGAGTTGTAACCCTATAAATAGGGTTGGTGGTGTCATTTGTAAGGTTGGTTGATTTTGAATAAAACCTTGTTTTAGTGCTTTGTGCCTCTTCTCAAATTGGTAGTTGAGTGTAATCTCCTATCTCCACCTTCGGCATTCGAGTGCGCTCGAATCAACGATTGTTGAAGCCAATTCACGGTATCAAGTGCGCTTGATCAACGTACGAAGAATTGTAGATCTTCTTTCACGGCATCGTGCGCGATCAACGTGACGAAGATAGCTAAAATCCAGTATCTTGAGATCAACGGATTTGGGCGTTTGGTATTTTCAATCCACCATTGCTACTTTCACCGTTTCATCCATTTCTATTATTCGCTGCTGCGTCATTTGGTATCAGAGCAAGGTTTAGCCAATCATAGCTAAGCAGAGTCTTTGGAGCCAATTCTTATTGAAGAATTCAAGCCGAGCCAATTGAGAGTTGAGCCGAGCTAAGTTGAAGTGTGAAGTTCAATTTGAAGTTGAAGTCGTGCATTGTTTGTTCATTTGTGAGTCAAGGCCGAGAGTTGAAGTTTGTGAAGATTTGACATTGCCGTCGAGAAGAGCTAATCGCCATCAGAATGTTGAAGCGTTGTATAGAAGAGAAAAAGCCGAGCAAATGGAACAACGCATCAATGAAAAGTTTGATGAAGGCATTGGGAAGTTAGAGAAACAGATGAATGATATGAATCAAAGTCAAAGGAGAAGGTCGCCAGTCTCGAACCATGGAGGAAATAGAGTTTCGCCATCGGTTACGGAAGCGAGGAGGGTGTCGCCGCAACCTTACCGAGAAAGAAGAGAATCTTCAGTTTCATTGAGAAGAGAACATCATGAGTATAGAAATGAAGAGAGAAGAACTCCACGTGAGTTTGAACATGAGCCATATCGTGATGATGAAAGACAAAGTAGAAGGGATATGTGTGATAATAGAGATGTGGATGGTCGAGATCGTTATCGAAGTACATCGGTTTTTGATGAAGATGGTGGTAGATGTAGTGTTCATTCTCAAGATCGAGACCAAGTACGAAATGCATATCGGGATGTAGAAGATGATCGTCGATGAGAGTCGGGGATGAAAACTGAAATTCCAGAATTCAAGGGTGGAATGGTAGTGGAAGAATTTTGGATTGGTTGTCTAATGTGGAAGAAATTTTTGACTTCAAAGAAGTACCCGAGCATCGTAGAGTGAAGTTGGTTGCTACACGATTGAAAGGAAGAGCTATGGCATGGTGGCAGCAAACTAAATTAACATGGGAGAGAATGGGAAAGTCAAAGATTGAGTCATGGGAGAAGATGAAGAAGTTATTGAAGGCTACATTCTTGCCGTATAATTATCAGTCTCTTATGTATAAACGATTGCAGAATCTGAGACAGGGAACAAAGTCAGTGAATGATTATGCAAATGAATTTTATCAATTGATTGCGAGGAATGACATCATGGAGATGGAGGAACAGTTGACCGCTAGATTTGTTGGAGGGTTAAGAATGTAGATTCAAGATATGGTGAATATGTTTGATCCCAGATCTGTTGCTGAAGCACATCAAAAAGCTCTAGCTTGGGAGAAGCAAGGCAGAAGAGGAGGTGGTGTGTTTACAAATTCCAATAATCAAATGAAAGGGGCTAGTAGCAATGTGAATGTTTCCAAGGCTGTTGATAAACCGGTTGTTTGTGAAGTTGCTAAAACCAAGGTCAATAGTGGTATCAAATGCTTCAATTGTCAGGAGTTTGGTCACAAAAGCAATGAATGTCCGAAGCCAAAGAAGCGAGTGATGGTTGCTGAGGTAGAGGATGAGGAAGTAGAAGCTGAATGTTCTAACTCACCACATACTGAGGAGGAAGAAGAATTGACAGGAGATGAGGTTTGTAATTTAATGATGAGGAGGTCTTGTTTAACACCAAAACAAGAAGATGATTTCAGCTGGTTGAGGAGCAACATTTTTCAGTCAACATGCACTATTCTGGGGAAGGTTTGTAAGTTTGTTATTGATGCGGGCGGCTGTGATAACATCATTTTTATCGAGGCTGTGAAGAAGTTGGCGTTGAAGACTGAGAAGCATCTGAAACCTTACAAGTTAGCTTGGTTAAGAAAAGGTGGGGAGGAGAAGGTTGGACGAAGAGCTTGTGTTAATTTTTCGATTGGGAAGAAATACAAAGATGAAATTTGGTGTGATGTTGTGGATATGGATGTATGCCATCTGTGGTTGGGGAGACCATGGCAGTATGATAGAGCTGTGCAACATGATGGACGTACCAACAGCTATAGTTTCATGTTCGAAGGCACAAAAATCATTTTAGTTCCCAAGAAGCGATAACAAGAAGAAAGCAAGTTGGAGGAGATTGAAGAACTTAAAACTTTGCTATCTTTGAAGGAGTTTGTTAAGGAAGTAGAAGCGGAGCCTGAAGTCTTTTTGTTGATTGGACGTGAGAGTAATGAAGTGGTTGAAATTCCTGAAGAAGTAAAGCCGGTGCTGGAAGAATTTGAAGATGTATTCCCTGAAGAGCTGCCAACGGAGTTACCGCCATTAAGGGACATACAACACCAAATAGATCTTGTTCCAGGAGCTGTGTTACCACATAGACCACATTACAGAATGAGTCCAAAGGAACATGAGGAGTTGAGAAGGCAGGTGGAAGAGTTGCTTGAACAAGGACGTGTACAGGAAAGTTTAAGTCCTTGTGCAGTGCCAGCTTTGTTAGTGCCGAAGAAGGATGGTTCGTAGACGATGTGTGCGGATAGCAGGGCACTCAACAAAATAACTGTCAGATACAGATTTTCGATGCCGAGGCTTGATGATTTGTTAGATCAGTTGAGCGGGGCTACTGTCTTTTCGAAAATCGATTTGAAGAGTGGTTATCATCAAATTCGAATTAGACCAGGGGACGAATGGAAGACAACATTCAAGACGAGAGAAGGATTATATGAATGGATGGTTATGCCGTTTGGTCTTTCGAATGCACCTAGTACATTTATGCGGGTGATGAATCAGATCTTTAGATCATTTATTGGGAAGTTCGTGGTGGTGTATTTTGATGATATACTGATATATAGTAGAAGCATAGAAGAACACTTGCATCATCTGAGAGAAGTGTTGATGATACTGCGACAGGAACAATTTTATGCTGCAACGAAGAAATGCGTGTTCATGACGCATAGTGTTTTATTTTTGGGATATGTTATTTCAGAAGGTGGTATACAGGTGGATCAGAATAAAGTTGAAGCAATCAGAAATTGGCCACAACCCAGTACGATAACAGAAGTTAGAAGTTTTCATGGTTTAGCATCATTCTACCGAAGATTTATTCCACACTTCAGTAGCATGATGGAACCAGTTACTGATTGTATGAAGGGGAAGCAATTTTCATGGTCAGAGGAAGCAGGAGTTGCTTTTGAACAAATCAAGGAACTTTTGACGACAGCACCAATTCTAGTGTTGCCAGATTTTCAGTTGTTGTTTGATTTACATACTAATGCATCTAAGGTTGGAATTGGAGGGGTGTTGAGTCAGAAAGGTCGACCAATTGCTTATTTCAGTGAGAAGCTATCAGGAGCCAAAATGAGATATAACACTTATGATGTGGAATTTTATGCTATTGTTCAGGCTATAAAACTTTGAGACACTATTTGTTCCATAAAAAAATTGTTCTATATACTGATCATGAAGCACTGAAACATTTGCAGGGACATGACAAAATTGCAGCCAGGCATGATTCGTGGATCACGTACCTGCAACAATTTACATTTGTGGTGAAGCATAAGTCAGGAATTACAAACCGTGTGGCAGATGCATTGAGTCGAAGGAATCATTTGTTGACTACAATGAAGGTTGAAGTGAAGGGGTTTGATGTGTTGCCGGAATTGTTTGTTGATGATCCTTACTTTGCCAAGGTGGTTGATGAAGTCGAGAAGTGGAAGACGGATGAGTACGTGTTGGTGGATGGTTTTCTTTTTAAGGGGAATCGATTTTGTTTACCAAAGTGCAGCTTACGAATGAAGATTGTGAAGGAGTTGCATGAGGAAGGTCATGTGGAAAGAGATCGTACTTTGCAGTTGATTTCTGAATCATATTTTTGGCCATCCATGAGGAAAGAAGTTGAAAGATTTGTGGAGAGATGTCATATTTGTCAAGTTTCCAAAGGGACAGCGACCAATGCAGGATTGTATATGCCATTACCTGTGCCTACTAGACCGTGGGTTGATGTGAGCATGGATTTTGTTTTGGGTTTGCCTAGAACTCAAAGGGGAAATGATTCTATATTTGTTGTGGTGGATAGATTTTCAAAAATGGCACATTTCATAGCTTGTAAGAAGACAGCTGATGCCGTCCGTGTTGCTCAATTGTTCTTTAAAGAGGTGTATCGAATACATGGGCTACCTGAATCTATTATTTCTGATCGGGATACTAGATTTCTAAGCCATTTTTAGTTAAGTCTGTGGAAGATGGTTGGAACGAAGCTGAATTTTAGTAGCGCCTATCATCCGCGAACAGATGGGAAAACGGAAGTGGTGAATAGATCGTTGGGAAATTTGTTGAGATGTCTTGTGAAAGATAATTTGAAGAAATAGGATATGAAGTTGTGTCAGGCGGAATTTGTACATAATCATGCTGTTAATCGAAGTACTGGATTCAGTCCATTTCAAGTTGTATATTCAGCAATTCCGAAGGGACCGTTAGATTTGTCGATCGTGCCATATCAAAAGGGAGTTGTTAAGCGAGCTTGTGATTCTGTGATTGAGTTGCAGGAGTGCCACAGAACTGTTCATGAACGATTGCTTGCATCAAATGAGAAGTATAAACAACTGGCAGATAAAAAGCGAAGGAGTGTGAACTTCAGAGAAGGTGATTTGGTTTATGTAATGACCCCAATTTTAATTAAATTTAAATTGATAATTAATTGTATTTTTGAATAAAAATAGTAAAAATAAATTGATTAAAATGATGCGAGTTTCCCCTCCAGATGAATTCTATGTTAAATCAATTAAAATCTAAAATATTGTATATATGTGATTAGATTCAAATTTCAAGTAAATGGTTAATAATGATTTGAATTTATGAAATAAATACAAGACGATAAGTATTAAAGTAAAATAATAATATCTGAGTTAGAAATAGAAATAGAAATGAATATAACAAAACAAGAATTTGTATTAAGCAATAAAGTCAAATATATACAAAATGGAATACAATATACTTACACACATAATACAAACAAGATATATCCATGGATTCAAACAATATGATAAGTATAGAACTTTATTATATCACAAGGCTTGAGATAAAAGGAGCAAGCAACATCATTAATAAAACAAGCCGTGTACTTGCATAAAAATAAAGTAGGCTTACATGTAAACAAAGGTGGGTACATGAGCATTTAATGCTATCTTCTCAAGCAAGGAAGAAAATCATATCAGCCACCATATTTATAAAAATCTCTGGTTAACAAGGTACAAATAAAAAAAGAAAGGTACAATTTATATCTTGTTCAGCCTGTACACAAATTTGTATATATCAACTGCCATACTTTTCTTCGTTCAAAACATAACATAGTAAAACTGAAAGAAAAGAAAACATAAACATCACTATATTTCCAAACTTGAGATCAATTTACAAAACAAACGAGAAGTTTCAAAGAGGAAGATTCAATCTGTAGATTTTCAAAACAAAAGAAAAGTGTTCTCTGTTTTCAAACATTTTCAGGTGAGTAACATCACATTTTTAAAATTAAGTATGGTTATGGTTTATGCAAATTCTCTGTGATAAATATTGTATGGTATATGCTTATCTTCTGTGTATATGAATGTATATATGAGTGTAAACTGTTGTTTATACCACTACAGTCTTTTGATTTCCAGGTTCCTAATCTAGTCAAAATTCAATATCTCATTATCTAGTCTAAGAAATCTGTTTGTTTGTCAATAATTAAAGCTTAAAAATTTGTTTAAGTTAAAACAAATTTGTATTGCCTTTAGAAATTAAAAACAACAAAGCAACCTTAAAATAAGTCAAAATTTAATTATCATGGATTAGGGATTCAGGATATGAATCAAATACATGAACAAAAATATGATTTTTAACACTAGAATCATAATTTATAGTTTGGGATTAAGGGTGCAGTTCTAGTTTGAACAGAAAATGGTTATGTGAGGATTTCCGCCGATCTATGTGTCTAGAAAGGTTGGGGTTCTTCCTATTGATGGAGAAGCAATCAGGGATGCTAGGAAAAATGTGGGATGGCGATGAAATTCGCCGTGGAAGTTGCGGCAGAGAAATTCCTCCAGGAACCCTAGTTTTAACTTGGAGGAGTAAATTGATCACCACGGCGTGTAGACGTGATCGAGTTTAACGAGATGCTAGGAGGTGATAGCCTGAACGTAGACGCGTCGATGACTGGAGTTGCGTGGGTTCTCGTGGTCGGGGTCGTGGGTACGCGGCGTTGACAGGGATGGGGTTGTTTGGGTTTGGTTCCAGATTTGGCTCGTTCGAGTTCAAATTCGTTTTCGAGATCGATTTGAAGATCTGGGTGGACGAGGTAGATGTCGAAGTCGATGTCGTCTTGTTGAAGATCAGCAAGATGATCGGAGGGGACTGGAGTTGCCGTGCACGTGCACATGTGCATCGGCGTATCTGGTAGTTTGGGGAAGACGAACTACTCGTGTGTAGTGCTCGAGTAATTCTTCAATTAGCTCGGGTGATTTCATGAAAGCCTCGAAGTAAAAATAAGGGGACTCGGGAATGTTTGTTTCCCAGTTTTCTTACCTGTATCTTGTTTCCAGTTTTTAAAGTATGGGTTTTAAAATTTAAGTCAAAGTTTAACTGAGACCAAGGGGATGTTTAAATTCCAGTTTGGAAATGAAAGGAGTTTAAAAATTTAAATAATTTAAATAAGTTTAAATATTTTGAATTTGAGGGAATTAGATTTAAATTTCTTTCATAACAAAGGAATTGCTTTAAGTTATAATTTAAAGTTTTTAAAGGTTAGTTTAAAGTGATTTAAGGTTAAATAGTGATCGTTTAACTTGGGATTTAAAATGAAAGTTAAAAAGGGAAGAGTGAAATAAATGTTCCAACATATTGTGGTGGAAATTTAAATAATAATGGGAAATGAATTTACTCTAAGTAAATGAAGATTCAAGATTTAAATTTATTAACCATTAGGAAAATTAGAATGATAATTGATAAAATGGTATTGACTATATTGTAAATTATAAGTTTAAATGTATTAGTTAAAGTTTAAATAAATGGAATAAGTGATTAATAGGTAATTAGGAATCATAGATTAGACTTTAAATAAATTAATGAATTGTTAATTGAACTTATAAGTAATAATAATTAATGTAAGTTAATTATTTTAGAATAGTAATTAAACAAAAGTTAATGAAGCCGTTAACTAGATTATTTTATAATTAATCAATATAATTGATTTTAAATCGTTAATTGGATTAATTAATTTAATAATCAACATAGTAATTGTTAAAGTGTAATTACTTAATGGGAAGTAATTAAGAAATTAATTACTCATATTGATTAATTGGGAAATTTGATTAATTTCGGTTAATTATTTATTTTAATTAATTTGGATTAATCACTTGTTGATTTGGAGGTATAATTACTTAGAGAAGAAATTGATGAATAATTACTGAATATAATTTATTGAATGATGATTTGAAATCTGAGTATAATTATTTGTTAATGAATTAAAGGATTAATTAATAATGGCGATTAATTAAGATTAATTTAATAGTTAAAGATTAATTGATTCATTAATTAAGAATAATTTGTAATTAAACCATGATAATTAACCAAGATTTATAATTAATCAGTTGATTAATAAATTCACTTGTAAATGTTGGATTTGACTGAATGATTGAATTGTTTGATATTCTGATCTGTGATGTTTTGTGATATATTCTGATTTGTGTGCAATCTTTACTGTAGTTTATTTATCTGAAATTTATATATATCTGTGATCTGTGAGTAAAAGATAAGTGATATAGTTTATATCGTTTATCAACTATATCCTGTATTCTGATATGTGATGATTCATTGTGTTGCACTATTGTGTGAAACCCCTGGACTACACCTTTACACACACAAATATGGATTTCACGTGGAAATCGGTTAAGTCACAGATAATTTAAATTTGATGTTTTTGAAATTGAAATTTTAATTCCAATTGATTTTGAAATTTGAAATTTGGGTTTAAAGTGAAAAGCTTTTGAAATGAGTTTCAAAGATAAAAGTTATTTCGAATAACTTAATCGAGTTTTGAAAATTTAAATAATTTGATTTAAATTTGAATTCAAGTTTGAAATTGAATTCTTTGATTTGAAACTAGGGATTAAAGATGATGTACAAGTTATATTTGGGTTAAACCATTTAAAGGTGTTAATTTGGGAATTTGAATTTAATTCAAGGGATTTAACTCGTGTAAATATAACTGGATTTTTCTGAAACGAAACTATTTGTTTTCAAATAGTAAAAGCTTTCACATAAGTAATGAACTTTCAAATTGTGTTGAAAGGTTTCATGTTGAAATGGAATTGAAGTATTTTGAAAACTATGAAATGAGTCTTTGATTTCAAAGACCGGGTGAGGTAATCCAACTTGAAATTGAATTGTTTTGAAAGACTATGAATGAATCTTTGAAAATGAGTTTTGAAAGATATAAGTTAAATCTTGATTTAAAGATTTAACGAGTTAATCAAATTGAAATGGAAATCAATTTGAAAATATATAAATGAATCTCTATGAATGGGGTTAACTTTGTGAATTGAATCTTTTTGTTTAAAAGATTAAAAGTGTGGAAATTGTTTAAACCGTTGAAGGTTGTTGAAATGAATCTTTTTGTTTAAAAGACTGGAAATGGTAATTTATTTTAACCATTTGAATGAAAAGTTTTGGGTTTTAAGCTGTGATTTAACTGAGACCCCAGTATCCATATGATTTTTTAATTGCGCTCATTATTCGGTTTAGCCGGGAGAGGACCTTTGTGTCATATAACCCATTCCGAATAGTGATACAACGATATGGATAGCATTTGAAGACCGGTGGTGAAGATCGGGTATTTGTGAGAGCGATATGATGACCTATCGATTTTCTCTGCATCATGGCTCCGGTATAGAGATTCCCTAAGTGATGGGAAGTCCGATCGGGATTGTGAATACCCGGATTTGCAAGGGCTTCTTCGGAAGTGCCTTCGGTTCTGTTCGAACCCGGAACAGACTTGTATGGATGTGTGTCTGACATTACACTTTGAGATGTAAAGCTGGTTTCTATCAAATACATTTCTGTTGGTGGCGGAGAATTTATTCTCTTAGCTTAACACCCTTCTCTGAGACGTACGAGCTCAAAGGATATGTAGTTGATGGTTACTAGTGATACATTCCCAATTTGGTAATGTGGCATACGAAGTGCTGATGATCATTTGTTGGTCAAAGCGTTGCTTTGTGAAAAAGTGTGCATTGCGAAGAAGCGTAGTTTTGTGGACGAGACTTCGTCGAGCCTCACAACCCGGTAATGGTCGAAACAGGAATGTTGCGGCAAAGGTTTGTAGGGGTAGCACCCCTAGGGTATGTCATTTCCTTCTGGATAAAGGGTGGTATCATGGTATGGAGCCCAGATACTTAACTTGTGTGGACACGGTAATTTATTACTGTATGATGTTGCTTTGTTGGTTTTCGGGATCCCATGGATAAAGGTCGGTATCGACCGGGGGATGACATGACTCGTGTGTTAGTTACCTAGTTACAGCTGTACAGCATGAGGTAGCGTCAGTGTGTTAGTTACCTAGTTACAGCTGTACAGCGTGAGGTAGCGTCGGCCTTTTGTTTGCAGAGATCCGGTTAGGTTCTCGGGGCGTCTTTCCAGAGGCGTTTCTATTTCGGTAAGGAAGTTCCTTAGCCTGATCATTTGTTGGAAATCCAAAGAAACAATATGGACCCTGTACGGTTTTAGTTGTATTACCTGCTATGGAATGTGGCGGTAACCTGTTATTGAACATGGTAGCTATAGTAGGCATAGAATAATGGTTGTATGCCGGCTATGATTAATATTATATTTTCGAAATGTTTTTCTACACTATGCACTAGTAATAATATCAAAAGAGTTTTGATTTTGCGTAGTAAGCATGTTTGACTATCATAAGGAGAAATCTCCTTCAATTCTGCGATTGCATTGTGTGTGTGGCGGGAGGCCTTATGGTAGTTTCATTTTTGAAAAGCATTGCGGATTTCAATGTTTAAAAGCCTTTCGTGTTTGTTTAAAGATAAACTGTTTTTGTTGCTCACACCAGTCCCATGACTGATCCGGAGTTTATTGTTCCCTTCCTAAACTCTGGGTGCCCACTATTTTCCACACGGGCAATCTAGAGTTGGGTTTTTCAGATATTCAGGTTTAGTAGATTATCTAGAGCTAGTTCATTCATCGGAGTTGCTTATCTTGGATTTGTGGATTCATTCTTGTCTGAAGATCATTTTGGATTTATCACTTCTATTGATATCGTGCCGCTGCTGATGTTATCTTTTCTTTTCCGCTGCTATTTCTTGTATCATATCTCTGATGTATATAGATATTCATTGTATCATTGTTGTATCTGGATATTGTATCAGATGTTTTATATCTATATTCTTTTTCTTTACCGCTGTGTTGTTTACTTAATGTTGTTATAAGCTCCGTCGACTCGGATTTGAACGGTCGAATCTACGGCATTTGTGTACGATGTAAAGTATGGATGTCGATTTTCGAACGCAAAAATCCGGATCGTTACATTTTGTATCAGAGCTAAGGTTGAACTTTAGCTCAGGAGTATAACACGTTAGGTAACTCATTAGAGATAGAGTGAAGTAAACTCTAGAATGAGTATATCCCTAAGATATCTGTTCGAACGTCTCAGTAAATTCTCTTACTATCCATTGATAGTAAGTATGAGTGTGAGAAGAGGATGAGATAGGGGACAGGGGAATACGACTATAAAAGATCAATACCCTGTAACAACAAGGAAGCAATCTTTTTTTTCTATCAATCTCTTTTGTTCGTCGTTTTTCCTCAATGCTTTGATAATTCCTGGTAGATCCAGGAAGAGTTTCGATATATTAATACGGGACATAAACTCCGGATGGACCAAAATTGTTTGTTTGGATGAATTGGTTGCATTGGTTGCTATGGTTGATAGATATACTTTAGATTCTAAACTGAAAGTTTTGAAATTGTATCCATATATCTATCTATTCTATGGGTCCCGATATGTTCTACGAATGGTTAGTTATCCTTTTGAACTAACCGATGCCATTATATACTTCGTAGATCTGGATAACCCGAGTATCTTGTGAAGTTTTAAATAGATTCGATCTTGTATCTATTTTTGATATTCTGATTTGGTAAGCCAAATGCAGAATAGATATTCAGTTTGAGTTGATGAGATATTCTTCATCTATCTTTTTGTCTCCTTGGCAATTTCGAGGACGAAATTCTTTTAAGGGGGGAAGTTTGTAACGACCCCAATTTTAATTAAATTTAAATTGATAATTAATTGTATTTTTGAATAAAAATAGTAAAAATAAATTGATTAAAATGATGCGAGTTTCCCCTCCAGATGAATTCTATGTTAAATCAATTAAAATCTAAAATATTGTATATATGTGATTAGATTCAAATTTCAAGTAAATGGTTAATAATGATTTGAATTTATGAAATAAATACAAGACGATAAGTATTAAAGTAAAATAATAATATCTGAGTTAGAAATAGAAATAGAAATGAATATAACAAAACAAGAATTTGTATTAAGCAATAAAATCAAATATATACAAAATGGAATAAAATATACTTACACACATAATACAAACAAGATATATCTATGGATTCAAACAATATGATAAGGATAGAACTTTATTATATCACAAGGCTTGAGATAAAAGAAGCAAGCAACATCATTAATAAAACAAGCCATGTACTTGCATAAAAATAAAGTAGGCATACATGTAAACAAAGGTGGGAACATGAGCATTTAATGCTATCTTCTCAAGCAAGGAAGAAAATCATATCAGCCACCATATTTATAAAAATCTCTGGTTAACAAGGTACAAATAAAAAAAGAAAGGTACAATTTATATCTTGTTCAGCCTGTACACAAATTTGTATATATCAACTGCCATACTTTTCTTCGTTCAAAACATAACATAGTAAAACTGAAAGAAAAGAAAACATAAACATCACTATATTTCCAAACTTGAGATCAATTTACAAAACAAACGAGAAGTTTCAAAGAGGAAGATTCAATCTGTAGATTTTCAAAACAAAAGAAAAGTGTTCTCTGTTTTCAAACATTTTTAGGTGAGTAACATCACATTTTTAAACTTAAGTATGGTTATGGTTTATGCAAATTCTCTGTGATAAATATTGTATGGTATATGCTTATCTTCTGTGTATATGAATGTATATATGAGTGTAAACTGTTGTTTATACCACTACAGTCTTTTGATTTCCAGGTTCCTAATCTAGTCAAAATTCAATATCTCATTATCTAATCTAAGAAATCTGTTTGTTTGTCAATAATTAAAGCTTAAAAATTTGTTTAAGTTAAAACAAATTTGTATTGCCTTTAGAAATTAAAAACAACAAAGCAACCTTAAAATAAGTCAAAATTTAATTATCATGGATTAAGGATTCAGGTATATGAATCAAATACATGAACAAAAATATGATTTTTAACACTAGAATCATAATTTATAGTTTGGGATTAAGGGTGCAGTTCTAGTTTGAACAGAAAATGGTTATGTGAGGATTTTTGGCGATCTATGTGTCTGGAAAGGTTGGGGTTCTTCCTATTGATGGAGAAGCAATTAGGGATGCTAGGAAAAATGTGGGATGGCGATGAAATTCGCCGTGGAAGTTGCGGCAGAGAAATTCCTCCAGGAACCCTAGTTTTAACTTGGAGGAGTAAATTGATCACCACGGCGTGTAGACGTGATCAAGTTTAACAAGATGCTGGGAGGTGATAGCCTGAAAGTAGACGCGTCGATGACCGGAGTTGCGTGGGTTCTCGTGGTCGGGGTCGTGGGTACGCGGCGTTGACAGGGATGGGGTTGTTTGGGTTTGGTTCCAGATTTGGCTCGTTCGAGTTCGAATTCGTTTTCGAGATCGATTTGAAGATCTGGGTGGACGAGGTAGATGTCGAAGTCGATGTCGTCTTGTTGAAGATCAGCAAGATGATCGGAGGGGACTGGAGTTGCCGTGCACGTGCACATGTGCATCGGCGTATCTGGTAGTTTGGGGAAGACGAACTACTCGTGTGTAGTGCTCGAGTAATTCTTCAATTAGCTCGGGTGATTTCATGAAAGCCTCGAAGTAAAAATAAGGGGACTCGGGAATGTTTGTTTCCCAGTTTTCTTACCTGTATCTTGTTTCCAGTTTTTAAAGTATGGGTTTTAAAATTTAAGTCAAAGTTTAACTGAGACCAAGGGGATGTTTAAATTCCAGTTTGGAAATGAAAGAAGTTTAAAAATTTAAATAATTTAAATAAGTTTAAATATTTTGAATTTGAGGGAATTAGATTTAAATTTCTTTCATAACAAAGGAATTGCTTTAAGTTATAATTTAAAGTTTTTAAAGGTTAGTTTAAAGTGATTTAAGGTTAAATAGTGATCGTTTAACTTCGGATTTAAAACGAAAGTTAAAAAGGGAAGAGTGAAATAAATGTTCCAACATATTGTGGTGGAAATTTAAATAATAATGGGAAATGAATTTACTCTAAGTAAATGAAGATTCAAGATTTAAATTTATTAACCATTAGGAAAATTAGAATGATAATTGATAAAATGGTATTGACTAAATTGTAAATTATAAGTTTAAATGTATTAGTTAAAGTTTAAATAAATGGAATAAGTGATTAATAGGTAATTAGGAATCATAGATTAGACTTTAAATAAATTAATGAATGATTAATTGAACTTATAAGTAATAATAATTAATTAAGTTAATTATTTTAGAATAGTAATTAAACAAAAGTTAATGAAGCCGTTAACTAGATTATTTTATAATTAATCAATATAATTGATTTTAAATCGTTAATTGGATTAATTAATTTAATAATCAACATAGTAATTGTTAAAGTGTAATTACTTAATGGGAAGTAATTAAGAAATTAATTACTCGTTTTGATTAATTGGGAAATTTGATTAATTTCGGTTAAGTATTTATTTTAATTAATTTGGATTAATCACTTGTTGATTTGGAGGTATAATTACTTAGAGAAGAAATTGATGAATAATTACTGAATATAATTTATTGAATGATGATTTGAAATCTGAGTATAATTATTTGTTAATGAATTAAAGGATTAATTAATAATGGCGATTAATTAAGATTAATTTAATAGTTAAAGATTAATTGATTCATTAATTAAGAATAATTTATAATTAAACCATGATAATTAACCCGGATTTATAATTAATCAATTGATTAATAAATTCACTTGTAAATGTTGGATTTGACTGAATGATTGAATTGTTTGATATTCTAATCTGTGATGTTTTGTGATATATTCTGATTTGTGTGTAATCTTTACTGTAGTTTATTTATCTGAAATTTATATATATCCGTGATCTGTGAGTAAAAGATAAGCGATATAGTTTATATCGTTTATCAACTATATCCTGTATTCTGATATGTGATGATTCATTGTGTTGCACTATTGTGTGAAACCCCTGGACTACACCTTTACACACACAAATATGGATTTCACGTGGAAATCGGTTAAGTCACAGATAATTTAAATTTGATGTTTTTGAAATTCAAATTTTAATTTCAATTGATTTTGAAATTTGAAATTTGGGTTTAAAGTGAAAAGCTTTTGAAATGAGTTTCAAAGATAAAAGTTATTTCGAATAACTTAATCGAGTTTTGAAAATTTAAATAATTTGATTTAAATTTGAATTCAAGTTTGAAATTGAATTCTTTGATTTGAAACTAGGGATTAAAGATGATGTACAAGTTATATTTGGGTTAAACCATTTAAAGGTATTAATTTGGGAATTTGAATTTAATTCAAGGGATTTAACTCGTGTAAATATAACTGGATTTTTCTGAAACGAAACTATTTGTTTTCAAATAGTAAAAGCTTTCACATAAGTAATGAACTTTCAAATTGTGTTGAAAGGTTTCAAGTTGAAATGGAATTGAAGTATTTTGAAAACTATGAAATAATTCTTTGATTTCAAAGACCGGGTGAGTTAATCCAACTCGAAATAGAATTGTTTTGAAAGACTATGAATGAATCTTTGAAAATGAGTTTTGAAAGATATAAGTTAAATCTTGATTTAAAGATTTAAAGAGTTAATCAAATTGAAATGGAAATCGATTTGAAAAAATATAAATGAATCTCTGTGAATGAGGTTAACTTTGTGAATTGAATCTTTTTGTTTAAAAGATTAAAAGTGTGGAAATTGTTTAAACCGTTGAAGGTTGTTGAAATGAATCTTTTTGTTTAAAAGATTGGAAATGGTAATTTATTTTAACCATTCGAATGAAAAGTTTTGGGTTTTAAGCTGTGATTTAACTGAGACCCCAGTATCCATATGATTTTTTAATTGCGCTCGTTATTCGGTTTAGCCGGGAGAGGACCTTTGTGTCATATAACCCATTCCGAATAGTGATACAACGATATGGATAGCATTTGAAGACCGGTGGTGAAGACCGGGTATTTGCGAGAGCGATATGATGACCTATCGATTTTCTCTGCATCATGGCTCCGGTATAGAGATTCCCTAAGTGATGGGAAGTCCGATCGGGATTGTGAATACCCGGATTTGCAAGGGCTTCTTCGGAAGTGCCTTCGGTTCTGTTCGAACCCGGAACAGACTTGTATGGATGTGTGTCTGACATTACACTTTGAGATGTAAAGCTGGTTTCTAGCAAATACATTTCTGTTGGTGGCGGAGAATTTATTCTCTTAGCTTAACACCCTTCTCTGAGACGTACGAGCTCAGAGGTTATGTAGTTGATGGTTACTAGTGATACATTCCCAATTTGGTAATGTGGCATACGAAGTGCTGATGATCATTTGTTGGTCAAAGCGTTGCTTTGTGAAAAAGCGTTGCTTTGTGAAAAAGCGTGCTTTGTGAAGAAGCGTAGTTTTGTGGACGAGACTTCGTCGAGCCTCACAACCCGGTAATGGTCGAAACAGGAATGTTGCGGCAATGGTTTGTAGGGGTAGCGCCCCTAGGGTATGTCATTTCCTTTTGGATAAAGGGTGGTATCATGGTATGGAGCCCAGATACTTAACTCGTGTGGACACGATAATTTATTACTGTATGATGTTGCTTTGTTGGTTTTCGGGATCCCGCGGATAAAGGTCGGTAACGACCGGGGGATGACATGACTCGTGTGTTAGTTACCTAGTTACAGCTGTACAGCGTGAGGTAGCGTCAGTGTGTTAGTTACCTAGTTACAGCTGTACAGCGTGAGGTAGCGTCGGCCTTTTGTTTGCAGAGATCCGGTTAGGTTCTCGGGGCATCTTTGCAGAGGCGTTTCTATTTCGGTAAGGAAGTTCCTTAGCCTGATCATTTGTTGGAAATCCAAAGAAACAATACGAACCCTGTACGGTTTTAGTTGTATTACCTGCTATGGAATGTGGCGGTAACCTGTTATTGAACATGGTAGCTATAGTAGGCATACAATAATGGTTGTATGCCGGCTAAGATTAATATTATATTTTCGAAATGTTTTTCTACACTATGCACTAGTAATAATATCAAAAGAGTTTTGATTTTGCGTAGTAAGCATGTTTGACTATCATAAGGAGAAATCTCCTCAAATTCTGCGATTACATTGTGTGTGTGGCGGGAGGCCTTATGGTAGTTTCATTTTCGAAAAGCATTGCGATTTCAATGTTTAAAAGCCTTTCGTGTTTGTTTAAAGATAAACTATTTTTGTTGCTCACACCAGTCCCATGACTGATCCGGAGTTTATTGTTCCCTTCCTAAACTCTGGGTGCCCACTATTTTCCACACGGGCAGTCTAGAGTTGGGTTTTTCAGATATTCAGGTTTAGTAGATTATCTGGAGCTAGTTCATTCGTCGGAGTTGCTTATCTTGGAGTTGTGGATTCATTCTTGTCTGAAGATCATTTTGGAGTTATCACTTCTATTGATATCGTGCCGTTGCTGATGTTATCTTTTCTTTTCCGCTGCTATTTCTTGTATCATATCTCTGATGTATATAGATATTCATTGTATCATTGTTGTATCTGGATATTGTATCAGATGTTTTATATCTATATTCTTTTTCTTTACCGCTGTGTTGTTTACTTAATGTTGTTATAAGCTCCGGCGACTCGGATTTGAACGGTCGAATCTACGGCATTCGAGTACGATGTAAAGTATGGATGTCGATTTTCGAACGCAAAAATCCGGATCGTTACAGTTTACGCCGTTTTGACGAAAGATCGTTTTCCTGTTGGAACCTACAACAAGTTGAAAGTTCGAAAAATTGGCCCAGTGGAAGTCTTGAAGAAGATCAATGATAATGCTTCTCGTTTAAAGTTGTCGGATCACATCCACACTGCAGATGTTTTCAACGTTAAACATTTAATTCCGTATTACGGGAATAAGCTTGTTGAAGAAGAGGAAGGTGCAAATTCGAGGTCGAATTCTTGTCAATCGGGGAAGGATGATGCAGCGCAATCTGATGAGAGCTTAGGCCGCGAGCGACCTAACGAGTTGATAAGTCGCTCAAGCGACCTTACGAGTCATGTCATGCAAAACGAGCCACAACCTAAAGAGCTTCGACCTAGTAAGTCTCGATCTAAGGATGGTAACGAGTTAAGTTTAAGTCGCTCCAGCGACCTACTGGGACAAGCTACTGATTGTATCGACCAGATTGCCTTAAGTCGCTCTCACATGCCGCGTTCTTTAGGTCACGAACGACCTACCATAAGTCGCTCAAGAATAGGTCGCGAGACCTTAAGTCGCTGGAGGAGGTTTCCATAAGTCGTTCAAGAACTAGGTCGCCTGAAGATTTCCAGAAGCCACTTCTTTAGGTCGCTCAAGCGAGCTAACAACCTTATGCCGCATATGCTGCTTTGACTTAAGTCGCGTGGAGCTTAGGTCGCATGTGTTGTAACTATTTCTGTTAGGTCGTATATTTGTAACTTGTGTCTGTTGTGTTGTAAATATTAAGTCGTATGTCGTTCATGTTGTATTTGTTAAGTCGCTTACCTGTTAGGTCGCATGTCTTTGTATGGAGTCGCTGTTTGTTTTAGGTCGTAGGGTGTTAGGTCGTTCATGACCTAAGTGTGTGTTGTAACCCTATAAATAGGGATGGTGGTGTCATTTGTAAGGTTGGTTGATTTTGAATAAAACTTTGTTTGAGTGCTTTGTGCCTCTTCTCAAATTGGTAGTTGAGTGTAATCTCCTACCTCCACCTTCGGCATTCGAGTGCGCTCGAATCAACGATTGTTGAAGCCAATTCACGGTATCAAGTGCGCTTGATCAACGTACGAAGAATTGTAGATCTTCTTTCACGGCATCGTACGCGATCAACGTGACGAATATAGCTAAAATCCAGTATCTTGAGATCAACGGATTTGGGCGTTTGGTATTTTCAATCCACCGATTGCTACTTTCACCGTTTCATCCATTTCTATTATCCGCTGCTGCGTCAGACTTCCTTATTCCTAAGCTGTTTGATATCATGTCCAATGATCTTGGATGGAATGCGACGAACCGATGCTTCTCTCTCCACTTCAACTTCCTCAAGTTGACTAGGTTCTACTACCTCTGTTGAATCGTGCAAGTAGTTTCTGAAGTGCGAAACATGAAAAACATCATGAACTCCCACGAGCCTCTCCGGTAGCTTTATCCAATATGCCCTCTTCCCTACCCTTTCCATAATGGGGAACGGTCGTACGAATCTGGGAGCAAGTTGTAGAATACAATAGCCTATGATTTTTTGTTTGATGATAATAAACATACGTATATTTGTTCAAATGTATTTGTTATTGTACTATTTTATTTTTTCACATAATTAAATAAATATTTGTGGAATAAAATAAATAACTCGGATTTCTTATTCAAACAAATATTTTATTCAAACAAGTATTTTATTACAAATTCAAATTGTAAAAATTTGAGCTCTCACTATGTCAAGACCCAAAAATCGACCTTCGAAAATCGGCACCCGTACTTCCCTTGTACTCAAAATGCCGTAGATTCAAATGCCGAATCTGGTTCTTGGGAGCTTATAACACAGTTAAGTAAATAACACAGCGGAATAAAAGAATAATACATTGATATACAATATCTGATACAACAGAGTGATACAATGAATATCAATATACATCAGAGATATGATGCAACAAATAGCAGCGGAAAAGAAAATAGATAACAAATATCAGCAGCGGAACAAATAACTCTAAGATAGTCTTCAAGAGAGAACTCCAACAGTAGCTCGAACTCCCAATAACGATACACCAAGATAAGCAAGTGCAGTCCATATCCAAAGACTGAACTAACTCCAGAAAATCTACTAGACCTGAATATCTGAAAACCCCAACTCTAGACTGCCCGTGTGGAAAATAGTGGGCACCCAGAGTTTAGGAAGGGAACAATAAACTCCGGATCAGTCATGGGACTGGTGTGAGCAACAAAAACAGTTTATCTTTAAAACGAACAACAAAAGAATTTAAAGTTAATTCGTAATGCTTTTTGAAAATGAAACTACCATAAGGCCTCCCGCCACACACACAATGCAAACGCAGAATTGGAGGAGATTTCTCCTTATGATAGTCAAAGATGCTTACTACGCAAAATCAAATCATTTTTGATATTATTATTAGTGCATAGTGTAGAGAAAACATTTCGAAAGTATAATATTAATCTTAGCCAGCATAGGCATTCCGCACTTATGCCTACTATAGCTACCATCCAAACAGTGGTGACCACCATAAGTGAATGATAGGTTCTACAACTAAAACAGTACAAGTCTCGTATTGTTTCTTTGGATTTCCAACAAATGATCAGGCTAAGGAACTTCCTATCCACGATGGGTACGTCCCTGGAATAGATGACCCGAGAACCTAACCGGATCTCTGCCAACACAAGGCCGGGTTACCTCTGCAAAAATAGGTAACTACTGACACGCGTATGCCATCCCCCGATCGTCACCGATCTTCCCGAGGATCCCCGATTTCCAACAACCACAAAGTAATAAACTTGCAGCAACCACAGAGGTTAAGTATCTGGGCTCCATACCATGATACCACCTTTATCCAGAAGGAATGACATACACTAAGGGGCGCTACTCCCTAGAACCTTGCCGCATCCTTCCTGTTTTGACCATTTCCGGGGTGTGAGGCTCGACGAAGTCTCGTCCACAAAGCTACGCTTTCTACAAAGCCATGCTTCGGGTCAAACAAATGATCAACCTATGATCACAAAGATATAAGATCAAACAAATGATCATATCACAAATGATCAAACACTGATCATCACACAGCAACACTCAGCATGCCACATTACCAAATTGGGATATATCGTTGATAAATTTCAACTACATAACCTCTGAGCTCGTACGTCTCAGAGAAGGGTGTTAAGCTAAGAGAATAAATTCTCCGCCACCAAACAGAAATGTATTTGAAAGAAATCGGCTTTATATCTCAAAGTGTAATGTCAGACATGTATCCAAACAAGTCTGTTCCGGGTTCGAACAGAACCGAAGGCACTTCTCACGAAGCCCTTGCAAATCCGGATAATTTCCAATCACGTCCGGACTTCCTGTCACAAAAAGAGTGATATAAATCTCTATACCGGCGCGACTCAGTGCAGAGACATTCGACAGGTTGTCCTTTCATTTTCGAAAAATATCCGGTCTTCAACACCGGTCTTCAAATGCTATCCATATACGACGTATCACTATTCGGAATGGGTTATACGACCCAAAGGTCCTTTCTCGGCTAACCCGAATAGTGAGCGAAATATTTAAAAACATACGGATATTGGGATTTCAATTAAGTCACAATTTAACCCCAAACTTTCTTTTCAAATGGTTTATCAAATTACCATTTTAATCTTTTTAAACAAAAAAGATTCAATTCACAAAGTTCACTTAATTTCACAAAGATTCATTCACAGATTTTCCAAATCGATTTCCATTTCAGTTTAATTAACTCGTTAAATCTTTAAATCAAAGATTTAACTTATAGTTTTCAAAACAATTTCATTTCGAATGGTTTAAACAAATCATCATTTTAAATCTGTTAAAAATAAACAGATTCAATTCATAGCTTTCAAAACAATTTCATTTCAATTTCAAACTTGAAACTTCTCAACACAAATTGGAAGTTCACTTCTTATATGAAAGCTGTTATTATTTGAAAACAAATAATTTTCGTTTCAGAAAAATTCCAGTTATATTTGCTCGAGTTAAAGCCTTTGAATTAAATTCAAATTCCCGAATCAATATTTTTTTAAAATAATTTAACCCATATATAAACTTCTTTAATCCCTAGTTTCAAATTATAGAATTCGATTTCAAATCTTGAATTTAAATCAAATTATTTAAATTTCCAAAACTTGATTAAGTTATTCAAAAATAAGTCTTATCTTTGAAACTCCATTTCAAAAGCTTTTCACATTTAAACCCAAATTTCTAATTTCAAAATCAATTGAAATTAAAATTTCAATTTCAAAAACATCAAATTTTAAATCATCTGTGACTTAACTGATTTCCTCGTGAAATCCATATTTGTGTGTGTAACAGTGTAGTCCAGGGGTTTTACACACAATAGTGCAACATCAATCATCACAGATATATCGATAAGCGGTATAATCGATAACGCTTATCTTCATTCACAGATTCATAGATAAAATAAATTTATCAGTCACAAAGATTCACAATTATAATTCGATGTGGGTTTCGGATAACCAACTGGAATCCGACTCCCTGTCGCATCGAAATTCAAATGTTGTTTTACAGGTCAAGGGTTCCATATTCACATAGTAATATATCACAGAAATAGAAATTTCAGATCACAGCATAAATCAGGGGATATCACAAAACATCATCCAAACAAATACATCCAGTAATTATTCATCAATTACTTTCCTAAGTAATTATATCTCCCAATTATCAAGTGATTAATCCCAATTAATTAACTCAAATTAATCAATTACTCAATTAACTAAAATGGGTATTTAATACCTTAATTACTTCCCATTTTTATTTACACTTAAACAATTTCAATGTTGATTGTCGAATTAATTAATCTAATTAACTATTAAAAATCAATTATATTAATTAATTTTAAAATAATCTAGTTAGTGACCTTCATTAACAACTATAAGTTACTATTCTAAAGTAATTAACTTATATTAATTATTAATAAGTTTAATTTACCATTTATAAATTAATTAAAGTCTAATCCACGATTTTAATAACATACAAATTACTTAACTTATTATTAAAAACTTTTAATTAAATTCTTTTTAAACTTAAAATTTCAAATTAATTACTTAATTCATTTTTTTAAACTTTAATTAATACCTTTAAACTTATAGTTACCAATTTAATCAATATAATTTTCAAAATATCTACTTATTCAAGAGTATTTAAATTTATAACTTTTCTTTTCCTCAAAAATCTGGAATTAACACTTAAATTAAACTCAGTTTAACTTGATTTAAAATTTTAAAAACTTACTAATTTAAAAACTGTAAATTTTGCACTGTTTAAAACTGGAAAGTGAACTGGCCCGAGACTTCGTGGTTTTACTTCGAGAAAATTATAAATTTACCCGGACCAAAATGTATTTTACCCGAGTATATACTCGAGTTGAACTGGGTTCTGTCAAAACTAAGGAAACAGACCCTACCCGAGATAACACTTAATTTACTTCGAGGCATTTATCAATCCACCCGAGCAAGTCACAGATCTACTCGAGAAATTCTCGAGTCCACTTTCCTGTCATCACAACGGAAACCCAGCCACCAGATCACTCAACTGTGCACGTGCACTGTAATATCCCGGAAATTTTAACAATATCAATTTAATAATCTGTTAAATAATTAAATTGATATTGATGATCTTTGATAATAAGATTTGAATTTAATTTAATAATCTGATTAAATTAGTAATTAATTGGTGATTTTATCTTTTAAAAGTTAATAAGATATTTTCTATTTGAATATATATATTTATTTATATATATTGTAAATAGAAGCTTTGGGTAAATTGGGAATTTAGATTTAATTTAATATGACTTTTCAAGGTTATTTAAATAAGTAACTTTATAATTTTAAATATACTTTAGGTAAATATTTTAATTGCTTAAGATATTTTTACTTAAGTTAAAATATATAAGAGTTAACAAAAATGGTTTGTTTTATTTCTTTTTAAATATCACTTGATAATATAATCTCTTATATAAATTATTTAATATCAAATATGTTAATTTCAGATAATAAGTATAATGTATTATTTTTATTAATATGAATGGATTTTAAAGAATATGAAATTTTTATTTAATTGAATGAATAGTTATATATGTATATATATAACTTAACTTTTAAATTGAATCTTAGGATTTAATTTAAATTGAATTTGAAATTAAGTTTTGAAATTCAAGAGAATAAATATTTAAATTGTTTGGATATTATAATATTTGTATAAACTTTTATTTATAAATATAGTTAGTTTTGTTTCTTTAAAAAGTAATTTATATATAGATAAGTATTTAATAAATTAAGAAAAAGGCTTTTTATTTTACTTTTAAAATAAATAAAAATAAGATAATTACTTAAGAGACATATGTCATTATCCTAAAGCTTTGTATAACATGTGTAAGGCATTTAACTCTTGAAAATACACTTGTAAACATTCTAATAACTCAAAGTAACAAGTGGCATTTTTAGATTTAATTTTCTTTTATTTTTATAAAAATCATAAATTTACTTATATAAACATATACATTTCATTCACTTCATTCTTTCCTCCTTTTCAAAACAAGAGAAACTCAAATGTAAATTCTCTAATACAAATCTGGAAATATTCAGTAATCAATATCTCTCAAAACCTTTCTCAAACAAAATATGTTCATATGCAAATCTGAAATCAGAGAACCAAATGCCTCAAACCAAAAATCAATCCCTATAATCTCAAATCAAAACAAAGACACTGCATTTTTCTCCAATCTGTAATCAAGTTCAGCCTGTAATTCTTTTAAACATTTAAGCCTACCTGCATTTTTCAAATCTGGAACAAGTAATCGAAGTCTCCTGCCTGAAATTCTTTTCAAATCTGAAGTCTTCAGTTTGCATTCATTTCTTCAACCTGGAAAACAGCATGCATGTAGTTTAGATTAGTAAAGCTCCATCAACTCAAGCATTTTATCAAATTCCAGTCTCAAGTTTAAAGATCAAATAAGTAAGGCAATTCAAGTTTTAAAATACAAGAAGCTCTTTCAAATCTGGAAGCTCTGTTTCATCTTTGAACAGGTGAGTAACACTTTTTATTTAAAACTAACTTAAGTAAATTGCTTGATTTCTTCATGTGATAATCATGTTTGAAGTGAATAAATATGTAATGTTTGTATGTATAACTGAAAGCTGCTGTGAACAATGGATGTATTGTGTGCATATGTAAATATATATGTGTGTATGCTGTTTCTTTCTATTTGCCTGTTCTGTTTTGATTTTCCAGGCACAAAACTTCATTAAAATACTTATCATAAGTTTCTGATAGAATGAAATTTATAAAAATGAAGCTGTTGATTTTCTTAAGTTAATATTTAAAATTGTAAGTAAGTTAAAATATTAGTTTGTTGTCTCTGGAAACATAAGAAAAATCAGTGCATGTATATATAAGTGAAAATTCAAAATAGGTAATTCATAAATCCAGGATTATAAATCGAATATCTAAACTATAATATGATTTTTAACATTAAAATCATGATTTTTAACTTAGTATTTAAGGAGCAGTTCTGTGATGAACTAAATATGGAGTTTTGGAAAATTATGGTGATCTTTTGATTTGTGGTAGCCGGGGTTTTGGGTAATGACAGAGGAGTGATCGGAGATGGTTGGAAAATTGTCTGGAAGATGTTTAATTCATGGAGGAGGTAGCAGTAGTGGTTTCTTTGTTAGAACTCTAGTTTTTGCTAGTTTGGGTAAAATGATCATCGCGACTTCCATGATGGATCGAGTGCTACAGGCGTTTGAGAGAGTGAAGTTTGTTCGATAACGATGACATGGTCGAAGTTGCAGGAGTTCAGGTGGTCGGAATCGTGAGCACGAACGATGTTGACACGTTTTGATCTGTACGATGGTTCCTGTTCCAGGCTTTGATTTTTTAGGCTCGATTTCGATTTTTCGTGATGTTCGAAGAGGTGATGGTCGTTTTCTGGTAGGTGGATGATCGTCGATGTGTGGAGATACTCGGCGATGGACGGAGACGCCGCTGGTGGATGTGCACGTGCACGCGATGGTACATGTCTGGGTGAAGTCTGGAATGGTAGCAGTGTAGAGGTCTGGGTTTTCTCGAGTTCGTACTCGAGTTATTTCGTGAGATGCTCGGGTTTTTAGAGGGTACGACTCGAAGTAAAATTAGTGGTCTCGAGTATGTTAGTGTTGACAGGTTTAAAACCTGTATGTTTAAAAAAGTTTAAACTAAAATTTAATTTGTAAAGAAATATTTAAACATGTTTTAAATTTAAATATCATTATAAGGAAATGTTTTCTTAAGACTTAATTATTTGTGAGGAAATTAATGGATAATTAATTTGTTTGATTAATTAATCATTTGGATTAATTAAATAAATAATAAATTAAAGATTTAAACTAATTTATTTATGATTAAGATAAATTAATTAGGAATAAATAATTTATAATTAAGGATTTTAAAATAGAATATTAATTAATGTTTAGAGATTAATTAATAAAGTAATTAAAGATTAATTAAGTTATGGATAACACTTAATTAATTTAATAATTAGAGATAAATTAATTTGTTATTAAGATTTATCAATTTGGAATTAATAATAATTAATCCAATTTAATTACTTAAGAAAAGTAATTAAAGAGTTGTTAATAGTTAATGGAGATCATTAACTATGGATTATTAAATAATTAATTAATAGGATTAATTAATTTAAGATAATCAATTATAGAATTTGTTTTAAATGAATTACTTAATGGAAGTAATTAAGAATTAATTACTTATTGTAATTAATTGAAGTTAATTTGATTAGTTTAGTTAATTAATTAAGTTTAATTAATTTATAATAATCAAGAGATGATTTGATAATAATTACTTAATGTAATTGTTAAGGTGTGATTATTTAGGGAAGTAAATAATAGATAATTACTGAAAGTAATTAATTAAATGGTGATATATTAATGGAAGTAATTTGAGTTTAATTACTTGAATAATTAATCAAGGGATTAATTAAGAAATTAATTAAAGAGAATTAATTTAGTAAATGAAAGTAATTAAGAGTAGTTAATTACTGATTGAAGATTAATCAAGGTGATTAATAAATGTTGCTTAATTTAAAGTTAATTACTTAATGTAATTAATTTAATTAAAGTAATTAATAATTAAGTTGTAATTAAGGATCATTAATTAATATAATTAATGATGTAATTAAGATTGATTAATTAAGTATAATTAATAAATGAAGTGATTAATTAATGTAATTAATTAAGGTTTAATATAATTAATTATAGTGATTAATTTAATTAATTATAGTTAATTAATTAATGAAGTAATTAAAGGTTAATTACTATAAGTGGTTAAGGTTAATTAATTTGAGTAATTAATTAAAGATGATTAATTGAAAAAGGTAATTAAAAGATAATTAATCAAAGATGATTAATTGAAAAAGATAATTAAAAGACAATTGATCAAAGATGATTAATTGAAAAATGTAACAACCCGCATATTTATCGATTTTATATTTAGATATTTTATTTAAATATTTCATCGTTCGTCGGATTTTGGTCCGAAAAGCTACTTTTTGCAAACAGTCGAATTGGGACTCGAGACCACCTCCATTGAGTTCAAAATGTCGTTTGCGATCTTTTTGAGTGTAAGCTTCGATATGTTTGGAGCTAGTCAAAATTTGACCATTTTCACTTTGGGTTTGGGTTTTTGGTTCAGCCCCTTTGCCAACTTAAACCCCAAACTGAACCATCCCTCCCCATTCACTCTCACTTCCTCCTCTTGCTCAGTTCTAAAGCAAAAATGGTGGGAGAGATGGGAAATTAAAACTCCCAAACCCTAGTTTCATCTTCAAATCAAGTTCTAGCTCCAAATTCTAAGAGAACCCATTGGTAAGCATCTCCTTCATCTTCTCCAACCCGTTCTCCTTTCAATTTCAGAAATCCTAAACCTAACTTTAGGAATGTTCTTCTTTTTGAGCATAGATTCAAGCTCATTTGGGTTGTGTTGAAGAGTGGTTGATTCTCCCTTTGCTTTCAAGCTCCTTCTTCATTGTTTTTGTGAAAAGGTGAGATTTTTATCTCACATCTAAGTCAATAATTATCTTCGATTGTTAGGTATGAATTCCTAACACTTATCCTTGTGCAATTCCTTAGTCGTTGTTGCTCGACCGATCGTTATCGATGTCGTTTGGCCATTTTTTGGCCTAGGTTCAAGGAATGCCCTGAATAACAGTTTCAGCCGTCTGAACGTATGGTTCAGACGTCTGAATGGAATACTGGGAATTTTCTTCTCCCAGCATTCAGACGTCTGAATCAAAATTCCAGACGTCTGAATTGGTTCGTTTTGAACCAGAAAAGGAATAGGCTAAAAAGTGCCTATTTCAGACGTCTGAAATCTAGGATTCAGACGTCTGAATTCTGTTCTGGAAAATAGTTTGTTTTCCAGATTCAGACGTCTGAATTCTTGACCTCAGACGTCTGAATCTGCTGTGTTTTGCCTAGTTGTTTTTTTAGCTTGAATATCCAACTCTAATCAATTCGTGTTGATTCCCTTTTTGTTGTTAACATTTATTATCGGCCACTTTGTTAAGTCGTCGCCTTTTTAAACTTAGGTCGCTTGTCTTCACTAAGTCATACCGTGACGGGGCGCTGCCCCGCACCCCGCCGTGGGCGCTGCCCCCTGGACCCCCGCGACCTGACCGGGCAGGTCGAACCCCGTATAACTCTGCGTAGGCAATCTTATCCGAAAACCATTCAACCGAACTTCTTACTTTGATGGTTTTGGGAATTGATTTCTTTGAATTTTATTCACGTCTTCGAATGTGAACTTTTATAATTGATTGTTTCTACAACCACTTCTATGACTTGTCACTTTAAAAATAGAAAGGTTTCAATACTAGTAGTAAATATCAAAACTCTTTCATCAAAAGGATTTCAACTCTATTTTCAATATCAAACTCGTTTATAAAACTGTTTTCCAATCTACTAGTATATACAAACCTTTACCTCATTCGTATGAGAAAATATAATTAAACGGCTTAGCAAAACAAGTGGTATGAAACGCTTGCGTTTACTTCGTCGGTTAATTTATGGACTTGTTCGATTGAATCTCTTGTGACAATTTTCTAGTGCAGATCTACAATTTGTTCGTAAATATTTGAGTTAAGCAACTGGTTATGGGACATGAAGCTAAACTCTTATATTTACTAGCTTAGTGTAATCGACACTTCCTTATGATCATGACGATCATTTTTATGATTTAGACTAGCAATGTGCGATGTCTCTCGTCCGTGTGTTCGGACTTGCCTTTCTCGTCCGTGTGTTCGGACTTGCCTTTCTCGTCCGTGTGTTCGGACTTGCCTTTCTCGTCCGTGTGTTCGGACTTGCCTTTCTCGTCCGTGTGTTCGGACTTGCCTTTCTCGTCCGTGTGTTCGGACTTGCCTTTCTCGTCCGTGTGTTCGGACTTGCCTTTCTCGTCCGTGTGTTCGGACTTGCCTTTCTCGTCCGTGTGTTCGGACTTGCCTTTCTCGTCCGTGTGTTCGGACTTGCCTTTCTCGTCCGTGTGTTCGGACTTGCCTTTCTCGTCCGTGTGTTCGGACTTGCCTTTCTCGTCCGTGTGTTCGGACTTGCCTTTCTCGTCCGTGTGTTCGGACTTGCCTTTCTCGTCCGTGTGTTCGGACTTGCCTTTCTCGTCCGTGTGTTCGGACTTGCCTTCGGGCCATCCGTGTGTTCGGAAAATTAAATGGATAGCTTCCATGAGATAGCTTCTCGTCCGTGTGCTTGGACTTCCCCCTTTTTGTGATTTCTTGATTTCGTGTGTTGATTTCTGAATTTAATGTTTCACCAACTTTTACAATTGGCATTAATATGTATGTCATTTATTGTGGCTTGGTGAATTAAATAAAGAGTATGACATTATTTTTAATCTTTGAGAAGATTCTTGTGGTATTGATTAATCTCTTGTTGATTTTCAAATTACGTACTTATCACAGTACGCTATTATGGTTATGATACGTTTTTGTCATATCTCTTATTCTATATCACTTTATCTGATATTTATAGCTAGACTGATCCGTTTATTATTTTCTTATAAATAATACTCGGGTCAGACTGAGATTTTACAGGTGCTTCCTCATGACTTCCTATCTGGAGCCATCATCCGACTTTTGGCTAACTACTCTAGTTTAGTAGTTTTTGTTTGTATACATTTGAGATTGGACTCCTTGATGTATACATATTCTATTATCTTGCACTTGTACCTATTCTTTTGTGTTATTGTGGATCTTATTTGACCACTACTCTGATGTACACTTTCATGTGTTGTATATTTATTCATATCTATTTCCGCCTCTGTGATATGAATTGTCTGTGACTGATTTATGTTATGTTTATTTCTATATTTGTTTCCGAAGATTATATATATATAGCCACCGTGTGATAGCTTTGTGTTTGTGTCGGTATGTCGGATTTCCTCCTTAAAGATATGCATTCTATTCTATCTGACATATCGGTGCTCGCACAAAGAAGTTACATGGATGGTCGCTCCTCAACAGCCTTATTCTCCGTGCTAATTGACAGCACTACACCGTAGTGTTCTTGGTTGGCGTGGGTATAGAGGTGGGGCGTTACAGCTTGGTATCAGAGCCAAACTTCGGAACAATGTAGAATTATCTAGCAAGGATCATGTCCTAAGTCTTTCTTAGGAGTTGTGCCTTAGGATTTTATTCGTGTCTTTGTACCGTTCTATCCTATTTTCTTTTATGATTCCTTGTTTTATCAATCATGATTGTTTGATATTTATTCCGAGAATAACTTTTTCTTCTTCTTTCTTTCTTAAAGAAGAGAAATGGTTAGATCTGGCCGTACCAACGTCGGTCAATCAAGTGCTACTCCCCAAGATGGAGTATTTATGTCTGCCCAGCAGCTTCTAGATCTTGTTAAGAATGCTCAAGCTATCGGACCCATTCCAGAGCCTACTCATCCTAGATCCGGTTTTGCACGCTTGTGTAGGGATTACACCGATTTGGGTGGAAGGCCATTCCGGGGATCCGAGAGTGTTATTGAAATTCAAGCTTGGCTCAAAACATGCGATCGCATCTTCTCTCGCATGAACCTTATTGATCTCCACCGAGTCCAAGTGGCTTCTAGCATGCTCCAAGAAAGAGCATTGGATTGGTATGAGCTTCTTATTTCTGAAATCGTTGAAGCGGATCTCACTTGGGAGCAATTCCGGGAAAGATTCGAATTGAAATTTGTGCCTGAGGCTGAAAAAGTAACCTTGGCTCGGCGTTTTATCGACCTTGTTCAAGGTGAATCTTCTGTGAGGGACTATGCCGCATCTTTCGAAGCTCTTTCCAAATACGGGGTCGAATACATTAACACCCCGTTGAAGAAAAATCAGAGGTTCGTCTATGGCTTGAATAAGAATCTTAAGAAGCCGTTGCTCCTGAAACTCGAGGTTTCATTTGATCAGCTTATTGATATCGCTCTTCGTCTTGAAGAGGCCGATAAAGAGTGTGATGTTGAAGTTGTGGGTGCTAAACAAAACTTCAACAACAACATGAAAAGGCCTGACAAGTTCAAAGGTCCTTATCCCAGCAAAAAGGATAAGCAAGCAGCTCCTGCTACAAAGACTTTTTCCTCTAGTGATGGGAAATGCTATAACTGTGGTGATAGGGGCCATTTCGCGAACAAATGTTCAAAGCCGCGTTCTTGTCGCTATTGTAAGAGCCCGGATCATTATATACATTTATGCCCCAGACGTCAAGGCAACGCATCTCTTGGTCAAGGTATCCATTCTAACCTTGATAATATCTATTTTGTGATTATCTTATTCGAGCTCTTTTTGATATGGGTTTCATCTCATCATTATTATATCAAAAGAACTTGTAATTCTTTTTCTTTAGACATTTCTGGGCTTGAGGATTTCTTTGAGGGTTGCGAATCCGGATTGGCGGATCCGCAACACTCAATTTGCTTTTTATTGATGTCGAAATTATTTTATGTAATTTTTCTTTCCGAGCCGATTTTTTTACTTATGCTTCGGAATTGACTTTTGTAAGGATTGGCTTAATTACTATGAAGCCATATCCTTTGTCCCGTGTGGAATATTCATCTTCGACATTTTCAATCTGTTAAGCAGATTTTTGATTTTTCCTTTGTGATTTTGATTCCAAATTAATGGCATCATCCTATTCTTTAAGCTCACATGTTGAGTAAAGAGTTATTCCTCTCAATTGGGTAGTTGTGAATTTTTCGGAATCTTTGACTTTATCTTAGGATTATCACCTAAGCAATCTTTTGAGTGGTGATAAGGTCTCTTTTTAGCTCGACCTTGCCACCAATTTTCATTTGCTACGAGTTGCGGGAGTTAGCATTTCCTTTACCGCATTCCAAACTCGTTATGATTCTTATGAATGACTTATTATGTCATTCATTTTGTCAAGCTTATTTCATCCATTTTGTTAATCGAGTATTCTACGATCTCGATGACTCCATTCTTATATATATTGATTTTGGATGAAAACAGCGATTTAAAATTTTGCAAATCTTTTTCATAAGATTTATTTATAAGTAAAATTTTATTTTGCTCTTAAACGAGCAAAGAATATTCTTAAAGGTTTTTAAGAACATGTTTATCTTATAGAAGATGATTTTGTGATTATATTGCCCATTGAGTGCTTTAAGAATTCTGGTCGATGCGCTTGATCAACGTTATCGATAGGAATCTCCTAAACGCTTTGATGAGACAATTGGTCACAATAAATTGACTTGTAAAAATGTAAATTTTTCTAGAAAGATTATTACATAGAGATAAATGTAATTTTGAAGGTTTTAACTTTTCGAAAAAAGAAGATTATTTAAAAGGAACTATTTTCCGATGCTCTTATTCTTGTGATTCCCGAAGGGAACCAAGATTTTCTCGTTTGTACCAATGCTAATCGTATTGGTTTTGATGCCGTTCACTTGCAAAAGAGAACGTGCTATCATTTATTCTTCTATATAGTTATAACCTATCGAGACTAGGTATGCCACTCATGATCTAGTGCTCGCGGTTATTGGTTTCCCTTTTTAACATTTGGCATCATCACTTTTGGGTGAGAAATTTGTTCTCTACCCCGATCATAAATCTTTGGAATATTTATTTTCTCATAAGGACTTAATATTGGCTCGAGTTCCTCACATCTTATGGTCTTGAATTCTTTATACTCCCGGAAGGGAAATCGTGTTGCCAATCCACTTTGTCGTAAGCAACAAGTGGTTATTTCTTTGATGATGTCCGTGTGGAATGCCAAGTTCATCGGACGTTTCGATATACTTCGTTTTATTGAGCTTCATCTCATTTCATTTCTGGATTAGCATCCGATGTTCTTTTATGGTGTTCGGTTCATTTGACGTACCATTTGCACTACGTCGATGTTCTGAATTATTTGAGCTTTGGTTCATCTGGCGTACCGTTATTGTACTACGCTGTTGTTCCAAATTATTCGAGTTTCTTGTTTCTCTGGCGTACCGTTTTTGTACTACGCCGTTGCACCGGCTCCATTTTCTATTATTCACGACGTTTTCTTACGTCTTTCTTCTACGGAAATGCCTCAAGATTTCCGATTTTTATTCTTGAGCTTGGTGTTATTGTGGAAATTGAAGTTTCGCCTATTTGTCTTTTGAGCAACATTTTATTCGCATCATTGCTTCGGAGGTTGAGCGCCTTCGGAATAAAGATGTTCTTCTTGTGAAAATTCTATGGTTCTCAAATCCCCAGGATGGCTCTTGGGAAATCTAGAGAATTCATCGAGCGAACTCGTCCGGGTTTTCTCTTTCATGCTCTTTTTGGTGAACTTCTCATTTCAAATTTTCTTTGGCGTTGATATGCTTCTATGGTTGTTACTCTTTATTTTCTTCTTAAGTATTGCGAGGACGCAATTTCTTTAAGGAGGGGAGTCTGTAACAACCCGCATATTTATCGATTTTATATTTAGATATTTTATTTAAATATTTCATCGTTCGTCGGATTTTGGTCCGAAAAGCTACTTTTTGCAAACAGTCGAATTGGGACTCGAGACCACCTCCATTGAGTTCAAAATGTCGTTTGCGATCTTTTTGAGTGTAAGCTTCGATATGTTTGGAGCTAGTCAAAATTTGACCATTTTCACTTTGGGTTTGGGTTTTTGGTTCAGCCCCTTTGCCAACTTAAACCCCAAACTGAACCATCCCTCCCCATTCACTCTCACTTCCTCCTCTTGCTCAGTTCTAAAGCAAAAATGGTGGGAGAGATGGGAAATTAAAACTCCCAAACCCTAGTTTCATCTTCAAATCAAGTTCTAGCTCCAAATTCTAAGAGAACCCATTGGTAAGCATCTCCTTCATCTTCTCCAACCCGTTCTCCTTTCAATTTCAGAAATCCTAAACCTAACTTTAGGAATGTTCTTCTTTTTGAGCATAGATTCAAGCTCATTTGGGTTGTGTTGAAGAGTGGTTGATTCTCCCTTTGCTTTCAAGCTCCTTCTTCATTGTTTTTGTGAAAAGGTGAGATTTTTATCTCACATCTAAGTCAATAATTATCTTCGATTGTTAGGTATGAATTCCTAACACTTATCCTTGTGCAATTCCTTAGTCGTTGTTGCTCGACCGATCGTTATCGATGTCGTTTGGCCATTTTTTGGCCTAGGTTCAAGGAATGCCCTGAATAACAGTTTCAGCCGTCTGAACGTATGGTTCAGACGTCTGAATGGAATACTGGGAATTTTCTTCTCCCAGCATTCAGACGTCTGAATCAAAATTCCAGACGTCTGAATTGGTTCGTTTTGAACCAGAAAAGGAATAGGCTAAAAAGTGCCTATTTCAGACGTCTGAAATCTAGGATTCAGACGTCTGAATTCTGTTCTGGAAAATAGTTTGTTTTCCAGATTCAGACGTCTGAATTCTTGACCTCAGACGTCTGAATCTGCTGTGTTTTGCCTAGTTGTTTTTTTAGCTTGAATATCCAACTCTAATCAATTCGTGTTGATTCCCTTTTTGTTGTTAACATTTATTATCGGCCACTTTGTTAAGTCGTCGCCTTTTTAAACTTAGGTCGCTTGTCTTCACTAAGTCATACCGTGACGGGGCGCTGCCCCGCACCCCGCCGTGGGCGCTGCCCCCTGGACCCCCGCGACCTGACCGGGCAGGTCGAACCCCGTATAACTCTGCGTAGGCAATCTTATCCGAAAACCATTCAACCGAACTTCTTACTTTGATGGTTTTGGGAATTGATTTCTTTGAATTTTATTCACGTCTTCGAATGTGAACTTTTATAATTGATTGTTTCTACAACCACTTCTATGACTTGTCACTTTAAAAATAGAAAGGTTTCAATACTAGTAGTAAATATCAAAACTCTTTCATCAAAAGGATTTCAACTCTATTTTCAATATCAAACTCGTTTATAAAACTGTTTTCCAATCTACTAGTATATACAAACCTTTACCTCATTCGTATGAGAAAATATAATTAAACGGCTTAGCAAAACAAGTGGTATGAAACGCTTGCGTTTACTTCGTCGGTTAATTTATGGACTTGTTCGATTGAATCTCTTGTGACAATTTTCTAGTGCAGATCTACAATTTGTTCGTAAATATTTGAGTTAAGCAACTGGTTATGGGACATGAAGCTAAACTCTTATATTTACTAGCTTAGTGTAATCGACACTTCCTTATGATCATGACGATCATTTTTATGATTTAGACTAGCAATGTGCGATGTCTCTCGTCCGTGTGTTCGGACTTGCCTTTCTCGTCCGTGTGTTCGGACTTGCCTTTCTCGTCCGTGTGTTCGGACTTGCCTTTCTCGTCCGTGTGTTCGGACTTGCCTTTCTCGTCCGTGTGTTCGGACTTGCCTTTCTCGTCCGTGTGTTCGGACTTGCCTTTCTCGTCCGTGTGTTCGGACTTGCCTTTCTCGTCCGTGTGTTCGGACTTGCCTTTCTCGTCCGTGTGTTCGGACTTGCCTTTCTCGTCCGTGTGTTCGGACTTGCCTTTCTCGTCCGTGTGTTCGGACTTGCCTTTCTCGTCCGTGTGTTCGGACTTGCCTTTCTCGTCCGTGTGTTCGGACTTGCCTTTCTCGTCCGTGTGTTCGGACTTGCCTTTCTCGTCCGTGTGTTCGGACTTGCCTTTCTCGTCCGTGTGTTCGGACTTGCCTTTCTCGTCCGTGTGTTCGGACTTGCCTTCGGGCCATCCGTGTGTTCGGAAAATTAAATGGATAGCTTCCATGAGATAGCTTCTCGTCCGTGTGCTTGGACTTCCCCCTTTTTGTGATTTCTTGATTTCGTGTGTTGATTTCTGAATTTAATGTTTCACCAACTTTTACAATTGGCATTAATATGTATGTCATTTATTGTGGCTTGGTGAATTAAATAAAGAGTATGACATTATTTTTAATCTTTGAGAAGATTCTTGTGGTATTGATTAATCTCTTGTTGATTTTCAAATTACGTACTTATCACAGTACGCTATTATGGTTATGATACGTTTTTGTCATATCTCTTATTCTATATCACTTTATCTGATATTTATAGCTAGACTGATCCGTTTATTATTTTCTTATAAATAATACTCGGGTCAGACTGAGATTTTACAGGTGCTTCCTCATGACTTCCTATCTGGAGCCATCATCCGACTTTTGGCTAACTACTCTAGTTTAGTAGTTTTTGTTTGTATACATTTGAGATTGGACTCCTTGATGTATACATATTCTATTATCTTGCACTTGTACCTATTCTTTTGTGTTATTGTGGATCTTATTTGACCACTACTCTGATGTACACTTTCATGTGTTGTATATTTATTCATATCTATTTCCGCCTCTGTGATATGAATTGTCTGTGACTGATTTATGTTATGTTTATTTCTATATTTGTTTCCGAAGATTATATATATATAGCCACCGTGTGATAGCTTTGTGTTTGTGTCGGTATGTCGGATTTCCTCCTTAAAGATATGCATTCTATTCTATCTGACATATCGGTGCTCGCACAAAGAAGTTACATGGATGGTCGCTCCTCAACAGCCTTATTCTCCGTGCTAATTGACAGCACTACACCGTAGTGTTCTTGGTTGGCGTGGGTATAGAGGTGGGGCGTTACAAAAAAGGTAATTAAAAGATAATTAATCAAAGATGATTAATTGAAAAAGGTAATTAGAGGATAATTAATTAATTTATAATTAATTAATGTTAAGTAAGAAGGATTTATAAAATAAAAGTAATTAATTTAATTAACTTTAAATTAATTAGAGAAAATATAAATCATTACTTATGAATGGGTGATAATATTGAATACTTGGCATTGATTGATATCTCTGATGAGATATATGCTGTGTGATATGGATGTTAGTTGAATTGTGATGATAATATGGATTATCTGATGATATTGATAATGTTGATTATCTATTGTGAATTATCTTTCTATGTGTATAAAGATAATTGAATTAAATTGTTTTAACCTTTAAAAACAACTTGGCCTTAAAAGATACGTTTTGGATTTCGATGAGACCGGGATCGGGTTTCCGTATACCGGATTTCCAGGTCTGGAGACCCGAATACCACATCGATCCAAATTTACGTTAAGTCGTGAAATCCAAATGGAGCAAGTGAAGACTCGAGGTGTAAGAACGATTCTTTGTCAGTATAACTCTGTGGGTGATTCCGTAATGAGTTGACGGAGATAGTACTTTCAGATTCGAGATAAAGATTCAAAGTGCAAGGGTTATTATCGTTAACTCTGAGGGTGATTCCAAAACGAGTGTAACGAGATAATGCCTTCGGTTTCGTTCGAACCCGGAACGAACTTGTATGGATTGAATGCTTTCAGCACATCGTCAGGTGGACGATGAGCATTCTAAGATAGATGTATTCTGTTTTAAGGTAATCGTGACCTCAAGCCTCACAAACCGGGAATGGCTAAAACAGGGGAGGTGCAGCAAGGTTAGTGGGTAGCACCCAAGTAGGACAAGATTACCTCTGTCTAGATGTCCCTTTCTATTTTCGACTTAGTGTGTGCGGTTGGTCATGACAACCGTGGGGTATCTTGTGCGGGAATTATCCAGTAAGGGATGTTCCGACCTTGTGTTGCAGGGGATTGGGAGTGATCCTCGGTACGGTGATCTAGGCCACGTACTGTGACGGGCGGTACCCCGGTAGCCCTGCCATTGAATGGAATCCAAAATCCAATAAGTGATAACGGACTTGATTGTATACCTATGTATGCTGGAATTTAATGAATGTAACAATTTCGGCTATTTCATATTTATTTGAAAACCCTAGACCTATTATAATACAATCGAATTTCCTATCAAATGTTTTGGTTAGCGTAAGGTAAAAACTTACCCATATTTATTGGTGGGGAGTCTTACGTGATACCTTTTCTTTCAAAAGGTTTTGAAGTTAAACAAGTTTAACCTGTTACTCACACCAGACCCATGTCTGACCCAAGTTGTTTATTTCTGTTTTATAAACTCTTGGGTACTCAAATTTTTACGAGTAGCCAAGGGATTCAGTTTAGCTTTGACGAGTAATCTGGAGGAGCAATGGAGCAGGAGGCTTCGGCGTTGTAGATATAGATAGTAGTTTCCGCTGTGTTGATCTTTGTATTGATCTGTATTGTGTTGAGATGTAATAACTAGACAGATGTTTATAACTGTCTAGTATGAGATGTGTAATCTGTGTAACTCTGATAGATGATGTATATGATACTATGTAAGATTTATGTGATATATTATATTTCGTTTCGTTTCCGCTGTGAGTATCTGTTGTTGTTTTCTTTTCTCTTCTTCTCTTTTCTATTTCTCACCCCTTTCTTTCTTTCTGTCGATGCGATTTTCCTGGAGTGGAAAGTCGGGTCGTCACACGTGGTATCAGAGCTTAGGTTGAGCGAATGCCTAAGTTTTTGGTTAAGTGAATATCAGAGCTATTGGTTGAGTGAATACCTAGCTCTAGAGTGGTATCTATCGTGAGAGAGCGTATTTGTAATTTTTACATAACTATATATATATTCTACCTATATTGTTGGGTTACCCGTACAGGTTCTCCAATATAAGATATAAAGGTAGATAGGGTAGTAGTGTATGAAACACAACTACCAATGGTTGGAATTAAGGTTGGAAGTGTATTTATCGAGACTGTAGACCCAATACTGTCTCGAGTAAGTTTTGCTGTGATGAAGGATTTCATCGAATCTCTGAAGGAAACCTGTTATGGTTCGGAGTTTATCTGTAAAGTTGGATGAGTAGAGTTTGGATCTATCGGTTGAACAGAAGCAAGTGATGGTATCTTGATACCTCAGGTAATAGTAGCTGTGTGTTGAGATGCAGTGACGATGGATGTTCCCGAAGATGTTTTCTTTGGAACGAGTTTAAGGAAGTATGTCTGTTTCAGTGTTATGGCTGAATTCAGCATGGTGTTTCTGTTGGTTTGGGGTTCGAGTTTCTCGAAGATCTTTGGATAGAAAGTCCTTGGCATCAGTATCAGCAGTGCAGCTCGGAGTATTCTGTGATGGCAGGAAGTTGTCAGGCTGAGTAGTTTTTCTGGAGGTGAAATTCAGAAGCAGCAGGGTGCATCCATTTCTTCGATGGATTGGATAGTTAAGTATGGGCTGTTCTGATTTGTTAAGAGGAACAGTTTTCTTTGGAAATAGGCTGGGTTGATCGCAAAAGTGACTTGCGATTGCTGAGTGTTCTCTTGGGTTATCAGAGTTTTTCTGAGTGTCTTCAGAGAAGTCAGAAGTTTGTCAGCATTTGGAGATTGAGTTTTCTTATCGACTGGATTCCAGGAGTAGTACCGGTAGTTCAGTCTAGTTGAAGGATGTTTCCTAGAGATGGAGTTGGTGCAGCAACTCAAGTTTTGATGAAGTATCTGAGTTTTATTTATGGATCCGTGAACCATATTTCTAGAATATGTTGTTCAGTTTGTGCTTGTGTTCTTCATCAGCATTCTTATCTACCTCAGATCAGAGTGGTGCAGCAGAAGCAGTTTGGGAGTATATCTCTGGATAGGGGAAGTAAGTTTGGAATCTACTGATAGTTGTGAAGTAAAGTTATGTTTGGATCTCTTCTGTGTTCTGATTTGGATAAGTATTGGGTTTTCAGGATTGAATTGTCAGTTTGGACAATTGGAATTCATTGAGTTTTACGTATCTCTGAGGAAGTACGTATTTGATTTATCTCTGGTTTTAGAATCAGCAGTTCTGGATGGTTTAGTTGTTGAGTCAGACTCGTCTGTAGTCTGATATTCTGTTTAGTTCTGTAGATCTAGATGAGTAGGAGATCTATAGCTTAGTAGTTTAGATTGTTGTAGAGCGAGTATCCCGGTATATATATATACTTGGGGAAACTCGAGGAATTCTATCTAGAATTTTGTCTAGATAGTTAGATTTGATTGATTGGATGAATTGGTTGCTATGGTTGTTAGCATATGGATGATAGTATATGCTTGTGTTTTAAAATTTAAAATCTTTAATAAGATTATTAAATTACCTTTGTTTAAATTTCGGGGACGAAATTATTTTAAGGGGGAAGGAATGTAATATCCCGGAAATTTTAACAATATCAATTTAATAATCTGTTAAATAATTAAATTGATATTGATGATCTTTGATAATAAGATTTGAATTTAATTTAATAATCTGATTAAATTAGTAATTAATTGGTGATTTTATCTTTTAAAAGTTAATAAGATATTTTCTATTTGAATATATATATTTATTTATATATATTGTAAATAGAAGCTTTGGGTAAATTGGGAATTTAGATTTAATTTAATATGACTTTTCAAGGTTATTTAAATAAGTAACTTTATAATTTTAAATATACTTTAGGTAAATATTTTAATTGCTTAAGATATTTTTACTTAAGTTAAAATATATAAGAGTTAACAAAAATGGTTTGTTTTATTTCTTTTTAAATATCACTTGATAATATAATCTCTTATATAAATTATTTAATATCAAATATGTTAATTTCAGATAATAAGTATAATGTATTATTTTTATTAATATGAATGGATTTTAAAGAATATGAAATTTTTATTTAATTGAATGAATAGTTATATATGTATATATATAACTTAACTTTTAAATTGAATCTTAGGATTTAATTTAAATTGAATTTGAAATTAAGTTTTGAAATTCAAGAGAATAAATATTTAAATTGTTTGGATATTATAATATTTGTATAAACTTTTATTTATAAATATAGTTAGTTTTGTTTCTTTAAAAAGTAATTTATATATAGATAAGTATTTAATAAATTAAGAAAAAGGCTTTTTATTTTACTTTTAAAATAAATAAAAATAAGATAATTACTTAAGAGACATATGTCATTATCCTAAAGCTTTGTATAACATGTGTAAGGCATTTAACTCTTGAAAATACACTTGTAAACATTCTAATAACTCAAAGTAACAAGTGGCATTTTTAGATTTAATTTTCTTTTATTTTTATAAAAATCATAAATTTACTTATATAAACATATACATTTCATTCACTTCATTCTTTCCTCCTTTTCAAAACAAGAGAAACTCAAATGTAAATTCTCTAATACAAATCTGGAAATATTCAGTAATCAATATCTCTCAAAACCTTTCTCAAACAAAATATGTTCATATGCAAATCTGAAATCAGAGAACCAAATGCCTCAAACCAAAAATCAATCCCTATAATCTCAAATCAAAACAAAGACACTGCATTTTTCTCCAATCTGTAATCAAGTTCAGCCTGTAATTCTTTTCAACATTTAAGCCTACCTGCATTTTTCAAATCTGGAACAAGTAATCGAAGTCTCCTGCCTGAAATTCTTTTCAAATCTGAAGTCTTCAGTTTGCATTCATTTCTTCAACCTGGAAAACAGCATGCATGTAGTTTAGATTAGTAAAGCTCCATCAACTCAAGCATTTTATCAAATTCCAGTCTCAAGTTTAAAGATCAAATAAGTAAGGCAATTCAAGTTTTAAAATACAAGAAGCTCTTTCAAATCTGGAAGCTCTGTTTCATCTTTGAACAGGTGAGTAACACTTTTTATTTAAAACTAACTTAAGTAAATTGCTTGATTTCTTCATGTGATAATCATGTTTGAAGTGAATAAATATGTAATGTTTGTATGTATAACTGAAAGCTGCTGTGAACAATGGATGTATTGTGTGCATATGTAAATATATATGTGTGTATGCTGTTTCTTTCTATTTGCCTGTTCTGTTTTGATTTTCCAGGCACAAAACTTCATTAAAATACTTATCATAAGTTTCTGATAGAATGAAATTTATAAAAATGAAGCTGTTGATTTTCTTAAGTTAATATTTAAAATTGTAAGTAAGTTAAAATATTAGTTTGTTGTCTCTGGAAACATAAGAAAAATCAGTGCATGTATATATAAGTGAAAATTCAAAATAGGTAATTCATAAATCCAGGATTATAAATCGAATATCTAAACTATAATATGATTTTTAACATTAAAATCATGATTTTTAACTTAGTATTTAAGGAGCAGTTCTGTGATGAACTAAATATGGAGTTTTGGAAAATTATGGTGATCTTTTGATTTGTGGTAGCCGGGGTTTTGGGTAATGACAGAGGAGTGATCGGAGATGGTTGGAAAATTGTCTGGAAGATGTTTAATTCATGGAGGAGGTAGCAGTAGTGGTTTCTTTGTTAGAACTCTAGTTTTTGCTAGTTTGGGTAAAATGATCATCGCGACTTCCATGATGGATCGAGTGCTACAGGCGTTTGAGAGAGTGAAGTTTGTTCGATAACGATGACATGGTCGAAGTTGCAGGAGTTCAGGTGGTCGGAATCGTGAGCACGAACGATGTTGACAGGTTTTGATCTGTACGATGGTTCCTGTTCCAGGCTTTGATTTTTTAGGCTCGATTTCGATTTTTCGTGATGTTCGAAGAGGTGATGGTCGTTTTCTGGTAGGTGGATGATCGTCGATGTGTGGAGATACTCGGCGATGGACGGAGACGCCGCTGGTGGATGTGCACGTGCATGCGATGGTACATGTCTGGGTGAAGTCTGGAATGGTAGCAGTGTAGAGGTCTGGGTTTTCTCGAGTTCGTACTCGAGTTATTTCGTGAGATGCTCGGGTTTTTAGAGGGTACGACTCGAAGTAAAATTAGTGGTCTCGAGTATGTTAGTGTTGACAGGTTTAAAACCTGTATGTTTAAAAAAGTTTAAACTAAAATTTAATTTGTAAAGAAATATTTAAACATGTTTTAAATTTAAATATCATTATAAGGAAATGTTTTCTTAAGACTTAATTATTTGTGAGGAAATTAATGGATAATTAATTTGTTTGATTAATTAATCATTTGGATTAATTAAATAAATAATAAATTAAAGATTTAAACTAATTTATTTATGATTAAGATAAATTAATTAGGAATAAATAATTTATAATTAAGGATTTTAAAATAGAATATTAATTAATGTTTAGAGATTAATTAATAAAGTAATTAAAGATTAATTAAGTTATGGATAACACTTAATTAATTTAATAATTAGAGATAAATTAATTTGTTATTAAGATTTATCAATTTGGAATTAATAATAATTAATCCAATTTAATTACTTAAGAAAAGTAATTAAAGAGTTGTTAATAGTTAATGGAGATCATTAACTATGGATTATTAAATAATTAATTAATAGGATTAATTAATTTAAGATAATCAATTATAGAATTTGTTTTAAATGAATTACTTAATGGAAGTAATTAAGAATTAATTACTTATTGTAATTAATTGAAGTTAATTTGATTAGTTTAGTTAATTAATTAAGTTTAATTAATTTATAATAATCAAGAGATTATTTGATAATAATTACTTAATGTAATTGTTAAGGTGTGATTATTTAGGGAAGTAAATAATAGATAATTACTGAAAGTAATTAATTAAATGGTGATATATTAATGGAAGTAATTTGAGTTTAATTACTTGAATAATTAATCAAGGGATTAATTAAGAAATTAATTAAGGAGAATTATGTAACGACCCGATATTTTCAACCATTCGCATCCATTATAAGTGTATAGATAGACACTCATGCCGGAGTTGAATTGCTCAAAATACCGCGTTGTAAATAAAATTTGGCAAATCTCAGAAATAGAGTACAACAAAAGTCCCAATAAAATAACCAAGTACAAGCTGAGTAGAACAACGGAACTGAAATAGATAGGACATGACAAGCAGATAATCTCCAGCGATTCAAATCTCCAAGAGAGTGGAAATCCAAATCTGTGAATAACTCAGGCTGACCCGAGCGTAAAGCAAAACACAAAACACTCGAGTCAGGACAATATATACTTATATAATGTAAACCAACTCACGCGAACTGTAATAAGGGTACAAGTAACTTAGAAGATGCTTGGGACCGCCCATCCTCTAAGGATCCGTTAAACTATCTACTATGTAGTAATATACGCTATATACAGTAGTGTCTAATCAGTAAAGTATAATCATATAGAAAATAGCGTTAAGGGGATGGAGAACCTTAACGCGGTCGGATCTTAAAATCATAATCGTAGTAAAGCTCGATATGGTAGGTGACACGGCACAACTAGGCAATGCCAGGGTAGATATACCAATTACGCATCCGGACTGGTGGTGACGCATAGCAGCCACTACCGCCCACCTCGAACAACACTCCCAAATTAAGGGTGCGCACCAAATCAATCACAAGTAATAGAATGGTATCGAAGAAGTGTGTCCGATCAGAGGTGCTACCTCATTGGTCCGTCAATCGCTCCTGTTTTAGCCACCTTATGCCAACTCACGGGAGTTGGGTCCACGTATATACCTTAGGATCGTCGCCACCATCCTACTTCATTCTGGAATCTCCACCGCGTACACGGTTGCCAAAGTGGTTTTCGGTAAGACAGAGAGTATGTCCATATCCGATCCCGGTCTCTTTAACAACCCAACGTTATTATAACCCGTGGTTATAACTTTTAAAAAAACAATACTTTACTTCAAAATAAAATATCATTTCAAACCATATCTTTATCAAAATAAAGATTAAATCAATTCCAAACCATTTCCATATATTTAAATTTTCATATAATTTCAAAATTTCATTTCAAATCATTTTAATATAATAAAATATCATATCCTTACAAAACTTCATTTCAAATCATCTTAATAAAATAAAATATCCTATCAGTTCAAATCCAATATTCAACTTTAAATACCTTTTAAATTCAAAGATATCGTTCATTTACTATCATTTCAAATCACCTTTAAATAGTTTATATTCCAATCAAAATAATTCATTTAAACCTTTTAAAAGTGTAATTATTATATTTTCAAATCAAGTATTCAATTTCCAAAGTTTCAAACCATTCTGAGTTCGTTTACTAAGTCAAAAACCCTAATTATTAAAATTTCAGCATTTCACAGCATTTAAAAACAACTGCTATAAGTTATATTTGAAAACATTTTTAATTCAGCAAAGACAGCACTTAAAACTGCTGTTAAAACTCAGTTTTAGTTGAATTATAGTTCAAAACAGAAAAGACAGCAATTCGGAAGTGCTGCGGTAGTTCAGATTTCAAAACAAGGGTTAAATTTGGTTTCAGCAAAGACTGCAGACCATTATAGCATTTCCAGAGAATGCTATAATAGACCTGGGTTCAATATTAGCCTATAAGTTCAACTGCAGCAACTGCAGCATTTCAGAAATGCTGTAGTAGCCCTTTCATTCAAATTTTAGTGTAATTCAGAACCATAGCATTTCTGAATGCTATTAAAAGTGATTTCCAGCTTTTTAGTGTATTTCCAGCAATTAAATAACTTCATTTTTAAACTCTTTAAACATTTTAAAAATCATAATTTAACATTTAAAATGTTTATTTACATATCATTTAACATGTATCTTTTTCACAATAAATTTCTTATAATTAAATCCAATTTTCAACAATTTACTTAATAAATTTAAGTGTAAAAGTTTCCAATTCTTCACATTTCAACAAATAACTTAACACTTCAAATTTAAATTACCATTTCACAAATTTAACTAAATTTCCAATTTTATTTAATTAACTAAAACCTTTAATTAAAACCAAATTTCACATTTCCAAGTCAAGTTATATTTTAAAAGATCACTTTTAAACATTCATTTATTTAACCACTTAAATCCATAGAAAAATCAATAATACTTTAATAAATCACTTAAATTCACATTTAATCAAATTATCATATTTACCATTTCCAAATAAAATTTAATATCCATTTTATTTATATAACTTAAATATCATTTTTAACCAAATTCCAAATTTCCAACTTAAGTTATATTTCAAAAATCCAGTTAAACCATTCATTAATTACATTTTTAACACATAGAAAAATCATAATTTCTTTATTTTAAACATTTCAAAATCTATTTAAATCAAATTTCCTAAATTTATATTTTTAAAATACTTAAAAATATTCAAAACACTTTATAAAATAACCACGGGCCTGTATATAATTTTCTAACCTAGGTCAAGTGATACGGATATGTATCATTTCAATCCGCGGTTAAAAAAGAAAAATCCGGGTTCTATCATTTCAAACCCGCAATCCCAAGTTAAAATAATTTAAATAAAAATCATTCAGGCCTATCATTTCAGCCCATAACGATTTTTCCCTATTCTAAAGTCCGTTCGGGTATGTATCATTTCAACCCATAGTGATTCTAATCTACAGGGAACTTGCAATGGTGATAACAGATATAAATAACAGAATAACATTAAATAATAGTAACATATGATATAATAAGTGTAATAACAGGTGTGAACATCATATGATAATAATATAAACATATATAACATGATGATATACATTACAGATTCAAATGGTGTCGGTTTATCAGTTATATAGGTACATATTGTCTGGTGAGAATAACTCACTGTTTTGTGCTGGAGAAACGACGACGACTGCACGAATGGGATCCAAACAAGCACGATAACACGAATATGATTTGATATGGGAGAGCCAAAGATAAATTCCCTTGTCACATTCAAACAAAACAAATACAGACAACATGAGTTTTTAACTCAAAATTCAATAAAACAATGTTAGAAATGAATGCATGAACCAAAGCCAAAGTGATTGCACATGCTTTCTACCATCTATGCTTCAGTTCCAGATCTGAAATGCATGGCTAAGGGGTGGGTTTGGATCTGGTTTTGGGTTCCATAGGGTTGGCCAAACATGTATGGTGATGGTGCAAAGATATGTGAGCATGAACTACAACACAAAGGCAAACTACATGGTTTCTAAGCCACATAAGGTCACGGCTAAGGCAATACAAGTCATGGTCAGGTCTGTAGTGGGTTAGGTACAGGTGTGGCAGTGGTGTCAGGGTCCACTATGGCAGGTGGTGGTGATGTAGGTGGCGACCAAGGAGGAGTTGGAGGTGGTGGTGATGTATGGTGCTCGACTAGGAAGATATAGGTGAAGTTTGCTCATTTTTGTGTGGATCAACATCATGGGAGGCCACGGCTTGGGCTTGGGGTTGGGCTGGAGGAGGTAGTGATAGGTTCAGGTGGTGGTGGAGGAAGCCAAGGTGCTGGAGTTGAGAGGAGCCGAGCCTAAAAGGAGAAGAGAGCAAGTGCAAAATCAACAAAACAAGTAGAAAACAATGGAAAAGAAAGGGAATTTTACCAAATCTTTGAACAAGGGAGAGGCCGTCATTTTTTTTTCAAGTTAGAGGTGAGAATTCACGTGAAAAATGAGGAAGATGTTGCTGGAAAAGAAAAGAAAAGCACGGCAAAAAAAATCATTAAGGTGGAGGTTGAGAAAATGAAAGGTCGGAAGATTAAAGGACCTTAAGCAACTAAAGAGACATAAACTTTTCAAATTTCCATTATATATTTATATATATTTATAAATATGAAAATAGCTGAAATTAAAGATAAATAAACTCAGAAATAAAGTAAATAAGAAAAATAAATAAATAAATTTTATATTAATTAAATTAAATGAAGAAAAATAACACTATATACAAACTAGGTTAAATAAACTGAAACAAATTCAAATAATCTTTGGAAAAATCTATTCAAATCTAAATACATGTAAAGTGAATATTAATAAAGTAAAACAAAGAAAATAAAGTGAATGTATAAAATAAATAAATAAATTTTAATTATATATAGCTAAATTAAGAAAATAGCAAAGAAAATAGAAATTAGGCTTTAAAATTACAAAATAAATTCAACAAGCTTTGGAAAAATTTTATAATCACTTTAAAATTATTAAAAGACAAAATTATACATAAAATAAAATATTAACATATATTAGAACAAAATATGACAAATAAAATATAATTTATATGTTTTAAAATAAATAATATTGCAAAATAAACAGTTTATACACAAAATTGAAAATTACATAACTTCTACAATATAAGTCCGTTTTCAACGAAACGAAAAGCAGTATTCATGGAATTAAATCTATTTTCATAATAAAAGATAAAATTTAAGAATTTTAAATATTTAAATTTAAAGTTTAAAAGTCAAAGTTTGACCAGTTTGACCAGTTTGAACAGAAATTCACTTTACAGTAAAATATCCAATTTTTACCAGTTTGAAATTATAATTTACATAACAATCAAAATATATATTTAGAAATGAAATATTTGAAACAAAACAAGTTTAAAATAAATTTCAAATTAAAATAAAGTTTTTCAATCAGGAAATTCAATTTAACAGAAATAAAATATAAAATAAAATAAGCCTAAAATGTAGGGTTGTTACACTCTCCCCCACTCAAAACTTTTCGTCCCCGAAAAGGAATGAGGTACAGGAAAGCACAGAAAAAGAAAAAAAATGAAATAGAATTAAGACAAGATGATAAGAAGATTGGAATTACACCTGATAACTATTGTTATAGGTAAGTTTGACATGATGGAGGTGATCAAATCAAGAATATAAGCACGAAAAAGATCCTCTAGAGTCTGAATCTCCCTTTTCACTTGACTGACGGTCTATGAATGGAAAAACAGTGTTCAGATCCAGATGAGTAACAAAGGTTATCAAAGATTACAGAAAGATTTCTAAACAGACTAGTATAAGCAATAGCCTTCCCATTCCGTAACAAGATAAGAGAAATAAGGACAACCAAAAGGTAGTTTGAAAAACAAAATAAGATAATAGATTGGTAACCATAATGTTTTGAAATCATAACAATTTAGAGATGTTATCATTTAGAAATCGTACTACTTAAAATCATAACACTTTGGAAATGTTATTCTTAAAAAAAATAATACTTTGAAAATCATAACACCTTTTTAAAAAAATCTTCATTTAAACCATTTAAATCCAATGTCAAATAATATTCATTTCAAAGCTGTAACATTTCTAAGTTCATTCAATTATAAAATTTCCAAAACATTGTATTTTCAAAACAGCAGCACTTATAAAATGCTACAGTAGATATATTAATATTTCAAATCAGTTTAATTTCAGAAATATTCATTTGGATATCATTTAACTTATGACTTATTAAAACAAACCTTTATGAATGTAATATCCAAATAAACTATACTTCATTTATTAGGTCAAAAGCTCACTATTTTAGTTAGCTCTTAATTTAACACATAACCTAACACTTATTTAAAATACCCATTTCATAAATAGATATTCCTTTAATAAGTTACACTTAAAATTCCATTTGAAAACCAAATTTTCAATTATCAAATTTTAGTGATGTTAAAATACATTTTAACTCTTTAAATCATAATTACTCATTTTTCAAGACATATCTATTTCATAAATAAAATATTTATATAGCAAATATAACAATCAAATTTCTTTACACATTTATTCATTTAGACATCAATTAAACTATGAATTCAAGTTAAATAGCTTTATTACAAAATGTCTAATTCAAATGTATTTTATTTTATCTATTCAAAGATACATTATTTATTATACAACATATTCATTTCAGGAAATAACCTTTATTAAAATTTCTAGGTTAGACTTAAGGTTCCATATTAAATCAATTTGATTATTAAGTTATTTAAATAAAATCTCTTTAGATTCCTTTTTCAATATTTACCTCTGTTAATCTTTTATAACTAAAATTTAAGTGTATAACATTTATTATAACCACTCAAATTTTATTTATAAAAATCCTTTCTATATTGTATATTATCCAATTTCATATTCAACTTCTGTGTAATTTAGGTAAGTTATATTGGAATTAAATTGTGTGTTATACAAGTAAAACTTTCCAATTCAATTATCTCAAGTTTGAATCATTTATTCAAATTTTTATTTTCTTCTTATAACTGAAATTATTCTTTAAGATAAAATGTAAGAATTAAATTTCCGATTCCCTTCAAACCACTAAGAGATAAATAAATATATGTATATAATATGTCAAATCAAATTTAAATCATATATCTATATATATTATAATCCAGTCATATTTAGAAATTCAAATCAATTAGATTTTCCAAAACAAAGCTGTAGCAAGACTACAGAACAGTCTCTTCACTTCGAAACTCGAAAATGAACGTCGATGATGCTGCAGTCATCACTGAAATTATTTTCCAGCGACAAAGAGAAGAGCACTTAATTTTTAAACTTTAAAATCCTTTAGAGACAAATTTTTATTCAAAATACTTTAAATAATATCCTTAAAAAAATTTAAACACAAGGTTTGAAACCATCGGAAATTAAATTCTTTAACTTTCTTGTTTTAAATTCATTTCAGTTCCCAAATAAATTTATAAACAACTATTTATAAATTCATTTGTAGAACGATAAATGATAAATCAAGTATTATCATTTCAAATTATCAATTTAAATCAATTTATTAAGTTCCATAAAATTATATATCCAAATTTATTTCATAAACCAAATTTTAAAATAATATTGTGTCAGTTTGTTCTGTCAAAGTGTTTTAGAAATCCTATCGATAGCGTTGATCAGACGAATCGATCGGAAACCCAAATCAACATTAACAACTCAAACAACACAATATAAAACAAAACATTAATTTACAAGTACAGTTCAAAATGTTTGGAAGATAGATTGGAACAAAAGACAAGATGATTAAACAGAGTAGAGAGATGGGTAAGCTTAGATAAATCGCGGACAACCTTAACCGGGTCAACCGTGACTCAATGGATAAGATCAAATGTGGATTTTCTGGGGTAAATCTACCTTCAATCTCAAGAGATAGAGTTTGGAATAATAAAAGATATTAGCATCTTGTAACGACCCGATATTTTGGACCATTCGCATCCATTATAAGTGTATAGGTAGACACTCATGCCGGAGTTGAATTGCTCAAAATACCGCGTTGTAAATAAAATTTGGCAAATCTCAGAATATACAGTAAATAAATATAATCACAGATCACAGACACAGAGTAAAATAATGCAGCGGAAGTAAAAGAAATAGTAGTTCATGAAGCTACTATATAAATATATCAGAGTTACATAAGATACAACAGAAGAAATAGAGTACAACAAAAGTCTCAATAAAATAACCAAGTACAAGCTGAGTAGAACAACGGAACTGGAATAGATAGGACATGACAAGCAGATAATCTCCAGCGATTCAAATCTCCAAGAGAGTGGAAATCCAAATCTGTGAATAACTCAGGCTGACCCGAGCGTAAAGCAAAACACAAAACACTCGAGTCAGGACAATATATACTTATATAATGTAAACCAACTCAAGCGAACTGTAATAAGGGTACAAGTAACTTAGAAGATGCTTGGGACCGCCCATCCTCTAAGGATCCGTTAAACTATCTACTATGTAGTAATATACGCTATATACAGTAGTGTCTAAATAAGTAAAGTATAATCATATCGGAAAATAGCGTTAAGGGGATGGAGAACCTTAACGCGGTCGGATCTTAAAATCATAATCGTAGTAAAGCTCGATATGGTAGGTGACACGGCACAACTAGGCAATGCCAGGGTAGATATACCAATTACGCATCCGGACTGGTGGTGACGCATAGCAGCCACTACCGCCCACCTCGAACAACACTCCCAAATCAAGGGTGCGCACCAAATCAATCACAAGTAATAGAATGGTATCGAAGAAGTGTGTCCGATCAGAGGTGCTACCTCATTGGTCCGTCAATCGCTCCTGTTTTAGCCACCTTATGCCAACTCACGGGAGTTGGGTCCACGTATATACCTTAGGATCGTCGCCACCATCCTACTTCATTCTGGAATCTCCACCGCGTACACGGTTGCCAAAGTGGTTTTCGGTAAGACAGAGAGTATGTCCATATCCGATCCCGGTCTCTTTAACAACCCAACGTTATTATAACCCGTGGTTATAACTTTTAAAAACAATACTTTACTTCAAAATAAAATATCATTTCAAACCATATCTTTATCAAAATAAAGATTAAATCAATTCCAAACCATTTCCATATATTTAAATTTTCATATAATTTCAAAACTTCATTTCAAATCATTTTAATATAATAAAATATCATATCCTTACAAAACTTCATTTCAAATCATTTTAATAAAATAAAATATCCTATCAGTTCAAATCCAATATTCAACTTTAAATACCTTTTAAATCCAAAGATATCGTTCATTTACTATCATTTCAAATCACCTTTAAATAGTTTATATTCCAATCAAAATAATTCATTTAAACCTTTTAAAAGTGTAATTATTATATTTTCAAATCAAGTATTCAATTTCCAAAGTTTCAAACCATTCTGAGTTCGTTTACTAAGTCAAAAACCCTAATTATTAAAATTTCAGCATTTCACAGCATTTAAAAACAACTGCTATAAGTTATATTTGAAAACATTTTTAATTCAGCAAAGACAGCACTTAAAACTGCTGTTAAAACTCAGTTTTAGTTGAATTATAGTTCAAAACAGAAAAGACAGCAATTCAGAAGTGTTGCGGTAGTTCAGATTTCAAAACAAGGGTTAAATTTGGTTTCAGCAAAGACTGCAGACCATTATAGCATTTCCAGAGAATGCTATAATAGACCTGGGTTCAATATTAGCCTATAAGTTCAACTGCAGCAACTGCAGCATTTCAGAAATGCTGTAGTAGCCCTTTTATTCAAATTTTAGTGTAATTCAGAACCATAGCATTTCTGAATGCTATTAAATGTGATTTCCAGCTTTTTAGTGTATTTCCAGCAATTAAATAACTTCATTTTAAACTCTTTAAACATTTTAAAAATCATAATTTAACATTTAAAATGTTTATTTACATATCATTTAACATGTATCTTTTTCACAATAAATTTCTTATAATTAAATCCAATTTTCAACAATTTACTTAATAAATTTAAGTGTAAAAGTTTCCAATTCTTCACATTTCAACAAATAACTTAACACTTCAAATTTAAATTACCATTTCACAAATTTAACTAAATTTCCAATTTTATTTAATTAACTAAAACCTTTAATTAAAACCAAATTTCACATTTCCAAGTCAAGTTATATTTTAAAATATCACTTTTAAACATTCATTTATTTAACCACTTAAATTCATAGAAAAAATCAATAATACTTTAATAAATCACTTAAATTCACATTTAATCACATTATCATATTTACTATTTCCAAATAAAATTTAATATCCATTTTATTTATATAACTTAAATATCATTTTTAACAAAATTCCAAATATCCAACTTAAGTTATATTTCAAAAATCCAGTTAAACCATTCATTAATTACATTTTTAACACATAGAAAAATCATAATTTCTTTATTTTAAACATTTCAAAATCTATTTAAATCAAATTTCATAAATTTATATTTTTTTAAAATACTTAAAAATATTCAAAACACTTTATAAAATAACCACGGGCCTGTATATAATTTTCTAACCTAGGTCAAGTGATACGGATATGTATCATTTCAATCCGCAGTTAAAAAAGAAAAATCCGGGTTCTATCATTTCAAACCCGCAATCCCAAGTTAAAATAATTTAAATAAAAATCATTCAGGCCTATCATTTCAGCCCATAACGATTTTTCCCTATTCTAAAGTCCGTTCGGGTATGTATCATTTCAACCCATAGTGATTCTAATCTACAGGGAACTTGCAATGGTGATAACAGATATAAATAACAGAATAACATTAAATAATAGTAACATATGATATAATAAGTGTAATAACAGGTGTGAACATCATATGATAATAATATAAACATATATAACATGATAATATATTTCTACAGATTCACAGGGTGTCAATTTACTAGTTATATAGGTACATATTGTCTGGTGAGAATAACTCACTGGTTTGAGCTGATGACACAACGACGAATTGCACAAACGAGATCTACACAAGCACGAAAGCACGACACATATTTGAATGGAGGAGCCAAAAGTCAAATTCCTTGGATCCACATCAAACAAAAATAATATAACAACAATAAGTTCCAAACTGACAACGATTAAACTATGCTATAATAAACTGCACAGGATCGCATTGGAATGCTTGCACTTGCTTCCAACCTTTGCTAGGCTCAGTCATAAGGGTAAATACATGATAATAGCAGGTGTTTGGATCAGGTTTGGGTTGGGTAGGGGTCGGCCAACAAGTTTGGATGATGGTGCAAAAGTGGGTGAAGGCAAACAATATCACAAAGCATGCATATATGGATTTGTCTTGATTTTTAGGGCTCGGCCAAGGCCCTATATGCCACGGCCACTACTGTGGGGTCCACTGGGATGGTGTGGCCGAGAGTTCTGGAGGTGCTGGAGGTGGTGGAGGTGATGTAGGTGGCGGCTAAGGGGGTGGTGAAGTGGTGGATGTGAGGTAGTGCTCGGCTATGCAAGTATTGGTGGTGTTTTGATAATTTGATGAATACTCATCAACCAAGGGGGTCACGGCATGGGTGGCTGGTGAGGAGGTGGTGTTGGTGGTGTGCCATCAAGTGGTGGAGGTAGCTAGGCAGCCAAGGGGCTATGGCCGAACCTAAAGAGGTGAAACAAGTGCAAGAATTCAACTAGAAAATCAACATAAGAAGAAAATAGATAAAAGAACAAAGGTTTTTTTTTTTTTTTACCAAACTTTCCCAAACAAATGATGGCCGAATTTTTTTTTGTTTCAGGAAGGAGAAAGTGTTTTACGTGAATGAGAAATCATAACAGCTGAAAGTGTGGGGAGTTATGTCAAAAGAAATGAAGAGTTGTGTGGAAAATGAAGAGGCGGAATCCAAAAAGGCAAAGGGCAATTCAAAGGTCAAAACCTTTTCATATTTCTTTATTTTTATTTATATAACTTTATATTTCTGGAAATAATAATAATACCAGATAAAATTTCGAAAATTTAACAAAATATAAAAATATATATAATATTTATTAATTTATATAAAGTTAAAATAAGAAAATAGCTAAAATTAGTAACCTAGTCTAGAAAATTTGAAATTAATTGAAATAAATTTTGGAAAAATTATATGATCTTGTAATATATTTTTAAACATAAATAATAACATAAAATAAAAATGCATTCACAAAATAAATAATTAAAATTTAATTTAAATAAAATTTTAATGAAGAAAATAGCAGAAAATAGGAACTAGGCTTTATAAATTGAAATAAATTCAAGTAATACTTTAGAAAATTTATATTATCATTTTAAAAATATTAAAAGACATAAAATAACCTATTAACACAAATTAAAACAAAATATGACAATAAAAATATAATTTATATGATTTAAAATAAATAATATTGCAAAATAAACAGTTTATACACAAAATTGAAACTTACATAACTTCTACAATATAAGTCCGTTTTCAACGAAACGAAAAGCAGTATTCATGGTATTAAATCTATTTTCATAATAAAAGATAAAATTTATAATTTCAAATATTTAAAATTTAAATTTAAAAGTCAAAGTTTGACTATTTTAACCAAAACTCACTTTTTGGAAAATTATTCTATTCAGTCATATTTGTAATTCTAATCCATATCAAAATCAAAGTTTATATTTAAAATAACAAAATTTATTCTTTTTCAAAAATAAAGCTTTTGAATCTGGAAAAATCAATTTAAAAATACTTGTAAAATACAGGGTTGTTACACTCTCCCCCACTCAAAACTTTTCGTCCCCGAAAAGGAACAAGGTACGGGAAAGCACAGAAAAAGATAGAATGAAATGGAATTAAGACAAGATGATAAGAAGATTGGAATTACACCTGATAACTATTGTTATAGGTAAGTTTAACAAGATGGAGGTGATCAAATCAAGAATATAAGCACGAAAAAGATCCTCTAGAGTTTGAATCTCCCTTTTCACTTGACCGATAGTCTATGAATGGAAAAACAGTGTTCAGATCCAGATGAGTAACAAAGATTATCAAAGATTACAGAAGGATTTCTAAACAGACTGGTATAAGCAATAGCCTTTCCATTCAGTAACAAGATAAGAGAAATAAGGACAACCAAAAGGTAGTTTGAAAAACAAAATAAGATAATAGATTTGTAACCATAATGTTTTGAAATCATAACAATTTAGAGATGTTATCATTTAGAAATCGTACTACTTAAAATCATAACACTTTGGAAATGTTATTCAAAAAAAAACATAATACTTTGAAAATCATAACACCTTTTTAAAAATAATCTTCATTTAAACCATTTAAATCCAATGTCAAATAATATTCATTTTAAAGTTGTAACATTTCTAAGTTCATTCAATTATAAAATTTCTAAAACATTGTATTTTCAAAACAGCATTACTTATAAAATGCTACAGTAGATATATTAATATTTCAAATCAGTTTAATATCAGAAATATTCATTTGGATATCATTTAACTTATGACTTATTAAAACAAACTGTTATGAATGGAATATTCAAATCAAACTATACTTCATTTATTAAGTTAAAAGTTCACTATTTTAGTTAGCTCTTAATTTAACACATAACCTAACACTTATTTAAAATACCCATTTCATAAATAGATATTCCTTTAATAAGTTACACTTAAAATTCCATTTGAAAACCAAATTTTCAATTATCAAATTTTAGTGATGTTAAAATACATTTTAACTATTTAAATCATAATTATTCAATTTCCAAGACATATCTATTTCATAAATAAACATTTATATAGCAAATATAACAATCAAATTTCTTTACACATTTATTCATTTAGACATCAATTAAACTATGAATTCAAGTTAAATAAACTTTATTACCAAAAGTCCAATTCAAATGTATTTTATTTTATCTATTCAAAGATACATTATTTATTATACAACATATTCATTTCAGGAAATAACCTTTATTAAAATTTCTAGGTTAGACTTAAGGTTCCATATTAAATCAATTTGATTATTATATTATTTAAATAAAATCTCTTTAGATTCCTTTTTCAATATTTACCTCTGTTAATCTTTTATAACTAAAATTTAAGTGTATAACATTTATTATAACCACTCAAATTTTATTTATAAAAATCCTTTCTATATTGTATATTATCCAATTTCATATTCAACTTCTGTGTAATTTAGGTAAGTTATATTGGAATTAAATTGTGTGTTATACAAGTAAAACTTTCCAATTCAATTATCTCAAGTTTGAATCATTTATCCAAAATTTTGATTTTTCTTTTTTATAATTGAAATTATTCTTTAAGAAAAAATTTAAGAATTTGAATCTTCGAACATCTTCAAACCATTTGGAGATAAGTAATTATATATACATAATATGTTAAATCAAATTTAAATCATATATCTTTATATATATTATAAATCAAGTCATATTTTAGAAATTCAAATCAATTAAATTTCCCAAAACACAGCTGTAGCAAGACAACAGAACGGTCTCTTCACTTCGAAACTCGCAAATGAACGTCGATGATGCTGCAGTCATCACCGAAATTATTTTCCAGCGACAAAGAGAAGAGCACTAAATTTTAAACCTTAAAATCCTTTAGAAACATATTTCTGCTTAGAAATACTTTAAATAATATCCTTTTAAAAATTTTAAACACAAGGTTTGAAACCATCGGAAATTAAATTCTTTAAATTTCTTGTTTTAAATTCATTTTAGTTTCCAAATAAATTTATAAACAACTATTTATAAATTCATTTGTAGAACAATAAATGATAAATCAAGTATTATCATTTCAAATAAATTTATCAAGTTCCATAAAATTATATATCCAAATTTATTTCACTAACCAAATTTTAAAATAACACTGTGTCAGTTTGTTCTGTCAAAGTGTTTTAGAAATCCTATCGATAGCGTTGATCAGACGAATCGATCGGAAACCCAAATCAACATCAACAACCCAAACAACACAATATATAAAACAAAACATAGATTTACAAGTACAATTCAAAATGTTTTTAGATAGTTTAGAAACAAAAGACAAGATGGTTAAACAGAGTAGAGAGATGGGTAAGCTTAGATAAATCGCGGACAACCTTAACCGGGTCAACCGTGACTCAATGGATAAGATCAAATGTGGATTTTCCGGGGTAAATCTACCTTAAATCTCAAGAGATAGAGTTTGGAATAATAAAAGATATTAGCATCTAAACCAAGGATAAATATAAATCTCTGGTGAATCGATGCTGATTAAAAAGAATTTTCACCCTTTTACAAGAAAATTAGAATATTGGCGAGACCGCCAATTCACTATAAAGATCATTGGAAGTGGAGTCATGGGATACTCCAGAATCAAAAGATGATGAATAGTGAGGGACACGAATGAATTTCGGAACCGTAGGGAACGTTCCAAAATTCAAAGGAAAACGAATCAAAGGAAGAGATTCAAACTCGAACGAAAGTGATTCTGTAAATAAATTTACCATACATTCTAAGTTTTGCCTCAAAGCCAAAGCTCTGATGCCAACTGTAACGACCCGATATTTTGGACCATTCGCATCCATTATAAGTGTATAGGTAGACACTCATGCCGGAGTTGAATTGCTCAAAATACCGCGTTGTAAATAAAATTTGGCAAATCTCAGAATATACAGTAAATAAATATAATCACAGATCACAGACACAGAGTAAAATAATGCAGCGGAAGTAAAAGAAATAGTAGTTCATGAAGCTACTATATAAATATATCAGAGTTACATAAGATACAACAGAAGAAATAGAGTACAACAAAAGTCTCAATAAAATAACCAAGTACAAGCTGAGTAGAACAACGGAACTGGAATAGATAGGACATGACAAGCAGATAATCTCCAGCGATTCAAATCTCCAAGAGAGTGGAAATCCAAATCTGTGAATAACTCAGGCTGACCCGAGCGTAAAGCAAAACACAAAACACTCGAGTCAGGACAATATATACTTATATAATGTAAACCAACTCAAGCGAACTGTAATAAGGGTACAAGTAACTTAGAAGATGCTTGGGACCGCCCATCCTCTAAGGATCCGTTAAACTATCTACTATGTAGTAATATACGCTATATACAGTAGTGTCTAAATAAGTAAAGTATAATCATATCGGAAAATAGCGTTAAGGGGATGGAGAACCTTAACGCGGTCGGATCTTAAAATCATAATCGTAGTAAAGCTCGATATGGTAGGTGACACGGCACAACTAGGCAATGCCAGGGTAGATATACCAATTACGCATCCGGACTGGTGGTGACGCATAGCAGCCACTACCGCCCACCTCGAACAACACTCCCAAATCAAGGGTGCGCACCAAATCAATCACAAGTAATAGAATGGTATCGAAGAAGTGTGTCCGATCAGAGGTGCTACCTCATTGGTCCGTCAATCGCTCCTGTTTTAGCCACCTTATGCCAACTCACGGGAGTTGGGTCCACGTATATACCTTAGGATCGTCGCCACCATCCTACTTCATTCTGGAATCTCCACCGCGTACACGGTTGCCAAAGTGGTTTTCGGTAAGACAGAGAGTATGTCCATATCCGATCCCGGTCTCTTTAACAACCCAACGTTATTATAACCCGTGGTTATAACTTTTAAAAACAATACTTTACTTCAAAATAAAATATCATTTCAAACCATATCTTTATCAAAATAAAGATTAAATCAATTCCAAACCATTTCCATATATTTAAATTTTCATATAATTTCAAAACTTCATTTCAAATCATTTTAATATAATAAAATATCATATCCTTACAAAACTTCATTTCAAATCATTTTAATAAAATAAAATATCCTATCAGTTCAAATCCAATATTCAACTTTAAATACCTTTTAAATCCAAAGATATCGTTCATTTACTATCATTTCAAATCACCTTTAAATAGTTTATATTCCAATCAAAATAATTCATTTAAACCTTTTAAAAGTGTAATTATTATATTTTCAAATCAAGTATTCAATTTCCAAAGTTTCAAACCATTCTGAGTTCGTTTACTAAGTCAAAAACCCTAATTATTAAAATTTCAGCATTTCACAGCATTTAAAAACAACTGCTATAAGTTATATTTGAAAACATTTTTAATTCAGCAAAGACAGCACTTAAAACTGCTGTTAAAACTCAGTTTTAGTTGAATTATAGTTCAAAACAGAAAAGACAGCAATTCAGAAGTGTTGCGGTAGTTCAGATTTCAAAACAAGGGTTAAATTTGGTTTCAGCAAAGACTGCAGACCATTATAGCATTTCCAGAGAATGCTATAATAGACCTGGGTTCAATATTAGCCTATAAGTTCAACTGCAGCAACTGCAGCATTTCAGAAATGCTGTAGTAGCCCTTTTATTCAAATTTTAGTGTAATTCAGAACCATAGCATTTCTGAATGCTATTAAAAGTGATTTCCAGCTTTTTAGTGTATTTCCAGCAATTAAATAACTTCATTTTAAACTCTTTAAACATTTTAAAAATCATAATTTAACATTTAAAATGTTTATTTACATATCATTTAACATGTATCTTTTTCACAATAAATTTCTTATAATTAAATCCAATTTTCAACAATTTACTTAATAAATTTAAGTGTAAAAGTTTCCAATTCTTCACATTTCAACAAATAACTTAACACTTCAAATTTAAATTACCATTTCACAAATTTAACTAAATTTCCAATTTTATTTAATTAACTAAAACCTTTAATTAAAACCAAATTTCACATTTCCAAGTCAAGTTATATTTTAAAATATCACTTTTAAACATTCATTTATTTAACCACTTAAATTCATAGAAAAAATCAATAATACTTTAATAAATCACTTAAATTCACATTTAATCACATTATCATATTTACTATTTCCAAATAAAATTTAATATCCATTTTATTTATATAACTTAAATATCATTTTTAACAAAATTCCAAATTTCCAACTTAAGTTATATTTCAAAAATCCAGTTAAACCATTCATTAATTACATTTTTAACACATAGAAAAATCATAATTTCTTTATTTTAAACATTTCAAAATCTATTTAAATCAAATTTCATAAATTTATATTTTTTTAAAATACTTAAAAATATTCAAAACACTTTATAAAATAACCACGGGCCTGTATATAATTTTCTAACCTAGGTCAAGTGATACGGATATGTATCATTTCAATCCGCAGTTAAAAAAGAAAAATCCGGGTTCTATCATTTCAAACCCGCAATCCCAAGTTAAAATAATTTAAATAAAAATCATTCAGGCCTATCATTTCAGCCCATAACGATTTTTCCCTATTCTAAAGTCCGTTCGGGTATGTATCATTTCAACCCATAGTGATTCTAATCTACAGGGAACTTGCAATGGTGATAACAGATATAAATAACAGAATAACATTAAATAATAGTAACATATGATATAATAAGTGTAATAACAGGTGTGAACATCATATGATAATAATATAAACATATATAACATGATAATATATTTCTACAGATTCACAGGGTGTCAATTTACTAGTTATATAGGTACATATTGTCTGGTGAGAATAACTCACTGGTTTGAGCTGATGACACAACGACGAATTGCACAAACGAGATCTACACAAGCACGAAAGCACGACACATATTTGAATGGAGGAGCCAAAAGTCAAATTCCTTGGATCCACATCAAACAAAAATAATATAACAACAATAAGTTCCAAACTGACAACGATTAAACTATGCTATAATAAACTGCACAGGATCGCATTGGAATGCTTGCACTTGCTTCCAACCTTTGCTAGGCTCAGTCATAAGGGTAAATACATGATAATAGCAGGTGTTTGGATCAGGTTTGGGTTGGGTAGGGGTCGGCCAACAAGTTTGGATGATGGTGCAAAAGTGGGTGAAGGCAAACAATATCACAAAGCATGCATATATGGATTTGTCTTGATTTTTAGGGCTCGGCCAAGGCCCTATATGCCACGGCCACTACTGTGGGGTCCACTGGGATGGTGTGGCCGAGAGTTCTGGAGGTGCTGGAGGTGGTGGAGGTGATGTAGGTGGCGGCTAAGGGGGTGGTGAAGTGGTGGATGTGAGGTAGTGCTCGGCTATGCAAGTATTGGTGGTGTTTTGATAATTTGATGAATACTCATCAACCAAGGGGGTCACGGCATGGGTGGCTGGTGAGGAGGTGGTGTTGGTGGTGTGCCATCAAGTGGTGGAGGTAGCTAGGCAGCCAAGGGGCTATGGCCGAACCTAAAGAGGTGAAACAAGTGCAAGAATTCAACTAGAAAATCAACATAAGAAGAAAATAGATAAAAGAACAAAGGGGTTTTTTTTTTTTACCAAACTTTCCCAAACAAATGATGGCCGAATTTTTTTTTGTTTCAGGAAGGAGAAAGTGTTTTACGTGAATGAGAAATCATAACAGCTGAAAGTGTGGGGAGTTATGTCAAAAGAAATGAAGAGTTGTGTGGAAAATGAAGAGGCGGAATCCAAAAAGGCAAAGGGCAATTCAAAGGTCAAAACCTTTTCATATTTCTTTATTTTTATTTATATAACTTTATATTTCTGGAAATAATAATAATACCAGATAAAATTTCGAAAATTTAACAAAATATAAAAATATATATAATATTTATTAGTTTATATAAAGTTAAAATAAGAAAATAGCTAAAATTAGTAACCTAGTCTAGAAAATTTGAAATTAATTGAAATAAATTTTGGAAAAATTATATGATCTTGTAATATATTTTTAAACATAAATAATAACATAAAATAAAAATGCATTCACAAAATAAATAATTAAAATTTAATTTAAATAAAATTTTAATGAAGAAAATAGCAGAAAATAGGAACTAGGCTTTATAAATTGAAATAAATTCAAGTAATACTTTAGAAAATTTATATTATCATTTTAAAAATATTAAAAGACATAAAATAACCTATTAACACAAATTAAAACAAAATATGACAATAAAAATATAATTTATATGATTTAAAATAAATAATATTGCAAAATAAACAGTTTATACACAAAATTGAAACTTACATAACTTCTACAATATAAGTCCGTTTTCAACGAAACGAAAAGCAGTATTCATGGTATTAAATCTATTTTCATAATAAAAGATAAAATTTATAATTTCAAATATTTAAAATTTAAATTTAAAAGTCAAAGTTTGACTATTTTAACCAAAACTCACTTTTTGGAAAATTATTCTATTCAGTCATATTTGTAATTCTAATCCATATCAAAATCAAAGTTTATATTTAAAATAACAAAATTTATTCTTTTTCAAAAATAAAGCTTTTGAATCTGGAAAAATCAATTTAAAAATACTTGTAAAATACAGGGTTGTTACACATCTAAACCAAGGATAAATATAAATCTCTGGTGAATCGATGCTGATTATAAAGAATTTTCACCCTTTTACAAGAAAATTGGAATATTGGTGAGACCGCCAATTCACTATAAAGATCATTGGAAGTGGAGTCATGGGATACTCCAGAATCAAAAGATGATGAATAGTGAGGGACACGAATGAATTTCGGAACCGCAGGGAACGTTCCAAAATTCAAAGGAAAACGAATCAAAGGAAGAGATTCAAACTCGAACGAAAGTGATTCTGTAAATAAATTTACCATACATTCTAAGTTTTGCCTCAAAGCCAAAGCTCCGATACCAACTGTAACGACCCGATATTTTCAACCATTCGCATCCATTATAAGTGTATAGATAGACACTCATGCCGGAGTTGAATTGCTCAAAATACCGCGTTGTAAATAAAATTTGGCAAATCTCAGAAATAGAGTACAACAAAAGTCCCAATAAAATAACCAAGTACAAGCTGAGTAGAACAACGGAACTGAAATAGATAGGACATGACAAGCAGATAATCTCCAGCGATTCAAATCTCCAAGAGAGTGGAAATCCAAATCTGTGAATAACTCAGGCTGACCCGAGCGTAAAGCAAAACACAAAACACTCGAGTCAGGACAATATATACTTATATAATGTAAACCAACTCACGCGAACTGTAATAAGGGTACAAGTAACTTAGAAGATGCTTGGGACCGCCCATCCTCTAAGGATCCGTTAAACTATCTACTATGTAGTAATATACGCTATATACAGTAGTGTCTAATCAGTAAAGTATAATCATATAGAAAATAGCGTTAAGGGGATGGAGAACCTTAACGCGGTCGGATCTTAAAATCATAATCGTAGTAAAGCTCGATATGGTAGGTGACACGGCACAACTAGGCAATGCCAGGGTAGATATACCAATTACGCATCCGGACTGGTGGTGACGCATAGCAGCCACTACCGCCCACCTCGAACAACACTCCCAAATCAAGGGTGCGCACCAAATCAATCACAAGTAATAGAATGGTATCGAAGAAGTGTGTCCGATCAGAGGTGCTACCTCATTGGTCCGTCAATCGCTCCTGTTTTAGCCACCTTATGCCAACTCACGGGAGTTGGGTCCACGTATATACCTTAGGATCGTCGCCACCATCCTACTTCATTCTGGAATCTCCACCGCGTACACGGTTGCCAAAGTGGTTTTCGGTAAGACAGAGAGTATGTCCATATCCGATCCCGGTCTCTTTAACAACCCAACGTTATTATAACCCGTGGTTATAACTTTTAAAAAACAATACTTTACTTCAAAATAAAATATCATTTCAAACCATATCTTTATCAAAATAAAGATTAAATCAATTCCAAACCATTTCCATATATTTAAATTTTCATATAATTTCAAAATTTCATTTCAAATCATTTTAATATAATAAAATATCATATCCTTACAAAACTTCATTTCAAATCATCTTAATAAAATAAAATATCCTATCAGTTCAAATCCAATATTCAACTTTAAATACCTTTTAAATTCAAAGATATCGTTCATTTACTATCATTTCAAATCACCTTTAAATAGTTTATATTCCAATCAAAATAATTCATTTAAACCTTTTAAAAGTGTAATTATTATATTTTCAAATCAAGTATTCAATTTCCAAAGTTTCAAACCATTCTGAGTTCGTTTACTAAGTCAAAAACCCTAATTATTAAAATTTCAGCATTTCACAGCATTTAAAAACAACTGCTATAAGTTATATTTGAAAACATTTTTAATTCAGCAAAGACAGCACTTAAAACTGCTGTTAAAACTCAGTTTTAGTTGAATTATAGTTCAAAACAGAAAAGACAGCAATTCGGAAGTGCTGCGGTAGTTCAGATTTCAAAACAAGGGTTAAATTTGGTTTCAACAAAGACTGCAGACCATTATAGCATTTCCAGAGAATGCTATAATAGACCTGGGTTCAATATTAGCCTATAAGTTCAACTGCAGCAACTGCAGCATTTCAGAAATGCTGTAGTAGCCCTTTCATTCAAATTTTAGTGTAATTCAGAACCATAGCATTTCTGAATGCTATTAAAAGTGATTTCCAGCTTTTTAGTGTATTTCCAGCAATTAAATAACTTCATTTTTAAACTCTTTAAACATTTTAAAAATCATAATTTAACATTTAAAATGTTTATTTACATATCATTTAACATGTATCTTTTTCACAATAAATTTCTTATAATTAAATCCAATTTTCAACAATTTACTTAATAAATTTAAGTGTAAAAGTTTCCAATTCTTCACATTTCAACAAATAACTTAACACTTCAAATTTAAATTACCATTTCACAAATTTAACTAAATTTCCAATTTTATTTAATTAACTAAAACCTTTAATTAAAACCAAATTTCACATTTCCAAGTCAAGTTATATTTTAAAAGATCACTTTTAAACATTCATTTATTTAACCACTTAAATTCATAGAAAAATCAATAATACTTTAATAAATCACTTAAATTCACATTTAATCAAATTATCATATTTACCATTTCCAAATAAAATTTAATATCCATTTTATTTATATAACTTAAATATCATTTTTAACCAAATTCCAAATTTCCAACTTAAGTTATATTTCAAAAATCCAGTTAAACCATTCATTAATTACATTTTTAACACATAGAAAAATCATAATTTCTTTATTTTAAACATTTCAAAATCTATTTAAATCAAATTTCCTAAATTTATATTTTTAAAATACTTAAAAATATTCAAAACACTTTATAAAATAACCACGGGCCTGTATATAATTTTCTAACCTAGGTCAAGTGATACGGATATGTATCATTTCAATCCGCGGTTAAAAAAGAAAAATCCGGGTTCTATCATTTCAAACCCGCAATCCCAAGTTAAAATAATTTAAATAAAAATCATTCAGGCCTATCATTTCAGCCCATAACGATTTTTCCCTATTCTAAAGTCCGTTCGGGTATGTATCATTTCAACCCATAGTGATTCTAATCTACAGGGAACTTGCAATGGTGATAACAGATATAAATAACAGAATAACATTAAATAATAGTAACATATGATATAATAAGTGTAATAACAGGTGTGAACATCATATGATAATAATATAAACATATATAACATGATGATATACATTACAGATTCAAATGGTGTCGGTTTATCAGTTATATAGGTACATATTGTCTGGTGAGAATAACTCACTGTTTTGTGCTGGAGAAACGACGACGACTGCACGAATGGGATCCAAACAAGCACGATAACACGAATATGATTTGATATGGGAGAGCCAAAGATAAATTCCCTTGTCACATTCAAACAAAACAAATACAGACAACATGAGTTTTTAACTCAAAATTCAATAAAACAATGTTAGAAATGAATGCATGAACCAAAGCCAAAGTGATTGCACATGCTTTCTACCATCTATGCTTCAGCTCCAGATCTGAAATGCATGGCTAAGGGGTGGGTTTGGATCTGGTTTTGGGTTCCATAGGGTTGGCCAAACATGTATGGTGATGGTGCAAAGATATGTGAGCATGAACTACAACACAAAGGCAAACTACATGGTTTCTAAGCCACATAAGGTCACGGCTAAGGCAATACAAGTCATGGTCAGGTCTGTAGTGGGTTAGGTACAGGTGTGGCAGTGGTGTCAGGGTCCACTATGGCAGGTGGTGGTGATGTAGGTGGCGACCAAGGAGGAGTTGGAGGTGGTGGTGATGTATGGTGCTCGACTAGGAAGATATAGGTGAAGTTTGCTCATTTTTGTGTGGATCAACATCATGGGAGGCCACGGCTTGGGCTTGGGGTTGGGCTGGAGGAGGTAGTGATAGGTTCAGGTGGTGGTGGAGGAAGCCAAGGTGCTGGAGTTGAGAGGAGCCGAGCCTAAAAGGAGAAGAGAGCAAGTGCAAAATCAACAAAACAAGTAGAAAACAATGGAAAAGAAAGGGAATTTTACCAAATCTTTGAACAAGGGAGAGGCCGTCATTTTTTTTTCAAGTTAGAGGTGAGAATTCACGTGAAAAATGAGGAAGATGTTGCTGGAAAAGAAAAGAAAAGCACGGCAAAAAAAATCATTAAGGTGGAGGTTGAGAAAATGAAAGGTCGGAAGATTAAAGGACCTTAAGCAACTAAAGAGACATAAACTTTTCAAATTTCCATTATATATTTATATATATTTATAAATATGAAAATAGCTGAAATTAAAGATAAATAAACTCAGAAATAAAGTAAATAAGAAAAATAAATAAATAAATTTTATATTAATTAAATTAAATGAAGAAAAATAACACTATATACAAACTAGGTTAAATAAACTGAAACAAATTCAAATAATCTTTGGAAAAATCTATTCAAATCTAAATACATGTAAAGTGAATATTAATAAAGTAAAACAAAGAAAATAAAGTGAATGTATAAAATAAATAAATAAATTTTAATTATATATAGCTAAATTAAGAAAATAGCAAAGAAAATAGAAATTAGGCTTTAAAATTACAAAATAAATTCAACAAGCTTTGGAAAAATTTTATAATCACTTTAAAATTATTAAAAGACAAAATTATACATAAAATAAAATATTAACATATATTAGAACAAAATATGACAAATAAAATATAATTTATATGTTTTAAAATAAATAATATTGCAAAATAAACAGTTTATACACAAAATTGAAAATTACATAACTTCTACAATATAAGTCCGTTTTCAACGAAACGAAAAGCAGTATTCATGGAATTAAATCTATTTTCATAATAAAAGATAAAATTTAAGAATTTTAAATATTTAAATTTAAAGTTTAAAAGTCAAAGTTTGACCAGTTTGACCAGTTTGAACAGAAATTCACTTTACAGTAAAATATCCAATTTTTACCAGTTTGAAATTATAATTTACATAACAATCAAAATATATATTTAGAAATGAAATATTTGAAACAAAACAAGTTTAAAATAATTTCAAATTAAAATAAAGTTTTTCAATCAGGAAATTCAATTTAACAGAAATAAAATATAAAATAAAATAAGCCTAAAATGTAGGGTTGTTACAAATTAATTTAGTAAATTAAAGTAATTAAGAGTAGTTAATTACTGATTGAAGATTAATCAAGGTGATTAATAAATGTTGCTTAATTTAAAGTTAATTACTTAATGTAATTAATTTAATTAAAGTAATTAATAATTAAGTTGTAATTAAGGATCATTAATTAATATAATTAATGATGTAATTAAGATTGATTAATTAAGTATAATTAATAAATGAAGTGATTAATTAATGTAATTAATTAAGGTTTAATATAATTAATTATAGTGATTAATTTAATTAATTATAGTTAATTAATTAATGAAGTAATTAAAGGTTAATTACTATAAGTGGTTAAGGTTAATTAATTTGAGTAATTAATTAAAGATGATTAATTGAAAAAGGTAATTAAAAGATAATTAATCAAAGATGATTAATTGAAAAAGATAATTAAAAGACAATTGATCAAAGATGATTAATTGAAAAAGGTAATTAAAAGATAATTAATCAAAGATGATTAATTGAAAAAGGTAATTAGAGGATAATTAATTAATTTATAATTAATTAATGTTAAGTAAGAAGGATTTATAAAATAAAAGTAATTAATTTAATTAACTTTAAATTAATTAGAGAAAATATAAATCATTACTTATGAATGGGTGATAATATTGAATACTTGGCATTGATTGATATCTCTGATGAGATATATGCTGTGTGATATGGATGTTAGTTGAATTGTGATGATAATATGGATTATCTGATGATATTGATAATGTTGATTATCTATTGTGAATTATCTTTCTATGTGTATAAAGATAATTGAATTAAATTGTTTTAACCTTTAAAAACAACTTGGCCTTAAAAGATACGTTTTGGATTTCGATGAGACCGGGATCGGGTTTCCGTATACCGGATTTCCAGGTCTGGAGACCCGAATACCACATCGATCCAAATTTACGTTAAGTCGTGAAATCCAAATGGAGCAAGTGAAGACTCGAGGTGTAAGAACGATTCTTTGTCAGTATAACTCTGTGGGTGATTCCGTAATGAGTTGACGGAGATAGTACTTTCAGATTCGAGATAAAGATTCAAAGTGCAAGGGTTATTATCGTTAACTCTGAGGGTGATTCCAAAACGAGTGTAACGAGATAATGCCTTCGGTTTCGTTCGAACCCGGAACGAACTTGTATGGATTGAATGCTTTCAGCACATCGTCAGGTGGACGATGAGCATTCTAAGATAGATGTATTCTGTTTTAAGGTAATCGTGACCTCAAGCCTCACAAACCGGGAATGGCTAAAACAGGGGAGGTGCAGCAAGGTTAGTGGGTAGCACCCAAGTAGGACAAGATTACCTCTGTCTAGATGTCCCTTTCTATTTTCGACTTAGTGTGTGCGGTTGGTCATGACAACTGTGGGGTATCTTGTGCGGGAATTATCCAGTAAGGGATGTTCCGACCTTGTGTTGCAGGGGATTGGGAGTGATCCTCGGTACGGTGATCTAGGCCACGTACTGTGACGGGCGGTACCCCGGTAGCCCTGCCATTGAATGGAATCCAAAATCCAATAAGTGATAACGGACTTGATTGTATACCTATGTATGCTGGAATTTAATGAATGTAACAATTTTGGCTATTTCATATTTATTTGAAAACCCTAGACCTATTATAATACAATCGAATTTCCTATCAAATGTTTTGGTTAGCGTAAGGTAAAAACTTACCCATATTTATTGGTGGGGAGTCTTACGTGATACCTTTTCTTTCAAAAGGTTTTGAAGTTAAACAAGTTTAACCTGTTACTCACACCAGACCCATGTCTGACCCAAGTTGTTTATTTCTGTTTTATAAACTCTTGGGTACTCAAATTTTTACGAGTAGCCAAGGGATTCAGGTTTAGCTTTGACGAGTAATCTGGAGGAGCAATGGAGCAGGAGGCTTCGGCGTTGTAGATATAGATAGTAGTTTCCGCTGTGTTGATCTTTGTATTGATCTGTATTGTGTTGAGATGTAATAACTAGACAGATGTTTATAACTGTCTAGTATGAGATGTGTAATCTGTGTAACTCTGATAGATGATGTATATGATACTATGTAAGATTTATGTGATATATTATATTTCGTTTCGTTTCCGCTGTGAGTATCTGTTGTTGTTTTCTTTTCTCTTCTTCTCTTTTCTATTTCTCACCCCTTTCTTTCTTTCTGTCGATGCGATTTTCCTGGAGTGGAAAGTCGGGTCGTCACATGCACGCTCCCATCAGCCACCTTCGGTCGACCACGACCATCCCCACATCACGACAACCACCCCGACATTCTATCCCTAGCCTCCGATCATCTCTCTAGCCTCGAATTCGAAATCGAGTATTCGAACTAAACCTGGAACATAACTACATCATCACCACAACCCTGTCATCGTCTCGTGCTCGACGCTCTGATCGTCTGAACACGCGAAACTTCGGCCTGACACTCCTTGACACCTCCTCCACCATCTCCTCGAACTGCGTCGAACTCGATCGCACATCGACGATGAACGAACCCAAAATCCTCGGCCTCCCAAAACTAGGTTTACAAATGAAAACCTCACGCCGCCGCCACCATGACCAACTGTTGACCACCCCACCATTTTTCCTCGACTCACCGAAGGCCCCTCTATCGCCAGCCCAAGACTTAATCAACACGAGACAGTGGGTCGCCTTAGAATGCCAAAATTTCGAAATTCGAACAAACCCATACTGCTTCTTAAACCCCCATCTAAAAATTTTGATTCTTGCTTTAAAAATCCAATTTTAGTTTAAGGATTCAAGTTATAAACCTGAATTTCTAAATTAGGAGATTTGAAATTTGACCATTTTAAAGTTTCACTCAGTATCTTGGTTTCCAGAAATATTTACATTTAATAACTTGAATGAATTACCAAACTAAAACTTGTAGTTAAACAAACAATTTTATTTAAAACTTAAGTTTAAACAGAGAATAAACAAAAAGATTTTTGAATTTCTTTTGCAAACCCAAGCCTGGGAACTGAACACAGGGAGTACTCTGTTAATCCATCTGCCTTGTATATCATATATTCATATGTACTAATTAGAATTAAATTAACATTCACTCATTCCATGCTTAGTCAACATGAATATTCAACAGATATATAAGCATAACCATTAAGAGTGAAGTTACTCACCTGTGAAAATTGTAGACAGAGGAGCAGATTTACTTTGGAGAACTAGAAGTTGTAAATCTTTTTCTTTATTTTGTTTCTTCAGCAAATTGTCTTTCAACTTGAATATGTGGTGATGTTTTCTTTTTAATTTCAGTACTTTGCTATTTCTTTTTCTTTGAATTGAGTTTGTTGTTTTAAATTGAATCTTTGTTTTAATGTTTTCAAGAGGATGCTTGCTTCAGACATTTTTCCTTAGCTTCGAATGAATAAAACTGAGTGGAAGGTTTGATGTATAAAGAAGATTACAGGATGATCATTTTGCTTTTGTACAAGGTCTGATCAGAGATTTTTCATATGGGGCTGATAGATAGTGTTGTACAAAACAAAACCAGGGATATTGTATACAAATGGGAGGCTGCATTTATTACCATGTACAATATTGTTTTTCTTCTTCTTATATTCATATATTTTCCTTTGGTTCGGTTGATAGATATGTTTTGTAGTGTACTAAGGAGTATAGCATTAATTGCTCTGGTACCTTATGTTCTATTTGCAAGCTTATGGATGTTTATGTACTTTCTTTTGTTTGCTTCATTTGTAAGTCTCGGCTGAGATAATATGTTAGGGTGTACTTTATTTACTTTGCCTAGCTTGCTTGCTTGTTTTCCAGTTCACATTTGTTCCATTTGTTTTATTCCTTTACTTGTTTACTTTGTTTTGCGTACTTGTATTTGTTTTTGTTTATTAAACATTTTTGTTTTACTTATTTTATTATTTGCTTTGCAAGTTATTTCATACTTATGTATATTATTGTCTTATGTTGAATTTATAAATTCAATTATTATTATTAACCCATTCATTGTCATATATATATATATTATTAATTTTACTCTTAAATTACATATACATATACATTCATATATATATATACAATACTTAAATTTAAATGATTTATATAGAATATATTTGAATCCGGGGAAACTCGTATCAATTTATCCATTTAGTTTACTATTTTTATTCAAAAATACCATTAATTATAAATTTAATTTAAATTAAAATCTAGGGTTGTTACAAACTTCCCCCCTTAAAAGAATTTCGTCCTCGAAATTCGCAGGCACGAAAACAACACAGAGATAGACAGATTCGATCTCCTATAATTCCTTAAACTTACGATATGAATTCCAAATTCAAGTCGGAATATCACTGAATACATACCAATTTGTCCCTCTTCGGACTTTGGTATTCAAAAGAAATTACAATAGAATTTCAAAATTTGGTTTCAAACGAAATCGTTTTATCAATATAATTCAAATTTAGCTCTGTATTCTATTAATCAATTTAACTCAATTCAAAATTTCCAATTTCAAATTCATTAAGGTTTAAATCCAAAAGGCTGATAAGAAACCGATGAAATATGAAGTAACGACTTTCTACAACTTCGTCTTGTAGCTGATACGAAGGAATCAAAAGAATTTGGAAACGAATCAAAGAAAATTGATAGAGAAAGATTGTTTCCACTATTGCAGGGCATTGACCTTTTATAGTCGTACTCCCTTGTCCCCTACCTCGTCCTCTTCTTGCACTCATACTTACTATCAGTGGATAGTAAGAGAATTTACTGAGACGTTCAGACTGATATCTTAGAGATTACTCATTCTAGAGTTTACTTCACTCTATCTCTAACGAGCTACTTAATGTGTTATACTCCTGAGCTAAAGTTCAACCTTAGCTCTGATACCACTTGTCAAGACCCAAAAATCGACCTTCGAAAATCGGCACCCGTACTTCCCTTTTACTCAAAATGCCGTAGATTCAAATGCCGAATCTGGTTCTTGGGAGCTTATAACACAGTTAAGTAAATAACACAGCGGAATAAAAGAATAATACATTGATATACAATATCTGATACAACAGAGTGATACAATGAATATCAATATACATCAGAGATATGATGCAACAAATAGCAGCGGAAAAGAAAATAGATAACAAATATCAGCAGCGGAACAAATAACTCTAAGATAGTCTTCAAGAGAGAACTCCAACAGTAGCTCGAACTCCCAATAACGATACACCAAGATAAGCAAGTGCAGTCCATATCCAAAGACTGAACTAACTCCAGAAAATCTACTAGACCTGAATATCTGAAAACCCCAACTCTAGACTGCCCGTGTGGAAAATAGTGGGCACCCAGAGTTTAGGAAGGGAACAATAAACTCCGGATCAGTCATGGGACTGGTGTGAGCAACAAAAACAGTTTATCTTTAAAACGAACAACAAAAGAATTTAAAGTCAATTCGCAATGCTTTTTGAAAATGAAACTACCATAAGGCCTCCCGCCACACACACAATGCAAATGCAGAATTGGAGGAGATTTCTCCTTATGATAGTCAAAGATGCTTACTACGCAAAATCAAATCATTTTTGATATTATTATTAGTGCATAGTGTAGAGAAAACATTTCGAAAGTATAATATTAATCTTAGCCAGCATAGGCATTCCGCACTTATGCCTACTATAGCTACCATCCAAACAGTGGTGACCACCATAAGTGAATGATAGGTTCTACAACTAAAACCGTACAAGTCTCGTATTGTTTCTTTGGATTTCCAACAAATGATCAAGCTAAGGAACTTCCTATCCACGATGGTTACGTCCCTGGAATAGACGACCCGAGAACCTAACCGGATCTCTACCAACACAAGGCCGGGTTACCTCTGCAAAAATAGGTAACTACTGACACGCGTATGCCATCCCCCGATCGTCACCGATCTTCCCGAGGATCCCCGATTTCCAACAACCACAAAGTAATAAACTTGCAGCAACCACAGAGGTTAAGTATCTGGGCTCCATACCATGATACCACCTTTATCCAGAAGGAATGACATACACTAAGGGGCGCTACTCCCTAGAACCTTGCCGCATCCTTCCTGTTTTGACCATTTCCGGGGTGTGAGGCTCGACGAAGTCTCGTCCACAAAGCTACGCTTTCTACAAAGCTATGCTTCGGGTCAAACAAATGATCAACCTATGATCACAAAGATATAAGATCAAACAAATGATCATATCACAAATGATCAAACACTGATCATCACACAGCAACACTCAGCATGCCACATTACCAAATTGGGATATATCGCTGATAAATTTCAACTACATAACCTCTGAGCTCGTACGTCTCAGAGAAGGGTGTTAAGCTAAGAGAATAAATTCTCCGCCACCAAACAGAAATGTATTTGAAAGAAATTGGCTTTATATCTCAAAGTGTAATGTCAAACATGTATCCATACAAGTCTGTTCCGGGTTCGAACAGAACCGAAGGCACTTCTCACGAAGCCCTTGCAAATCTGGATAATTTCCAATCACGTCCGGACTTCCTGTCACGAAAAGAGTGATATAAATCTCTATACCGGCGCGACTCAGTGCAGAGACATTCGACAGGTTGTCCTTTCATTTTCGAAAAATATCCGGTCTTCAACACCGGTCTTCAAATGCTATCCATATACGACGTATCACTATTCGGAATGGGTTATACGACCCAAAGGTCCTTTCCCGGCTAACCCGAATAGTGAGCGAAATATTTAAAAACATACGGATATTGGGATTTCAATTAAGTCACAATTTAACCCCAAACTTTCTTTTCAAATGGTTTATCAAATTACCATTTTAATCTTTTTAAACAAAAAAGATTCAATTCACAAAGTTCACTTAATTTCACAAAGATTCATTCACAGATTTTCCAAATCGATTTCCATTTCAGTTTAATTAACTCGTTAAATCTTTAAATCAAAGATTTAACTTATAGTTTTCAAAACAATTTCATTTCGAATGGTTTAAACAAATCATCATTTTAAATCTGTTAAAAATAAACAGATTCAATTCATAGCTTTCAAAACAATTTCATTTCAATTTCAAACTTGAAACTTCTCAACACAAATTGGAAGTTCACTTCTTATATGAAAGCTGTTATTATTTGAAAACAAATAATTTTCGTTTCAGAAAAATTCCAGTTATATTTGCTCGAGTTAAAGCCTTTGAATTAAATTCAAATTCCCGAATCAATATTTTTTTAAAATAATTTAACCCATATATAAACTTCTTTAATCCCTAGTTTCAAATTATAGAATTCGATTTCAATTCTTGAATTTAAATCAAATTATTTAAATTTCCAAAACTTGATTAAGTTATTCAAAAATAAGTCTTATCTTTGAAACTCCATTTCAAAAGCTTTTCACATTTAAACCCAAATTTCTAATTTCAAAATCAATTGAAATTAAAATTTCAATTTCAAAAACATCAAATTTTAAATCATCTGTGACTTAACTGATTTCCTCGTGAAATCCATATTTGTGTGTGTAACAGTGTAGTCCAGGGGTTTTACACACAATAGTGCAACATCAATCATCATAGATATATCGATAAGCGGTATAATCGATAACGCTTATCTTCATTCACAGATTCATAGATAAAATAAATTTATCAGTCACAAAGATTCACAATTATAATTCGATGTGGGTTTCGGATAACCAACTGGAATCCGACTCCCTGTCGCATCGAAGTTCAAATGTCGTTTTACAGGTCAAGGGTTTCATATTCACATAGTAATATATCACAGAAATAGAAATTTCAGATCACAGCATAAATCAGGGGATATCACAAAACATCATCCAAACAAATACATCCAGTAATTATTCATCAATTACTTTCCTAAGTAATTATATCTCCCAATTATCAAGTGATTAATCCCAATTAATTAACTCAAATTAATCAATTACTCAATTAACTAAAATGGGTATTTAATACCTTAATTACTTCCCATTTTTATTTACACTTAAACAATTTCAATGTTGATTGTCGAATTAATTAATCTAATTAACTATTAAAAATCAATTATATTAATTAATTTTAAAATAATCTAGTTAGTGACCTTCATTAACAACTATAAGTTACTATTCTAAAGTAATTAACTTATATTAATTATTAATAAGTTTAATTTACCATTTATAAATTAATTAAAGTCTAATCCACGATTTTAATAACATACAAATTACTTAACTTATTATTAAAAACTTTTAATTAAATTCTTTTTAAACTTAAAATTTCAAATTAATTACTTAATTCATTTTTTTAAACTTTAATTAATACCTTTAAACTTATAGTTACCAATTTAATCAATATAATTTTCAAAATATCTACTTATTCAAGAGTATTTAAATTTATAACTTTTCTTTTCCTCAAAAATCTGGAATTAACACTTAAATTAAACTCAGTTTAACTTGATTTAAAATTTTAAAAACTTACTAATTTAAAAACTGTAAATTTTGCACTGTTTAAAACTGGAAAGTGAACTGACCCGAGACTTCGTGGTTTTACTTCGAGAAAATTATAAATTTACCCGGACCAAAATGTATTTTACCCGAGTATATACTCGAGTTGAACTGGGTTCTGTCAAAACTAAGGAAACAGACCCTACCCGAGATAACACTTAATTTACTTCGAGGCATTTATCAATCCACCCGAGCAAGTCACAGATCTACTCGAGAAATTCTCGAGTCCACTTTCCTGTCATCACAACGGAAACCCAGCCACCAGATCACTCAACTGTGCACGTGCACGCTCCCATCAGCCACCTTCGGTCGACCACGACCATCCCCACATCACGACAACCACCCCGACATTCTATCCCTAGCCTCCGATCATCTCTCTAGCCTCGAATTCGAAATCGAGTATTCGAACTAAACCTGGAACATAACTACATCATCACCACAACCCTGTCATCGTCTCGTGCTCGACGCTCTGATCGTCTGAACACGCGAAACTTCGGCCTGACACTCCTTGACACCTCCTCCACCATCTCCTCGAACTGCGTCGAACTCGATCGCACATCGACGATGAACGAACCCAAAATCCTCGGCCTCCCAAAACTAGGTTTACAAATGAAAACCTCACGCCGCCGCCACCATGACCAACTGTTGACCACCCCACCATTTTTCCTCGACTCACCGAAGGCCCCTCTATCGCCAGCCCAAGACTTAATCAACACGAGACAGTGGGTCGCCTTAGAATGCCAAAATTTCGAAATTCGAACAAACCCATACTGCTTCTTAAACCCCCATCTAAAAATTTTGATTCTTGCTTTAAAAATCCAATTTTAGTTTAAGGATTCAAGTTATAAACCTGAATTTCTAAATTAGGAGATTTGAAATTTGACCATTTTAAAGTTTCACTCAGTATCTTGGTTTCCAGAAATATTTACATTTAATAACTTGAATGAATTACCAAACTAAAACTTGTAGTTAAACAAACAATTTTATTTAAAACTTAAGTTTAAACAGAGAATAAACAAAAAGATTTTTGAATTTCTTTTGCAAACCCAAGCCTGGGAACTGAACACAGGGAGTACTCTGTTAATCCATCTGCCTTGTATATCATATATTCATATGTACTAATTAGAATTAAATTAACATTCACTCATTCCATGCTTACTCAACATGAATATTCAACAGATATATAAGCATAACCATTAAGAGTGAAGTTACTCACCTGTGAAAATTGTAGACAGAGGAGCAGATTTACTTTGGAGAACTGGAAGTTGTAAATCTTTTTCTTTATTTTGTTTCTTCAGCAAATTGTCTTTCAACTTGAATATGTGGTGATGTTTTCTTTTTAATTTCAGTACTTTGCTATTTCTTTTTCTTTGAATTGAGTTTGTTGTTTTAAATTGAATCTTTGTTTTAATGTTTTCAAGAGGATGCTTGCTTCAGACATTTTTCCTTAGCTTCGAATGAATAAAACTGAGTGGAAGGTTTGATGTATAAAGAAGATTACAGGATGATCATTTTGCTTTTGTACAAGGTCTGATCAGAGATTTTTCATATGGGGCTGATAGATAGTGTTGTACAAAACAAAACCAGGGATATTGTATACAAATGAGAGGCTGCATTTATTACCATGTACAATATTGTTTTTCTTCTTCTTATATTCATATATTTTCCTTTGGTTCGGTTGATAGATATGTTTTGTAGTGTACTAAGGAGTATAGCATTAATTGCTCTGGTACCTTATGTTCTATTTGCAAGCTTATGGATGTTTATGTACTTTCTTTTGTTTGCTTCATTTGTAAGTCTCGGCTGAGATAATATGTTAGGGTGTACTTTATTTACTTTGCCTAGCTTGCTTGCTTGTTTTCCAGTTCACATTTGTTCCATTTGTTTTATTCCTTTACTTGTTTACTTTGTTTTGCATACTTGTATTTGTTTTTGTTTATTAAACATTTTTGTTTTACTTATTTTATTATTTGCTTTGCAAGTTATTTCATACTTATGTATATTATTGTCTTATGTTGAATTTATAAATTCAATTATTATTATTAACCCATTCATTGTCATATATATATATATATTATTAATTTTACTCTTAAATTACATATACATATACATTCATATATATATATATATACAATACTTAAATTTAAATGATTTATATAGAATATATTTGAATCCGGGGAAACTCGTATCAATTTATCCATTTAGTTTACTATTTTTATTCAAAAATACCATTAATTATAAATTTAATTTAAATTAAAATCTAGGGTCGTTACACACTACATTTACACATTTTCAATTTCGAATATAAGTTTAAATTACAACACAATTTTCACTTTACAATTTTACCTCACTACAAATTCACTCATCACTTTTATTTAATCTTCAACTCTGTTCCAGCCTCTGAATTATCTGCAAAATAAAAACTCACGCAGTAAAATTGAAATAGAAATATTTTGCAGTACAAAATGAAGTGTGCATTTTAAAATATTGTTTGCCTCATTTATTTGGGTTGTTCGTCATTATTTTCTTTCAGTTCAGCTTACATGAAGAGCTTGTGACATGCACATTGTATCATTGTACATGCCACAAGGTCATTGTAACGACCCGTAAATTTCAACCATTTAATTTGTTAATTTAATTGATTTATGCAATAAAACATTTTAAAGGTAATTGTTCGTAAATTTAGGTAATAAGGTAGTACGTTATTTGGAAATAGAATTAATTGTAGAATAACAACTATTATAAATTACCAAATTTATTGGTCAATGAATATATTTGGAATTAAATTTCATATAAATATTAAGTAATTATGATGTTATTATTAATAATAAGCGTTACTAATTATTAATATAGTAACGGAAGAGTAAATGAAATGCAAGCATAGAAACTTAAGCAAAGGATTAACAATTGAAATGAAATGTCTTTTAAATGAAGTACTATAAATTGTCATACTAAGCTAAGAATTGAATATAAGGAAACAAAGGCAAATAGTAAATCAATCAATGAATTTATATAGATTGTAAAGTTATAATGATAAATAGTAATTGGATGTCTTGTACGGAGTTATAATATTGTGTGAATTTTTAATAAAGAATAACTAGAATGGGATTGAAATTTGTATATTAATGGAAAGTTGAATAAAATTCTAATGAATGATAATAATGAAAAACGTATACAATCAATGTAGGTAAGTTATTACAATGTTGTTGTAATTAATAAACGTTTTTTTAATGGTGATTAATAACATAACAGAAGTGTGAATGTAAAGTAATTTATGAATATATATTTGGCGATTAAATCAAATCAATCTATAGAATTAAATTTTAAATTAATTGGAAGGAAATATGTAATAATTGCATTTATTTGTAAGTGGATGAAATTTATTTCTATATAAATTGAATATTAGAATAAGAGGATAATTGTTAATGTAATAAGAGTAGGCTAATAATAATTCTTTCCATAAATTGATAATCGACTCAATAAGTAATACTATCCATAATAAGGCAATTAGATTGATGATAGAATGGAAAGTCTATTAAATGGAAATATTGAAAATAAAATTTGTAATTTCTAAATTTTGGAAATTTGAAGCAAGGGTAGTAATTATTGTAATAATTAAATGGGAGTCAAATAGAACTTAATAAACCTTAATGTATATTAATGAAATTGTGGCAATAGTGTAATAACTTTAATCATTTCCCCATTCATTTATGCATTGAATTAGGTCTCAATCAAATAGCAACATTGGGCTGGTTATTAATAGCTTTTAAGTGAAATTAAAACGTTATGATAACAAGTATTTTAAGAATTAACCATCTATTTAGTATATTAAATTATAACTGATAACCAATTGCAATAAATAAAAATAATTATTACATTTACGTTAATTGAAGTAATATTTGAAATTTATGTAAATTCCATTTATAATATAACTATTGGTTGATATAGCATTTGTAAATCAAGATATATTAATATGTAAATTTTAGTAATTAGGTTTATTTCAAATAGATGAAATTTAATATTTAGATATTATGTAAATATAAATTTAGATGGAATTTAGAGATACTTACGTAATAAAGTATGAATCCAATGGTAGTCTCATCTATTGGATACTAATAGATTGAGAAATTGAATGAAAATCAAATAAAAAGAAATTTTTGCAAATTTAATTTATAATTTGCGAATATAATGAAAATTGAAATTTAACACTGAAATGAATAAAATTGTTAACTCTAAATTTACATCTAGATTTGGTTTAAATTAATGTGAAGGATTAAGAAAGTAAAAGTGATAAAGATTGTCAATTTCAGAATTTAAATAGGAAATTTGATTTAATTAATTTATTTTAAATTTATTTAATTAATATAAAAATAGCCATTTTGGCCACTGACTCGGATTTCGCCAAAAGAAGTTTCATCGGATCCGTAACGATGAATTATAATAATGTTTCAAGTTTCGTAGCAATCAGACTTGTCGTTTGATCGTACGGACTCGAAACGCCTTGAAATTTATGCAATTGTCAATTTGAAAATATTGATTTTTTCATAACTTCTTCCTACGACACAATTTGAACCTGAAACCTTTTCCATTACGTTTAAAATATTTTAAACATCTATTTTGATATATGGGTTGACCCAATTTCATTCCGGAGTCGAAACGGGCTTTTGGGCCATTCATCGTTCAGCGCGTTTATAGATCGGGTCCATCTATCCTATTTCGACTTTGCCTATATATATCCAGTTATAAACCCTAGCAGCCTCCATTCGTCATTTCTATACGTGCTATTTCATTTGCTCTTCCTTATTTCCAATGGCTGCAAACCCTAATCTTCCTAATCCAATTTCAATTAAAAAAAAAAGAGAAATTTTTTTTGCGGATCTGCAGCAACTTCGGGTCGCGCTTCGAGTTTCAGAGGCAAAAACGCTGCATCTACTTCGAGTCAGGAAGAAAACTACTCGGGTCTTCGGGTCATTTTTGCAAAAACTCAAAGCAAGTACCGGGATTCTTAGGCGTCGGACCAGAGTTAAACTCGAAGTCGACTCAGCACCAAAATTTTCCAATCTTCAAATTTTCATAACGTTTGCATACGACTCGGATTCATGCGCGGCTTGTTTTGCTGGGATCGTATTGAAATTCCGGACCCGATGACGCTGGTTTGGACAAATTCGGAGAAGGTCAAATTTTTGGGTTTAAATTGAATTTAAATTCAATTTAAATTCAAATGGTGAGTGTTTTAACCCACTCACAACTTCTAAGATTTCTTATGTTTGTTAAATTAAATTTTGATGTGATTTAAAATTTATCTATGATTGTTTGGGAATATATTTAATCATCATCTCAGTTACATAGCATTTATTTAAATTAAATTGTTATTTAATTTTATTATTGCATAAAATTTGACAGTTAAATTTATTTATTATTTCATATAAACTGCCAGTTAAACAATTATTAATTTTTATTGAATATAAACTATTCGTTGATGCCTGTTATATTTTATATGCTTTATATTGATGTTTTGTTTAAATTGGATGATGATTGTAATGAATGGTTGTTTATTGATATTTGGATGAATGGATGCTATATTTTATATTATATAAACTGCAAGTTATTATGCATTTTCATTTCATTTGGGATTGCGGTTTGAAATGATATATATAACCATAAACTTTTATTTTTAAATTACGGATTGAAATGATAAATATCCATATCACTTGACCATAGGATAGAAAATTATATACAGGCACCGTGGTCTATATATAAAATATTTTAAGGGATTTTCTATGGTTTGGAAAGAAATATACGGTTTAATAAAATATTAAATTTTGATATTATATAAATATTATTTTATATATGGTTAAATTCTAAAATTTAAGCTATGTATAACTTGATGATGTTTTAAGTTTGATTTACGAATATTTCAAGTTTGAGCTTTATTTAAGTGATATTGAATTTATTAAATAAATACTTCTAAACTAAATAATAGTAAATTGAATTAAGGTATATATAAGATTTTCATATTTGGTTGGGAATTTTGGAATATTTAAATACTTGAAATATATCAAAATTGAAATGTTTTATTGAAATTAAGGTATTATTGTTTTCAAAGTATTGGTTTTCGAAATTGTTATAACTTTGAAAGTAATATGGTTTGAAAATGAATTTATTTGAAATAGAATTTATTTAAGAATTATCTTTAAATATATTGATTTGAAACCGAATGAAATTTTGAGATTAAGAATATGATTGCATCATGTGATTTGGGTTTAAGATGGTTTTAAAGAATATTTCAAGTTTTATAATTAAAAGTAAGAATAGTGATTGAAAATTTGGATTTTATTTAAATGATATATTATTGAATTTGGTTTTAAAGTATATACTATTTTGAAGTAAATGATATGTTTTGAAATAGCAATAATATTTTGGTTTTAAAGTATATACTATTTTGAAGTAAAGGATATGGTTTGAAATGGCAATAATATTTTTGTTTTTGATGTATATACTATTTTGAAATAAAGAATATGTTTTGAAAGGGCAATGATTGTGTTTTTAAAGTATATATATTTTTAAAATGACCATGGTGTTATAATAACGTTTGGTTGTTAAAGAGACCGGGATTGGATATGGACATACTCTCTGTCGATACCGAAAACCACTTTGACAATTGTGTACGCGGTGGAGTTTCCAGAATGAAGTAGGATGGTGGCGACGATCCTAAGGTATATACGTGGAACCAACTCCCGTGAGTTGGCATAAGGTGGCTAAAATAGGAGCGATCGACGGGCCAAGGAGGTAGCACCTCTAATCGGACACACTTCTTTGATACCGTTCTATTACTTGTGATTGATTTGGTGGCCACCCTTGATTTGGGAGTGTTGTTCGAGGTGGGCGGTAGTGGCTGCTATGCGTCACCACCATTCCGGATGCGTAATTGGTATATATACCCTGGCATTGCCTTGTGTGTCGTGTCACCTACCATATCGAACCCACTACGATTTTGATTTAAAGATCCGACCGCATTAAGGTTCACCATCCCCTTAACGATATTTTCTATATGATTATACTTTACTGATTAGACACTATTGTATATAGCGTATATTACTATATAGTAAATAGTTTAACGGATCCTTAAGAGATGTGAATCCCGAACATTTCTTAAGTTACTACATTCACGTTAGACACTGGATAGGAGATGTCAAACCCCGTAAACATCTCTGACGCCGTTTACACTCATACTTATTTCATTGATTTAACTTACATAAGATCTTTTAGTTCTGACTCGATTGTTTTGTCTTTTCAATTCGCTCGGGTCAGCCTGAGCATTTCAGGATTTGAAGGCCCTATTTCTGATGGACGAAGACGAAGATGCTATTATTACTATTTGTTATATATTCCACTACACCATTGTATTCCGCTGCATAATTATCATTCTCTGGTATGTGTAACTCTGATATGTATTGTATAAGTATAATCAAATGTTTTGTAAAACAGCTTCATGAACTGTTATTTGATTATTATATTTTATCGTTCCGCTGCAAGATTCTATTTTGTTTCTTTTATTTCTCCACTTTTTCTTATTTACCCCATAACAATCCACCGTTCTGTATGATTAAGTCGGCACGTGTGTCTGCTTAAGCATACAAAAAGGTGGGATATTACAGTTGGTATCAGAGCTTTGGTTTAGCGATAAACCTTAGCTTTGTGGGGTCTGACTCTTTATTAATAGGGTAGTAATACCCTATGGGAGTCGTTAAGCGTATATATATGAGAGAGCGTATTTGTTAGTGTTATAAAAATGTTTTAATATTGTGTTAATCTGTTCCGTTTTGTATTTATAAATTCTAGTTGGTGCATGGGACGCTATGACATCAATAGGGATTTCTAAACACTTAATAGGACAGACCAACATAATATTTGTTTTTAATATAGGTGAATGAAATAACTTTGCCTATTATATTTCTATATAAAAAAAATATTTTATAAAGATATATATTTGGTTGCTATAGATTGGGTGTTGGTAATGAAAATATTAATAATAGTTGAAACTAAGTTGGGGAAAAAATGAAAAATTGGAAATTTAGAACTTAAGTTCCGGGGTTTTTGAAGATTTCTTCCAATTGATTTTGGAATATAATAATAATATTGTTAGAAGTATTTTCTGATATAAATATTTCAACAGAATTTGAAAGAAATGTTTTAAAAGAAATTCTGCAAAGAAATAAGTTGTACTCCCCTCTTTGTCGCTGGAAAATAATTTCGGTGATGGAGGCCGCATCATCGACATTCATTTTCGAGTTTCAAAGTGGGAAGGCCACTGTAGTAGTTTTACTACAAGATTATTTTATTTTAAATTGTTTTAAATATAATTGGATATATAAATTATAAGTATATATATTATCTATTATTTTAAAATGATTTTTGTATAAAACCCAGTATTTAATTCTTAAGTTTCCATTAATAAATAGTCCTAATTACCGAAGTGAATTAGAACGTAGGTAATTAATAAAGGGGAAAAAAATTTTAATGACAAATTATAATAAATATTTGTCCAGAAGGACACGCGCATATAACTTTTATCGCAAGGACAAAGCCCAAATCCCAAAGCCCAGAAAGAATTTCAAACAAAACGAATAATTCTGTCCATCTTCTTCCTCCTTCCTTACACTCCAACAATCGGTAATTTTGCTCGAAACAAAAGATTCACGTTAATTTTGCTCGACAGTAAAAAATGGCATTGCAAACAAGAAATAAACCTCACAAATCGACTGTAGATGAAGAACAACCACAACAATCGAAAGCCGAAGAAAACCTAACTAAGTCGACAGCGAATCAACAAAACGAAAATCGAAATGTCGACGAAGCTGATGTTCAAAATGAAAATGCAGAGGTAGAAGAGGAAAACCTTCCTTTAGTACAAATGATAGCGTCGGCACTAAAGAGAAAAAGCAACAAATTAAGGCTTAAAAAACCTACAGCAACAGAAGAACAAAACCATAATAGAGAAAAAAGGACAAAGAGAAGAGAAGAAAAAATGACAGCAAGAACAAGCAAACGACAGATAAGTGAAAGTATATCAAAGAAGGTATCTGTTAAATATAAAATCAAACACAACAAAATTAGTATAGTTTTGTTATAGCAACATTGAAATACTAATAATTTCATTTTGTTAAATCTCAGCAAAAAGAAGATAAAGAAGCTGCGGATCAAGAACTGGAAGAAGACAACTCAACTCGGTAAAATATAAAACATCATAACTTTATACCATAATGTATATTTCAAAAATACTACCTGTAAATTATTTGGTAAAAGAAAAGGCTGATAGGTATAACAAACTGATACCCAATTAGTAGTATAATAGTCATTATAATTAAGCATAAATTGTTTGATAAAACAATAGTCAGTGACATTTATTTCAAATATGATACAAACAAACAAATGATACCTACTAACAAAAACTGATACCTAATTACCAAAAAATAATACCTAGTTATATAAAAATGATACCTACTTGATACCAGATTACTGAAAACTGATACCTAATTAGTACCAACTGATACCTAGTAACAAGTAATAATAGTGTTTATCAGTAAGCATAAATTGTTTGATAAAATAATAGTCAGTATAATTTAGTTGAAATATGAAACAGACAAAAAACTGATACCTATTTACAAAACTGATACCTATTTATAGAAAACTGATACCTAGTTACAAAAAACTGATACCTACTTGAAAAAATGACACATGATTAGAGAAAACTGATACCTACTTTGTACCAACAGATACTTAGGTAATGTAAAACTGATACTTAGTTACTTCAAACTTGAAATTGTTATATATTTGACATAAGATATTTCACTACAACAAATACCCAAATCTATTATTTGTTTTAAACATAATTTATTTGACAAATAACTTACTGTCTTTATTTTGAACAAATAGGATGATGATGATTTTGTTGATGCTCATCCAAAATACATGAAAGAAAGATCAGAAACAAAACAGCAATCTACAGATAAAAAGCATGAAACAGCTTACAGATGTGGACTGCAGGCAATATTCAAAACAGTTAAAATGATAAAACAAAAAAATGCTCTATCAAATAAGCAAATGGATATAATGAAGAGCACTCCTTTCTGCAACTTCTTCAGAGTTTTCTATGAAGAGAAAATTGTAATGAAAGAATGCAAAAAGCATCAACACAATTTGGATGCTTTATACAAATGCTACTCAATTGTCGAAGATGCTTTCTTATTTTCCACAGAAAGAATGAAAGTTACAGCAATGGATATAAGTTTGTTATTTGGCCTACCACTAAAAGGAATTAACATTGAGCCGACTCAAAAAATGACAAACAAAACAATTCCAGTGCATTGTAGAGAATTTGCAAACAGAAACTTTGGCAACAACACTTATATAACAAGAAACGTAGTGGAAAAAAGAATAAAGCAAGAAGTTGCAAAAAAGAAAAAGGAGTACGAAGAAGACTTGCCAATGTTAATAGTAATTGAAATAGTATTAACATTTTTCTTTCCAAACAACCAATAAAAATTAAGATGGGGACTTTTGCCATACATAATTAATGTAGAGACAATGCAATTAGTTTCTTGGCCACTGACGATAGAAAATAATTTCAATAAATTTGTTAAGAAGTTCATTCATAATCCAAGAAATATGTCGGGATGCTCCATGCTTCCACTGGTAAGATTTCTTATTCAAAAATTTATTAGTTATTTTTTTTAACAAACATATCTAATCTATTCTTTTAATGTTTACAGTATTGCATTTGTGAGAAACTGGATCTCATTCAACAAAGGCAATATTATACTCCAGCCTTACCAAGATTTGCAAAATGGGATTTAAGGAAACTCAAAGACAAAGCAGTCAAAGCAGTTTTTGATAGCGTGAAAGAGGGTGATGTAAGTAAAAATTCCATTTCATTTTTTGTTAATCAATATGCTTTAAATATTATGCAGAATAAAGTTTTATTGTCGATGATTTATCATATACCATAAAACTGATACTACAGTGATCAAAAAATGATACCATATCAAAACATAGTAAATAGTATCAATACCAAAAAATAAAATGAAAAAAACTGATACCATATGTTTAATTGCTTGAAACAAATAATAAAAGTATCATAAACTGAGACAAAAATGCAAAAACTGATAACAAATGAGTACATGCTTGAGACTAAATGTGGATGTATTCAAAACTGATACTAGAATGCAAAAACTGATACCTTATAATTTCACAATTTACGCTGATGCTACAGTCCAATACCTGATACCATAGTTCTACATATTAGAAACTGATACTTATTGTATAAGAAACTGATACTAATATGATTATAAACTGATACTAATATGATTATAAACTGATACTTATAGTATAAGAAATTGATACTAATATGATTGAACCTGATATTAATAGTATCAGAAAATAAAAATGAATACATATTTATTGTATTGAATACAATTTTTTTTTCATTATAGTAAAAATTCAAATATCATTGCAAATTGATATCATAGCTTAAAACTGAAACAAATTTTCCAAAACCAATTTTATAGGTGAAAGAAATCATAAATCTCAGCCCATATGAAGAAAGTCTACTTCAAACAGAGACTGTTCAACACAAATTCCCCAAAATTCAAAAAGAAAAGCATGGAAAGAAAAGAAAGTTTGAAGAAACCACAGAAACTGCACAGTCATTTGAGGAAGACGTAAGCATCAGGATCTTCCAAATGCATATAAAAGATTTGGAAGAAGAAACAAAGAAAGCAAAAAAAGAATTAGAAGTGGAAAAAAAGAAAAGAATTAAAGCAGAGCAAGAATTTTTCAGGTTGAAACAAGAGTTGAAAGAAATAAAGTTGAAACTGAAAGATAATGAAGAGAAAACATCACAGGCTGAAGACAACACCAACAAAGTTGAAGATGTTTTGAATGACAGTGAAGAAAATGGTGAAAATAAAAACGAAAGTTTCAACCTACAAAGCAACATTTTACAAACTGAACTAGATACAGATACTTTTGTACAAATGGAAAAAGAAATATCTGAAGAGAGTGTACAAAAAACAGCAGATAAAACAGAAGAAATGAACAAACAAATGCCAATCGAAATAGAAAGTGAATTGGCTAAAAAAACAAGCAGTGAAGAAAGACAATGTGACCATGAAGAAAAAAAATAGACTCCAACAAAAGAAGAGATGGAAAAAGAAACTGAAGTGCAGGGAGACAACTCAGAAGATACTCAAACTGTTCAACAGGATACAGATGTAAAAAACAAAAGTATACCGTATGTGCTTGACTTTACCCCTCCATCTTTCAAACTTTACGACACACAAGACTTTGAAAGCGAAAAAACTGAAAAAAAATATGCAGAAGAACATGGGCAATAAGCTGCCAGAAAAGGGAAACAAAAAGTCATAAAATCAACTAACAAAAAAATCAAAGCAACACAAAAAGGGACAGCTTCCTATATTCAAAGATTAAAGGCAAGAACAAGAGTGAAAAAACAACGTGATAGCTTTGAATATGGGATGAAACAAAAGAAAGTTCCAAATAAGCAAAAACAGGAACGTGAAAAAAAAGAAAATGTTGAAAACCAAAGTGAACAAGACAATAATCCAAAGCCACTTGCAGTAATAGAGCCAACACTTTACGAGATGGGGCTTGGTCATTGCAAATGTTTGATCTACCTCAACGTTGAGCAACAAAATGTGATCAAAACTTTCTTTTCATTAACAATATCATCACAAAAGTAAGTGTACAAATATGTATATTAATTTTAAATATGAAATAAAGTTTATCTAACATATACAAATTGTTTTTATCAAAATAGTGTAGTAGCATGGGAAGACAATGACACAATCAGAGGAGGTTGTGTCATAACAAAGAATGCACTAAAACTTCTACTAGAAGGAGGCGAAACAGACGGGCAGGTACATAATAATTTTTTTCTTTACGTCAACACTGATACCAAAATCCACAACATGCTTAAATTGACCTTATGCTTTATTATTTCTATAATTATCAACATACACAGCAACTACTAAGAGTACTGAAACTATTAACAATTTAAAATTGCTCCACAAATTTTAAATTGTATACATTTCTGATTTTAATACAGATCATAGATTGGTACATTTCAAAATGTGGAATAGAAGACCACAACTATGCTTTCACAACTACAATGATGGTAAATAAAACATTAATATTCAAGTACATAATAATTGCTTCATTTATTATATCATAACTTATTTTCATATAAAACAGAAAGCAATTGTGTGTGATATGAAGAGTGTAAAGAAAAGTCTCATTCTCCCTATGCTAGAATCTATTGTACACGACAAATTTACTGAAAGTATATATTTTCCTTTGCATTGTGAGAACCAATGGACATTATTAACTTTAACATACCCAACAATGCAATGGTGCCACTTAGATTCTAACCGCCCTAGAAGATCAAACGAAAGAAACAATTCAAGTTTAAAGGAGGCTATAAAATTGGTATGAGATTTATATTTCTTTTAAAAAAATACTTATCACCGTGAATATGAGCTAAAATTTTAATATATTACCTGTTTTAGAGACATGAAATAGAGGAAATGCTCCAAGAAATCTGGAAAAGCAATGACATAAAAGACATGGCAGTGAAACAAGATGAAATGCATCAAATAAAGTGTGCACAGCGGGGAGCAGACACGTAAGTTTTTTCCATTATAAAAAATGTTTTTGCATTATAATTTTCCATACATACTTCTAGACATCATTGTATACCGTTTATATTTAATTGAATTTCATTCGTAATAAAAATATTGAGAATTATTATCCCTCAATACAATAAACTTTAAATACAAATAAACATTTACTACAGGAAGAAAACTGATACCTACATAACAAGAAACTGATACCTACACAAATAAAACTGACACCTACAAAAAATAAACTGATACCTACAGAAATAAGTACATAGTGCACTAGTATAACTGCTAAAATATTTTAATTCAAACCATACTGTATTGTTGTACCATTTTTTCTAAAATTCAAATTTTTGTACTAATTGTAAACCTATTAATAAAGCAAATGAAAATTTATACTAATATTTCATCTTGGTTTCAACAGGCTTGACTGTGGAATTTTTGTAATGATATTCATCATTTCGCTGAACAGAAGCAGGATACCGATAAAAATTGAAAAGAAAGATGTATTATCAACAAGAGCAAGAATTGCACATGCAATATTAACAGACGATGAACACTGCTGGAGTCTGTCAAAATACATGTCGAGCCTAGAAAAACATAGAAAAGAAAGGAAATGAGTTCACATTGCATTATTTCACAATTAAATTTGATACCTGTGATGTAATGTTGTTATGTTGAAATGTATAGTTGCGAATTAATGATGTTCTGTTGTAATTTCATACTTATGAAGTAATGTTGTTCTGTAAGCAAAACACTGCTGCTTTTACTTGTAAAAACAATTCTCGTCTCCTGGAATGATATGTTGTGGTGATGTTCTTTTATTTCCTGTTGTTTATATTATAACAAAATTAAATAATGTATGTTCTATCATCCAACTATGGATCCAACATAATATTATCAGTTCTATGACACAAATTTCAGTTGTAAAATGATATTATCAAATTTCATGTAATATTACAATACAAAACAGTAACTGGGCATCACTTCGTATGACTGATAGTATCACTTTTGTCAAAACTTATACTCAACATACTGTATGAAACAACAATTATTTCAGGTATCAGGTTTTGCAAACACCATATATTATTATAATTATTAAGGACTACTGCTGTAAATTATAGCACATATTATAATACACAAAACTGATTATAAAAACAAACAAAAACTGATAATAAAACCATTTATATCCAATCAATGAAACATTATCTCCAACCAAATTAACTAATACCAAAACTGTAAAAGTGATACCAAAATAAAAAAATGATACCAAAACTTAAAAAAAACTGATGCAGCTATAAACTGATAATATTTGGCACTGTAAAAAATGATACTGTAAAAATGATACTATAAAAAAGATACTGATACCAAAACTTCCACAAACAAACAACATAAATCATACTGCAAAAACAAAAAAATGATACTATCATCTATACTAAAAATAGCTGAAATTATAATCAATTCCATAATATGCTATACTAAATACAAAGTAATAACAAAAGGTTCAATTACTACAGACCACTAAAACAAGTCTCACATACACTTATTACTATAAACAAATTAAAAATATAAAATGAAATCATATCCTCTTTGAAGCTTGACAATTCCGTTTATTATGACCAAATTGCTTGCACTCGCCACATCTGTTTTGCTTGTTATGAAAATATGAAAATCCTCCTTTGCGCTTCAATGATGGTCTACCAGCGCCACGTTTCTCCTTTGGTGGCTTAATAACATCTTGTATGCTACCATCAACAATGGGCCTATCATAATTTGGAATAGGATTTATAGCATTGGCATAAGAACATCGATAAGAATCAACAGTGAAATAATTCTCAACAAAATCATATACAGACAACTTAGACTTGTTCATACACTTTATAGCATGAGCACAAGGAAATCCTGTAATTTTCCACTTGTTGCAACTACAAATGCGCTCCTTCAAATCAACACAATGAGAGTTTGGAGATTTCACTTCAAAAGCAAAATCAGAAGATTTATATACATCCCATCCAAACCCTTCTTCAAACAATTCATCTAAACATAACTCCATAGAAGGACATAGACTTGTTCTCCACAAACGACATTCTTCTCTTCTTCTCGCCATTTGTTCCATAATCTTAATACGAATACCATCTAAACACAAAGTAATAGGCAATGCTCGTTCATTTAAAATCCAACTGTTAAAACTTTCTACAACATTGGAACTATATTCACCATAACGTTTCCCTGGAAAAAATAAATCCACCCACTTATCAAATGGATTATCCTTTAAAAAATTAACACCAACAACACCACCAATTTGACAAAACTTAGAATATGCTCCATCAAATTCATATAGATTTGAAGCTCTAGAACACATTTCGAATAAATCAATAATAGACACATTTGCATTTTTTGCTTTCACTGCAGAAAGAAGATTTTGTTCCATATGCAAGTAGCAATAACTGTGATAATCTGAAGGAAAAACATCACGAACACCTGAAAGCAAACCTTGGTGGCGATCGGACATAAAAACTAAAGTACGCTCTTCTTGAAGCATTTGTTTTAAATGGTTCAAAAACCATGTCCAGTTATCCACATATTCAACAGAAACTACACTCATAGCTAAAGGGAAGAAACCTGCAAATGCAAAAATAATTAGTTAAAAAAAAGTAAATACAACCATAAATATAAAACAATTCATAAAACTGATACTAACAGTAACAAAACTGATACCTAAAACCTGATATGACCATTATAAAAATATTGATAAGCACAACATTATGCACATTAATCTTCATTCTAAAACAACAAAGAAACAAAAATAATGACATATATTTCGATACAAAGCAAATTCCAATACTACATAACTATAAATGATACCATATATGAACTAATTAGAACTGATACTAATAATATACAAAAACTGATACTAATCTCCTGTTTAGCAGTATGAACATATTATACGAAGTACAAACATACAATTTAATACAATAAAAATTCTGATACTAGAAACTTGCTACTTATAAACTACATTTCTTAAAACTGATACTAACAGAATACAAATTATGATAAAAGAATGTACATTAATAATTATGCCAAGTATTATAATCTCAATATAAACAAATCAAGTTTGAAAACAAACACATACCTTGATCACCATTTTTTGCAGTTGCACCCATCAATACACCAAGACGTCCCTTCAAGTGAGTAGCATCTAAGAATATCATAGGACGACAAGACTTGAAACCAAGTAAACAAGCGCCAAAGGCAATAACCACCCTATGAAATTCATTACTACAAGGATCAACATCCATATCAACATAACTATCTGGATTAGATTTCTTCACTGCTTCCAAATACCAACTCAAATCATTATAAGACAATGCATCATTACCGTGCAACTCCATCAATGCAAGTTGTTTCCCATGATAAGCATAACCATAAGACAACTGAAAATTGTATTCTCTTTTAAAATCAAGTATAATATCCTTAGGCTTTTTACTTGGACAATCGCGGATCTCATCAATAATCATCGATTTAACAAAAGAACTAGATATATGTGGATTATTCACATGTCTTAGACCAGCCCCACAAGAATGATCAGAAACCAAATTTCTCATAAAGAACCTTTTCAATTCTCCAGAATCACATGAAGCATGGTGTGATAACCCTGATTTTTATGAACAAGTTTTATAATTTAATTTAATATACTTGTTTGAATTATTTTTGGTTGCCTAGGAAAAATATATATGATAAGTTGACCATAAATATATATTGGGTAAATATTGATATGTATACAAGATGATATAATACATATGTACATACTTCTCTGAAAAAAAAAGTAAGTAGAAAATTATTTGTAAGCTAAAGAAAACTATAAATACATGAACATGACAAAATATGAATGTGCCATTGAAACAAGTCTAGGGTAAGGGAAATAAAGACTTAGGCAGAAATAGAAATATAGATAGTGTACAGGCATTTTAAACAAAGGCTGGCTAAAGAAATGTAACATCCCGTATTTTTAAGCCATTGAATGCGAACATTTAATTCGTTTTAAATGTTAATGTGGATTCTTAATTGATTTTAAAATGAATAGATTCAGATTCAATCAATGAAATAAGCTGTAATTTTTAATTATAGTAATTTCGGGTTGAATTTGATTTGTGGAAAAATAATAAGTAAATATTCGAAATTGGGATAAAAAGGTGAATTTGGGGTAAATGATTATAAAAATGGTGTTTAAATGTATTTTTAGGTTCGATTGGTTATAAATAATATTATTGGATTTTTAGATGAATTTTAAAGTTGATAAATTAATATTTGGAATTTTATATTAATTTAAAAATGAATTTAATATTATTAAAATGCAATTTAATCAGATTTTGGTCTAGAATGAGCCAGAATGATTTTAAATGTGGTTATACATTTTATATGATTTATTATTAAGTTATTAAAATTTTAAAAGTGTAATTTTACGCATTTTCGTCAATTTTGACAAATCGCCTGATTAAATAGACGAGTTAAAATAGCCTTCCGGGGCACAGTCTCGAAATTCGACGAAACCAGTTCCATTGGATCCGTAATAGTTAGTTATTATCGGATTTCAATTTTCGTAGCAATTGGAGTTGTCGTTTGACCGGGGCAGCTCGAAACGTATCGAAATCGATTTAACCGATTTAATTTTAAATTGATCGTTTAATTCCGTATCTCGCGCATATGATCAAATTAGCTTACGGAACCTATTCCATCGTGTCCGGAACGTGGAAAAAAACCCAGGATAGCCTATTGGAACGTCAAAATTGGAGTTCGTTTGCGTAAGTGATACATTGAGTGGAACGAGAATAAAATAATTATTAAATTATTATTATATCACATTATATTTGCATAACCCTAGCATAAACGTTCCAGCCGCCGTTCTTTTATTTCAATGGCCGATGATCACTTCGTTTCTCCTCCAAAAATCTTCCAATCCAAGCAACGATTTCAGAAATTTTCAACTAGAAGGTTGAAGAGGATGTAGGGATCTATAGATCCAACGGTCGTGATGGGTTTTCGGGTGATGAGGGCGAAGATATTGGGGCCCGTTCATTGTACGTTTGCACGCAAATCGCGTGGCCTCAAGGGGCTCGAGTTCATCCATATGCCGGCCGAAGGGAGAGGGTGTGGTGAGCTTCGAAGTGGGGGTTTCCGATCGCGTTCACGTTGAGCGAGGAGGGCGCGATGTCGAACCCTAATATTGGGTTGTTGGGTTCGTGCGTTTCTTTTTGCCTGGGAACAATGTCGCGTGAGGGGGAAGGGAGGAGCAGCCGCGTTTTCTTCTGGTATTTAAAAAAAAAAAAAAAGAAATTTGTTTTAAAATGATATTCAAACTTTAATAATCCGTAACTATTTCGTACGATCTCAGATTCGGGCGATTTTGGATGCGTTGGAATCGCAGAGACGAGCACTTCGAGATGGTGCAGTACCGGATTCATTCCGGGCAAGTAGAAATCTGGGTTAAAACGGACGTTGTTCGGTTTAATTTAAAATTTCAAAGCGCTCGTCAAAACTCAAAGTGAGTTTTTCTCACTCACATCTGGATGCTAGGCATTTTGAATAGTTAATATTTAAATATCTGTGTGGATGGCTGAATATAATTGTTATTATCAGTCTGGATTGATATTTATATTGTGATGTGCTAATATTTGTGGATGCAGGGAGAAACAGGTTGGAGGGATCCAACTGGATTCCTCACAATGTAGCAGTTATTTTATAATTGATAGTCATACCTGTTTATATGTTGTGATTGATAAATCTGGGAATTTAATTGTATTGTGAAATTGTTGTATAAAATTAAAATTATAGAATTTAATTATAAATGGATTAAATTGGTTTTTACGAATTAAATGAATTATTGAAATAAGAGTTTCAAAGAATAAATTTTCTGTTTGGGGTGGAAAATGAAATTAGTAAATTGGGTTTCAAAATACAATGGAAAATTTATCAATAAATAAATGTGAAGTATAGATTATTGGAAATGAATTCTATAGAATTGTAAATATATTAAAATAACGATGGGTTATTTTAATAATGAATATTGTTATTCGGGAAATTTAGAATATGTATAATAAGGTTTCAAATATAAATCTGCAAATTTAAGTGTTAATAGAATGTATTGAAAGCTGTTTCCTCTATTGGAATTATATTTAAGTAAATTGAAAATATGGTTTTCATTTAAGAATTCTCCAATTTTTATTTTAAAAATGTTTTAAACTATGATTTTAAAAATGAATTTTCGAATGTGGGAAATTGGGTATGAACTTCAGATGAAGTCATAGTTAAATATGGGATTTGGGATTTATGTTGTAAAACATAATTGACTTGAAATAAATCAGTGGATTTATATGAAGGATACTTTGGAATGTTTGAACGGGATAGTGTTTCCCTGGGAAAAACCAAGTTAGAGTTTTAAAGGTTTTTATTTAATTAAAGTTAAAGTTTAAATTGTTTAAAGAGTATTTTCAAGAAATTATTATTTTTAGAGAAGAAAAGTTTAAATTATTTTAAAGTTATTTGTTTAAGTTATGGAAAAGGTTAGTATTATTTTTTTTTTAAAAAGAACACTACCTGTAAATATTTAGTAAATTGAACCCTTATTTAAATCGAGTTATATCCTATTAAATAAATACTATTTAAAGTAGTTTTGAAATTATATTTTGAGTAAATAACTAGAAGTACATTTATATATTTATAAGTATATTTCGCTATAAAGTATTTTAATTGTTTTTAATCTAAATTGTTTAAGCTTGGTTTTTCCAAATGGGAATAAATGGTAAGGCTTTACCATGTAAAGGAAGAAATTTGGGAATTTGTTTTCAAACGAGTTTTGAAAATGTGAAAATATATCTTTGAAAGATATTAGAGGGAATAAATAATATGGAGATTATTTATTGTGTGATGGATGTGTATGGATGTTTGTGAACATTAATTGATAGTTAAATCACCGACTATCAATATTGGCCAAATGCGCTGATCGTATCGAAGAGACCGGGATCGAGTTTCCGTATACCAGGATTCTAGGTCTGGAGACTCGAAAACCACTTCGATCCGGTTTGTACGTTTCGCGAAAACGATTTCGGAGTCGAAGATGGAGCAGTGAAGTGCAAGGGCTAGTCGCTACTAATCCTGAGGATATTTCCAAAATGGATGTAGTAGGGGTAGTGCCTTCGGTTCCGTTCGGACCCGGGACGGACTTGTATGGACGAATGCTTTCGTGACATCGTCAGGTGGACGATGGGCATTCAAAGTGAAATGTGCTATAAAGGTATCGTTTAGCCTCAAGCCTCATCAACCGGGAATGACTGAAAATCAGGGGTTATGCAGCAAGGCTTCGTGGGTAGCCCCCACTTGAGAGTAAGGTCATCCCTGTCTAGATGTCCCTTTTATTTCGGCTTAGTGGTGCGGTTGCTGATCACAACCGTGGGGTGATTTTACTTGGAATTATCCAGTAAGGGATGATTCTGGCTTTGTGTTGCAGGGGAGCGGGCGTACTCCTCGGTACTGTGATCTAGGCCACGTACTGTGACAGGTGGTACCCCAGTGCCTAGTCATTCGTTGGAAATCCATTCTCCCTACGTGCCTTGTACGAGTTTTGTTTGTATTACCCACGTTGTGGCTAGTATGCCGGAATTTAATAGATGTAACAATTTCGGCTATTTTATAAGTATTTGTAAATAGACACTATTATAATATCAGAGGATTTTTATAAAAAGTGTTTTAGCTATCGTAAGGTAAAAACCCGACATGTTTATTTGTGGCGTGGTCTTACGAGATGCTTTTGTTTCAAAGGATTTTTCAAACTTTAATAATCAATTGGGTGTATTTATGATGCGCTGGTATTCCAGACTGACTCGGGTGTTATTTTATTATAATGCTCGGGTCAGACCGAGTATATTTTCAGGATAGGTTGCTATGGAGCAGGAGAGGAGCTGGAGTCGGGACGTATCATTCGTACTTGTATTATTCCGCTGCTGTGATTGTTGTATTGACTGATTGACTGGATATTGATGATTGTATTATGACATACTCTGATGATGATGTATTGTATATAAACAGATATAGTTTTCATTTTGTGTAAAAATCTGTTCTATATATTATATTTTATCCGCTGCGACTGTGAGGTTCTGATTTTGTTTAGTTCTTTCTTCTTCTATCTACTTTCTTATTCTTCTACAATCTGTCTTTTTCGGCATTCGATCGTCGGCATATTATACTGTTGAGTATTTTGTGTCGATTTTCGAGGGTCCAGAAGGGCGGGTCGTCACACTTGGTATCAGAGCTTAAGTTGGCGACAACCTAGGCTTTGGTGGGAAAATTACTCATTTTAAAATAGAGTCGGAAGTACTCTTGTCACGTACCGAAATTTTCGACTTTCGAAAATTCGACATCGATACTCACTTTATCGACTGCCGAGCAATCGAGTGCCGAAAACTCCAATAGTGAGGGTTTTAAGAAAAAGAAAAAGTAGAAGAAGAAGAAGATAGAAGGAAAAGAGAAGAAAAAAAAGAAGAACGAACAACAGAACAGCAACAGAAACAGAACAATAACAGAATCTCACATATCGCAGCGGAACAATATATAATAGATAATCACTAGTCTTTTAAAACAAAGAACTATATCAGCTTATACATACATCAATCATCCGAGTCAATATACAACTCAGTACAACAATGGACAGTTATATCACTTGTCCTCATACAGAATACACAGCGGAATAAATACTATCAGATACAAATACTACGTCTCGTCATCCAGCTTATCTCCAAAGCTCCAGAATATCCAGAATATCCTGATAACATAACTCTAGGCTGCCCGTGTGGAAAATTTGTGGGCACCCAGAGTTTAGAAGGGAACAATAAACTCCGAGTCAGTCATGGTGACTGGTGTGAGATCGTAAAACAGTTATTTATCTTTAAAATAAACAACAGAAAAATTTTAAAGTCAATTCGCAATGCTTTTGGAAAATGAAACTACCATAAGACCTCCCACCACACACACAATGCAAATGCAGACTTGGAGGAGATTTCTTCTTATGATAGTCAAAGATGCTTACTACGCAAAAAATCAAATTCTTTTTTTGATATTATTATTAGTGCATAGTGGAAAACATTTCGAAAGTAGAATATAAATCTTAGCCAGCATAGGTACCATTATATTATGCCTGCTATAGCTGCCTCCTGAGGAGACAGGTTATACAATTGAAATCGTAAAGGCTCGTATTGTTTCTTTGGATTTCCAACAAATGGTCAGGCTAAGGAACTTCCTATCCACGATGGGTACGTCCCTGGAATAGACGACCCGAGAACCTAACCGGATCTCTGCCAACACAAGGCCGGGTTACCTCTGCAAAAATAGGTAACTACTGACACGCGTATGCCATCCCCCGATCGTCACCGATCTTCCCGAGGATCCCCGATTCGCAACAAACCACATAGATAATAATAATGCAGTAACCACAGAGGTTAAGTATCTGGGCTCCATACCATGATACCACCTTTATCCAGAAGGAATGACATACACTAAGGGGCGCTACTCCCTAGAACCTTGCCGCATTCGTCCTGTTTCGACCATTTCCGGGGTGTGAGGCTCGACGAAGTCTCGTCCACAAAGCTACGCTTTCTCAAAAAGCCCTGCTTCGGGTCAAACAAAATGATCAACCTATGATCACAAAGATATAAGATCAAACAAATGATCATATCGCAAATGATCAAACACTGATCATTTCACAGCAACACTCAGTATGCCACGTTACCAAATTGGGATATATCGCTGATAAATTTCAACTACATAACCTCTGAGCTCGTACGTCTCAGAGAAGGGTGTTAAGCTAAGAGAATAAATTCTCCGCCACCAACAGAAATGTATTTGAAAGAAATCAGCTTTATATCTCAAATTGTAACGTCAGACACACAATCCATACAAGTCTGTTCCGGGATCGAACAGAACCGAAGGCACTTCTCACGAAGCCCTTGCATTTTCGGATAATTTTCTAATCACGTCCGGACTTCCCGTCACTAAGGGTGATAAAACCTCTAAATCGAAGATCAGTCGATGTAGAGTAACTCGACGGTAATCCTTCCGTTTTCAAAAATATCCGGTCTTCAACACCGGTCTTCGAATGCAATTTATAACGACGTATCACATATTCGGAATGGGTTATACGACCCCATGGTCCTTTCCCGGCTAACCCGAATAGTGAGCGATTATTCAAAAATAAGTGTGGCATTCAAATTCATCCAATTCACAACAAATACCAATTCAAGGTAATTATTGATAGTCGGTTATTTAACTATCAATAAAGATGCGCAACATCATCAGATTCCAAATAATTTTCCAAATTTTTTTCATCTTCCAAAATATCTTTTATTAGATATAAAATTTCCACACTTCAAAAAATAAATCAATGTTTATTTTTAAACAAACTCCCATTTCTTTTATAAATTCCATATTGAATTTATATTTTCAAAATATCTACTGATATACGATTCTCAAATCGATTTCAATATTCAATTTTCAACTTATCTTTAAGAAGATAAAATTCTCAAAAACGTTTCATTTCATTTTGGAAAAGCATTTCCATACTTATTTAATAATAAGTATTTCACAAATCATTTATTTTCAACACTTGGAAAATATTCGATATACTTAAATCAAATTAAGTATGCATTCATTCTTTAAGGAAAACATTTACTATAACAACATTTATTTGAGTCAAAACGAATGTTACGTAAAACATCGTTACGACGACTCAAAATCACTAGTATAAGGATTCGGATTTAGATAGATATATAAATCCCGATACTACATAAAACATTTTCTTCCGAAAATCATTTACTATAACAACAGTGTTATAGTCCATCATTTCCTTATATTTTCGAAAACGCCTATTTCAACAATGAACGTTGAAATCTATGCTTTCAATTCACAATACATTTTAAAACATCTTTTAAAATGTTTAACTTCATTTTTAATATCACCTCTTAAAAAAATAAATCCATTTTACTTAACAATATATTCACTGTCCAAAATCGTGAATATAACTTCTTTAATAACCTTCTATATTTAATTTATCACATTCAATCTATTTCGAATTTATAAACACGTTTATAAATTCTATTTCCATTTTTAATAACAACTTCGACTTATAAATCTTCTTTTATCAACTTCTATATTTTTACTTATCAAAATAAGTGATTTCGGATTTATAAACAACTTTTATAAATTTCAATTTTATTTATAAAAATTTCAATATCAATTCAATTTCAATATTGATTTCTGAATTTATTTTCAACTTTAAATAAAATTTCCATACTGATTTCTCAAAAGTTCTTTTCTAAATATTAAATCAATTTCAGATTGATTTCAAATTTTATTTATCACTACTAAAATAAATTCCTTATTTTTCTCAAATTATTCAATATTCTGTTTTGAAATGGATTCTTCAAATTGAAATCATTTTACATTGATTTCACAACTTATTTCAATTTACCAATTAAATTCCAAACTGAATTTCCAACTTATCTTCTTTTAAATAAATTCCTTTTTAAGAAAATAAATTTCAATCGTTTCTTTCAATCTATTTAAAAATCCAAATTTAAATTAATTTCTTCAATTTAAAATCACTGTTTTATGAAATCCATTTATTTAGCATTTTCACTTTATTCTGGAATTTATTCGATAAGATTATAAAAACAGCTTTTATACTTCTAAATTCTTTTCCTCAAAATTTCTTCGATTTCAAAAATTGATTCACTTAGAAATTTTCTACTTGAATCTCAAAAATTCAATTTCGTTTATCTTTGGAATCCAACGATGTCAAACATCCATTCAGCTAAATTTTAGCTTTCAAACAATTTCCAGATATAAATATGATTAATAGCATCACTATAATCATTCACAGATTCATATCACAATAGAAATAAATTCAATCAATGTGAGGGGTCCAGTTGGATCCCTCCAACCTGTTTCCCTGCATCCAAAGACGTTAGCACAATACCAATTCCGCTCCAGTACGGAATTATCGCGGTATATAGGTTTTTATAAATCCGCTTACTAACGGCGCAATAGGGTCTCATCCGCTATACGAGGCGGGAAATCAATCAATCCAATATATACATATGCCAATATGTATATACTGCTATATATATATATAGATATATCCTATCATATCTAATAGCACATTCAAACAAATCAATCAATAACTGCAATTCAATCATAAATCTGAGTGAGAAGATCTCACCTTAGCTTTTAATTTGCCATCCATTTCCAATCCAGTTTGTTTTTCTCGACTTTAACCTTGTATAAGTAATTAAAAAAAACTATTAACATTCGAATTAAATCGAACTAGCAATTGCTTTTCATTTGATAATTTCAATTCATCGGTGATTTCGTTTTAAACAGTAAATTTTAAATTTTAACTGATTTCCTTTTGAAACAAACTTATTTAACTAAGATTTTATTTTGACCAAATTTCTTTTAAATAAATTCCTCTAACTAAATTTAAATTAAACTAAATTTCCCTCAATAAATTATTTTCAATGGTTAAAATAAGTAAATAAGTTAAGAAAACAAATTCATTACCAAACCATTATTTTTAATATAAACTCTTCAACATTTTAATTCTATATATTTTCTTCTATAAACATATGAAACTAAAAATTTTCTTTACTGTAAAATCTTTTCTTTTACAAATATTTATTTTACGAAACAGTGGATAACTTCATTTTTCATTTCTTCAAACTGTATATACATATAGTTATCATCTTAAATTAAAACAGGTTTTAAACTTAAATTAACTTGTATAAATTAAAATCTGCATATAAATGCCTATGTATATTTATTTTTATTTTATTATTTTCTTCTTTCTATTTACTTAGTTATCACCATTTCAAATCCTAATTAGAAATCAATTATAAAACTTAAACTGAATTCAGATTAAACAAATTACCCCCAAATCGACTTCGAACCCATAGACTGTGACTCGGCCACGACTTACAACTGCAACCACGTCGATTCCAGCACCTACCCACGCACCTGGAACAACCGCAAGAACTGGGCCCATCGCCGTACCAACGACGAACCACGTGAGAGCCCTGACTTCATCCATCACCATCGGTTGCCACGCTTCGCCGTGCTCGCGTGAACACTAGTCTAGATCGAGATCGCGAGCCTTCCCAGTTGAGTTGCCACCGCCGAGATTTAACTCGAGCCACCACTGCTCGAATCCACGAACCCACCGAGCAATCGCCATCGCGAGATTCCTCACGCGTACGCGCGCAAACCCTACACTCGATTGCCAGCTCCGATTCGATCTCCCTGCTGCCCCATCTTGACGTCGACGCCTTGCGACCTTGTATGAACTGGACGCTCCCTTCGAGCTTAAACGAGAAGGACCACAGTGGAAGGAGGATCTCGTTTTGATTCAATACGAATCGATTGTTATTTTATTTTTTTTCTTTGTTTGAAATTCGCGAACGAACTGAGAATGAGGGGGGAAAAAGGAAGACGAGATTCAATTAAAAGAAAACTCGTTCGGCCATTGTTATTTTTCTCTGAATAAAATTTGAACGAGATTTTTAACTTTAAACGAAATGATTTCCTTTCGCGTATCTTAACAGAGAAGGAAGGGGAGACAAAAGAACGTGGTTAAGCAGAGAGTAGGTCGACGCGAATCAGAGAATAGGGTGGCTGATTATCTTAGTGTATAAATTTATTATTTTTTAAATTAAATCGATTAATTATTGTCCAGACGTTTTTATCTCGTACGATCACACGACAACTCCAATCACTACAAAAATTGAAATCCGATAATAATACAATATTACGGATCCAATGGAACTGGTTTCGTCGAATTCCGAGACTGCGCCTCGGACGGCTATTTTTAAACATCGATTCGAACGATTTAATTTCAAAACTGAATAAACAGTTTTCAAATTCAATTATGAAGCTTCGATTATCTTCAGTATTATTAATACGAATTTTAAAAGTTTTCGAAATATTTTTCTTCAGCTTAAAACTGAAGATTCACATTTTTATTCAGCATTCAATCTATTAAATTTTATAATTTAATCGCCAATTTCAAAATTATATCGGGGATTCAAATCAAATCATCGTTCAAATATTTAAAATAAATTAAATATTCTCAATTTAATTCGTTCGAAATTCTGGGTCGTTACAGACTTCCCTCCTTAAAAGAATTTCGTCCTCGAAATTACAAGTTAGGGAAAAAGGTCCTTAACTCGTCTACTATTTTTCACAATCTAAATAGTTTTATCAATTCATCAAAACAAATCTCTCTACTAAAGATTCATTTTTATTCAACTAAATTTCCAACTTCAATTATAAGTTTCAAACCACATCGTTTACTTCAAAATTCAAATTCGAGTTTAAATTCAAATTTTAACTTCAAAATTTTCTCAAAAATTTTCTAAAACAAACCCAAATTTTTCAAACGACTTCCATTTAAAACAATTTGGCAGCAATTCCTCTTTTGGAAACCCGAAAATGAACACCAACGATGCCGCGGTCATCATCGAAGTTATTTTCCAGCGACCGAAAAGAGTTTAGAGCTCTCATCTCTTCCAAAATACCTTTCAAAACCTCTGAAATTCATTTTCAAATCAAAAAGGAATTAAACTTTCCAAATCTCCAAAATTTTCAAATTCTTTTCAAAACATTTCCAAATACTTTTCTGGAATTCCGTTTCAAATTACAAATCACAGTTATAATTTACATTCTTAAATTTCATTTGTATGTGAATTTATCTCTTAACTTTGGAGTTATGATTTCAATTTCTTATTAAATTTCAATGATAATAATTTAATATTATCACTTCTAGCAACCATGCAACCATATACTATAGTAATTCATAGAAAATCGCTTCTTTTCTATACAAAAATAGTTTTGGGTAAAATTATTTCATTCACCCTATTTAAAACAATACTGTGTCGTCTTGCCTCGTTTAAGTGTTTAGAAATCCCTATCGATAATATGGCGTCCCACATACCGACCAAAATTCACAAACATCTCAACGGATAAGCAAACACAATATAAAACATTTTTATATTCACTAACAAATACGCGCTCATATCTATTATTACACTCAAACTCATTCTAGAGTACTACTGACTCTATCTCTAATGAGTAACACCCAACAGAGCAGGGTTGTCGCTTAACCATATGCTCTGATACCACGCTGTCACGTACCGAAATTTTCGACTTTCGAAAATTCGACATCGATACTCACTTTATCGACTGCCGAGCAATCGAGTGCCGAAAACTCCAATAGTGAGGGTTTTAAGAAAAAGAAAAAGTAGAAGAAGAAGAAGATAGAAGGAAAAGAGAAGAAAAAGAAGAAGAACGAACAACAGAACAGCAACAGAAACAGAACAATAACAGAATCTCACATATCGCAGCGGAACAATATATAATAGATAATCACTAGTCTTTTAAAACAAAGAACTATATCAGCTTATACATACATCAATCATCCGAGTCAATATACAACTCAGTACAACAATGGACAGTTATATCACTTGTCCTCATACAGAATACACAGCGGAATAAATACTATCAGATACAAATACTACGTCTCGTCATCCAGCTTATCTCCAAAGCTCCAGAATATCCAGAATATCCTGATAACATAACTCTAGGCTGCCCGTGTGGAAAATTTGTGGGCACCCAGAGTTTAGAAGGGAACAATAAACTCCGAGTCAGTCATGGTGACTGGTGTGAGATCGTAAAACAGTTATTTATCTTTAAAATAAACAACAGAAAAATTTTAAAGTCAATTCGCAATGCTTTTGGAAAATGAAACTACCATAAGACCTCCCACCACACACACAATGCAAATGCAGACTTGGAGGAGATTTCTTCTTATGATAGTCAAAGATGCTTACTACGCAAAAAATCAAATTCTTTTTTTGATATTATTATTAGTGCATAGTGGAAAACATTTCGAAAGTAGAATATAAATCTTAGCCAGCATAGGTACCATTATATTATGCCTGCTATAGCTGCCTCCTGAGGAGACAGGTTATACAATTGAAATCGTAAAGGCTCGTATTGTTTCTTTGGATTTCCAACAAATGGTCAGGCTAAGGAACTTCCTATCCACGATGGGTACGTCCCTGGAATAGACGACCCGAGAACCTAACCGGATCTCTGCCAACACAAGGTCGGGTTACCTCTGCAAAAATAGGTAACTACTGACACGCGTATGCCATCCCCCGATCGTCACCGATCTTCCCGAGGATCCCCGATTCGCAACAAACCACATAGATAATAATAATGCAGTAACCACAGAGGTTAAGTATCTGGGCTCCATACCATGATACCACCTTTATCCAGAAGGAATGACATACACTAAGGGGCGCTACTCCCTAGAACCTTGCCGCATTCGTCCTGTTTCGACCATTTCCGGGGTGTGAGGCTCGACGAAGTCTTGTCCACAAAGCTACGCTTTCTCAAAAAGCCCTGCTTCGGGTCAAACAAAATGATCAACCTATGATCACAAAGATATAAGATCAAACAAATGATCATATCGCAAATGATCAAACACTGATCATTTCACAGCAACACTCAGTATGCCACGTTACCAAATTGGGATATATCGCTGATAAATTTCAACTACATAACCTCTGAGCTCGTACGTCTCAGAGAAGGGTGTTAAGCTAAGAGAATAAATTCTCCGCCACCAACAGAAATGTATTTGAAAGAAATCAGCTTTATATCTCAAATTGTAACGTCAGACACACAATCCATACAAGTCTGTTCCGGGATCGAACAGAACCGAAGGCACTTCTCACGAAGCCCTTGCATTTTCGGATAATTTTCTAATCACGTCCGGACTTCCCGTCACTAAGGGTGATAAAACCTCTAAATCGAAGATCAGTCGATGTAGAGTAACTCGACGGTAATCCTTCCGTTTTCAAAAATATCCGGTCTTCAACACCGGTCTTCGAATGCAATTTATAACGACGTATCACATATTCGGAATGGGTTATACGACCCCATGGTCCTTTCCCGGCTAACCCGAATAGTGAGCGATTATTCAAAAATAAGTGTGGCATTCAAATTCATCCAATTCACAACAAATACCAATTCAAGGTAATTATTGATAGTCGGTTATTTAACTATCAATAAAGATGCGCAACATCATCAGATTCCAAATAATTTTCCAAATTTTTTTCATCTTCCAAAATATCTTTTATTAGATATAAAATTTCCACACTTCAAAAAATAAATCAATGTTTATTTTTAAACAAACTCCCATTTCTTTTATAAATTCCATATTGAATTTATATTTTCAAAATATCTACTGATATACGATTCTCAAATCGATTTCAATATTCAATTTTCAACTTATCTTTAAGAAGATAAAATTCTCAAAAACGTTTCATTTCATTTTGGAAAAGCATTTCCATACTTATTTAATAATAAGTATTTCACAAATCATTTATTTTCAACACTTGGAAAATATTCGATATACTTAAATCAAATTAAGTATGCATTCATTCTTTAAGGAAAACATTTACTATAACAACATTTATTTGAGTCAAAACGAATGTTACGTAAAACATCGTTACGACGACTCAAAATCACTAGTATAAGGATTCGGATTTAGATAGATATATAAATCCCGATACTACATAAAACATTTTCTTCCGAAAATCATTTACTATAACAACAGTGTTATAGTCCATCATTTCCTTATATTTTCGAAAACGCCTATTTCAACAATGAACGTTGAAATCTATGCTTTCAATTCACAATACATTTTAAAACATCTTTTAAAATGTTTAACTTCATTTTTAATATCACCTCTTAAAAAAATAAATCCATTTTACTTAACAATATATTCACTGTCCAAAATCGTGAATATAACTTCTTTAATAACCTTCTATATTTAATTTATCACATTCAATCTATTTCGAATTTATAAACACGTTTATAAATTCTATTTCCATTTTTAATAACAACTTCGACTTATAAATCTTCTTTTATCAACTTCTAAATTTTTACTTATCAAAATAAGTGATTTCGGATTTATAAACAACTTTTATAAATTTCAATTTTATTTATAAAAATTTCAATATCAATTCAATTTCAATATTGATTTCTGAATTTATTTTCAACTTTAAATAAAATTTCCATACTGATTTCTCAAAAGTTCTTTTCTAAATATTAAATCAATTTCAGATTGATTTCAAATTTTATTTATCACTACTAAAATAAATTCCTTATTTTTCTCAAATTATTCAATATTCTGTTTTGAAATGGATTCTTCAAATTGAAATCATTTTACATTGATTTCACAACTTATTTCAATTTACCAATTAAATTCCAAACTGAATTTCCAACTTATCTTCTTTTAAATAAATTCCTTTTTAAGAAAATAAATTTCAATCGTTTCTTTCAATCTATTTAAAAATCCAAATTTAAATTAATTTCTTCAATTTAAAATCACTGTTTTATGAAATCCATTTATTTAGCATTTTCACTTTATTCTGGAATTTATTCGATAAGATTATAAAAACAGCTTTTATACTTCTAAATTCTTTTCTTCAAAATTTCTTCGATTTCAAAAATTGATTCACTTAGAAATTTTCTACTTGAATCTCAAAAATTCAATTTCGTTTATCTTTGGAATCCAACGATGTCAAACATCCATTCAGCTAAATTTTAGCTTTCAAACAATTTCCAGATATAAATATGATTAATAGCATCACTATAATCATTCACAGATTCATATCACAATAGAAATAAATTCAATCAATGTGAGGGGTCCAGTTGGATCCCTCCAACCTGTTTCCCTGCATCCAAAGACGTTAGCACAATACCAATTCCGCTCCAGTACGGAATTATCGCGGTATATAGGTTTTTATAAATCCGCTTACTAACGGCGCAATAGGGTCTCATCCGCTATACGAGGCGGGAAATCAATCAATCCAATATATACATATGCCAATATGTATATACTGCTATATATATATAGATATATCCTATCATATCTAATAGCACATTCAAACAAATCAATCAATAACTGCAATTCAATCATAAATCTGAGTGAGAAGATCTCACCTTAGCTTTTAATTTGCCATCCATTTCCAATCCAGTTTGTTTTTCTCGACTTTAACCTTGTATAAGTAATTAAAAAAAAACTATTAACATTCGAATTAAATCGAACTAGCAATTGCTTTTCATTTGATAATTTCAATTCATCGGTGATTTCGTTTTAAACGGTAAATTTTAAATTTTAACTGATTTCCTTTTGAAACAAACTTATTTAACTAAGATTTTATTTTGACCAAATTTCTTTTAAATAAATTCCTCTAACTAAATTTAAATTAAACTAAATTTCCCTCAATAAATTATTTTCAATGGTTAAAATAAGTAAATAAGTTAAGAAAACAAATTCATTACCAAACCATTATTTTTAATATAAACTCTTCAACATTTTAATTCTATATATTTTCTTCTATAAACATATGAAACTAAAAATTTTCTTTACTGTAAAATCTTTTCTTTTACAAATATTTATTTTACGAAACAGTGGATAACTTCATTTTTCATTTCTTCAAACTGTATATACATATAGTTATCATCTTAAATTAAAACAGGTTTTAAACTTAAATTAACTTGTATAAATTAAAATCTGCATATAAATGCCTATGTATATTTATTTTTATTTTATTATTTTCTTCTTTCTATTTACTTAGTTATCACCATTTCAAATCCTAATTAGAAATCAATTATAAAACTTAAACTGAATTCAGATTAAACAAATTACCCCCAAATCGACTTCGAACCCATAGACTGTGACTCGGCCACGACTTACAACTGCAACCACGTCGATTCCAGCACCTACCCACGCACCTGGAACAACCGCAAGAACTGGGCCCATCGCCGTACCAACGACGAACCACGCGAGAGCCCTGACTTCATCCATCACCATCGGTTGCCACGCTTCGCCGTGCTCGCGTGAACACTAGTCTAGATCGAGATCGCGAGCCTTCCCAGTTGAGTTGCCACCGCCGAGATTTAACTCGAGCCACCACTGCTCGAATCCACGAACCCACCGAGCAATCGCCATCGCGAGATTCCTCACGCGTACGCGCGCAAACCCTACACTCGATTGCCAGCTCCGATTCGATCTCCCTGCTGCCCCATCTTGACGTCGACGCCTTGCGACCTTGTATGAACTGGACGCTCCCTTCGAGCTTAAACGAGAAGGACCACAGTGGAAGGAGGATCTCGTTTTGATTCAATACGAATCGATTGTTATTTTATTTTTTTTCTTTGTTTGAAATTCGCGAACGAACTGAGAATGAGGGGGGAAAAAGGAAGACGAGATTCAATTAAAAGAAAACTCGTTCGGCCATTGTTATTTTTCTCTGAATAAAATTTGAACGAGATTTTTAACTTTAAACGAAATGATTTCCTTTCGCGTATCTTAACAGAGAAGGAAGGGGAGACAAAAGAACGTGGTTAAGCAGAGAGTAGGTCGACGCGAATCAGAGAATAGGGTGGCTGATTATCTTAGTGTATAAATTTATTTTTTTTTAAATTAAATCGATTAATTATTGTCCAGACGTTTTTATCTCGTACGATCACACGACAACTCCAATCACTACAAAAATTGAAATCCGATAATAATACAATATTACGGATCCAATGGAACTGGTTTCGTCGAATTCCGAGACTGCGCCTCGGACGGCTATTTTTAAACATCGATTCGAACGATTTAATTTCAAAACTGAATAAACAGTTTTCAAATTCAATTATGAAGCTTCGATTATCTTCAGTATTATTAATACGAATTTTAAAAGTTTTCGAAATATTTTTCTTCAGCTTAAAACTGAAGATTCACATTTTTATTCAGCATTCAATCTATTAAATTTTATAATTTAATCGCCAATTTCAAAATTATATCGGGGATTCAAATCAAATCATCGTTCAAATATTTAAAATAAATTAAATATTCTCAATTTAATTCGTTCGAAATTCTGGGTCGTTACAACTCTATAATGAGTTGAGTGTAATAATAGCTATGAGAGCGTACTTGTTAGTGAATATAAAATTGTTTTTGGACTGTGTTGACTTATCGGTTGAGTGTTTATGAATTCTGGTCGGTACGGGAAGTACAACCGTATCGATAGGGGTTTCTAAACTCTTAAACAAGATAAACCGACATAGTATTGTTTTTAAAATGGGTAAATGAAATAATTTTACTCAAAATTGTATTTTGATATAAAAAGAAATAATTTTCTAAATTATTATATGTATTGGATGCTTGTTTGGTTGTTTCTTCTATAATCAAATAAGAAATTAAAACATGATCTAAAATTTGAAATGATATATATAAGAAAATAAGAAGTTAAAATATTAAAATGGTTTATAACCAAATGGAATTGACTGAATATGTTTTAAATAAGAAAAGTAAAAAAAAAAAAAATTAAAATTTTATTTAAACTAGAATTTTGACCCCGGAAATTTTGAAAGGGATTTCAAATGGAATTAAACAAAGTTTTGGGAGTTTGACTTTGTGGAAATGTTAGAAATGTTTTCAAAAGCATTTGTAAGAATGGAGTATATTTTGGAAAATATTTTTGGATGGAATTTGATTTGAGGTGAATATTGGAAGTGGAAAGCATTGAACTCACTTCAGTCGCTGGAAAATAATCCTGATGATGCTGGCCACATCATTAGAATTCATTTTCGAGTTTCTAAAGTGATGGATTGCTACCAAAATAGTTGGTTATGACATTGTTTGGACTTGTTTGGGAAAACAAGTGATTTTGGGAATTTTCAAAAAGGAAAATTGTTTGGCAAAAACAAATTGCTTTGGGATTTGGTATTTGATTGGATATCAAATGGGAATATGTTGATTTTTATTTCAAATTGGTTTTGAAATAAATCCGGGTAAATTGAATTCTGGGAATTCTATTTTAAAATGAAAATGTGAAAGTTGAAATGATTCAACTATATAACTTATAAAGGAAAGTTGATTTAAAGAAGAATTGAGTATATATGGAATGTAAATTTACTTTGAATAAATGAAGGTGAATGGAATATACCTAGATTTAACTTATGATAAGTTAAATAAAATTAAGAATTTGAAATTGAATTAAATCTAAATGAATTGGAATTAAATGGAAGTTGAGATAACGGTGAAATGTAAATGCTTATGATTGTGCAAATGAATTCATATTCTTAAGTTATTAAGTGTTGAAATTTGACATTGTGATTATAAAAAAATGTGGATTGGTTTGAAATGAGCAATATAAACTTACAAGTAAATAAGTTGGAGAACTTGAGAATGGAAGATTTGATTTTAACTCAAGTAAAATGGAATTATAATCACAAATAAAAATGGGAAATAGTTGAATGGTACGGTGAATTCAAACTTAATCTGAAATGAAATGTAAAGTAAGATAAGGTAAGGTGAGATATAAAAGATGGAATTAAGCTGAATATTAAAATTTCTGTTGTGTTATGAATAAGAATGAATGTAATTAAATTCTTATTTAAAGTAGTAAAGGAAATGATTTAAATTCAGGTGGGCTAAATAAAATTTAGATGAACTTGAATTAATTCTGGAAAGGAATTAAATTGAAAATGCATATATAATTTAGTTAACCTTGAATTAAAATGGGATAAGAATTTAGTTTAATGGAAATTTAATTTAGTTGAGGTGATGATGAATGAAGTAAATGTTTACTCAACTAAATCCAAAATGATTGTTTGGAAATAAATCTTGTGTAAGCTAAATTAAATGGAATTTGTATTGCAATAAATAGGATTTTGATAGTTGGTCAAAGTTTGAAAGGTAAATAAAATCCAGTTTTGGGATGGAATTTAAGTTTGGCAATAAATGTTGGAAGTGAGAATGAATAATGTAATTAGCTTATAATAGTGATGGTTTGAATTGTAAATAAAATTCAAATGAGAGAAATAATTTAAATGGTCTCTTTGTTAATAAAATAAATTTGTACATGGATTGGATAAATAAACAAAGAGCATTAAAGTTGTAAAGGAATTGAAATTTGATTTGAATGAGAATCAAATGAAAATAAAATAAAATTGATATAAGAAGATGATGGAAATTTTGTGTAAGAACTTAAGTAACTTGGAAGAAAAACAAATGATTGTGAATGGGCTTATTTAAGTAATTCCGAATGAAATTTGTTAGGAAATAAACTGAAATGCAAGTGAAATGAGTTTTAAATTAATTAATGTGATGAGTTAAAAATATAAGAGTTGTAAATAACTCAGGAATGAATGATATTAATGTAAATTTGAATTGGTTAATGAGATTAAAATGTAAATGAAATATTGAATTTAACAATTGCATTCGGAAAAGAAAATACTTGGATTGTGAACAATGCAAAAATTGAATAAAATTAATACACATCCAAGTTGAAATTTATTTTGAATGGTGATAAGCTTAAGTGACAATAATTTTTGCTTGAATGGCGTGAAAATTTGCATGTATTCAGAATTGAGTTGTTTAAAAAGCAATTGAAGTTGACCTTTGAATAAATTGATATGGATTGGATCTAATTCAAAAGTTTGTATATAAATGCAAGTGAATTGATTTAAAGAGAGAATGGAATTAGTTTTGAATCAATCAGAATGGGTTGCATTTTAATAAGTAATGTTTGCATATGAATGGAAATGGATTATAAAAGAAATGCAAATGTTTCAAGTTTAAAATGAAGTTTGATTGTAAATCAAATTTGGAATGTAAGTTAAATTTAAAAATGTAAGAGAGGCATATGTTAATCATATTGAAATAGAAATGGATTGTTTATAATTAATATAGATTGTATGTAGCGAAACTTGAATTTAAGGCATTCAAGTGAAATAAAATGAAGTAGACTTGAATAAGTAATTTGAAAAGTGATTGAAAACTTTAAATTGTTGATAAAATATGGTTAACATTGTTAATGATGAAGTTTGCTTGGTTTGGTTATGAAATGGATATGTTTGGCTTGCATTTATATTGGAAATGTTATTAAAATGCTCATATTGGGAAACTGATGAGTTTGTTGAGTATAGTACAGGTGCGGGAGGCGTTCGAGAGAGTTGGAGCGCGTATATGCGAGATATTAGCCGCTCGCTATTAAAAATTGCTTAAAAAGGTACGCCTACGCCAAAATAATTGGGAAAATGATATATATTTTGTGATATATTTTGGTTTCCGGCCGTGTGAGCCGATGTATATATATTTGTGTATCCTGCGATATCGCAGAAGCTCCTCCGTGCAAAGGAGACTCTGCCAAAATTTTTCAGAAATTTTGGGAGTTAGAAAATTTTTGGGGTTTTTGGGAAAATTTATTAATAAGTAAAGTTATTTTGAAAGCGAGTGTTAAAATAAAGGCTTTAGAGTAAATGTAGCAATTGAGTTTGGGATTGGGCTAAAGGATTTTGGAAAGTGAATATAAAGCTTTTAACTAAGCAAATTTGGAAATAAATGGGTTGGAGAGTATTTTCTACCTTAGCAAATTTCGGGGACGAAATTTTTATAAGGGGGGAGGAATGTAACATCCCATATTTTTAAGCCATTGAATGTGAACATTTAATTCGTTTTAAATGTTAATGTGGATTCTTAATTGATTTTAAAATGAATAGATTCAGATTCAATCAATGAAATAAGCTGTAATTTTTAATTATATTAATTTCGGGTTGAATTTGATTTGTGGAAAAATAATAAGTAAATATTCGAAATTGGGATAAAAAGGTGAATTTGGGGTAAATGATTATAAAAATGGTGTTTAAATGTATTTTTAGGTTCGATTGGTTATAAATAATATTATTGGATTTTTAGATGAATTTTAAAGTTGATAAATTAATATTTGGAATTTTATATTAATTTAAAAATGAATTTAATATTATTAAAATGCAATTTAATCAGATTTTGGTCTAGAATGAGCCAGAATGATTTTAAATGTGGTTATACATTTTATATGATTTATTATTAAGTTATTAAAATTTTAAAAGTGTAATTTTACGCATTTTCGTCAATTTTGACAAATCGCCTGATTAAATAGACGAGTTAAAATAGCCTTCCGGGGCACAGTCTCGAAATTCGACGAAACCAGTTCCATTGGATCCGTAATAGTTAGTTATTATCGGATTTCAATTTTCGTAGCAATTGGAGTTGTCGTTTGACCGGGGCAGCTCGAAACGTATCGAAATCGATTTAACCGATTTAATTTTAAATTGATCGTTTAATTCCGTATCTCGCGCATATGATCAAATTAGCTTACGGAACCTATTCCATCGTGTCTGGAACGTGGAAAAAAACCCAGGATAGCCTATTGGAACGTCAAAATTGGAGTTCGTTTGCGTAAGTGATACATTGAGTGGAACGAGAATAAAATAATTATTAAATTATTATTATATCACATTATATTTGCATAACCCTAGCATAAACGTTCCAGCCGCCGTTCTTTTATTTCAATGGCCGATGATCACTTCGTTTCTCCTCCAAAAATCTTCCAATCCAAGCAACGATTTCAGAAATTTTCAACTAGAAGGTTGAAGAGGATGTAGGGATCTATAGATCCAACGGTCGTGATGGGTTTTCGCGTGATGAGGGCGAAGATATTGGGGCCCGTTCATTGTACGTTTGCACGCAAATCGCGTGGCCTCAAGGGGCTCGAGTTCATCCATATGCCGGCCGAAGGGAGAGGGTGTGGTGAGCTTCGAAGTGGGGGTTTCCGATCGCGTTCACGTTGAGCGAGGAGGGCGCGATGTCGAACCCTAATATTGGGTTGTTGGGTTCGTGCGTTTCTTTTTGCCTGGGAACAATGTCGCGTGAGGGGGAAGGGAGGAGCAGCCGCGTTTTCTTCTGGTATTTAAAAAAAAAAAAAAAGAAATTTGTTTTAAAATGTTATTCAAACTTTAATAATCCGTAACTATTTCGTACGATCTCAGATTCGGGCGATTTTGGATGCGTTGGAATCGCAGAGACGAGCACTTCGAGATGGTGCAGTACCGGATTCATTCCGGGCAAGTAGAAATCTGGGTTAAAACGGACGTTGTCCGGTTTAATTTAAAATTTCAAAGCGCTCGTCAAAACTCAAAGTGAGTTTTTCTCACTCACATCTGGATGCTAGGCATTTTGAATAGTTAATATTTAAATATCTGTGTGGATGGCTGAATATAATTGTTATTATCAGTCTGGATTGATATTTATATTGTGATGTGCTAATATTTGTGGATGCAGGGAGAAACAGGTTGGAGGGATCCAACTGGATTCCTCACAATGTAGCAGTTATTTTATAATTGATAGTCATACCTGTTTATATGTTGTGATTGATAAATCTGGGAATTTAATTGTATTGTGAAATTGTTGTATAAAATTAAAATTATAGAATTTAATTATAAATGGATTAAATTGGTTTTTACGAATTAAATGAATTATTGAAATAAGAGTTTCAAAGAATAAATTTTCTGTTTGGGGTGGAAAATGAAATTAGTAAATTGGGTTTCAAAATACAATGGAAAATTTATCAATAAATAAATGTGAAGTATAGATTATTGGAAATGAATTCTATAGAATTGTAAATATATTAAAATAACGATGGGTTATTTTAATAATGAATATTGTTATTCGGGAAATTTAGAATATGTATAATAAGGTTTCAAATATAAATCTGCAAATTTAAGTGTTAATAGAATGTATTGAAAGCTGTTTCCTCTATTGGAATTATATTTAAGTAAATTGAAAATATGGTTTTCATTTAAGAATTCTCCAATGTTTATTTTAAAAATGTTTTAAACTATGATTTTAAAAATGAATTTTCGAATGTGGGAAATTGGGTATGAACTTCAGATGAAGTCATAGTTAAATATGGGATTTGGGATTTATGTTGTAAAACATAATTGACTTGAAATAAATCAGTGGATTTATATGAAGGATACTTTGGAATGTTTGAACGGGATAGTGTTTCCCTAGGAAAAACCAAGTTAGAGTTTTAAAGGTTTTTATTTAATTAAAGTTAAAGTTTAAATTGTTTAAAGAGTATTTTCAAGAAATTATTATTTTTGGAGAAGAAAAGTTTAAATTATTTTAAAGTTATTTGTTTAAGTTATGGAAAAGGTTAGTATTATTTTTTTTTTAAAAAAGAACACTACCTGTAAATATTTAGTAAATTGAACCCTTATTTAAATCGAGTTATATCCTATTAAATAAATACTATTTAAAGTAGTTTTGAAATTATATTTTGAGTAAATAACTAGAAGTACATTTATATATTTATAAGTATATTTCGCTATAAAGTATTTTAATTGTTTTTAATCTAAATTGTTTAAGCTTGGTTTTTCCAAATGGGAATAAATGGTAAGGCTTTACCATGTAAAGGAAGAAATTTGGGAATTTGTTTTCAAACGAGTTTTGAAAATGTGAAAATATATCTTTGAAAGATATTAGAGGGAATAAATAATATGGAGATTATTTATTGTGTGATGGATGTGTATGGATGTTTGTGAACATTAATTGATAGTTAAATCACCGACTATCAATATTGGCCAAATGCGCTGATCGTATCGAAGAGACCGGGATCGAGTTTCCGTATACCAGGATTCTAGGTCTGGAGACTCGAAAACCACTTCGATCCGGTTTGTACGTTTCGCGAAAACGATTTCGGAGTCGAAGATGGAGCAGTGAAGTGCAAGGGCTAGTCGCTACTAATCCTGAGGATATTTCCAAAATGGATGTAGTAGGGGTAGTGCCTTCGGTTCCGTTCGGACCCGGGACGGACTTGTATGGACGAATGCTTTCGTGACATCGTCAGGTGGACGATGGGCATTCAAAGTGAAATGTGCTATAAAGGTATCGTTTAGCCTCAAGCCTCATCAACCGGGAATGACTGAAAATCAGGGGTTATGCAGCAAGGCTTCGTGGGTAGCCCCCACTTGAGAGTAAGGTCATCCCTGTCTAGATGTCCCTTTTATTTCGGCTTAGTGGTGCGGTTGCTGATCACAACCGTGGGGTGATTTTACTTGGAATTATCCAGTAAGGGATGATTCTGGCTTTGTGTTGCAGGGGAGCGGGCGTACTCCTCGGTACTGTGATCTAGGCCACGTACTGTGACAGGTGGTACCCCAGTGCCTAGTCATTCGTTGGAAATCCATTCTCCCTACGTGCCTTGTACGAGTTTTGTTTGTATTACCCACGTTGTGGCTAGTATGCCGGAATTTAATAGATGTAACAATTTCGGCTATTTTATAAGTATTTGTAAATAGACACTATTATAATATCAGAGGATTTTTATAAAAAGTGTTTTAGCTATCGTAAGGTAAAAACCCGACATGTTTATTTGTGGCGTGGTCTTACGAGATGCTTTTGTTTCAAAGGATTTTTCAAACTTTAATAATCAATTGGGTGTATTTATGATGCGCTGGTATTCCAGACTGACTCGGGTGTTATTTTATTATAATGCTCGGGTCAGACCGAGTATATTTTCAGGATAGGTTGCTATGGAGCAGGAGAGGAGCTGGAGTCGGGACGTATCATTCGTACTTGTATTATTCCGCTGCTGTGATTGTTGTATTGACTGATTGACTGGATATTGATGATTGTATTATGACATACTCTGATGATGATGTATTGTATATAAACAGATATAGTTTTCATTTTGTGTAAAAATATGTTCTATATATTATATTTTATCCGCTGCGACTGTGAGGTTCTGATTTTGTTTAGTTCTTTCTTCTTCTATCTACTTTCTTATTCTTCTACAATCTGTCTTTTTCGGCATTCGATCGTCGGCATATTATACTGTTGAGTATTTTGTGTCGATTTTCGAGGGTCCAGAAGGGCGGGTCGTCACAAGAAAATTATTCGAAATTGCATGAAAATAGCATGAGTTGTTGAAAAATACTTTATCCACTTTTAGCAATTTTCTTAGCTTTAGAGATATCATGCAAATATGGTGACTGAGGTAATAAAGTGTAAATTTCTGTTGATAGAACCAGGGACCATTTACCCATTTTCTCTTAAAAATTGAAAGAGAGGCTGATCATAAGTTGTAGGGTAGGATTGACATTGGGTAAATTCTAAAACCCTAGAGGCAGCCAAGGTCTGGTATAAAAGAGGTTTAAGGGTGAAAGGATCTGTCTATTTAAATTATTTTGGATTTTATAATATTTGTATAACTTTTATTTTTAAATATAAATAGTTTTTGTTTCTCTTTAAAAAGTAATATATATATATATATAGATAAGTGTTTAATAAATAAGAAAAAGGCATTTTATTTACATTTAAAAATAAATATATATATGAATAATTACTTAAAAGACATGTGTCTTTATCTAAGGCTTTGTCTTAACATGTGGTAAAATAAATATACAGAAAATATAGACAGTTAGCAAAAGAGAAAAACTGAGAAGCACTGGCCATTAGAGACAAGTAGGAGATAGCAAATCAAAAGAAAAAGGATTAAGGTGAGTAATCTCACTAAAAATTGGCATTAAGTCCTGAATATTGAGGCAGCCTAAATGGTTTTATGTTTTTAACTAATCTGTGCTTATTTTATGAGATTGATGTGTTGGTGATCTGTTTAAGTATTGTGTGTTAATATGTCCAGAAAATATATTGATGGCTTTCATGTTTGAATAATTACTGTATCATGAATTATCTTTGAGATGAGATGTTTTTTTTATGTGCCTGCTGCACATAAATTAATTCATGGGAACTCCAGGGATATATGATATAAGTCTATGGTCTAAAAATGGAAAACAAATGGGACTGTAGCATAAAGTGGTTGCTGCTTATGTCTCAAGAATAAATGTGGTAACATAGAAGTGCAAAGTTATACTTGTGCTGAATCTCTATGATTACAAATAAATCCAAATAAGATTAGAAGCTTGTGGTTTAGTCAGATCTCATGAATCTGTGAGTATCTGATTAAGCCAGAGGCAAATGGATGCATCAAGACAAACTAAACATGACCATACATTTATAGGCATGATTCCTCAGAAGAAAACCCCATGATTTAAATAATATGTACACTGAGAAATCAAACTAGCTTGTGTGAATAAATCTATGATTATGAAAAGATGATCTGTTATTCTTTGAACATATACATGATGGTTGAGTTATTTATTTTCTCTGATTGATGTATGAGATGCAGAAGGGATTAGCATGAATGGGGGAAAGAGGGAAAATGAACACTTAGTAATATAACTAAGGATTTGGATCTTAGGGCTACAAAGTATGGCTTGGCAAGGGAAATATTGCAAGCTCACACATGGTATGATTATACCCAGGGGCCTGAGTGTGCTGGGTTAACAGTGAATATGCCCCAGACAGTGTGTGTTTTAATAGAAAGAAAGTAGCTAAAGTCCATCATAAAAATACCTGAGATTGAATTTGGAGAATAAGTTCACAGGTAGGTTGGGTAAAATCCCTGATAGACAGAAAGAGTATAAATAAGGAAAATGATTAAATGATGATTATGTTGGTGGGTTCAGAGTATTCTATTGATAATGATATGTTTGTGCTCTCTGAAATAAATCCATTGAATCATGTATTTTTATGTTATGCATTAATAAACATGCACGGGTGGTAGAGGAATGTATACAAGAAAAACATTGCTTTACTATCTGTTTTAAAAGTTATTTAAATTTCAGTAAGATTATTTGTAACGACCCGTGAATTTCGTTAACTAAGTTTGTCATAATTTCCATAATTTATAGTAAAATGAATGTTAGGAATTAGATGTAGCAATTGTAATTAAAAGTTAACTGAAAAAAATAATAAATAAATAAATGTTATTTATTGAAATTCCAATTCAATAAAATAATGTAAATGTTATGATTTGATTTTTAAATAGAATATGAGAAACAAGAGTAAGTATTGAATAATATGTTATTTATTTATGGTATTGAATAAAAATTGGTAAGCCAACTGTAATTAATGATAATAATGTGAGATAAGTTAATGAATTTGATTTCAATGCCACACCCATTAATGAATGTGATTGAAATAGAATTTAGGTAAATGTATACTAGGTTATGAATCAAATAGAGGGAAACAAACGTATATATCGAATTGATTAATGAATACATATACATTGAATAGTAATTGAATGTACAGTTAATGGAAATTGTATAAAATCAATAATGATAATTAGATGTGCCTTTTTGATAATTAATTCCATAACGGAAAGAGTAAATGTATTCATTTGAATATAAAATTGAAATTGGGTAGGGATTGTTAAGTAACAACGTTAATGCAAGGTAAATGATGCTAAATTAAAGTCAATAATAATGAATAGTAACTAATTCAAAATTTGTAACACAGATTGTATTGGCAAAAATATAATAAGTGTACTACAATCAAAATTTATGTAAGCAAAGTGTGAAGTTCTAAATTTTTGGGATCAGTAGAATTTGGAATGGATTAAAGGTCACATAGATTGATGGTATGGCACGTAATGAATTTTTTTGAAGTTGAGTTTTAAATAGTAAGTTAATTGATCTAATTTATAATAATTGGATGTATTGCAAAATAAATGAAATTTACGTTTAATTATTACGTTTATAGAGATTTAGCTGAAATTCAAGGATATTAGAATAATAGATTTTGAACCCAACATGGAATCCATCTACTTTAAATTTATAGATGGAATAAACATTGGTTAGTTAATTTAATAGAAATTTTGGGAACTAAAATTTATAATTTTGAATATAATGGAATTTACGATAGGGCATTGAAATTGATAAAATTTATTTGCTCTAATTTGACATTTAAATTATGTTTAAATAATTGCAAATTTTTGAGAAGTATAAAGGTGATAAATGGTCAATTCTATAATTGAAATATAAAATTCGATTTAATTAATTTATTTTAAAATTTATTTAATTAATATAAAAATAACCATTTTGGCCACTGACTCGGATTTCGACGAAACCAATTCCATCGGATCCGTATCAGTGAATTATTGTAGGGTTTTAAGTTTCGTTACGATCGGACTTGTCGTTTGATCGTACGAACGTGAAACGCCTTGAAATCGATTTAATTGAAATCAAATTTTAAAATCAATTTGAAAATTTTGTTTTCAGCATAACTTCTTCATACGATGGAATTTCGACGTGAAACTTTTTCCATCGCGTTCAGAATGTTTTAAATTACCTGTTTTGATATATGGGTTTACCCAATTTCGTTTCGGGGTCAGAACGGGCTTTTTGGGCCATAGTTTGTTCCGCACGTTCATTTATCCGATCTGTCTACTCTACCACTTTATAAGCACGGTTATAAACCCTAGCTCCATCTTCTATCATTTGTCTGTATGTTCATTTTTCTTCAATCCTTTCTCTACCTCAATGGATGCTTTCAGATCCAAATAACAGTTCAAAAATCAAATAAAAATTTAAGTCCTCAAAAAAATCCCAAAAAAATATATGTGGTAGTTTTCATCGATACGAATCTACGGGTAGTCTCGGTTTTTGCAATTGATGCTCAGATCAACCGGAAATCGTGGTCAAACCTCCAGTTTTCGAAATCCATATGGCCCAATTTGGGAGTTTTTGATTGGGTCGATTTTAGGCAAATTTCTTTCTGGGTTTCGTAGAGCGCGAAGCGTGGAATCGTTTGATGGTGGTCGGAGGCTGTATCGTGGGCTGTGGCGCTCGAATTTGGCGACTAGGGTTTGAAATTGGAGGCGGCGGCGGCGTTGACTGGGGGTGCCACACCTATGTTGGTCAGTAGAGGGGGAGATGGAGGTTCCAACGGTGGCTACGGCGTATCAAATGGAGGTCGGAGGCGCGTCGGAAGCTTGGTCAACGGTCGGCTGAAGTGGGTTCTTTGCGTGCGTGGGTGGGGTTCTGTAGCCAGGAGCTTGCGTGCGTGAGCAACGGTGATGACGTGGCTAGTAAGAAAATGTGTTCAATTCCTTTGTTTATTTTTAATGTAAATTTAGCCGCAATTTTTGCTATAACTCTCGCATACGAACTCCGTTTTACGCGAGGTTTCTTTTGTTAGGATCGTATTGAAATTCTGGACTTGATGACGCTGGTTTGGACGAATTCTGAGATGGTCAAATTTTTGGGTTTAAATCGGATTTAAATTCGATTTAAATTCAAAAGGTGAGTGTTTTAACCCACTCACAACTTCTAAGATTTCCTATGTTGTTAAATTCATGTATGATGTGGTTAGAAATTTATTTATAGCTGTTTGACATATATTTCATCATTATCTCAGTTAATTGCATTCATCGTAATCAATTGTTAATTTATTTATTTATTCCATTTAAATTTACAGTTAATTGTTAATTAATTTATCCATTGCATTTAAACTACCAATTAATTGTTAATCAATTTATTCGTTACATATAAACTGCCAGTTGAAAGTTATTAATTTTTATTGAATATAAACTATTTGGTGGTGCCTGTTATATTTTATATGCTTTATATTGATGTTTTTGTTTAAATTGGATGACGATTGTAATGAATGGTTGATTATTGATATTTGGATGAATCGATGCTATATTTTATATAGTATAAACTGCAAGTTATTATGCATTTTATTTTATTCGGGATTGCGGTTTGAATGATATATAACCGTAAACTTGTATTTTTTTAAAAATTACGGATTGAAATGATAGATATCTGTATCACTTGACCGTAGGATAGAAAATTTTATACAGGCACCGTGGTCTATATAAAAATATTTTAAAGTGATTTTCTATGGTTTGGAAAGAAATATACGGTTTACTAAATATTAAATTTTGATATTATATAAAATATTATTTTATATATAGTTAAATTCTAAAATTTTAGCTATGGGTAACTTGATGATGTTTTAAATTTGATTTACGAATATTTCAAGTTTGAGTTTTATTTAAGTGATATTGAACTTATTAAATAAATATTTCTAACTAAATAATAGTAAAATTGAATTAAGGTATATATAGAATTTTCAGATTTGGTTGAGAATTTTAGAATATTTTAAGACTTGAAATATATCAAAATTGAAATGTTTTATTTAAATTAAGGTATTATTGTTTTCAAAGTATTGGTTTTCGAAATTGTTATAACTTCGAAAGTAATATGGTTTGAAAATGAATTCATTTGAAATATAAATTATTTAAGAATTATCTTTGAATATATTGATTTGAAACCGATTGAAATTTTGAGATTTAGAATATGACTGCCTTTTTGTGATTTGGGTTTAATACGGTTTTAAAGAATATTTCGAGTTTTATAAATAAAAGTAAGATTAGTGATTGGAAATTTGGTTTTATTTAAATGAGATAATTGAATTGTTTTGGAAATGGAAATGATATATTATTGAATTGGGTTTTGAAATGAAAATAATACATTGATAATTTGGGGTTTGAAATAGTAATAATATTTTGGTTTAAAGTATATACTATTTTGAAGTAAAGGATATGTTTTGAAATGGGAAAAAAAATATTTTGGTTTTAAGGTATATACTATTTTGAAGTAAAGGATATGTTTTGAAAGGGCAATGAGTGTGTTTTTAAAAGTATATATATATATTAAATGACCACGGTGTTATAATAACGATTGGTTGTTAAAGAGACCGGGATCGGATATGGACATACTCTTTGTCGATACTGAAAACCACTTTGACAACCGTGTACGCGGTGGAGATTCCAGAATGAAGTAGGATGGTGGCGACGTTCTTAAGGTATGTTACGTGGACCCAACTCCCGTGAGTTGGCATAAGGTGGCTAAAACAGGAGCGATCTCGGACCAGTGAGGTAGCACCTCTTCTCGGACACATTTCTTCGATATTATACTCTTACTTGTGATTTGACTAGATGGCCATCCTCCGATTTGGGAATGTTGTTCGAGGTGGAACGGTAGTGGCTGCTATGCGTATCCATCAGTCTGTGTGCGTAATTGGTATATCTACCCTGGCATTGCCTAGTCGTGCCGTGTCACCTACCATATCGAGCTTTACTACGATTATGATTTTAAGATCCGACCGCGTTAAGGTTCTCCATCCCCTTAACGCTATTTTCTATATGATTATACTTTATTGATTAGACACTACTGTATATAGCGAATATTACTACATAGTAGATAGTTTAACGGATCCTTAAGAGATGTGAATCCCGAACATTTCTTAAGTTATTGCACCCACGTTAGACACTGGATAGGAGATGTCAAACCCCGTAAACATCTCTGACGCCGTTTACACTCATATTTATTTCATTGATTTAACTTACATAAGATCTTTTAGTTCTGACTCGAGTGTTTTGTCTTTTCAATTCGCTCGGGTCAGCCTGAGCATTTCAGGATTTGAAGGCCCATTTCTGAAGGACGAAGACGAAGATTTTATTATTACTATTTGTTATATATTCTACTACACCATTGTATTCCGCTGCATAATTATCATTCTCTGGTATGTGTAACTCTGATATGTATTGTATAAGTATAATCAAATGTTTTGTAAAACAGCTTCATGAACTGTTATTTGATTATTATATTTTATCGTTCCGCTGCAAGATTCTATTTTGTTTTATTTCTTTCTTGTCTTTTCTTATTTACCCCATAACAATCTGTCCTTTCGTATGGTTTGAATCGGCATGTGTGTCGGTCTAAAGCGTGCGAAAAGGCGGGATGTTACATTATTCATACCAGACAATTTAGTCTGACCCTTTGTGTGTTTGTATACCATTGGGTGTCTCATCTTTTGATGAGGCAGCTCGTGGTGACTGTGCAGGTAAATAGGCATTTTCTTGATCAAGAATTGGATGAATTAGCTGCTAAGGAATTGGATATAATAGTTACAGATTCAAGGATATTAAATAGTTGTTAAATTGAACTTGTGTTATGAAATGTTAGTTAAGTTGTTTTGGGAGGAAACTGATGTAATGTTATTTTCTATCTGCAAGTATTGAACTACTCATGAGATTTCTATTAACAGTTGCAAGTTGCTTTTGAGAATGTTTTATTAAGTGATAATTTATAGTATTAACTCCCTGAATGCTTAACCTAAGTGTGCAACAATAAGAATAATTTGAAATGATCTGTAAATTGGAAATTTAAAAGAGTAACCTGAGATCTGTTGTAAGTAGTAATGGAAAGAATAGGTAGGATGAAAACTCAGATTAGTTTGTGTAAGAAGTGTGTAAAGTAGCAGAGGAATTCAGGTCAACATGACCAATTTTGTCAAGCCTGGGTTCAACCAGCCTATTACCCTAAGCTAATTGATTAGGAAATATAACAAATAAAGCAAACCAGAAAACCAGGATAGTTATATTGGAAATGTATATGTTACCTGAAATCACTCAGACACACACATGCACCCAGAACATAGACACACACATGCACACAGAACACAGATACACACATGCACACAGAATACATATACACACACTTGCACCGGGGATAATTAAGTGTTCAGTAGATCTAAATTCATGGAAATCTAAGCAAATTCTAAAACTAGAAGAATAACATCTAGAATTTGCCAAAAGAAAAATAAGTAAGACAGAAAAGCTTTCTGGAAATTATTTTGCCATGAGAAATTATATAGAGAATTCCAAAATAAATTCTCTGCATCCAAAATTCTTTTACTCTGATTAAAAGAAAGAGGAAACCTTAAAGTATCATTATACATGGTTTCTTGTATGTAAGTTAGGTGATTTGATTACAACAATAATTTTATATTAGTGGAAAGATCCTGGATGGTAGAGAAAGGATGTTCTCTTGAATAGATGATCACTATATATACTGGAAAAAAAAACTTTATGTAAAAAGTGGGTCATCTCAATTTGGTATCAGAGCTATGTTGATAAATAACATAGTAAAAAATCTTGAATGAACTTGATTGTTTTGAATGTATGAAAGTATTGACTGTCTTGGATGCCTTGTCTTTATATACTTATGTTAATAATATCTGTTATAATTGAATGATAATGAGTTGGAATAGGTTAAGTTATATAAGATTAGATAAAATGGACTAACTCAAGTGTTGTATCCATAGAACTATGATAAGACACAGACAACAAGGGGTAGGACCAAGTGAACCACCCATGGTGAATATGCAAGATTTCATGAGAGCTATAAGGGATGGGGTAGGCAATAGGCAAGAAAATCCACATGAGGTGCTTTCTAAACTACTCAAGACTTTTACCAATCTTGGAGGCAAGACTTTTGATGGAACAGAAGGAATAATGGGAATTCAAAATTGGCTCAGAATTTGGATAGAATATTTGCTGATATGCAAGTGGAAGACCAAAAGAAGAGGCTAATAGCATCTAGACAATTGAGAGGAGCAGCTTTGGACTGGTGGGAAGTCATTATAGCTGGAAGACCTGAAGGAGAGGTGACATGGAACCAGTTTAAAGAAATGTTGGAAAGAAGGTTTGTACCTGCATCAGCTAAAGAGTCCTTGCTGGAAGAATTCATTAAATTAAGACAGGGAACTATGAGTGTTACTGAATATACCCAGAAGTTTGAATCTCTAGCAAAGTATGGTGCAGTGCTCATCACAACTAAGGAAGCTAAAAATGGTAGATACATCCAAGGATTGAATGCCAGTCTCAGTAGAGCCATGCTGCCATATAAGGATAGGACCTTTGATCAAGTTTTAGATCTGACTTTGAGCCTTGAACAACATGATAAATCCAAAGAAAATTTCAGAGCATTTAAAAATAACTAAAACAAAAAAAGGAAAGGGTAAGTTCCACCCTTATGATAAAAAGAAAACGGATGTAGCTTCCACCAAGCAATCAGAAGACGTCAAAACTGATGAGGCTAAAAAGAAGATCACTTGCTATAATTGTGGACAAGAGGGACACATGAAGAATAGGTGTACAAATCCCAAACCAGCATCTTTCAAATGTCATCTGTGTGGGAAGAAAGGGCACATAAGAAGGAACTGTCCAGAGTTGAGGCAAGGAAAGATGGGAATGTTGGAAGGGAAAAGCAAAATAACTGGAAGTCCCAATGTTGAAAATCATGGCCAAGTTGAAGGTACTTTGCTTATTCACTCAATACCTTTTGCAGTAGTGTATGATACTGGGGCTACACACTCATTAATTTCCCATGACATTGTACAACAGCTAAAATTAAATTGTATGCTTGTAGATAAGCCCTTGCTTATTAAAAGTCCTTTAGGAAGTTCCTGTGTATTGGGAATAATATGTAAACAATTAGAACTAAATATAGGGGGACATATGTTTAGTGCAGACCTATATGTGTTGCAATATCTAGGCATGGGAGTTATTTTAGGAGTTGATTGGTTAAAAAGATATAAGACAGTTATAAATATGGAGACCTCCACCTTATCATTGAAAACTTCTGATGGAAAAAGAGTAATTGTTCTTTGTGAAGTAGATAAAAACAGGAACATGGCCACCCTTGACAATTTGACTGGTGAGAAGCACATGCCTGCATTGGAAGAAATCCCTGTAGCAAATCAGTATGCTGATGTGTTTGGTGAGGTTAAGGGAATTGTTAACCATAGACCAGTAGAATTTTCTATCAAACTAATTCCAGGAGCTAACCCAGTGGTTAAGAGGCCAACTAGAATGGGGCCTAAGGAATTAACAGAACTGAAAAAGCAATTAGTTGAACTAGATGAAAAAGGATTCATCAGACCCAGTAGCTCATCATGGGGAGCACCAGTGGTTTTTGTTAAGAAGCAAGATGGGTCTCTCAGGTTATGTATTGATTATAGAGAGTTAAATAAAATCACAATTAAAAATAAATACCCCTTGCCAAGAATTGATGATCTTTTTGATCAATTAGGTGGTGCAAAAATATTTTCTAGACTTGACTTAGCTTCAGGATTTCATCAAATGAAGGTAGAGGAGGAGAGCATCAAGTATACTGCTTTTAATACTAGGTATGGGCTTTATGAATTTTTGGTGATGCCCTTTGGCTTGACTAATGCCCCCTCTTACTTTGTTGATTTGATGAATAGAATTTTTAGAAAATATTTAGATAAATTTGTATTGATATTTATTGATGATATACTAATTTATTCTAAAACAATTGAAGAGCATGAGAACCATTTGCATATAGTACTGCAGAAATTAAGGCAAGAAAATTTGAAGGCAAAATTTTCAAAATGTACTTTTTGGCAAAATGAGGTAAAATTTTTAGGTCATGTAGTATCAGAAAAAGGCCTATCTGTAGATCCCAATAAGGTGATGGCAATACAAACATGGAAAAGGCCTACCAGTGTCACAGAAGTTAGGTCATTTATGGGAATGGCTGGTTATTATAGAAGGTTTATAAAGGATTTTGCAAAAATTTCAATTCCATTAACTAAATTGACTAGAAAGAATCAGGCTTTTATTTGGACTGAGGAGTGTGGGAAAGCCTTTGAGAGATTAAAAGAAGCATTGATACAAGCTCCAATACTAAAGGTGCCTAAAGGAAATGAGAACTTGGTGATATATACTGATGCTAGTGGACAGGGACTTGGGGCAGTGTTGATGCAACAACATTAGGTAATAGCTTATGCCTCTAGACAGTTGAAGCCCAGTGAGGTAAGGTATGCTACACATGATCTTGAACTTTCTGCTATAGTATATGCTCTTAAGTTATGGAGACATTATTTGTTAGGGGCTAAATTTGAAGTCTATACAGATCATAAGTCACTCAAATATTTGTTTTCACAAAAAGAATTGAACATGAGGCAACAAAGGTGGATTGAACTCTTAGCCTCATATGATTTTGAAATACTATATACACCTGGTAAAGCTAATAAAGTGGCAGATGCTTTAAGTAGACAGCATGCCAATGTAGCTAGATTGATGATAGAAGAATTTAATACTTTATCATTGCTGATTGACTCAGAAGTGAAAAGGGGCAGTGAGGAAAATATGAGCATGTGCAGTGAGAAAGAAGAAATAGGGAAGTTGAGTTTTGTTACTTTGGGATCCGAATTGAAAAATAAAATTGTGAAGCTACAAGACCAAGATCCATTTTTACTTGAGAAGAAAGTTCAGATATTAAATGGTGAGATAGTGGAAGGATTTCAATTGAATAAACAATGTCATTTAGTGAAGGGAAAGAGAATATGTGTGCCTGCCATTGAAGAATTGAAGCAAGAAATTTTGGATGCTTATCACAGAAGCAAGTATACCATACACCCAGGAAGTACCAGATTGTATCACAACCTAAAAAGAGATTATTGGTGGAGTGGGATGAAGAGTGCAGTGGCATTATATGTGTCTAAGTGCATGGTTTGTCAACAGGTAAAGGCTGAATATCAAAGACCCTCGGGAATGCTGCAACCTTTACAAATACCACAATGGAAATGGGAAGACATATCAATGGACTTCATTGATGGTTTGCCTAAGACTAGGAGAGGAAATGATAGTATTTGGGTTGTGGTTGATAGGTTAACCAAAACAGCTCATTTTATACCTGTAAAATCAGATAGGAATGCATGCACCTTGGCTCAGTTATTTATTAAAGAAGTAGTGAAATTGCGTGGAATACCAAAGACTATAGTAAGTGATAGAGATACCATCTTCACTTTGAAATTCTGGCAAAGTTTCCACAAGGCAATGGGGACTGATTTGTGCTTGAGCATAGCATATCACCCTTAATCAGATGGCCAAACAGAAATAGTGAATAAATTACTTGAAGACATGTTGAGGGCATGTATATTGGATTGGGGAGGAAGTTAGGAAGATCACATATTTCTGGCAGAATTTGCATATAACAACAGCCATCAAAGTAGCATAGGCATGGCACCCTTTGAAGCACTTTATGGTAGACCCTATTTATCACCTTCAAGTTGGATTGAGTCTGGGGAGAAAGTGGTCTTAGGACCAGAAAATGTAAAAGAGACCTCTGAGAAGATAGCCTTGATTAGGAAAAGGATTGCTTCTGCCCAAGATAGGCAAAAGAAATATGCTAATCAAAAGAGGAAAGAAGTGCAATATGATGTGGGGAATTATGTATTTATTAAAATATCACCCATGAAAAAGATTTTGAGATTTGGAAAACAAGGAAAGTTGATTCCAAGGTATATAGAACCATATAAAATTCTAGAAAGAATTGGAAATGTAGCCTATAAATTAGAATTACCAGAAGAGATGAGAGCTATGCATGATGTTTTTCATGTATCCCAGTTAAGGAGATGGGTTCATGATGAAGAAACAATTTTAAAATCTCCTGAGAAAGTGCAAATTGATCCCCGAATGGTGTATGAGAAGAAGCCTGTAGGCATAGTTGCAAAGGAAATTAAGAAACTGAGAAACAAAGAAATAAAATTAGTAAAAGTGCAATGGAGTCTTGACCCAAATGATTGCACATGGGAGGTGGAAGATAAAATCAGAAGTTATTATCCACAGCTAATTGATTGAATCAAAGGTAAAAAAATATATATATATATACATAAATATACTAATGAATGATTTGATTGAATACTTTGTTATGCATAGAAGTTTAATTAATGATTGAACTGAGAATGATTGATTGCTGAATTGAAAATGTCTGAATTGAGTATGAAAGAATTGTGAGACACAATTCCTAAAAGGAAGGGTATATGTGATAACCCTGATTTTTATGAACAAGTTTTATAATTTAATTTAATATACTTGTTTGAATTATTTTTGGTTGCCTAGGAAAAATATATATGATAAGTTGACCATAAATATATATTGGGTAAATATTGATATGTATACAAGATGATATAATACATATGTACATACTTCTCTGAAAAAAAAAGTAAGTAGAAAATTATTTGTAAGCTAAAGAAAACTATAAATACATGAACATGACAAAATATGAATGTGCCATTGAAACAAGTCTAGGGTAAGGGAAATAAAGACTTAGGCAGAAATAGAAATATAGATAGTGTACAGGCATTTTAAACAAAGGCTGGCTAAAGAAATTTTTTAGAAATTGCATGAAAATAGCATGAGTTGTTGAAAAATACTTTATCCACTTTTAGCAATTTTCTTATCTTTAGAGATATCATGCAAATATGGTGACTAAGGTAATAAAGTGTAAATTTCTATTGATAGAACCAGGGACCATTTACCCATTTGCTCTTAAAAATTGAAAGAGAGGCTGATCATAAGTTGTAGGGTAGAATTGACATTGGGTAAATTCTAAAACCCTAGAGGCAGCCAAGGTCTGGTATAAAAGAGGGTTAAGGGTGAAAGGATCTGTCACCATTTTCTTTAAATAAATATACAGAAAATATAGACAGTTAGCAAAAGAGAAAAACTGAGAAGCACTGGCCATTAGAGACAAGTAGGAGATAGCAAATCAAAAGAAAAAGGATTAAGTTGAGTAATCTCACTAAAAATTGGCATTAAGTCCTGAATATTGAGGCAGCCTAAATGGTTTTATGTTTTTAATTAATCTGTGCTTATTTTATGAGATTGATGTGTTGGTGATCTGTTTAAATATTGCGTGTTAATATATCCAGAAAATATATTGATGGCTTTCATGTTTGAATAATTACTGTATCATGAATTATCTTTGAGATGAGATGTTTTTTTTATGTGACTGCTGCACATAAATTAATTCATGGGAACTCCAGGGATATATGATATAAGTCTATGGTCTAAAAATGGAAAACAAATGGGACTGTAGCATAAAGTGGTTGCTGCTTATGTCTCAAGAATAAATGTGGTAACATAGAAGTGCAAAGTTATACTTGTGCTGAATCTCTATGATTACAAATAAATCCAAATAAGATTAGAAGCTTGTGGTTTAGTCAGATCTCATGAATCTGTGAGTATCTGATTAAGCCAGAGGCAAATGGATGCATCAAGACAAACTAAACATGACCATACATTTATAGGCATGATTCCTCAGAAGAAAACCCCATGATTTAAATAATATGTACACTGAGAAATCAAACTAGCTTGTGTGAATAAATCTATGATTATGAAAAGATGATCTGTTATTCTTTGAACATATACTTGATGGTTGAGTTATTTATTTTCTCTGATTGATGTATGAGATGCAGAAGGGATTAGCATGAATGGGGGAAAGAGGGAAAATGAACACTTAGTAATATAACTAAGGATTTGGATCTTAGGGCTACAAAGTATGGCTTGGCAAGGGAAATATTGCAAGCTCACACATGGTATGATTATACCCAGGGGCCTGAGTGTGCTGGGTTAACAGTGAATATGCCCCAGACAGTGTGTGTTTTAATAGAAAGAAAGTAGCTAAAGTCCATCAAAAAAATACCTGAGATTGAATTTGGAGAATAAGTTCACAGGTAGGTTGGGTAAAATCCCTGATAGACAGAAAGAGTATAAATAAGGAAAATGATTAAATGATGATTATGTTGGTGGGTTCAGAGTATTCTATTGAGAATGATATGTTTGTGCTCTCTGAAATAAATCCATTGAATCATGTATTTTTATGTTATGCATTAATAAACATGCATAGGTGGTAGAGGAATGTATACAAGAAAAACATTGCTTTACTATCTGTTTTAAAAGTTATTTAAATTTTCAGTAAGATTATTCATACCAGACAATTTAGTCTGACCCTTTGTGTGTTTGTATACCATTGGGTGTCTCATCTTTTGATGAGGCAGCTCGTGGTGATTGTGCAGGTAAATAGGCATTTTCTTGATCAAGAATTGGATGAATTAGCTGCTAAGGAATTGGATATAATAGTTACAGATTCAAGGATATTAAATAGTTGTTAAATTGAACTTGTGTTATGAAATGTTAGTTAAGTTGTTTTGGGAGGAAACTGATGTAATGTTATTTTCTATCTGCAAGTATTGAACTACTCATGAGATTTCTATTAACAGTTGCAAGTTGCTTTTGAGAATGTTTTATTAAGTGATAATTTATAGTATTAACTCCCTGAATGCTTAACCTAAGTGTGCAACAATAAGAATAATTTGAAATGATCTGTAAATTGGAAATTTAAAAGAGTAACCTGAGATCTGTTGTAAGTAGTAATGGAAAGAATAGGTAGGATGAAAACTCAGATTAGTTTGTGTAAGAAGTGTGTAAAGTAGCAGAGGAATTCAGGTCAACATGACCAATTTTGTCAAGCCTGGGTTCAACCAGCCTATTACCCTAAGCTAATTGATTAGGAAATATAACAAATAAAGCAAACCAGAAAACCAGGATAGTTATATTGGAAATGTATATGTTACCTGAAATCACTCAGACACACACATGCACTGTAACGACCCAGAATTTTAAACAATTTAAATTGAAAATATTTAATTAATTTTAAATATTTGAATGATGATTTGACTTGAATTTCAAATTATCAGAATAAATTGGCGATTAAATTATAAAATTTAGTCTATTGATAGTCGAATAAAAATTTGAATCTTCAATTTTAAGTTGAAGAAAAATATTTGGGAAAGCTTTTAAAATTCGTATTGATATTACTGAAGATAATTGAACTTCATAATCGAATTTGAGATTGATTTGATCAGTTTTGAAATTTATATCGTTTAACCGATAGTTAAAAAATAGCCGTCCGGGGCGCAGTCTCGGAATTCAACGAAACCAGTTCCATTTGATCCGTAATATTGTATTATTATCAGATTTCAATTTTCGTAATGTTTGGAGTGATCGTTTGGCCGTACGATTAGCAAACGCGCTGAAATTAAATCGAAAATTTAATATAATAACTGGTCCAAAAAGCTATCTTCTAGATACGATCGAATTTGGACCCGAAACCTTTTCCATTGCGTTCGGAATAGGCGTATAACATTACGAACGCCGAGCGGCACCCCTCGATAGGAGGTCAAAAATTTAAGCTACAGATTCGAGACAGTTTGAAATCAATTTAAATTATATTGCTTATTCTTTTTCCGACAATACGTACAACTAGCCACCACGTTGTCTCCCACTCGTACATGCTTTCCATTCTTCTAAGTTGCATGTGACTCTTTTCTTTCAAAGGACGAAAGCTTCAGAGAAAAAGAAATGATAATGGCTGCTTACTTCAAATTTTCGTTCGAATGAAAATTTAAAATGAAAACAAATTCAAGGCCGAGCCTAGGGGAATTCTCGTTCAAAAATCATTTTTTCTTCCTCCCTTATTCAAAATCGCAGCCTTTTGAGAAAATCAAACAATGGCCGAAGCCCCTTTCCCCTCAGAAAAATAAAAAAAAATAAAATAAAAATCGCGACAGGGTCGCGAGGCGTTCTCAAGCGTTCTCGAGCGTGTGCATTCGAAGGCAACCAAGTGAGGCCGCGACTCTGTATTCGTTCATCTGGAGGCATTCTCGGTGGAGCGGCGACGACTGGAAGGGGTATTTCGCGAGTAGGGTTTCGCCTGAAGGCGCGGCGGAGACGAAGGCTCGGGTTTGTCGCGATGGGTGATGTCAGCTCAGGGGCGAAGTCGAGAGGCTTTCGTGATGCTCTAGGTGTTGTCATGAAGGTCGGGGATCATTGAGGCAGTGATGAGATGGGGCTTTAGTTGTTGCTTTAGATGGTGGTCGCGATGCCTAGGCAGCTATCAAGCTCTGAGAGATGTTATCGAGTCAGTGAGGTGAGGTTTTGCAAATTTCTTTGATTTAAATTTATTTAATCCATATACAAATATACAGGATACAAGGGAAAAAAAGTTGGGATGATAGGACAGTAAACTGTTAATCAGAGAAAATATTTGTGTAGAAAGATTTTTGAAATTATATATATATATATATTTCAGTAAGATTTATAAAACGATTTATTTTCTCCAATATCTAGATTTATATACATAAGTGTTATTTAGAGAATAGGAAAAAAATTGATGTTCTTAATTACAGAGAATATATATAGTAGCATATGTGCAGATTTCCAAAATTTATATATATATATATATATATATAGGTAAGAGTTGAAAATTTAAAAAAAAAGCGATTGGTTTAAAATTTAAAAGTATTAGTTTAAAATAAAATCACTGGTGAATTTGATTATCGAATGAAAATTGATTTTTCGATTCATTCGAATATTAATAAGTTGTATAAAATTGTTTATACAAGGTCTATACATCAAGAAAAACAATCTGGATTGGAAATGAATTGCAAATAAAATCAAAGGTGAGATTTTTCTCACTCAAAAATTGAATGTGGAATTTTTGCAGTTATTGATTTCTATTGGATGTGATATTAGATATAGTAGGATATATATATATCTATATATAGCAATATATACATATTGGCATATGTATATATTGGATTGATAGATTTCCCGCCTCGTATAGCGGATGAGACCCTATTGCGCCGTTAGTAAGCGGATATTTTTATAAAACCCATATACCGCGATAATTCCGTACTGGAGCGAAATTGGTATTGTGCTAACGTCTGTGGATGCAGGAAAACAGGTTGGAGGGATCCAACTGGATTCCTCACCAGTATTTATTTATTTACAGATATTGATGTATATTCTGTTATCATGTGTTGATATATGATGTTTGATGTTGTGATTGACTTATTGGTGCTGTTGCATCATCGGATTCAAGTTTTAAAAATAACGACTTTTAATTTAAAAGGATTTTTAAAGTGATCTTTGAAATTATACGTTTTACTAAATTTTTGAAGTGATTTATTTTAAATAAATAAACGTTCAAATTTTAAAGTTATAAAAGTTAAGATCTTTGTGAAATATAATCGAAAAGTGATTTTTGGAATAAATGGTTGATTGATTTATAAAATGGTTTAAATTGAGATTTTAAAAATATTATAAACGGTTTACTTAAAAGGTTTATAAAGTTGACATTTTATAAATTAAAATGTTGGTATTATAAAACGAGTTTTTATAAGCGTTAAAATGAATTTTTAAGAATTTATAAATAAATGGAATTTATAAATTATGAGCTTATAAATGGAAATGATTTTGTGAAATAAAGGAATTATAAGTATTTATCTTATAATATGGATTGTTGGTATAAGATTTGAGTTATGAATCGAATTGTTAATAAAGGGGATTTATTAAATTGAAGTTGTTACAAAATAGAAATAGAATTTATAAACGTTGTTTTATAAATTCGAAATCAATCAAATTTGATGAATTTAATATAGAAGTTATTAAAGGAATTATATCCATGATTTTGGACAGTGGATGAGCTTTTAAATAAAATGTGTAGAAAAATATTGAAATGTGGTTAGTGAAGTATATTCACGATTTTGGACAGTGAATATATTGTTAAGTAAAATGGATATTGTTGTGGAGAAGTGATATTTGAAATGAAGTAATTGTTTTAAAAGATGTTTTAAAACGTGTTAAGTATCGAATACATAGATTTCAACATTCATTGTTGAAATAGACGTTTTCGAGAAATAAGGAAATGATGGACTATAACACTGTTGTTATAGTAAATGATTTCCGAAAGGAACTGTTTTATATAGTATTGGGATTTATATATCTATCTAAATTTCGAATCCCTATACTAGTGATGTTGAGTCGTCGTAACGATGTTTTACGTAACATTCGTTTTGACTCAAATAAATGTGTTTAAAGAGAATGATTTCCTTAAAGAATGAGATATATACTTAATTTTGATTTAAGTATATCGAATATTTTCTAAGTGTTGAAAGTAAATGATTTGTGAATTACTTATTTTTAAATAAGTATGGAAATGCTTTTCCAATATGAAATGAACTATTTTGAGATTTTATCTTCAAAGATAAAAAGAAATGTGGAAATTGATTTGAAATTGTTTTCAAACGGTTAAGTGTGGAAAATAATATATCTAGTAAAGATATTTTTGGAAATTAAATAATTCGGGAAATTATTTGGAATCTGATGATGTTGCGCATCTTTATTGATAGTTAAATAACCGACTATCAATAATTACCTTTAGATAGGTATTTGTTGTGAATTGGATGAATTTGAATGCCACACTTATTTTTTGAATAATCTCTCACTATTCGGGTTAACCGGGAAAGGACCATGGGGTCGTATAACCCATTCCGAATATGTGATACGTCGTTATAAATTGCATTTGAAGACCGGTGTTGAAGACCGGATATTTTTAAAAACGGAAGGATTACCGTCAAGTTACTCTACATCGGCTGATCTCCGGTTTAGAGGTTTTATCACCCTTAGTGATGGGAAGTCCTGACGTGATTGAAAATTATCCGGATATGCAAGGGCTTCGTGAGAAGTGCCTTCGGTTCTGTTCGATCCCGGAACAGACTTGTATGGATTGTATGTCTGACATTACACTTTGAGATATAAAGCCGATTTCTTTCAAATACATATCTGTTGGTGGCGGAGAATTTATTCTCTTAGCTTAACACCCTTCTCTGAGACGTACGAGCTCAGAGGTTATGTAGTTGAAATTTATCAACGATATATCCCAATTTGGTAATGTGGCATGCTGAGTGTTGCTGTGTGATGATCAATGTTTGATCATTTGTGATATTATCATTTGTTTGATCATTTATCTTTGTGATCATAGGTTGATCATCTGTTGACCCAAAGCGTGGCTTTTTGAAAAAGCGTAGCTTTGTGGACGAGACTTCGTCAGGGCCTCAACAACCCGGAAATGGTCGAAACAGGAATGTTGCGGCAAGGTTATGAGGGTCGCGCCCTTTAGGGTATGTCATTTCCTTCTGGAAAGGGGTGGTATCATGGTATGGAGCCCAGATACTTACTCATGTGGATACACTTTCTTTATGATGTGTGATGTTGGATATCGAGCGCTCGGATAAAGGGGTGGTATCATGGTATGGAGCCCAGATACTTACTCATGTGGATACACTTTCTTACAGGGGTAACCCGGCCTTGTTTGGCAGAGAGCAGTTTGTCTCTCGGGACGTCCAGCCAGAGGCGATCCCATTCGGCAGGAGGAAAGGAAGTTCCTTAGCCTGACCATTTGTTGGAAAATCCAAAGAAACAATACGAACCTGGTACGGTTTTGGTTGTATTACCTGCTATGGAATGTGGCGGTAACCTGCTATTGAACATAGTAGCTATAGTAGGCATACGATACTGGTCGTATGTTGGCTAAGATTAATATTATACTTTCGAAATGTTTTTCTGCACTATGCACTAATAATAATAAATCCAATGATTTTGCGTAGTAAGCATCTTTGACTATCATAAGAAGAAATCTCCTCCAATTATGCGTTTGCATTGTGTGTGTGGCGGGAGGTCTTATGGTAGTTTCATTTTCCAAAAGCATTGCGAATTTGTTTTATTTTCTTTGTGAAAAATAACTGTTTTACGATCTCACACCAGTCACCATGACTGACTCAGAGTTTATTGTTCCCTTCTAAACTCTGGGTGCCCACAAATTTTCACACGGGCAGTTCGGAGTTAGGTTATCAGGTTATTCTGGATATTCTAGAGCTTTGGAGATAAGCTGGATGACGAGACGTAGTATTTGTATCTGATAGTTTTTATTCCGCTGTGTATTCTATATGAGGACAAGTTTTTATAACGGTCCATTGTTGTATATTGACTCTGATTGATGTATGTATAAACTGATATAGTTCTTTGTTTTCAAAGACTAGTGATTATCTATTATATATTGTTCCGCTGCGATATGTGAGATTCTGATATTGTTTCTGTTCTGATGTTGTTCTGTTGTTCTTCTTTTCTTTTTCTTCTATCTTTTCTTCTACCTCTTCTTTTAAAACCTAAGAATTCGGTTTTCCGGCATTCGATGGCTCGACAGTTGATACAGTGGATGTATTGATGTCGATATTCGGAAGCTGAAGAATCAGGTCCTTACAGCGTGGTATCAGAGCATATGGTTAAGCGACAACCCTGCTCTGTTGGGTGTTACTCATTAGAGATAGAGTCAGTAGTACTCTAGAATGAGTTGAGTGTAATAATAGATACGAGTGCGTATTTGTTAGTGAATATAAAATTGTTTTATATTGTGATGATTGGTTTGTTGAGTGGTATATGGATTCTGGTCGGTATTGTCCGTACAACTCTATCGATAGGGATCTCTAAACACTCGTATAGAACAATTCGGCACAGTATTGTTTTAAATAGGGTAAATGAAATAATTTTACCCAAAATTATTTTTGTATATAAAAGAAATGATTTTCTATGAATTATCATAGTATATGGATGCTTGTTTGTTAGGAAAGTGATAATATTGAAAGTTATCATTATTGTATGAAATGGAATAAGAAATTCAAATCATAACTCCAAAGTTAAGAAATAAATTCACATATAAATGAAATTTAAGAATATAAATTATAATTGTGACTTATAATTTAAACGGAATTCCAGAGAGGTTTTGGAAATGTTTTGAAAAGAATTTGAAAATTTTGGAAATTTGGAAAGTTTAAAATTCCTTTTTGATTTGAAAATGAATTTCAAAGGTTTTGAAAAATGTTTTGAAGGAATGAAAAGCTCTAAACTCTTTTCGGTCGCTGGAAAATAATTCCGATGATGATCGCGACATCACAGGTGTTCATTTTCGGGTTTCCAAAAGAGAAATTGCTGCCAAATTGTTTTAAATAGAAGTTGTTTGAAAAATTTGGATTTTGTTTTGAAATTCAAAGGATAATTTGAATTGTTTTCAAAATGGCTTTGAAATGTTGGTAAACTCTGGAATGCTATATAAAGATATTTATGAAATATTACTAAGTTGATAACTTATACCAATTGAATTTTGGTAGAATAAATTTAACTTAAAAGAATGAAGTTAAATCAAAGCAAGTATAAGTGAATCAATTAAATGAAAATGAAATTGAAAGTTGAAATTCATTTCGAATTCGTAAGCCAATGAATTGAATTGAATAATTGTGAATGAAAGATGAATTAAAATTCGTATGGAATTTGAAATCCAGTTTAAATGTAAGTAGATTTAATCGAGGTAGAATTAAAATAAATTGAATTGATATCAATTTGAATTAGTAATTGGAACTAATTTAAGATAGTGCAGTTGTAAATGACAGATAATTGATAAAATTCAATATTTCAGAATTGAAAGTAAATTGAATCCAAATTTAGTTGAAATGGTAAACTAAATACAAATGAATGGGAAATGTAAAAAATTGAATGAGAATAGATATATAACTTCAACAGTGAAGTAAAAATGTATAAGCAGTTTATACTAGAAATTTTGTAATCAAATTTGCAAAATGTTTGAATGCTGTAACTAGATATTATGGCTAGTAAGATACAGGTGTTATTAAGGAATTGGATTTGATTTTCGAAGATGAATTTGAATTGCTCGACAAAAGGTATGTATTCAAATTATAATATGAGATTTGATGATTTCTTGTCTAGCCGCTTGGCTTTTTCTTTTCTTTTTGAAATCTGAGAGTCCGTAGGGACGTTTTGTAGTCGTACCGTATTAGCCGCGCAAAGGAGACGCTGGCGAAATTTTTTGGAAATTTAGGGCGTTAGAAAATTTTTGAGAAATTTTGAAAGTTTAAAATTTGAATTTGGAAGTAAACAATGTTGTTTGGAACTTATAATTGAAGTTGGAAAGCTAGTATGAATGATAACGAATCTTTAGTAGAAAGACTTGTTTTGATAAATTGATAAAACTATTTGAATTTGAGAAAAATAGTAGACGAGTTAAGGACCATTTTTCCTAAGTTGTAATTTCGGGATGAAATTCTTTTAAGGGGGGAAGATTGTAACGACCCAGAATTTTGAACAATTTAAATTGAAAATATTTAATTAATTTTAAATATTTGAATGATGATTTGACTTGAATTTCAAATTATCAGAATAAATTGGCGATTAAATTATAAAATTTAGTCTATTGATAGTCGAATAAAAATTTGAATCTTCAATTTTAAGTTGAAGAAAAATATTTGGGAAAGCTTTTAAAATTCGTATTGATATTACTGAAGATAATTGAACTTCATAATCGAATTTGAGATTGATTTGATCAGTTTTGAAATTTATATCGTTTAACCGATAGTTAAAAAATAGCCGTCCGGGGCTCAGTCTCGGAATTCAACGAAACCAGTTCCATTTGATCCGTAATATTGTATTATTATCAGATTTCAATTTTCGTAATGTTTGGAGTGATCGTTTGGCCGTACGATAAGCAAACGCGCTGAAATTAAATCGAAAATTTAATATAATAACTGGTCCAAAAAGCTATCTTCTCCATACGATCGAATTTGGACCCGAAACCTTTTCCATTGCATTTGGAATAGGCGTATAACATTACGAACGCCGAGCGGCACCCCTCGATAGGAGGTCAAAAATTTAAGCTACAGATTCGAGACAGTTTGAAATCAATTTAAATTATATTGCTTATTCTTTTTCCGACAATACGTACAACTAGCCACCACGTTGTCTCCCACTCGTACATGCTTTCCATTCTTCTAAGTTGCCTGCGACTCTTTTCTTTCAAAGGACGAATGCTTCAGAGAAAAAGAAATGATAATGGCTGCTTACTTCAAATTTTCGTTCGAATGAAAATTTAAAATGAAAACAAATTCAAGGCCGAGCCTAGGGGAATTCTCGTTCAAAAATCATTTTTTCTTCCTTCCTCATTCAAAATCGCAGCCTTTTGAGAAAATCAAACAATGGCCGAAGCCCCTTTCCCCTCAGAAAAATAAAAAAAATAAAATAAAAATCGCGACAGGGTCGCGAGGCGTTCTCGAGCGTGTGCATTCGAAGGCAACCAAGTGAGGCCGCGACTTTGTATTCGTTCATCTGGAGGCATTCTCGGTGGAGCGGCGACGATTGGAAGGGGTATTTCGCGAGTAGGGTTTCGCCTGAAGGCGCGGCGGAGACGAAGGCTCGGGTTTGTCGCGATGGGTGATGTCAGCTCAGGGGCGAAGTCGAGAGGCTTTCGTGATGCTCTGGGTGTTGTCATGAAGGTCGGGGATCATTGAGGCAGTGATGAGATGGGGCTTTAGTCGTTGCTTTAGATGGTGGTCGCGATGCCTAGGCAGCTACCAAGCTCTGAGAGATGTTATCGAGTCAGTGAGGTGAGGTTTTGCAAATTTCTTTGATTTAAATTTATTTAATCCATATACAAATATACAGGATACAGGGGAAAAAAAAGTTGGGATGATAGGACAGTAAACTGTTAATCAGAGAAAATATTTGTGTAGAAAGATTTTTGAAATTATATATATATATTTCAGTAAGATTTATAAAACGATTTATTTTCTCCAATATCTATATTTATATACATAAGTGTTATTTAGGGAATAGGAAAAAAATTGATGTTCTTAATTACAGAGAATATATATAGTAGCATATGTGCAGATTTCCAAAATTTATATATATATATATATAGGTAAGAGTTGAAAATTTAAAAAAAAGCGATTGGTTTAAAATTTAAAAGTATTAGTTTAAAATAAAATCACTGGTGAATTTGATTATCGAATGAAAATTGATTTTTCGATTCATTCGAATATTAATAAGTTGTATAAAATTGTTTATACAAGGTCTATACATCATGAAAATCAATCTGGATTGGAAATGAATTGCAAATAAAATCAAAGGTGAGATTTTTCTCACTCAAAAATTGAATGTGGAATTTTTGCAGTTATTGATTTCTATTGGATGTGATATTAGATATAGTAGGATATATATATCTATATATAGCAATATATACATATTGGCATATGTATATATTGGATTGATTGATTTCCCGCCTCGTATAGCGGATGAGACCCTATTGCGCCGTTAGTAAGCGGATATTTTTATAAAACCCATATACCGTGATAATTCCGTACTGGAGCGGAATTGGTATTGTGCTAACGTCTGTGGATGCAGGGAAACAGGTTGGAGGGATCCAACTGGATTCCTCACCAGTATTTATTTATTTACAGATATTAATGTATATTCTGTTATCATGTGTTGATATATGATGTTTGATGTTGTGATTGACTTATTGGTGCTGTTGCATCATCGGATTCAAGTTTTAAAAATAACGACTTTTAATTTAAAAGGATTTTTAAAGTGATCTTTGAAATTATATGTTTTACTAAATTTTTGAAGTGATTTGTTTTAAATAAATAAACGTTCAAATTTTAAAGTTATAAAAGTTAAGATCTTTGTGAAATATAATCGAAAAGTCATTTTTGGAATAAATGGTTGATTGATTTATAAAATGGTTTAAATTGAGATTTTAAAAATATTATAAACGGTTTACTTAAAAGGTTTATAAAGTTGACATTTTATAAATTAAAATGTTGGTATTATAAAACGAGTTTTTATAAGCGTTAAAATGAATTTTTAAGAATTTATAAATAAATGGAATTTATAAATTATGAGCTTATAAATGGAAATGATTTTGTGAAATAAAGGAATTATAAGTATTTAACTTATAATATGGATTGTTGGTATAAGATTTGAGTTATGAATCGAATTGTTAATAAAGGGGATTTATTAAATTGAAGTTGTTACAAAATAGAAATAGAATTTATAAACGTTGTTTTATAAATTCGAAATCAATCAAATTTGATGAATTTAATATAGAAGTTATTAAAGGAATTATATCCACGATTTTGGACAGTGGATGAGCTTTTAAATAAAATGTGTAGAAAAATATTGAAATGTGGTTAGTGAAGTATATTCACGATTTTGGACAGTGAATATATTGTTAAGTAAAATGGATATTGTTGTGGAGAAGTGATATTTGAAATGAAGTAATTGTTTTAAAAGATGTTTTAAAACGTGTTAAGTATCGAATACATAGATTTCAACATTCATTGTTGAAATAGACGTTTTCGAGAAATAAGGAAATGATGGACTATAACACTGTTGTTATAGTAAATGATTTCCGAAAGGAAATGTTTTATATAGTATTGGGATTTATATATCTATCTAAATTTCGAATCCCTATACTAGTGATGTTGAGTCGTCGTAACGATGTTTTACGTAACATTCGTTTTGACTCAAATAAATGTGTTTAAAGAGAATGATTTCCTTAAAGAATGAGATATATACTTAATTTTGATTTAAGTATATCGAATATTTTCTAAGTGTTGAAAGTAAATGATTTGTGAATTACTTATTTTTAAATAAGTATGGAAATGCTTTTCCAATATGAAATGAACTGTTTTGAGATTTTATCTTCAAAGATAAAAAGAAATGTGGAAATTGATTTGAAATTGTTTTCAAATGGTTAAGTGTGGAAAATAATATATCTAGTAAAGATATTTTTGGAAATTAAATAATTCGGGAAATTATTTGGAATCTGATGATGTTGCGCATCTTTATTGATAGTTAAATAACCGACTATCAATAATTACCTTTAGATAGGTATTTGTTGTGAATTGGATGAATTTGAATGCCACACTTATTTTTTGAATAATCGCTCACTATTCGGGTTAACCGGAAAAGGACCATGGGGTCGTATAACCCATTCCGAATATGTGATACGTCGTTATGAATTGCATTTGAAGACCGGTGTTGAAGACCGGATATTTTTGAAAACGAAAGGATTACCGTCGAGTTACTCTACATCGGCTGATCTTCGGTTTAGAGGTTTTATCACCCTTAGTGACGGGAAGTCCCGACGTGATTGAAAATTATCCGGATATGCAAGGGCTTCGTGAGAAGTGCCTTCGGTTCTGTTCGATCCCGGAACAGACTTGTATGGATTGTATGTCTAACATTACACTTTGAGATATAAAGCCGATTTCTTTCAAATACATATCTGTTAGTGGCGGAGAATTTATCCTCTTAGCTTAACACCCTTCTCTGAGACGTACGAGCTCAAAGGTTATGTAGTTGAAATTTATCAGCGATATATCCCAATTTGGTAATGTGGCATGCTGAGTGTTGCTATGTGATGATCAATGTTTAATCATTTGTGATATGATCATTTGTTTGATCATTTATCTTTGTGATCATAGGTTGATCATCTGTTGACCCAAAGCTTGGCTTTTTGAAAAAGCGTAGCTTTGTGGACGAGACTTCGTCAGGGCCTCAACAACCCGGAAATGGTCGAAACAGGAATGTTGCGGCAAGGTTATGAGGGTCGCGCCCTTTATGGTATGTCATTTCCTTCTGGAAAGGGGTGGTATCATGGTATGGAGCCCAGATACTTACTCATGTGGATACACTTTCTTTATGATGTGTGATGTTGGATATCGAGCGCTCGGATAAAGGTCCCAAAGGACCGGGTGATGACATATTCGTGAGTTACCTGTTACAGGGGTAACCCGGCCTTGTTTGGCAGAGAGCAGTTTGTCTCTCGGGACGTCCAGCCAGAGGCGATCCCATTTGGCAGGAGGAAAGGAAGTTCCTTAGCCAGACCATTTGTTGGAAAATCCAAAGAAACAATACGAACCTGGTACGGTTTTGGTTGTATTACCTGCTATGGAATGTGGCGGTAACCTGCTATTGAACATAGTAGCTATAGTAGGCATTCGATACTGGTCGTATGTTGGCTAAGATTAATATTATACTTTCGAAATGTTTTTCTGCACTATGCACTAATAATAATAAATCAAATGATTTTGCGTAGTAAGCATCTTTGACTATCATAAGAAGAAATCTCCTCCAATTCTGCGTTTGCATTGTGTGTGTGGCGGGAGGTCTTATGGTAGTTTCATTTTCCAAAAGCATTGCGAATTTGTTTTATTTTCTTTGTGAAAAATAACTGTTTTACGATCTCACACTAGTCACCATGACTGACTCGGAGTTTATTGTTCCCTTCTAAACTCTGGGTGCCCACAAATTTTCACACGGGCAGTTCGGAGTTAGGTTATCAGGTTATTCTGGATATTCTGGAGCTTTGGAGATAAGCTGGATGACGAGACGTAGTATTTGTATCTGATAGTTTTTATTCCGCTGTGTATTCTATATGAGGACAAGTTTTTATAACGGTCCATTGTTGTATATTGACTCTGATTGATGTATGTATAAACTGATATAGTTCTTTGTTTTCAAAGACTAGCGATTATCTATTATATATTGTTCCGCTGCGATATGTGAGATTCTGATATTGTTTCTGTTCTGATGTTGTTCTGTTGTTCTTCTTTTCTTTTTCTTCTATCTTTTCTTCTACCTCTTCTTTTAAAACCTAAGAATTCGGTTTTCCGGCATTCGATGGCTCGACAGTTGATACAGTGGACGTATTGATGTCGATATTCGGAAGCTGAAGAATCGGGTCCTTACATGCACCCAGAACACAGACACACACATGCACACAGAACACAGATACACACATGCACACAGAATACATATACACACACTTGCACCGGGGATAATTAAGTGTTCAGTAGATCTAAATTCATGGAAATCTAAGCAAACTCTAAAACTAGAAGAATAACATCTAGAATTTGCCAAAAGAAAAATAAATAAGACAGAAAAGCTTTCTAGAAATTATTTTGCCATGAGAAATTATATAGAGAATTCCAAAATAAATTCTCTGCATCCAAAATTCTTTTACCCTGATTAAAAGAAAGAGGAAACCTTAAAGTATCATTTATACATGGTTTCTTGAATGTAAGTTAGGTGATTTGATTACAACAATATTTTTATATTGGTGGAAAGATCCTGGATGGTAGAGAAAGGATCTTCTCTTGAATAGATGATCACTATATATACTGGAAAACAAAAAAAACAAAAAACTTTATGTAAAAAGTGGGTCATCTCACATGGACTTTGAAAAGAAAACCATTCTTATACGAAGAGCAAACCACAGTGACTCTTATAGCACAATTCTTTAATAATACTAATTCATACCCCTTTGAATTTGATATGCTATGAAAAACTCTCTAAAATGTTCAGCGCCTCCAAAACAAAAACCAACAAAATTGGAAATGCTTAATGTCGACCCTCTCCTCAACATATCTTTTAAATAAATTTTACCATTAACAACATTTGAACAGACAGATACAATAGAAGATGAAGAAGCAGGAACATAGGATGAAATTGAAATACAAGCACCATCAACAACTTCCAATTCACAACCCTTAACCTTAATAGTAAAACCAAAGAAAGAAATTTTCTTGTGTAACTGAAAACAAATTATGCTCTGAATATCAGAATCAGTGTCAACCATAATAACTTTGTCCTCAAGTACATAAGAAATCTGAATAGAAGGAGTTAATTGAGACCAATATTGGCATATCTCACTCTTCAAATCATACAAAGAGCAATCGATAAACAATCGAGTGCTAAAAGTATTATTATTCAACACAAACAAACAAAGAAGGCTGTTATCCCCACTGCAAAAATAATAATAATAATAATAATAATAATAAACATCAGTAAAAATATGTACGTTTTAGAACAGTAATTATTCAATTTTACAAAACCGATACCTACCGTAGATAAAACTGATACCTAGATACTGAAGAAAAAAAAATGATACTAAGAAAATATAAAAATGATACCCAGAAACTGAACTTAAAAAACAATAGTTTTCCACTCAATAACAAATTAATATACAACCCAACCAACGATACTTCTCCAATCATCCCAACATTAATGCAAGAGAATGCAAAATAAATCAAATGAAAAGTAACTACAAAACAACACTGCATAAAGAAACGAGTATAACAATAAAAAACATGCTGGTACTTCCACAATCATCCACCGACGAATGAAAAAACAAAGAGAAGAACAACACTGCATATCAGGCATAATAATAAACACAAGTATAAATCAAGAACAATTTTATTTAACTCGAATTGAAAAACATCAAAAAAACAGATTGATATAAGCATACCTGAGAAAAACGAGATCACCGTACAGATATGAAAAGAACGAGATCAACAAAAGAACGGAAGGAAAAAATAATAATCGTTGAAGTGGACGAAATTGAAAGAAACGAATAACGTTGATTGATATTACAATTATGAGGAAAATATTTGATCGCGACTCAAAATTTTGATCGAATGAAGAAGAAGAATAAGCGCGCGAGAATTGGGCCGGAGAACTAAAAACGATAATTTGTCCTTGGGAGAAAAATATTTATGGGCCGTCCTTCATAAAAAAAAGCCCCAAAATGTGTCCTTAAAGAAAATTTCCTGATTAATAAATTGAAACCTCTAAAGGAAATAAGAGATTTAATGCTAGGATATAAATGGTATTAAACGAAAGTTGAAATTATAACCTATGAAATAAAGGAAATAATTATTGAACATTAAAATAATTAAAAGAAATGAGAAAACTTGTATAACTTTCAATTTCATTCTTTAAAAGCATAAATATAACTTACCAAAAATTTATAAAAGTTGAAAATGTTTAATAAGAAAATGTATAGTAAATTGTACAAGTAAACTTATGTACTGAAATATTCAGTAAATTTCTTTTATTAATAAGAATTAAAGTATAACTGTTATGCCAAGTAACTAAAATTGAACATGAATATTATTAATAAATGAATAAATAAAATCAAGTAAATGAATAAATATGCAAAGTAAATTAATTTAAAAATGAATAAATGAAATTAATAAGTATTGATGTTCTAGTTGTTATGGACTTAAATGTTATATATAAATAATAATAAACTTAAGTAATAGGTTGAAGTTACCTTAGAATAAAAGATGAATACTGGAAAATGACTGTAAAACTTAAGTAATAAATTTACCTACCAAGGAATTTGGTTGAATGGAGAAAAATAAATAATGAATAAAGAGGAATCAAACAACAATATATGGAATGAAATTAATAATAATGAACTTGATCTATTGTTGAATTTTTTGTTTGTTTGGCTTACGGTTGTTTGGGCAAGGATACTTTAATATTGTTTGGATGTATGAATAATCTATTTAGTTTCACCTAAGACTGCTGAGTGAAGGGTACACTCAGTAGTTTATTCTTCATTCTGTACAATTTAAAGTTATGAACCTGAACAACTTTTTGTTTTGTTTGATATGAATGAATGATTGACTTTATGGTTGTATGCCTTGTTGCAAGTGTTTGTTGTATTGATTATTGTTGTGATTGAAACAACCTTAAATATTTCATTTTATATAACTGTTAATCTTTTAGATCATATAAGTGAAATGCAGGTTATGGAAGCAATTGCTACTGCATTTGGTTTCATAAATTAAGCGTTAATTGCCCGACAAATATGTACGTTCTCGAATTACGGTTTTATAGCGCCATTTTATATATTCTCCCGTATTGGGATATAATATTTTAGATACTATATATGATATTTTGTTATATTTGATATTACATTTTCTCCCGAGCCTCTCCGTACAAAGGAGACTGTGCCGAAATTTTCCGTAAAATTTTGGCTTAGAAAATATTTTCCAAACTTTATTTATTTAAGTATAAAAAGATTTAATGATTATAAAATGGGTATATTTTATTTAAAGTAATAACTTTTGTAAATTATTGTTTATAAAGTTAATATTTTAAATAGGATGTATGGTTTATCTAATTCTTCTTTTCCCTTTTTTTTTCCTTTTCGGGGACGAAAAGTTTTGAGTGGGGGAGAGTGTAACGACCCGTAAATTTCGACCATTTAATTTGTTAATTTAATTGATTTATGCAATAAAACATTTTAACGGTAATTGTTTGTAAATTTAGGTAATAAGGTAGTACGTTATTTGGAAATAGAATTAATGGTAGAATAACAACTATTATAAATTACCAAATTTATTGGTCAATGAAAATATTTGGAATTAAATTTCATATAAATATTAAGTAATTATGATGTTATTATTGATAATAAGCGTTACTAATTAATAATATAGTAACGGAAGAGTAAATGAAATGCAAGCGTAGAAACTTAAGCTAAGGATTAACAATTGAAATGAAATGTCTTTTAAATGGAGTACTATAAATTGTCATACTAAGCTAAGAATTGAATATAAGGAAACAAAGGCAAATAGTAAATCAATCAATGAATTTGTATAGATTGTAAATGTGACGACCCAGATTTTTAACGTCTGTTAATTGGAGAATTAACTGGTTTAAATTATCAGAATACTAATTTTGATGGGTCAAACAAATAATTTCTGATAATTAAAAATATCTGAATATATATGTTGATTTAGAAACTAAAATAAATATTGAATTAAAAATTTATATTAGATATTTAATCTCTGGGTATGATAAATCTTATAGGAAATAGATAGTGTATAAAACTCCACCATTTGAAATTAAGATATAATGTCTAGGAATGTATATACATACATATACATATACATATATATATATATATATATATATGTACAAGACAAAACTTTATGATAATTAAACATGCACAAGTATATAGGTAATAGATATATATATATATATATATATATATTTGCCACATGAATTAAGATACATGAAATTGTATAAATGTGAACATATATAGCTATAATGACGGATTTCAAGACATGTGAATATAGTATATGTATATATGTTCATATATATTAAATAAGAAGTGTGTGAATAAGCATGTAAATGTAAATAAGTGTAAACATATTGATGACAAATATATATATAGGTATATATGTGAAGTATGTAGGTATGTATACAAGAGGATAGGTTAAGTATATAAATTAATATATACATATATAAGATAAAACAAGACAAGACTATGTGATAAAGCATATTTAAACACCTTAGGAGACAACTTCATAAATACATATCAAAGTCAATGACAAATACATGTCAGGATGTACTAAATAGGCTAAAAAAAAAAATCTAAGAATAATATTTGTAAGCGTGAAAGGACCAAGGCATTAAATGCCAGCATCTCTAGCAAGTCCGAAATCATCTCAGCCACCATCAAAGGAAAAAAAAAATCTCTGACTAAAGTTTACTAAAACAGATAATACCTTCCCTTGTACACAACTTTTCTTTTATATATACATCTATTTTAACTCCAGTTCGTTCATAACTCAGCAAGCTTGATAAACAGTAAATATCTTCATTTTTACAAACTCAAACAACCCATTCAACAACAAGGTCATTCGAAATATCTATAAATCATTTTAGCTCAAATGTTGACTGGCCAAAGAAAGAATAAAACTGTGTACAAATGTAGTATGAAACTATGAAGAAATATATACATATAAAATGAATACCAGTTTGTACATGAAAATAAACAATGAGATAAGTATGAGCTTGTAGAACAAGCCAAGTGATAAATGCCAGCACACATTTATCTTATCAGCCACCAACTGGAAGAAAAAAATCTCTGAAATGTGGTACAAATGTATGAGCTATATTGTACAAAAAAATAATAATAATATTACTGGTAAGCTTGCTTTCTTATATATAAAATTCCATCTCAATTTCGAGCTTCATCACTAAGCAAACCTGATATTTATATTATCAAAAACTTAAACAACATTCAAACTTAAAAACAAAATCAAAGATGGATTCAAGACCAATATAAATCAAGTAAAATCCATCTCAGTTTAAATAAGATTTGATCATCTCAAAACCTTCTGAGTAAAACTGGAAGTAAACTAGTTGAAGGATCATCAAGTCCAGTTGCAGACATTCAAACTACTCTATTCAAACATAAGAGGTGAGTAAACTTTCAAATTTAAAAACTTAAGAAGCAAATATATGTTGCATGTGAATTACTGGGTGATGTTTGCTTTGCATATCTGTACATATGTGAGCCTGTGTGCTTTACAGTTGGTTTTATCATCACTATTTGTAGTTTATGCCTCTGTAGTGTAAACTGTGTGCATGAAACATCTTTAAAATTGGGTGCAGATGCTAAATGTTTGAAGTAAACTCATGAAGTAGGGTTGAAATATGTTTGCATGTTGTTTTAAAATATGTGTATATATGGATGATTTTAAACCTGAATACATATGTGATTCATCTATGCATATCGGTGTTTCTCTGTTCCATGTTACAGAGTTTAAGTGACAATCAAAATTCAAGATCTCTTTATAAAACCACTGTTAGGACCTGAATTCTAAACAAAATAGTTTGGCTAAATCATAACCTAAGTACCATAAATAGATTCCAGTATCTTAAAGATTTGAACTATGCTAGAATATGTAAAATACAGTAGAATGTTAAAATCATGTTAAATCAAATATTTTAATTTGTTGTTTCAGAGCTATAACTTTAATCTATTTAGAAATTTATGATTTTTAAAATTAAAATCTCAATTTTTGGTAATGCATTGAGTATGTAGTTTGGGTTTATCTGGAAATTGTATTAAAGGCATTCTCTGGCGATCTAGAGGGCGAGAAGGCTTGGGTTTTCTTCGGGAGGTGGATAACGTTACCAAGTATTCAGGAAAAATGCCTGAAGTGGTTCACGATCGTTGAGGCGACGATGAGAAGGCGATTTAAGATTTAAACCTAATTTTGGTCGACCAAGGAAAATGAGATCACCGCCACTTCTCAGGGTGATCGAGTTCAATAGGGTTTTGGAGGTGGGTTCGTGGATGAACGAAGATGATGTGGCCGGAGTTTCTCGTCGTCTGGTGATCAGGGATGGTTGCAGCGTTGCTGTTCGATGTGTTGGAAGGATCATCAGCGGTGGGTAGCGACTCCGACGCTTGTGCACGTACACGGGAGTGTTTGGGTGTCAATGGGATTTTGGTGGTTGGGGTAGGTTGTGACTCGAAGAGACGCTCGTGCCGTTGAGCTTGTGGCTCGAGTTGGAACTCGAGTTGCCTGTATGGTATTAACCTGAAGCAGTTGGTTGTTTCCAGGTTTTAAGTTTTAAAATCTTAACATAACCTTCGATATTTAAGGAAGGATAACTGGTAATGGTTTGAAGGTCTCTCAGGATTCAATCTGAAGCAGATAATTTAAAAGAAATTTTCAAAAGTTTTTAAAAAAAAAAGAAGAAAAAAAGTAAAAAATATTTATAAACAAGTTTTAAATTTAAGTAATGGAATTTTCGGGTAAATTATCAAGTTAATGATATTAGAGAATAATTAATCAATGTAAGAAATTATAGGATAATTAATTCGAGTAATTAATTATGGAGCAATATGGCTAATGTTTATGGAAGTGGTTGGTGTAATTAATTAAGTTAAAGTGGTTAATAATTAATCAAGTTTAATTAATTAAAGGTAATCATTTGATGTTGGGTTAAGTAAAATTTCTTAAGGTAATTAAGGAGGTATAATTATTTGGTATATTAATTGGGAATAGTTACTGGATGAAATTAAGAGAAGAGTAATTATTTAAGTAAAATAATTAGAGGTTAATTACCTTATGGAGGAAGGGATTTGGGGTAAATCACTTAAGGTTGTTAATTAATTAATTATAGTTAACTAATTAATGGAGTAATTACTATAATTGTTGGAAGATAATAAATTGTGTAATTATTTAAAGGCTAATTACTAAATGTAATTATAGTATAATCAATCAGGGATGATTAATTAAGATGGATAAATTTTTGGTGATAAGTCAATTGGGTTGTAATTAATAAGCAAGACTTAAAGGAAACTGATTAAATTCAATCATGGATAGTGTGATTGATTTATCTTGCTTAGGTATGATTAAATGGTGATTAAATGCCCTGAATTGATTGAATTGCATATCACTTGAATATCATGTGTTAAGATGAACTGAATTCGAAGAGACCGGGGTCGGGTATCAGTAGATACCCGAAACCACTTCGACTCTTATAAATAATATGTAATTAAATAGGCTGAATGGAACGATTTAAGTGAAATGGACCAATTAATCTAAGTTTTGATACTTAGAAATTTATTGTGATAACGTTCTGTAAACTTGTAGTTGATACAAGTTACCCGGGTTATATACATATCAGTCGTATGCTTTTGGTATTTCTTGTTAGATGAGTTTACTCACGCTGGTTTCCAGCCTGACCCGGGTGTTACTTTGATGTAATGCTCGGGTCAGACCGAGTATTACAGATTTTCAGGTGAGGACGTTCTGGAGCTCAGGTGGCTAGCTGGATGGCAGGACGTATGGAGTGTTTCCGCTGTGACTTTTATTTCTAGCCATGTGATTTGTATATGTCCGGTGTATGTATATGTATAACTCTGACCTATAAAATGTAAATGTGTTGATACAGTTCCTCCTTGTAAAACTGTTATTTTACTTGATATTATATTTTGATCCGCTGCGAATGTGAGAATCTGTGTTGTGTTTCTGTTTCTTCTCTTCTATCTTTTTCTTCTTTTTCATAACTATCTGGAATTTTCGGGATCGAAAATTTTGGGTCGTCACAGTTGGTATCAGAGCGAGGTTAAGCGAGAACCTTGGCTCTAGTGGGTGTACTCATTGAAGATAGGGTCAGTAGTACCCTAGAATGAGTTGAGTGTATATATATATGAGAGCGTACTTGTTATTTTCCTGTATAAAGATTTTAAATGATTTTACATAAGAATATATTTTGATATATATAAATCAATGTTTATTTCTAATAAATATTAAGGTAATTGGTTGTTAAATTATTGAAATTAAATTAAGAAGTAATAGAGTACAACCAAATTGAAATTGAATAAAGATAAGTTTGAAATGGATTCAAACTGAAATTAAAATTTTGAATTTAAGAAGAATTTCAGAATAAAATGAATTAGTTTTCAGATACATAATCTTGGTTATTATCAGAAATGATTAATAAGATAAGTATTAATGAGTAAGCAAAATGAAATGTTTTAGGGAAGTATGACTTATAAATTAGAATTGGAATATGATATACACTAGGGAGTTTTAAATCTGAGCCCAGAATTTGAAAATTGTTTCCAAGTGATAAAGAAATAATAAATAATATTATTTGAATGAAAGGGTTTAATTCAAACAGGAGTTGTTTGAAAAATTTAAAGGAATTTGTTTGAATTAAAAACCCAAGGTGGTTTAAATTTTAAGGTATAACTTGGTGTGTAAAGGAAATAAATATGTATAAATGAGGATATACATAATATCAAAGATGAGTTGAAATAAACTCTTAGTGTTGAGTTTTAAATTTTTCTTGGAATGTGATGTGATACCCAAGGTGATAAGTTTTTGAACTTGTAAGATTATTAATGTAAGGTTTAAATTTGAAGTGGGAATTCAAATTTGTGTAAGTTTGACGGGATTAAATTGAATTTAACCCGGAAGAAGTTAAATAAGCTTGAATGAACCACCTGATTTGGAAATTCCAAAATGAAATTGAGGTTTAACTTGGGAAGTTAAATGGTTAAATTGAATTGGGGTTTGTGTGATCTCAAAATGGGTTTGAGATCTGGAAATTGAGAATTGATAGATGATTTAGAATAAATTGGATAATGTCATCCTATTGTTATTAATAATCTTTAAAGTGTGAATTGGATTTGTTTAAATGAATGAGAAATGAAGTGTGGTAATATATCCATTATTGAGATAAATAGGGAAATTAAACTTTAAATTGAAATTAAGGATATGGAATTATATTGAACTGAAGATTTGAATAATTAACATTTGTTTAAGAACTGGTTTCAAAGCTGAAAATAAAATTTGGAAATAAATTGAATTTTTAAGATAAAATTTGTTTTGAACTCTTATTTGAACTTTGAAATAAGTTAAGTAAAGATAAATTAAAATGGAATTTTGAGAATTGGACCCAAAATTAAATTGTTTAAAAGATTTGGATTATTGATAAAGGTAAATTCGATTTAAGGGGTTAAATCAACATTTCGAAATTTAACTCGAATTTATATAATTCGAGATGGTTTTAAACTGAGATTTAAATTGAATTAACCAGAATTGAAAATGGATAAGTATAAGATCCAAATAGGAAATTTTAATTGGATTAATTTGAAATTAAATTGAAGATTTAATGAGTTTAAATTCAAATGGAATTGGGATTAATTCATATAGAAATTGAAATGATTTGAAATTGAAGTAAATTCAATTTGAAATTAGTCTAAATTAATTAGAATAATTTGGAACTGTAGTTGAAGTGAATAAGTTTAAAATCAAATGGAATTTGATTTGAAATTGGAAAGAAATCGAGGTTGATCCAATTTGAATTTGGGGTTAAATCAATTTCAGTGGAAATTGAAGTTATTTAAATTGGAATTGAGTCAATTTAAAATGGAAGTGGAAATTTAAATTGAATTGGGATTGGAGATCGGGAATTAAACAGTTTGGCTCTGGACTATTTTCCAATTAAATTGGTTAATATGATTTTATTTTTTTCAAATTATTTACTATACAACTTTTCTTTTAAAACCTAAAACTATCTTAAGCTTGTTTTACAATTACTTTTAGAACTATTTAACTATTTTACAATTGTTTTATAAACTAATTATTAATTTTCTACTACTTTATAATTGATTACTGTTTTACAACTATTTTGCAATTATCTAAAATTTATATAACTATTTGACCATTTTATTACTATTTCACAATTACTTAACTATTTTACAGCTATTTTACAAACTAATAATCATTTTTTCAACAATTTATTTATTTTTAACTTTTCAAGCTATTTTATGAATTTAAGCTGGACAGAGTTCAAACTGTTTATAATTGAATATCCAGTTGGGGTAAGGATTAAAATGATAACCCAGTGGAATTGAAACAATTGTGATTATGTGGATAGAAATTAAAGGAAATGTGAATAGAAAGGGAAATTGATTTGGTTAATAATCAATGAAGAAAATACGTAGGATGTACGTATATTATTCTATTCGCATAATGATTTGATCCAGATTCGAGCACAGAATTTCGAGATAGTATTATCGATCCGAGTTGGGATTTTTCGCTCGATTTTCGACGGCGAACCTGGATATGGATTTTTGATTGGTTCTGGATATTCTCTATCATAGTTGTGACTATGCAAGGAGAATGACGGTTTCTGATCAAGAAACCAGATCTGAGTCCGCACTAGGAAGTCAGGGGAACGATACTAGTTCGGAAGTGAAATTGTGTGATCGAGTGAGCGATCAGATGGATATTGCGTACGAATGATATGTGGACATCGTACGGGTTTGAATGAAATTGATATTGAAATTTTTTAGATAAGGACTGTAAATGATTTTTGAAATTGAAAGTATATTTTGGGGAATATATGATGATTAAAATGGAAATTGGAAATTTTTATGATTAAAATTTACTTTATGAAAAAAAAAGTAATGTGGTTAATAACTTTATAAAAGAATAATCAAAATTTGAATATTGATTTGGACTAAACAAAGTTATATATCTTTGTTATATATGGAAAACTCCCCCTTGTTGAATCTATTGCTAGAAGAAAATGATTTTTTTTAAAGTATTTGAAGTATAAAAATGAATTTATACAAATATGAATTGATTCAAAAGTTTCTCAAGATTATTTTATATATAGATATAAAAGATTTTATGAAAATGATTTTGAGAAGGGTTTTGAGAACCTATGGATTTGGAAAGGCTTTTGATTTTTGGGAAAAAATCAATATTGGAATTTGGGAAAGCCTACTTTGAGAATTATCGATTTTGGGAATCGATTTTGTGCAAAGGCACTTATATGTGATTCATACTGGGTGTATGATTTGGAAAATACTATATGTGTATAGTATAAAGTGTTTTGAAAGTGGCTCTGGGGAAAAAGGCGCTCCCTTGAATGAACTTCTCAGGAGTACCACTGAGTGGTACTGCCTTGAGCCTCAAAAGGGGAGGTTCTAAAGTTGATCCTGTGAGGAGTCCGGACAAACTAGTTCCTGAGGATTATTTGGTAGCGAAAGTCGATGGCGTGATGCCTACAGGGGCATTTGGGTTATGCTGTGACGACAGTGTAGCTCGGTGTCGCTGCGACCTACTGTGTGGGGACCATAGCGAAAATCGTGTGGAGGATGAGTGCCAGCAGCCTACACTTGATTTTGCCGGGAAGGCAACGCAACATCGGTAGACTGTGATCTATGGTCAAGTGGAGGAGTTTCATTCTTTTGGCAGCGAAATTCGGTGGCGCTGATGCCTACAGTTATATGGGTCTTTGCTGTGATAGCAACGTATAGCCCGGGTATAACTGCGATCTGTAGAGGGTTCCATGGCGTAATCGAGTGGCGCGGAGACCTACAGTTATCTGTGGATTTTGCCGGGACGGCAACGTAACCATCGGGTTAACTGCGACTATGGATGGGGGTGATGATTTCCAGAGCATTTTTATCAAAGATATTTCCTCTATTTCCGAAACCGTGTTCTATATTTTCAATAAAATTATTTTCTAAAGTATTTTCACTGGTTGTTGGAAACGAGTTTACCAAGTACTTATAGATTTTCAGTCCTACGCCTGATCAACGTATGACCGAATTTCTGTGAGAACAAGGATGGACTTGTCAAAACATCGAGTTATAAAAGTATTTTGATAAAAAACTATTTTAGTAATATTATATAGATTTTTAAAGTGATTTAAAAATGATTAAAGAATATTTATCTGATTTTAAGCATTTTAATAATTCTAGCTTCGTCCCTTTTCGAGGACGAAAAGTTTTAAAGGGGGGAGGAATGTGACGACCCGGATTTTTAACGTCTGTTAATTGGAGAATTAACTGGTTTAAATTATCAGAATACTAATTTTGATGGGTCGAACAAATAATTTCTGATAATTAAAAATATCTGAATATATATGTTGATTTAGAAACTAAAATAAATATTGAATTAAAAATTTATATTAGATATTTAATCTCTGGGTATGATAAATCTTATAGGAAATAGATAGTGTATAAAACTCCACCATTTGAAATTAAGATATAATGTCTAGGAATGTATATACATACATATACATATACATATATATATATATATATACGAGTACTGAGGCACGTCCGATGGACGTGCACAAAGAGAAATGTGAGTTAATCATTTTGTTATATAGTAACAGTAATATATGTACACATAATTAATATTAAAAGATTAACGAACAATTATCTTATAGCAGTGAAAATATCTAAACTATGAAACTGAAAGTTATATATGAGCACCTAATTTTACATAAAAAAGAAAGTATCAATAATCTAAGATACACATTTTCTGGTTTCAAATTAACTATTGTAGAATAATAAATTTATTGCTCGTTATCAATGAAAATATGAATCTTATCGTGTACAAAGATAAATGATATTCTTTTTCTATTTACTAATGGGGTTTAAAAGATTTACATCATATTTTCATATAAGAGAAGTTAGACCTTCGTGAAAATTGCCTATTCACTTGGTTAATCCAATGCTTATAAGGTACTTTCCCCTTCTTATTTTAACCTTTATAGCACATATGCATCTTGAATTTTCCTGCGGAACTAAAAATAGTATTTATTATGTTCATAAATTCGGTACAATTAATATTATTAAAAAGCTAACTATTTTACTAAATTAAATAAGAGGAACATGGAAATCATGAGTAACTAACATGTGTTACAGAACCAGCCATGCCACCATTGAAGCAGTTCCAAGTTGATGCATAAATTAAATGATTGAAAAAAGAAGGATTAATCTACATGTTCAAGTCAACTACGAATATAATTATATAATCATCAAAGACATAGTCATGGCAATAGCATTATTTTCCTTTTGCCGCTGAATTTAAAGCAGGTGAGTTAGATGAACATAATCAATCCCTCTAAAAATCTGTCAATTCCCTTATAGGACACCATGCTTTGGGGACACTTCATATCATGACATCTGCTTTGAGAAGTATGAAACATGCAGCTACAATTGTGATGATAAGGCCTACTTCTAATCTCTGTGTCAAGAGAGGCAGTCGCGGTGCACTGCCTCATATACCTTTTTAAATACATATCTTTTTAAAAAACACAGAAGATATTATCCACTCATACATATATTTCTCCTTATCAGTCACATTCACATACCCATTTCCCTGCACCCATAGCCTCACATGCCAGATTTGAATCCTCAAACTAATATTCTTCATCGTTTACTGGACTTCATCGATCATCTATCCTATCTCCTCTTCACATAGTTCACTTTATGGACTTACCACCAACTGAACAATCTCACTCCACCTAACCCAAAACTTGTATTGGCCAAAAATATGACATTTCATAATGAAACTACTTCATCAATTTTCCAGTCTTATAGCTCTTCAGGTTACACATTTCAATGAAAACTGCGTTGTAACCACATACAACTCAATTCTGACTATCTAGTTTTCCTCCTCTGTCGTTGCAGCTCATTGTATAGCATATCCAACTTATGGTTTTGTAAACTTTGCATCATAGATGAGTTTAACCACTGTATAAACATAAAAAAGCAAAGTAATATGCACGAAAACAACAAACTACACTATCACCAACATGGTTTATTAACCAGGCAGAAAATTCAATGGTAAAGGAGTACCGCAAACTACAAAGCATCAAATAGAAATGAATCTATTAATAAGTTATTGATTTGTAATGCATAATCAATGTTACAGATGAAAAGCAAATATTGTAAACTCATGCCACTTGTTCTTCAGGAACAACATCATCCACTATTATATCATTTGTTGGACTTGGTGCATTACAGAATTAGACAGTTGCATCCCAAACAACAAATGAACTAAACATAATATGGAGGTCATCAAAATATTAACATAAAAACTATGATTAAAGTTGATTATGCTATATAATGGTACCCTTTGCTTCTATCAGTTTGCTAGTACTACCCAAACTTTAGAGCTCTTCCTCTTGTATGCTAAAAATGGAAAATGAATGGCTTCTATATGTTGTAAAACTATATGTATATACATGCTAAATACATTAAAGTGAGTCTGAATGCAATTAATATATGAAGCGATATTAATGTGACTTAAGGATTACTATGTGCATCTGCAAAAATTATGACCATGATATATACAACACTATCACCTGAAGTAAACAAATGCAATACTAATAGTAGCAAGTTGCTTTCTAATATAATAATTCACCTAACCAAGTTATCATCACCAATTCTTTTCAAATCATAAATAGCAACTTCCCCATTCTATCTACTATGGAAAATGAAACATATAAAAGAAATATTTGATCTTTAAAACTCATTTCTTTCTTTATCATATGTTGATTCCATCTTATAATTTCTTGTTTTCTGAACAAAGACAAAGGGTGGGTTTCTCGTAATGTTTGAATGTTATTTAGGAGAACTATATAAATTCAAATTAATTATGTAAGGTTAATGATAACTCTAATTCCATTATTATAGGAAAAGGCATGGAGGTACGAACAACAAAATGGTATTGCATGAAAAAGAAAGTTTTAATCTTACCTTAAAAGGTGTGGAGGGATCAAGTTTGACCGAATTTTTCTTTCAACGTAAACAAAAATCAAGGAAGAGTCACTTGGAATTTAATATTGACCGTTTCTTTCAAGGGATACACAATTCTAATTAATGTTTAAAGTTTAAGAATAACTTTAATTCCATAAATAAAATCAAAGGTGTGCATGTGTAAAATGATATTGCTTAAAAAGAAACAATTTACAACCCAAATTTACAATACAAATTAATTTATTTATCAGAAAACCAATTCATATAACATTATTGTAACAATAACAGATTCAAATGATGTTACTATAATTATGCATGCGTTGTCTCTAAGACTTCTAATTATGGCTTAAGTTCAAAGGAATAATTAGTGATTATAAAATTAGTTGTTGTGGGGTAGTGGTAATATGTGAAGTGAAATGAATGACGATCAATAGCAAGGATCATCCAAACCACCTTTAACCTGATCTCAAGCGTATCCTTTAAAATAAATGACAATGACTTAAACTACATTTAGTCCATATTTAAAGAGGATGGAATGTAGATAATTAATCTAAATCAGTTCTACAAATAATTCATAATATGCCATAACCAAATCATTTACATAAATGAGACCAAATCTTTTGAATATTAATTATCCAAATTATTAATAAGAGGATGGATATACCTTTTGTTTATAGTCTCACAACATGAAATATCTGTAATTTAGTACTACCTCACTAAATATGAATTCAAATAAGTTGAGGATGTTGAACTATACTATAATAAAAATGAAAACAATATTTTCTCTTTGAAATTCATTTATCCTTTAGTAAGTCTTGATTCCATCTTGTAGTTTTTTGTTTTATGAATGGAAACGAATGGAGAATTAATATTGATTATTTTGTTGAGGAATTATTTAATTCTAACTAATGGTCTAATTATTTAATAATGTTTAATAACTGTAATCAATTAATTGAAGAAGATGTGATTGCTCAAACTATAAAATGTTATTGCTTAAAAGAAAGTTATATAATTGCCAAACTTACAGGAAGTAAGATCAACATGAAATTATCTTCTACTGACCGAAAATGAAGGAATGATCCGATGTCGTTTAATATTGATTATTTCTTTTTGGAAAATCAATTGGTTCTATGATAGAATTTGCCAACAATACTTGAATTATGTATATTTTATTTCAAAAATTAAACTCCAAAACAACATTACTTAAAACTAAGTGATAAAATGTCAGTACATATTTAAAAAAACAGTAGCCTTGGGACCAATGCAAGCCAAAAATTAAACTTACCAAAAAAAGGTAAACATATTTAATTCATACGATAGTCTCTTATATGATATCGGATCTCTTAAATTATTTTGATGACCATCATGGTAGTAAATCAGTATAATAGATGAATTCTAGTGATGTAATTAAGTCTAGTAAACTAATTTAAAAATTCATTTAATTTGATCTGGATGTAAACATATTATTTCAGAAAAAGAAGAGGTCGAGACGTAAATATTATACCATTGATAGTAGATGAATTGCTTTCCAATCTAATAATTCAGTCAACCAAGTTATCATCCCCAACTAGTCAAATCATAAATAGCAGCTCTCCCATTCGATCTACAATGAAAATGGACCAACACCTACAAAAAAACTTGTGAAGAAACCTCAAAGCATAATGACATTCAGAAATTACTTTTTTACCGAATTAGATCATTTCGTATCCAACTGTTTCATACCTTCTCGCTTTCTTTCTCGGACTCTAATACTTCAAATATCTTCATGAGATGCCGAATGTCATTATAGAATAAAAGTCACATGGAACTGGCATTTTGAATTGCTAATTAGGTATATCAGTATGTTGGTTAGTTTGATTTTTGCTGGTGTAGAGGTTAGGGCTGTGGAAGTGATGTGAGGCAAAGAGACGAATAGAGTGGAGAACCGACTTAGAAAAGAAATGGGGTAGGGAAAGTGGGGCACGGAAAGTGGAACGTGTTGTATTATGAATAAAAAGACAAACACACACTCAACGTGAATAAGAAAATTTCTGCTCAAGGAAACGAAGGGCATTTTGGGCAATTCAAAAAAGGCTTCACCACCTCAAGTATTTGCTTTATATATAAGATATATATGTACAAGACAAAACTTTATGATAATTAAACATGCACAAGTATATAGGTAATAGATATATATATATATATATATATATATATATATATATATTTGCCACATGAATTAAGATACATGAAATTGTATAAATGTGAACATATATAGCTATAATGACGGATTTCAAGACATGTGAATATAGTATATGTATATATGTTCATATATATTAAATAAGAAGTGTGTGAATAAGCATGTAAATGTAAATAAGTGTAAACATATTGATGACAAATATATATATAGGTATATATGTGAAGTATGTAGGTATGTATACAAGAGGATAGGTTAAGTATATAAATTAATATATACATATATAAGATAAAACAAGACAAGACTATGTGATAAAGCATATTTAAACACCTTAGGAGACAACTTCATAAATACATATCAAAGTCAATGACAAATACATGTCAGGATGTACTAAATAGGCTAAAAAAAAAATCTAAGAATAATATTTGTAAGCGTGAAAGGACCAAGGCATTAAATGCCAGCATCTCTAGCAAGTCCGAAATCATCTCAGCCACCATCAAAGGAAAAAAAAAATCTCTGACTAAAGTTTACTAAAACAGATAATACCTTCCCTTGTACACAACTTTTCTTTTATATATACATCTATTTTAACTCCAGTTCGTTCATAACTCAGCAAGCTTGATAAACAGTAAATATCTTCATTTTTACAAACTCAAACAACCCATTCAACAACAAGGTCATTCGAAATATCTATAAATCATTTTAGCTCAAATGTTGACTGGCCAAAGAAAGAATAAAACTGTGTACAAATGTAGTATGAAACTATGAAGAAATATATACATATAAAATGAATACCAGTTTGTACATGAAAATAAACAATGAGATAAGTATGAGCTTGTAGAACAAGCCAAGTGATAAATGCCAGCACACATTTATCTTATCAGCCACCAACTGGAAGAAAAAAATCTCTGAAATGTGGTACAAATGTATGAGCTATATTGTACAAAAAAAAAAAAAATATTACTGGTAAGCTTGCTTTCTTATATATAAAATTCCATCTCAATTTCGAGCTTCATCACTAAGCAAACCTGATATTTATATTATCAAAAACTTAAACAACATTCAAACTTAAAAACAAAATCAAAGATGGATTCAAGACCAATATAAATCAAGTAAAATCCATCTCAGTTTAAATAAGATTTGATCATCTCAAAACCTTCTGAGTAAAACTGGAAGTAAACTAGTTGAAGGATCATCAAGTCCAGTTGCAGACATTCAAACTACTCTATTCAAACATAAGAGGTGAGTAAACTTTCAAATTTAAAAACTTAAGAAGCAAATATATGTTGCATGTGAATTACTGGGTGATGTTTGCTTTGCATATCTGTACATATGTGAGCCTGTGTGCTTTACAGTTGGTTTTATCATCACTATTTGTAGTTTATGCCTCTGTAGTGTAAACTGTGTGCATGAAACATCTTTAAAATTGGGTGCAGATGCTAAATGTTTGAAGTAAACTCATGAAGTAGGGTTGAAATATGTTTGCATGTTGTTTTAAAATATGTGTATATATGGATGATTTTAAACCTGAATACATATGTGATTCATCTATGCATATCGGTGTTTCTCTGTTCCATGTTACAGAGTTTAAGTGACAATCAAAATTCAAGATCTCTTTATAAAACCACTGTTAGGACCTGAATTCTAAACAAAATAGTTTGGCTAAATCATAACCTAAGTACCATAAATAGATTCCAGTATCTTAAAGATTTGAACTATGCTAGAATATGTAAAATACAGTAGAATGTTAAAATCATGTTAAATCAAATATTTTAATTTGTTGTTTCAGAGCTATAACTTTAATCTATTTAGAAATTTATGATTTTTAAAATTAAAATCTCAATTTTTGGTAATGCATTGAGTATGTAGTTTGGGTTTATCTGGAAATTGTATTAAAGGCATTCTCTGGCGATCTAGAGGGCGAGAAGGCTTGGGTTTTCTTCGGGAGGTGGATAACGTTACCAAGTATTCAGGAAAAATGCCTGAAGTGGTTCACGATCGTTGAGGCGACGATGAGAAGGCGATTTAAGATTTAAACCTAATTTTGGTCGACCAAGGAAAATGAGATCACCGCCACTTCTCAGGGTGATCGAGTTCAATAGGGTTTTGGAGGTGGGTTCGTGGATGAACGAAGATGATGTGGCCGGAGTTTCTCGTCGTCTGGTGATCAGGGATGGTTGCAGCGTTGCTGTTCGATGTGTTGGAAGGATCATCAGCGGTGGGTAGCGACTCCGACGCTTGTGCACGTACACGGGAGTGTTTGGGTGTCAATGGGATTTTGGTGGTTGGGGTAGGTTGTGACTCGAAGAGACGCTCGTGCCGTTGAGCTTGTGGCTCGAGTTGGAACTCGAGTTGCCTGTATGGTATTAACCTGAAGCAGTTGGTTGTTTCCAGGTTTTAAGTTTTAAAATCTTAACATAACCTTCGATATTTAAGGAAGGATAACTGGTAATGGTTTGAAGGTCTCTCAGGATTCAATCTGAAGCAGATAATTTAAAAGAAATTTTCAAAAGTTTTTAAAAAAAGAAGAAGAAAAAAAGTAAAAAATATTTATAAACAAGTTTTAAATTTAAGTAATGGAATTTTCGGGTAAATTATCAAGTTAATGATATTAGAGAATAATTAATCAATGTAAGAAATTATAGGATAATTAATTCGAGTAATTAATTATGGAGCAATATGGCTAATGTTTATGGAAGTGGTTGGTGTAATTAATTAAGTTAAAGTGGTTAATAATTAATCAAGTTTAATTAATTAAAGGTAATCATTTGATGTTGGGTTAAGTAAAATTTCTTAAGGTAATTAAGGAGGTATAATTATTTGGTATATTAATTGGGAATAGTTACTGGATGAAATTAAGAGAAGAGTAATTATTTAAGTAAAATAATTAGAGGTTAATTACCTTATGGAGGAAGGGATTTGGGGTAAATCACTTAAGGTTGTTAATTAATTAATTATAGTTAACTAATTAATGGAGTAATTACTATAATTGTTGGAAGATAATAAATTGTGTAATTATTTAAAGGCTAATTACTAAATGTAATTATAGTATAATCAATCAGGGATGATTAATTAAGATGGATAAATTTTTGGTGATAAGTCAATTGGGTTGTAATTAATAAGCAAGACTTAAAGGAAACTGATTAAATTCAATCATGGATAGTGTGATTGATTTATCTTGCTTAGGTATGATTAAATGGTGATTAAATGCCCTGAATTGATTGAATTGCATATCACTTGAATATCATGTGTTAAGATGAACTGAATTCGAAGAGACCGGGGTCGGGTATCAGTAGATACCCGAAACCACTTCGACTCTTATAAATAATATGTAATTAAATAGGCTGAATGGAACGATTTAAGTGAAATGGACCAATTAATCTAAGTTTTGATACTTAGAAATTTATTGTGATAACGTTCTGTAAACTTGTAGTTGATACAAGTTACCCGGGTTATATACATATCAGTCGTATGCTTTTGGTATTTCTTGTTAGATGAGTTTACTCACGCTGGTTTCCAGCCTGACCCGGGTGTTACTTTGATGTAATGCTCGGGTCAGACCGAGTATTACAGATTTTCAGGTGAGGACGTTCTGGAGCTCAGGTGGCTAGCTGGATGGCAGGACGTATGGAGTGTTTCCGCTGTGACTTTTATTTCTAGCCATGTGATTTGTATATGTCCGGTGTATGTATATGTATAACTCTGACCTATAAAATGTAAATGTGTTGATACAGTTCCTCCTTGTAAAACTGTTATTTTACTTGATATTATATTTTGATCCGCTGCGAATGTGAGAATCTGTGTTGTGTTTCTGTTTCTTCTCTTCTATCTTTTTCTTCTTTTTCATAACTATCTGGAATTTTCGGGATCGAAAATTTTGGGTCGTCACAGTAAAGTTATAATGATAAATAGTAATTGGATGTCTTGTACGGAGTTATAATATTGTGTGAATTTTTAATAAAGAATAACTAGAATGGGATTCAAATTTGTATATTAATGGAAAGTTGAATAAAATTCTAATGAATGATAATAATGAAAAATGTATACAATCAATGTAGGTAAGTTATTACAATGTTGTTGTAATTAATAAACGTTTCTTTAATGGTGATTAACAACATAACAAAAGTGTGAATGTAAAGTAATTTATGAATATTTATTTGGCAATTAAATCAAATCAATCTATAGAATTAAATTTTAAATTAATTGGAAGGAAATATGTAATAATTGCATTTATTTGTAAGTGGATGAAATTTATTTCTATATAAATTGAATATTAGAATAAGAGGATAATTGTTAATGTAATAAGAGTAGGCTAATAATAATTCTTCCCATAAATTGATAATCGACTCAATAATGTAATACTATCCATAATAAGGCAATTAGATTGATGATAGAATGGAAAGTCTATTAAATGGAAATATTGAAAATAAAATTTGTAATTTCTAAATTTTTGAAATTTGAAGCAAGGGTAGTAATTATTGTAATAATTAAATGGGAGTCAACTAGAACTTAATAAACCTTAATGTATATTAATGAAATTGTGGCAATAGTGCAAAAACTTTAATCATTTACCCATTCATTTATGCATTGAATTAGGTCTCAATCAAATAGCAACATTGGTCTGGTTATTAATAGCTTTTAAGTGAAATTAAAACGTTAATGATAACAAGTATTTTAAGAATTAACCATCTATTTAGTATATTAAATTATAACTGATAACCAATTGCAATAAATAAAAATAATTATTACATTTACGTTAATTGAAGTAATATTTGAAATTTATGTAAATTCCATTTATAATATAACTATTAGTTGATATAGCATTTGTAAATCAAGATATATTAATATGTAAATTTTAGTAATTAGGTTTATTTCAAATAGATTAAATTTAATATTTAGATATTATGTAAATATAAATTTAGATGGAATTTAGAGATACTTACGTAATAAAGTATGAATCCAATGGTAGTCTCATCTATTGGATACTAATAGATTGAGAAATTGAATGAAAATCAAATAAAAAGAAATTTTTGCAAATTTAATTTATAATTTGCGAATATAATGAAAATTGAAATTTAACGCTGAAATGAATAAAATTGTTAACTCTAAATTTACATCTAGATTTGGTTTAAATTAATGTGATGGATTAAGAAAGTAAAAGTGATAAAGATTGTCAATTTCAGAATTTAAATAGGAAATTTGATTTAATTAATTTATTTTAAATTTATTAATTAATATAAAAATAGCCATTTTGGCCATTGACTCAGATTTCGACGAAACCAGTTTCATCGAATCCGTAACGGTGAATTATAATAATGTTTTAAGTTTCGTAGCAATCTTACTTGTCGTTTGTAACGACCCGCTATTTTGGACCATTCGCGTCCATTAAAAGTGTATAGGTAGACACTCATGTCGGAGTTGAATTGCTCAAAATACCGCGTTGTTAATTTAAATTTGGCAAAACTGAACATATACAGTAAATAAATAATCACAGATCATAGACACAGAGTAATAAGTGCAGCGGAAATAAAAGAGATAGTAGTTCATGAAGCTACTATATGAATATATAAAATACATCAGAGTTTACAACAGAAGAGTAATACGATACATCAGATACAAATCAGAATACATCACTGGAATCATCGAATATCTGAAAGCTGGATAGATAGCTGGATCTCCAAGCGAAGCTCCAACTCCAAAGGTGAGTCCCGAAAGTTGAGCCACTCAGTCTGACCCGAGCGTAAAGCAAAATACAAAACACTCGAGTCAGGATTAACATTCTTATATTAATAAATCCAACTCAAGTGAAATAGCAATTGAAATACAAGTAACTCAAAGGATGTTTGGAATAACCATCCTTAAAGGATCCGTTAAACTATCTACTAGGTAGTAATGTACGCTAAGTAGATAATGTCTATCAGTAATAATAAGATATCAAAATAGTGTTAAGTCATGGCCCATTCCACCCTTAACACATTTTAATTCCCAAAAGCATATACAAGACCGTAGTTTCCCCAAAACCGAAAGTCACCAGAGGGCAATTGATGCAGCCTAGAAAGAAGAAGTCATAGGTCGTGTACGACCTAACATGTTGGTAAGTTGGGTACGACCTAAGGAGGAGGCTAATGAACTAGGTTCTGGTAAAGTGTAACGACCCGTAAAATTTCAACTGTTTTAATAACGTTATTAATTGAAATTTTGTGAAATCTTAGACGATAAAATTTTGAAATAAAAATTTAATATTTGGAATACGTCTAGTTAAACATAGCAACTGGTAAATTTTCGTCCGAAAATATGAAAGTTTTTTTTGCACGTAAATTCACTTCAATTTAATCAGTTAAAAGCGATGAAAATAAAATGTTTCCAAAACCCAAATATTTTTACATAGAAAAATTCTAAACCATCTTCTGAGCAAGATGTCAGTTTGTCATTTTTCCAAATTCGGACATCTTTGGCTCCGTCGATCTTATTCTTCTGCGTTTTGCTGCATTTTTCTACTGGTGGAAAATTCGAATTTTTATAATTAAATTGTATCACTGATATCTGGGTACCGCTCTGATCGTCTCGTCATGCCATGGTATACTCATTTGTGTGTTCCGGTGTCCAGTACGGGTGAAAACCGTGAACGGTCAGCCGTATTGGTACCCGTTCGAATCCATTTGTTTATAGTGACTATTCATCTATCTACCGTACAAAAATCAAAGGGGCATTAGCTTTAAATATTTCCTTAATTCGTGCTGACTTTTCTATTCCCACTGTTTGATATACATGTAGGTTCATCCTTTAATTTTTACTTTGTTTACTGTTTACATTCGTATTTATAAAACTTACATCTCCCACCGTCTCGGGTTCTCTGCCTTTCTGTTTCTCTTCATAATTTCATTCTTTTCTTTACTTTTGCCTGCCATTCTTTTTTTTTTGCTTCTCCTCTTTCGTTCACAGATATGAAAGAAAAGAAAAAAAAAGGTAAAATACAAATAACAAAATAGAGGTTACGTTTGGGATTGAATTGAGCCTGCTACTTCTTCTAATTTTCGTGCTCTCTCTTTCTCCTCGACCTTCATGTCGCACCTCCATCTCAGCCCTCCCGAACAACAACCAAACCCACCGCCATGTTCTAACCTGAACCACCTGCACGTGCGGCCACCCAATAGCGCGACAAACCCTTCCTCGGCCTTCACCACACGTGGCATAGCAATCTTCCCACACATGTTCCTCACCACCCTTCGAACCTAGTTTTCCACCGCAAGCTACTCCACTTTCCACCTCCACCAGTTCGCCCTCTGCCCAGACATCTTCCGCTTCCATGAACGAGCACAGGCACCAGAACCCGACTCCACTACGCCAAAGTTTTCCAGACCCGCATCCACATAGCTCGCCAAACAAACACCTTCCTCCTTTCCCGATCACCATAGCCCTTCCACATTACCCAAACGCAAATGGCCATCCGCCTTCCCCTCTCTCTCAATACCCACTGCTGCATCGAAGCCCTGACCAGCCGTGCGACCGCCGAGCATCCCTGACACCAACCCCATGCCACACCCATCGTGCTTTCTCTTGGCAGTAACTTCTTTCCCCTAGCATGCGGCCTCCGACCTTCACTAGTGACAGCCGAAGTCATTCTCCCTGCCAGTGTCTCTTCCTTCCTCGATAGCTCACTTCGCCCTTCCCTTGCAGCCTTTGTCTGTCGGTGAGTATATGTATATAGTTAACTGTATATCGTTTATATATATAACTGATAGTTATTTTAGTATATATAGCTGACACTATACATTTATGATGTTAGTATATTTATAAGTTTGTTTATAGAAAAGTTTATTTACCTATTATAAGTATATTAGCTGTTAGTTTATGTGATGTAAATTATTATATATGTTAAACTTGTAAATATATATATTTTCGACCCTTGGTTATATGTAATATATGCATATACATATTCTGTATATAAGGTGGTTGCTATATAAACAACGTATGGTCTATATATTCATATTAGTTATATATATATTTTTGTTCATTCTTTGATATACGTATATGTAAAAGTTGATTAAAATGCATAAGTTGTATTTTGTATGTATGTTTGCTGGAGAATCTATGCATGTAAATATGTTCGTATATATTATGGGTTAGTTATGTATTATAGTTTTAGGTTCACAGTAGCATGTATATGTTTACACGTATATAAAAAAAAATGAATTTTTTTGTTGAAGATTTGGGCAATTGGTAGTTACAGTAAGTTGATAAAGTATAAATAGGAGATTTCGAAATGTGGGTTTTCTAATGTTGATTTTTAATGTACTGATAATGTATGTATGTTGATATCTTGATTTTTGAAATACTTGTTGAAAGCTTTGAAGTCTTGTTACCTATAAAAAAAAATCTAGTTACTATATATCTATGTTAGTAATAACTGTACATATAAAACATGTCTATGGCATATATTTTATTATAGAGAAGTACTACATATGTTGTACAGCACATATATATTTATACAGTAATATATTTTCAAAGTGTATGTATAATTTAAGACAACGGTCTATAGCTTTGCTCATTTATTTATATAGTGACAAGTATACTATGTTTAAACTATTATTTAAATTTATGTTAGTATTTTTAATATAGAAATTTTATTTTCAAAGCTATTTCAATTTTGAATGTTGTAGTATAAATATGGTACTTTAAAATATATACGTGAGTTTTGTTTTCGTGTATATGTTTGGTCATGATTTATATTAAAACGATGTATATTGTATGATATGGACGTTGTTTTAAAATGTATATATGTTGTATAATGAAAAGTCACATTAATACATATATATCTAATTTAATATATATTTAAAATTAAAATATGCTTTGATATATATGGTTATATATAAGCCTACTATGTCGATTATCTTTATCGATCCAGTTCTGATTCGATTTCGTCTATTTCAATATATCAGCTTTGACCGTCGAATTCGTGCCAATTTAGCTTTGATTGGAAATCTGTGCTTGGATTCGCAACCCATCTCATTCTCGTTTATCTCTAGCCTCGAAAGGTGAGCACTCACTCACGATTAACGTTCTTTTATTTATTAAATTTGATTTCAATTGGAACGACAATTGAAATATTTAAAAATCTGAAACAAAATATTAACAATGTAATTGATGAAAAGAATGTTGTTAAATTTGAGAAATTATAATTAAGTTTGAAATTATTAATTTGAGAAATGATTTAATAATTAAGTTTGAAATTATTAAGTTTGAAATGATTTAATAATTAAGTTTGAAATTCAATTAAGTTTGAAATTATTAAACTTTGAAATTATTTAATAATTAAGTTTTGAATTATTTAAAAATTAAGCAAGATTGAATTATTTAATGATTAAATTGAATTGAACTCTTTAATAAGTAAAATTGAATTTTTGAATAAGTGAATTTTACTTCGTAAATAATTGAAATTGAGTTTCTTTATAAATTAAGATTTGGAAAATTATTTAAGTAAGTAGATAAATGAAATTGAATTTCTTTAACAAGAAATAAATGTGATTTATTGAAATTAAGGTAAGACTTGAAGTTGAAAGAATTGATTTAACAAATTTGATTTAATTCAAATTTGTAAGTTTTGATTTAATGAAGTTGAACTCAAGGAATTGATTTAACGAATTGGAAATTTAATAGAAATTGTTTGAATGATAAAGTAACTTAACGAATATTGAATGAAATCGACAAATGAATTTAAATTGATTTGAATGTTGAATTAAATTAATTTAAATGATTTTCGGAATGAAACTTATATACGAACTTGAATTGATATTTGAATTGTTTTAAATGAATATGGAAATTGAATTATGAGATTATGAAATGGTAACTTGGAAGTTTTGAAACGTAAATATTGGAAATTGGTTTAGAAAGACAAACGAAATGTTGATTTACGAATTGAAATTGAAATTGATTTGGTTTTGAAATAAATAAACGACCAATCGGTGAAATAATTACGGAAGTTATTAAAGAGACCGGAATTCGGTTATGGATATACTCTCTATCTAAACCGAAAACCACTTTAATAACTATACGCGGAGTGATGATCCAGAATGAAGTGGTTGGAATGATGTACGTGTTGACTGAAGAAAGAGAACGATAATGGATAGCCTTGACACTTGTGTCAAATTGGAAATGACTAAAACAGGAGCTGTGCCGGGCCAATGGAGGATTGATACCTCAAGTGGACACACTTCTTCGAACTACTTATACTTGTTGTCGATTGGTGCACCCTTGATTTTGGGAGTGTTGTTTCACGGTGTTGCGGGCGCTGCGGCGTTGCGTTCTCACCAGTCCGGATCAGGCGAACGGTAGTATCACTACCTTGGGTATAGCCTCATGTGCCTTGTCATACTTGTATTCCATTTATGCGCGACCACTATGAATTTGTTTTGTACCTTGAGTATATGGATTGCCCTCTGGTGACTTCCGGTTTTGGGGAAACTACGGTCTTGTATATGCTTGTGGGAATAAAAATGTGTTAAGGGTGGAATGGGCCATGACTTAACGCTATTTTGATATCTTTATATATTACTGATAGACATTATCTACTTAGCGTACATTACTACATAGTAGATAGTTTACCGGATCCTTAAAGGATGGTTATTCCAAACATCCTTTGAGTTACTTGTATTTCAATTGCTATTTCACTTGAGTTGGATTTATTAATATAAGAATGTTAATCCTGACTCGAGTGTCTTGTGTTTTTGCTTTACGCTCGGGTCAGACTGAGTGGTTCAGCTTTCGAGACTCACCTTTGGAGTTGGAGCTTTGCTTGAAGATCCAGCCATCTATTCTGCTTTCAGTATTCGATGATTCCAGTGATGTATTCTGATTTGTATCTGATGTATCATATTACTCTTCCGTTGTATCTGTTTAACCCTGATGTATTTTATATATTCATATAGTAGCTTCATGAACTACTATCTCTTTTATTTCCGCTGCAATTATTACTCTGTGTTCTGTGATCTTTATTTACTGTATATGTTCAGTTTTGCCAAATTTAAATTAATAACGCGGTATTTTGAGCAATTCAACTCCGGCATGAGTGTCTACCTATACACTTATAATGGATGCGAATGGTCCAAAATGGCGGGTCGTTACAGTTGGTATCAGAGCTTTGGTAGCTCTAGGCAAAACTCAACATATAGAGTAAATGTATTTACGGAATCACTCTCATTCGAGTTTCAATCTCTTCCCTTGACTCAATTCCTTTGAATTTTGGAACGTTCCCCTCGATTCCGAAATTCATTCGTGTCCCTCACTATTCGTCTTCTAATTCCGGAGTATTCCATAACTCCACTTCGAATGACCCTTATAAGGAATCGGCGATCTCGCCAAACTTCGAATGATTTGGAAGGAGGTGAAACTCCTTTACAATAGGCATTGATTTACCAGAGATTTATGCATCCTCGGTTTACGATGCTATCTATCTCCTGCTATACCTGAATTCTGTTTCTTGAGATCGAATGTCGATTTACCTCGGAATTCAGCATCGATCTTATTCTTGAAGTTACGGTCGACCCGGTTAAGGTTGCCCGTGAATTAAATAAACTCATCCATCTCCCGATTTTGGTGATCGAATTATCTTATCTTCTGTTTCAAACCTATCTTCGAATCAAATTTCTCTTTGATTTAAGTCCATCAAATTTGAATCCCTATCCTTATTTTGAAAATCCATTCCTGTATCGTCGAGCAAAGAAATGTATTTCTAAATTTATATTAAAATGTTGTTTCCAAATTTGAAAAAAAAAATAGTTTTGAATGATTATATTATATATAAATATAAGTTTTCTGAAATTAAATTGTTAATGAATTTGTTGTCTGAAATAATAATATTTGATTTTCATTTATTGTTTTGTAAGCCATTGACTATTGCATAATACAAATAAATGAATTTATAAACTTGGTTATAAATTGATTGGAATTTGAAATGAACATAATTCAGAAATTTTAGAATTTATTAGTTTCCGGTGATTTCAAACTTTGGTTTTAAAATTTTAAAGTATATATTATTGAAAGTATTTTAGAATAGAAATCGTTTTCAAGGAACTTTTAAATGTTGAAATTAGTGCTCTTCTCTTTGTTGCTGGAAAATAATTTCAGTGATGGCGGCCGCATCATCGACATTCATTTTCGAGTTTCAAAGTGGAGATACTATTCTGTAGCTTTGCTACGGTTTGCTTTGAAAAATATTTTGATTTGAATTTCTTCAGTATAATTTGATTTATATATATAGGTATCTTATTTTAAATTTAATTTGATTTGATAAGTATATTATATATATCTCTAAATTGTTTAAAGTTAATCGGAAATCTAATTCTTAAATTTTGTTAAAGGATGATTTTAATTATAAATAAAACCAAAATTTGGATAAATATTTAACTTGAATAATTGAATTGGGAAAATTTTATTTGTATATTGTTCAACTGCATTCTAATACAACTTACCTAAATCATTCAGAAGTTGAATATGTAATTGGATAATATATAATATAAATTGAACTTATAAATAAAATTTGAGTGGTTATAATGTTATACACTTAAATTGTAACAACCCTTGATTTTGGCCTATATTTTAAATTTTGACTTTATTTTATTTTAAATTATTTTAAACTTGTTCTATTTCAAACATTTCATTTTAAATATAAATGTTGACTATTAAGTGATTTATAGTTTCAAACTGATATAAATTGAATATTTTACTAAAAAGTGAAATTCTGGTCAAACTGTTCAATCTTTGACTTTTGAACTTTAAAATTTAAATATTTAAAATTCTTAAATTTTATCTTTTATTATGAAAATAGATTTAATTCCATGAATACTGCTTTTCGTTTCGTTGAAAACGGACTTATATTGTAGAAGTTATGTAATTTTCAATTTTGTGTATAAACTGTTTATTTTGCAATATTATTTATTTTAAAACATATAAATTATATTTTATTTGTCATATTTTGTTCTAATATATGTTAATATTTTATTTTATGTATAATTTTGTCTTTTAATAATTTTAAAGTGATTATAAAATTTTTCCAAAGCTTGTTGAATTTATTTTGTAATTTTAAAGCCTAATTTCTATTTTCTTTGCTATTTTCTTAATTTAACTATATATAATTAAAATTTATTTATTTATTTTATACATTCACTTTATTTTCTTTGTTTTACTTTATTAATATTCACTTTACATGTATTTAGATTAGAATAGATTTTTCCAAAGATTATTTGAATTTGTTTCAGTTTATTTAACCTAGTTTGTATATAGTGTTATTTTTCTTCATTTAATTTAATTAATATAAAATTTATTTATTTATTTTTCTTATTTACTTTATTTATGAGTTTATTTATCTTTAATTTCAGCTATTTTCATATTTATAAATATATATAAATATATAATGGAAATTTGAAAAGTTTATGTCTCTTTAGTTGCTTAAGGTCCTTTAATCTTCCGACCTTTCATTTTCTCAACCTCCACCTTAATGATTTTTTTTGCCGTGTTTTTCTTTTCTTTTCCAGCAACATCTTCCTAATTTCTCACGTGAATTCTCACCTCTAACTTGAAAAAAAATGTCGGCCTCTCCCTTGTTCAAAGATTTGGTAAAATTCCCTTTCTTTTCCATTGTTTTCTACTTGTTTTGTTGATTTTGCACTTGCTCTCTTCTCCTTTAGGGCTCGGCTCCTCTCAACTCCAGCACCTTGGCTTCCTCCACCACCACCTGAACCTATCACTACCTCCTCCAGCCCAACCCCAAGCCCAAGCCGTGGCCTCCCATGATGTTGATCCACACAAAAATGAGCAAACTTCACCTATATCTTCCTAGTCGAGCACCATACATCACCACCACCTCCAACTCCTCCTTGGCCGCCACCTACATCACCACCACCTGCCATAGTGGACCCTGACACCACTGCCACACCTGTACCTAACCCACTACAGACCTGACCATGACTTGTATTGCCTTAGCCGTGACCTTATGTGGCTTAGAAACCATGTAATTTGCCTTTGTGTTGTAGTTCACGCTCACATATCTTTGCACCATCACCATACATGTTTGGCCAACCCTATGGAACCCAAAACCAGATCCAAACCCACCCCTTAGCCATGCATTTCAGATCTGGAGCTGAAGCATAGATGGTAGAAAGCATGTGCAATCACTTTGGCTTTGGTTCATGCATTCATTTCTAACATTGTTTTATTGAATTTTGAGTTAAAAACTCATGTTGTATGTATTTGTTTTGTTTGAATGTGACAAGGGAATTTATCTTTGGCTCTCCCATATCAAATCATATTCGTGTTATCATGCTTTCGTGCCTCTGGAAATCTTTGTTGTGTGTTTTTGGTCGTCATCTCCAGCTTATACAGGTGAGTTCTTCTCACCAGACAATATGTACTTATATAACTAGTAAACTGACACCATTTGATCTGTAAAATTTTATCATCCTATTATAACTGTTATATTATGATCATATAATGTTTACCCCTGTTATTATATATGCCATATCATCTATTACTGTTATTTCATGCTATTCTGTTATTTTATCAGTTTATCACACTGCAAGTTCCCTGTAGATTAGGTTCACTATGGGTTGAAATGATACATACCCGAACGGACTTTAGAATAGGGAAAGATCGTTATGGGCTGAAATGATAAGCCTGAACGACTTTTTATTTTATTACTTGGGATTGCGGGTTTGAAATGATAAAACCCGGTTTTTCTTTGTAAACTGCGGATTGAAATGATACATATCCGTATCACTTGACCTAGGCTAGAAAATTACATACGGACCCGTGGTTTATATATTTTTCTAAAATTTATAAAATATTTTAAAAATATAAATATTATGATATTTTGATTTAAATTTAAGTAAAAATGATTTTATAGACATATTAGTGATTTTCTATAAATTAAATAATGAATTAAGTAAATGGTAAAGTAGAATTTGAACTATAAGTAAATTTTGGAATTTATGTTTTGTTTTAAAAAGGAAATTTTTGAAGTAAGAAAAATATAATATTTTGATTTAAAAAATGTAGTTTAAATGATTTTATAAAATTATAATGATTTTTGAATAAGTAAAATGTTAAATAAAATGAATGTTTAAGTAAATTTTGAAATATAGCTTAAAATTGGAAATCTTGAATCTTTGTTAAAAGTGAAGTTTTGTTTAAGTAAAATAAAAGGGAAATAAGCTATATTTTGGGAATTTAAAACTTATTGGTTAAGTTAAGAATCTAATTAAAGAAATGGAAATTTAATAATTGAATTTAAATAAGTAAATGGTTATTTAATTTGATTTTGTATGGAAATTTGACTTTATAAAATCATAAGAATAAGTGGCATTTAAATGATTTTTTTTTGTAAGAAATTATATGATTTTATAAGTTAAAAATGATTTATATTAAAAGTTAATTGTTTGTGAAATTGTAATTTAACTTTGAATTTGATTTGGCTGCATTTTTGAAATGTAATTGTTTAAATGAACTAAAGGGTTAACTTAAACTCAAAGCTATTATAGTACTTTGTAAGTGCTATAGTTGATAAAGATAACTAAAGTTTAGTCGAAAATAAAAGAAACCTATTACAGCACTTAAGCGCTGTCTTTTGTTAAATAACTGTTTTAAACTATAACTTTACGTAGCATTTTATAAGTGCTACGGAAACTATATTTTTGTTGTTTTATAATATTTTTATGAAATTAACCTTTGGAAAATGATATAACTTCGGAAATTAAATGTTAAATTTCTAAAGATAATGAAGAGGCATTTAAATGGTTTTAAATGGAAGAATTTGATTTTTAATGTGAGTTAAAATGGTATTTAAATTTAATAAAATGAATGGATTAAATGGTATTTTAAATGAATTAAAATGAATGGTGTTTTGAATAATATTTTGATACTTTGAAATGGATTTGAAATGATATTTGATTTCTGATTTATCTAATTTATTTGATAAATGAAAATTTGAAGTATATGTTATTTAGTTTATTTAAATGATATTTGATTTATGAAATGTGGGATATTTAAGCTTTGAAATTTTCTAAAGATTGAATATTGTATTTTATGGATTAAATCTATATTGGGAATTGATAAGATTTGAAACGGTTTGTTGGTAAACTGTAATTGAATTGAAATTTGATGGTTTGAATTTAATAAGTTTGTAAATGTATAGAATTAAAAGATGATTTTAAATATATGATTTCGAAATGCTGTGATTTTCAAAGTATAATGATTTCAAATGTTTTGTTTCAAAAGAGTTATAACTTTGAAAGTATAGACTATTTGAAAGGTGAATATATGTTTGAAATGGAAATGATGTTGTTTTGAAATGAACATAGTTTTGAAATAAAATGATTTTGGTTTCGAAGTATAACTATCAAAGGTATGATATTTTGATATATAAAAATGATTTGAAATAAAGTTTGAAAAGATATAATATTTTGATGTATTAAAATGATTTGAAAAGAAGTTTGAAAGGATACGATATTTTAGAATATTGAAATGATAAATCTTTATTTTGATAAAGACATGATTTTGAAATGATATCTTATTTTGAAGTAAAGTATTGTTTTTTAAAAGTTATAACCACGGGTTATAATAACGATTGGTTGGCAAAGAGACCGGGATCGGATATGGACATACTCTCTGTCGATACCAAAAACCACTTTGACAACCGTGTACGCGGTGGAGATTCCAGAATGGAGTAGGATGGTGGCGACGTTCTTAAGGTATGTTACGTGGACCCAACTCCCGTGAGTTGGCATAAGGTGGCTAAAACAGGAGCGATTGACGGACCAATGAGGTAGCACCTCTTATCGGACACACTTCTTCGATACCATTCTATTACTTGTGATTGATTTGGTGGCCACCCTTGATTGGGAGTGTTGTTCGAGGTGGGCGGTAGTGGCTGCTATGCGTCACCACTAGTCCGGATGCGTAATTGGTATATCTACCCTGGCATTGCCTAGTTGTGCCGTGTCACCTACCATATCGAGCTTTACTACGATTATGATTTTAAGATCCGACCTCGTTAAGGTTCTCCATCCCCTTAACGCTATTTTCTATATGATTTTACTTTACTGATTAGACATTATTATAATAGCGAATATTACTACATAGTAGATAGTTTAACGGATCCTTAAAGAATGGGCGGTCCCAAGCATTCTTTAAGTTACTTGTACCTTATTACAGTTCACTTGAGTTGGTTTATATTATATAAGTATATATTGTCCTGACTCGAGTGTTTGTGTTTTGCTTTACGCTCGGGTCAGCCTGAGTATTCACAGATTTGGATTTCCACCTTCTGGAGATTTGAATCGCTGGAGATTATCTGCTAGTCTTGTTCTATCGACTTCAGTTATGTTGCTCTGTTCAGCTTGTACTTGGTTATCTTATTTATACTTCCGTTGTACTCTATTTCTTCTATTGTATCTTATGTACTCTGATATATTTATATAGTAGCTTCATGAACTACTATTTCTTTTACTTCCGCTGCATTATTTTACTCTGTGTCTGTGATCTGTGATTATATTTATTTACTGTATATTCTGAGATTTGCCAAATTTTAATTACAACGCGGTATTTTGAGCAATTCAACTCCGGCATGAGTGTCTACCTATGCACTTATAATGGATGCGAATGGTTGAAAATATCGGGTCGTTACATAAATTTTAATTATAAAATGTCAATAGAGATAAATAGAATAATAAGATAATTGAAAAATAAATTTGTTTTGAAAGAATTAATAAATTGAAATTTGATCAACATATGAAAATACCTTGAATTTAAAAGAAATCAATAGATGTAAAATAATTTAAATCGAAACTTTTATGTTTTAAATTAATTTATATGGGTTAAATATATGGGAGTAGATATATTAAGTAGAATAAATTTAACAATAAGTTGGAATAAAGAAGAATTTAAATTGCTGAAAAATATGATTATAATAAAAGACTATTCAAATTTATGGTTTTAGAAATTGTAAATTGAAGATAATTGGATAATAAGATAATGAATTAAGAAATAGTTTAGATTGATTTTAGTGAAATCAAATGGATTAAATCAATTACTGAATATCAATTAATTTAAATTTGAATTTATATGGTTTAAATTAATTGTTATTTTGTATTTCAAATCTATTTTTCTTTCTGGTTGTTTCTATTCTCCTACCTCGTTCCTTTTCGGGGACGAAAAGTTTTGAGTGGGGGAGAGTGTAACGACCCGTAAAATTTCAACTGTTTTAATAACGTTATTAATTGAAATTTTGTGAAATCTTAAACGATAAAATTTTGAAATAAAAATTTAATATTTGGAATACGTCTAGTTAAACATAGCAACTGGTAAATTTTCGTCCGAAAATATGAAAGTTTTTTTCGCACGTAAATTCACTTCAATTTAATCAGTTAAAAGCGATGAAAATAAAATGTTTCCAAAACCCAAATATTTTTACATAGAAAAATTCTATACCATCTTCTGAGCAAGATGTCAGTTTGTCATTTTTCCAAATTCGGACATCTTTGGCTCCGTCGATCTTATTCTTCTGCGTTTTGCTGCATTTTTCTACTAGTGGAAAATTCGAATTTTTATAATTAAATTGTATCACTGATATCTGGGTACCGCTCTGATCGTCTCGTCATGCCATGGTATACTCATTTGTGTGTTTCGGTGTCCAGTACGGGTGAAAACCGTGAACGGTCAGCCGTATTGGTACCCGTTCGAATCCATTTGTTTATAGTGACTATTCATCTATCTACCGTACAAAAATCAAAGGGGCATTAGCTTTAAATATTTCCTTAATTCGTGCTGACTTTTCTATTCCCACTGTTTGATATACATGTAGGTTCGTCCTTTCATTTTTACTTTGTTTACTGTTTACATTCGTATTTATAAAACTTACATCTCCCACCGTCTCGGGTTCTCTGCCTTTCTGTTTCTCTTCATAATTTCATTCTTTTCTTTACTTTTGCCTGCCATTCTTTTTTTTTGCTTCTCCTCTTTCGTTCACAGATATGAAAGAAAAGAAAAAAAAAAGGTAAAATACAAATAACAAAATGGAGGTTACGTTTGGGATTGAATTGAGCCTGCTACTTCTTCTAATTTTCATGCTCTCTCTTTCTCCTCGACCTTCATGTCGCACCTCCATCTCAGCCCTCCCGAACAACAACCAAACCCACCGCCATGTTCTAACCTGAACCACCTGCACGTGCGGCCACCCAATAGCGCGACAAACCCTTCCTCGGCCTTCACCACACGTGGCATAGCAATCTTCCCACACCTGTTCCTCACCACCCTTCGAACCTAGTTTTCCACCGCAAGCTACTCCACTTTCCACCTCCACCAGTTCGCCCTCTGCCCAGACACCTTCCGCTTCCATGAACGAGCACAGGCACCAGAACCCGACTCCACTACGCCAAAGTTTTCCAGACCCGCATCCACATAGCTCGCCAAACAAACACCTTCCTCCTTTCCCGGTCACCATAGCCCTTCCACATTACCCAAACGCAAATGGCCATCCGCCTTCCCCTCTCTCTCAATACCCACTGCTGCATCGAAGCGCTGACAAGCCGTGCGACCGCCGAGCATCCCTGACACCAACCCCATGCCACACCCATCGTGCTTTCTCTTGGCAGTAACTTCTTTCCCCTAGCATGCGGCCTCCGACCTTCACTAGTGACAGCCGAAGTCATTCTCCCTGCCAGTGTCTCTTCCTTCCTCGATAGCTCACTTCGCCCTTCCCTTGCAACCTTTGTCTGTCGGTGAGTATATGTATATAGTTAACTGTATATCGTTTATATATATAACTGATAGTTATTTTAGTATATATAGCTGACACTATACATTTATGATGTTAGTATATTTATAAGTTTGTTTATAGAAAAGTTTATTTACCTATTATAAGTATATTAGCTGTTAGTTTATGTGATGTAAATTATTATATATGTTAAACTTGTAAATATATATATTTTCGACCCTTGGTTATATGTAATATATGCATATACATATTCTGTATATAAGGTGGTTGCTATATAAACAGCGTATGGTCTATATATTCATATTAGTTATATATATATTTTTGTTCATTCTTTGATATACATATATGTAAAAGTTGATTAAAATGCATAAGTTGTATTTTGTATGTATGTTTGCTGGAGAATCTATGCATGTAAATATGTTCGTATATATTATGGGTTAGTTATGTATTATAGTTTTAGGTTCACAGTAGCATGTATATGTTTACACGTATATAAAAAAATGAATTTTTTTGTTGAAGATTTGGGCAATTGGTAGTTACAGTAAGTTGATAAAGTATAAATAGGAGATTTCGAAATGTGGGTTTTCTAATGTTGATTTTTAATGTACTGATAATGTATGTATGTTGATATCTTGATTTTTGAAATACTTGTTGAAAGCTTTGAAGTCTTGTTACCTATAAAAAAAATCTAGTTACTATATATCTATGTTAGTAATAACTGTACATATAAAACATGTCTATGGCATATATTTTATTATAGAGAAGTACTACATATGTTGTACAGCACATATATATTTATACAGTAATATATTTTCAAAGTGTATGTATAATTTAAGACAACGGTCTATAGCTTTGCTCATTTATTTATATAGTGACAAGTATACTATGTTTAAACTATTATTTAAATTTATGTTAGTATTTTTAATATAGAAATTTTATTTTCAAAGCTATTTCAATTTTGAATGTTGTAGTATAAATATGGTACTTTAAAATATATACTTGAGTTTTGTTTTCGTGTATATGTTTGGTCATGATTTATATTAAAACGATGTATATTGTATGATATGGACGTTGTTTTAAAATGTATATATGTTGTATAATGAAAAGTCACATTAATACATATATATCTAATTTAATATATATTTAAAATTAAAATATGCTTTGATATATATGGTTATATATAAGCCTACTATGTCGATTATCTTTATCGATCCAGTTCTGATTCGATTTCGTCTATTTCAATATATCAGCTTTGACCGTCGAATTCTTGCCAATTTAGGTTTGATTGGAAATATGTGCTTGGATTCGCAACCCATCTCATTCTCGTTTATCTCTAGCCTCGAAAGGTGAGCACTCACTCACGATTAACGTTCTTTTATTTATTAAATTTGATTTCAATTGAAACGACAATTGAAATATGCTGCTGTTAGTTAATTACACTGTTTTATATGCTATTACCTGTATCAGTTCACCTGTGACATCTGACACCATTATCTGTTAATTATTTATGCGATGATAATACAGTTGGCTAATAATTGATTGATTGTTGATGTTTATATTGGATGTTAAATTGTTAATGTTAAAATGATAAACAGTATGAAATTGAACTTGATATAGGATAATTAATTGTTAAATTTGATTAAATGACATTTGTATAATATGACCCCTTTAACTGTTAAATTTATCGACACGTAGGATTTGTTTAATTACACTTTGAACCACTGAATGTATGTTGTTAAATTGATGATGTATGAAATTGTAAATAGATGACAAGTGAAAACCGTAATGTAATAATCTTTAATCTATATGAAATGATAGTGTAGATTCTAGAAATAATTATGTTAATTCGTACAAATAACAATGCGAATTAATACGGTTATTTCGTGATTATTTGAATTGATTATTGGATTGTTATTGTTTGTTGTTATTGCTTGTTTATTTACTTTGACACCATCCCTGTTATCACACTGCAAGTTCCCTTTACTATGTTTTAATTTTGAATTAAATTGGAATCAGGTTGAAATGATAAATACCCAAATTTGAACTTTGACCTAGGATAAAAATTTAAATAAAACCCAATTGGGAAATAAATTGATTTAAAAATAAAATGCAGATTTGATTTGAATAAATAAAAATATGGTTTTGAAATGAAGTTGAAATTTGAATTTTTTTTATGAAAGGAAAATGTTAATATTTAAAAATCTTAAACAAAATATTAACAATGTAATTGATGAAAAGAATGTTGTTAAATTTGAGAAATTATAATTAAGTTTGAAATTATTAATTTGAGAAATGATTTAATAATTAAGTTTGAAATTATTAAGTTTGAAATGATTTAATAATTAAGTTTGAAATTCAATTAAGTTTGAAATTATTAAACTTTGAAATTATTTAATAATTAAGTTTTGAATTATTTAAAAATTAAATAAGATTGAATTATTTAATGATTAAATTGAATTGAACTCTTTAATAAGTAAAATTGAATTTTTGAATAAGTGAATTTTACTTCGTAAATAATTGAAATTGAGTTTCTTTATAAATTAAGATTTGGAAAATTATTTAAGTAAGTAGATAAATGAAATTGAATTTCTTTAACAAGAAATAAATGTGATTTATTGAAATTAAGGTAAGACTTGAAGTTGAAAGAATTGATTTAACAAATTTGATTTAATTCAAATTTGTAAGTTTTGATTTAATGAAGTTGAACTCAAGGAATTGATTTAACGAATTGGAAATTTAATAGAAATTGTTTGAATGATAAAGTAACTTAACGAATATTGAATGAAATCGACAAATGAATTTAAATTGATTTGAATGTTGAATTAAATTAATTTAAATGATTTTCGGAATGAAACTTATATACGAACTTGAATTGATATTTGAATTGTTTTAAATGAATATGGAAATTGAATTATGAGATTATGAAATGGTAACTTGGAAGTTTTGAAACGTAAATATTGGAAATTGGTTTAGAAAGGCAAACGAAATGTTGATTTACGAATTGAAATTGAAATTGAAATTGAAATTGATTTGGTTTTGAAATAAATAAACGACCAATCGGTGAAATAATTACGGAAGTTATTAAAGAGACCGGAATTCGGTTATGGATATACTCTCTATCTAAACCGAAAACCACTTTAATAACTATACGCGGAGTGATGATCCAGAATGAAGTGGTTGGAATGATGTACGTGTTGACTGAAGAAAGAGAACGATAATGGAAAGCCTTGACACTTGTGTCAAATTGGAAATGACTAAAACAGGAGCTGTGCCGGGCCAATGGAGGATTGATACCTCAAGTGGACACACTTCTTCGAACTACTTATACTTGTTGTCGATTGGTGCAGCCTTGATTTTGGGAGTGTTGTTTCACGGTGTTGCGGGCGCTGCGGCGTTGCGTTCTCACCAGTCCGGATCAGGCGAACGGTAGTATCACTACCTTGGGTATAGCCTCATGTGCCTTGTCATACTTGTATTCCATTTATGCGCGACCACTACGAATTTGTTTTGTACCTTGAGTATATGGATTGCCCTCTGGTGACTTCCGGTTTTGGGGAAACTACGGTCTTGTATATGCTTGTGGGAATAAAAATGTGTTAAGGGTGGAATGGGCCATGACTTAACGCTATTTTGATATCTTTATATATTACTGATAGACATTATCTACTTAGCGTACATTACTACATAGTAGATAGTTTACCGGATCCTTAAAGGATGGTTATTCCAAACATCCTTTGAGTTACTTGTATTTCAATTGCTATTTCACTTGAGTTGGATTTATTAATATAAGAATGTTAATCCTGACTCGAGTGTCTTGTGTTTTTGCTTTACGCTCGGGTCAGACTGAGTGGTTCAGCTTTCGAGACTCACCTTTGGAGTTGGAGCTTTGCTTGAAGATCCAGCCATCTATTCTGCTTTCAGTATTCGATGATTCCAGTGATGTATTCTGATTTGTATCTGATGTATCATATTACTCTTCCGTTGTATCTGTTTAACTCTGATGTATTTTATATATTCATATAGTAGCTTCATGAACTACTATCTCTTTTATTTCCGCTGCAATTATTACTCTGTGTTCTGTGATTTTTATTTACTGTATATGTTCAGTTTTGCCAAATTTAAATTAACAATGCGGTATTTTGAGCAATTCAACTCCGGCATGAGTGTCTACCTATACACTTATAATGGATGCGAATGGTCCAAAATGGCGGGTCGTTCTGGTAAAGAGTCACTAAAAGTTGTAGTTCTAGGTCGTATGCGACCTACCAGTTCCAAAGATCACATGTTACGACCTAACAGACTAGGAGGAAATGAGCTACGACTTAAGGGAAGTGCTGAGCTACGACCTAAGGGAGGTGCTGGGTCACGACCTAAAGCTACAGGAACAACAAATGATAAGTCGATGACGAGATACGACTTAGTTAAGTCGTCAAACCGACCTAACGAGTCACCCAGAGGAAAGGCAAAACAAATTGGTGAAGTATTAGGTCGTGAACGACCTAATGAGTCAGGAGTTAGGTCGCAAGGCTTAGGTCGTGAATTTTCTGATGCCGCTTTTGTTTTAGGTCGCAAAGCTCTGGATACCGTTGAATCTTCTGACGAGTTAATCTCTGCCATTGATTTTCTTAAGTCGCGTGAAGATGCTATGGTCTAGGTCGCGAAGTTATGATCCTTAAGTCGCAAGGTCTTATCTTTAAGTCGCTACAGCTGGATGCCGTTGAATCTTCTGCGAGTTAATCTCTACCGTTGAGTTCTTTAACTCGCTGATCTGGGATGCGCATGTTTAAGTCGCGGAAGCCTGTTGCCGTTGTTTTTCTCTGCTGAGTTAATCTGGACCGTTGCTTCCTTAGGTCGCTGATAGATACAAATGTTATGTCGTGTGATTGTATAGTTCTTAAGTCGTATGTTTTCTTGTATGTTGGTTGCATTGTAATATGTTAGGTCGCTGCCGATCTATACTAAGCCGTGTCTGTTCTTAGGTCGCGCCATGTTAGGTCGTAGGTCGTTTTCGACCTAAGTACTTGTATTTTTTTGATGTTTTGCGTGTTGAGTTGTAAAGCTATAAATAGCAAGTGTGAGTCATTTGTAAAGGTTGTTGATTTTTGAATAAAATTCTCTTTTGATTGCTTTGTGCTTTCATTCAAATTGGTAGTTGAGTGTAATCTCCTATCTCCTCTTTCGGATAATCGAGTGCGCTCGATTCAACGATTATAGAAGCCGATTCGCGGAATCTAGTGCGCTAGATCAACGCTCGAAGAATTGAAGATCTTTGAACCCGGTATCGTGCGCGATCAACGAGTTCGGGATAGCTAGAATTCGGTATCTTTGGATCAACGAATTTGGGCATTTCAGTATCTTCCAATCCACTGATTACTACATTCATCGATCGACATTGTTTTTGTGATATCCGCTGCGTCAGTTTTGGTATCAGAGCCTGTTCTAACCAATCATAGTTAGATCGAGACTTGGAGCCTAATCATTTTGAAGAGATTTGGCCGAGAAGTTTGAAGTTGAGCCGTGAGCAAGTGAAGTTGTTCATCATTGTTCGAAGTTGTTTGATCGAATTTGAATTGGAGGCCGAAACTTTGTCCATCGTGTTCATCGCGATTTGCTACAAAGTGGAAGTTTTCGATCCGTTTCATTTTGGATCAAAGTCCGAATTGTGTTTGAATTTGAAGTGTTGAAGAGTTGTGAAATTTTCAAGGATGCCGCCAAGGAGAGCTAACCGCCACCAAAACGTAGAAGCTTTGTATCGAAGAGAAGAGGCTGATGAGATGGAGCAAAGAATCAATGAAAACTTTAGTGAGAAGCTTAACGAAGGAATTGGCCGGTTAGAGAAACTTATGACAGAAATGAATCAAAATCGGAGAAGGGTTTCACCTGAATCTAACCATGGTGGAAGTAGAGTCTCGCCACATTCCAATTGAGACCGAAGTGTTGAAAATGACCAAGGGCGTGGGAGGAACGTGAATGGTCATGAACGGAGGAATGTAGATAGAAGGGATGATGGTGGTAGACGAGAAGGTAGTAGAGATGTGGATGGACGAGATAGACAACGATATACATCTGATTTTGAAGAGGAGTATGATGGTGGTAGTGTTCGAGGACAAGGACGAGGACAAGGAAGAAATTAATTTGAGTATGATCACAAGTGGGAGTCGGGGATGAAGACTGAAATTCCTGAATTCAAGGGTGGTATGCAAGCGAAGGAGTTTCTGGATTGGGTAGCTAATGTTGAGGAGATTTTTGACTTCAAGGAAGTTCCAGAACAGCGTAGAGTGAAGTTGGTTGCTACGAGGTTGAGGGGTAGAGCTTTGGCATGGTGGCAGCAAACTAAGCTTACACGTGAACGAATGGGGAAGTCAAAAGTTGAATCTTGGGAGAAGATGAAGAAATTGATGAAAGCAACGTTCTTACCTTACAATTATCAATCTTTGATGTATCAACGTTTGCAGAACTTGAGACAAGGGACGAAATCTGTGAATGACTATGCTGTTGAATTCTATCAACTTATTGCAAGGAATGATATTATGGAAATGGAAGAACAACTGACATCTAGATTCATTGGGGGATTGAGAATGCAGATCCAGGATATGGTGAATATGTTCGATCCAAGATCTGTGGCAGAGGCACATCAAAAAGCGTTGGCTTGGGAGAAACAGGGAAGACGAGGTGGTGGTGTGTTTACCAATTCCAACAATCCAGTGAAGGGAGTTAGTGGGAGTACTAATGTTTCAAAAGCTGTCGCAAAATCAGTTGTGAATGAGGTTGGGAAGGCGAAAGTCAATAATAGTTTCAAAATTTATAATTGCCAAGAGTTGGGCCACAAAAGTAATGAATGTCCAAAGCCGAAGAAGAGAGCTATGATAACTGAGGTTGAGGATGAGGATGAAGAAGCTGAATGCTCTAATTCTTTACCAATTGAGGAGGAAGACTTACTGTTAGGAGATGACGGGTACGCATTGATGATGAGGAGAAGTTGTTTAACACCGAAGCAAGAGGAGGAAAGTAGTTGGTTGAGGAACAATATCTTTCAATCTACATGCACTATTCTGGGAAGAGTTTGTAAATTTGTTATTGATGCTGGGAGTTGTGATAACATTATCTCTACAGAAGCGGTGAAGAAGTTGGAGTTGAAAACCGAGAAACATCCTAAACCGTACAAGTTAGCTTGGTTAAGGAAGGGTGGTGAAGTGAAAGTTGGACGTAGAGCTTGTGTGAAGTTTTCAATTGGGAAGAAATACAAAGATGAAATCTGGTGTGATGTCGTAGATATGGACGTTTGTCATTTGTTGCTAGGGAGACCGTGGCAGTATGATCGAGCTGTGTAGCATGACGGACGGACCAACAGTTACAGTTTCATGTTCGAAGGCACAAAGATTACTCTAGTTCCAAAGAAGCGACAACAGGAGGAAAACAAGTTGGCAGAAATTGAAGAGCTGAAAACTTTATTATCTTTGAAGGAGTTTGTTAAGGAGGTTGAAGAAGAGCCGGAAGTGTTCTTGTTGATTGGACGTGAGAGCAGTGAAGAAGTTGAAATTCCAGAAGAAGTTAAACCAGTTTTGAAAGAATTTGACAATGTATTTCTAGAGGAATTACCAACGGAGTTGCCACCGTTGAGGGATATTCCACATCAGATAGATCTTGTTCCAGGTGCTGTGTTACCACACAGACCACATTATCGAATGAGTCCGAAAGAACATGAAGAGTTGCGGAGACAGGTAGAGGAATTGCTTGAACAGGGGCGTGTGCAGGAGAGTTTAAGTCCTTGTGCTGTACCAGCTTTATTGGTACCCAAAAAGGATGGAACGTGGAGGATGTGCACTGACAGTCGAGCATTGAATAAGATTACTGTGAGATATAGATTTCCAATGCCGAGGTTGGATGACTTGTTAGATCAAATAAGCGGAGCTACTATCTTTTCGAAGATTGATTTGAAGAGTGGATATCATCAAATTCGTATCAGACCAGGTGATGAGTGGAAGACTGCTTTTAAAACCAGGGAGGGTCTATACGAGTGGTTGGTCATGCCGTTTGGCTTATCAAATGCACCAAGTACTTTCATGAGGGTGATGAATCAGATTTTTAGACCGTTCATTGGGAAATTTGTGGTGGTGTATTTTGATGATATTCTGATTTACAGTGGGAGTCCAGAGGAACATTTGAATCATCTTAGAGAAGTGCTGATGGTATTGCAACAAGAACAATTCTATGCTGCAACGAAGAAATGCTTGTTCATGACGCATAGTGTTTTATTTCTGGGGTATGTTGTTTCGAAGGAAGGTATACAGGTGGACCAAAGTAAAGTTAAGGCGATCAGAGATTGGCCGCAGCCCAAGACGATAATGGAAGTTCGTAGTTTTCATGGGTTGGCTTCATTTTATCGAAGGTTTATTCCACACTTTAGTAGTGTGATGGCGCCTGTTACAGATTGCATGAAAGGTAAACAGTTTGCATGGGCGGAGGAAGCCGGGGTTGCTTTTGAGCGAATCAAAGAACTTTTGACGTCTGCACCAATTCTAGTATTACCTTATTTTCAGCTAGTGTTTGAAATACACACTGATGCATCCAAGGTTGGGATTGGAGGAGTGTTGAGTCAGAAGGGACGTCCAATTGCATATTTCAGTGAGAAGTTGTCAGGAGCAAAGATGAGGTACAGTACGTATGATGTGGAATTCTATGCTGTTGTACAATCTATTAAACACTGGAGACACTATCTATTTCAAAAGGAGTTTGTTCTGTATACTGATCATGAAGCATTGAAGCATTTGCAAGGGCAAGACAAGATTTCAGCGAGACATGCATCGTGGATTGCATATCTACAACAGTTTACTTTCGTTGTTAAACACAAGTCAGGGGTGACGAATCGAGTAGCTGATGCTTTGAGTAGGAGGAATCATTTGTTGACGACAATGAAAGTTGAAGTGACTGGTTTTGAATTATTGCCAGAGCAGATTGCAGAAGACTCTTATTTTAAGAGATTTGTTGAAAGGGACAATGAAGGGAAGACTGATGAGTTTATGATGGTAGATGGTTTTCTTTTTAAGGGAAATCGATTGTGCATACCGGAGGGTAGTCTGAGAATGAAGATTATCAAGGAGTTACACGAAGAAGGACATGTTGGAAGAGACCGTACATTACAGTTGATTTCACAATCCTACTATTGGCCATCAATGAGGAAAGAGGTGGAGAGGTTTGTGGAGCGTTGTCATATTTGTCAAGTTTCAAAAGGAACTGCGACTAATGCTGGTTTATATATGCCGTTACCCGTGCCTGTAAAACCATGGGTGGATATCAGTATGGACTTTGTGTTGGGGTTGCCGAGAACGCAGCGTGGTAATGATTCCATTTATGTGGTAGTTGACCGATTCTCGAAAATGGCACATTTTATTGCTTGTAAAAAGACGGCGGATGCTGTTCATGTTGCTCAACTGTTTTTCAAGGAGATCTATCGACTTCACGGATTGCCAGAATCTATTGTGTCAGATAGAGATACTAGATTTCTGAGTCATTTTTGGCTGAGTTTGTGGAAAATGGTCGGAACGAAGTTGAAGTTTAGTAGTGCCTATCATCCGCAAACTGATGGACAAACAGAGGTGGTTAATAGATCATTGGGAAACTTGTTGAGGTGTCTTGTTCAAGATAATCTGAAGAGTTGGGATGTGAAGTTATGCCAGGCAGAATTTGCTCATAATCATGCGATAAATCGTAGCACAGGGTTCAGTCCATTTCAGATAATATATTCAAGTTTACCGAAGGGACCGTTGGATCTAACGGTAGTGCCACAATCAAAGAAGACAGTTAAGAAAGCTGCTGATTTTGTTGAGGGGCTGACGGAATGTCATAAAATCGTTCAAGAACGATTGGAGAAAGCAAATGAAAAGTATAAACAATCTGCAGATTTGAAACGAAGGAGTGTTAAATTTCAGGAAGGTGATTTGGTTTATGCAGTGTTAACAAAAGATCGTTTTCCGGTAGGCGCTTACAATAAATTGAAAGCACGGAAAATTGGTCCGGTGGAAGTTGTGAAGCGAATTAATGAAAATGCTTACAAATTGAAACTACCAGATGATGTGTATACGTCCGACGTGTTCAATGTCAAACATATCGTACCGTATCACGGGGTTGAATTTGTTATGGAGGAAGAGAGTACAAATTCGAGGTCGAATTTTTCTCAACCTGGGGAGGATGATGCAGCCCAGAAAGAAGAAGTCATAGGTCGTGTACGACCTAACATGTTGGTAAGTTGGGTACGACCTAAGGAGGAGGCTAATGAACTAGGTTATGGTAAAGAGTCACTAAAAGTTGTAGTTCTAGGTCGTATGCGACCTACCAGTTCCAAAGATCACATGTTACGACCTAACAGACTAGGAGGAAATGAGCTACGACTTAAGGGAAGTGCTGAGCTACGACCTAAGGGAGGTGCTGGGTCACGACCTAAAGCTACAGGAACAACAAATGATAAGTCGATGACGAGATACGACTTAGTTAAGTCGTTAAACCGACCTAACGAGTCACCCAGAGGAAAGGCAAAACAAATTGGTGAAGTATTAGGTCGTGAACGACCTAACGAGTCAGGAGTTAGGTCGCAAGGCTTAGGTCGTGAAGTTTCTGATGCCGCTTTTGTTTTAGGTTGCAAAGCTCTGGATACCGTTGAATCTTCTGACGAGTTAATCTCTGCCATTGATTTTCTTAAGTCGCGTGAAGATGCTATGGTCTTAGGTTGCGAAGTTATGATCCTTAAGTCGTAAGGTCTTATCTTTAAGTCGCTACAGCTAGATGCCGTTGAATCTTCTGTGCGTTAATCTCTACCGTTGAGTTCTTTAACTCGCTGATCTGGGATGCGCATGTTTAAGTCGCGGAAGCCTGTTGCCGTTGTTTTTCTCTGCTGAGTTAATCTGGACCGTTGCTTCCTTAGGTCGCTGATAGATACAAATGTTATGTCGTGTGATTGTATAGTTCTTAAGTCGTATGTTTTCTTGTATGTTGGTTGCATTGTAATATGTTAGGTCGCTGCTGATCTATACTAAGCCGTGTCTGTTCTTAGGTCGCGCCATGTTAGGTCGTAGGTCGTTTTCGACCTAAGTACTTGTATTTTTTTGAAGTTTTGCGTGTTGAGTTGTAAAGCTATAAATAGCAAGTGTGAGTCATTTGTAAAGGTTGTTGATTTTTGAATAAAATTCTCTTTTGATTGCTTTGTGCTTTCATTCAAATTGGTAGTTGAGTGTAATCTCCTATCTCCTCTTTCGGATAATCGAGTGCGCTCGATTCAACGATTGTAGAAGCCGATTCGCGGAATCTAGTGCGCTAGATCAACGCTCGAAGAATTGAAGATCTTTGAACCCGGTATCGTGCGCGATCAACGAGTTCGGGATAGCTAGAATTCGGTATCTTCGGATCAACGAATTTTGGCATTTCAGTATCTTCCAATCCACCGATTACTACATTCATCGATCGACATTGTTTTTGTGATATCCGCTGCGTCAGCAATCCATATACTCAAGGTACAAATCAAAATCGTAGTGGTCGCGTATAAATGGAATACAAGTATGACAAGGCACATGAGGCAATACCCAAGGTAGTGATACTACCGTTCGCCTGATCCGGACTGGTGAGAACGCAATGCCGCAGCGCCCGCAACACCGTGAAACAACACTCCCAAAATCAAGGGTGCACCAATCGACAACAAGTAATAAGTAGTTCGAAGAAGTGTGTCCACTTGAGGTAGCTAATCCTCCATTGGCCCGGCACAGCTCCTGTTTTAGTCATTTCCAATTTGACACAAGTGTCAAGGCTATCCATTATCGTTCTCTTTCTTCAGTCATCACGTACATCATTCCAACCACTTCATTCTGGATCATCACTCCGCGTATAGTTATTAAAGTGGTTTTCGGTTTAGATAGAGAGTATATCCATAACCGATTCCGGTCTCTTTAATAACTTTCGTGATTATTACACCGATTGGTCGTTTAATATATTTCAAAACCCAAATCAATTTCAATTTCAATTTCAATTTATAAACCAACATTTCATTTGTCTTTCCAAATCAATTTCCAAAATTTACGTTTCAAAACTTCCAAATTCATATTTACAAAATCTTATACTTCAATTTCATTTTCTAATTAATACAATTCAATTATTGATTCAAATTCGTATATAAGTTTCATTCCGAAATCATTTAAATTAATTTAATTTAACATTGAAATCAGTTTAACTTCATTTATCGATTCCATTTATCATTCAAAACAATTCTATTTAATTTCCAATTCATTAAATCAATTTCCTAAGTTCAACTTCATTAAATCAAAAATTACAATTTCGAATTAAATTAAATTCGTCAAATCAATTCTTTCAATTACAAGTCTTGCATTAATTCCAAAATATCACATTTTCATTTCTTGTTAAAGAAATTCCATTTCGCTTATTTACTTTCTTAAATAATTTTCCAAAACTCACTTAATAAAGAAAACTCAATTTCAATTATTACGAAGAAAAATCCACTTATTCAAACGTTTAATTTTTCTTATTAAAGAGTTTCAATTCAATTTAATCATTAAATAATTTAATATCATTTAAGTATTAAATAATTCAAAACTTAATTATTCAATAATTTCAAAGTTTAATAATTTCAACTTAATTATAATTTCAAACTTAATTATTAAATCATTGCAAACTTAATTCAATCATTTCTCAAATTAAACAATATTCTTTCATCAATTACATCGTTAATATTTTGTTTCAGATTATTAAATATTAACATTTTTCCTTCATTAAAAATTCAAATTTCAACTTCATTTCAAAACCATATTATTTATTCAAATAAAATCTTCGTTTTATTTTTAAATCAAATTATTGACCAATCGGGTTTTATTTAATTTTCTATCCTAGGTCAAAGTTCAATTTGGGTATTTATCATTTCAACCCGATTCCAATTCAATTCAAAATCAAAGCATAGTAAAGGGAACTTGCAGTGTGATAACTGGGATGGTGTCAAAGTAAATAAACAAGCAATAACATGTGATAACCCAGATTTTTGGACATTTGTTAATTGATAATTAACTTTATTGAATTAATAAAATATTGATTTATAAATGAACAAATAAATTTTGTTAAATAAAAATATCTGGATGTATATAAGTGGATTTGAAAACTATAATAAATGTTGAATTAAATATCTGGAAATGATGAATCTTATAGTAAATTAATAAATATATAAATAGATATGTGTAAACTTTATATTTTCAAAACATGAGATGAACATTTAAATATATGATAAGCTTAAAAAGAATTTAATAAAAAGGTTTAAGTTCTTCTTTTAAGTTTATATATGATAAGTATGGATTGTAAATATATTTATTAATATAAAAGCACATTAATCTAAATATAATAAAAATTAATATATATATATATATATGTATACAAACTAAATGATAATCATAACATAAATCTTTATGTAAACATGTAAAAGGCATAAAATATACATATTTACAAGTGTAAGTCAATCTTGTCATCAATTTAACATTTGTAAGAATAATATTATGCAGAGTAAACAAGTGTCAATTTTCTTTTATTTCCAAAAATAAGAATTAAAATTAAAACAAAGTTTTATATATACATCACCATTTCTTCTTCTATTCTCTTTTCCTCATATTCAAACTAAACAAAATAAAATGCAAGCTATAAATCTGAGATACAAAACCAGAAGAGAAGTAGAATCTGTAAACAAAAACAAAGATGAAAATCAAGTTCAATTCATCTCAACAATCAAGATTTCAAATCAGATCGATTCAAATTCAAAACAGCAAGCAACCTCTTTTCAAGTTCAACCTGAAGCAAACTAAGCTACAAATCAATTCAACTCAGTTTCAAATAGGAAATCAGATCAAAATCAGGGAGCCTGTTCTCTGCTTTTACAAGACAGGTGAGTAAACTAAAAGCTTTAAACATTTTTAAGTCTAATGCATGTGATAAATGTTGAAGTAAAATTTGTGATGCATGTTTGAATTTATGTTGCATGTTTGTTTTAAGCTGAATGTATGTAAATAAGTACATAGAAAGTGCATGCATGTCTGGAACCTGGAATGTCTCTGTTTATATTTTTAACAGGGTAAAGATTTAAACAAAATCAAGTTTTTTTTTTTATTTTACAATCTCTAATAGGCTGAAGAATTTAAACAAGATATCTTTGTTTAAGTAAAATCAAGATTTTTAAAATTTATTTATGTAAAATAAATTTAGGAATTTTCTGGAAATCAAGAAAAACAGTGGAAGTTAAAAATATGTTAAAAATCAATTATCACGATTTGTTGATTCATGTATATAACCTGAATCCCCTTTTAAAACTAGGATTTTTAACATGAAAATCAAAATTTTTAAGTTGAATTTCGAATGAGATATTCGAAGTTGATCAGGAAATACGTTTCGAGTTTTTTTTGATGATCGCGTAGGATGGAAGGTTAGGGATTGAGGCAGGAGATAGGTTGATGGTCAACGATGGTAGGAAAAATGGTCGGAGTATTTTTCATCAGACATGGTAGCTGGATGAATTGATTGTAGGGTTTAAAGACCTGGGTGGGTCGTCGTTGTTTTTAGGCTCGTCGCGAGGGCTGGGGTACATCGGACTTGGTCAGGAAGAGGGGAAGAGGAGTGTTAGTCGTAGGCAAAGTTCGAGACAGGGTGTTGGGGTTTTCTGGTGGTGTAGTTCGTTGACGGCGAGGAATTCAGTGTATTGGGTTTGGACCCTATTCTGGTTCGATCGAGTCGAATTTGTTCTCGTGGCCGATTTGGAGATCTGGGTGGTTGAGGAATATGTCGAGCTTGATGTCGATTGGTTGAAGGCCAGAATGATGATCGGAGTGGCGAAGTCCAGGCGTGCACGTGCACGAGTTCCTATTGTATCTGTGGCCATTGCTGTGATGTTGAGTTTGGGAAGGAGGGTTGCGACTCGGAGTTGACCTCGGGTTTTTGGTTGATGGCCTCGAAGTTATACTCGGGGATTTCTAGGGAAAATTAAGTAGTGGCTCTGGTTGTTTATTTTAAGTTACCAGGTTATAAAATTCAAAAAGGAAATCAGGTTTTAAATCTGAAGCAATTCATACCAGGTTTCAAATGTTTAATAGAAAACCAGATTTGAAAGTAAAAACAAAAGGAAAATTTGCTACCAGTTTTCAAAGTAAATAGAATGAACAAGTTTTCAAAACCATTATCGAACAGGTTTCAAAATATAAGTATATTAAACTGTAATTATGAGATGTTTGAATGAATTAATTTCAAACTTTTGAATTCAAATAAGTAATGATGAAACTAAGTAATTAATTAAAGTATATGGTTTATCTTAATTGTTTAAGATTTACAAATTGAAATATAATTTCTTAATGTAATAAATGGATAGTTAATTACTTAGTATAAGTGATTAAAGAGTAATTACTGAATGTAATTAATTATAGGATAGTTAATGACTTAATGTGATTAATTAAAGTTTAATAAATGAATGAAATTAGTTAAAGGTAATTAACTAATGGAAGTGATTAAGGGTTAATCACTTGATGATATTAATTAAAGGATAATTAATATAATTGAATTGAAGTTAATTAATTAAAGATTAATTAATTAAAGGATTAAGGTTAATTAATAATGTGATTAATTACTAGTTAAGGTAATTAATTAAAAGAGAGTAATTAATTAAGGAAGTAATTAAGGATCATTAATTTATATAATAAATAATTAAGGGTTCATTAATTAAGATTAATTAATGAATATGGTTAATTAAAGATTAATTATTTAATGATAGTAATTTAATGATAGTAATTAAAAGTAAATTATTGTGTATGGTTTAGGATAATTGCTTGAATGTAATTAAAGATAATTAATCAAAGGAGATTAATTAAGGAAGATCATTAAGAGATAATTTATTTATTTGTAATTAATTAGGATTAAGGTAATCCAAGTAATTAAAGGATAGTAATTAATTTAATTAAAGGTTAATTAAATTGATTAAGAGTTAATCAAACTTGCTTATGGATGATTGATTGATATTAATACTGGATGATTTGGGTATGATATCTATTATATATGCTGCTTTGTGAGATGAATGTTTGATATGAATTATTTATTGTGATATTGTGATTTATCTATCTGTTTATATCATCCTGAATATAAGTTTAAATGTTTAAACCCTTAAACAACTTGGACATTTAAAAATGATGACATTTGAATTCGAAGAGACCGGGGTCGGGTATTAGTAAATACCCGAAACCACTTCGATTTGAAATCTTCTAAAACTCTTTATAGATTGATATGTGAAATCAATAGGCCGGTTTAGGATAATATGGACCATTTAAACTAAATTGGATACTTAGATATTGTTCTGTAAAAATAAGTGTTAACTATATAAGTTGTTTACTTATAGTAAAGTACGAGTTACCCCGGGTTTAAATAAGTTCTATGGATTGGTATTTCATGTTAGATGAGTTTACTCACGCTGGTTTCCAGCCTGACCCGGGTGTTACTTTGATGTAATGCTCGGGTCAGACCGAGTATTACAGATTTCCGGTAAGGACGTTCTAGAGCTCAGGAGGCGAGCTGGATGGCAGGAACGTATGGAGTATATTCCGCTGTGATATTATAGTTGTCTGAGACATGTTAATTTTAACTGTCTAGTACATTTGTGAATGTTGTAACTCTGATGTGTTAAAATGTAATTAACAAATACAGTTTTCTTTGTATAACTGATATTATTATTTGTTATTATATTTAATCCGCTGCGAATGTGAGATGTTGTGTTCTCTGTTCTTCTTTCTTCTTTCTGTTTCTTTCTTCTATCTCTTTCTTTTTCTTCTAACTATCTGGAATTTTCGGGTTCGAAAATTCCGGGTCGTTACAGTTGGTATCAGAGCGAAGGTTAAGCGAGAACCTTGGCTCTGTTGGGATTACTCGTTAAGGATAGGGTCAATGGTACCCTAGAACGAGTTGAGTGTAAATATATATATGAGAGCGTAATTGTTATTTTCTTATATAAGGATTTTAAATGATTTTATATAAAAATATATTTTGATATATAAAATGATATTTCTTTCTAATAAATATTAAGGTAATTGGTTGTTAAAATATTGGAATTAAATTAAGTGGTAATAGAAATACAACCAAATTAAAATTGAATGAAGATAAATTTGAAATGAATCCAAAATGAAATTTAAATCTTGAATTTGTAGAAATAAAGATAATAATGAATTGATTTCCATATATGATAATCTTGGGTATTATCATAGATGGTTGATAATGAAATGTTTTAGGGAAGTAAACTTTTAGATGAATATGAATTATAAATTGGAATTGAAGATAATTTGAAATTGTGAAATTTTAAATCTAAACCCAGAAAACTGGAAATTGTTTTAAGGGAATTTGTTTTGAAATTAAAAACCAAGAATGGTTTAAAAATTTTAAGTATGACTTAAAGTGTAAAGGAAATAAATATGGTATATACATAATATCAAAGATAATTTGAAATAAACTCTAAGTGTTGAGTTTTAAATTTTTCCTTGGAATGTGATATGAAAACCCAAAGTGATAAGTTTTTGAACTTATAAGTGGAAAGATTATTAAATATAAAATTTTAAATTTTAAATGGAAATACAAATTGGGTAAAGTTGACTGGATTAAATTGAATTTAACTTAAGGAAAGTTAAATGAGTTTAGAGTGAACAACTTGAATTAGAAATTTCAAGATGAAATTTAAATTTAACTCGGGAAGTTAAAAGGTTGATTTTAAATAAGAATTATGAGTGATCTCAAAATTGGTTTTGAAGTTAGAAATGGATAATAAATTAGAATCTGAAGGTTAAATTGTTTTTGAATTATTATTTGAACTTTATAATGGAATTTGAAATTTGGATATAGAATTAAATGGTTTAAAGATTTAAGTTGTTAAATAAATAAATAAAAATAAAGATTGATTTGATTTTAAGGTAAGGGTTAATTTGATTTAAAGGATTTAATCAACATTTAAAATGTTTAACTCGAATTTATATAATTCAAGATGGTTTTAAGTTGAGATTTGAATAAAATTTGTTCAAATTGAATTTGATTTGAATTAATTGGAATTGTGATTGAAGATGTATAACTTTAAAAATTCAAATGGTAAATTAGAATTGAAATGATTTGAAATTGAAGCCGGTTCAATTTGAAATCTATCCAAATTGATTTGAAATAATTTGGAATTGTGATTAAAGTTGAATAAGTTTAAAAATCAAATGGAATTTGATTTGAATTTGGAAAGGAATTAAGGTTAATTCAACTTGAATTGGGATTAAATCAATTTCAATGGAAATTGAAGTATTGAGTCAATTTAAATGGAAGTGGAAATTTAAATTTAATTGATGGAAAAATAATTGGAAATGGAGATTGGAAAATTAAACAGTTTGGCTCTGGATTATTTTCAAAATAAATTGTTTAAATACAAATCTATTTTTCCAAACAATTTACTATATAATTGAAATGACCCTCCTATTTCTACTCTAATTTCATAAGGAATTTTTTTTTTAAGGTAAAGAGGATATATAAATATAGATAGATATATCATCCACTTCAATTATAATTCTCAGGGTCACTTTCTTTTTCCAATAAATCAAATATATCCAGGATCACAAAAAAAATCAACCAATATAAATATATCAGTACATTCACAAAAATAAGCACATACATGTGAGGATGCATATGCCTCTCTTGTTTGAATCAGAGTTCTGGAAAAACAAGAGGATATTGGATTGCTAATTTTTTTTTTTGACCAAACATTCCACGGGTAACATACATATTAGTCTGTTTATCCTAACTAAGAAGTGATCAAGTAATTATCAGTAGTAAACAAGCTTTTAATATAGCTGTTTATGTTAAGCTCTGAATAGTGTCAAAATCAGTATAAAATAAAGTGGATCCTAAGGAAACACAAGCAACATCTAGGCGTAATGGAAACGCGCCTAACTTATACACATGAGATCACGAGTTCGAGTACTATGCTGGTTGGTTCAAACACAATTTTTGTTTTTCATTTTTTTCTCATTTTTCTTCTGTACAATTTGGAATCTGTTATTTCCCTATATCTGCACATATATGTCTCATTATTGCCTATACTTCAACATACTAAACAATAATTCTTGCTTAATTATTTTTGAATTCATTTCCTACAACCTAGAAGGCTTCATGATTGAATGATAAGAGTGTTTATCATTTCTTTTTCCAGGTTTGTATTTCTTCTTATAAGGTTTGTCTGGCATTTAAAATGCATTTGGTTAGAATCCGAGTAAAATTCAGATTCTTATTTCAGATACAAAGGAGAAGGTGTGGTAAAATCTGCACTTAAACATGTTTATGTGCATATATATCTGCAATTATTTGGATCTGGCTTCCACCTATCTTACTACAGATCCTTTCTTTATTTAAAGGTAGGACATGAAACTTTTGTATGGAACAAGTTTAACTATGAAAACCTTGCAGCCATATAAAAACATCCAACCTATGTCTATTTTCTTTTGTATACATATGCTATATTGGAAAATAAAACCATTTAAATTTTCTGAGAATCAACTCTCCAGATTTTCCAAATCTTAAATTCTTTCCAAAGATTCATGATTGACTAATGCATTTATAAAATGTAATCATTCAATTTAACATGGTGTTCTTGCTAAATCTACTTACCAGATTAGATTAAAATTCTTTTTAAACATAACAGATATTCAACTTAATTCATAGTTTCCAGATACAAGTCAAATTCTTAACAAAATACTTAACAAAATATCCCTTCAATATTCAACACTTAGTACAAGTACAATTTAAATTGTCAATACATGCAGATTTCAACATTTAGGCTCTTATCTAACTAAGTTTAGCATGCTATATCTTCTTCTCAAGGCCTTGCTCCTACTCCTACTTAGTTGCTGCAATCCCTGAAAAAGCATTGGAAACTGCCTCATTTTAAATGAGGCACCCCAGATGCCATTAGCACACTAGGGTCAGACACATGTCTGGTATGAGAAAATTCACAAAACCAGTTTGTTAATTAGTTTAAAATTAAGTTAAGTGCAAATACATAAGGTTCTGTCCTTTGGAATTGGATAAATACTTGTGTGCATGCTCTGTGTCATTGTGCATGTGCACACTTAAATTTTCTTCTCAGAGACTACATATATATATATATATATATAAAGCACATACATTCAAGCATACAATTCAATCTTAGACAAACAATCATTCATACCAAACAGGAAAATAACTAATATGAGTTAAATCACTCATTCAATACTCATATTTCAAATCTGGGAAAAACTCTAGTTTTCTCATCTGCTCAAGTATTACTTCCTTGGTATATTTATCTATCCTTGGTCTCATCTGCAATATTTATGAATCAATGGACACACTGTAATGAACTAATTCACTCCATTACACAAAGATCTCAGGACTTAAACAAGCCATGTGTCAACTTATGTTACTCAAGCACACAAGTCATTCCTGCAGTGTTCTTGACCCCAATTTCCTAATCAGGTTTAAGTTAATAATAACCCTTTTGATTGTTCATGGCAAAACCATCCAGTGATTCATTTTATTAGCTAAAACATCCATAACATGGCATCTCATATTACTCATAATCATACAGAGGCAAACAAGCAACAACCATTTGTGATTACAAAATAAGGTTCTGTATATACATATATTCATCTGGGTATTTTAAAAGGAGTTTAGACAACTAACATTGGCTTATGGTTTCTGAGAGAATTTTTTTTCTTTTGCAAACATTTGTGCTTGAGTTAAACTCAGGATAACCTGGTTTCACTGAATCACAAAATTTTGTTTGCTATGTATTTTATTGAATCAGGAGCATCAGCACATAGGCAACCCTATTGCACCCCTAATCCCTTTTTATTTCAAGCCTCAGCACTTATACATGAGTATATTGCAGCTTAACATTATTTACATCTCTGGGTTAAGCCAAAACCAATACTACTTGCCTATTCTCAACATTTTATTTTCTGGGTATTTGTTTATGTCCCTAAATATTAACATATCAGAGATCTGAATATATAAAACAGATATGCATACTAACAGCACATAAAACTTTGTTATAATAAAACAAGTGATCAACCAAAGAAAATCAAAATATATTCAAGTTTAAATTCACAGATAAACATTCATATATGAAAATACTCTTTTAATAAAAATACTTTTATCTGGCTGCCTACATTAGGACTTATTGCCTTAGATTTTTGAGTGAGTTTTCTCACCTAGCTCTCTCCTTTGTTTCCTTAATTAACTGATGAACTCCTGCTCTTATCCTCAAGCTCTCTTTCTTCCCTTGTCTTATGATTTCTGTGGTATTGTTTTTTTTTTCCAAAATTCTTTTCTGAAGAGAAGAGGAGGCTGCTGCATATACATGTATATTTATACAGGGTCTCTCTCTTAGGGTTTTGGGTATTGGCTAAAGCCATTTTTGCCCACCAGAAAATCATGTTTTCTGCATTTTAAACCCAAAGTTTGACCCCTTCCCGGCTTAATTTGGGTGAAGAGAAAAGTGGTTACATTTTTCTTTCAGAAATTTTGCTTTTCAGAAAAATACTTTTCCCCCTTGTCTACAATCATGCTAAAAATGTGACTTGATTTTGTTATTTATTAAATACTCTTTTCTATTTCTGCCTATACCAAGAGCTTCTCTGTTTTATCTTATTTTCCTATTTTTAGCTTTCATGTAAATGGTATGTACTTCCTTCATTTATTTATAAGAGAATTATTCCTTTTTATATCTCCATTCTTTTCATTTCTGTTTATATAAAAATGTGTCTGTATATTTTATTTTACTAGTTTAAACTCTAGTATTTTATTAACACATATATATATATCATATATATATATATCATTCTGTACTGACACACATATGCACGTGTATACTTAAGAAAAATATTCAATAGCATACATATATTTATTTTTACTTATGCATTCAGCTTTTTAAAGATTTAATACATATATATATATATATATATTCCCATACTTATCAATATGTATTTATTCTTAAAGTTCAGAGATTTTTAGCTTTAGTTCATGTGTATACCCTGTGCACACATGTACACACATACTGATACACTATCAAGCCATAACAATCTCCTTCCAAAATTTATTTAAAAATTATTTTAAATTCATTTATATTTTTCAGGATAAATTCCTAAAATCTTGGGTCATTACATACACCCCTCCTTTTAGAAATTGTGTCCCACAATTTTCCTAAGCTTAAAATAAATTTTAAACTTAATTCAGAGAACAAGTATATTCTCTACTAAATAGATTCTTAGTTCTATACTAACTAAAAATATATTCATCCAAAATAAAGAAAACAATCAAAAATCAGAATTACCTTAATCTGAAAATAGCCTAGGATAATTCATCCTAACTTTGTCTTCTAATTCCCATGTGCAATCACTAGGATCTAGACTCCACTGTACCTTCACAAGTTTCAGAGATTTATTCCTCAACTTCTTCACATCTTTTGCCAAAATCCCCACTGGATCCTTTTCATAAATCAAATTAGGATTTATCTGCACTTGGGTTGGGGTTTCAAGCATTTCTGCCTTGTCATGGACCCACCTTCTCAATTGTGATACATGAAAAACATCATGTATACCTTGCATGTTTTCTGGTAATTCCAACCTATATGCCAAGGGACCAATTCTCTCCAGAATTTTGTATGGTCCAATATATCTTGGGGTTAATTTGCCTTGTTTTCCAAACCTCAACACATTTTTCATGGGTGAGATTTTGATGAAAACAAAATTTCCCACCTCATATTCTACCTGCCTCCTTCTCATGTCTGCAAATTTCTTTTGTCTATCTTGAGCTGCTGTCATTCTTCTTCTTATTAACTCAATTTTCTCCTTGGTTTCTTGTATGTACTCAGGTCCTAAAATAGACCTTTCTCCTGCTTCTACCCAGCAAACAGGTGACAAACAGGGTTTACCATATAAGGCTTCAAATGGAGCCATTCCTATGGTGCTTTGGTAGCTGTTGTTGTATGTAAATTCAACTAGATGAAGATAATCTTCCCAGTTGCCTCCAAAATCCAGTATACATGCCCTCAACATGTCCTCCAAAACTTTGTTTACCACCTCAGTCTGCCCATCTGATTGAGGATGGTAGGCAGTACTTAAACATAGTTCACTTCCCATTGCTTCTTGAAAGCTTCTCCAGAATTTTGAAGTGAAGATGGTATCCCTATCACTCACAATGGTTTTGGGAATGCCATGTAACCTTACCACTTCTTTTATAAAAATTTGAGCTAGTTTTGGTGCAGTTCTTTCTGACTTGACTGGGATGAAGTGTGCTACCTTGGTTAGCCTATCAACTATCACCCATATGCTTGTATTACCTCTCTTAGATCTAGGCAGTCCATCTATGAAGTCCATAGATATGTCTTCCCACTTCCACTGTGGTACACTAAGAGGTTGCATCAACCCTGATGGTCTTTGAGTTTCAGCCTTGACTTGTTGGCAAGTCATACATTTGGCAATGTACTTGGCTATATCAGATTTAATCCCCTTCCACCAGAAGTCTCTTTTCAAATTTTGATACATTTTTGTGTTACCTGGGTGAATGGAGTATTTACTTCTGTGATATTCATTCAATATCTCCTTCTTCAATTCTATGTCCTCTGGTACACACATCCTATTCTGGTATCTCACATAACCATCTTTATCAATGTGGTGATTCATTACTTCCTCCCCTCTTGAGAGGAGCATTCTCTTCTCTAATAAGTGAGCATCTTGTTCTTGCATTTTTCCTACCTTCAGAATTAAATCTGGTTGAAGTGTCATTAAGCTTAACTTCCCTTTTTCTTCTTGTGCACCATGCATCTGCACACAACTATTCTCCTCAATCTCTAACTCAGTTAGCAAAGACAAATCTTTAAATTCTGCTATCATTATCATAGCCAATTTAGCATGCTGTCTACTTAGAGCATCTGCAACTTTGTTTGCTTTTCCTGGTGTATAGAGTATGTCAAAATCATAGGCAGCTAAGAACTCCACCCATCTATGTTGCCTCATGTTCAAATATTTTGTGAAAACAAATATTTTAGAGACTTATGGTCAGTGTAGAGTTCAAACTTAGTGCCTAACAAATAATGTCTCCAAAGTTTTAAAGCATATATCACAGCTGCTAATTCGAGATCATGTGTGGCATACCTTACTTCATGGGGTTTAAGTTGTCTGGATGCATATGCAATGACTTGGCCTTGTTGCATCAACACTGCACCCAAGCCAAATCCACTAGCATCAGTGTATACCACTAATTCTTCATTTCCATGTGGTACCTTTAGAATTGGAGCATTCACCAATGCCTCCTTCAATTGTTCAAAAGATTTTTCACACTTTTCTGACCAAACAAAAGCTTGGTTCTTCCTGGTTAGGTTAGTGAGTGGTGTAGAAATTTTTGAAAAATCTTTTATAAACCTTCTATAATACCCTGCCATCCCCATAAATGACCTCACTTCACTCACAGTGCTTGGCCTCTTCCATGCTTGAATAGCCACTACTTTATTGGGGTTCACAGAAATTCCTTTGGCAGATATAACATGGCCAAGAAAATGTACTTCCTCCTTCCAAAACACACATTTTGAAAATTTTGCCTTTAAATCTTTTTCCCTTAATCTAGACAAAACTAGGTGTAAATGATGCTTATGTTCTTCCACTGTCTTGGAATAAATCAAAATGTCATCTATAAAAATAAGCACAAACTTGTCTAAACAATCTCTAAAGGTTCTGTTCATTAAATCTACAAAATAAGATGGTGCATTGGTCAAGCCAAATGGCATAACCAAAAATTCATACAACCCATACCTAGTGTTAAAGGCAGTGTACTTGATGCTTGATTCTTCCACCTTCATTTGATGAAAACCAGATGCTAAGTCAAGTCTAGAAAATACTTTTGCCCCTGCTAATTGATCAAAAAGATCATCTATTCTTGGCAATGGGTATTTATTTTTAATAGTCACTTTGTTTAATTCTCTATAATCTATACAGAGCCTTAAGGAGCCATCTTGCTTCTTAACAAACACCACTGGTGCTCCCCAGCAAGAATTACTTGGTCTTATAAAACCCTTCTCTTCCAATTCTTCTAACTGTTTCTTTAATTCTTTTAGTTCATTTGGCCCCATCCTAGTTGGCTTTTTAATCACTGGGCTTGCTCCTGGAACTAGATTGATCTGGAATTCTACTGGTCTATGGTGTGGAATACCCTTGACCTCACCAAACACATCTAAATATTCATTGACTATGGGAATTTCTTCAATGGTTAGTTCACTGAAATCTTTTTCTGTGTCAATTAAGTGATATAGTTTTCCTTCCTTAGCTACCTCACATAAAACTGTGATTCTCTGGCCTCTAGAATTTTGCAATGATATGGTGGATGAGTCTAAATTAATTATGGCTTTAAATTGCCTTAACCAGTCTACCCCCAATATAACACCTATATTTGGGTAATTCAAAACATATAAATTGGAAATAAAAATATTTCCTCCTATGTTTAACTCCACATCCACACAAATCATATTTAAAACACTAGAACTCCCCAATGGACTTTGTATATGCAATGGGGTTTCAACCAATATGCAATTCAGTTTTAGCATTCTAACCAGTTCATAAGAAATTAAGGAGTGAGTTGCCCCAGTATCATACACTACTGTTATGGGTATGGTACAAATAAGTAATGTACCTTCCACTTGGCTATGGTTTACAGTGTTACTCTCCATTGTGGCTTTGCCTTTTCCTTCCAAATTTGCCAATTTGCCTTGCTGTTTATACTCAGGACAATTCCTCTTCATATGCCCCTCTTTCCCACATAGATAGCATTTGAAAGCTCCTCCTTTCAACTCTGGACATTTTGGTTTGATATGCCCTTCCTTTCCACACTGATGGCACACAATTTTCTTCTTGTCTTCCTTAGCTTTGACATCTCCAGTGTTTTTGTTATTAGCCTCTTCTTTCTTCTTATCATAAGGGTGATACCTCCCCTTACCTTTCTTGTTATTATTTCTCTTAAAATTTCTGAACTTCTCTCTTTCCTTGTCATGCTGTTCCAACCTCAAAGTTAAGTCTATCACATGATCAAAAGTCTTGTCTGCATAGGGTAACATGGCTCTACTAAGTCCTGGATTCAAACCTTTTATGTACCTATCATTTTTAGATGCCTCATCTGCCACAAGCATTGCTCCATATGTGGAAAGCCCCTCAAACTTTTGAGTATATTCTGTGACAGTCATGGTTCCTTGTCTAAGTCTAATGAATTCTTCTAGCAAGGTAGTCTTTGCTGATGCTGGTACAAACCTTGCTTCTAACATCTCTTTGAATTGATTCCAAGTGATTTCATTCTCATTCCTTCCTGCAATGATTACTTCCCACCAGCCTAAAGCTACTCCTTTTAGCTGTCTTGAAGCCACTTGCCTCTTTCTTTGATCATCAAGTTGCATGTCATTGAAAATTCTTTCCAATGTTCTCAACCATGTTTGAATTTCCATGATACTCTCTGTCCCTTCAAAGCTTTTGCCTCCTAAATGAGTATATGTCTTAAGCAGTTTTGAGAGTTCTTCATACGGATTTTCTTTCCTTTGTCCTGCCCCATCCCTAAATGCTCTCACCAAGTCTTGCAGATTGACCATTAGTGGTGCATGGGAAGATCCTGCTCCCTGATTTGGTGTTCTCCCTACCATAGTTTGCTAATAATAATTTACATAGCTGGTTAGTTTGATATTTAGTTCCTTTTAATTTTTATTTCTATCTAAGGACTTAATCCTTACTTCTACTATGTTGAATAACATAGCTCTGATACCAACTGAAATGACCCTCCTATTTCTACTCTAATTTCATAAGGAATTTTTTTTAAGGTAAAGAGGATATATAAATATAGATAGATATATCATCCACTTCAATTATAATTCTCAGGGTCACTTTCTTTTTCCAATAAATCAAATATATCCAGGATCACAAAAAAAATCAACCAATATAAATATATCAGTACATTCACAAAAATAAGCACATACATGTGAGGATGCATATGCCTCTCTTGTTTGAATCAGAGTTCTGGAAAAACAAGAGGATATTGGATTGCTAATTTTTTTTTTTGACCAAACATTCCACGGGTAACATACATATTAGTCTGTTTATCCTAACTAAGAAGTGATCAAGTAATTATCAGTAGTAAACAAGCTTTTAATATAGCTGTTTATGTTAAGCTCTGAATAGTGTCAAAATCAGTATAAAATAAAGTGGATCCTAAGGAAACACAAGCAACATCTAGGCGTAATGGAAATGCGCCTAACTTATACACATGAGATCACGAGTTCGAGTACTATGCTGGTTGGTTCAAACACAATTTTTGTTTTTCATTTTTTTCTCATTTTTCTTCTGTACAATTTGGAATCTGTTATTTCCCTATATCTGCACATATATGTCTCATTATTGCCTATACTTCAACATACTAAACAATAATTCTTGCTTAATTATTTTTGAATTCATTTCCTACAACCTAGAAGGCTTCATGATTGAATGATAAGAGTGTTTATCATTTCTTTTTCCAGGTTTGTATTTCTTCTTATAAGGTTTGTCTGGCATTTAAAATGCATTTGGTTAGAATCTGAGTAAAATTCAGATTCTTATTTCAGATACAAAGGAAAAGGTGTGGTAAAATCTGCACTTAAACATGTTTATGTGCATATATATCTGCAATTATTTGGATCTGGCTTCCACCTATCTTACTACAGATCCTTTCTTTATTTAAAGGTAGGACATGAAACTTTTGTATGGAACAAGTTTAACTATGAAAACCTTGCAGCCATATAAAAACATCCAACCTATGTCTATTTTCTTTTGTATACATATGCTATATTGGAAAATAAAACCATTTAAATTTTCTGAGAATCAACTCTCCAGATTTTCCAAATCTTAAATTCTTTCCAAAGATTCATGATTGACTAATGCATTTATAAAATGTAATCATTCAATTTAACATGGTGTTCTTGCTAAATCTACTTACCAGATTAGATTAAAATTCTTTTTAAACATAACAGATATTCAACTTAATTCATAGTTTCCAGATACAAGTCAAATTCTTAACAAAATACTTAACAAAATATCCCTTCAATATTCAACACTTAGTACAAGTAGCAATTTAAATTGACAATACATGCAGATTTCAACATTTAGGCTCTTATCTAACTAAGTTTAGCATGCTATATCTTCTTCTCAAGGCCTTGCTCCTACTCCTACTTAGTTGCTGCAATCCCTGAAAAAGCATTGGAAACTGCCTCATTTTAAATGAGGCACCCCAGATGCCATTAGCACACTAGGGTCAGACACATGTCTGGTATGAGAAAATTCACAAAAGCAGTTTGTTAATTAGTTTAAAATTAAGTTAAGTGCAAATACATAAGGTTCTGTCCTTTGGAATTGGATAAATACTTGTGTGCATGCTCTGTGTCATTGTGCATGTGCACACTTAAATTTTCCTCTCAGAGACTACATATATATATATATATATAAAGCACATACATTCAAGCATACAATTCAATCTTAGACAAACAATCATTCATACCAAACAGGAAAATAACTAATATGAGTTAAATCACTCATTCAATACTCATATTTCAAATCTGGGAAAAACTCTAGTTTTCTCATCTGCTCAAGTATTACTTCCTTGGTATATTTATCTATCCTTGGTCTCATCTGCAATATTTATGAATCAATGGACACACTGTAATGAACTAATTCACTCCATTACACAAAGATCTCAGGACTTAAACAAGCCATGTGTCAACTTATGTTACTCAAGCACACAAGTCATTCCTGCAGTGTTCTTGACCCCAATTTCCTAATCAGGTTTAAGTTAATAATAACCCTTTTGATAGTTCATGGCAAAACCATCCAATGATTCATTTCATTAGCTAAAACATCCATAACATGGCATCTCATATTATTCATAATCATACAGAGGCAAACAAGCAACAACCATTTGTGATTACAAAATAAGGTTCTGTATATACATATATTCATCTGGGTATTTTAAAAGGAGTTTAGGCAACTAACATTGGCTTATGGTTTCTGAGAGAATTTTTTTTCTTTTGCAAACATTTGTGCTTGAGTTAAACTCAGGATAACCTGGTTTCACTGAATCACAAAATTTTGTTTGCTATGTATTTTATTGAATCAGGAGCATCAGCACATAGGCAACCCTATTGCACCCCTAATCCCTTTTTATTTCAAGCCTCAGCACTTATACATGAGTATATTGCAGCTTAACATTATTTACATCTCTGGGTTAAGCCAAAACCAATACTACTTGCCTATTCTCAACATTTTATTTTCTGGGTATTTGTTTATGTCCCTAAATATTAACATATCAGAGATCTGAATATATAAAACAGATATGCATACTAACAGCACATAAAACTTTGTTATAATAAAACAAGTGATCAACCAAAGAAAATCAAAATATATTCAAGTTTAAATTCACAGATAAACATTCATATATGAAAATACTCTTTTAATAAAAATACTTTTATCTGGCTGCCTACATTAGGACTTATTGCCTTAGATTTTTGAGTGAGTTTTCTCACCTAGCTCTCTCCTTTGTTTCCTTAATTAACTGATGAACTCCTGCTCTTATCCTCAAGCTCTCTTTCTTCCCTTGTCTTATGATTTCTGTGGTATTGTTTTTTTTTCCAAAATTCTTTTCTGAAGAGAAGAGGAGGCTGCTGCATATACATGTATATTTATACAGGGTCTCTCTCTTAGGGTTTTGGGTATTGGCTAAAGCCATTTTTGCCCACCAGAAAATCATGTTTTCTGCATTTTAAACCCAAAGTTTTACCCCTTCCCGGCTTAATTTGGGTGAAGAGAAAAGTGGTTACATTTTTCTTTCAGAAATTTTGCTTTTCAGAAAAATACTTTTCCCCCTTGTCTACAATCATGCTAAAAATGTGACTTGATTTTGTTATTTATTAAATACTCTTTTCTATTTCTGCCTATACCAAGAGCTTCTCTGTTTTATCTTATTTTCCTATTTTTAGCTTTCATGTAAATGGTATGTACTTCCTTCATTTATTTATAAGAGAATTATTCCTTTTTATATCTCCATTCTTTTCATTTCTGTTTATATAAAAATGTGTCTGTATATTTTATTTTACTAGTTTAAACTCTAGTATTTTATTAACACATATATATATATATCATATATATATATATCATTCTGTACTGACACACATATGCACATGTATACTTAAGAAAAATATTCAATAGCATACATATATTTATTTTTACTTATGCATTCAGCTTTTTAAAGATTTAATACATATATATATATATATATTCCCATACTTATCAATATGTATTTATTCTTAAAGTTCAGATATTTTTAGCTTTAGTTCATGTGTATACCCTGTGCACACATGTACACACATACTGATACACTATCAAGCCATAACAATCTCCTTCCAAAATTTATTTAAAAATTATTTTAAATTCATTTATATTTTTCAGGATAAATTCCTAAAATCTTGGGTCATTACAATAATCTTTCTTCTTAAACCCCAAACTATCTTATACTTATTGTACAATTATTTTGGAACTATTTTGAAACTGACTTATAAACTAATTACTATTTTTCAGTTACTTATATCTAATCACTATTTTAAAAAAACTATTTTGCAATTATCTAACTATTTTATACCTACTTAACTATTTTACAGCTATTTTACAAACTAATAACTATTTTTCAACTACTTATATATTTTAAACTTTTTCAAGCTATTTTTAAATTTAAATAGGTCAGAGTTCAAACTGTTTATAATTGAAGTAATAACTCAATTGGTAATGAAGCAATTGAGAATAAGTGAATGGAATTAAAGGAAATGTGAATAGAAAAGAGAATTGATTTGGCTAATAACCAATAAAGATAAATACGTAGGATGTACATATATTATTCTATTCGGATAGTGATTTGACACAGATTCGAACACAGAATTTCGAGATAGTATTATCGATCCGAGTTGGGATTTTTCGCTCGATTTTTGACGACGAACCTGGATATGGATTTTTGATTGATTCTGGATATTCTCTATCATAGTTGTGACTATGCAAGGAGAATGACGGTTTCTGACCAAGAAACCAGATCTGAGTCCGCACTAGGAAGTCGGGTGGACGATACTAGTTCGGAAGTGAAATTGTGTGATCGATTGAGCGATCAGATTGATATTGTGTACGGATGATATGTGTACATCGTACGGATTTGAATGAAATTGATATTGAAGATTTGTAGATAAGAAATCTAAAATGGTTTTTGAAAAGAAATATGGTTAATAACTTTATAAAAGATTTATCAAATGTGAATATTTGATTTAGAATAAAATAAAGTTATATATCCTTGTTATATAAGGTAAATCTTCCCTTGTTGAATCTATTGCTAAAAGAAAAGGGTTTTGAAATATTTGAAGTATAAAAGAGGTTTTATACAAAGTTTGAAATGATCCAAAGATTTTCAAAGTTATATATATCTATATCTATATATATATAAAGGATCTTATGAGAATGATTTTGGAAAAGGTTTTGGAAACCTATGGATTTTGGAAAGGGCTTTTGATTTTTGGGAAAATCAATTTTGGATTTTGGAAAGCCTAGTTTGAGAAGTATCGATTTTGATAATCGATTTTGTGTAAAGGAGATTTTGATATAAATCATAAAGGGTATGATTTGAAGATACTATAAGTGTATAGTATAAAGTGTTTTGTGAATAGCTCTGGGGAAAAAGGCGCTCCCTTGAAATGAACTTCTCAGGAGTGCCACTAGGTGGTATTGCCTTGAGCCCCAAGGGGGGTTTCTAAAGTTAATCCTGTGAGGAGTCCGGAATAAACTAGTTCCTGAGGATTATTTGTGTAGCGAAAATCGAGGGGCTGGTGCCCACAGAGGCATTTGGGTTATGCTGTGACGACAATGTAACTCGATGTCACTGCGATCTACTGCAGACCATAGCGAAAGTCGTGTGTGCCGCTGAGAGCCAACAGTCTATGTTTGATTTTATATCGATAGACTGCGACACTATGGTAACATAGCGAAAGTCTTGTGTGCCGCTGAGAGCCAACAGTCTGCGTTTGATTCTATATCGGTAGACTGAGACCTATGTTGGAGAAGTTTTATTTTGACAGCGAAATCGTGTGTGCCGCTGAGAGCCAACAGTTACATGGACTTTTGCTGCGATGGCAACGTAACCCTGGAATGTAACTGCGATCTGTTGTGGGTTCCATGCTGTCATCAGTTACATGGACTTTCGCTGCGATGGCAACTGTAACGACCCGACTTTCCAGCCCCGGAAAATCGAACCATTTGAGTTAAGAAGAAGAGGTAGAAGAAGAAGAAGAATAGAAAACAACAACAGAATCTCACATACGCAGCGGAATAAACTATAATAGGTAATAACAGAGCTTTACACAAAACAAAACTATATCTGTTTATATATACATCATCCAAATACATCATCAGAGTACATCACATCAATATCATACAACTGGACAGTAATCATAACTTGTCCTCACAATCTGAATACACAGCGGAATATATATAACTCAAATACGGAAGTACGTATCGCCATCCAGCTCCACAGCATCATTTCCTGTAATCTATAATACTCGGTCTGACCCGAGCATCATATAAAACAATACCCGAGTCAGTCTGGAATACCAGCGTGAGGAAATCACACTCAAATTGATTATTAAAGTTTCAAAACCCTTTGAAAACAAAGGCATCTCGTAAGACCACGCCACAAATAAACATGTCGGGTTTTTACCTTACGATAGCTAAAACACTTTTTATAAAATCCTCTGATATTATAATAGTGTCTATTTACAAATACTTATTAAAATAGCCGAAATTGTTACATCTATTAAATTCCGGCATACTAGCCACAATGTGGGTAATACAAACAAAACTCGTACAAGGCACGTAGGGAGAATGGATTTCCAACGAATGACTAGGCACTGGGGTACCACCTGTCACAGTACGTGGCCTAGATCACAGTACCGAGGAGTACGCCCGCTCCCCTGCAACACAAGACCGGAATCATCCCTTACTGGATAATTCCAAGTAAAATCACCCCACGGTTGGGATCAGCAACCGCAACACTAAGCCGAAATAAAAGGGACATCTAGACAGGGATGACTTTACTCTCAAGTGGGGGCTACCCACGAAGCCTTGCTGCATAACCCCTGATTTTCAGTCATTCCCGGTTGATGAGGCTCGAGGCTAAACGATACCTTTTCAGAACATTTCACTTAGAATGCCCATCGTCCCCTGACGATGTCCGAAAGCATTCATCCATACAAGTCCGTTCGGGGTCCGAACAGAACCGATAACACCATCCCCTTATCAATATTACCCTCGTTTCCCCACGAAACGTACAAACCGGATCGAAGTGGTTTTCGAGTCTCCAGACCTAGAATCCCGGTATACGGAAACTCGATCCCGGTCTCTTCGAAACGATCAGCGCATTTGGCCAATATTGATAGTCGGTTGTTTAACTATCAATTAACATCCACAAGCAACCATCACACAGTAAATAATTTCCCACATTATTTATTTGCCCAAATATCTTTCCAAGATATATTTCCAAATTTTCAAAGCTCATTTGAAAACAATTTCAAAACAGTTTCCGCTTACGGAATACCTTTCCCAAATAATTATTTCCACTGAATCACCAAGTACAAAATACTTTTAGATTTTAAAATAATTTTAAAACACTTTATTATAAATATCTTTTATAACATTGAAATTTTAAAACTACTTTAATACTTTATTAAAATATATATTTTAAAATAAACCACTTTATAAATATAAACTAAATTTCCTCTTTAAAACATAATACCAATCACTTTTATATAATTACTACAATAATAGATTTTTGAAACTACTTACTTTAAAAAGTTAACATTTAAAAATAATCAATTTTCTAAAACATGCTTTTTAAAACATATTAAAACTTTTAACTTATATTTAAAACTACCTTGAAAACGTACTTGGCTATCCAGAGAAATACACTTCTCAATTTCATCCTTTAAAAATAAATCAACATTTATTTTAAACCAATTCACATCCCTTTACAAATTCCCACCTTGAATTTATATTTCCTAATATCCACTGATATTTTATTTTACTTTATAAACCCAGTTTATAAATTCCAAATCTCATTTCTCTTCTAAAATTCCAATTTTAAACAACTAAATCAATTTCCAATTGATTTCCCAATTTACTCTACTTACTTTGAAATAAATTTCCTTTGCTACTTCATTTATTCGAAAATACATTAACCTTTAGATTTTTATTCCTTATTACGAGTTAAACCCCTTTTTTACCAATATCAATTACAGATTTCCAAAACTCCTTATTTATTCTTTAATTAACTTTAATCCTTAATTTCAAAAATAACTTCTTTTATTTTTCAAATAATATCACTTAAGTATAAAATTTATTACCCCTTGTGAATTCAAAATCCCCTTATTTCATATTTTTTAAAATTCCAAATCACCTTATTTTTTTATTTCAATTCGTTATAAATTTTATCCCAATTTCTCGAATTATTTTACTTAAACTTTTACCCCTTTTATTTCTTTTCAAAAATTCAATTCCATAGATTTTATAATTTATTATACTGGACAATCCAAATCAACCACATCATCCAATATAAAATCATCACATGATATCAAATATTCAGAACACAGAATATTAAATAATCTAATCTTTTGAGGAATCCAGTTGGATCCCTCCAACCTGTTTCCCTGCATCCACAGACGTTAGCACAATATAAAATACCAATTCCACTTCAAGGTGGAATATCGCGGTATATGGGTTTTATAAAATATCATCCGCTATTATGCGGCGCATAGGGTCTCATCCGCTATATAAATGCGGGAATATCAACAACTCCAATATATACATATGCCAATATGTATATATTGCTATATACTACTATATATACTATAGCACATCAACCAATTCAATCATTCAATCAATTATTTAAATTTAACCATTTAAATTTAAAATAAATTCAGCTGAGTGAGATTAACTCACCTTTTATTTTGCTATTTGCCAATCCGATCCAATCCTGACTGTTTTCCACTTGATTTTAGACCTTGAATAAACATCTACAATTTATTTGAACCAATCGATCAGCCTATTATCATTTATAAATTTAATTTTATCCAATTCACTAAAATTTACTCAATAAATCTTCTTCTCATAAATAGAGTTTATAATCAAGCTATAGGTTCTTCTCCATTTATTTATTTTTATTTAAACCAATAGTCTAGATTACAAATTAATCTTTGTTTAGTACAATTACTTTACTGTATCCAAATTTGTAAACTGTCTCATAAAATTTACAGCAACAAAATAAATATTTATGTAAGTTATCAATATTCGATTTAAATCAAACAATTAACCATTGTTTAATAATTTAAAATTTTAATTAATGATTAAATCAATTTGTTAACTCCCTTTGAAACTACATATTACAGAAATAACCCATATACATATATATTAAATTTTGAATAAGAATAAATTCCCCTTTCAAACCTATATACATGTATTAATTAAAATAAAATAAACAGAACTGTTTAAAATTTTCTTTATTGTAAAATAAAATTTCACTTATACATTTATTCATTTATGAAATTAAATTAGGTAAAACGTAGGTACCTCGCTGCCCAGTCCCACTGCGTCGATGACGGACTCCCTCTCCTCTTCGTCAAGCTTCAGATCTCGAGCCGTCGAACCCTACCTCTTCCCAGCTATACACGCCCACTCCATCGGCAAACCCTAGACTCGAACACACGACAATGGTCGCCGCCCCACGATACTCCATCACGATCGAACGAAGTTGCCACAGCAGCCCCTCGCGTGCCTGAAAACCCCAATGAACTCGAGTCGAACTCGATCGCGATGCCACCAGACGCTCGAAATAACAGCGCCGCCCTTCGCTTTCCTCGATTCCCAAACCCTAGGCCACAGCTCGAAATCGAAATTGGTCGACGCTTGACTGGGAGAGTGTGGGAAGAACGAGCTTAATGGGCTCGAATTTGAAATGGAGGGAAGTAGGCTCGTGAATTAAATGTCGAACAAAATATCCTGAACTCGGCCATTATATTTTCTTTTACTGAAGAGGATTTCGATTTTTAATTTTCGTTAGAATGATTTTGGCTTCCGAGACAAGGCAAAGAGTACGTGATGCTGTAAAGAGTGGGTCGGCTGAGATGAAAGAATTCGGCTGTGATTTGATTTCTTTCAGATAAGGATATTAAAATTGGACCGATAATTATCGTCTAAGTGTTTCTACCTCGTACGATCACACGTTAATTCCGAAAGCTACAAAATTTGAAATCCGGTAATAATTCAATATCATGGATCCAATGAAACTGGTTTCGTCGAATTCCGAGACTGTGCCTCGGAAGACTATTTTTAAATTCAAATTAAAACGATAAATTTCAAAACTGAACCAACCACTGTTAAATTCCATTTTAACACTTCTATTATCTTCAGTATTGTCAATATAAATTTTCTAAGCCTTCAAACTATTTTAACAGGCTTAAAATTTTAGATTCAACCATTTACCCGAATTCCGATTATTTAATTAAACTATTAAATTATCCAATAAACAGTCATATTCGAAATTCAAATTAAAAATTAACTTTTAAATATTTAAAATCAATTAAATATTCCGATTCCAAATATTCAAAAATTACGGGTCGTCACATTCCTCCCCCCTTAAAAGAATTTCGTCCCCGAAATTACTAGTTAGGAAGAATGATTCAATACCCATTACTATTTCCCAAATTCAAACAGTTTTGACAATACCCAAACAATCTTTTATTAATGATACACTAATCATCTTATAACTTCCCAAACTTATTCATAAGTTCAACCCATACCACCTACTTATCCATTCAAATTTTGAATTATCAAAATTTTCTCAAAATTTTTCTAACTCCCTAAATTTTCGAAAAATTTCGCCAGCGTCTCCTTTGCGCGGCTAGCTCGGTACTACTACAAAATGGCTCTACGGCCTCCCAATCTCAAAAAGAAAACAAAAAGCCAAGTGGCTGGATCAAAAACCCAATCAAATTTCATACAGAAATTCAAATACTTACCTTTTGTCGGGCCATTAAATTTTATCCTCTAAAATCAAAAATCCCAATTTATCCATTGCTTTTATACACCTGTATATCCTATTAAGCAATAATATTCAATCACAATTCCAAAGTCATTTTATACTTTTCTTTACAAATTTCCAATATTTGTTTTACTTAAGCTCGTACGATGCACATATATCATCCGTACGCAATATCACATTCGATCGCTTAATCGATCACACAATTTCACTTCCGAACTAGTATCGTCCACCCGACTTCCTAGTGCGGACTCAGATCTGGTTTCTTGATCAGAAACCGTTATTCTCCTTGCATAGCCACAAACTATGATAGAGAATTACCAGAATCAATCAACAATCCATATCCAGGTTCGCCGTGGAAAATCGAGCGAAAAATCCTAACTCGGATCGGCATAACTACCTCGAAATTCTGTGCTCAAATCTGGATCAAATAGCTATGCGAATAAAATAATATACGTACATCTTACGTATAAATTCCAATTTATTATCAGCTATATCAATTATCCTTTATTTCGCATTCCTTTTGATTGTTATCCACTTATTCATGATTATCCCATTTCACAACTTCAGTTTAAGTCTTCATTCAATTATTCACTTAGTATATTTTTCTATTCCAAAATTACTAAGTATATTTCCAATACCAATTTTCTTAAGAATTTCATTCTTCAATTCTTAAGTTCAATATAAATTTTTATACACTTCTTACATTAATTTTCACTTTACTATCGACGTTTATTCTCATTACTATTCATTTTGCCCAAACAATTTCATTTAAATTCAAATTGGCTTCCATTTTGACTATTGAATTAGTTCCACTTACTAATTAATTTAAATCTCAATTAAAAATTTACTTGCAACTTACTTTCTTAAGTTCCTTTGATTGCACTTACTTTACATTCACAATTAAAATAGATTCCAAATTATTCAGTTTCAATTTCATTTGCTTAGCAATTTAAATCATTTATCGTTATGAAAATTTTCAAAAATTTTAAAAATTTCTAACTCCCAAAATTTACGGAAAATTTTGGCAGAGTCTCCTTTGTACGGAGGGACTTCTGCGATATCGCAGGATGCACAAATATATATATACATCGGCCTCAGGCTGGAAATCATAATATATATTAATACATGCAGTTCATATCTCCTATTTTGAATTACTTTGCGTAGGCGTACCTTATTATAGCAATTTTTAAGCAAGCGGCGATTTATTTTAGCAAATTTCGAAATCAAATCCAGCCAAACGGCTTCCTGGTACCTGTACTAACTCAACTTAAACAGGTAAGTGACCAATATACAAAGTTTGTTAACATCTTACTAAATTTCAATAGCTAACATTTGTATAATATAAGCAATATCCACTAAACATTTCCATAAGTGAATTTATAAGGTTCCAATGTAAATTTAAATGCTTCCAATCCATTTACACACCATCTCACTCAATTCATTTTATTTCGTCCTACTTAAATGGTTTACACTTTATTGCTTACATTCAATTCATTTTAATCCAAACGAACTCATATCATTACAATTGATTCAAAAACCAATTATATTTACTTTAGTCCCATGACTACTTTTAAAAGCAATTCCAACTCAATTTATATTTCATTCGATTTCATTTCTAATTGATTCCGTTCAATTTACTTTACATTCCAAATTCACATTTATTTAAATTAACGACTTAAGTTCATTTCCATTACAGTTTGCATTAACTTCATTCAGTTAGCCCCTTTTTAAATTTTAAATTCAATATTCTGTTCATTGAATAAGATTCAAAGCCATTCTTTATTCATACCCACTTTTAATTCACCATCCAATTTTATTAATTCACGATTCAATTTCTATTTAACCAATTTAAATTCCATAACCCAAACTCATTTGAAAAATATTTCGAGGTCATATTGCATTCATTTATACATGAATTCATTCACAACTTAAGTTACTTCTATTTCAGTTCATTTTATTTCACTTAACAGCATCCATCAACAATAAATAATTTTTCCCAATTATTTATTTACCTCAGATATCTTCGCAAGATATATTTCCAACTCACATTATCAATCCATCCTTCACTTTATTAATAATGTCATTCAATTTATTCCATATTTCATTTACAACCCAAACATTTTATTTTTATCTCAAAAATCACTTTACCTATTTTACTGGAGTTCAATCTATTTTATAATTCAAGTTTTGGATTTACATCCATTTCTCACAATTCAAAACAACTTTTATTTTGGCTTATTTATTCCACTTCTAAATTTTATAAGCCACAATTTATTTATATCCATACTTCCATCTATTTAAATTCAATCCCATTTATACTTTTACTTTTAATTAGGGATTATACAATTTATTTAACTAATATATTTTATTTTTCTCATCATTCCATAAACATTTTAAATAAGATTCCAGAGTTTAAACAATTTCCCAGAATTTCAAAATCACTTTTGAAATCAACTATACCCAAAACCCTTTTCAATTTCAAAACCAAACTCAGTTTTGCAAACAAACACCAGCCCAAAACATCCAGGTAGCAATTCCTCTTTTGGAAACTCGAAAATGAACACCGATGATGTCGCGATCATCATCGGAATTATTTTCCAGCGACCGAAAGAGAGTTAAATGCTTTTATCTCTTTTAAAACATTTCAAATATTTTCAATTCTCAAATCTCTCCAGATTTCAAATCAACTTCTGAAATATTTCAAAATAATATCACTATTATTTCTTCAACACCTTGAAAACATTTCCAAACCCAAAAGAATTCAAACTTCCCAAATTCCAAATTCGAAATCCATTTCGATTCATTTCCAAATATTTCTCTGGAATCCCATTTCCAATTATAAATCATATTTATAATTCACAGTTACAACTTTCACTTTATTATCTGAATTTATTTTCTTAACTTTGGTTATAAGTTTTCAATTTCTTATTCAATTTCCTCCTAATGATAGTAATTTATTATCATCATCTAACAACCAAACATCCAAATATAACTATGATAATTTATAAAAATTATCTCTTTCATATACAAAAATAATTTGGGTAAAATTATTTCATTTACCCCACTTTAAAACAATACTGTGTCGAATTGTTCTATACAAGTGTTTAGAGATCCCTATCAATGTTGTGGCGTCCCACACATCGACCAGAATCCATAAACCACTCAATAAACCAATCAACACAATATAAAACAATTTTATATTCACTAACAAATACGCGCTCATATCTATTAATACTCTCAAAATTCCCACCAGAGCCAAGGTTGTCGCTAGCCTAAGCTCTGATACCAACTGTAACGACCCGACTTTCCAGCCCCGGAAAATCGAACCATTTGAGTTAAGAAGAAGAGGTAGAAGAAGAAGAAGAATAGAAAACAACAACAGAATCTCACATACACAGCGGAATAAACTATAATAGGTAATAACAGAGCTTTACACAAAACAAAACTATATCTGTTTATATATACATCATCCAAATACATCATCAGAGTACATCACATCAATATCATACAACTGGACAGTAATCATAACTTGTCCTCACAATCTGAATACACAGCGGAATATATATAACTCAAATACGGAAGTACGTATCGCCATCCAGCTCCACAGCATCATTTCCTGTAATCTATAATACTCGGTCTGACCCGAGCATCATATAAAACAATACCCGAGTCAGTCTGGAATACCAGCGTGAGGAAATCACACTCAAATTGATTATTAAAGTTTCAAAACCCTTTGAAAACAAAGGCATCTCGTAAGACCACGCCACAAATAAACATGTCGGGTTTTTACCTTACGATAGCTAAAACACTTTTTATAAAATCCTCTGATATTATAATAGTGTCTATTTACAAATACTTATTAAAATAGCCGAAATTGTTACATCTATTAAATTCCGGCATACTAGCCACAATGTGGGTAATACAAACAAAACTCGTACAAGGCACGTAGGGAGAATGGATTTCCAACGAATGACTAGGCACTGGGGTACCACCTGTCACAGTACGTGGCCTAGATCACAGTACCGAGGAGTACGCCCGCTCCCCTGCAACACAAGACCGGAATCATCCCTTACTGGATAATTCCAAGTAAAATCACCCCACGGTTGGGATCAGCAACCGCAACACTAAGCCGAAATAAAAGGGACATCTAGACAGGGATGACTTTACTCTCAAGTGGGGGCTACCCACGAAGCCTTGCTGCATAACCCCTGATTTTCAGTCATTCCCGGTTGATGAGGCTCGAGGCTAAACGATACCTTTTCAGAACATTTCACTTAGAATGCCCATCGTCCCCTGACGATGTCCGAAAGCATTCATCCATACAAGTCCGTTCGGGGTCCGAACAGAACCGATAACACCATCCCCTTATCAATATTACCCTCGTTTCCCCACGAAACGTACAAACCGGATCGAAGTGGTTTTCGAGTCTCCAAACCTAGAATCCCGGTATACGGAAACTCGATCCCGGTCTCTTCGAAACGATCAGCGCATTTGGCCAATATTGATAGTCGGTTGTTTAACTATCAATTAACATCCACAAGCAACCATCACACAATAAATAATTTCCCACATTATTTATTTGCCCAAATATCTTTCCAAGATATATTTCCAAATTTTCAAAGCTCATTTGAAAACAATTTCAAAACAGTTTCCGCTTACGGAATACCTTTCCCAAATAATTATTTCCACTGAATCACCAAGTACAAAATACTTTTAGATTTTAAAATAATTTTAAAACACTTTATTATAAATATCTTTTATAACATTGAAATTTTAAAACTACTTTAATACTTTATTAAAATATATATTTTAAAATAAACCACTTTATAAATATAAACTAAATTTCCTCTTTAAAACATAATACCAATCACTTTTATATAATTACTACAATAATAGATTTTTGAAACTACTTACTTTAAAAAGTTAACATTTAAAAATAATCAATTTTCTAAAACATGCTTTTTAAAACATATTAAAACTTTTAACTTATATTTAAAACTACCTTGAAAACGTACTTGGCTATCCAGAGAAATACACTTCTCAATTTCATCCTTTAAAAATAAATCAACATTTATTTTAAACCAATTCACATCCCTTTACAAATTCCCACCTTGAATTTATATTTCCTAATATCCACTGATATTTTATTTTACTTTATAAACCCAGTTTATAAATTCCAAATCTCATTTCTCTTCTAAAATTCCAATTTTAAACAACTAAATCAATTTCCAATTGATTTCCCAATTTACTCTACTTACTTTGAAATAAATTTCCTTTGCTACTTCATTTATTCGAAAATACATTAACCTTTAGATTTTTATTCCTTATTACGAGTTAAACCCCTTTTTTACCAATATCAATTACAGATTTCCAAAACTCCTTATTTATTCTTTAATTAACTTTAATCCTTAATTTCAAAAATAACTTCTTTTATTTTTCAAATAATATCACTTAAGTATAAAATTTATTACCCCTTGTGAATTCAAAATCCCCTTATTTCATATTTGTTAAAATTCCAAATCACCTTATTTTTTTATTTCAATTCGTTATAAATTTTATCCCAATTTCTCGAATTATTTTACTTAAACTTTTACCCCTTTTATTTCTTTTCAAAAATTCAATTCCATAGATTTTATAATTTATTATACTGGACAATCCAAATCAACCACATCATCCAATATAAAATCATCACATGATATCAAATATTCAGAACACAGAATATTAAATAATCTAATCTTTTGAGGAATCCAGTTGGATCCCTCCAACCTGTTTCCCTGCATCCACAGACGTTAGCACAATATAAAATACCAATTCCACTTCAAGGTGGAATATCGCGGTATATGGGTTTTATAAAATATCATCCGCTATTATGCGGCGCATAGGGTCTCATCCGCTATATAAATGCGGGAATATCAACAACTCCAATATATACATATGCCAATATGTATATATTGCTATATACTACTATATATACTATAGCACATCAACCAATTCAATCATTCAATCAATTATTTAAATTTAACCATTTAAATTTAAAATAAATTCAGCTGAGTGAGATTAACTCACCTTTTATTTTGCTATTTGCCAATCCGATCCAATCCTGACTGTTTTCCACTTGATTTTAGACCTTGAATAAACATCTACAATTTATTTGAACCAATCGATCAGCCTATTATCATTTATAAATTTAATTTTAACCAATTCACTAAAATTTACTCAATAAATCTTCTTCTCATAAATAGAGTTTATAATCAAGCTATAGGTTCTTCTCCATTTATTTATTTTTATTTAAACCAATAGTCTAGATTACAAATTAATCTTTGTTTAGTACAATTACTTTACTATATCCAAATTTGTAAACTGTCTCATAAAATTTACAGCAACAAAATAAATATTTATGTAAGTTATCAATATTCGATTTAAATCAAACAATTAACCATTGTTTAATAATTTAAAATTTTAATTAATGATTAAATCAATTTGTTAACTCCCTTTGAAACTACATATTACAGAAATAACCCATATACATATATATTAAATTTTGAATAAGAATAAATTCCCCTTTCAAACCTATATACATGTATTAATTAAAATAAAATAAACAGAACTGTTTAAAATTTTCTTTATTGTAAAATAAAATTTCACTTATACATTTATTCATTTATGAAATTAAATTAGGTAAAACGTAGGTACCTCGCTGCCCAGTCCCACTGCGTCGATGACGGACTCCCTCTCCTCTTCGTCAAGCTTCAGATCTCGAGCCGTCGAACCCTACCTCTTCCCAGCTATACACGCCCACTCCATCGGCAAACCCTAGACTCGAACACACGACAATGGTCACCGCCCCACGATACTCCATCACGATCGAACGAAGTTGCCACAGCAGCCCCTCGCGTGCCTGAAAACCCCAATGAACTCGAGTCGAACTCGATCGCGATGCCACCAGACGCTCGAAATAACAGCGCCGCCCTTCGCTTTCCTCGATTCCCAAACCCTAGGCCACAGCTCGAAATCGAAATTGGTCGATGCTTGACTGGGAGAGTGTGGGAAGAACGAGCTTAATGGGCTCGAATTTGAAATGGAGGGAAGTAGGCTCGTGAATTAAATGTCGAACAAAATATCCTGAACTCGGCCATTATATTTTCTTTTACTGAAGAGGATTTCGATTTTTAATTTTCGTTAGAATGATTTTGGCTTCCGAGACAAGGCAAAGAGTACGTGATGCTGTAAAGAGTGGGTCGGCTGAGATGAAAGAATTCGGCTGTGATTTGATTTCTTTCAGATAAGGATATTAAAATTGGACCGATAATTATCGTCTAAGTGTTTCTACCTCGTACGATCACACGTTAATTCCGAAAGCTACAAAATTTGAAATCCGGTAATAATTCAATATCATGGATCCAATGAAACTGGTTTCGTCGAATTCCGAGACTGTGCCTCGGAAGACTATTTTTAAATTCAAATTAAAACGATAAATTTCAAAACTGAACCAACCACTGTTAAATTCCATTTTAACACTTCTATTATCTTCAGTATTGTCAATATAAATTTTCTAAGCCTTCAAACTATTTTAACAGGCTTAAAATTTTAGATTCAACCATTTACCCGAATTCCGATTATTTAATTAAACTATTAAATTATCCAATAAACAGTCATATTCGAAATTCAAATTAAAAATTAACTTTTAAATATTTAAAATCAATTAAATATTTCGATTCCAAATATTCAAAAATTACGGGTCGTCACAGCAACGTAACCCGTGATGTAACTGTGACCATGGACGGGGGTGATGATTTCCAGAGCATTCTTACCAAAGATATTTCTTCGATTTCAAAAATGTTTTCTATATTTCAATAAATTATTTTCCAAGTATTTTCACTGGGTGTTGAAAACGGGTCTGCTAAGTGCTTATAGATTTTCAGTCCTACGTCTGATCAACGTATGACCGAATTTCTGTGAGAACAAGGATGGACTTGTTAAGACATTGAGTTATAAAAGTATTTTTATAAAAAAAAAACTATTTTTGTAATATTATATAGATTTTAAAGTATTTTAAAAATTTAATATAAAGGGAGTTTATAGTTTAAAATGTTCAACAAGAAATTTATCTGATAATAAGTAAATAAATAAATTTTGGCTTCGTTCCTTTTCGAGGACGAAAAGATTTAAAGGGGGGAGGAATGTGATAACCCAGATTTTTGGACATTTGTTAATTGATAATTAACTTTATTGAATTAATAAAATATTGATTTATAAATGAACAAATAAATTTTGTTAAATAAAAATATCTGGATGTATATAAGTGGATTTGAAAACTATAATAAATGTTGAATTAAATATCTGGAAATGATGAATCTTATTGTAAATTAATAAATATATAAATAGATATGTGTAAACTTTATATTTTCAAAACATGAGATGAACATTTAAATATATGATAAGCTTAAAAAGAATTTAATAAAAAGGTTTAAGTTCTTCTTTTAAGTTTATATATGATAAGTATGGATTGTAAATATATTTATTAATATAAAAGCACATTAATCTAAATATAATAAAAATTAATATATATATATATGTATACAAACTAAATGATAATCATAACATAAATCTTTATGTAAACATGTAAAAGGCATAAAATATACATATTTACAAGTGTAAGTCAATCTTGTCATCAATTTAACATTTGTAAGAATAATATTATGCATAGTAAACAAGTGTCAATTTTCTTTTATTTCCAAAAATAAGAATTAAAATTAAAACAAAGTTTTATATATACATCACCATTTCTTCTTCTATTCTCTTTTCCTCATATTCAAACTAAACAAAATAAAATGCAAGCTATAAATCTGAGATACAAAACCAGAAGAGAAGTAGAATCTGTAAACAAAAACAAAGATGAAAATCAAGTTCAATTCATCTCAACAATCAAGATTTCAAATCAGATCGATTCAAATTCAAAACAGCAAGCAACCTCTTTTCAAGTTCAACCTGAAGCAAACTAAGCTACAAATCAATTCAACTCAGTTTCAAATAGGAAATCAGATCAAAATCAGGGAGCCTGTTCTCTGCTTTTACAAGACAGGTGAGTAAACTAAAAGCTTTAAACATTTTTAAGTCTAATGCATGTGATAAATGTTGAAGTAAAATTTGTGATGCATGTTTGAATTTATGTTGCATGTTTGTTTTAAGCTGAATGTATGTAAATAAGTACATAGAAAGTGCATGCATGTCTGGAACCTGGAATGTCTCTGTTTATATTTTTAACAGGGTAAAGATTTAAACAAAATCAAGTTTTTTTTTTATTTTACAATCTCTAATAGGCTGAAGAATTTAAACAAGATATCTTTGTTTAAGTAAAATCAAGATTTTTAAAATTTATTTATGTAAAATAAATTTAGGATTTTTCTGGAAATCAAGAAAAACAGTGGAAGTTAAAAATATGTTAAAAATCAATTATCACGATTTGTTGATTCATGTATATAACCTGAATCCCCTTTTAAAACTAGGATTTTTAACATGAAAATCAAAATTTTTAAGTTGAATTTCGAATGAGATATTCGAAGTTGATCAGGAAATACGTTTCGAGTTTTTTTTGATGATCGCGTAGGATGGAAGGTTAGGGATTGAGGCAGGAGATAGGTTGATGGTCAACGATGGTAGGAAAAATGGTCGGAGTATTTTTCATCAGACATGGTAGCTGGATGAATTGATTGTAGGGTTTAAAGACCTGGGTGGGTCGTCGTTGTTTTTAGGCTCGTCGCGAGGGCTGGGGTACATCGGACTTGGTCAGGAAGAGGGGAAAAGGAGTGTTAGTCGTAGGCGAAGTTCGAGACAGGGTGTTGGGGTTTTCTGGTGGTGTAGTTCGTTGACGGCGAGGAATTCAGTGTATTGGGTTTGGACCCTATTCTGGTTCGATCGAGTCGAATTTGTTCTCGTGGCCGATTTGGAGATCTGGGTGGTTGAGGAATATGTCGAGCTTGATGTCGATTGGTTGAAGGCCAGAATGATGATCGGAGTGGCGAAGTCCAGGCGTGCACGTGCACGAGTTCCTATTGTATCTGTGGCCATTGCTGTGATGTTGAGTTTGGGAAGGAGGGTTGCGACTCGGAGTTGACCTCGGGTTTTTGGTTGATGGCCTCGAAGTTATACTCGGGGATTTCTAGGGAAAATTAAGTAGTGGCTCTGGTTGTTTATTTTAAGTTACCAGGTTATAAAATTCAAAAAGGAAATCAGGTTTTAAATCTGAAGCAATTCATACCAGGTTTCAAATGTTTAATAGAAAACCAGATTTGAAAGTAAAAACAAAAGGAAAATTTGCAACCAGTTTTCAAAGTAAATAGAATGAACAAGTTTTCAAAACCATTATCAAACAGGTTTCAAAATATAAGTATATTAAACTGTAATTATGAGATGTTTGAATGAATTAATTTCAAACTTTTGAATTCAAATAAGTAATGATGAAACTAAGTAATTAATTAAAGTATATGGTTTATCTTAATTGTTTAAGATTTACAAATTGAAATATAATTTCTTAATGTAATAAATGGATAGTTAATTACTTAGTATAAGTGATTAAAGAGTAATTACTGAATGTAATTAATTATAGGATAGTTAATGACTTAATGTGATTAATTAAAGTTTAATAAATGAATGAAATTAGTTAAAGGTAATTAACTAATGGAAGTGATTAAGGGTTAATCACTTGATGATATTAATTAAAGGATAATTAATATAATTGAATTGAAGTTAATTAATTAAAGATTAATTAATTAAAGGATTAAGGTTAATTAATAATGTGATTAATTACTAGTTAAGGTAATTAATTAAAAGAGAGTAATTAATTAAGGAAGTAATTAAGGATCATTAATTTATATAATAAATAATTAAGGGTTCATTAATTAAGATTAATTAATGAATATGGTTAATTAAAGATTAATTATTTAATGATAGTAATTTAATGATAGTAATTAAAAGTAAATTATTGTGTATGGTTTAGGATAATTGCTTGAATGTAATTAAAGATAATTAATCAAAGGAGATTAATTAAGGAAGATCATTAAGAGATAATTTATTTATTTGTAATTAATTAGGATTAAGGTAATCCAAGTAATTAAAGGATAGTAATTAATTTAATTAAAGGTTAATTAAATTGATTAAGAGTTAATCAAACTTGCTTATGGATGATTGATTGATATTAATACTGGATGATTTGGGTATGATATCTATTATATATGCTGCTTTGTGAGATGAATGTTTGATATGAATTATTTATTGTGATATTGTGATTTATCTATCTGTTTATATCATCCTGAATATAAGTTTAAATGTTTAAACCCTTAAACAACTTGGACATTTAAAAATGATGACATTTGAATTCGAAGAGACCGGGGTCGGGTATTAGTAAATACCCGAAACCACTTCGATTTGAAATCTTCTAAAACTCTTTATAGATTGATATGTGAAATCAATAGGCCGGTTTAGGATAATATGGACCATTTAAACTAAATTGGATACTTAGATATTGTTCTGTGAAAATAAGTGTTAACTATATAAGTTGTTTACTTATAGTAAAGTACGAGTTACCCCGGGTTTAAATAAGTTCTATGGATTGGTATTTCATGTTAGATGAGTTTACTCACGCTGGTTTCCAGCCTGACCCGGGTGTTACTTTGATGTAATGCTCGGGTCAGACCGAGTATTACAGATTTCAGGTAAGGACGTTCTAGAGCTCAGGAGGCGAGCTGGATGGCAGGAACGTATGGAGTATATTCCGCTGTGATATTATAGTTGTCTGAGACATGTTAATTTTAACTGTCTAGTACATTTGTGAATGTTGTAACTCTGATGTGTTAAAATGTAATTAACAAATACAGTTTTCTTTGTATAACTGATATTATTATTTGTTATTATATTTAATCCGCTGCGAATGTGAGATGTTGTGTTCTCTGTTCTTCTTTCTTCTTTCTGTTTCTTTCTTCTATCTCTTTCTTTTTCTTCTAACTATCTGGAATTTTCGGGTTCGAAAATTCCGGGTCGTTACAAACAACAATCAATATCAATCCAATCATCAATTCAAATAATCCCGAAATAACCGTATTAATTCGCATTGTTATTTGTACGAATTAATATAATTATTTCTAGAATCTACACTATCATTTCATGTAGATTAAAGATTATTCCACTAATTATTTATACGGTTTTTCACTTGTCGTCAAATTTCAATTTCATACATCATCAATTTAACAATCTACATTCAGTGGTTCAAGGTGTAATTAAGCAAATCATACGTGTCAATAGATTTAATAGTAAAAGGGGTCATATTATACCAATGTCAGTTAATCAAATTTAACATTTAACTATCCTATATCAAGTTCAATTTCATACTATTTATCATTTTAACATTAACAATTTAACGTCCAATATAAACATCAACAATCAATCAATTATCAGCCAAACTGTATTATCATCGCATAAATAATTAACAGATAATGGTGTCAGATGTCACAGGTGAACTGATACAGGCAATAGCATATATAACAGTGTAATTAACTAATAGCAGCATATTTCAATTGTCGTTTCAATTGAAATCAAATTTAATAAATAAAAGAACGTTAATCGTGAGTGAGTGCTCACCTTTCGAGGCTAGAGAGATGAATGGAAATGGAAGCGAATTGTAGATCCAAACACGAATTCCAAACAAGCTGAATTGGTATGGATTTGATGGACAAGCTGATAATCCGAATAGACGAAATAAATTAGAACTGGTTCGATGAAGGTAATGGATATAAGCGAACCCGTATATATAGCTATATATTGTAAAAAAAATTCATATTTAAATTCAAACATTAATTTAGATATGTATGAATTTCGAAATCCATTGTTTCAATATTAAGACACATATGTTAAAACCGAACCTATATACATAATACAATTTGAAATAAATACTTATATTTATACTTATATTCATCTGATATTAAAATTCAATATAACCCTACTTTATTATAATATACTTATATATATATATATAAACTAGTATAACACTAATACATTATAAATACCAGAATCCAAGATGCGACAACTTTATATATAATACTAATATAACTTACCCAAACATGTATCTATTTCTATACATATATCCAATATTATATATATAACTAAATCCACCCATATTTTCACGGTCAATAACATATTTATTTAACATCGCATGTATACTAGGGATTTCAAAAATCTATTTAAAGATATCGACATAAATCTAATCAGTATATATAATATGTAATATATAATATAATAAAATCACTTATATAAACTTATAGAAATATATATATATATAACAGAATATATACTAACTGTATATTGGCAGCAAATTGTTCATAGGTTCCGAGTACTACTTCACCAATGATTCTAAGATCATCATATTCACAAAAGGAACAAGGGTTATAAGTCATTGATAAAGAGGGAAAGAATGAAGTGAAGATGAAGAGAACTAAATCATTTATAAGTTGAACAGTGTTGTTAACATAGTTTTACAAATTTATTGTTCTTACAACTAACTGATGCAAGCTTACATCAGATGTGAACATTATGGAACTGCAATTTTGACTGCACACTGCATTATATGTGTAACGACCCGTAAATTTTAGTGGTTTTATTTATTTAATTAATTGAAATTGTGTGAAATTTTAAACAATAAAATTTTGAAATATAAATTTGATATTTGGAATGCGTCTAATTAAACATAACAACTGGTAAATTTTCGTCCGAAAATATGAAAATTTATTTCGCGCGTAAATTTACTTCAATTTAATCAGTTAAAAATAGGTGATAATAAAATGTTTTCCAAACCTAAATATTTTTACATAGAAAATTTGTAAATCATCTTCTGAGTGAAACGTCATCTTTCGTTTCGTCAAATTTGGACTTCTGTTGCTCCGTTTATCTTATTTCTGTTAAAATAGCAGCATTTCTGGTACCGGTTATCGACTTTTGATCGGATGACCGTACCACTAATATCTGTGTACCGTTTTGATCGTCTCGTTGCGCTGACCTCTACGATATATTCAACTCTATATTTTGAGGTCCGGTACGCGACAGAAACAATAAAACAGTGCGTCGTACCGGTACCCTGAATTGTGACCGTTAGCTTTCGTTTGCCTTTTTCAAGTTTGAACGTGCAGGCCAAGCAATATAATAAATTGCTTTGATAATTTTTTGCTGATTCAATGGTCATCGGTTACATCTCCATTATTTCAAATTCTGTTGAATCGCTCTCTCCTAGACCGAAACGCTAGCCCATTTATTTCTCCTTTTCATTCTTCTCGGATCTGTCTCTTCGAATCTAAATTTGTATTAGATTAGCCTGCCACCTCCTTCATTTCAATTGCTCTTCCTCTTTCCCCACGTTTTCCACCCGAGATCTCATCACTCACCACTCCTCTCTCGAGCCCGACCCTGTCTTCCCCACTCCACGTGACAGCCCACGCCAATCAGCCTTCCTCCGCGCGCCCTGCAACGATTCACATGCCAGTCCACCTCACGCCACTCGCCTGAGCCACCGTCCCCTCCACTTCGTGACTCACAACCCACAACCGCCACCATCCCACGCCTCCCTTCATCCGTGCCCAAACCCCCTCGTCACAAATCAAACTCCTCCCTACATCCCTGACCCACGTTCCCCAACCGAGATCTGCCACCTCGTCGAACTCCTCACATCCAACCCCACGCCAAAGAACCCACGTCACCACACACCCAGCACCCATCACGAGACCAACCACTACCCCACCGTACCCTCCCTGACAGCAGCAGCCAACGGCATCTCCTCACCTTCGGCCTCAAAGCACCGGTCAACCGCCTACCTTCCAGCTCGCTCTCACTCCCTTCCCCTTCGCTCTTATCCAGTTTCACGCGAGCCACCTCCCACGCCTGACCACATCCACCATCTCAACAACAACTCGCAACCCGGTCCCTCCTCCTTGCCTACCGCTCTCTCTCTTCCAAACGTCAACCTCCGCCGCCAACCTGGCCATAGCCTGCTTCACTCTGGCCGCTTGTAGCAGCACCTCTCTCGGCCGAGTCTCCCTTTCTCTTCCTCTGTGCATTGATCTAGGTGAATATATATGTTAATCTACATATTATATTTGCTGTTCTCATTTTTTATTTTTATGTACGTGGTTATATATTAGTATGCGTGTTATTTATAGTATAATATGTTCTATGTTATATGTAAGTACTTGTATATGAGTGTAAGATGTTCATTTATGTCACATATTAGGTGTTTAAGCGTGAATATGCTATATATTATTAGTTTTCAATGCTTATTTATTTTTACGTTCTTATATCAAGGTTGGTATGGTCTGGCTGTAGTCTGTATATAAGATTTTATACTGTATAAGTTGCACGTGAGTTTGTTTTTTTGCATTGGTATATTTTATACATATATATGTTTATAGTTTATATATATAATATGTTGTATACAAGTTTGTAATCTGCTATGTATAATAATATATATTATACAAGACTATGATGCAGGTTGCTATATTTTATTTTATTTTATAAGCTTACAATATTTTTATAAGTAATATATATATAATCTACGAATGCTTAGAGAAACATATACTCTGTATATACAAAGTTTTTGTTGCTTTCCAGGTCCCTTCGTTTCCTGGGAATTTCAATATTTGTTGGATAATACTATAAATATAATAGGTTTTGTTGTTATATGGAGTATAATATGACTGTATATATATATGTGTGTTGGTTTTAAATTAAATATAGTTCTGCCTTCTACTGGTTTCCTTTTTCTTCATTGCTTTTGAGAACTCTACTTCTGTTTTATAAAATGTATGTTTTTCTGGAACTGTATCAATCATAATTTTGTATATCAGTTATATATATAGTATACATGTGTATTGATCTGAGCCTCCCATATATGTTATACGACAAAATATATGTAAAATATTAGTTTATATTGATATCCTATCTACTTCTTTGTTTAGAAGTTATATAAGTTATCTATGATTGATTGACCCTATATATATATACTTTTACATATAAATTATATACATTCTGTATTGCCTGATGGGTCTTATATGTTATAGAAAATTTTAAACTGTTAAAGTGTCATATTTTATAGGTCTTATAAACATTAGTTTATATGTTAGTATATACATATTGTGGACTCCAAAGTATTTACATAGGTAAGTTTTTAATATGGATTTATATATATATATATATATATTAGTTTTATATAAAAGTAATGTTATAGTTGGGTATATATATAAGTAATGGTTTCAAAGTATCTCGTGTATATATATTTGACTGTAATATATGAATTTTTAATTTAAAACAATGATTTTGGAATGCATATATATATATATATATTTAAAATATAAAATGTGTTTGAATATGAATATGATTTCATAAAATAGATATATAGTTATATATAAGTTTACTTATATCGATTATCTTAATCGACCCAATTCTGATTTGATTTCGTCTATTCCTTGTTATCAGCTTTGATCATCGAACTCGTGCCGTACTCTGAAATCCGTGCCTGGATTCGTAACCCATTTCGATACCAAATCTCTCTAACCTCGAAAGGTGAGCAATCACTCACGATTAATATTCTTATATTTATTAAATTTGATTTCAATTGAAATGTCAATTGAAATATGCTGATGTTAATTATTTACATTGTTATATATGTCATATCTGTATCTGTTCACCTGTGACATCTGACACCATTATCTGTTATTTATATTGTTGATATATGCCTGTTACTGTTGTTATTTTATTTTCATATCTATTATCACTCTGCAAGTTCCTTGTTAGTATAGAATCACTATGGGTTGAAATGATACATACCCGAACGATCTGTAGAATAGGAGAAAATCGTTATGGGTTGAAATGATAAACCCAAGCGATTTTCAATTGAATTGAATTGGGATTTCGGGTTGAAAAGATATATACCCGAATATGTTTTAAATTGCGGATTGAAATGATAAATATCCGTATCACTTGACCATAGGATAGAAAATTATATACAGGCACCGTTGGTCTATATATAAACGTTTTGAAAATGATTTCTATGGTTTTGAAAAAGAAATATATGGTTTTGATTAATATTGATTTTTAAAGATTTATTAGAGTTGATTTAATAAAGTTGATAAATAATATGTTTAAGTATTTAATATCTATATTTTTAAATATAGAATTTGTAATGATTTGAAATTGATTGAAATTGTATTTATTTAAGAATTATACTTAAATAAGTCTGATTTGAAATGTATTGAATTTGAAATTTAAAGAAGTGATTTACAACTTGAAATTTGAAAGGGTGACTTAAATGGATATTTCAAACGTATAAATATTTAAGTGAGATCTTTTGTGTATTTAAATTGTAAATTGAAATTGTATTTAGATGTTATGAAAATGATTAAGTTAATATTTTAAAACTAAATAATTGTAAAGTGAATTTGATATGTATATAAATTTATCGAATTTAGTTTTTAAATGATGAATATTTAAAAGCTTTGAAATATAAAAATTGAAATGATTTATTTTATGGTTCAGATGTGTATTTGAAATTGATAATTTGAAATGGTTTATTTAGAAGCTAAATCGAGTTGAAACGGATGATTTGAGATTTGATTTAAAATAAATTAAATTTTTGGAAATCGAGTTAATTTGAAATCGAGTTGTGGAATTTGAGGAAACTAATTTATTTTATAACGAAATTTTAATATCTAAACTGTTATTAGGAAAGTGTTATGGTTTCCAAAATACTGTGGTTTCCAGACTATGATTTCGAAAGCATTATAACTTTGGAAAGTAATATGATTTGAAAATGGATATATTTGAAACGAAATGATATCGTATTAAATTGGGTTTTGAAATGATAATGATATTTTGGTTTTGAAGTATAAACTACTTTGAAATGACCATGGTGTTATAATAACGATTGGTTGGCAAAGAGGCCGGGATCGGATATGGACATACTCTCTGTCGATACCGAAAACCACTTTGACAACCGTGTACGCGGTGGTGATTCCAGAATGAAGTAGGATGGTGGCGACGTTCTTGAGGTATGTTACGTGGACCCAACTCCCGTGAGTTGGCAATAAGGTGGCTAAAACAGGAGCGATCTCGGACCAGTGAGGTAGCACCTCTTCTCGGACGCATTTCTTCGATATTATACTCTTACTTGTGATTTGACTAGATGGCCATCCTCCGATTTGGGAATGTTGTTCGAGGTGGAACGGTAGTGGCTGCTATGCGTATCCATCAGTCCGTGTGCGTAATTGGTATATCTACCCTGGCATTGCCTAGTTGTGCCGTGTCACCTACCATATCGAGCTTTACTACGATTATGATTTTAAGATCCGACCGCGTTAAGGTTCTCCATCCCCTTAACGCTATTTTCCGATATGATTATACTTTACTTATTTAGACACTATTATAATAGCGAATATTACTACATAGTAAATAGTTTAATGGATCCTTAGGGGATGGTTATCCCAACATCCTTTAAGTTACTTGTATTTCAGTTGATATTTCACTTGAGTTGGATTTATTAATATAAGAATGTTAATCCTGACTCGAGTGTTTTGTGTTTTGCTTTACGCTCGGGTCAGACTGAGTGATACAGCATTTGGAGACTCACCTTTGGAGTTGCAACTTCGCTTGGAGATCCAGCTATCTATCGATCCTGCTTTCAGTTATTCCGTCGATCCAGTGATGTATTCAGATCTGGTATTTGATTATTGTATTGAGGCATCTATTGTATTCGAGACCTCTGTTGTATCTTGTTTAACTCTGTTATATATATATATAGTAGCTTCATGAACTACTATCCTTTGTTTCCGCTGCATTATTGTTATATTACTCTGTGTCTGTGATCAGTAATTATTTTATTTACTGTATATGTTGAGTTTTGCCAAATTTTATTTACAACGCAGTATTTTGAGCAATTCAACTCCGGCATGAGTGTCTACCTATACACTTATAATGGATGCGAATGGTCCAAAATACTGGGTCGTTACAGTTGGTATCAGAGCTCTGGTTTTAGGCAAAACTCAGCATATGTAGTAAATTCAATTACAGAATCACTTTCGTTCGAGCTTGAATTCCTTCTTCTTTGACTCAGTTCCTTTGAATTTTGGAATGTTCACCTCGGTTCCAAAGTCCATTCGTGTCTCCCCATTCGTGTCTTTTGATTCTGGAGTATCCCATAACTCCACTTCGAATGATCTCTATAATAAAATCGGCGGTCTCGCCAATCTTCAAATAATTTGTACTGGGGTGAAACTCCTTTACAATCGGTATTGATTCACCGGAGATTTCTGTATCCTTGGTTTACGATGCTGTGGTAATCGAATGTCGATTTGCTTCAGAATTCTACATCGATCTTATCTATGAAGTCACGGTTGACCCGGTTAAGGTTGCCCGCGATTTATACAACTTTATCCATCTTCCTGTTTGAAATGCAATCATCTAACCTTCGTTTCGAGTGTATCTATTTTAGATTATAATCCTCTTGGATTAGAGTCCCTCTATATTTGGATCTCTATCCTTCTGTCGGAATCAAATTCTGAAATCATCGTGTGAGGGAGTGTATTTGTAATTAATATAAAAATAGTTTATGTTTATAGTGTGTTGTTTGAGTTGTTGATGTTGGTTTGGATTTTCGATCGATTCGTCTGATCAACGCTATCGATAGGATTTCCAAAACACTTGAACAGAGCAAACTGACACAATATAATTTTTAAAATTTGATAAATGAAATAAATTTGTATGATTATATTATAAATATATAAGAAAAATTTTCTAGAATTGAAAGTTAAATAATTTGGTTGTTGAAATGATAACATTTGATTATCATTTTATTGTTTTGTAAGTCATTGACTATTGCAAAATGATAACTGTTTTGAATTTATTTGGAATTGAAATGAATTTAAATTGAGAATTTAAGAATTAAATTTCTGGTGATTTCAAACTTTGTTTTAAGTCTTAAAATGTATATTAGTTAAAGTATTTTCGAATAAAATGGTTTTCAAAGAATTTTAAAATGTTGAAATCTGTGCTCTTCCCTTTGTCGCTGGAAAATAATTTCGGTGATGACGGCCGCATCATCGACATTCATTTTCGAGTTTCAAAGAGGAGAAACTATTATGTAGCTTTGCTACGGTTTTGTTTTGAAAAAAAAAATATTCGATTTGAATTTCTTCAGTATAATTTGATGTATATATATATAAGTATCTGATTTTAAAATTAAAATTGATTTGATATAAATATATTATATATATCTCTAAATTGTTTGAAGTAAATCGGAGATTTAAATTCTTAAATTTCAGATTAAAGATGATTTCAATTATAAACTAAAGTCAAAATTCTTGGATAAATAGTTAACTGGGAATAACTGAATTGTAAAATCTTATTTGTATAATACTCAATTACATCTCAACATAACTTACCTAAAATTTTCAGAAGTTAAAAATGTAATTGGATAATATACAATATAAAATGACTTTATAAGGAAAGATTTGAGTGTTATAATAAATGTTATACACTTAAATTTTATTATGAAGATATCAATAGAGATAAGCAGAATAATAAGTTAATTAAATAATAGATGAGACAAATAAATTGTTTTGAAGGAACTAAAAAAAAATTGAAATTTGATTAAAGTATGGAAATATCTTGAATTTAAAAATCAATTATTGAATATAAATTGATTTAAACTGAAATATATGGTTTAAATTAATTTATATGGTTTAAATATATGTAATAGGACATATTAAGTGGAATAAACTTAATAATGATTTGGAATAAAAGAATTAAATTTGTTGAATAAAATATGAGTATAATAAATGATTATACAAATTGATGATTTAGAAATTGTTAATTGAGAATATGACTAGACATAAGGTAATGAATTCAGAAATAGATGAATTGATTTAACTTAAGTGAACTCAGTGGATTAAACCAAATTGTTGAATATTGATTAGTTTAATTTGAAATTTATATGGTTTTAAATTAATTATTTTGTCCTGTTTAAATCTATTTTTCTTTCTGGTTGTTTCCATTCTCCTACTTCCTTCCTTTTCGGGGACGAAAAGTTTTGAGTGGGGGAGAGTGTAACGACCCGTAAATTTTAGTGGTTTTATTTATTTAATTAATTGAAATTGTGTGAAATTTTAAACAATAAAATTTTGAAATATAAATTTGATATTTGGAATGCGTCTAATTAAACATAACAACTGGTAAATTTTCGTCCGAAAATATGAAAATTTATTTCGCGCGTAAATTTACTTCAATTTAATCAGTTAAAAATAGGTGATAATAAAATGTTTTCCAAACCTAAATATTTTTACATAGAAAATTTGTAAATCATCTTCTGAGTGAAACGTCATCTTTCGTTTCGTCAAATTTGGACTTCTGTTGCTCCGTTTATCTTATTTCTGTTAAAATAGCAGCATTTCTGGTACCGGTTATCGACTTTTGATCGGATGACCGTACCACTAATATCTGTGTACCGTTTTGATCGTCTCGTTGCGCTGACCTCTACGGTATATTCAACTCTGTATTTTAAGGTCCGGTACGCGACAGAAACAATAAAACAGTGCGGCGTACCGGTACCCTGAATTGTGACCGTTAGCTTTCGTTTGCCTTTTTCAAGTTTGAACGTGCAGGCCAAGCAATATAATAAATTGCTTTGATAATTTTTGCTGATTCAATGGTCATCGGTTACATCTCCATTATTTCAAATTCTGTTGAATCGCTCTCTCCTAGACCGAAACGCTAGCCCATTTATTTCTCCTTTTCATTCTTCTCGGATCTGTCTCTTCGAATCTAAATTTGTATTAGATTAGCCTGCCACCTCCTTCATTTCAATTTCTCTTCCTCTTTCCCCACGTTTTCCACCCGAGATCTCATCACTCACCACTCCTCTCTCGAGCCCGACCCCGTCTTCCCCACTCCACGTGACAGCCCACGCCAATCAGCCTTCCTCCGCGCGCCCTGCAACGATTCACATGCCAGTCCACCTCACGCCACTCGCCTGAGCCACCGTCCCCTCCACTTCGTGCCTCACAACCCACAACCGCCACCAGCCCACGCCTCCCTTCATCCGTGCCCAAACCTCCTCGTCACAAATCAAACTCCTCCCTACATCCCTGACCCACGTTCCCCAACCGAGATCTGCCACCTCGTCGAACTCCTCACATCCAACCCCACGCCAGAGAACCCACGTCACCACCCACCCAGCACCCATCACGAGACCAACCACTACCCCACCGTACCCTCCCTGACAGCAGCAGCCAACGGCATCTCCTCACCTTCGGCCTCCAAGCACCGGTCAACCGCCTACCTTCCAGCTCGCTCTCACTCCCTTCCCCTTCGCTCTTATCCAGTTTCACGCGAGCCACCTCCCACGCCTGACCACATCCACCATCTCAACAACAACTCGCAACCCAGTCCCTCCTCCTTGCCTACCGCTCTCTCTCTCTTCCAAACGTCAACCTCCGCCGCCAACCTGGCCATAGCCTGCTTCACTCTGGCCGCTTGTAGCAGCACCTCTCTCGGCCGAGTCTCCCTTTCTCTTCCTCTGTGCATTGATCTAGGTGAATATATATGTTAATCTACATATTATATTTGATGTTCTCATTTTTTATTTTTATGTACGTGGTTATATATTAGTATGCGTGTTATTTATAGTATAATATGTTCTATGTTATATGTAAGTACCTGTATATGAGTGTAAGATGTTCATTTATGTCACATATTAGGTGTTTAAGCGTGAATATGCTATATATTATTAGTTTTCAATGCTTATTTATTTTTACGTTCTTATATCAAGGTTGGTATGGTCTGGCTGTAGTCTGTATATAAGATTTTATACTGTATAAGTTGCACGTGAGTTTGTTTTTTTGCATTGGTATATTTTATACATATATATGTTTATAGTTTATATATATAATATGTTGTATACAAGTTTGTAATCTGCTATGTATAATAATATATATTATACAAGACTATGATGCAGGTTGCTATATTTTATTTTATTTTATAAGCTTACAATATTTTTATAAGTAATATATATATAATCTACGAATGCTTAGAGAAACATATACTATGTATATACAAAGTTTTTGTTGCTTTCCAGGTCCCTTCGTTTCCTGGGAATTTCAATATTTGTTGGATAATACTATAAATATAATAGGTTTTGTTGTTATATGGAGTATAATATGACTGTATATATATATGTGTTGGTTTTAAATTAAATATAGTTCTGCCGTCTACTGGTTTCCTTTTTCTTCACTGCTTTTGAGAACTCTACTTCTGTTTTATAAAATGTATGTTTTTCTGGAACTGTATCAATCATAATTTTGTATATCAGTTATATATATAGTATACATGTGTATTGATCTGAGCCTCCCATATATGTTATACGACAAAATATATGTAAAATATTAGTTTATATTGATATCCTATCTACTTTTATGTTTAGAAGTTATATAAGTTATCTATGATTGATTGACCCTATATATATACTTTTACATATAAATTATATACATTCTGTATTGCCTGATGGGTCTTATATGTTATAGAAAATTTTAAACTGTTAAAGTGTCATATTTTATAGGTCTTATATACATTAGTTTATATGTTAGTATATACATATTGTGGACTCCAAAGTATTTACATAGGTAAGTTTTTAATATGGATTTATATATATATATATATTAGTTTTATATAAAAGTAATGTTATAGTTGGGTATATATATAAGTAATGGTTTCAACGTATCTCGTGTATATATATTTGACTGTAATATATGAATTTTTAATTTAAAACAATGATTTTGGAATGCATATATATATATATATATTTAAAATATAAAATGTGTTTGAATATGAATATGATTTCATAAAATAGATATATAGTTATATATAAGTTTACTTATATCGATTATCTTAATCGACCCAATTCTGATTTGATTTCGTCTATTCCTTGTTATCAGCTTTGATCATCGAACTCGTGCCGTACTCTGAAATCCGTGCTTGGATTCGTAACCCATTTCGATACTAAATCTCTCTAACCTCGAAAGGTGAGCAATCACTCACGATTAATATTCTTATATTTATTAAATTTGATTTCAATTGAAATGTCAATTGAAATATGCTGATGTTAATTATTTACATTGTTATATATGTCATATCTGTATCTGTTCACCTGTGACATCTGACACCATTATCTGTTATTTATATTGTTGATATATGCCTGTTACTGTTGTTATTTTATTTTCATATCTGTTATCACTCTGCAAGTTCCCTGTTTGTGATATCCCGGAAATTTGGCAATATCAATTTAATAATCTTTATTAATAATTAAATTGATTTGTTGATTTATTTTATAAATTGACAAGTTTAATTCTTTTAAAGGTTAATAACATTTTAATTGGAAAGTTTATTTCTTTTGAAAAACTAATAACATTTTAATTTGGGAATATCTTTTCTAACAATTTTAAATTGGGAAGATTTATCTTTCTAAAAACTTATATAAGTGTTTATATTTATAATGTATATATATTGGTATATATATTATAAATAGGTAGTCTTTAATTTAATAAAAGGATAAGTTTTCAAATTTATAATATATATGTATATATATATTGATATTTGGAATTATGTTATAAAATTCAATATAGTAATTATAAAAGCTAATGTTAAAAATATTTTCCATTTAGAATATATATATATCTGTTGTAACGACCCAGAATTTTGAACGAATTAAATTGAGAATATTTAATTTATTTTAAATATTTGAACGATAATCTAATTCGAATCCCGAATTTAAATATTGAAATCGGCGATTAAATTATAAAAATTTAATCGATTGAAGTTGAATAAAAATTTGTATCTTCAATTTAAAGCTAAAGAAAAATATTTCGAACACTTGTAAATTTTTTATTGATGATACTGAAGATAACGGAAGCTTTAGAATTTAATTTCAGACTGTTTTGTTCAGTTCTGGAATTTATATCGTTCGTATCGATATTTAAAAATAGCCGTCCGAGGGACAGTCTCGGAATTCGACGAAACCAGTTCCATTGGGTCCGTAATATTGAATTATTATCGAATTTCAATTTTCGTATTTTTCAGAGTTGTTATGTGTGCACACGATAGATAAACGCATTAAAATTTAAACGGATTTGATTTGAATTTAAATTTTTAATTTGTCACGTCAATTTCTATTCGTTCCTTTAAACACGCTCCGTTGTTCACGCTGAAGACCACGAAATTATCGTGTAACCCATCCCCTCTCTTTTCAAATATCTCGTTCTCCCTCTTTCAGTTCAATTACAAATCGAACGAGATGAAAATCAATGGCCGTGGCAAACAAAATCTTCCCCAGCTCAAAGCAATTGAAAATCAGATTCTCGCCCTCCCCAAATTGAAAAGAACGAAAGCCCATCCCCTGTTCAAAGAAATTAAAATGGCCGGCACCCCAATTCCTCTTCCCCCATTTCAAAAAAAAATTCGAACGAGGCTGGGTGGCGCTCGAACTCGAGCTCGGAGACGTGGCAACCGGCGCGTTCGCGTAGGGGTTTCTCAATGTCGAGGCGGCGTTCGAGGTGGTGATTCGCGATTGGGAGTGAGGGCAGCAGCTCGTGTGGGGTGTCGCGTTGGATTTTGGGTTGGTTCACGCGCGCGTTTCCGTGAGGTGGTTGAGATCGAGGCATCGCAATGAAAAGGAGGTTGGCGGTGATACTGGGCTGCGTCGACGAAGTGACGGCGTACTCGAATTCGCGATTGGCAGTGGGTTTCTCGAGTTCGACGAGGCCAGGGCAGTGCGGCGACTTGATGGGAGGGGCGCGCGTGGTCGCGAGCCAGTGATGGAGTGTCGATCGTGATGTCGAGTTGGGCGTGTGATCGACGTGGTGAAGCTGGGGTCTTCTTCGATGTCAGTGAGGATGGACTCGAGTTGGAGCAATCGAGCTGGGTTCTAAATTTTACAGTAAGGTATGCAAGTTATTTAGTTAAGTAAAATGGTTAAAAGAAAATTAGTTTAAATTTAATTTTTTGTTAAATAATTCCATTAAAAAGAAATTGGTTTAGGATTTAGAAGTATTAGTTAAAATATAGTTTTTGGTTAATTAGATTTATTTGAAGAGAAATAGAAAGGAAATTCTATTTTGATTTTATAAAAAGAAATATAATTTCAAATTTGTTTGTTAAGTTGTTATAAACAATAGTTTACGATAATAAATTTGTTTTATCTATTTTAGTTACTAAAAAGAGAAATTTTAGTTAAAACTAAATTTTTAGTTAATTAAATTTATTTAAAGGAAACTGAGTTAAAAATGAGGTCATTGTATAATTAAAACATATCAAGTTAGAAATTTAATAGTTCGATTTATTTCGAATATTAATAAAATTGTATAATTATTTATACAAGGTATAAAGCAAGAAAAATCGAGAAAACAAGTCTGGGAAAACGGATTGCGAAATAAAAGCTAAGGTGAGATTTTCTCACTCGAAGGAAAATTTGTGTTTTACAGTTATTGATTGATGATATGATTGCTATGTTGATGTGATATTAGATATAGTAGGATATATATCTATATATAGCAATATATACATATTGGCATATGTATATATTGGATTGATGATTTCCCGCCTCGTATAGCGGATGAGACCCTATTGCGCCGTTAGTAAGCGGATTTATAAAAACCTATATACCGTGATAATTCCGTACTGGAGCGGAATTGGTATTGTGCTAACATCTTTGGATGCAGGGAAACAGGTTGGAGGGATCCAACTGGATTCCTCAACTGTATTTATTTATTTACAGATGTTGATATATATTCTGTTGTCATATGTTGAGATATGATATTGACTGTTGTGATTGACTAATTGATGCGTTGCATCATCGGATTCAAATTTTGAAATTTAAAAATAACGATGTTGATTTTAAAAGTGAAATTTTAAAAGTGATCTTTGAAAATATACGTTTATTTAAATTGTTGAATTGATTTATTTTAAAAAGATAAACGTTAAAACTTTTAAGTTATAAAAGTTGAGATTTTGTGAATTTTAACAAAGAAGTAATTTCTTTTGAAATAAAGAGTTAAGAAATTTATGAAATGGTTTAAGTTGAGATTTTTGAATTCTTAAACCAATGTATATAAAAAGATGTATCAAATTGATATTTATCAATTAAAGTTATTGGAATTTTAAAATAAGTTTTATAAGAGATATGAAATTTATAATTATAAAATGTGAAGATATGAAATGTATAGAATTATAAATTGTAAAGATATGAAATTTATAGATTTATAAAGAATGAAGTTGTAGAATGAATGATTATAAGAAAATTTACTTATAAATTGGATTTCTGCTTTTAAATGGAATATTGATCGGATCGTTAATAGAGAAGATTTATAAATCAAAGTTGTTAAAAAAATATAGAAATAGGATTTATAAACGTTGTTTTATAAATTCAAAATCGATGGAGTTTGATAAATTAAATATAGAAGATTTTTAAAGAAGATATATTCGCGATTTTGGATAGCGAATCTTTATTGAAATAAAACGTGTAGAGATGGCTGAAATTTAGTTAAGTGAATTATATTCATGATTTTGGACAGTGAATATACTCTTAAGGAAAATGGATATGTTCTGGAGAAACGATATTATAAAATGAAGTAATTGTTTTAAAAGATGTTTTAAAACGTGTTAAATATCGAAATCATAGATTTCAACATTTATTGTTGAAATAGACGTTTTCGAGAAAATAAGGAGATGATGGACTATAACACTGTTGTTATAGTAAATGATTTCCGAAAGGAAATGTTTCATATAGTATTGGGATTTATATATCTACCTAAATTCCGAATCCCTATACTAGTGATTTCGAGTCGTCGTAACGATGTTTTACGCAACATTCGTTTTGACTCAAAGAGATGTTAAAATTTATGATTTCCTTAAAGAATGAATATATACTTAATATTGATTTAAGTATATTGAAAATTTTCAAATGTTAAGAATAAATAGATTTGCGAAATACTTATTATTGAATAAGTATGGAAATACTTTTCCAAAATGAAATGAAACGTTTTGAGATTTTATCTTCTTAAAGATAAATTGAAATTGAATATTGAAAACGGTTTGAAATCGAATATCTGTAGATATTTTGAAAATATAAATTCACTATGGAATTTATAAAAGAAAGGGGAATTGTTTTAGAAAATAAATATCGATTTATTTTAGAAGTGTGGAAATTTTATATCTAGTAAAAGATATTTTGGGAGATTAAATAATTTGGAAAATTATTTGGAATCTGATGATGTTGCGCATCTTTATTGATAGTTAAATAACCGACTATCAATAATTAACTTTAGATAGGTATTTGTTGTGAATTGGATGAATTTGAATGCCACACTTATTTTTAAATAAGCGCTCACTATTCGGGTTAGCCGGGAAAGGACCATGGGGTCGTATAACCCATTCCGAATATGTGATACGTCGTTATGAATTGCATTCGAAGACCGGTGTTGAAGACCGGATATTTTTGAAAACGGAAGGATTACCGTCGAGTTACTCTACATCGACTGATCTTCGATTTAGAGGTTTTATCACCCTTAGTGACGGGAAATCCTGACGTGATTGAAAATTATCCGGAATTGCAAGGGCTTCGTGAGAAGTGCCTTCGGTTCTGTTCGATCCCGGAACGGACTTGTATGGATTGTGTGTCTGACGTTACAATTTGAGATATAAAGCTGATTTCTTTCAAATACATTTCTGTTGGTGGCGGAGAATTTATTCTCTTAGCTTAACACCCTTCTCTGAGACGTACGAGCTCAGAGGTTATGTAGTTGAAATTTATCAGCGATATATCCCAATTTGGTAACGTGGCATACTGAGTGTTGCTGTGAAATGATCAGTGTTTGATCATTTGTGATATGATCATTTGTTTGATCTTATATCTTTGTGATCATAGGTTGATCATTTTTGTTTGACCCGAAGCAGGGCTTTTTGAGAAAGCGTAGCTTTGTGGACAAGACTTCATCGAGCCTCACACCCCGGAAATGGTCGAAACAGGAAGGATGCGGCAAGGTTCTAGGGAGTAGCGCCCCTTAGTGTATGTCATTCCTTCTGGATAAAGGTGGTATCATGGTATGGAGCCCAGATACTTAACCTCTGTGGTTACTGCATTATTTTTATCTATGTGGTTTTGTTGCGAATCGGGGATCCTCGGGAAGATCGGTGACGATCGGGGGATGGCATACGCGTGTCAGTAGTTACCTATTTTTGCAGAGGTAACCCGGCCCTGTGTTGGTAGAGATCCGGTTAGGTTCTCGGGTCGTCTATTCCAGGGACGTACCCATCGTGGATAGGAAGTTCCTTAGCCTGACCATTTGTTGGAAATCCAAAGAAACAATACGAGCCTTGTACGGTATTAGTTGTAGAACCTGCCATTCACTTATGGTGGCGCCCCACTGTTTGGATGGTAGCTATAGTAGGCATACGATACTGGTCGTATGTTGGCTAAGATTAATATTATACTTTCGAAATGTTTTCTACACTATGCACTAATAATAATATCAAAAAATGATTTGATTTTGCGTAGTAAGCATCTTTGACTATCATAAGAAGAAATCTCCTCCAATTCTGCGTTTGCATTGTGTGTGTGGTGGGAGGTCTTATGGTAGTTTCATTTTCCAAAAGCATTTCGAATTGACTTAAAAATTTATTTTGTTGTTATAAAGAATAACTGTTTTACAATCTCACACCAGTCACCATGACTGACTCGGAGTTTATTGTTTCCCTTCTAAACTCTGGGTGCCCACCAATTTCCACACGGGCAGTCTAGAGTTAGATTATCAGGATATTCTGGATATTCTGGAGCTTTGGAGATAAGCTGGATGGCGAGACGTAGTATTTGTATCTGATAGTATTTATTCCGCTGTGTATTCTGTATGAGGACCAGTTATATAACTGTCCATTGTTGTATATGACTCTGATTGATGTATGTATAAAATGATATAGTTCTTTGTTTAAAGATTATTCATTTATCTATTATATATTGCTCTGCTGCGATGTGTAAGATTCTGATATCGTTTTTTTTTGTTTCTGTTTCTGCTCCTGTTCTGATGTGTTGTTCTTCTTTTCTTTCTCTTCTTTCTTTTTCTTCTTCTTCTTCTACTTTTTCTTTTTCTTAAAACCCTCACTATTGGAGTTTCCGGCACTCGATTGTTCGGCAGTCGATAAAGTGAGTATCGATGTTGAATTTTCGAAAGTCGAAAATTTCAGGACGTGACAAAGTGGTATCAGAGCATATGGTTAAGCGACAACCCTGCTCTGTTGGGTGTTACTCATTAGAGATAGAGTCAGTAGTACTCTAGAATGAGTTGAGTGTAATAATAGATATGAGCGCGTATTTGTTATTGAATATAAAATTGTTTTATATTGTGATGGTTGGTTTATTGAGTGGTATATGGATTCTGGTCAATACGAGTAATTAACGATCATTGATAGGGATCTCTAAACACTTGAATAGAACAATTCGGCACAGTATTGTTTTAAAATAGGGTAAATGAGATAATTTTACCCAAAACTATTTTTTTGTATATAAAAGGAATGGTTTTCTATAAATTATTACAGTATATGGTTGCATGGATGTTAGGAAAGTGATAATGTTGAAATGTTATCATCACTAAAAAATTGAATAAGAAACTGAAATCGTAACTCCAAAGTTAAGAAATAAATTCATATACAAATGAAATTTGAGAATGTAAACTGTAAATGTGAATTGTAATTTAAACGGAATTCCAGAGAAATTTTTGGAAATTTAGAAGTTTAAATCATTTTTGATTTGAAAATGAATTTCAAAGGTTTGAAAAGTATTTTAGAGAGATGAATGCTCTAAACTCTTTTCGGTCGCTGGAAAATAACTTCGATGATGACCGCGGCATCATTGGTGTTCATTTTCGGGTTTCCAAAAGAGGAATTGCTGCCAATTGTTTTAAATGAAAGTTGTTTGGAAAATTGAGTTTTGTTTTGAAAATTCAAAAGATAAATTTGAATTGTTTTCAAAAGGGTTTTGAATGGTTGAAAAGACTCTGGAATACTGTATAAGAATATTTATGGAATATGATTGAATTGATAACTTATACAAATAGAAATTGTTAATGTAAATTATGTAATTATGATTGGAATTAAAGTTCATTAACAAATGAAATCTATAAATGTGAATTGAAAGTATAAGGAAATAAATTCATATATGAACAAAGGTTATGAATATGAATTGTAAATGAATTTATAAATGAAAATAGAATTCCAAGAAGATAATTGAAAATAAAATTCCTTAATGAAATGGAATTGTGAATGTGAATGTATAAATGATTGTATAAGTCAAGATGTAAATAAGTTGATAACTTATAGAATACTTGAAATCTGATTGGAATGAAATCCAAATTGAAGACGAATGAATTAGTAATTGGAACTAATTTAAAATAGTGCAGTTATGAATAAAAGTTAATCGATGAAATTCAATATTTCGGAATTGAAGATAAATTGAATCCAAATTGAATTAAAATGGTAAAGTAAATTCAAATGAGAAATTGAAATGTGAAATTGAATTCAAATAAAAATTTGAAATGTAAAATTGAAGATAATGGATATAACTTCAATAGTGAACTAAAGATGATATAAGCAGTTATATTGAAAATTTTGTATTGGAATGTACGAAATAGATTGAATATATGCAACTAGATATTATGGCTAGTAGATATACAGGTATAAAGGGAATTGAATTTGATTTCACAGATAATTTGAATGGCTCGACAAAAGGTAAGTATTTCAATTCGAATATGAGATTTGATGACTTATTTCTCTAGCCGCTTGGCTTTTTCTTTTTCTTTTTGAAATCTGAGAGTCCGTAGGGACATTTTGTAGTAGTGCCGTATCAGCCGCGCAAAGGAGACGCTGGCGAAATTTTTCGAAAATTTAGGGTGTTAGAAAATTTTTGAGAAAATTTTGAAGTTAAAATTTGAATTTAAACTCGAATTTGAATTTTGAAGTTAAACAATGTTGTTTTGAAACTTATAATTGAAGTTGGAAATTTAGTTGAATGATAACGAATCTTTAGTAGAAGATTTGTTTTGAAAATTTGATAAAACTATTGAATTGTGAAAAATAGTAGACGAGTTAAGGACCTTTTTCCCTAACTGGTAATTTCGAGGACGAAATTCTTTTAAGGGGGGAAGTTTGTAACGACCCAGAATTTTGAACGAATTAAATTGAGAATATTTAATTTATTTTAAATATTTGAACGATAATCTAATTCGAATCCCGAATTTAAATATTGAAATCGGCGATTAAATTATAAAAATTTAATCGATTGAAGTTGAATAAAAATTTATATCTTCAATTTAAAGCTAAAGAAAAATATTTCGAACACTTGTAAATTTTTTATTGATGATACTGAAGATAACGGAAGCTTCAGAATTTAATTTCAGACTGTTTTGTTCAGTTCTGGAATTTATATCGTTCGTATCGATATTTAAAAATAGCCGTCCGAGGGACAGTCTCGGAATTCGACGAAACCAGTTCCATTGGGTCCGTAATATTGAATTATTATCGAATTTCAATTTTCGTATTTTTCAGAGTTGTTATGTGTGCACACGATAGATAAACGCATTAAAATTTAAACGGATTTGATTTGAATTTAAATTTTTAATTTGTCACGTCAATTTCTATTCGTTCCTTTAAACACGCTCCGTTGTTCACGCTGAAGACCACGAAATTATCGTGTAACCCATCCCCTCTCTTTTCAAATATCTCGTTCTCCCTCTTTCAGTTTAATTACAAATCGAACGAGATGAAAATCAATGGCTGTGGCAAACAAAATCTTCCCCAGCTCAAAGCAATTGAAAATCAGATTCTCGCCCTCCCCAAATTGAAAAGAACGAAAGCCCATCCCCTGTTCAAAGAAATTAAAATGGCCGGCACCCCAATTCCTCTTCCCCCATTTCAAAAAAAAATTCGAACGAGGCTGGGTGGCGCTCGAACTCGAGCTTGGAGACGTGGCAACCGGCGCGTTCGCGTAGGGATTTCTCAATGTCGAGGCGGCGTTCGAGGTGGTGATTCGCGATTGGGAGTGAGGGCAGCAGCTCGTGTGGGGTGTCGCGTTGGATTTTGGGTTGGTTCACGCGCGCGTTTCCGTGAGGTGGTTGAGATCGAGGCATCGCAATGAAAAGGAGGTTGGCGGTGATACTGGGCTGCGTCGACGAAGTGACGGCGTACTCGAATTCGCGATTGGCAGTGGGTTTCTCGAGTTCGACGAGGCCAGGGCAGTGCGGCGACTTGATGGGAGGGGCGCGCGTGGTCGCGAGCCAGTGATGGAGTGTCGATCGTGATGTCGAGTTGGGCGTGTGATCGACGTGGTGAAGCTGGGGTCTTCTTCGATGTCAATGAGGATGGACTCGAGTTGGAGCAATCGAGCTGGGTTCTAAATTTTACAGTAAGGTATGCAAGTTATTTAGTTAAGTAAAATGGTTAAAAGAAAATTAGTTTAAATTTAATTTTTTGTTAAATAATTCCATTAAAAAGAAATTGGTTTAGGATTTAGAAGTATTAGTTAAAATATAGTTTTTGGTTAATTAGATTTATTTGAAGAGAAATAGAAAGGAAATTCTATTTTGATTTTATAAAAAGAAATATAATTTCAAATTTGTTTGTTAAGTTGTTATAAACAATAGTTTACGATAATAAATTTGTTTTATCTATTTTAGTTACTAAAAAGAGAAATTTTAGTTAAAACTAAATTTTTAGTTAATTAAATTTATTTAAAGGAAACTGAGTTAAAAATGAGGTCATTGTATAATTAAAACATATCAAGTTAGAAATTTAATAGTTCGATTTATTTCGAATATTAATAAAATTGTATAATTATTTATACAAGGTATAAAGCAAGAAAAATCGAGAAAACAAGTCTGGGAAAACGGATTGCGAAATAAAAGCTAAGGTGAGATTTTCTCACTCGAAGGAAAATTTGTGTTTTACAGTTATTGATTGATGATATGATTGCTATGTTGATGTGATATTAGATATAGTAGGATATATATCTATATATAGCAATATATACATATTGGCATATGTATATATTGGATTGATGATTTCCCGCCTCGTATAGCGGATGAGACCCTATTGCGCCGTTAGTAAGCGGATTTATAAAAACCTATATACCGCGATAATTCCGTACTGGAGCGGAATTGGTATTGTGCTAACATCTTTGGATGCAGGGAAACAGGTTGGAGGGATCCAACTGGATTCCTCAACTGTATTTATTTATTTACAGATGTTGATATATATTCTGTTGTCATATGTTGAGATATGATATTGACTGTTGTGATTGACTAATTGATGCGTTGCATCATCGGATTCAAATTTTGAAATTTAAAAATAACGATGTTGATTTTAAAAGTGAAATTTTAAAAGTGATCTTTGAAAATATACGTTTATTTAAATTGTTGAATTGATTTATTTTAAAAAGATAAACGTTAAAACTTTTAAGTTATAAAAGTTGAGATTTTGTGAATTTTAACAAAGAAGTAATTTCTTTTGAAATAAAGAGTTAAGATGTAACAACCCGCATATCTATCGATTCTATATTTAAATATTTTATTTAAATATTTTATCGTTAGTCGGATGTTAGTCCGAAAAGCTACTTTTTGCATACGGTCAAATTAGGACTCGAGACCACCCCCATTGAGTTCAAAATGACGTTTGCGATCTTTTTGAGTGTAAACTTCGATATGTTTGGAGATAGTGAAATTTTCGTCACTTTTCCCGCTTGAGACTTTGGTTTGGACTGCACTTCCTTAGTTCAGCCCAACCCCCTTCCTCACTTCATTCACCCTTTGTTTTAACATTCAAGCTTCATCAAAAATGGTGGTGGGAAGTGGAAATTAAAACTCCAAACTCCAATTCTATTGCAAATCCGTGATTCAACTCCAAATTCAAGTAGAAGATAGTGGATTCAAGTTTAGGGTTGCTTCTCCTTGCTTTCAATCTCCATCTTAATCAATTTCGTGGAAAAGGTGAGATTTTTGATCTCACATCTTGCCTATATCTATCTTGGACTGTTGGGAATGGTTCCCTATCATTTTAGCATCAGCATTTGCATTTGGTTTGGATTGGATTGATGAAAAACCCAAAATTCTAGTGTTTTTGGTGAAAAACTGCACTTAGGTCGTTTCTGCCTTCGCTAGGTCGTTCGCGAGATAAGCCTAAGTCGTAGATCGTTCGTGTCGAAAAGCCACAAGGAGCATAAGTCGTTCTGGCCATTTTTAGCTCGTTCGGAGTTAGGTCGCGCGTCCTTAAGTCGTAGGTCGTATTCGCCCTTAAGTCGTAGGTCGTTGCCGACCTATAATCTCCAGGAAAAATGTTAAGTCGTTCAGGAGCTAAAGGCATAAGTCGTTCAGGAGCTAAAGGTATAAGTCGTTCAGGAGTTAAAGGCATGAGTCGTTCACGAGTTAAAGGCTTAAGTCGTTTGCAGTTAGCTCGTTCGCCTCGAGTTAAGTCGTAGGTCGTTTGGCCTTAAGTCGTTTGCAGTTAGCTCGTAGCTCGTATGGCTCTTAAGTCCTAGGTCGTTGGCTTTTAAATCGTTAAGTCGTAGCTCGTATGGCTCTTAAGTCGCTAGGCCATGCCAACTCCGCTAGCTCGCAACTGTTAAGTCGTATGACCTTAAGTCGTAGGTCGTCCCCGACCTAACTCCACTAGGTCGTTCCAGCCTTAGCTCGTAGCTCGAATTGAAGCTTAAGTCGTTAAGTCGTTCATTCCACTAAGTCGTTCAAGGCTTAAGTCGTAAGTCGTTCGCGAGTTAGTACTTGGTCGTTTGGCCTGTTTTTCCCCTAGGTCGTTCGATCTGTTCTTCTGCTAAGTCGCGTGGCAGTCTCCACTTAGGTCGTATGACCTTATCCCTTAAGTCGTAAGTCGTTCGCGAGTTAGTACTTGGTCGTTTGGCCTGTTTTTCCCCTAGGTCGTTCGCGAGTTAGTACTTGGTCGTTTGACCGGTTTGGCTTCTCGAGACAGCTTGCCTTCACTAAGTCGTACCGTGACGGGGCGCTGCCCCGCACCCCGCCGTGGGCGCTGCCCCCTGGACCCCCGCGACCTCTTCTGAAAAACATTTATCAGAATTTCTACTTTGATGTTTTTGGGATTGACTTCTTTGGACTTTACTCACGTCTTCGAACGTGAATTGATTTGTTCTACAATCGTTTTATGACTTGTCACTTTAAAGATATATGAAGGTTTTAATACTAGTAGTAAATGTCAAAACTCTTTCATCAAATCGATTTCAACACTATTTTTAATATCAAAAGTTCGTTTTCTCAAACCGATTTTCAATCTACTAATATATATAAGCCTTTACTTCACTCGAATGAGAAATCGACTTAAACGACTTAGTAAAACGAGTGGTATGAAACGCTTGCGTTCACTTCGTCGGTTAGCTCTTGGACTTGTTCGATTGATCCCTTTTCGTGACAATTTCCTAGTGAAGATTTACAGCTTGTTCGTAAATATTTAAGTTAAGCAAGTGGTTATGGGACATGAAGCTAAACTCATATATTTACTAGCTTGGTGTGATTGACACTTCTCGCTGATCATGATGATCATTTTATGATTTAGACTAGCAATTGTGCGATGTCTCTTTGTTTGCAAGGTAAGACTAGACCGCAATAGTGTGATTCCGACTCACACACATCTCTTTGTCCGCAAGGTTAGTCTAGGCCGCAGTAGTGTGATTCCGACTCACACATATCTTTATGTTTGCGAGGTTAGGCTAGACACCACTTGTGTGATTCCATTCACACATACCTTTCTGCTTTTTGGTTAGCCTAGGCCTCAATCAGTGTGATTCCGACTCACACATATGGGGTAGCTCCCCATGGTCTTCGGACCATCATGTGATAGGCCTCTTTCTCTTTTTATGATTTCTGGATTTCTTGTTTTGATTTCTGGATTTTTATGTCATTGACTTGTTATGAGTACAAGTTTAGGGTATGATGCCCTCTTTGGATCTTTGAGAAGATTCTTGTGATATTGATCATTTCTCATCGGTTGATCTCCTGTTGATCATCATTTTCATACTTATAGTAGTATGTCAGTATGGATATTATATGTTTATGCCATATCTTTTATTCTATATCATGTCATCTGATATTTATAGTTAGACTGATCCGTTTATTATTTTCTTAAATAATACTCGGGTCAGACCGAGATGTTACAGGTGCTTCTGCTTGACTTCCTTCTGGGATTTGCTACTCTGACTTTTGGCTGACTATTTAGTTTAGCAGTTTTTGTTGTATACACTTGAGATATGGACTCATAGTTGTATTCTTTTTGTATAGCACAGGTTGCTATTCTTTTGTATTATTGTGGAACTTTTTGACCACTACTCTGATGTACACTTTCATGTGTTAGTTATATATTCATATCTTCTTCCGCCTTTGTGATATGGATGTCTGTGACTGCTTTGTGTTATGTTTATTTCTATGTTTGTTTCCGAAGATTATTTTATAGCCACCGTGTGATAATCAATTACATGGATGGTCGCTCCTCAACAGCCTTATTCTCCGTGCTAGTTGACAGCACTACATCGTAGTGTCCTTGGCTAGCGTGGGTATTGAGGTGGGGCGTCACATAAGAAATTTATGAAATGGTTTAAGTTGAGATTTTTGAATTCTTAAACCAATGTATATAAAAAGATGTATCAAATTGATATTTATCAATTAAAGTTATTGGAATTTTAAAATAAGTTTTATAAGAGATATGAAATTTATAATTATAAAATGTGAAGATATGAAATGTATAGAATTATAAATTGTAAAGATATGAAATTTATAGATTTATAAAGAATGAAGTTGTAGAATGAATGATTATAAGAAAATTTACTTATAAATTGGATTTCTGCTTTTAAATGGAATATTGATCGGATCGTTAATAGAGAAGATTTATAAATCAAAGTTGTTAAAAAAATATAGAAATAGGATTTATAAACGTTGTTTTATAAATTCTAAATCGATGGAGTTTGATAAATTAAATATAGAAGATTTTTAAAGAAGATATATTCGCGATTTTGGATAGCGAATCTTTATTGAAATAAAACGTGTAGAGATGGCTGAAATTTAGTTAAGTGAATTATATTCACGATTTTGGACAGTGAATATACTCTTAAGGAAAATGGATATGTTCTGGAGAAACGATATTATAAAATGAAGTAATTGTTTTAAAAGATGTTTTAAAACGTGTTAAATATCGAAATCATAGATTTCAACATTTATTGTTGAAATAGACGTTTTCGAGAAAATAAGGAGATGATGGACTATAACACTGTTGTTATAGTAAATGATTTCCGAAAGGAAATGTTTTATATAGTATTGGGATTTATATATCTACCTAAATTCCGAATCCCTATACTAGTGATTTCGAGTCGTCGTAACGATGTTTTACGCAACATTCGTTTTGACTCAAAGAGATGTTAAAATTTATGATTTCCTTAAAGAATGAATATATACTTAATATTGATTTAAGTATATTGAATATTTTCAAATGTTAAGAATAAATAGATTTGCGAAATACTTATTATTGAATAAGTATGGAAATACTTTTCCAAAATGAAATGAAACGTTTTGAGATTTTATCTTCTTAAAGATAAATTGAAATTGAATATTGAAAACGGTTTGAAATCGAATATCTGTAGATATTTTGAAAATATAAATTCACTATGGAATTTATAAAAGAAAGGGGAATTGTTTTAGAAAATAAATATCGATTTATTTTAGAAGTGTGGAAATTTTATATCTAGTAAAAGATATTTTGGGAGATTAAATAATTTGGAAAATTATTTGGAATCTGATGATGTTGCGCATCTTTATTGATAGTTAAATAACCGACTATCAATAATTACCTTTAGATAGGTATTTGTTGTGAATTGGATGAATTTGAATGCCACACTTATTTTTAAATAAGCGCTCACTATTCGGGTTAGCCGGGAAAGGACCATGGGGTCGTATAACCCATTCCGAATATGTGATACGTCGTTATGAATTGCATTCGAAGACCGGTGTTGAAGACCGGATATTTTTGAAAACGGAAGGATTACCGTCGAGTTACTCTACATCGACTGATCTTCGATTTAGAGGTTTTATCACCCTTAGTGACGGGAAATCCCGACGTGATTGAAAATTATCCGGAATTGCAAGGGCTTCGTGAGAAGTGCCTTCGGTTCTGTTCGATCCCGGAACAGACTTGTATGGATTGTGTGTCTGACGTTACAATTTGAGATATAAAGCTGATTTCTTTCAAATACATTTCTGTTGGTGGCGGAGAATTTATTCTCTTAGCTTAACACCCTTCTCTGAGACGTACGAGCTCAGAGGTTATGTAGTTGAAATTTATCAGCGATATATCCCAATTTGGTAACGTGGCATACTGAGTGTTGCTGTGAAATGATCAGTGTTTGATCATTTGTGATATGATCATTTGTTTGATCTTATATCTTTGTGATCATAGGTTGATCATTTTTGTTTGACCCGAAGCAGGGCTTTTTGAGAAAGCGTAGCTTTGTGGACGAGACTTCATCGAGCCTCACACCCCGGAAATGGTCGAAACAGGAAGGATGCGGCAAGGTTCTAGGGAGTAGCGCCCCTTAGTGTATGTCATTCCTTCTGGATAAAGGTGGTATCATGGTATGGAGCCCAGATACTTAACCTCTGTGGTTACTGCATTATTTTTATCTATGTGGTTTTGTTGCGAATCGGGGATCCCCGGGAAGATCGGTGACGATCGGGGGATGGCATACGCATGTCAGTAGTTACCTATTTTTGCAGAGGTAACCCGGCCTTGTGTTGGAAGAGATCCGGTTAGGTTCTCGGGTCGTCTATTCCAGGGACGTACCCATCGTGGATAGGAAGTTCCTTAGCCTGACCATTTGTTGGAAATCCAAAGAAACAATACGAGCCTTGTACGGTATTAGTTGTAGAACCTGCCATTCACTTATGGTGGCGCCCCACTGTTTGGATGGTAGCTATAGTAGGCATACGATACTGGTCGTATGTTGGCTAAGATTAATATTATACTTTCGAAATGTTTTCTACACTATGCACTAATAATAATATCAAAAAATGATTTGATTTTGCGTAGTAAGCATCTTTGACTATCATAAGAAGAAATCTCCTCCAATTCTGCGTTTGCATTGTGTGTGTGGTGGGAGGTCTTATGGTAGTTTCATTTTCCAAAAGCATTTCGAATTGACTTAAAAATTTATTTTGTTGTTATAAAGAATAACTGTTTTACGATCTCACACCAATCACCATGACTGACTCGGAGTTTATTGTTTCCCTTCTAAACTCTGGGTGCCCACCAATTTCCACACGGGCAGTCTAGAGTTAGATTATCAGGATATTCTGGATATTCTGGAGCTTTGGAGATAAGCTGGATGGCGAGACGTAGTATTTGTATCTGATAGTATTTATTCCGCTGTGTATTCTGTATGAGGACCAGTTATATAACTGTCCATTGTTGTATATGACTCTGATTGATGTATGTATAAAATGATATAGTTCTTTGTTTAAAGATTATTCATTTATCTATTATATATTGCTCTGCTGCGATGTGTAAGATTCTGATATCGTTTTTTTTTGTTTCTGTTTCTGCTCCTGTTCTGATGTGTTGTTCTTCTTTTCTTTCTCTTCTTTCTTTTTCTTCTTCTTCTTCTACTTTTTCTTTTTCTTAAAACCCTCACTATTGGAGTTTCCGGCACTCGATTGTTCGACAGTCGATAAAGTGAGTATCGATGTCGAATTTTCGAAAGTCGAAAATTTCAGGACGTGACATTTGTATATATTAAAATGGAAAGAATATTGAATTTGAAATTAATAAAGTATTTTCAAACTTTAATATTTATATAATTTGTAATTTGGAAATTTGTAATTTGAATTAATACTTTTGAAAATGATATTTGAGATTTAAATAACAAGAATAATTTCTTATTTATTTTAAAGATAAATTTTAAGCTTAAGTTTTATTTAAGATTTAATTTAAGAAATTCATTTGTTTTAATATTCTTTTCTCTTTTAAAATTCAAATATAAGTCAAAATAGGTTCGTAAAAATATATATAGAGTTAAAATAAGTTCTCAAGCATTTATAAATATGTTATATGTAATTGATTAAAGTATAAGTTACTTAAATAATAGTTTTCACATTTGTATATTTATTAAAATCTAAAAAAAAGCTTAAATTATAAAAAGAGATAAATACATTATATACTTATAAATATTTCATAAAACATATAAATGTCTTAAATAAATTTATTAAAAACAAGAATAACACTTGTTAGCATAGTAGAGTGGTTTAGTGACATTTGTAAAGATGTAAGCCTATGTGTAAGCTAATTAAAGAGACAAGTGGCTATATTTTAATTTAAGTTTTAAAATAAATAAAAAATTAGTATGTAAGAAGAAATATCTGTTTTCATTTTTCAGTTTAAGATTATCTTCATTTCTTTTTCCACTAAAATACAATTCGAATCTAAAGATAAGTAAAATCTGAAATCAAATTGCAAAGAAGAAATATAAAAACTGGAAATTCTAATGCAAACTTAAAGGGGATCAAAGGCAATTCAGTAGCAGTTCCAAATCAATCAACAAGCAAATAACCAGAAATCAAACAGCAAGATTTAAAATTCAAAAAGCAAAAACAAAGGAGGTTCAAAAATCTGGAAAGCCTGGAAACAAACTGTTCTCTGTCTCTGTTCTCTGTTTCTACATGTCTGGTGAGTAAATATTATTTTAAAAACAGATTTAAGCTTTTGATATGTGATGATTTATTATCTGAAATGTTTGTAATGTATGCATGTTTGTATATGAGTGTTTGAAATGCCTGTATAGTAAATTTGAATGCCTGTACAGTTATAAATATAGCCCCTGTATAATGATAGCAGATTTGATTTCTAAATAAACCTATATCTCATCATCTAATCATTTTTAGCCTTTGATTTGTAAATGAAAAATGATGGAAATCATGTAATATCACTAATAAAAATAAGATCTGGAATTTATATACATTATTTGTCTGGAAATTTTATAAACAGCAGTAGAAATGTAAATTTGGTCAAAAATTTATTGATTCAATTTTAAGTTTTGATTATATAATTGAACTCAATATAGCAAACCATGAATTTTAAAGTGTATATCACGATTTTTAGTTTTGAAATGATTGAGTATTGTCAAGATGAACATTTGGGCTTTCTCGAGCAAATTCTATCGATCAACGACGAACTGGAAGTCCTGGTTGGTTTTGAAGGAAGATGGTATGATGGAGTTCCTGGGAAAAATAGTATAGGGATTGATAGATGATTCTGGTGATCGGAATTTGATGGAGTAGGGTTTATTGGTCTGTGTTTAACGTGGATGTTCAAATGGGTTTCGCGATTTCGAAATGAAACCGGAGTTGATCGCTTGACGTTCTGGAGATGCAGGAAGATGAGGTAGCGCTACGGTGAAAGTGGAAGAGTTTCTCGAGGCTGGGATCATCGGAGACGAACGTTTCTGGTGATATGCGTTTTGGAGCTGATGGGTTAAATGCTCGTTTTCGTTTCTCACACGAATCGAGGAAGATGGGTTGGTCGATAGTGGTCTCGTGGTGGAAGACGACTCGTCAGAGGCCAATGTGGAGTTCGTCGACGTCCGGTGCAGTCGTGCACGTACACGAGCACGTTCGTGTGCATCTGGCAATCTGATTTGGGGAAGAAAGCTTGTCTCGGGTTTCATTCGAGTATATTCGAGTTTTACTCGAAGCAGGGAAGTAGTGGGGATACGCGAGTGTTGCTTGAGTTTTCCACGAGTTTTCTCGGGTTAGGGAAGAGATAGGCTTAAAGATTTTTAAAGGTTTTGTTTTAAGTTTTTAAAACAAAAGAAAAATTGTTTTGTAATGTTTCTAAGTTGTAAAACAAAAGATAAAACAAGATTTTACCTAATTAAACAAATTTGTTTTCTAGAAATTTGTTTTAACAAGTTTTAATATTTAATAGATAAGTTTATTTTAAGGTAGATAAATAGATTTTCAAAATACTTTTTGTATTAAAATTAATTTAATATCTTTGGAAGTTTTAAAGATTTTGGAAGTCGAGTAAAAGTTTATAATGCTTTAATCTTAATTGATTTCTAAAAATGATTTATTTTAAATAAAGCTTAAATAATAAGGATTTGGTAAATCAATTATAATAAGGATTTATCTTAAGTAATTAAGAGATTTAATTAGTTAAAGATAATTAATATGGGGAGATAATTAAATTGTTGGTCAATTTAATTTATTTAATTAAGATAATGATTTTCTTAATTAAGATCTTTAAGTATAAATAGTTAAGAAATTATTTAATTAGTTAAATAATTAATTAAATGATTAACTAAGTAATTAATTGGTGATTAACTAAAGATAAACACTTATAAATTAATTAAGTAATTACTTGATGAAGTAATTAAGGAATAATTACTGAATGTAATTAAATAAAGGTAAATTATTTAATAAAGTAATTAGAGGATAATTATTTTATGAAAGTAATTAAATAGAAAGTGATTAAGAGTAAATTACTTAGTGTTATTAATTAAATAATTTAGTTAATAAAGTTAATTAAAGGATTAAGGATAATTAATAAGGTAATTAATTATTTGTTAAGGTAATTAAATAAAAAAATAATTAATTAACAAAAGTAATTAAGGGAAGTTAATTACTGGATTATATTAATCAAAGGTGATTAATAATTATGGATTAATTAAGAATAATTACTTAATGTAATTAATAAAATAATTAAAGATGTAATTAGGGATCATTAGTTTATAATTAATTAATGATATAATTAAGAATTGATTAATTAAGATTAATTAATCAAATGATAAGTGATTAATTGTAATTAATTAAGGATTAGAGTAATTGATTATAATTAATTAATTAATTAATGAAGTAATTAAAGGTTAATTACTGTATTTGGTTAGGAATAATTAATTTGTGAAATTAATTAATGGTAATTACTTAAATGTAATTAAAATATAATTAATCAAGGTGATTAATTAAAGTGGATAATTAGAGAATGATTAATTAATTTATTTGTAATTAATTAATGATTATATAAGTAAGATTTAAAATGAAGTAATTAATTTAATTTATTTTAAATTAATTAAGAGATGAAGTAATTAATTTAATTCACTTTAAATTAATTAAAGATAGAGATAGTTAATTTAATTCATTTTAAATTAATTATGTTGTGATTAAGTAAATCATTGCTTATATAAGAATGGATGACATTGATTGTCTTGAATGGATGTAATCTCAGAAATGAGATTGAATGTATTTCATTGTTTGATATCTCTGATGAGATATGATTGATATATGATATGGATGTTTGGTTGAATTATAATGATAATGTGAATTATCTGTTTGGGATGATAATGTAGATTATCTATTGAATTATCTATCTTTGTGTATATAGATAAGAATTGAATTGTTTTAACCTTTAAACAACTTGGCCTTAAAAGATACGTTTTGGATTTCGATGAGACCGGGATCGGGTTTCCGTATACCGGGATTCCAGGTCTGGAGACCCGAATACCACATCGATCCAAATTAACGATAGGTCGTGAATCCCAAGTGAAGATGAAGATTTAGAGTGCAAGGGTTATTGTCGTTAACTCTAAGGGTGATTCCAAAACGAGTGTAACGAGATAATGCCTTCGGTTTCGTTCGAACCCGGAACGAACTTGTATGGATTGAATGCTTTCAGCACATCGTCAGGCGAACGATGAGCATTCTAAGTGATATGTTCTGATTAAAGGTAATCGTAACCTCAAGCCTCATCAACCGGGAATGGCTAAAACAGGGGAGGTGCAGCAAGGCTTCGTGGGTAGCACCCACTGAGAGCAAGATAGATCCCTGTCTAGAGGTCCCTTTTCTTTTATTCGGCTTAGTGTGTGGTTGGTCGCGCCAACTACGGGATTGTCTTGTTCGGGATTATCCAGTAAGGGATGGTTCCGGCTTTGTGTTGCAGGGGAGCGGGCGTACTCCTCGTTACGGTGATCTAGGCCACGTATTGTGACGGGCGGTACCCCAGTAGCCCTGCCATTGTATGGAATCCAAACTCCAATAAGTGCCGTACGTATTAATTGTGCCCAACTATGTTGGAATGTGAGATGTAAGCATTTCAGCTATTTCTGTATTTTACTTGGAAACCCTAGACCCTATTATAATATAACTGGATTTCCTATCAAATGTTTTAGTTAGCGTAAGGTAAAAACTTACCCATGTTTATGTGTGGGGAGTCTTACGTGATACTTTTGTTTTCAAAGGTTTTCAAAGTTAAGCAATTTAAACCGTTTACTCACACCAGACCCATGTCTGACCCAAGTGTTTATTTTCTGTTTTATTAAACTCTTGGGTACTCAATATTGTATTGAGTAGTCGAGGGATTCAGGTTAGTCTTGACGAATACTGGAGGAGCTGAGGAGCAGGAGGCTTCAGCGTGTAGATATATAGATTTTCCGCTTTGTATGTTGTATTGTACTGATGTACTTATGTTGTATAATAGACAGAAGTTTATAACTGTCTATTCTGTGATGTATAAATTGTGTACTCTGATGTATATGATACTATGTAATATCTTATGTGATATAATATATTTCTCGTTCCGCTGTGAGATTTCTGATGTGTTGTTGTTCTTTCTTCTTTTCTTTTCTTCTTCTATCCCTTTCTTTCTTCATGATGATCCGACTTTCTGTGGAGAAAAAGCCGGGTCGTTACACTGTTAGTATAGAATCACTATGGGTTGAAATGATACATACCCGAACGATCTGTAGAATAGGAGAAAATCGTTATGGGTTGAAATGATAAACCCAAGCGATTTTCAATTGAATTGAATTGGGATTTCGGGTTGAAAAGATATATACCCGAATATGTTTTAAATTGCGGATTGAAATGATAAATATCCGTATCACTTGACCATAGGATAGAAAATTATATACAGGCACCGTTGGTCTATATATAAACGTTTTGAAAATGATTTCTATGGTTTTGAAAAAGAAATATATGGTTTTGATTAATATTGATTTTTAAAGATTTATTAGAGTTGATTTAATAAAGTTGATAAATAATATGTTTAGGTATTTAATATCTATATTTTTAAATATAGAATTTGTAATGATTTGAAATTGATTGAAATTGTATTTATTTAAGAATTATACTTAAATAAGTCTGATTTGAAATGTATTGAATTTGAAATTTAAAGAAGTGATTTACAACTTGAAATTTGAAAGGGTGACTTAAATGGATATTTCAAACGTATAAATATTTAAGTGAGATCTTTTGTGTATTTAAATTGTAAATTGAAATTGTATTTAGATGTTATGAAAATGATTAAGTTAATATTTTAAAACTAAATAATTGTAAAGTGAATTTGATATGTATATAAATTTATCGAATTTAGTTTTGAAATGATGAATATTTAAAAGCTTTGAAATATAAAAATTGAAATGATTTATTTTATGGTTCAGATGTGTATTTGAAATTGATAATTTGAAATGGTTTATTTAGAAGCTAAATCGAGTTGAAACGGATGATTTGAGATTTGATTTAAAATAAATTAAATTTTTGGAAATCGAGTTAATTTGAAATCGAGTTGTGGAATTTGAGGAAACTAATTTATTTTATAACGAAATTTTAATATCTAAACTGTTATTAGGAAAGTGTTATGATTTCCAAAATACTGTGGTTTCCAGACTATGATTTCGAAAGCATTATAACTTTGGAAAGTAATATGATTTGAAAATGGATATATTTGAAACGAAATGATATCGTATTAAATTGGGTTTTGAAATGATAATGATATTTTGGTTTTGAAGTATAAACTACTTTGAAATGACCACGGTGTTATAATAACGATTGGTTGGCAAAGAGACCGGGATCAGATATGGACATACTCTCTGTCGATACCGAAAACCACTTTGACAACCGTGTACGCGGTGGAGATTCCAGAATGAAGTAGGACGGTGGCGACGTTCTTGAGGTATGTTACGTGGACCCAACTCCCGTGAGTTGGCAATAAGGTGGCTAAAACAGGAGCGATCTCGGACCAGTGAGGTAGCACCTCTTCTCGGACGCATTTCTTCGATATTATACTCTTACTTGTGATTTGACTAGATGGCCATCCTCCGATTTGGGAATGTTGTTCGAGGTGGAACGGTAGTGGCTGCTATGCGTATCCATCAGTCCGTGTGCGTAATTGGTATATCTACCCTGGCATTGTCTAGTTGTGCCGTGTCACCTACCATATCGAGCTTTACTATGATTATGATTTTAAGATCCGACCGCGTTAAGGTTCTCCATCCCCTTAACGCTATTTACCGATATGATTATACTTTACTTATTTAGACACTATTATAATAGCGAATATTACTACATAGTAAATAGTTTAACGGATCCTTAGGGGATGGTTATCCCAACATCCTTTAAGTTACTTGTATTTCAGTTGATATTTCACTTGAGTTGGATTTATTAATATAAGAATATTAATCCTGACTCGAGTGTTTTGTGTTTTGCTTTACGCTCGGGTCAGACTGAGTGATACAGCATTTGGAGACTCACCTTTGGAGTTGGAGCTTCGCTTGGAGATCCAGCTATCTATCGATCCTGCTTTCAGTTATTCCGTCGATCCAGTGATGTATTCAGATCTGGTATTTGATTATTGTATTGAGGCATCTATTGTATTCGAGACCTCTGTTGTATCTTGTTTAACTCTGTTATATATATATATAGTAGCTTCATGAACTACTATCCTTTGTTTCCGCTGCATTATTGTTATATTACTCTGTGTCTGTGGTCAGTAATTATTTTATTTACTGTATATGTTGAGTTTTGCCAAATTTTATTTACAACGCAGTATTTTGAGCAATTCAACTCCGGCATGAGTGTCTACCTATACACTTATAATGGATGCGAATGGTCCAAAATACTGGGTCGTTACAATATGATCTTTTGGCCGTCAGATGTGCCGTGTCTTGTTTTACAAGACATCTACATTGGATGTATAAAAAAAAGCTACTGAAACTGTATAAACTTTATAACTATGAAAATACAACCTAATATACTTTGAAATTGTACTTTAAAAAAATGTATTTTACGTTAACATATATATAATATCTAAACCAATCACATATAGGGACTTATATATAATACCACAGATCTCATAACTTACGTATATATAGGAACAGAATATATAGGAACTTATATATACAAACAGACCACATATAGCTTATATAAATTTATATATATACAAACAGAATATATATAACTTATATTTTTTTCTTAGATATGAGAACTTAAATTATATAATACGCTTCCAAAAGCAACACTGTAAAGAAAGAAAAAAGGAGCAAGCAAAAATATGAACATGCAGACTTTCGAAGCTTTTGAATATATACTTACTATATTATATATATATATATATATATAAACATCAATATGCAAACTTACCTTATATAAAAGAAGGCTGCAGAGGGAAGATATGATGGGAGCAAGTAAATACAACTCATATAAATATATACAACGTATATATGTGTGCATATCCCTTCAAATATGCAATCATATATATGCTGCTGCTACCCGACTACATGCAGTTGAAGTCTCGGCTGTATTGCTATGGTGGACAAGGTGGAGGTGTGATGCAGTGCAGAAAGCTAAGGGTCTAGGTCGCTCACGACCTAAGGAGTGTGTAGGTCGCTCACGACCTAAGGAGTTAAAGGGGGGAGTGAGTGATACCGAGAAGAAAGTCCAATTCGGTGAAGTGTTAGGTCGCATACGACCTAACAAGGCTTTTAAGTTGGAGCTACGACCTAACAGAAACGAGGTGCTGAAACGACCTAACATGTTCTTAGGTCGCGTACGACCTAACTGTGCAGTGCAACATGGTGAACGATCTAACATAACACCAAGTACAGAGCTACGACCTAACGGGTTAGTGGATGGCGAACTAAAACAAGGAGATAGGTCGCTGGAACGACCTAACATGCTTTTAGGTCGCGTACGACCTAGCGAGATAGGAAAGAGGGGGCTGGAACGAGCTAATGGGGTGCTCCGACCTAACAAATCACGCCTTAAGATAGGTCGCAAAGTCTTAGGTCGCAAAGGCCTAGGTCGCAAAGCCTTAGGTCGCAAAGGATTAGGTCGCAAGGCCTTAGGTCGCGAAGGCTTAGGTCGCGAAGAATCTCTGAAGCCGCTTCTGTTAGGTCGCAAACGAAGGGATGCCGTTCATTCTTAGGTCGCAAAGCTCTGGAGGCCATTGATTTCCCCAACTCGCCGATCTGGAATGCTGTGTGTTCATTTGTTAAGTCGTGGAATAATGTAATTAGGTCGTTACCGACCTAAGTGAGTTGTTTGTCTTTTAACATGTTTGTTAGGACGCGTCTGTACTAGGTCGCAACATTCAAGGTCGAAGGTCGTTTTCGACCTAAGTACTTGTAATATTTTGAAACTTTTCTGCTGTGTTGAGTTGTAGCCTATAAATAGGCGTGTATGGTCATTTTGTAAAGGTTGTTGAATATTGAATAAAATTCTCTTTTGATTGCTTTGTGCTTTCATTCCAAATTGGTAGTTGAGTGTAATCTCCTATCTCCTCTTTCGGATAATCGAGTGCGCTCGATTCAACGATTGTAGAAGCCGATTCGCGGAATCAAGTGCGCTTGATCAACGCTTGAAGAATTGAAGATCTTTGAACCCGGTATCGTGCGCGATCAACGAGTTCGAGATAGCTAGAGTTCGGTATCTTCGGATCAACGAATTCGGGCAATTCAGCATTCATCAATCCATCGACTGCTACATTCACCGATCTACATTGTTTTGAATTATCCGCTGCGTCAGTTTTTGGTATCAGAGCTTGTTCTAGCCAATCATAGCTAGATCGAGACTTGGAGCCTAATCATTTGAAGAGATTTGAAGTTTGAAGTGATAGCCGAGAGCTTGAGGTGTGAGCCGTGAGCAAGTGAAGTTGTTCGACCTTGCATTGAAGATTGTTTGATCGAATTTGTAGTGGGAGACCGAAACTTTGTCCATCGTGTTCATCGCGATTTGCTACAAAGTGGAAGTTTTCGATCCGTTTCATTTTGGATCAAAATCCGAAAAGTGTTTGAATTTGAAGATTTGTGAAGTTTTCAAGTATGCCGCCAAGAAGAGCTAATCGCCACCAAAACGTAGAAGCTTTATATCGAAGAGAAGAAGCTGATGAGATGGAGCAAAGAATCAATGAGAATTTTAGTGAAAAGCTTAACGAAGGAATTGGCCGGTTAGAGAGGCTTATGACAGAGATGAATCAAAATCGGAGAAGGGTTTCACCAGAATCTAACCATGGAGGTAGTAGAGTCTCACCACATTCCAATCGAGACCGAAGTGTTGAAAATGACCAAGGGCGTGGGAGGAACGTGAATGGTCGTGAACGGAGGAATGTCGATAGAAGGGATGAAGGTGGAAGGCGTAATGCTAGTAGAGATGTTGGTGGTCAGAATCGACATCGTTATGCATCTGATTTTGAAGAGGAGTATGATGGTGGTAGTGTTCAAGGAAGAGGTCAAGGAAGAAATTACTCTGAGTATGATCACAAGTGGGAGTCGGGGATGAAGACTGAAATTCCTGAATTCAAAGGTGGTATGCAAGCAGAGGAGTTTCTAGATTGGGTGGCTAATGTAGAGGAGATTTTTGATTTCAAAGAAGTACCAGAACATCGTAGAGTGAAGTTGGTTGCTACGAGGCTGAGGGGTAGAGCTTTGGCATGGTGGCAGCAAACCAAGCTTACACGTGAACGAATGGGGAAGTCAAAGATTGAATCTTGGGAGAAGATGAAGAAATTGATGAAAGCAACGTTCTTACCATACAATTATCAATCTTTGATGTATCAACGTTTGCAGAACTTGAGGCAGGGCACGAAGACAGTTAATGACTATGCTGATGAATTTTATCAACTCATTGCAAGGAACGATATTATGGAAACAGAAGAGCAGCTGACATCTAGGTTCATTGGAGGATTGAGAATGCAGATTCAGGATATGGTGAATATGTTCGATCCAAGATCTGTAGCAGAAGCACATCAGAAAGCGTTGGCTTGGGAAAAACAAGGGAGACGAGGAAGTGGTGTGTTTTCTAATTCTAACAATCAAGCGAAGGGTGTTGGAGGAAGTTCTAATGTTTCTAAAACTATCAGTAGACCAGTGGTGAAAGAGGCTGAGAAGGCGAAAGTTAACAATGGTTTCAAATGTTACAATTGTCAAGAATTGGGTCATAAAAGCAGTGAGTGTCCAAAGCCAAAGAAGAGAACCATGATTGCAGAAGTTGACGAAGAGGATGTTGTTGAGGATTGTTCTAATCTAGTTGAGGAGGATGAGCAGGATATTGCGTCAGGAGACGAAGGTTGTAACCTAATGCTGAGGAGATCGTGTTTAACACCGAAGCAGGAGGAAGCTAGTTGGTTGAGGAGTAATATCTTTCAGTCAACATGTACTATTCTGGGGAAGGTGTGTAAGTTTGTGATTGACGCAGGAAGCTGTGATAATATTATTTCAACCGAAGCTGTGACGAAGTTGAAATTAAAGACAGAGAAACATCCGAGTCCATACAAGTTAGCATGGTTGAGAAAAGGAGGAGAAGTGAAAGTGGATAGACGAGTTCGTGTACCATTCTCTATTGGGAAGAAATACAAAGATGAAATATGGTGTGATGTAGTAGAGATGGATGTTTGTCATTTATTATTGGGAAGACCATGGCAGTATGATCGAGCAGTACAACATGACGGTCGGACCAATAGCTACAGTTTTATGTTTAAAGGCACGAAGATTATCTTAGTTCCAAAGAAGAGATCACAAGAAGAAAGTAAGTCCGAAGAAATCGAAGAGCTGAAAACTTTATTATCTTTGAAGGAGTTTGTGAAGGAAGTAGAGGAGGAGCCTGAAGTATTCTTGTTGATTGGACGTGAGAGCAGTGAAGAAGTTGAAATTCCAAATGAAGTTAAACCAGTTTTGAAAGAATTTGACGATGTATTTCCAGAGGAATTACCAACGGAGTTGCCACCGTTGAGGGATATACAACATCAGATAGATCTTGTTCCAGGTGCTGTATTGCCACACAGACCACATTATCGAATGAGCCCGAAGGAACATGAAGAGTTGCGGAGGCAGGTAGAGGAATTGCTTGAGCAAGGACGTGTGCAGGAGAGTCTGAGTCCTTGTGCTGTACCAGCTTTATTGGTACCCAAGAAGGATGGGACATGGAGAATGTGCACTGACAGTCGAGCATTGAATAAGATTACCGTGAGATATAGATTTCCAATGCCGAGGTTGGATGACTTGTTGGATCAGATAAGCGGAGCTACTATCTTTTCTAAGATTGATTTGAAGAGCGGATATCATCAAATTCGTATCAGACCAGGAGATGAGTGGAAGACTGCTTTTAAAACCAGGGAGGGTCTATACGAATGGTTAGTTATGCCATTTGGTTTATCCAATGCACCAAGTACGTTCATGAGGGTGATGAATCAGATTTTTCGACCGTTCATTGGGAAATTCGTGGTGGTGTATTTCGATGATATTCTTATTTACAGTGGGAGTCCAGAGGAACATTTGAATCATCTTAGAGAAGTGCTGATGGTACTAAGACAAGAACAATTTTATGCTGCTACAAAGAAGTGCGTGTTCATGACGCACAGTGTGTTATTTTTGGGGTATGTTGTTTCAGAGAAAGGAATACAAGTTGACCAAAGTAAAGTTGAGGCGATCAGAAATTGGCCGCAGCCCAAGACAATAACGGAAGTTCGTAGTTTTCATGGGTTGGCTTCATTTTATCGGAGGTTTATTCCACACTTTAGTAGTGTGATGGCGCCTGTTACAGATTGCATGAAAGGTAAACAGTTTGCATGGACAGAGGAAGCAGGGAGTGCTTTTGGGAAGATCAAAGAATTGCTGACGTCTGCACCAATTCTAGTATTACCTGATTTTCAGTTGGTGTTTGAACTACATACTGATGCATCCAAGGTTGGGATTGGAGGGGTGTTGAGTCAGAAGGGGCGTCCAATTGCATATTTCAGTGAGAAGTTGTCAGGAGCGAAGATGCGATACAGTACGTATGATGTGGAGTTCTATGCTGTTGTACAATCTATTAAGCACTGGAGACACTATCTGTTTCAGAAAGAGTTTGTTCTGTATACTGATCATGAAGCATTGAAGCATTTGCAAGGGCAAGACAAGATTTCAGCGAGACATGCATCGTGGATTGCATATCTGCAACAGTTTACTTTTGTTGTGAAACACAAGTCAGGGGTGACAAATCGAGTGGCTGATGCTTTGAGTAGGAGGAGTCATTTGTTGACTACACTGAAAGTTGAAGTGATGGGGTTTGAAATGTTGCCGGAATTATTTGTTGAAGATCCTTACTTCATGAAGTTTGTTGATAAAGTTAAGGAGGGAAAGACGGATGAGTTCTTGATGGTAGATGGTTTTCTTTTTAAAGGAAGTCGATTGTGCATACCGGAGGGTAGTCTGAGAATGAAGATTATCAAGGAGTTACACGAAGAAGGGCATGTTGGAAGAGACCGTACCTTACAGTTAATTTCACAATCCTACTTTTGGCCATCGATGAGGAAAGAAGTGGAGAGGTTTGTGGAGCGTTGTCATATTTGTCAGGTTTCGAAAGGAACTGCGACTAATGCTGGTTTATATATGCCATTACCTGTACCAACTAAACCATGGGTTGATGTGAGTATGGACTTCGTGTTGGGATTACCAAGGACACAGCGTGGTAACGATTCCATATATGTGGTGGTTGACAGATTTTCAAAAATGGCACATTTCATTGCTTGCAAGAAGACGGCAGATGCGGTTCATGTTGCTCAGTTGTTTTTCAGGGAGATCTATAGACTTCATGGATTGCCAGAAACTATTGTGTCGGATAGAGATACTCGATTTCTGAGTCATTTTTGGTTGAGTTTGTGGAAAATGGTGGGAACGAAGCTGAAGTTCAGTAGTGCTTATCATCCGCAAACGGATGGACAGACTGAGGTGGTTAACAGATCATTGGGAAACTTGTTGAGGTGTCTTGTTCAAGATAATCTGAAGAGTTGGGATGTGAAGTTATGCCAGGCAGAATTTGCTCATAATCATGCTGTGAATCGAAGTACTGGGTTCAGTCCATTCCAGATTGTCTATTCGAGCTTACCGAAAGGACCGTTGGATTTAACTGTGATACCACACTCAAAGGGGACAGTTAAGAAAGCTACTGATTTTGTTGAAGGGTTGACAGAGTGTCATAAAATCGTTCAAGAACGATTAGAGAAAGCAAATGAGAAGTATAAACAGTCTGCAGATTTGAAACGACGAAATGTTGAGTTTAATGAAGGAGATTTGGTTTATGCAATATTGACGAAAGATCGATTTCCGGTGGGAACGTATAATAAATTGAAAGCCCGAAAGATTGGCCCAGTTGAAATTTTAAAGAAAATCAATGAAAATGCTTATAAACTGAAGCTGCCGGATGATGTGTACACGTCAGACGTATTCAATGTTAAACATCTCGTACCATATCATGGGGATGAGTTTGTTGTGGTGGATGCAGAAAGTGCAAATTCGAGGTCGAATTTTTCTCAACATGGGGAGGATGATGCAGTGCAGAAAGCTAAGGGTCTAGGTCGCTCACGACCTAAGGAGTGTGTAGGTCGCTCACGACCTAAGGAGTTAAAGGGGGGAGTGAGTGATACCGAGAAGAAAGTCCAATTCGGTGAAGTGTTAGGTCGCATACGACCTAACAAGGCTTTTAAGTTGGAGCTACGACCTAACAGAAACGAGGTGCTGAAACGACCTAACATGTTCTTAGGTCGCGTACGACCTAACTGTGCAGTGCAACATGGTGAACGATCTAACATAACACCAAGTACAGAGCTACGACCTAACGGGTTAGTGGATGGCGAACTAAAACAAGGAGATAGGTCGCTGGAACGACCTAACATGCTTTTAGGTCGCGTACGACCTAGCGAGATAGGAAAGAGGGGGCTGGAACGAGCTAATGGGGTGCTCCGACCTAACAAATCACGACTTAAGATAGGTCGCAAAGTCTTAGGTCGCAAAGGCCTAGGTCGCAAAGCCTTAGGTCGCAAAGGATTAGGTCGCAAGGCCTTAGGTCGCGAAGGCTTAGGTCGCGAAGAATCTCTGAAGCCGCTTCTGTTAGGTCGCAAACGAAGGGATGCCGTTCATTCTTAGGTCGCAAAGCTCTGGAGGCCATTGATTTCCCCAACTCGCCGATCTGGAATGCTGTGTGTTCATTTGTTAAGTCGTGGAATAATGTAATTAGGTCGTTACCGACCTAAGTGAGTTGTTTGTCTTTTAACATGTTTGTTAGGACGCGTCTGTACTAGGTCGCAACATTCAAGGTCGAAGGTCGTTTTCGACCTAAGTACTTGTAATATTTTGAAACTTTTCTGCTGTGTTGAGTTGTAGCCTATAAATAGGCGTGTATGGTCATTTTGTAAAGGTTGTTGAATATTGAATAAAATTCTCTTTTGATTGCTTTGTGCTTTCATTCCAAATTGGTAGTTGAGTGTAATCTCCTATCTCCTCTTTCGGATAATCGAGTGCGCTCGATTCAACGATTGTAGAAGCCGATTCGCGGAATCAAGTGCGCTTGATCAACGCTTGAAGAATTGAAGATCTTTGAACCCGGTATCGTGCGCGATCAACGAGTTCGAGATAGCTAGAGTTCGGTATCTTCGGATCAACGAATTCGGGCAATTCAGCATTCATCAATCCATCGACTGCTACATTCACCGATCTACATTGTTTTGAATTATCCGCTGCGTCAAGGTGGCTGTTGGCCAGAGGTGACAAGGATGGACCGGGCTTTGGGTTTTTGTTTGGGTCAGAGGGAGGGTCGCTTGCTAGTGTGGTCATGGTGGTTTGATGGGGTTCGGCTGCACTTGGCTGGTGGGAGTTGATGGCGGAGGGGAAAGCACGGTGGTGGTTGATGAGGCGCTGGTGGCCGGTTATGGAGAGGAGGAGGTTGTATGTCGGAGGCGGAGTGAATATTGATGGAGGATTGGAGAGGAAAGGAGCGGAGGAGATGCAGAACTTCAAGCAAAATGAAAAACGAACAGGCAAGCTACTAGAGAGAAAAAAAATATAATGTTATACACGTTGTGAACAGTAAAGAACCAACGCATAGGAATTGGTGAAGTCAAATATTTAATACCTTTGGAAATATGGAAAGAAAGAAGCTGCTAGTTTAAACGGTGGATAATTGAAAAGCTATTGGTTTCACGTTGGAAAGCGGATGGTCACGCGAAATTCAAAAGACTCGGTTGTGGAACCGATACGCCGAACGTTATCGCAGATTGTACTGTACCGCGGACTCCGAAATACAGAAGTAAATACACTGCCGAGATCAGCACAATGAGATGACCAAAACGGTATACAGATATTAGTGGTATGGTTGAATTACAAAAATTCGAATTTTCTTCTCGCGGAAAATGCAAGAAAAACGCTGAAAAATAAGATCGACGGAGCCAAAGAAGTCCGAATTTGGAAAAACGACAAACTGACATCTTGCTCAGAAGATGCTTTAGAATTTTTCTATGTAAAAATATTTTGGTTTCGAAAATATTTTAATTTCATCGCTTTTTAACTGATTAAATTGAAGTGAATTTACGCGCGAAATAAACTTTCATATTTTCGGACGAAAATTTACCAGTTGCTATGTTTAACTAGACGTATTGCAAATATTAAATTTTATTTCAAAATTTTATTGTTTAAATTTTCACAAAATTTCAACTAATTACGTTATTAAAACAGTTGAAATTTACGGGTCGTTACACTCTCCCCCACTCAAAACTTTTCGTCCCCGAAAAGGAACGAGGTAGGAGAATAGAAACAACCAGAAAGAAAACAGATGTGAAATACAAAATAAAAATTAATTTAAACCATATAAATTCAAATTTAAATTAATTGATATTCAATAATTGATTTAATCCATTTGATTTCACTAAAATCAATCTCAACTATTTCTAAATTCATTATCTTATTATCCAATTTATCTCAAATTTACAATTTCTAAAACTATAAATTTGAATAGTCTTTTATTATAATCATATTTTTCTTCAATTTAAATTCTTCTGTAACGACCCGTTATTTTGGACCATTCAAATCGACAATAAATCCACACATGTCTGACTTGAATAATTCAAAATATCAGATTGTTAATTTATATTTGGCAAAACTCAGCATATGCAGTAAATAAATCAATCACATAATCACAGACACAGAGTAAAACAATAATACACAGCGGAATAGATAAAATAGTAGTTCATGAAGCTACTATAAAACATCAGAGTTAGAAATAAAATACAACAGAATATCTCAAATGCAGTGAAGTCTTCAGTGCAAACAGATGACTTCTCTGAACAAATCAACTGGAAAAGCTGAAAGCTGAATCAATTGTGGGATCTCCAAATGAAGCTCCAAACTCCAAGGGTGAGTCTCAAATGCTGTATCACTCGGTTTGACCCGAGCGTAAAGCAAAACACAAAACACTCGAGTCAGGATTAACATTCTTATATAAATAAATCCAACTCAAGTGAAATATCAACTGAAATACGAGTAACTTAAAGGATGTTTGGGATAACCATCCTCTAAGGATCTTCAGAACTATCTACAAGGTGGAAATATACATTTTAACACCGTGGTCATTTCAATTAAATTTATACTTCAAAACCCAAATATCATTTTATTTCAAATATAACTATTTTCCAAGATAGTATATATATAATTAATTTATAAGTAAAGTGTTTAACGTCTCACAAATCGATTCAAATCAACTTCAAATTCCAAACTCAAATTTATTCAAAGTTCAATTCATCAATTTAATTCATTTCTAAACAGATCATTTAAATTTTCAATATATTTCAAAGCTTTAATATTCAACATTTTCAAAGTTAAATTTAACAGTTTCATATAGCTCTTGATTTAACTTCATTTATTATTTAATCGAATATTCACTTAATAAATTCAATATCATTTAACTAGCCTTAAATTTCATTTTCACTAAATATTTCCTTAAATTCATTTAAACAAGAAATATTCATTAAATTATTTAAATCAAACTCAAGTTATAAATCATATCTTAAATTTCAATAAGTTTTAAATTGGTTTAATTAAATAAAATTCTTTACTAAATTCAAATTTTCTTCCCAACCTTAACTTATTCAAATTTTTACCAAAAATCTATTTGGAACATAAATTTACATACTCAACCATATTATATGTATTTAATAAATCTTAATTAAATTAAATATCATTATTAAATCTATATAAATCATTTCCATTTTGTATATACTAATTTAAGGCTCAACATTTAAATAAAACCATATATTTCTTTCCAAAACCATAGAATTTAATTTCAAAATATTTATATATATGAACCAACGGTGTTTGTATATATATTTATCATATGGTTAAGTGATACGGGTAGATATCATTTCGACCTGTAATCCCAATTTCAATTCAAATGAAAATCGCTTGGGTTTATCATTTCAACCCATAACAAAATTCTCCTATTCTAAAGTCCGTTCGGGTATGTATCATTTCAACCCATAGTGAATTCTATACTAACAGGGAACTTGCAGAGTGATAACAGATACAAAAAAATATAACAGCAGGCATATATCATCAGTATAAATAACAGATACGGGTGTCAGATGTCACAGGTGAACAGATATAAATAATAGTAATAACAGGCATATAATACTAGATACTGGTGTCAGATGTCACAGGTGAGCAGTTATAGATAATAGCATATATAACAATGTAAATAACTACAGCAGCATATTTCAATTGCTATTTCAAATGAAATCAAATTTAAATAATAAAAGAACGTTAATCGTGAGTGCTTGCTCACCTTTCGAGGTTAGAGAGGATAGACAACAAGACAAGCTACGGTTTGAGTCACGATATAGTCTATCGACCGATCCGACAACAGATCTCAAAGCGATGTAAGCAGAACACAGATTCGACAGTCAGAGCTGATAGATAGGAATGGACGAAATGAATCAGAACTGGATTGATGAAGATAAAGGGTATAATTGAATGTATATATATATAACTATATATAACTCGTTGTTTAAATTAAGACATAAAAAAAATCAAACATATAAACATTATATAATTTTGAAATAAATACATGTATATATGTATATATATATAGGTTATTACTAAATCATATACAACTTAAAATTTAAAATAAACAAATAACTTTCAAAACCTATATATATATACACATATAAATAACAGCAATTGCAACTTTAAACTTATCCAAATATATGAACTAACATAATAATTTCAATCAATAGGATCTATACTAGATGTAAACAAATGTACCTATATAACTTACTTTATATAATATAATATATATACTGACTGAAACAGAATATATATGAATTTAACTAACATACATAATATACTGTACACACATCATATATGAATATTAATATGTATATAGCTTCTGGCATAATATATATAACAAAATATATAACTTTAGTTATATACAGGCTTATATGAAATCAATATACCAATTATAAGGCCATATCCTAACTTGTACACATGTATAGAACATCACAAACATATATTAGTTGCCCAGTTGCACATTTCGAAACCACATACTATTGTTTATATATAAGATTTTGAAATCAGAACTAGCTCATTACTTATATACATAATACTAGATTATCTTCAACCATGCCTGACTTAATATATTTAACATTATTACTGTCACCATACTACATCACTGATTCATCATTTTATATAGGCTTATACACATCAAAGATGACTTATACTTTATAAAACACAGAATACCATATATATATTAACATATCAAAATACTTCATATAGTATGAAATATGTTATTAGTAAGCAAAGAGAAGGAAAAATGTAAAACAGATAAACAAAACCATTTGCCTAAAATATACTAACATATTAAAACTTATATAACCATATAAACAAAACGTGTAACAAAGTTAATATCCAAATTTTGTAAAATTATAAATATACGCATAGACATGTTTACAATGCCAATATGTATCAATATAAATATATCTCAGTCCTATATATATACTATCACCGCATACAATATAAATAATATTGCATACCCATTATATAGAGGAGGAGATAAGGGAAGCAGCTGCAAGGCGATGGGACAGGCGACATGGAAGATCGGCGGGTCTTGGTGGTTGTGGTGGCGGCTATGGCCGGCTGTTGTGTACGGCGGAGGGAGAGTGAGGATCGGTAGAAGTTGTCGAACGGGTTGGGCTGCGCCAGTGGGAGAGGGAAGGGGAACGATGTGGGAATGTACAGGTTTAACTTTATAATATTGTATTTTTCTCAATTGTAGGTAGACAGTAGCATACGAGACAAGAAAAGAAAAAGGAATAGGAAGGGAGGAGAGAAAGAGTGGGTACGGAGGAAAGAGTAGTGAATATATATTTTAGAAAATAGAAGGAATAGAAAGGAATTAGCTGTCCACAATAAATGGAAAATATCACAAATACCAAATCATACGTTTCATCAAGTGGAACGTGTAAAACCAGATCGGCAGCATTTCAAACAATGAACGGTTATAATAAAAGGAAAGGAAACAGTGAATGGTAGGAAAGGAAAGGTCAGAAATAGTAATAGTCACCCTTAAATTTCGAAGAATATAAAAGTAATGGCTACCAATAGATTCAGAAAACAAATGGAGCATAAATTGTACAGCGCGTTTCAGATTTGAAATGTAAAGGAAAATCAACGGTCACAATTAACGGTGTCGTTACAACGAACATATTTTGGTCTCCGTTGTGTACCGGATTCCAAAACATAGAAATAAAGATACCGTTGAGATCAGCACGACGAGACGATCAAAATGGTACACAGATATCGGTGGTACGATCATCCGATCAAAAGTCGAAAATCGGTACCGAAAATGCTACTATTTTGCCAGAATTAAGATAAACGGAGCAGTAGAAGTCCAAATTTGGAAAAACGAATTTCACAGTCTGATTCAGAATGATCTGAATAAATTTTCTCCTGTTGACATATTTTGGTTTCGGAAAACTTTTAAATTCACTGTTATTAACCGGTTTGATTTGAAATGAAATTTCACAGGAAAATAAACTTCAATATTATCAGATGAAAATTTACCAGTTGCTATATTAAAATAGACGTATTCCAAATAATAAATTTTTATTTTCAAATTTTATTGTTTAAAATTTCACAAAATTTCAATTAACATATTATTAAAAACTATTAAAATTTACGGGTCGTTACACTCTCCCCCACTCAAAACTTTTCGTCCTCGAAAAGAAAGGAGGTAGAAGAATATAAACAACCAGAAAGAAAAATAGATTGAAAGTTAAGATTAAACAATTAATTTAAACTATATAAATTTTACTTGAAATATTCATTTGAAAACTTCATTTGCAAATCAATTATTTTTTTATAATTTAATACTTTTTCAAAACTCATTTGTAAAATTTCTTTCTTCCTTTATAAATACCATTTATATGTTTAAATGACACCTTTATAATTATATGAAAACTATTTGAAAACCATTATTTACATTATTGCTTATATTTACAAAGAAGTTATTTGAAACATTAAATCCATAATTCATAAATTTATTAATTCTATCAAAAATACTTTTCAAATATCATTAATAAATCAATAATCATTTACTTTAAATATGTCTTATTAAATTCATAACTTCTAAAATATTTATAACACTATTTTTTTTTTTAAACCATGTAGTATATAAATAAACAATATTTTAAAGGATATAGTCAACAGGGAGAAGAGGGACCTGGAAAAACATAATATAGGTGAATAAATAAAGCTGAGCAGATAAGGTAGATTCAAGGAATAATATCGGGCACGAATAATCAATTCAAACCATAAGAATTTCAATTTCAAATATTAATATAGAATTTCTTTTGTTGAAATACTTTTATAATAAATTGCCTTTATAACGAAACAAATTTACTTTCGAAAATACTTTTATAACTCGATGTCTTAACAAGTTTATCCTTGTTCCTATAGACTCTGGTAGTGCGTTGATCAGGCGCAAAACTAGAATTCTCCAGGTACTTAGTAGACTTGTTTCAACACCCAGTGAAAATACTGGAAAAACTTTTAAAAACAGATATGGAAAGTACAATCCAATCAAAACACAAACAAAACCTTTGTCTAACCATGGTTCGCAGATACACAATGGTTACGCCTGGATCCCCCAGGAAACAATCCATATCCGTAAGCTTTCTCAGCCATGCGAGTTACGCCATGATGACTAGTAGAATGCAGGATACACAATGGTTACGCCTGGATCCCCCAGGAAACAATCCGTACCCCCAGGCAAGACTCAGCCAAGCATTTGCGCTACTATTCGCGACCTACACAGATTGCAGGATACACAATGGTTACGCCTGGATCCCCTAGGAAACAATCCGTACCCCTAGGCAAGACTCAGCCAGGCAGTTGCGCTATGCAGTCACGAGAGAACAATAAGACCATGGGTAACGCCATGGAATTCGAAGGACACTCGAGTATCATATCCGGAAAACCAAAATCAGAGAGAATAATATCGATAGAATGAATCCAAGATGTGGCCACAAATCGGATATCAAGTAGAAGGCACTTTCCATATCTTTACTTCGAAAATATGTATCATATAGTACCTTTTCAAATCACTTTCAAATATCGTACTTATATAAAATCCATTATATATAAGATTTAATTTTCAAATCAAATACTTTCCAAAATCAATAGTATATCAAATCATACTTATATAGACTTCAATTATATAAGATTTCACTTTCAAATTGAGTACCTTTTCAAATCTATAGTTTTCGAATCAATTTCATACTCATACAAATCAATTTTATATGAGTTCGACAACTCCCAAATCAAGTGTTTAGTAACATAAGGTTCTCAAATTTCAATTTGTTTCAATATCAGTTCAATTTCAAAATTGTAACGACCCAGTATTTTCAACCATTCGCATCCATTATAAGTGTATAGGTAAACACTCATGCCGGAGTTGAATTGCTCAAAATACCGCGTTGTAATTAAAATTTGGCAAAACTCAACATATACAGTAAATAAAATAATTACAGATCACAGACACAGAGTAATATAATGTAGCGGAAGTAAAAGAAATAGTAGTTCATGAAGCTACTATATATATAACAGAGTTAAACAAGATACAACAGAAGTCTCGAATACAATAACCAAATACAAGATCTGAATACATCACTGGAATCAACTGAATAACTGAAAGCAGGATCGACAAATAGCTGGATCTCCAAGCGAAGCTCCAACTCCAAAGGTGAGTCTCAAATGCTGTATCACTCAGTCTGACCCGAGCGTAAAGCAAAACACAAAACACTCGAGTCAGGATTAACATTCTTATATTAATAAATCCAACTCAAGTGAAATATCAACTGAAATACAAGTAACTTAGAGGATGTTTGGGATAACCATCCCCTAAGGATCTGTTAAACTATTTACTATGTAGTAATATACGCTATATACAGTAGTGTCTAAATAAGTAAAGTATAATCATATCGGAAAATAGCGTTAAGGGGATGGAGAACCTTAACGCGGTCGGATCTTAAAATCATAATCGTAGTAAAGCTCGGTATGGTAGGTGACACGGCACAACTAGGCAATGTCAGGGTAGATATACCAATTACGCACACGGACTGATGGATACGCATAGCAGCCACTACCGTTCCACCTAGAACAACATTCCCAATCGGAGGATGGCCATCTAGTCAAATCACAAGTAAGAGTATAATATCGAAGAAATGCGTCCGAGAAGAGGTGCTACCTCACTGGTCCGAGATCGCTCCTGTTTTAGCCACCTTATTGCCAACTCACGGGAGTTGGGTCCACGTAACATACCTTAAGAACGCCGCCACCATCCTACTTCATTCTGGAATCTCCACCGCGTACACGGTTGTCAAAGTGGTTTTCAGTATCGACAGAGAGTATGTCCATATCCGATCCCGGTCTCTTTGCCAACCAATCGTTATTATAACACCGTGGTCATTTCAAAATAGTTTATACTTCAAAACCAAAATGTCGTTATCATTTCAAAAAAATCCAATTTAATACGATATCATTTCACTTCAAATATATCCATTTTCAAAATCATATTACTTTCCAAAGTTATAATGCTTTCGAAATCATAGTCTGGAAATCACAGTATTTTGGAAATCATAGCACTTTCCTTTTAACAGTTTAGATAATAAAATTTCGTTATAAGATAAATTAATTTCCTCAAATTTCACAAATCGATTCAAATTAACTTGAATTCCAAAAATTTAATTAAATCATTAATTTCAACTCGATTCAGCTTCTAAATAAACCATTTCAATTTATCGATTTCAAATACATATCTGAACCATAAAATAAGTCATTTCCATTTTAATATATTTCAAAGCTTTAAATACTCATCATTTCAAAACTAAATTCGGTAAATTTATATACATATCAAATTCATTTTTCAATTATTTAGTTTGAAATATTAACTTAACATTTTCATAACATTTGAATACAATTTAAATTTACAATTTAAATAAATCCAATATCTCATTTAAATATTTATACGTTTGAAATATCCATTCAAGTCACCTTTTCAAATTTCAAGTTATAAATCACTTCTTTAAATTTCAAATTCCATACATTTTATATCAAACTTATTTAAGTATAATTCTTAAATAAATATAATTTCAATCAATTTCAAATCATTATAAATTCTATATCTGAAATTATAGATATTAAATAAATACTTAAACATATTATTTATCAACTTTATTAAATCATCTTTAATAAATCTTTAAAATCAATATTAATCAAAACCATATATTTCTTTTCAAAACCATAGAAATCATTTTCAAAACGTTTATATATAGACCAACGGTGCCTGTATATAATTTTCTATCCTATAGTCAAGTGATAGGATATTTATCATTTCAATCCGCAATTTAAAACATATTCGGGTATATATCTTTTCAACCCAAAATCCCAAATTCAATTCAATTGAAAATCGCTTGGGTTTATCATTTCAACCCATAACGATTTCCTCCTATTCTACAGATCGTTCGGGTATGTATCATTTCAACCCATAGTGATTCTATACTAACAGGGAACTTGCAGAGTGATAACAGATATGATAATAATATAACAACAGTAACAGGCATATAACATCAGTATAAACAACAGATAATGGTGTCAGATGTCACAGGTGAACAGATACAGATAATGACATATATATAACACTGTAAATAACTAACAGCAGCATATTTCAATTGACATTTCAATTGAAATCAAATTTAATAAATCTAAGAACATTAATCGTGAGTGATTTGCTCACCTTCCGAGGCTAGAGATGATTCGACAATGAGATGAGATACGAATCCAAGCACAAATCTTGAAGCAAAGCCCGATGGATACTAGTTCAACGATCAAAGCGAAGTTGTGTAACGACCCGATATTTTCAACCATTCGCATCAATTATAAGTGTATAGGTAGACACTCATGCCGGAGTTGAATTGCTCAAAATACCGCGTTGTAAATAAAATTTGGCAAATCTCAGAATATACAGTAAATAAATATAATCACAGATCACAGACACAGAGTAAAATAATGCAGCGGAAGTAAAAGAAATAGTAGTTCATGAAGCTACTATATAAATATATCAGAGTTACATAAGATACAACAGAAGAAATAGAGTACAACAAAAGTCTCAATAAAATAACCAAGTACAAGCTGAGTAGAACAACGGAACTGGAATAGATAGGACATGACAAGCAGATAATCTCCAGCGATTCAAATCTCCAAGAGAGTGGAAATCCAAATCTGTGAATAACTCAGGCTGACCCGAGCGTAAAGCAAAACACAAAACACTCGAGTCAGGACAATATATACTTATATAATGTAAACCAACTCAAGCGAACTGTAATAAGGGTACAAGTAACTTAGAAGATGCTTGGGACCGCCCATCCTCTAAGGATCCGTTAAACTATCTACTATGTAGTAATATACGCTATATATAGTAGTGTCTAATCAGTAAAGTATAATCATATAGAAAATAGCGTTAAGGGGATGGAGAACCTTAACGCGGTCGGATCTTAAAATCATAATCGTAGTAAAGCTCGATATGGTAGGTGACACGGCACAACTAGGCAATGCCAGGGTAGATATACCAATTACGCATCCGGACTGGTGGTGACGCATAGCAGCCACTACCGCCCACCTCGAACAACACTCCCAAATCAAGGGTGCGCACCAAATCAATCACAAGTAATAGAATGGTATCGAAGAAGTGTGTCCGATCAGAGGTGCTACCTCATTGGTCCGTCAATCGCTCCTGTTTTAGCCACCTTATGCCAACTCACGGGAGTTGGGTCCACGTATATACCTTAGGATCGTCGCCACCATCCTACTTCATTCTGGAATCTCCACCGCGTACACGGTTGCCAAAGTGGTTTTCGGTAAGACAGAGAGTATGTCCATATCCGATCCCGGTCTCTTTAACAACCCAACGTTATTATAACCCGTGGTTATAACTTTTAAAAACAATACTTTACTTCAAAATAAAATATCATTTCAAACCATATCTTTATCAAAATAAAGATTAAATCAATTCCAAACCATTTCCATATATTTAAATTTTCATATAATTTCAAAACTTCATTTCAAATCATTTTAATATAATAAAATATCATATCCTTACAAAACTTCATTTCAAATCATTTTAATAAAATAAAATATCCTATCAGTTCAAATCCAATATTCAACTTTAAATGCCTTTTAAATTCAAAGATATCGTTCATTTACTATCATTTCAAATCACCTTTAAATAGTTTATATTCCAATCAAAATAATTCATTTAAACCTTTTAAAAGTGTAATTATTATATTTTCAAATCAAGTATTCAATTTCCAAAGTTTCAAACCATTCTGAGTTCGTTTACTAAGTCGAAAACCCTAATTATTAAAATTTCAGCATTTCACAGCATTTAAAAACAACTGCTATAAGTTATATTTGAAAACATTTTTAATTCAGCAAAGACAGCACTTAAAACTGCTGTTAAAACTCAGTTTTAGTTGAATTATAGTTCAAAACAGAAAAGACAGCAATTCAGAAGTGCTGCGGTAGTTCAGATTTCAAAACAAGGGTTAAATTTGGTTTCAGCAAAGACTGCAGACCATTATAGCATTTCCAGAGAATGCTATAATAGACCTGGGTTCAATATTAGCCTATAAGTTCAACTGCAGCAACTGCAGCATTTCAAAAATGCTGTAGTAGCCCTTTTATTCAAATTTTAGTGTAATTCAGAACCATAGCATTTCTGAATGCTATTAAAAGTGATTTCCAGCTTTTTAGTGTATTTCCAGCAATTAAATAACTTCATTTTAAACTCTTTAAACATTTTAAAAATCATAATTTAACATTTAAAATGTTTATTTACATATCATTTAACATGTATCTTTTTCACAATAAATTTCTTATAATTAAATCCAATTTTCAACAATTTACTTAATAAATTTAAGTGTAAAAGTTTCCAATTCTTCACATTTCAACAAATAACTTAACACTTCAAATTTAAATTACCATTTCACACATTTAACTAAATTTCCAATTTTATTTAATTAACTAAAACCTTTAATTAAAACCAAATTTCACATTTCCAAGTCAAGTTATATTTTAAAAGATCACTTTTAAACATTCATTTATTTAACCACTTAAATTCATAGAAAAAAATCAATAATACTTTAATAAATCACTTAAATTCACATTTAATCAAATTATCATATTTACCATTTCCAAATAAAATTTAATATCCATTTAATTTATATAACTTAAATATCATTTTTAACCAAATTCCAAATTTCCAACTTAAGTTATATTTCAAAAATCCAGTTAAACCATTCATTAATTACATTTTTAACACATAGAAAAATCATAATTTCTTTATTTTAAACATTTCAAAATCTATTTAAATCAAATTTCATAAATTTATATTTTTAAAATACTTAAAAATATTCAAAACACTTTATAAAATAACCACGGGCCTGTATATAATTTTCTAACCTAGGTCAAGTGATACGGATATGTATCATTTCAATCCGCAGTTAAAAAAGAAAAATCCGGGTTCTATCATTTCAAACCCGCAATCCCAAGTTAAAATAATTTAAATAAAAATCATTCAGGCCTATCATTTCAGCCCATAACGATTTTTCCCTATTCTAAAGTCCGTTCGGGTATGTATCATTTCAACCCATAGTGATTCTAGTCTACAGGGAACTTGCAATGGTGATAACAGATATAAATAACAGAATAACATTAAATAACAGTAACATATGATATAACAGGTGTAATAACAGGTGTGAACATCATATGATAATAATATAGGCATATATAACATGATAATATATTTCTACAGATTCACAGGGTGTCAATTTACTAGTTATATAGGTACATATTGTCTGGTGAGAATAACTCACCTGTATTGAGCTGGAGAAGACAACCAACACACACATCACAGAATCCACAAAGGCACGAGAGTATGATGATGATTTGGGTGTGAGAGACAAGGTTAAATTCCTTGGATACATGGGACAAAACAATTCAAATATACATTAATAAACACTAAACAACAATTTACATAACTTGCAAATGCTTGCACAAAACACTATCAAACCAATTTCACTTGCCTCCATCCCACATAGGTTTAGCCATGGCTGGAAAATACACGGCTATGGCATGTTCTAGGATCTGGTTTTGGACCTATAGGGGTCGGCCATGTATAGAGGAATTGGTGCAATTGTTTGTGAAGCAAAGTCTAGTGTTCAATGGCAAAAACATGGATTTTCAAAGCATCTTATGGCTCGGCCAAGGCATATAGGGGCCTGGATATTTCAGGTGTGGGCTGTAGGGGAGGTGCAGAGGTGTGTTAGGTTGAGATCTGGTCAGTGGTGGTGGTGGTTGGTCGGCCTAGGTGGAAGAGAGAGGTGGTGATAGGCCTAGGTGTGCTCGGCTTGACCATGTAGGTGATGTTGCTCAAAACTATGGTGGATTCACATCACAAAGGGGCTCGGCTATGGCATGGGAAGGGCTGGAGGTGATGTTGGTCAGAGGGGATGGTAGTGGAGGTGGCCAAGGTGGTGGATGTGGTCAGGCCGATCCAAAGAAGGGGATGAAGGCAAGGCAAAACACATGAAAACAAAGAAGAAAACATAGAAAACAAAGGAAAAAGAAGAAGTTTTTACCCAAAATTTTTGTGAAGCAATGGCCGGCTATTTTTCTTTGAGAAGAGAAGGTTTTGATACGAAATGAATGAGAAAAATTTGTGCAGCTGAAAGAATTTAGGTCGGCCAAGCAAAAGTGAATGCAGGAGTTTGGAAAACAAAGAGGTAGAAAACCAAAACCCTTAAGCAAATCAAGAGTCACGACCTTTCAAATTTCCTCTATTTTAATTTAACTTATATATATATAAATCTGATAATAAAGAGTAAATAAACTCAGAAATAAAGTAAATAAGAAAAATAAATAAATAAATTTTATATTAATTAAATTAAATGAAGAAAAATAACACTATATACAAACTAGGTTAAATAAACTGAAACAAATTCAAATAATCTTTGGAAAAATCTATTCTAATCTAAATACATGTAAAGTGAATATTAATAAAGTAAAACAAAGAAAATAAAGTGAATGTATAAAATAAATAAATAAATTTTAATTATATATAGTTAAATTAAGAAAATAGCAAAAAAAATAGAAATTAGGCTTTAAAATTACAAAATAAATTCAACAAGCTTTGGAAAAATTTTATAATCACTTTAAAATTATTAAAAGACAAAATTATACATAAAATAAAATATTAACATATATTAGAACAAAATATGACAAATAAAATATAATTTATATGTTTTTAAAATAAATAATATTGCAAAATAAACAGTTTATACACAAAATTGAAAATTACATAACTTCTACAATATAAGTCCGTTTTCAACGAAACGAAAAGCAGTATTCATGGAATTAAATCTATTTTCATAATAAAAGATAAAATTTAAGAATTTTAAATATTTAAATTTAAAGTTTAAAAGTCAAAGTTTGACCAGTTTGAACAGAAATTCACTTTACAGTAAAATATCCAATTTTTACCAGTTTGAAATTATAATTTACATAACAATCAAAATATATTTTTAGAAATGAAATATTTGAAACAAAACAAGTTTAAAATAATTTCAAAAGTTTTTCAATCAGGAAATTCAATTTAACAGAAATAAAATATAAAATAAAATAAGCCTAAAATGTAGGGTTGTTACACTCTCCCCCACTCAAAACTTTTCGTCCCCGAAAAGGAATGAGGTACAGGAAAGCACAGAAAAAGAAAAAAAAATGAAATAGAATTAAGACAAGATGATAAGAAGATTGGAATTACACCTGATAACTATTGTTATAGGTAAGTTTGACAAGATGGAGGTGATCAAATCAAGAATATAAGCACGAAAAAGATCCTCTAGAGTCTGAATCACCCTTTTCCCTTTTACCGACAGTCTATGAATGGAAAAACAGTGTTCAGATCCAGATGAGCAACAAAGATTATCAAAGATTACAGAAAGATTTCTAAACAGAAAGACTATAGAAAGATGCTTATACCAGTCTGTAGCAAGATGAGGGAAAATAAGGACAACCCAAAGATGGTTTGAAAAACAAAATAAGATAATAATTTGAAGCCATAATGCTTTGAAATCATAACAATTTAGAGGTGTTTATCATTTGGAAATCATACTACTAAAATCATAACACACTGGAAATGTTATTCTTTTTAAAAAAAAAAACATAACACTTAGAAAAAATCAAAACTCCTTTTAAAAAAAAAAAATCTTCATTTAAACCATTTTAATTCAAGGTCAAATAATATTCATTTGGATATCATTTAACTTAAGATTTATTAAAAACAAACTTTTATGAATAAAATATCCAACTTAAACAATACTTCATTTATTAAGTCAAAAGCTCACTATTTTAGTTAGCTCTTAATTTAACACATAACCTAACACTTTATTTAAAATACCCAAATAGATATTCCTTTAATAAGTTACACTTAAAATTCCATTTGGAAACCAAATTTTCAATTATCAAATTTTAGTGATGTTAAAATACATTTTAACTATTTAAATCATAATTATCCATTTTTCAAGACATATCTATTTCATAAATAAAATATTTATATAGCAAATATAACAATCAAATTTCTTTACACATTTATTCATTTAGACATCAATTAAGCTATGAATTCAAGTTAAATAAACTTTATTACCAAAAGTCCAATTCAAATGTATTTTATTTTATCTATTCAAAGATACATTATTTATTATACAACATATTCATTTCAGGAAATAACCTTTATTAAAATTCCTAGGTTAGACTTAAGGTTCCATATTAAATCAATTTGATTATTAAGTTATTTAAATAAAATCTCTTTAAATTCCTTTTTCACTATTTACCTCTGTTAATCTTTTATAACTAATATTTAAGTGTATAAAAATCCTTTTTATATTGTATATTATCCAATTACATTGTTAACTTCTAAAAAAATTTAAGGTAAGTTATATTTGAATGCAATTGTAATATACAAATAAAACTATCCAATTCAATTATCTCAAGTTTGAATCATTTATCCAAAATTTTGATTTTTCTTTTTATAATTGAAATTATTCTTTAAGAAAAAATTTAAGAATTTGAATCTTCGAACATCTTCAAACCATTTGGAGATAAGTAATTATATATACATAATATGTTAAATCAAATTTAAATCATATATCTTTATATATATTATAATCCAGTCATATTTTAGAAATTCAAATCAATCAGATTTTCCAAAACAAAGCTGTAGCAAGACTACAGAATGGTTTCTTCACTTCGAAACTCGAAAATGAACGTCGATGATGCTGCAGTCATCACCGAAATTATTTTCCAGCGACAAAGAGAAGAGCACTAAATTTTTAAACTTTAAAATTCTTTAGAGACAAATTTTTATTCAAAATACTTTAAATAATATCCTTTTAAAAATTTTAAACACAAGGTTTGAAACCATCGGAAATTAAATTCTTTAACTTTCTTGTTTTAAATTCATTTCAGTTCCCAAATAAATTTATAAACAACTATTTATAAATTCATTTGTAGAACAATAAATGATAAATCAAGTATTATCATTTCAAATTATCAACTTAAATCAATTTATTAAGTTCCATAAAATTATATATCCAAATTTATTTCATTAACCAAATTTTAAAATAATATTGTGTCAGTTTGTTCTGTCAAAGTGTTTTAGAAATCCTATCGATAGCGTTGATCAGACGAATCGATCGGAAACCCAAATCAACATTAACAACTCAAACAACACAATATAAAACAAAACATTAATTTACAAGTACAGTTCAAAATGTTTGGAAGATAGATTGGAACAAAAGACAAGATGATTAAACAGAGTAGAGAGATGGGTAAGCTTAGATAAATCGCGGACAACCTTAACCGGGTCAACCGTGACTCAATGGATAAGATCAAATGTGGATTTTCTGGGGTAAATCTACCTTCAATCTCAAGAGATAGAGTTTGGAATAATAAAAGATATTAGCATCTAAACCAAGGATAAATATAAATCTCTGGTGAATCGATGCTGATTATAAAGAATTTTCACCCTTTTACAAGAAAATTAGAATATTGGCGAGACTGCCAATTCACTATAAAGATCATTGGAAGTGGAGTCATGGGATACTCCAAAATCAAAAGATGATGAATAGTGAGGGACACGAATGAATTTCGGAACCGCAGGGAACGTTCCAAAATTCAAAGGAAAATGAATCAAAGGAAGAGATTCAAACTCGAACGAAAGTGATTCTGTAAATAAATTTACCATACATTCTAAGTTTTGCCTCAAAGCCAAAGCTCTGATACCAACTGTAACGACCCGATATTTTCAACCATTCGCATCAATTATAAGTGTATAGGTAGACACTCATGCCGGAGTTGAATTGCTCAAAATACCGCGTTGTAAATAAAATTTGGCAAATCTCAGAATATACAGTAAATAAATATAATCACAGATCACAGACACAGAGTAAAATAATGCAGCGGAAGTAAAAGAAATAGTAGTTCATGAAGCTACTATATAAATATATCAGAGTTACATAAGATACAACAGAAGAAATAGAGTACAACAAAAGTCTCAATAAAATAACCAAGTACAAGCTGAGTAGAACAACGGAACTGGAATAGATAGGACATGACAAGCAGATAATCTCCAGCGATTCAAATCTCCAAGAGAGTGGAAATCCAAATCTGTGAATAACTCAGGCTGACCCGAGCGTAAAGCAAAACACAAAACACTCGAGTCAGGACAATATATACTTATATAATGTAAACCAACTCAAGCGAACTGTAATAAGGGTACAAGTAACTTAGAAGATGCTTGGGACCGCCCATCCTCTAAGGATCCGTTAAACTATCTACTATGTAGTAATATACGCTATATATAGTAGTGTCTAATCAGTAAAGTATAATCATATAGAAAATAGCGTTAAGGGGATGGAGAACCTTAACGCGGTCGGATCTTAAAATCATAATCGTAGTAAAGCTCGATATGGTAGGTGACACGGCACAACTAGGCAATGCCAGGGTAGATATACCAATTACGCATCCGGACTGGTGGTGACGCATAGCAGCCACTACCGCCCACCTCGAACAACACTCCCAAATCAAGGGTGCGCACCAAATCAATCACAAGTAATAGAATGGTATCGAAGAAGTGTGTCCGATCAGAGGTGCTACCTCATTGGTCCGTCAATCGCTCCTGTTTTAGCCACCTTATGCCAACTCACGGGAGTTGGGTCCACGTATATACCTTAGGATCGTCGCCACCATCCTACTTCATTCTGGAATCTCCACCGCGTACACGGTTGCCAAAGTGGTTTTCGGTAAGACAGAGAGTATGTCCATATCCGATCCCGGTCTCTTTAACAACCCAACGTTATTATAACCCGTGGTTATAACTTTTAAAAACAATACTTTACTTCAAAATAAAATATCATTTCAAACCATATCTTTATCAAAATAAAGATTAAATCAATTCCAAACCATTTCCATATATTTAAATTTTCATATAATTTCAAAACTTCATTTCAAATCATTTTAATATAATAAAATATCATATCCTTACAAAACTTCATTTCAAATCATTTTAATAAAATAAAATATCCTATCAGTTCAAATCCAATATTCAACTTTAAATGCCTTTTAAATTCAAAGATATCGTTCATTTACTATCATTTCAAATCACCTTTAAATAGTTTATATTCCAATCAAAATAATTCATTTAAACCTTTTAAAAGTGTAATTATTATATTTTCAAATCAAGTATTCAATTTCCAAAGTTTCAAACCATTCTGAGTTCGTTTACTAAGTCGAAAACCCTAATTATTAAAATTTCAGCATTTCACAGCATTTAAAAACAACTGCTATAAGTTATATTTGAAAACATTTTTAATTCAGCAAAGACAGCACTTAAAACTGCTGTTAAAACTCAGTTTTAGTTGAATTATAGTTCAAAACAGAAAAGACAGCAATTCAGAAGTGCTGCGGTAGTTCAGATTTCAAAACAAGGGTTAAATTTGGTTTCAGCAAAGACTGCAGACCATTATAGCATTTCCAGAGAATGCTATAATAGACCTGGGTTCAATATTAGCCTATAAGTTCAACTGCAGCAACTGCAGCATTTCAAAAATGCTGTAGTAGCCCTTTTATTCAAATTTTAGTGTAATTCAGAACCATAGCATTTCTGAATGCTATTAAAAGTGATTTCCAGCTTTTTAGTGTATTTCCAGCAATTAAATAACTTCATTTTAAACTCTTTAAACATTTTAAAAATCATAATTTAACATTTAAAATGTTTATTTACATATCATTTAACATGTATCTTTTTCACAATAAATTTCTTATAATTAAATCCAATTTTCAACAATTTACTTAATAAATTTAAGTGTAAAAGTTTCCAATTCTTCACATTTCAACAAATAACTTAACACTTCAAATTTAAATTACCATTTCACACATTTAACTAAATTTCCAATTTTATTTAATTAACTAAAACCTTTAATTAAAACCAAATTTCACATTTCCAAGTCAAGTTATATTTTAAAAGATCACTTTTAAACATTCATTTATTTAACCACTTAAATTCATAGAAAAAAATCAATAATACTTTAATAAATCACTTAAATTCACATTTAATCAAATTATCATATTTACCATTTCCAAATAAAATTTAATATCCATTTAATTTATATAACTTAAATATCATTTTTAACCAAATTCCAAATTTCCAACTTAAGTTATATTTCAAAAATCCAGTTAAACCATTCATTAATTACATTTTTAACACATAGAAAAATCATAATTTCTTTATTTTAAACATTTCAAAATCTATTTAAATCAAATTTCATAAATTTATATTTTTAAAATACTTAAAAATATTCAAAACACTTTATAAAATAACCACGGGCCTGTATATAATTTTCTAACCTAGGTCAAGTGATACGGATATGTATCATTTCAATCCGCAGTTAAAAAAGAAAAATCCGGGTTCTATCATTTCAAACCCGCAATCCCAAGTTAAAATAATTTAAATAAAAATCATTCAGGCCTATCATTTCAGCCCATAACGATTTTTCCCTATTCTAAAGTCCGTTCGGGTATGTATCATTTCAACCCATAGTGATTCTAGTCTACAGGGAACTTGCAATGGTGATAACAGATATAAATAACAGAATAACATTAAATAACAGTAACATATGATATAACAGGTGTAATAACAGGTGTGAACATCATATGATAATAATATAGGCATATATAACATGATAATATATTTCTACAGATTCACAGGGTGTCAATTTACTAGTTATATAGGTACATATTGTCTGGTGAGAATAACTCACCTGTATTGAGCTGGAGAAGACAACCAACACACACATCACAGAATCCACAAAGGCACGAGAGTATGATGATGATTTGGGTGTGAGAGACAAGGTTAAATTCCTTGGATACATGGGACAAAACAATTCAAATATACATTAATAAACACTAAACAACAATTTACATAACTTGCAAATGCTTGCACAAAACACTATCAAACCAATTTCACTTGCCTCCATCCCACATAGGTTTAGCCATGGCTGGAAAATACACGGCTATGGCATGTTCTAGGATCTGGTTTTGGACCTATAGGGGTCGGCCATGTATAGAGGAATTGGTGCAATTGTTTGTGAAGCAAAGTCTAGTGTTCAATGGCAAAAACATGGATTTTCAAAGCATCTTATGGCTCGGCCAAGGCATATAGGGGCCTGGATATTTCAGGTGTGGGCTGTAGGGGAGGTGCAGAGGTGTGTTAGGTTGAGATCTGGTCAGTGGTGGTGGTGGTTGGTCGGCCTAGGTGGAAGAGAGAGGTGGTGATAGGCCTAGGTGTGCTCGGCTTGACCATGTAGGTGATGTTGCTCAAAACTATGGTGGATTCACATCACAAAGGGGCTCGGCTATGGCATGGGAAGGGCTGGAGGTGATGTTGGTCAGAGGGGATGGTAGTGGAGGTGGCCAAGGTGGTGGATGTGGTCAGGCCGATCCAAAGAAGGGGATGAAGGCAAGGCAAAACACATGAAAACAAAGAAGAAAACATAGAAAACAAAGGAAAAAGAAGAAGTTTTTACCCAAAATTTTTGTGAAGCAATGGCCGGCTATTTTTCTTTGAGAAGAGAAGGTTTTGATACGAAATGAATGAGAAAAATTTGTGCAGCTGAAAGAATTTAGGTCGGCCAAGCAAAAGTGAATGCAGGAGTTTGGAAAACAAAGAGGTAGAAAACCAAAACCCTTAAGCAAATCAAGAGTCACGACCTTTCAAATTTCCTCTATTTTAATTTAACTTATATATATATAAATCTGATAATAAAGAGTAAATAAACTCAGAAATAAAGTAAATAAGAAAAATAAATAAATAAATTTTATATTAATTAAATTAAATGAAGAAAAATAACACTATATACAAACTAGGTTAAATAAACTGAAACAAATTCAAATAATCTTTGGAAAAATCTATTCTAATCTAAATACATGTAAAGTGAATATTAATAAAGTAAAACAAAGAAAATAAAGTGAATGTATAAAATAAATAAATAAATTTTAATTATATATAGTTAAATTAAGAAAATAGCAAAAAAAATAGAAATTAGGCTTTAAAATTACAAAATAAATTCAACAAGCTTTGGAAAAATTTTATAATCACTTTAAAATTATTAAAAGACAAAATTATACATAAAATAAAATATTAACATATATTAGAACAAAATATGACAAATAAAATATAATTTATATGTTTTTAAAATAAATAATATTGCAAAATAAACAGTTTATACACAAAATTGAAAATTACATAACTTCTACAATATAAGTCCGTTTTCAACGAAACGAAAAGCAGTATTCATGGAATTAAATCTATTTTCATAATAAAAGATAAAATTTAAGAATTTTAAATATTTAAATTTAAAGTTTAAAAGTCAAAGTTTGACCAGTTTGAACAGAAATTCACTTTACAGTAAAATATCCAATTTTTACCAGTTTGAAATTATAATTTACATAACAATCAAAATATATTTTTAGAAATGAAATATTTGAAACAAAACAAGTTTAAAATAATTTCAAAAGTTTTTCAATCAGGAAATTCAATTTAACAGAAATAAAATATAAAATAAAATAAGCCTAAAATGTAGGGTTGTTACAAGTTGGAAGTTTGAAATTGATGGAATCAGATCAAACTGGATTGAAGAAGCTCAAAGGTATAAGTGAACTTATATATAGAACTATATATAACTATATATTTATAAAGCCATATTCTAAATTTAAGCATATATTAAATTAAATATATATATGTACTTCAAAATCATTGTTAAAACTAAACTCATATATGTAAACAACAAGCTATATACCCTTTCCATATATAATATCTACAAACCTTATCTCTGCAACACATTATTATATTTTACATATAATATGATTGAAACCTTTATATATAAACTTACTTAACTCGTACAGATACATAATTAACATATATTTATATTAAAACTGATATATATAAAACTTGTACATAAACTGCACACTTGAAAACTTTATATATAAAATCTGACAACTTTATATATATATATATATATAAACAAACAAACAACTTATACAACTCAGAACATATACATACTTTCAAACCAATATGCATCTAAAAATCAATGTAATTCATTTTATTATAATGTACATATGTATATACAACCAAAACAGGTTTATATATAAGCTTACATAGTATCCATGTAACAGTTGAAAAAGAATATCATTATATATTATTATTATTAAAACTGTGACAACACAGCATAGTTTAAGTGAACATTTTAACATACTATATATATGTGATTTATATAAACTAATATATGACCATATGAAACTTACAAAGCAACACATATATAAATTCTTCTCAGACATACCTTCCAAATCCAAAATAAAATAGTAATATATATACAACATATGGCTTGTAACTAACTATATATAATCATATACATGCGTTAAACATACAGGCATAGACATATTACCCTATATTTTAATTAAAACATCCATATAGCATGAAAATACTAACGCATTATAAATTTAATTAAATAATTTTTTTTTTCAAAATATCCACTCATATTAAACCTATATATACATTAATACTGAAATCAAGTTATCTATAACAGCTGCTCAAACAAATGCAGACCATATACAATAACAATATATACATTCAAACTTGAATATGCAGACAATATATATATAGAGTTGATATGTAAATATATATATATATATATATGAATAGACCTTTATATGTGAATGTATATAACATATGATAACTAAACTGTTATACACTTAATATATGTACTAATATATAAAACAGCAACCTTTATATAGAATCAGTAAAACAAAACAAATAAAATATATATAGCTCTGTATATATACCTAATATAGACAAAGTTGCATGCTAGCTTGGCCAAGCATGGCTAAACAGTGAAGGAGGGACTGCCCATGGCACCTGAGCTCGGCTGGAGAGGAAGAAATGGGTGCTGCTGCTCGGTGTGGGTATAAGGTGGTAGGAAGATGGCCTGGTGTAACATCCCGAAAATTTTCGACTTTCGAAAATTCAACATCGATACTCACTTTATCGACTGCTGAGCCATCGAATGCCGGAAACCCGAAAAGTTATGGTTTTAAGAAAGAAGAAAAGGTAGAAGAAGAAGATAGAAGAAAAAGAAAGAAGAACAACAACAGAACAAGAGCAGAAACAAAAAAACAATATCAGAATCTTACACATCGCAGCGGAACAATATACAATAGATAATTACTAGTCTTTTAAAACAAAGAACTATATCATTTTATACATACATCAATCATCAGAGTCAATAAACAACAATGGACAGTTATATAACTTGTCCTCATACAGAATACACAGCGGAATAAATACTATCAGATACAAATACTACGTCTCGTCATCCAGAATATCTCCAAGCTCCAGAATATCCAGAATATCCTGATAACATAACTCTAGGCTGCCCGTGTGGAAAATGGTGGGCACCCAGAGTTTAGAAGGGAAACAATAAACTCCGAGTCAGTCATGGTGACTGGTGTGAGATCGTAAAACAGTTTATCTTTAAAATAAACAACAGGAAAATTTTAAAGTCAATTCGAAATGCTTTTGGAAAATGAAACTACCATAAGACCTCCCACCACACACACAATGCAAACGCAGAATTGGAGGAGATTTCTTCTTATGATAGTCAAAGATGCTTACTACGCAAAATCAAATCATTTTTGATATTATTATTAGTGCATAGTGTAGAAAACATTTCGAAAGTATAATATTAATCTTAGCCAACATACGACCAGTATCGTATGCCTACTATAGCTACCATCTAAACAGTGGTGACCACCGTACGTAAATGGCAGGTTCTACAACTAATACCGTACAAAGTGCGTATTGGGGTTTGGATTTCCAACAAATGGCCAGGCTAAGGAACTTCCTTTTCCACGATGGGTACGTCCCTGGAATAGACGACCCGAGAACCTAACCGGATCTCTGCCAACACAAGGCCGGGTTACCTCTGCAAAAATAGGTAACTACTGACACGCGTATGCCATCCCCCGATCGTAACCGATCTTCCCGAGGATCCTCGATTTCCAACAAACCACATAGATAATAATGCAGCAACCACATAGGTTAAGTATCTGGGCTCCATACCATGATACCACCTCTATCCAGAAGGAATGACATACACTAAGGGGCGCTACTCCCTAGAACCTTGCTGCATTCTTCCTGTTTCGACCATTTCCGGGGTGTGAGGCTCAATGAAGTCTCGTCCACAAAGCTACGCTTTCTCAAAAAGCCCTGCTTCGGGTCAAACAAAAATGATCAACCTATGATCACAAAGATATAAGATCAAACAAATGATCATATCACAAATGATCAAACACTGATCATTTCACAGCAACACTCAGTATGCCACGTTACCAAATTGGGATATATCGCTGATAAATTTCAACTACATAACCTCTGAGCTCGTATGTCTCAGAGAAGGGTGTTAAGCTAAGAGAATAAATTCTCCGCCACCAACAGAAATGTATTTGAAAGAAATCAGCTTTATATCTCAAATTGTAACGTCAGACACACAATCCATACAAGTCTGTTCCGGGATCGAACAGAACCGAAGGCACTTCTCACGAAGCCCTTGCAATTCCGGATAATTTTCAATCACGTCAGGACTTCCCGTCACTAAGGGTGATAAAACCTCTAAATCGGAGATCAGCCGATGTAGAGTAACTCGACGGTAATCCTTCCGTTTTCAAAAATATCCGGTCTTCAACACCGGTCTTCAAATGCAATTCATAACGACGTATCACATATTCGGAATGGGTTATACGACCCCATGGTCCTTTCCCGGCTAACCCGAATAGTGAGCGTATATTTAAAAACAAGTGTGGCATTCAAATTCATCCAATTCACAACAAATACCTACTCAAGGTAATTATTGATAGTCGGTTATTTAACTATCAATAAAGATGCGCAACATCATCAGATTCCAAATAATTTTCCCAAATTATTTTATCTTCCAAAATATCTTTACTAGATATATAATTTCCACACTTAACCGTTTGAAAACAAATTTTCAAATATTCACTTTTCCATTTATCTTTAAAAGATAAAAACTCAAACAGTTCATTTCACATTGGAAAAGCATTTCCATACTTATTTAAAAATAAGTAATTCACAAATCATTTATTTTCAACACTTAGAAAATATTCGATATACTTAAAATCAAAATTAAGTATATATTCATTCTTTAAGGAAATCATACATTTTAACATTTATTTGAGTCAAAACGGATGTTGCGTAAAACATCGTTACGACGACTCGAAATCACTAGTATAGGGATTCGGATTTAAATAGATATATAAATCCCAATACTACATAAAAACATTTCCTTTCGGAAATCATTTACTATAACAACAGTGTTATAGTCCATCATTTCCTTATATTTCTCGAAAACGTCTATTTCAACAATAAATGTTGAAATCTATGATTTCGATATTTAACACGTTTTAAAACATCTTTTAAAACAACTTCATTTAACAATATTCCTTTTCCCAAAATATATTGATTTTATTCAATAATATATATTCACTGTCCAAAATCGTGAATATAATTACTGTCCCAATTTTAACAATTTCTACACATTTAACTTAAAGGATAATTCGCTTTTCAAAATCACGAATAAATCTCCTTTAATAACTTCAATGTTAGTTTATCAAATTCTATTGATTTTTAATTTATAAAACAATGTTTATAAATCCCATTTCTATTTATAAAACTTCGATTTCTAAGTTATCCAATTCAACTTATATATCTCAATTATATACCGGAAGTCTATATTATAAGTTAAGAACTTATAATTCATTTATTTACAACATCTATTCATTTCTCATCTAAATGTCAAAATCCGATTTATAAGATAATTGCTTATAAATCTTTTTGTTTTACAAAATCTATTCATTTAATAACTTCACAATTTATAAATCTATAAATTTCTATCCACTTATGGAATCCATTTTTATTTGACTTTAACACTTAATAAAACTCATTTCAAAATTCCAATATTCTTAATTTATAAAAATATCAATTTTTTTTTATATCTTTTTATATGAATCGTTTAAAATACTTCAACAATTCCAATTTAAACTATTTCATAATCCTTATCAATTGTTTATTTCAAAAATAACATTTTTGTCGTATTTCACAAAAATCACAATTTTTCTAACATTTAAAATTCCAACATTTATTTATTTAAAATAAACCAATTCAAAAATTTCAATAAAACGTATATTTCTACAAATCACTTTAAAAACCCTTTTAAATTAAAAGTCGTTATTTTTACTTTTCAAAACTGAATCCGATGATGCAACAGCATCAATTAGTCCATCACAACAGTCAAAATCATATATCAATATGATAACAGAATATATCAAAATATCTGTAAATAATCAATACGGTGAGGAATCCAGTCGGATCCCTCCAACCTGTTTCCCTGCATCCACAGATGTTAGCACAATACCAATTCCGCTCCAGTACGGAATTATCGCGGTATATGGGTTTTTATAAATCCGCTTACTAACGGCGCAATAGGGTCTCATCCGCTATACGAGGCGGGAAATCATCAATCCAATATATACATATGCCAATATGTATATACTGCTATATATAGATATATCCTATCATATCTAATAGCACATTCAAACAGTCAATCATCAATCAATAACTGTAAATAATTCCACATTCAAATTTGAGTGAGAAGATCTCACCTTGATTTTAATTCTGATTTCAGCATTTATTTTCGAATAAAATTAAACGGCGTTTAATTTTACTCGAAATTCAAACTAGCTCCAACCGACTCAAATCCAGTTGCATCGCGTAGCATTCGCGAATACGATTCCAACGCACTTCGTTTTGAAATTTTTCGACCTCGCAGCAAAAAGTTATAGCAGTTTAAAGTTTGTACAATTTAAAACGAAATTCAATTTACAATTTATTTATCTCTAAAACCCTACGTTCAATCACGATCGCACGTTCACCCTGAAATCCCAGCCGTTCACTGCTTCTTCCCTCCCAGTTCAAACACACGCGAGAAACCCAACGTGCCGCCTATATGCCCTGATTTACGCGACCACCACGACCATCTCCACGATGATCAGACGCTACCACGACGAAGAGCATCACGAACCTCGCCCCCACCAGCCGACCGCACCCCTATAGCGCTGCCGTTTGCTTCGAAAATCGTGCGCAACCGGTGATGAACGCGGCCTCTTCTTGCCTTCAAACGACGACGATACTCAAAATCTGCCGTTGGATGTATCGATTGCACTGCCCTCTACAAGATTGTAGTTGAACGCTTCGCTTGAATCTCGACGGATTGGAAGGAAATTGGAGGAGAACGTGGTGATTTTCTGGCCGTGGGTTATAGAAGTGGCGGCTGGAGGAAGTTAATTAGGGTTTCTTGAATTGTGAAGAGGATGGGTTGCTTTTATAGAGAACCGACGAACACTATTCATCCCGGTTTTTCGAACTCCGATTTACGCGCGGTGACTAGCGTTTCTGGGGTTTACCCCGCGTTCCGAACGCAATGGAACAGGTTTCGAAAGCTAATTCGATCGTATGTGTGAGATATGACAATAAACGATCAATTTAAATTAAACCGATTTAAATCGATTTCGAGGCGTTTTAATTCGTACCGGACAAATGGTAAATCCAAAAATTATGAAATTTGAAATCTTACAATAATTTCACATTACGGATCCGATGAAACTGGTTTCGTCGAAATCCGACACTGTTCGAAAAATGACTATTTTTAACTCGACGATTTAAAATTAAAATGATATCGATGCGTTTCGAGTTGCCACGGTCAAACGATAACTCCGATGGATACGAAAATTGAAATCCGATAATAACTAACTATTGCGGATCCAATGGAACTGGTCTCGTTCAATTCTGAGACTGATCGAAAATTGGCTATTTTTACAGTCGATAATTAAATATTAAAATATTCAATTTTTTACAGATTAACTCCAATTTCAATTTTAAAAGTTCTATAACCTTTCAATAACTCCAGTATGATTAAATAAAACTTTACAAATCATTTTCAATCATTTTAACTCGATTTCCAATTATTTCTGGAATTTCACTATTTAATTTATCGATTTAATTAACCAAATTAAATCCAATATTCGAATAATAAATTATTCGACTTATTAAATTCATTTATTAATATTAAAAATCAATTAAATATTCGAATTTTAATTATCAAAATTTCTGGGTCGTTACAAACTTCCCCCCTTAAAAGAATTTCGTCCTCGAAATTACAAGTTAGGAAAAAGATACAAAATCCGTTAACTTTCCAAAACAAACCGTTCAGATTAGATTTTCAATTCTGTTAAGTGTTTAACTTCTCCAAAATTCATAGTTAACTTCTCACAGAATCTTTACTAAGTTTTCAAATCATAACTTAGTTTTCAAAATTTTCAAATTTCTCAAAAATATTCTAACGCCTTAAATTTTCAGAAAATTTCGCCAGCGTCTCCTTTGCGCGGCTCGATCCGGAAAAAAAATGACAGTGTATATATATCACAAATATACATCCCATCAAGTGATGAGGCATCCCGTAGGGAAAAAGTGTAAAAGTACGATATTTAATCCGAGATATGTACCTTATTATTTATTTAGCGAGCGTATACGGCTAATATAGCGCGAAAGCGAGCTCCAAATGCGAAGCAACGCCATCCGCACCTACTAAACACTCAACAAACCATATGAGAACATGTAGATATGAAAATAAAATCAATATACATCGTATAGCAACATAACTACATATGCTAACATAACAATGCAACAAACAACAAATGCATTCAAAAGCAACAATGCAACCATCAAACCATCATCATCCAATAAACATCCAACAAATCCATACCGAATCAATATTCATTCATTTCTCATTAATATTCATTGAATTGGTTTTCAATTTACTCACATTTGATTCGTTAATATTGGATTTAACTAACATTCATTCATTTGTTTCCAATTAGTTTACATTCACTAATTTACATTCATGTTGGTTCCTTTTCAATTTGAATCAAATTCATTTCTATTCAAATTTACATATTATCAATTTGAATTTAATCACTTTGCTTCCAATTTGTCGATTCAATTTCATTAACCCTTAATGAATTTCACGAAATCAACTAACAATCAATCTAACAACCAATGTATAACCAATCATAACCAAATTTATTCAATTTACATTTCTTTACATTCAATTTGTTTAATTTCTCAACTTCATTAGCTTTTAATGAATTAACACTTATATTCATTACTTCGTATCAATTATTTACATTCAATTGATTGACATTCAATCCATTTATTAATTCAATTGCTAATTCTTTTTAACAAATAAAATTGAATTTTATATAACTCAAGTTCACATTCATTTAATAAATTCACTTTATTAATTTACTTTGATATCAAAATAAACTTCACTTCAATATCACTTAAGTTATTTTCCATTTCAAACATCATTTGTTCAACTTAACTTAAGTTTCCACTTATAAATCCAACTCAGATTTTTGTTTTTCTTAACAAAATTCATTTAACCTTTTACCAAAATCAAATTTCATCAATCATTCAAATTTATATCACATTTGACTTTCTTTTAGTTAAATTTCACATCATATTTCATTATGCTACTCAAATTCATTAACTTTACTAAAGTTAAATCTATTATCTCATATCATAAGTATAAATCTTATTTCACTTATATTTACCATACTTAAATTTGGACTTTAATTTTCAAATTTGTTTATCACAACAAAACCTCAATTTCCAATTTACTATGGTAGCAAATCAATCACACAGAAACTCGAAAATGATACTGATGATGCTGCAGTCATCACCCTTATTATTTCCCAGCAACAATAGTGAAATCAGTGCTTAAATTCTTTCAAAAATTTCCTTTTATTCATAAATCACATTTATAAATCTCTTTGCACATAATTTCACTTCTTACATATAAGATTATTTTACCATTGTAAATCATTTTAATTATAACTTCATACATTATAATTCATTGGTTTATACAATTTACTCTTTCACAATTGTTGTTTTATTTAACTTATTCAAACAACTTTAATTAACTTGTATATATATACATTTTAACAACCAATTCATATATATACTTTAATAATTCTGAAAAATTATTTCTTTATATACAAAATATAATCAAGGTAAAATTATTTCATTTACCCAATTTAAAACAATACTGTGCCGAATTGTTCTATATAAGTGTTTAGAGATCCCTATCGATAGAGTTGTACGGACAATACCGACCAGAATCCATATACCACTCAACAAACCAATCATCACAATATAAAACAATTTTATATTCACTAACAAATACGCACTCGTATCTATTATTATACTCAAACTCATTCTAGAGTACTACTGACTCTATCTCTAATGAGTAACACCCAACAGAGCAGGGTTGTCGCTTAACCATATGCTCTGATACCACTTGTAACATCCCGAAAATTTTCGACTTTCGAAAATTCAACATCGATACTCACTTTATCGACTGCTGAGCCATCGAATGCCGGAAACCCGAAAAGTTATGGTTTTAAGAAAGAAGAAAAGGTAGAAGAAGAAGATAGAAGAAAAAGAAAGAAGAACAACAACAGAACAAGAGCAGAAACAAAAAAACAATATCAGAATCTTACACATCGCAGCGGAACAATATACAATAGATAATTACTAGTCTTTTAAAACAAAGAACTATATCATTTTATACATACATCAATCATCAGAGTCAATAAACAACAATGGACAGTTATATAACTTGTCCTCATACAGAATACACAGCGGAATAAATACTATCAGATACAAATACTACGTCTCGTCATCCAGAATATCTCCAAGCTCCAGAATATCCAGAATATCCTGATAACATAACTCTAGGCTGCCCGTGTGGAAAATGGTGGGCACCCAGAGTTTAGAAGGGAAACAATAAACTCCGAGTCAGTCATGGTGACTGGTGTGAGATCGTAAAACAGTTTATCTTTAAAATAAACAACAGGAAAATTTTAAAGTCAATTCGAAATGCTTTTGGAAAATGAAACTACCATAAGACCTCCCACCACACACACAATGCAAACGCAGAATTGGAGGAGATTTCTTCTTGTGATAGTCAAAGATGCTTACTACGCAAAATCAAATCATTTTTGATATTATTATTAGTGCATAGTGTAGAAAACATTTCGAAAGTATAATATTAATCTTAGCCAACATACGACCAGTATCGTATGCCTACTATAGCTACCATCTAAACAGTGGTGACCACCGTACGTAAATGGCAGGTTCTACAACTAATACCGTACAAAGTGCGTATTGGGGTTTGGATTTCCAACAAATGGCCAGGCTAAGGAACTTCCTTTTCCACGATGGGTACGTCCCTGGAATAGACGACCCGAGAACCTAACCGGATCTCTGCCAACACAAGGCCGGGTTACCTCTGCAAAAATAGGTAACTACTGACACGCGTATGCCATCCCCCGATCGTAACCGATCTTCCCGAGGATCCTCGATTTCCAGCAAACCACATAGATAATAATGCAGCAACCACATAGGTTAAGTATCTGGGCTCCATACCATGATACCACCTCTATCCAGAAGGAATGACATACACTAAGGGGCGCTACTCCCTAGAACCTTGCTGCATTCTTCCTGTTTCGACCATTTCCGGGGTGTGAGGCTCAATGAAGTCTCGTCCACAAAGCTACGCTTTCTCAAAAAGCCCTGCTTCGGGTCAAACAAAAATGATCAACCTATGATCACAAAGATATAAGATCAAACAAATGATCATATCACAAATGATCAAACACTGATCATTTCACAGCAACACTCAGTATGCCACGTTACCAAATTGGGATATATCGCTGATAAATTTCAACTACATAACCTCTGAGCTCGTATGTCTCAGAGAAGGGTGTTAAGCTAAGAGAATAAATTCTCCGCCACCAACAGAAATGTATTTGAAAGAAATCAGCTTTATATCTCAAATTGTAACGTCAGACACACAATCCATACAAGTCTGTTCCGGGATCGAACAGAACCGAAGGCACTTCTCACGAAGCCCTTGCAATTCCGGATAATTTTCAATCACGTCAGGACTTCCCGTCACTAAGGGTGATAAAACCTCTAAATCGGAGATCAGCCGATGTAGAGTAACTCGACGGTAATCCTTCCGTTTTCAAAAATATCCGGTCTTCAACACCGGTCTTCAAATGCAATTCATAACGACGTATCACATATTCGGAATGGGTTATACGACCCCATGGTCCTTTCCCGGCTAACCCGAATAGTGAGCGTATATTTAAAAACAAGTGTGGCATTCAAATTCATCCAATTCACAACAAATACCTACTCAAGGTAATTATTGATAGTCGGTTATTTAACTATCAATAAAGATGCGCAACATCATCAGATTCCAAATAATTTTCCCAAATTATTTTATCTTCCAAAATATCTTTACTAGATATATAATTTCCACACTTAACCGTTTGAAAACAAATTTTCAAATATTCACTTTTCCATTTATCTTTAAAAGATAAAAACTCAAACAGTTCATTTCACATTGGAAAAGCATTTCCATACTTATTTAAAAATAAGTAATTCACAAATCATTTATTTTCAACACTTAGAAAATATTCGATATACTTAAAATCAAAATTAAGTATATATTCATTATTTAAGGAAATCATACATTTTAACATTTATTTGAGTCAAAACGGATGTTGCGTAAAACATCGTTACGACGACTCGAAATCACTAGTATAGGGATTCAGATTTAAATAGATATATAAATCCCAATACTACATAAAAACATTTCCTTTCGGAAATCATTTACTATAACAACAGTGTTATAGTCCATCATTTCCTTATATTTCTCGAAAACGTCTATTTCAACAATAAATGTTGAAATCTATGATTTCGATATTTAACACGTTTTAAAACATCTTTTAAAACAACTTCATTTAACAATATTCCTTTTCCCAAAATATATTGATTTTATTCAATAATATATATTCACTGTCCAAAATCGTGAATATAATTACTATCCCAATTTTAACAATTTCTACACATTTAACTTAAAGGATAATTCGCTTTTCAAAATCACGAATAAATCTCCTTTAATAACTTCAATGTTAGTTTATCAAATTCTATTGATTTTTAATTTATAAAACAATGTTTATAAATCCCATTTCTATTTATAAAACTTCGATTTCTAAGTTATCCAATTCAACTTATATATCTCAATTATATACCGGAAGTCTATATTATAAGTTAAGAACTTATAATTCATTTATTTACAACATCTATTCATTTCTCATCTAAATGTCAAAATCCGATTTATAAGATAATTGCTTATAAATCTTTTTGTTTTACAAAATCTATTCATTTAATAACTTCACAATTTATAAATCTATAAATTTCTATCCACTTATGGAATCCATTTTTATTTGACTTTAACACTTAATAAAACTCATTTCAAAATTCCAATATTCTTAATTTATAAAAATATCAATTTTTTTTTATATCTTTTTATATGAATCGTTTAAAATACTTCAACAATTCCAATTTAAACTATTTCATAATCCTTATCAATTGTTTATTTCAAAAATAACATTTTTGTCGTATTTCACAAAAATCACAATTTTTCTAACATTTAAAATTCCAACATTTATTTATTTAAAATAAACCAATTCAAAAATTTCAATAAAACGTATATTTCTACAAATCACTTTAAAAACCCTTTTAAATTAAAAGTCGTTATTTTTACTTTTCAAAACTGAATCCGATGATGCAACAGCATCAATTAGTCCATCACAACAGTCAAAATCATATATCAATATGATAACAAAATATATCAAAATATCTGTAAATAATCAATACGGTGAGGAATCCAGTCGGATCCCTCCAACCTGTTTCCCTGCATCCACAGATGTTAGCACAATACCAATTCCGCTCCAGTACGGAATTATCGCGGTATATGGGTTTTTATAAATCCGCTTACTAACGGCGCAATAGGGTCTCATCCGCTATACGAGGCGGGAAATCATCAATCCAATATATACATATGCCAATATGTATATACTGCTATATATAGATATATCCTATCATATCTAATAGCACATTCAAACAGTCAATCATCAATCAATAACTGTAAATAATTCCACATTCAAATTTGAGTGAGAAGATCTCACCTTGATTTTAATTCTGATTTCAGCATTTATTTTCGAATAAAATTAAACGGCGTTTAATTTTACTCGAAATTCAAACTAGCTCCAACCGACTCAAATCCAGTTGCATCGCGTAGCATTCGCGAATACGATTCCAACGCACTTCGTTTTGAAATTTTTCGACCTCGCAGCAAAAAGTTATAGCAGTTTAAAGTTTGTACAATTTAAAACGAAATTCAATTTACAATTTATTTATCTCTAAAACCCTACGTTCAATCACGATCGCACGTTCACCCTGAAATCCCAGCCGTTCACTGCTTCTTCCCTCCCAGTTCAAACACACGCGAGAAACCCAACGTGCCGCCTATATGCCCTGATTTACGCGACCACCACGACCATCTCCACGATGATCAGACGCTACCACGACGAAGAGCATCACGAACCTCGCCCCCACCAGCCGACCGCACCCCTATAGCGCTGCCGTTTGCTTCGAAAATCGTGCGCAACCGGTGATGAACGCGGCCTCTTCTTGCCTTCAAACGACGACGATACTCAAAATCTGCCGTTGGATGTATCGATTGCACTGCCCTCTACAAGATTGTAGTTGAACGCTTCGCTTGAATCTCGACGGATTGGAAGGAAATTGGAGGAGAACGTGGTGATTTTCTGGCCGTGGGTTATAGAAGTGGCGGCTGGAGGAAGTTAATTAGGGTTTCTTGAATTGTGAAGAGGATGGGTTGCTTTTATAGAGAACCGACGAACACTATTCATCCCGGTTTTTCGAACTCCGATTTACGCGCGGTGACTAGCGTTTCTGGGGTTTACCCCGCGTTCCGAACGCAATGGAACAGGTTTTGAAAGCTAATTCGATCGTATGTGTGAGATATGACAATAAACGATCAATTTAAATTAAACCGATTTAAATCGATTTCGAGGCGTTTTAATTCGTACCGGACAAATGGTAAATCCAAAAATTATGAAATTTGAAATCTTACAATAATTTCACATTACGGATCCGATGAAACTGGTTTCGTCGAAATCCGACACTGTTCGAAAAATGACTATTTTTAACTCGACGATTTAAAATTAAAATGATATCGATGCGTTTCGAGTTGCCACGGTCAAACGATAACTCCGATGGATACGAAAATTGAAATCCGATAATAACTAACTATTGCGGATCCAATGGAACTGGTCTCGTTCAATTCTGAGACTGATCGAAAATTGGCTATTTTTACAGTCGATAATTAAATATTAAAATATTCAATTTTTTACAGATTAACTCCAATTTCAATTTTAAAAGTTCTATAACCTTTCAATAACTCCAGTATGATTAAATAAAACTTTACAAATCATTTTCAATCATTTTAACTCGATTTCCAATTATTTCTGGAATTTCACTATTTAATTTATCGATTTAATTAACCAAATTAAATCCAATATTCGAATAATAAATTATTCGACTTATTTAATTCATTTTTTAATATTAAAAATCAATTAAATATTCGAATTTTAATTATCAAAATTTCTGGGTCGTTACACCTGGCCTGGCTCGGCTAGAGGAACGAATGGAGAGAAGGGAAGAGGGGCGGTTGTCGATCTGGGCGTGAGGCCGGAGAGTTTGGTCTGGCGTGGGTTTCGTGGTGATCTGGTCACTGTTGAAGGCGTGGGGTCGTAGGGGATTGGCGTGGTGGTCTGGCATGGGAACTTCGTAGGATCTGGTCTTGGTTGGATGGGTCGGTGGTAGGGCTGGGTTAGGAGGCTGATGGGGTTCTCGGTCATGATGTTGGAGGCAGGCAGGTCTGGTCTCGGCCTGGGGTAGGGGTTGGTTCTCGGCATGGTGGCCTGGGGACGTGATAGTGGAGACGTGGGATTTCCTGGGTGGTAGGCTTCGATCGTGGTGGTCTGGAGGGGTTTCGGTGATGGTCTAGGCTCGAGTAGAGGGACGAGGCGGGTGACTGACTTCGGTTGGGAAAACATGGGGTCGTGGGGTTTCCTGCAAGGAAGAGGAAGCATCTGGAACGGGTTGAGGGAAAAAATAAAGGAACGAGACAGAGAAGAGAAATTGCAAATGAGAGAGGGGTACAGGAAGAGTCACGAGATGGAGAAAAAATATGAGAGTAAAAGGAGGGTGAATCGGTCTAAACTGAAATGGTGGAATTTGAAATAGCAATGGTCTAAAGCTTTGATTCCGGAGAAAATTTATTAAAGCAATTGATATTTGGTTTGGGTAGCACGTTTTATTTTTGAAACCGAAGGAACGTTAAAAGTCATAGCTAATGGTACCGCTACAGCGAACCGTTTTATTATTTCCGTCGCGTACCGGACCTCAAAATATAGAAATAAATATACCGCAGAGATCAGCACGACGAGATGATCAAAATGGTACACAGATATCAGTGATACGGTCATTCGATCAAAAATCGATAACCGGTACCAGAAATGCTGCTATTCTAACCGAATTAAGATAAACGGAGCAACAGAAGTCCAAATTTGACGAAACGAAAGATGACGTCTCACTCAGAAGATGATTTACAAATTTTCCATGTAAAAATATTTAGGTTCCGGAAACATTTTATTTTCATCACTTTTTAACTGATTAAATTGAAGTGAATTTACGCGTGAAATAAATTTTCATATTTTCGGATGAAAATTTACCAGTTGCTATGTTTAATTAGACGCATTCCAAATATCAAATTTATATTTCAAAATTTTATTGTTTAAAATTTCACACAAATTCAATCATTTAAATAAATAAAACCACTGAAATTTACGGGTCGTTACACTCTCCCCCACTCAAAACTTTTCGTCCCCGAAAAGGAAGGAGGTAGGAGAGTAGAAACAACCAGAAAGAAATTAGATTAAAAGACAAGATAAAACAATTAATTTAAACCATAAAATTTCAAATTAAACTAATTAATATTTAACAATTTGGTTTTAATCCACTTCGTTTCACTTAAGTTAAATCAATCTATCTATTCTAAATTCATTATCTTATTATCTAGTCATTCTCAATTAACAATTTCTAAATCAATCAATTTGTATAATCATTTATTATCCTCATATTTTATTCAACAAATTTAATTCTTTTATTCCAAATTATTATTAGGTTTTATTCCACTTAATATATCCTATCACATATATTTAAACCATATAAATTAATTTAAACCATACAGATTTCAATTTAAATTAACTTTTATTCAGTAATTGATTTTTAATTCAAGGTATTTCCATACTTTAATCAAATTTCAATTTATTAATTCCTTCAAAACAAATTTATTTGTCTCATCTTATTATCCACTTAACTTATACTTCTATTTATCTCTATTAACATCTTTATAATAAAATTAGGTGTATAACATTTACTATAACACTCAAATCTTTCCTTATAAAGTCATTTTATATTGTATTATCCAATTACATTTTAACTTCTGAATTTTAGGTAAGTTATGTTGAGATGAAATCGGGTATTATACAAATAATATTTTGCAATTAAGTTATTCTCAATTAACTATTTATCCAAGAATTTTGTCTTTAGTTTATAATTGAAATCATCTTTAATCTAAAATTTAAGAATTTAAATCTCCGATTTACTTCAAACAATTTAGAGATATATATAATATATTTATATCAAATCAAATTAAATCTTAAAATCAGATACCTGTACATATATATACATCAAATTATACTAAAGAAATTCAAATTGAATATATATATATATATAATTTTTTTTTCCAAAACAAAACCGTAGCAAAGCTACAGAATGGTTTCTCCTCTTCGAAACTCGAAAATGAATGTCGATGATGCGGCCGTCATCACCGAAATTATTTTCCACCGACAAAGAGAAGAGCACTGATTTAAACATTTAAAATTCTTTGAAAACCATTTTATTCGAAAATACTTTAAATAATATACATTTTAAGACTTTAAAACAAAGTTTGAAATCACCAGAAATTTAATTCTTAAATTTCTCAATTTTAAATTCATTTCAATTCCAAATAAATTTATAAACAATAGTCATTTTGCAATAGTCAATGACTTACAAAACAATAACATCAAAAATCAAATATTATCATTTTCAACAACCAAATTATTTAACTTTTAATTCCAGAAAATGTTTCTTATATATTTAATATAATCATACAAATTTATTTCATTTATCAAATTTGAAAATTATATTGTGTCAGTTTGCTCTGTTCAAGTGTTTTGGAAATCCTATCGATAGCGTTGATCAGACGAATCGATCGAAAACCCAAATCAACATCAACAACTCAAACAACACACTATACCTAAACTATTTTATAATAATTACAAATACACTCCCTCACACGATGATTCCAGAATTGGATTCCAACACAAGGATAGAGATCCAAATATAGAGGGACTCAAATCAAAGAGAATTCTAATCTAAAATAGATAGGCTCGAAACGAAGGTTAGATGATTGCATTTCAAACAGGAAGATGGATAAAGTTGTATAAATCGCGGGCAACCTTAACCGGGTCAACCGTGACTTCATATATAAGATCGATGTAGAATTCTGAAGCAAATCGACATTCAATTACCAGAGGTGAAATTCGGATATAGCATAAGATAGCAGCATCGTAAACCGAGGATACAGAAATCTCCGGTGAATCAATACCGATTGTAAAGGAGTTTTCACCCCAGTACAAATTATTCGTAGATTGGCAAGACCGCCGATTTATTATAGAGATCATTCGAAGTGGAGTTATGGGGTACTCCAGAATCAAAAGACACGAATGGGGAGACACGGATGGACTTTGGAACCGAAGTGAACATTCCAAAATTCAAAGGAACTGAGTCAAAGAAGAAGGAATTCAAGCTCGAACGAAAGTGATTCTGTAATTGAATTTACTACATATGCTGAGTTTTGCCAAAAACCAGAGCTCTGATACCACATGTAACGACCCAGTATTTTCAACCATTCGCATCCATTATAAGTGTATAGGTAAACACTCATGCCGGAGTTGAATTGCTCAAAATACCGCGTTGTAATTAAAATTTGGCAAAACTCAACATATACAGTAAATATAATAATTACAGATCACAGACACAGAGTAATATAATGCAGCGGAAGTAAAAGAAATAGTAGTTCATGAAGCTACTATATATATAACAGAGTTAAACAAGATACAACAGAAGTCTCGAATACAATAACCAAATACAAGATCTGAATACATCACTGGAATCAACTGAATAACTGAAAGCAGGATCGACAAATAGCTGGATCTCCAAGCGAAGCTCCAACTCCAAAGGTGAGTCTCAAATGCTGTATCACTCAGTCTGACCCGAGCGTAAAGCAAAACACAAAACACTCGAGTCAGGATTAACATTCTTATATTAATAAATCCAACTCAAGTGAAATATCAACTGAAATACAAGTAACTTAGAGGATGTTTGGGATAACCATCCCCTAAGGATCCGTTAAACTATTTACTATGTAGTAATATACGCTATATACAGTAGTGTCTAAATAAGTAAAGTATAATCATATCGGAAAATAGCGTTAAGGGGATGGAGAACCTTAACGCGGTCGGATCTTAAAATCATAATCGTAGTAAAGCTCGGTATGGTAGGTGACACGGCACAACTAGGCAATGCCAGGGTAGATATACCAATTACGCACACGGACTGATGGATACGCATAGCAGCCACTACCGTTCCACCTAGAACAACATTCCCAATCGGAGGATGGCCATCTAGTCAAATCACAAGTAAGAGTATAATATCGAAGAAATGCGTCCGAGAAGAGGTGCTACCTCACTGGTCCGAGATCGCTCCTGTTTTAGCCACCTTATTGCCAACTCACGGGAGTTGGGTCCACGTAACATACCTTAAGAACGCCGCCACCATCCTACTTCATTCTGGAATCTCCACCGCGTACACGGTTGTCAAAGTGGTTTTCGGTATCGACAGAGAGTATGTCCATATCCGATCCCGGTCTCTTTGCCAACCAATCGTTATTATAACACCGTGGTCATTTCAAAATAGTTTATACTTCAAAACCAAAATGTCGTTATCATTTCAAAAAAATCCAATTTAATACGATATCATTTCACTTCAAATATATCCATTTTCAAAATCATATTACTTTCCAAAGTTATAATGCTTTCGAAATCATAGTCTGGAAATCACAGTATTTTGGAAATCATAGCACTTTCCTTTTAACAGTTTAGATAATAAAATTTCGTTATAAGATAAATTAATTTCCTCAAATTTCACAAATCGATTCAAATTAACTTGAATTCCAAAAATTTAATTAAATCAAATCTCAAATCATTAATTTTAACTCGATTCAGCTTCTAAATAAACCATTTCAATTTATCGATTTCAAATACATATCTGAACCATAAAATAAGTCATTTCCATTTTAATATATTTCAAAGCTTTAAATATTCATCATTTCAAAACTAAATTCGGTAAATTTATATACATATCAAATTCATTTTTCAATTATTTAGTTTGAAATATTAACTTAACATTTTCATAACATTTGAATACAATTTAAATTTACAATTTAAATAAATCCAATATCTCATTTAAATATTTATACGTATGAAATATCCATTCAAGTCACCTTTTCAAATTTCAAGTTATAAATCACTTCTTTAAATTTCAAATTCCATACATTTTATATCAAACTTATTTAAGTATAATTCTTAAATAAATATAATTTCAATCAATTTCAAATCATTATAAATTCTATATCTGAAATTATAGATATTAAATAAATACTTAAACATATTATTTATCAACTTTATTAAATCATCTTTAATAAATCTTTAAAATCAATATTAATCAAAACCATATATTTCTTTTCAAAACCATAGAAATCATTTTCAAAACGTTTATATATAGACCAACGGTGCCTGTATATAATTTTCTATCCTATGGTCAAGTGATACGGATATTTATCATTTCAATCCGCAATTTAAAACATATTCGGGTATATATCTTTTCAACCCAAAATCTCAAATTCAATTCAATTGAAAATCTCTTGGGTTTATCATTTCAACCCATAACGATTTCCTCCTATTCTACAGATCGTTCGGGTATGTATCATTTCAACCCATAGTGATTCTATACTAACAGGGAACTTGCAGAGTGATAACAGATATGATAATAATATAACAACAGTAACAGGCATATAACATCAGTATAAACAACAGATAATGGTGTCAGATGTCACAGGTGAACAGATACAGATAATGACATATATATAACACTGTAAATAACTAACAGCAGCATATTTCAATTGACATTTCAATTGAAATCAAATTTAATAAATCTAAGAACATTAATCGTGAGTGATTTGCTCACCTTCCGAGGCTAGAGATGATTCGACAATGAGATGAGATACGAATCCAAGCACAAATCTTGAAGCAAAGCCCGATGGATACTAGTCCAACGATCAAAGCGAAGTTGGAAGTTTGAAATTGATGGAATCAGATCAAACTGGATTGAAGAAGCTCAAAGGTATAAGTGAACTTATATATAGAACTATATATAACTATATATTTATAAAGCCATATTCTAAATTTAAGCATATATTAAATTAAATATATATATGTACTTCAAAATCATTGTTAAAACTAAACTCATATATGTAAACAACAAGCTATATACCCTTTCCATATATAATATCTACAAACCTTATCTCTGCAACACATTATTATATTTTACATATAATATGATTGAAACCTTTATATATAAACTTACTTAACTCATACAGATACATAATTAACATATATTTATATTAAAACTGATATATATAAAACTTGTACATAAACTGCACACTTGAAAACTTTATATATAAAATCTGACAACTTTATATATATATATATATATATATATAAACAAACAAACAACTTATACAACTCAGAACATATACATACTTTCAAACCAATATGCATCTAAAAATCAATGTAATTCATTTTATTATAATGTACATATGTATATACAACCAAAATAGGTTTATATATAAGCTTACATAGTATCCATGTAACAGTTGAAAAAGAATATCATTATATATTATTATTATTAAAACTGTGACAACACAGCATAGTTTAAGTGAACATTTTAACATACTATATATATGTGATTTAGATAAACTAATATATGACCATATGAAACTTACAAAGCAACACATATATAAATTCTTCTCAGACATACCTTCCAAATCCAAAATAAAATAGTAATATATATACAACATATGGCTTGTAACTAACTATATATAATCATATACATGCGTTAAACATACAGGCATAGACATATTACCCTATATTTTAATTAAAACATCCATATAGCATGAAAATACTAACGCATTATAAATTTAATTAAATAATTTTTTTTTTCAAAATATCCACTCATATTAAACCTATATATACATTAATACTGAAATCAAGTTATCTATAACAGCTGCTCAAACAAATGCAGACCATATACAATAACAATATATACATTCAAACTTGAATATGCAGACAATATATATATAGAGTTGATATGTAAATATATATATATATATGAATAGACCTTTATATGTGAATGTATATAACATATGATAACTAAACTGTTATACTGTAACGACCCGAAATTTTCAATCTCGAAAATCCCAGATAGTTAGAAAAGAAGAAAGAGATAGAAGAAGAAGAAACAAAAAAACAAAACACGGAACCTCACAATCGCAGCGGATCAAAATATAATATCAAATAAAATAACAGTTTACAAAAGAATACTGTATCAGTTGATTACATTTAAATACATCAGAGTTACAACATATACACAACACTGGACAGATACAATCAACATGTCCCAGACAAACTACAATATAACACAACGGAATACACTCCATACGCTCCTGTCATCCAACTCGCCTCCTGAGCTTCAGAACGTCCTTACCTGAAATCTGTAATACTCGGTCTGACCCGAGCATTACATCAAAGTAACACCCGGGTCAGGCTGGAAACCAGCATGAGTAAACCCATCCAACATAAATGACAAAAGTCTACAACTTAATATATATAACCTGGGTAACTTGTATCAATTACAAATTCACAAATTGTTATAGGCATTACTTATTTTACTCATAAATTTCTAAGTACCAAAAACTTAGATTAAATAGTCCAATCCACTTAAATCATTCCATTCCAGTCTATTGATTTCACATATCAAATCTGTACAGAATTATTATAGATTATACATCGAAGTGGTTTCGGGTATTTACAATTACCCGACTCCGGTCTCTTCGAATTCAGTGCCCTTTTAACCCTCTCTATTCAAGTGAGACACAGTTCAACCTTTAATCATAGGATGTCATTCTTTTACACAACAATTCATCATCAACAGATAACCACATAATCACTATATCTTAAATATTCCATATCAGAAATATCAATCAATCATTTATAAGCAAGATTAGTTAATCACCCATTCCTAATTAAATCAAATCAATTTCTTAAATCACTTTTAATCTTGCTTATTTAACAATAATTAATCACAAACCAACTAAATAATCATCATCTTAATTAATCATCCTAGATTAATTATCCTTTAATTACATTAAGTAATTAACCCTTAATTAACTACACAAATAAATTATTCTTAACTATTCATAGTAAATAACCTCTAATGGCCTTCATTGATTAATTATTCTTAATTACATTTAATAATTAATCTTTAACTTAATTACATTCATTAGTCAACCTTGATTTATCACCTTAGTAATTAACTCCCTTTAATTACTTGTATTAATCAAATCAACCCCTTAATTAACTTTATTAATTAATCCTTAAATTACACCGAGTAATCACCACTTAATATCTTCCCTCAAGTAATTATCTTTATTAATAAATTAATTAAACTTAAGCTAATAACATAATTAATTAATTATTATTTCTAGATTAGAATTTAAATTAGTTAACTCTTATTCCCTAATTAACTCAAATTGGTTAATTTACCTTTAAATTACAAACTTATTAATATTTAACTATCAATGACATTTCTTAATTACAATTTCCATTAGGTCTCAAATTTTTCCTAATTAAAATTACTTAACATATTCTCAATTACCGAATCATTGATTTAAGTCAGACCTTTATCATGTACTTATAAAAACCTAGTTTATATTTAATACTGTTAAAAATTAGCATTAAAACGAACCTAGGTGAAGACCCCATTTTATCGAGTCAAACCCGAGCCGTATCTTTTCCTCAAGACTTTGTTTGTTTGTTTGTTTCTTTACTTTGCTTTGTTAAATTTTAAATCTGCTGTACTGGGCCAAACCCACACGTATCATACTCGAACGAATGAACCAGAATCCCGAGAGCAAACTTGAGCAACCATTCTTCTTCCTCAAATCACGATCAACCCAGATACAAACCATCTCGTGCACGTGCACGCCTGAACGAGTCGTCTCCGACCATCGTTCCAATTGCCAACATGTCGTCAGTGGTCATGCCAATAACCCTGTGTATTCAGATTGTCGAAATTATCTGAGAATCAAAATCGAACTATACCATCACCTACTGGCACCAACATGACCAACCAAAACACCTCGCGCCGCCACTTGACGCTGCCAAAAGCTTCGCGACTCCGCCAAAACCCTCGCCAGAGTTCTCTGCTATGATTTCCCCAGGTGCGATTGAACCCGATCCATCATCGATGATGATATTGCCTCGGTCCTAACCTCGACCAAAGAAGGTCGTTAAACCCTAAATCAACGTCAATGCGCCACCATAGTGGATTAAAAATCCACTGACTCTTTTTCTGATGACCCCTATCACCTCAGCCAGCTCCAGCTTCAAACTCGTCGAACAACTCTAAGCCGATCGTTAAGATTCGACCAAACTGCATTTTCCGTTCATGTAGGAATATCTCATCGCATACAGACTTAAAAATCACAAATTGATTATCAAAATTCATCATTTTGGAATACACATCTATTTGTAAAGTTGAAACGTAAAATGGAAATCATTGATTTTTAACTTAATTTAGATTATCACTGTTATTTATAATTTTGAAAATATTTTGTAACGACCCGTAAATTTAACCGGTTTTAATAACGTAATTAGTTGAAATTTTGTGAAATTTTAAACGATAAAATTTCGAAATAAAAATTTAATATTTGGAATACGTCTAGTTAAACATAGCTACTGGTAAATTTTCGTCTGAAAATATGAAAGTTTATTTCGCGCGTAAATTCACTTCAATTCAATCAGTTAAAAAGCGTTGAAAATAAAATGTTTTCGAAACCTAAATATTTTTACATAGAAAAATTCTAAACCATCTTCTGAGCAAGATTTCAGTTTGTCGTTTTTCCAAATTCGGACATCTTTGGCTCCGTCGTTCTTATTTTCTGCAAAATAGCAGTATTCTGGTACCGATATCGATTTTTATCGGATGATCGTACCACTGATTTCTATATACCGTTGTGATCGTCTCTTCGTGCTGATCTTCGTAGTATATTCAATTGTCAAATTCCGATGTCCGATGCACGGCGAAAGCTGTGAACGATTTAAGTTGTACCGGTTTGATGCGTTTTGATTTCTTGTGGTTATTCAAATTCCCACCGGGTAAATTCCAACAGTCACTAGAAATTATTACATCCTTGAATTCATGCTGGTCCTTCCATTCATATTGAGTAGCTGTTCCCTTAATTTATTTAGTTTCTCGGTCTTCACATCGTAATATAACGTTGCATTCATTTGCACCGGTTCCTTTGCCATCCCTTCATTGCTTAAATCCAATCGCCACCTCCTAAAAATAAAAAATAAAAAATGAAAGAATGAAAGTCAGGTGAAGCTATATACGTTGCCTTATCAAAACACTTCCTCTGTTCTTTTCCTAAAAAAAAAAAATTTGCATGCCAGCACCTTGTATTCTTCTCCTCCCCTGCTTCTTTCCAACATCAGCCTCACGCATCCCCTGATACTCGTTCCTTCCTCCGGCCGTACCCCTCCCCTTCAACCCAAGGACCCCACCCAGCCTCGTCCGACCTGCTCCGCCCTCACCCGCCCAGGCCACCGAACCTCACACCAGCCACCATCCCTTCCTCCACATGCGCCACCGAGTCACAACACCCGCAACCGGCCTCCGCCTTCAACACCTCCAGACCGAGTCTTTCCAGCTGCCCCGACCATCTCAGATCCGCTCCATCGGCTCTCGCCACGTGAAAAGAGATCCATCACCGCCGATATTTCTCTCACCTTGCCTTCTCTCTTTCGTGGGCCACGCACCGACGCCTACCTCCTCACCTCGGCAACCAATTTTGCTCGCCTCGTCCTCATGGCGGCTTTGTATATATGGATGTAAGTTGCATAAGCTTTGATCTGTTGAATATATTTTGATGATAGTTTTATAAATATATTTTTGTATAAACTATAATTTTATACCATGAAATATTAGTTTATATATGTATTTCTATATAAGCTGCTGTGTTTTTTTTACCTTACCGTTGTAGATAAACACAACTTTGAATACTTTATATATATAGACATATGGAGGTATTATAAGAACTGTTATTATAGATATATAGGTAAATACAGGACTTTTGTTTTCGAGTATATGTGTGCACTAAAATGTTTTATTATGGAAAGTAGTTTGCGTATATGTGTTTGAAGAAACCTGTACGTTTTTTTTTGTTTTGTTTGCATACGAATATTTATATATATATATATATTTATTATTTTATTTCGTATTTGTTTACAAGTGAAGTCTGCATTGGTTGTAAAGTTTATGACATGAATCTGTTTGGAAATAACATTTTATAACATTATATTTGATATAATATGTGTTTAAAGTTCATACCTGTCCTATTATATATATATTTATGTATTGGTTGTAAAGTCTATATATATAGGTAGCTGTTATTATATATTGAATAGGTCTGCAGGTAGAGATATTTTATAATGTATGTTTGTTTGTATGTATTTGCTTGTATATGCACATATATCTGGTCACACGTTTTGAATGTATATATTTTCAACTGTATAGACATATCGGTTTATTTTATTCCAACAAGCCTATTATATATATATAGTTGCAGTAAAATGTATAAGATTTTGTATAATGTCTGTATTGCAATATGAATGATTACCGTATTTCTATATTTTGCTTAAAAGTAATTGGTATATATATGTATCAAGTCATGTTTTATAAAGAACGGGTTTAATAGGAACTGTTAGTTATATATATGTTTACAACTTGCATCTCCTCGGTTGTCTGCATATACTCCTGTCTACGTGTTGTTGCTGTTTTTTTGGCATACAGGTTTCGTATATAAGTCTATATATATTAATTAAGAATTATTATGTTATTTTATATACATAGCATACCATCAGTGGGGTTCGTTTAGTTCATCGATCCAATTTTGATTTGATTTCGTCAATTTCTATTTATCAGCTATATTCGTCAAATTCGTGCCAACTTTGCTTGTTTTGGAATGCGTAGCGTGTTCTGTTGTCAAACATCTCTAGCCTCGAAAGGTGAGCACTCACTCACGATTAACGTTCTTTTATTTATTAAATCTGATTTCAATTGAAACGACAATTGAAATATACTGCTGTTAGTTAATTACACTGTTATATATGCTATTATCTGTATCAGTTCACCTGTGACATCTGACACCATTATCTGTTAATTATTTATGTGATGATAATACAGTTTGGTTGATAATTGATTGATTGTTGATGTTTATATTGGACGTTAAATTGTTAATGTTAAAATAATAATTAGTATGAAATTGAACTTGATATAGGATAGTTAAATGTTAAATTTGATTAAATGACATTTGTATAATATGACCCCTTTAACTGTTGAATTTATTGACACATAGGATTTGTTTAATTACATTTTGAACCACTGAATGTATGTTGTTAAATTGATGATGTATGAAATTGTAAATAGATGACAAGTGAAAAACCATAATGTAATAATCTTTAATCTGCATGAAATGATAGTGTAGATTCTAGAAATAATTATATTAATTCGTACAAATAACAATGCGAATTAATACGGTTATTTCGGGATTATTTGAATTGATTATTGGATTGTTATTGTTTGTTGTTATTGCTTGTTTATTTACTTTGACACCATCCCAGTTATCACACTGCAAGTTCCCTTTATACTTTGATTTTGAATTGAATTGGAATCGGGTTGAAATGATAAATACCCAAATTGAACTTTGACCTTGGATATAGAGAATTAAATAAAACCCGATTGGTCAATAATTTGATTTAAAAATAAATGAAGATTTTATTTGAATAAATAATATGGTTTGAAACGAAGTTGGAAATTGAATCTTAATGAATTTAAATGTGAATATTTAATATTATAAAAATGAAATATTAATAAAGTAATTGATGGAAAAACGATGTTTAATTTGAGAAATAATTGAATTAAGTGGAAATGATTTAATAATTAAGTTTGAAATTATAATTAAGTTGAAATTATTAAACTTGGAAATTTTTAATAATTAAGTTTTGAATTATTTAATAATTAAATAAGATTGAATTATTTAATGATTAAATTGAATTGAATTCTTTGATAAGAGAAATTGAACTTTTGAATAAGTGAATTTTACTTCGTAAATAATTGAAATTGAGTTTTCTTGATTAAGTAAGTTTTTGGAAAATTATTTAAAAAAGTAAATAAGTGAAATGGAATTTCTTAACAAGAAATGAAAATGTGATAGTTTTGGAATTAATGTAAGACTTGTAATTGAAAGAATTGATTTGACGAATTGAATTTAATTCAAAATTGTAAGTTTTGATTTAATGAAGTTGAACTTAAGTAATTTATCTAATGATTTGGAAATTTAATAGAAATTGTTTTGAATGATAGTATTTTAACGATATTGAATGAAATCGATAAATGAATGTAAATTGATTTGAATGTTAAACTAAATTGATTTAAATGATTTCGAAATGAAACTTTTGTACGAACTTGAATCAATATTTGAATTTTGTAAATGAAAATTTAAATTAAATTATAAGCTTTTGAAATGGTAACTTGGAAGTTTAGAAACGTAAATATTGGAAATTGGTTTAGAAAGACAAATGAAATGCTGGTTTACGAATTGAAATTGAAATTGATTTGGTTTTTGGAAATATATAAACGACCAATCGGTGTAATAATTACGAAAGTTATTAAAGAGACCGGAGTTCGGTTATGGATATACTCTCTATCTAAACAGAAAACCACTTTAATAACTATACGCGGAGTGATGATCCAGAATGAAGTGGTTGGAATGATGTACGTGTTGACTGAAGAAAGAGAACGATGATGGATAGCCTTGACACTTGTGTCAAATTTGAAATGACTAAAACAGGAGCTGTGCCGGGCCAATGGAGGATTGATACCTCAAGTGGACACACTTCTTCGAACTACTTATACTTGTTGTCGATTGGTGCACCCTTGATTTTGGGAGTGTTGTTTCACGGTGTTGCGGGCGCTGCGGCGTTGCGTTCTCACCAGCCCGGATCAGGCGAACGGTAGTATCACTACCTTGGGTATAGCCTCATGTGCCTTGTCATACTTGTATTCCATTTATGCGCGACCACTACGAATTTGTTTTGTACCTTGAGTATATGGATTGCCCTCTGGTGACTTCCGGTTTTGGGGAAACTACGGTCTTGTATATGCTTGTGGGAATAAAAATGTGTTAAGGGTGGAATGGGCCATGACTTAACGCTATTTTGATATCTTTTTATATTACTGATAGACATTATCTACTTATCGTACATTACTACATAGTAGATAGTTTGACGGATCCTTAAAGGATGGCTATTCCAACATCCTTTGAGTTACTTGTATTTCAATTGCTATTTCACTTGAGTTGGATTTATTAATATAAGAATGTTAATCCTGACTCGAGTGTCTTGTGTTTTTGCTTTACGCTCGGGTCAGACCGAGTGATCCAGTATTCGAGACTCGCCTTTGAAGTTGGAGCTTTGCTTGAAGATCCAGCCATCTATTCTGCTTTCAGTATTCGATGATTCCAGTGATGTATTCTAATTTTGTATCTGATGTATCATATTACTCTTCCGTTGTATCTGGTTTAACTCTGATGTATTTTATATATATTCATATAGTAGCTTCATGAACTACTATCTCTTTTATTTCCGCTGCACTTATTACTCTGTGTCTGTGATCTGTGATTTTTATTTACTGTATATGTTCAGTTTTGCCAATTTAAATTAACAACGCGGTATTTTGAGCAATTCAACTCCGGCATGAGTGTCTACCTATACACTTATAATGGATGCGAATGGTCCAAAATGGCGGGTCGTTATAGTTGGTATCAGAGCTTTGGTAGCTCTAGGCAAAACTAAACATATACGGTAAATGTATTTACAGAATCACCCTCATTCGAGTTTCAATCTTTCCTTTTGACTCAATTCCTTTGGATTTTGGAACGTTCCCTACGGTTCCAAATTTCATTCGTGCCCCTCACTATTCGTCTTCTTTCAAATTCTGGAGCATCCTATAACTCCACTTCGAATGATCTTCATAATGAGTTGGCGGTCCTGCCAATCTCAAATTTATTTGTAAAGGGGTAAAACTCTTTTACGATAGCATCGATACACCGGAGATTTATATATCCTCGGTTTACAATGCTATCTATCTCCTGCTATACCTGAATTCTATTTCTTGAGATCGAATGTTGATTTACCTCGGAATTCAGCATCGATCTTATTCTTGAAGTTACGGACGACTCGGTTAAGGTTGCCCGTGAATTAAATAAACTCATCCATCTCCCGATTGTGGTAATTGAATTATCTTATCTTCTGTTTCAAACTTATTTTCGAATCAAAATTCACTTTGATTTTAGTCCATCAAATTTGAATCTCTATCTCTGCTTTGAAATCTATTCTTGAATCGTCGAGCAAAGAAATGTATTTGTAAACTAGTATTTAAAATGTTTTAAATATATTGTGTTGTTTGAGTTGTTGATGTTGATTTGGGTTTCCGATCGATTCGTCTGATCAACGCTATCGATAGGATTTCCAAAACACTTGAGCAGAGCAAACTGACACAATATCGTTTTCAAATTTGATAAATAAAATAAAAGTTTTGTATGATTATATTATTTATAAGTTCTCTGAAATTAAATTATCAATGAATTTGTTGTCTGAAATAATAATATTTGATTTTCATTTATTGTTTTGTAAACCATTGACTATTGCATAAAATAAATAAATGAATTTATAAACTTGGTTATAAATTGATTTGGAATTTGAAATGAATTTAATTCAGAAATTTGAGAATTTAGTTTACGATGATTTTGAACTTTGGTTTTAAAATTTTAAAGTATATATTATTGAAAGTATTTTCGAATAGAAATCATTTTCAAAGAATTTTAAAATGTTGAAATCAGTGCTCTTCTCTTTGTCGCTGGAAAATAATTTCGGTGATGGCGGCCGCATCATCGACATTCATTTTCGAGTTTCGAAGTGAAGATACTATTCTGTAGCTTTGCCACGATTTTGTTTTGAAAATATTTTGATTTGAATTTCTTTAGTATAATTTGATTTATATATATATGTATCTTATTTTAAAATTTAATTTGATTTGATATAAATATACTATATATATCTCTAAATTGTTTAAAGTTAATCGGAAATTAAATTCTTAAATTTTGTTAAAGGATGTTTTTAATTATAAATAAAACCAAAATTTGGAATAAATATTTAAACTCGAAAAATCGAATTGGGAAAACATTGTTGTATATTCAACTGCATTCTAATACAACTTACCTAAATCATTCAGAAGTTGAATATGTAATTGGATAATATACAATATAAATGATTTTGTAAATAAAATTTGAGTTATGCACTAAATTTTGATTATAAAGATGTTAATAGGGTTAGATAGGATAATAAGTAAATTCAGTTAATAATGAAATAAAATTTGTTTTGAAAAAAATAATAAATTGAAATCTGATCAACATATGAAAATACCTTGAATTTAAAAGAAATTAATAGATGTAAATTAATTTAAATTGAAACTTTTATGTTTTAAATTAATTTATATGGGGTAAATATATGTGAATAGATATATTAAGTAGAATAAATTTAACAGTAATTTGGAATAAAGAAGAATTTAATTGCTGAATAAAATATGATTATAATAAAAGATTATTCAAATTTATGGTTTTAGAAATTTTAAATTGAGAATAATTGGATAATAAGATAATAAATTTAGAAATAGTTGAGATTGACTTTAGTGAAATCAAATAGATTAAATCAATTATTGAATATCAATTAATTTAAATTTAAATTTATATGGTTTAAATTAATTGTTATTTTGTATTTCAAATCTGTTTTTCTTTCTGGTTGTTTCTATTCTCCTGCCTCGTTCCTTTTCGGGGACGAAAAGTTTTGAGTGGGGGAGAATGTAACGACCCGTAAATTTAACCGGTTTTAATAACGTAATTAGTTGAAATTTTGTGAAATTTTAAACGATAAAATTTCGAAATAAAAATTTAATATTTGGAATACGTCTAGTTAAACATAGCAACTGGTAAATTTTCGTCTGAAAATATGAAAGTTTATTTCGCGCGTAAATTCACTTCAATTCAATCAGTTAAAAAGCGTTGAAAATAAAATGTTTTCGAAACCTAAATATTTTTACATAGAAAAATTCTAAACCATCTTCTGAGCAAGATTTCAGTTTGTCATTTTTCCAAATTCGGACCTCTTTGGCTCCGTCGTTCTTATTTCTTGCAAAATAGCAGTATTCTGGTACCGATATCGATTTTTATCGGATGATCGTACCACTGATTTCTATATACCGTTGTGATCGTCTCTTCGTGCTGATCTTCGTAGTATATTCAATTGTCAAATTCCGATGTCCGATGCACGGCGAAAGCTGTGAACGATTTAAGTTGTACCGGTTTGATGCGTTTTGATTTCTTGTGGTTATTCAAATTCCCACCGGGTAAATTCCAACAGTCACTAGAAATTATTACATCCTTGAATTCATGCTGGTCCTTCCATTCATATTGAGTAGCTGTTCCCTTAATTTATTTAGTTTCTCGGTCTTCACATCGTAATATAATGTTGCATTCATTTGCACCGGTTCCTTTGCCATCCCTTCATTGCTTAAATCCAATCGCCACCTCCTAAAAATAAAAAATAAAAAATGAAAGAATGAAAGTCAGGTGAAGCTATATACGTTGCCTTATCAAAACACTTCCTCTGTTCTTTTCCTAAAAAAAAAAATTTGCATGCCAGCACCTTGTATTCTTCTCCTCCCCTGCTTCTTTCCAACATCAGCCTCACGCATCCCCTGATACTCGTTCCTTCCTCCGGCCGTACCCCTCCCCTTCAACCCAAGGACCCCACCCAGCCTCGTCCGACCTGCTCCGCCCTCACCCGCCCAGGCCACCGAACCTCACACCAGCCACCATCCCTTCCTCCACATGCGCCACCGAGTCACAACACCCGCAACCGGCCTCCGCCTTCAACACCTCCAGACCGAGTCTTTCCAACTGCCCCGACCATCTCAGATCCGCTCCATCGGCTCTCGCCACGTGAAAAGAGATCCATCACCGCCGATATTTCTCTCACCTTGCCTTCTCTCTTTCGTGGGCCACGCACCGACGCCTACCTCCTCACCTCGGCAACCAATTTTGCTCGCCTCGTCCTCATGGCGGCTTTGTATATATGGATGTAAGTTGCATAAGCTTTGATCTGTTGAATATATTTTGATGATAGTTTTATAAATATATTTTTGTATAAACTATAATTTTATACCATGAAATATTAGTTTATATATGTATTTCTATATAAGCTGCTGTGTTTTTTTTACCTTACCGTTGTAGATAAACACAACTTTGAATACTTTATATATATAGACATATGGAGGTATTATAAGAACTGTTATTATAGATATATAGGTAAATACAGGACTTTTGTTTTATAGTATATGTGTGCACTAAAATGTTTTATTATGGAAAGTAGTTTGCGTATATGTGTTTGAAGAAACCTGTACGTTTTTTTTTGTTTTGTTTGCATACGAATATTTATATATATATATATTTATTATTTTATTTCGTATTTGTTTACAAGTGAAGTCTGCATTGGTTGTAAAGTTTATGACATGAATCTGTTTGGAAATAACATTTTATAACATTATATTTGATATAATATGTGTTTAAAGTTCATACCTGTCCTATTATATATATATTTATGTATTGGTTGTAAAGTCTATATATATAGGTAGCTGTTATTATATATTGAATAGGTCTGCAGGTAGAGATATTTTATAATGTATGTTTGTTTGTATGTATTTGCTTGTATATGCACATATATCTGGTCACACGTTTTGAATGTATATATTTTCAACTGTATAGACATATCGGTTTATTTTATTCCAACAAGCCTATTATATATATATATATAGTTGCAGTAAAATGTATAAGATTTTGTATAATGTCTGTATTGCAATATGAATGATTACCGTATTTCTATATTTTGCTTAAAAGTAATTGGTATATATATGTATCAAGTCATGTTTTATAAAGAACGGGTTTAATAGGAACTGTTAGTTATATATATGTTTACAACTTGCATCTCCTCGGTTGTCTGCATATACTCCTGTCTACGTGTTGTTGCTGTTTTTTTGGCATACAGGTTTCGTATATAAGTCTATATATATTAATTAAGAATTATTATGTTATTTTATATACATAGCATACCATCAGTGGGGTTCGTTTAGTTCATCGATCCAATTCTGATTTGATTTCGTCAATTTCTATTTATCAGCTATATTCGTCAAATTCGTGCCAACTTTGCTTGTTTTGGAATGCGTAGCGTGTTCTGTTGTCAAACATCTCTAGCCTCGAAAGGTGAGCACTCACTCACGATTAACGTTCTTTTATTTATTAAATCTGATTTCAATTGAAACGACAATTGAAATATACTGCTGTTAGTTAATTACACTGTTATATATGCTATTATCTGTATCAGTTCACCTGTGACATCTGACACCATTATCTGTTAATTATTTATGTGATGATAATACAGTTTGGTTGATAATTGATTGATTGTTGATGTTTATATTGGACGTTAAATTGTTAATGTTAAAATAATAATTAGTATGAAATTGAACTTGATATAGGATTGTTAAATGTTAAATTTGATTAAATGACATTTGTATAATATGACCCCTTTAACTGTTGAATTTATTGACACATAGGATTTGTTTAATTACATTTTGAACCACTGAATGTATGTTGTTAAATTGATGATGTATGAAATTGTAAATAGATGACAAGTGAAAAACCATAATGTAATAATCTTTAATCTGCATGAAATGATAGTGTAGATTCTAGAAATAATTATATTAATTCGTACAAATAACAATGCGAATTAATACGGTTATTTCGGGATTATTTGAATTGATTATTGGATTGTTATTGTTTGTTGTTATTGCTTGTTTATTTACTTTGACACCATCCCAGTTATCACACTGCAAGTTCCCTTTATACTTTGATTTTGAATTAAATTGGAATCGGGTTGAAATGATAAATACCCAAATTGAACTTTGACCTTGGATATAGAGAATTAAATAAAACCCGATTGGTCAATAATTTGATTTAAAAATAAATGAAGATTTTATTTGAATAAATAATATGGTTTGAAACGAAGTTGGAAATTGAATCTTAATGAATTTAAATGTGAATATTTAATATTATAAAAATGAAATATTAATAAAGTAATTGATGGAAAAACGATGTTTAATTTGAGAAATAATTGAATTAAGTGGAAATGATTTAATAATTAAGTTTGAAATTATAATTAAGTTGAAATTATTAAACTTGGAAATTTTTAATAATTAAGTTTTGAATTATTTAATAATTAAATAAGATTGAATTATTTAATGATTAAATTGAATTGAATTCTTTGATAAGAGAAATTGAACTTTTGAATAAGTGAATTTTACTTCGTAAATAATTGAAATTGAGTTTTCTTGATTAAGTAAGTTTTTGGAAAATTATTTAAAAAAGTAAATAAGTGAAATGGAATTTCTTAACAAGAAATGAAAATGTGATAGTTTTGGAATTAATGTAAGACTTGTAATTGAAAGAATTGATTTGACGAATTGAATTTAATTCAAAATTGTAAGTTTTGATTTAATGAAGTTGAACTTAAGAAATTTATCTAATGATTTGGAAATTTAATAGAAATTGTTTTGAATGATAGTATTTTAACGATATTGAATGAAATCGATAAATGAATGTAAATTGATTTGAATGTTAAACTAAATTGATTTAAATGATTTCGAAATGAAACTTTTGTACGAACTTGAATCAATATTTGAATTTTGTAAATGAAAATTTAAATTAAATTATAAGCTTTTGAAATGGTAACTTGGAAGTTTAGAAACGTAAATATTGGAAATTGGTTTAGAAAGACAAATGAAATGCTGGTTTACGAATTGAAATTGAAATTGATTTGGTTTTTGGAAATATATAAACGACCAATCGGTTTAATAATTAAGAAAGTTATTAAAGAGACCGGAATTCGGTTATGGATATACTCTCTATCTAAACCGAAAACCACTTTAATAACTATACGCGGAGTGATGATCCAGAATGAAGTGGTTGGAATGATGTACGTGTTGACTGAAGAAAGAGAACGATGATGGATAGCCTTGACACTTGTGTCAAATTTGAAATGACTAAAACAGGAGCTGTGCCGGGCCAATGGAGGATTGATACCTCAAGTGGACACACTTCTTCGAACTACTTATACTTGTTGTCGATTGGTGCACCCTTGATTTTGGGAGTGTTGTTTCACGGTGTTGCGGGCGCTGCGGCGTTGCGTTCTCACCAGCCCGGATCAGGCGAACGGTAGTATCACTACCTTGGGTATAGCCTCATGTGCCTTGTGACGACCGCCCATGACCCCTGCACCGAATCTAGAGATAGTGCGCTGTAAAGTGTGCCAGGCGACCATGGACGATTGTCAAGGTAAGATTAAAACAACAGAATCTATCGTATTACTCACAGCGCATGGACAAAATACAATAGAACATATGTATAGTGAAGCTTTACAGAACAAAATGACATCTTATAAAACTCCATAATAGTTGAATACAAGCATTCATATAGTAAATACATCCAGCCTCACTACATATCTCTCAGAGAAAACAAAACAGCGGAACATCCAGTACATATAATAAGAAGATAATATGCAACCCTCCAGCTCGTCTTCGATATCAGCATCGTGAGAAGAGAACAGCACCTGTCACCTGCTACCTAGTCTGCCCGTCCCAAAATGGACGAACAGCCCAAGGCAATAAGAATTAAAACATAAAGCCTTGAGTCAGACAACAGTCTTAGTGAGCAGTAAATTAACTAACAACATACCAAAAGAGCATAAAGGAAAAGGAATAGGAATACAACCCTCCCACTCCAACCTCATTCTACAGTGGTAGCCCCCAGACACACACTAAGCAGAAGCAAACATAGCAGAGCATACAATTTAAAGTAAAGCTACTATCACTCGAGTCAAGGGCGATGTTTTCCAAGTACCAAGGCCTAAATCAGATAAGCACCCAGAAAATACCGCTCTTGAGTCCGAATGACGATACAACCAAACATCCATGACTCTGGCTACAACTGTTATCATTGCTTCGATATCACCGTTAATTGAATGACCGGCACATTCTTTCAGCCGTCCGTCAAGGGCTAATGGAAACCCCGGTTCTAGACATAACTCCCGCACGTCGTCGCAGCCCGTGCCTAGGACTATCGAATCTGCCCAGAGTACTCGACCATCAACAGTTGGCCGTTGGGACTATCGAATCTGCCCAAACGTACTCTTGCTTAGAGCATGCTAGAACCTTCAACAACGATGCTATCCAAGCCTCCTAGTCATCCTCCTCGACGACTATTCTCATATCCATTCATTATCCTCAACTCGAATCATATCACCGAGTTATCAACATGCTTGGAATGATCCCGTCTGGATTAGACCAAGTCTTCATCATATGATTGCCTCGCTTCATTACATCCTCGCAAAGCCTCATCTCATCATCACATCATCGAATCTATGCATAAGAGCTTCATCATCCCGCTACATATGCCACGAGCAGCTTTTCCAATTCAAGAGCCTTTCCCTTAGCTTTTGAATCACCTTCGATCTAAATCTAATCATCAATCATCTAGTTCATAACAATCAATCAAATCAAACATCAATCCAAGCAATCAAGCATTCAAATATGATCTAGGTAGACAATTATAACAATAATGGCATTTTCGTAATTAAAGAGTTGAAAGTCCAATAAGCATGAAAACATGGATTATATCTCTATAAACTTGATGAATGAACTTGCATAGGTTAACATATGATAAAATGGATGTAACATCATCATGAACAATGGATCTATATGGATCTACACATAGGATGAAGAAAATGCATGGAAATCACTATTTTAACGCCAAATCGAGCCAACAATCCGATATACTCCTTTGGATCCGTGTGAGAGATAATCACCACTCACCAAATCACCTAAACAACCTCAAATCAACACACTTCAGATCTGGACAGCGAAGGATGAAGCTAGATCTATCACAAATCCGCTTCAAATGAAGAAATCTCCCTTGAAAAGATGAAGATCTTCAATCTAAGCTCTTGAATCTTCAATCTTGATCTTCGATTTGGATGGATGGAAGCACTAGATTAGAGTGGAGAAAAGAAGTGAAGAAGTGTAGAAGTCGAGCTCTCAAAATGGCAGCACTTCGTCGCTTCAAAATCCGGATCCCAAAAAGTGAGAACAACCCCTCCTATTTATAGCTGAAAACTGCCCTTAAGTCGTAACTCGGCTATCTCCTTAAGTCGGTGCCGACTTAACACCATGCCGACCTAGTGCCTTGCCGACCTAGTGCCTTGCCGACCTAAAAACTCATCTGCCTATGACTCGCAACAAAACTGCTGTCTCCTAAGTCGGTTACGACTTATGGCATGCGCCTACGACTTAACTGAAAAGGCCTCCGACTTAACCAAGCTATACGACCTAACGACTTAACTGCCTCGCCGACCTACGACTTAACCATATGACCGACCCAACGAAGCAGACTCATCATACTGCCGCAAAACCCAAGTCCTAAGTCGGTTGACGACTCAACAACAAAGCGCAACTGCGACTTAACACATAGGCACGACTTAACTTAGGTCGTTGCCGACTTAAGTGCCTTGCCGACTTAAGACATACGAAGGAATACAACTACGACTTAACTCGTAACTGGGTTACGACTTAACACAAGAGACGTCCTGCCGACTCACAACTCAACACACGTTGCCGACTCAACTACCTACCGACTCAATTACCCTTCCGACCTAACACTTAACACCCAAACACTTAGGTCGCTCACAACATGTCCTTAGGTCGTTGCCGACCCAACTCTACTCCAGAATACTTAGGCTGCCTACTATTCTTCCTTAGGTCGCCCTAACCTCTTAAGTCGGTCAACCCCACTTCCTTAACTCGGCAACGACTCAACAAATAATTTGTCAGATATGCTAACTACTAAGTCGTCCAGGTCTTAAGTCGACCACTATCTTAACTCGTCAGCCGACTTAACACTTAACTCACCACTATCCTTAAGTCGGTTAATACTATAAGTCGGTCAACTTCTTAGATAGGCTACTCCCTTAAGTCGGTCACTCGACCTAAGCCACCCTATCTTCCTTAGGTCGTCGCCGACCTACCACTTAGTCATTTACCCGTCCAGACCTATTTCTTAACTCGTCCAAACTTCCTAAGTCGGCTACGACTTAAGACTTAAGAAAAATTCTGCTAAAACCTGAAATGACCTAACAACAATACAATCAAAGGTCAATCATTTTAGAATGTTTTGATCCGTAAAAATACGGGTCGTTACATTCTCTCCCCCTTAGGAATTTCGCCCCCGAAATTCCAAACAAACAAGGCAATCATAGCTATTCTGTACGCCTATCATCCATAACAATCAATAGACCATGCATCCAATTCTAGCTTAGCGTACAGAATTCTAAGACTTAGAACAAGTTACAATTTCGTTAGATGACACGACACCTTAGGGCCATACCTTGAAGAGTTCAGGATGAGCTGCCTTCATCCTCTCTTCCACCTCCCACGTACAGTCGTTATCATTGTCACTCCACTGTATCTTGAGCAACTTAACTATCTTCCTCCTAAGCTGTTTCGTGTCGGTTTCAACAACACGAAGCGACTTACGAGGTCTTCTATCGACTGGATCAACTTCTAAGTCTTCACAGCTATCAGCAGAAACCACCGTACTCGAGTCGTGCACATACTTCCGTAGATATGATACATGAAAAACATTGTGCACACCCGACATTTTCTCCGGTAACTCCAATCTGTAGGCGAGCTTTCCAATTCGCTCGATGATCGGGAATGGTCCAACAAATCTCGGAGTCAATTTTCCTTTCTTCCCGAATCGGATAACATTCTTCAGTGGAGAAATCTTCACAAAAACCATCTCACCTACGTCGAACTCCAAATCCTTACGACGTTTATCAGCATAACTCTTCTGACGATCTTGGGCTGCCTTCATTCGTTGCCGAATGATCTCTATACAATCTGAAGTCTGACGAATCATCTCTGGCCCAAGCATCAACTTTTCCCCAGTTTCCAACCAACATGTCGGAGAGTTACACGGTCTTCCATACAATGCCTCATATGGTGCCATACCAATACTTGACTGGTAACTGTTGTTGTAGGCAAACTCCACCAAATGAAGGTGATCTTCCCATGATCCTCCGAAATCCAAAACACAAGCTCTGAGGAGATCTTCCAAAACTCGGTTGACTCTCTCAGTCTGACCATCTGTTTGGGGATGATAAGCTGTACTCAAACACAACTCGGTTCCCAAGACTTCCTGGAAGCTCTTCCAAAATCCACTAGTGAACAATGGATCTCGATCGCTCACTATACTCTTCGGAATACCATGTAATCGAACTATCCACTTAACATACAACTCAGCCAACTTTGATACAGTCCTAGTCAATCGAACTGGAATGAATCTTGCACTCTTGGTCAAACGATCCACAATGACCCAAATCCCTTCATTTCCCGTTCTGGTTCTAGGCAATCCATCGATAAAATCCATCGACACTTGTTCCCACTTCCATGTAGGAACTTCTAATGGCTGAAGCAATCCACTTGGCTTTTTCTGTTCGGCTTTTACCAACTGGCAATTCATACATTTGGAAATAAAATTTCCAACATCCTTCTTCATGCCTTCCCAGTAGTAGGTTCTCTTCATATCCCGATACATCTTGTTTCCACCTGGATGAATTGTCAACTTCGAGTGATGACTTTCCTTCAGAACTTCACTCCTCAATTCATCTATATCGGGAACAACTAGTCGTCCTTGCTTCCGAAGCCAACCCTCTCGATCGACCTCGAATCCTTTATCCTTTTCTGGATCCAACCCAGATTCCAATTCACGGATAATCTTGACAAGCTTACCATCTCGCTTTTGGCTCTCACCAATCCTTTCCACAAGAGTGGGTCTTATTGATAAGTTTGCCAACATCTCAGGTTCCAATTCGCATCTAGGCCTGAAGTCAAACTCAGCTAAATACTCGAGATTCTTCCATTCTGAAAACATGGCTCCCAATCCTGCATGTCTTCGACTTAATGCATCTGCCACTGCGTTACCTTTTCCCGGAGTATAAGCTATACCAAAATCATATGATGCCAAAAACTCTAGCCAACGTTGCTGCCGAAGATTCAAATCCTTTTGGGAGAAAAGATACTTCAACGACTTATGATCCGTAAACAACTCGAATCGAACTCCCAACAGATAATGCCTCCACATCTTCAGAGCAAATACAATCGCCGCTAATTCCAAATCATGAGTTGGGTAATTCCTTTCATGCGGCTTCAGTTGTCGACTGGCATACGCAACAACTTTATTCTCCTGCATCAGCACTGCTCCAAGTCCAGTACCACATGCGTCTGTATAAACCACCATCTCATCATTCCCACTAGGAATAGTCAAAACAGGAGCACTCGTCAATCTCTCTTTCAGGATTCCGAAAGCTTGCTCACACTTAGCATCCCAACTGAACACTTGGTTCTTCTTCGTCAATCCTGTTAACGGTGCAGCTATCTTGGAGAAGTCTTTGATAAACCGTCGATAATATCCTGCTAATCCAAGAAAACTTCTCACATCGGATGCATTCTTAGGTCTAACCCAATCCTGGATTGCTGCCACCTTAGCGGGATCAACAGCTATTCCATTTCCAGAGATCACATGGCCTAAGAACCTCACTTCACTCTTCCAGAAGTGACACTTCGAAAACTTAGCCTTCAGCCGATGTTTCCGTAAGATCTCCAAAACAATACGCAAGTGCGTCTTGTGCTCTTCTTCCGTTCTGGAATAAATCAGAATATCATCCACGAACACAAGTACGAACTTGTTCAACTGATCTCTGAACACTCTATTCATAAGATCCACAAAATATGCTGGCGCGTTAGTCAATCCAAACGGCATTACCAGCCACTCAAAGAAACCGGATGGTGTCCTAAAAGCAGTCTTCGGCACACTATCCTTAGCTACTCTCAACTGGTGAAATCCCGTTGCCAAATCCATCTGAGAAAACACCTTGGCTTCATGAAGCTGATCAAACAAGTCATCTATTCTCGGCAATGGATACTTGTTCTTCTTAGTCACCTTATTCAGCTCACGATAATCCACACACAATCTCAATGACCCATCTGCCTTGGTTGCGAACACAACTGGTGCACCCCACTCGGACACACTACGCCGAATGAATCCTTTCTGCAAAAGATCATCAACTTGCACCCTCAACTCCTGCTGTTCCCTAGGCGCCATCCGCCTAAGAGGCATCACAACAGGTCTAGCTCCTTCAACTAGATCTATACGAAACTCGATCTCTCTATGCGGCGGCAACCCTTTGACTTCGTCAAAGACATCCTCGAATCCATTTGCGATTGGCACTAAAGACAGTCCATCCCGTGGAACAACTAGCGAATACATGAAGCTCATGAAGACGCCTTCCTCATGCTTACATCGTATCACAATCTTTCGCCCTTCCACATTCTCGACTGCCACCTCTAGCCTCTCACAATCAACCTTAGCCGCATACTTCCTAAGCCAGTCCATACCCAAGATAATTCCGAACCCCGCAAAGTTCAGAACAAAACAATCACAAACAAAAGAGCAACCATGACTCGACACAACTAGACCACGGCATAACATACACAAACAAGACGAACCCCCAACTGGATTAGTCACAACCAATGGCCTATCAACAATATCCGGTGCCAAACCTAACCAGCCTACGAGTTCATTACAAACAAACGAATGCGACGCTCCAGTATCAAACAAAACTCTAACCGGAACACCACATAGGAAAAGAGTACCTTGAACAACCACACTCTTTCCCTTCTCTTCAGCAGTAGGAGCTTTTGAAGACGACGGAACAGCTCCTAAAGCATAGGCTTGCACAATCTGCCTGTCCTTCCTTGGTTCTGGACAATTCTTCCTGAAATGCCCCGGCTTGTCACAGTTGTGACACTTCATCGGTGCCTTCGGATTCTTACAATCCTTAGAGAAATGGCCCTTCTGCTGACAATTGTAGCAAGTCACCTCGCCTTTCGGCTTCTTCTGGCCATCCTTACCCTTCTGCTGCTGCTGCTTCCTCTTCTGGTTTCCACCCTGCTGTGGTTTAGATTCCCCCTTGGTCACAGCAACAACAGATCCTTCCTTAGGAAACAGACTCTCATGCCTAAGAGCTTTCTCCACAAGCTTCTCAAATGAATCGTCCAAATGATCCACCAACTGTCTCCCAAGATAACTATCCAAGCCGGTCACAAACTTCTCATTCTTCTGATAAGCAGATTCAATATACGACCGGGCATACTTGGACAAAGCTTCGAACTCAGAAACATACTCAAGAACTGATCTTCCACCTTGCTTGAGCTCCACAAACCTCTTGAACAGAACAGACTTCTGGGCTGTAGAAATGAACTTAGCTTCAAATCTGACTTGGAATTGCTCCCAAGTAATCTCTTCTTCCGGAGTAGTGATGGTAATAGAGTTCCACCAATCAGAGGCTCTCCCTTGAAGCTGCCTCGATGCCAACTTCCTCTTAGTTGCATCATCAATTCCCAAATCGCCAAAGATCCTTCTACAAGCATCTATCCACCTCTGGACCTCAATGGTAGATTCTGTTCCCAAGAAAACCTTCCCTCCAAGAGCAGTATAATCCTTGCACAACTTAGCAAAATCCACTGGTTTCGGAGCTTGGACTTGAACTCCAACATCAACTGCTGCCCCCGGAACTGGTATCCTTCTCATGATCGAAGTCATCATAGCTTCGAACATGGCTGCATAATCAGCAGTCTCTTCAGTAGCACGGCCTTCCCTAGCAGCTGGTCTCCCTCTTCGACTCATTCTCAATATCTATAAAAAGGAATGATTAGAACATCTAGAGAAACAACTGCATACAGGACTAACTTACTGCTAAACTACTATATTATATATAGTAATCATCCATCAAATTACAATTACATCTCTCATACGTAGTTACGACAGCGAGCGTTGGGAAAAATCGATTAACCAATGCTCTGATACCAAATGTGACGACCGCCTATGACCCCTGCACCGAATCTAGAGATAGTGCGCTGTAAAGTGTGCCAGGCGACCATGGACGATTGTCAAGGTAAGATTAAAACAACAGAATCTATCGTATTACTCATAGCGCATGGACAAAATACAATAGAACATATGTATAGTGAAGCTTTACAGAACAAAATGACATCTTATAAAACTCCATAATAGTTGAATACAAGCATTCATATAGTCAATACATCCAGCCTCACTACATATCTCTCAGAGAAAACAAAACAGCGGAACATCCAGTACATATAATAAGAAGATAATATGCAACCCTCCAGCTCGTCTTCGATATCAGCATCGTGAGAAGAGAACAGCACCTGTCACCTGCTACCTAGTCTGCCCGTCCCAAAATGGACGAACAGCCCAAGGCAATAAGAATTAAAACATAAAGCCTTGAGTCAGACAACAGTCTTAGTGAGCAGTAAATTAACTAACAACATACCAAAAGAGCATAAAGGAAAAGGAATAGGAATACAACCCTCCCACTCCAACCTCATTCTACAGTGGTAGCCCCCAGACACACACTAAGCAGAAGCAAACATAGCAGAGCATACAATTTAAAGTAAAGCTACTATCACTCGAGTCAAGGGCGATGTTTTCCAAGTACCAAGGCCTAAATCAGATAAGCACCCAGAAAATACCGCTCTTGAGTCCGAATGACGATACAACCAAACATCCATGACTCTGGCTATCACTGTTATCATTGCTTCGATATCACCGTTAATTGAATGACCGGCACATTCTTTCAGCCGTCCGTCAAGGGCTAATGGAAACCCCGGTTCTAGACATAACTCCCGCACGTCGTCGCAGCCCGTGCCTAGGACTATCGAATCTGCCTAGAGTACTCGACCATCAACAGTTGGCCGTTGGGACTATCGAATCTGCCAAAACGTACTCTTGCTTAGAGCATGCTAGAACCTTCAACAACGATGCTATCCAAGCCTCCTAGTCATCCTCCTCGACGACTATTCTCATATCCATTCATTATCCTCAACTCGAATCATATCACCGAGTTATCAACATGCTTGGAATGATCCCGTCTGGATTAGACCAAGTCTTCATCATATGATTGCCTCGCTTCATTACATCCTCGCAAAGCCTCATCTCATCATCACATCATCGAATCTATGCATAAGAGCTTCATCATCCCGCTACATATGCCACGAGCAGCTTTTCCAATTCAAGAGCCTTTCCCTTAGCTTTTGAATCACCTTCGATCTAAATCTAATCATCAATCATCTAGTTCATAACAATCAATCAAATCAAACATCAATCCAAGCAATCAAGCATTCAAATATGATCTAGGTAGACAATTATAACAATAATGGCATTTTCGTAATTAAAGAGTTGAAAGTCCAATAAGCATGAAAACATGGATTATATCTCTATAAACTTGATGAATGAACTTGCATAGGTTAACATATGATAAAATGGATTTAACATCATCATGAACAATGGATCTATATGGATCTACACATAGGATGAAGAAAATGCATGGAAATCACTATTTTAACGCCAAATCGAGCCAACAATCCGATATACTCCTTTGGATCCGTGTGAGAGATAATCACCACTCACCAAATCACCTAAACAACCTCAAATCAACACACTTCAGATCTGGACAGCGAAGGATGAAGCTAGATCTATCACAAATCCGCTTCAAATGAAGAAATCTCCCTTGAAAAGATGAAGATCTTCAATCTAAGCTCTTGAATCTTCAATCTTGATCTTCGATTTGGATGGATGGAAGCACTAGATTAGAGTGGAGAAAAGAAGTGAAGAAGTGTAGAAGTCGAGCTCTCAAAATGGCAGCACTTCGTCGCTTCAAAATCCGGATCCCAAAAAGTGAGAACAACCCCTCCTATTTATAGCTGAAAACTGCCCTTAAGTCGTAACTCGGCTATCTCCTTAAGTCGGTGCCGACTTAACACCATGCCGACCTAGTGCCTTGCCGACCTAGTGCCTTGCCGACCTAAAAACTCATCTGCCTATGACTCGCAACAAAACTGCTGTCTCCTAAGTCGGTTACGACTTATGGCATGCGCCTACGACTTAACTGAAAAGGCCTCCGACTTAACCAAGCTATACGACCTAACGACTTAACTGCCTCGCCGACCTACGACTTAACCATATGACCGACCCAACGAAGCAGACTCATCATACTGCCGCAAAACCCAAGTCCTAAGTCGGTTGACGACTCAACAACAAAGCGCAACTGCGACTTAACACATAGGCACGACTTAACTTAGGTCGTTGCCGACTTAAGTGCCTTGCCGACTTAAGACATACGAAGGAATACAACTACGACTTAACTCGTAACTGGGTTACGACTTAACACAAGAGACGTCCTGCCGACTCACAACTCAACACACGTTGCCGACTCAACTACCTACCGACTCAATTACCCTGCCGACCTAACACTTAACACCCAAACACTTAGGTCGCTCACAACATGTCCTTAGGTCGTTGCCGACCCAACTCTACTCCAGAATACTTAGGCTGCCTACTATTCTTCCTTAGGTCGCCCTAACCTCTTAAGTCGGTCAACCCCACTTCCTTAACTCGGCAACGACTCAACAAATAATTTGTCAGATATGCTAACTACTAAGTCGTCCAGGTCTTAAGTCGACCACTATCTTAACTCGTCAGCCGACTTAACACTTAACTCACCACTATCCTTAAGTCGGTTAATACTATAAGTCGGTCAACTTCTTAGATAGGCTACTCCCTTAAGTCGGTCACTCGACCTAAGCCACCCTATCTTCCTTAGGTCGTCGCCGACCTACCACTTAGTCATTTACCCGTCCAGACCTATTTCTTAACTCGTCCAAACTTCCTAAGTCGGCTACGACTTAAGACTTAAGAAAAATTCTGCTAAAACCTGAAATGACCTAACAACAATACAATCAAAGGTCAATCATTTTAGAATGTTTTGATCCGTAAAAATACGGGTCGTTACATGCCTTGTCATACTTGTATTCCATTTATGCGCGACCACTACGAATTTGTTTTGTACCTTGAGTATATGGATTGCCCTCTGGTGACTTCTGGTTTTGGGGAAACTACGGTCTTGTATATGCTTGTGGGAATAAAAATGTGTTAAGGGTGGAATGGGCCATGACTTAACGCTATTTTGATATCTTTTTATATTACTGATAGACATTATCTACTTATCGTACATTACTACATAGTAGATAGTTTGACGGATCCTTAAAGGATGGCTATTCCAACATCCTTTGAGTTACTTGTATTTCAATTGCTATTTCACTTGAGTTGGATTTATTAATATAAGAATGTTAATCCTGACTCGAGTGTCTTGTGTTTTTGCTTTACGCTCGGGTCAGACCGAGTGATCCAGTATTCGAGACTCGCCTTTGAAGTTGGAGCTTTGCTTGAAGATCCAGCCATCTATTCTGCTTTCAGTATTCGATGATTCCAGTGATGTATTCTAATTTTGTATCTGATGTATCATATTACTCTTCCGTTGTATCTGGTTTAACTCTGATGTATTTTATATATATTCATATAGTAGCTTCATGAACTACTATCTCTTTTATTTCCGCTGCACTTATTACTCTGTGTCTGTGATCTGTGATTTTTATTTACTGTATATGTTCAGTTTTGCCAATTTAAATTAACAACGCGGTATTTTGAGCAATTCAACTCCGGCATGAGTGTCTACCTATACACTTATAATGGATGCGAATGATCCAAAATGGCGGGTCGTTATAGTTGGTATCAGAGCTTTGGTAGCTCTAGGCAAAACTAAACATATACGGTAAATGTATTTACAGAATCACCCTCATTCGAGTTTCAATCTTTCCTTTTGACTCAATTCCTTTGGATTTTGGAACGTTCCCTACGGTTCCAAATTTCATTCGTGCCCCTCACTATTCGTCTTCTTTCAAATTCTGGAGCATCCTATAACTCCACTTCGAATGATCTTCATAATGAGTTGGCGGTCCTGCCAATCTCAAATTTATTTGTAAAGGGGTAAAACTCTTTTACGATAGCATCGATACACCGGAGATTTATATATCCTCGGTTTACAATGCTATCTATCTCCTGCTATACCTGAATTCTATTTCTTGAGATCGAATGTTGATTTACCTCGGAATTCAGCATCGATCTTATTCTTGAAGTTACGGACGACTCGGTTAAGGTTGCCCGTGAATTAAATAAACTCATCCATCTCCCGATTGTGGTAATTGAATTATCTTATCTTCTGTTTCAAACTTATTTTCGAATCAAAATTCACTTTGATTTTAGTCCATCAAATTTGAATCTCTATCTCTGCTTTGAAATCTATTCTTGAATCGTCGAGCAAAGAAATGTATTTGTAAACTAATATTTAAAATGTTTTAAATATATTGTGTTGTTTGAGTTGTTGATGTTGATTTGGGTTTCCGATCGATTCGTCTGATCAACGCTATCGATAGGATTTCCAAAACACTTGAGCAGAGCAAACTGACACAATATCGTTTTCAAATTTGATAAATAAAATAAAAGTTTTGTATGATTATATTATTTATAAGTTCTCTGAAATTAAATTATCAATGAATTTGTTGTCTGAAATAATAATATTTGATTTTCATTTATTGTTTTGTAAACCATTGACTATTGCATAAAATAAATAAATGAATTTATAAACTTGGTTATAAATTGATTTGGAATTTGAAATGAATTTAATTCAGAAATTTGAGAATTTAGTTTACGATGATTTTGAACTTTGGTTTTAAAATTTTAAAGTATATATTATTGAAAGTATTTTCGAATAGAAATCATTTTCAAAGAATTTTAAAATGTTGAAATCAGTGCTCTTCTCTTTGTCGCTGGAAAATAATTTCGGTGATGGCGGCCGCATCATCGACATTCATTTTCGAGTTTCGAAGTGAAGATATTATTCTGTAGCTTTGCCACGATTTTGTTTTGAAAATATTTTGATTTGAATTTCTTCAGTATAATTTGATTTATATATATATATGTATCTTATTTTAAAATTTAATTTGATTTGATATAAATATACTATATATATCTCTAAATTGTTTAAAGTTAATCGGAAATTAAATTCTTAAATTTTGTTAAAGGATGTTTTTAATTATAAATAAAACCAAAATTTGGAATAAATATTTAAACTCGAAAAATCGAATTGGGAAAACATTGTTGTATATTCAACTGCATTCTAATACAACTTACCTAAATCATTCAGAAGTTGAATATGTAATTGGATAATATACAATATAAATGATTTTGTAAATAAAATTTGAGTTATGCACTAAATTTTGATTATAAAGATGTTAATAGGGTTAGATAGGATAATAAGTAAATTCAGTTAATAATGAAATAAAATTTGTTTTGAAAAAAATAATAAATTGAAATCTGATCAACATATGAAAATACCTTGAATTTAAAAGAAATTAATAGATGTAAATTAATTTAAATTGAAACTTTTATGTTTTAAATTAATTTATATGGGGTAAATATATGTGAGTAGATATATTAAGTAGAATAAATTTAACAGTAATTTGGAATAAAGAAGAATTTAATTGCTGAATAAAATATGATTATAATAAAAGATTATTCAAATTTATGGTTTTAGAAATTTTAAATTGAGAATAATTGGATAATAAGATAATAAATTTAGAAATAGTTGAGATTGACTTTAGTGAAATCAAATAGATTAAATCAATTATTGAATATCAATTAATTTAAATTTAAATTTATATGGTTTAAATTAATTGTTATTTTGTATTTCAAATCTGTTTTTCTTTCTGGTTGTTTCTATTCTCCTGCCTCGTTCCTTTTCGGGGACGAAAAGTTTTGAGTGGGGGAGAATGTAACGACCCGTAAATTTAACCGGTTTTAATAACGTAATTAGTTGAAATTTTGTGAAATTTTAAACGATAAAATTTCGAAATAAAAATTTAATATTTGGAATACGTCTAGTTAAACATAGCTACTGGTAAATTTTCGTCTGAAAATATGAAAGTTTATTTCGCGCGTAAATTCACTTCAATTCAATCAGTTAAAAAGCGTTGAAAATAAAATGTTTTCGAAACCTAAATATTTTTACATAGAAAAATTCTAAACCATCTTCTGAGCAAGATTTCAGTTTGTCGTTTTTCCAAATTCGGACATCTTTGGCTCCGTCGTTCTTATTTTCTGCAAAATAGCAGTATTCTGGTACCGATATCGATTTTTATCGGATGATCGTACCACTGATTTCTATATACCGTTGTGATCGTCTCTTCGTGCTGATCTTCGTAGTATATTCAATTGTCAAATTCCGATGTCCGATGCACGGCGAAAGCTGTGAACGATTTAAGTTGTACCGGTTTGATGCGTTTTGATTTCTTGTGGTTATTCAAATTCCCACCGGGTAAATTCCAACAGTCACTAGAAATTATTACATCCTTGAATTCATGCTGGTCCTTCCATTCATATTGAGTAGTTGTTCCCTTAATTTATTTAGTTTCTCGGTCTTCACATCGTAATATAACGTTGCATTCATTTGCACCGGTTCCTTTGCCATCCCTTCATTGCTTAAATCCAATCGCCACCTCCTAAAAATAAAAAATAAAAAATGAAAGAATGAAAGTCAGGTGAAGCTATATACGTTTCCTTATCAAAACACTTCCTCTGTTCTTTTCCTAAAAAAAAAAATTTGCATGCCAGCACCTTGTATTCTTCTCCTCCCCTGCTTCTTTCCAACATCAGCCTCACGCATCCCCTGATACTCGTTCCTTCCTCCGGCCGTACCCCTCCCCTTCAACCCAAGGACCCCACCCAGCCTCGTCCGACCTGCTCCGCCCTGACCCGCCCAGGCCACCGAACCTCACACCAGCCACCATCCCTTCCTCCACATGCACCACCGAGTCACAACACCCGCAACCGACCTCCGCCTTCAACACCTCCAGACCGAGTCTTTCCAGCTGCCCCGACCATCTCAGATCCGCTCCATCGGCTCTCGCCACGTGAAAAGAGATCCATCACCGCCGATATTTCTCTCACCTTGCCTTCTCTCTTTCGTGGGCCACGCACCGTGTGACGCCCCACCTCAATACCCACGCTAGCCAAGGACACTACGATGTAGTGCTGTCAACTAGCACGGAGAATAAGGCTGTTGAGGAGCGACCATCCATGTAATTGATTATCACACGGTGGCTATAAAATAATCTTCGGAAACAAACATAGAAATAAACATAACACAAAGCAGTCACAGACATCCATATCACAAAGGCGGAAGAAGATATGAATATATAACTAACACATGAAAGTGTACATCAGAGTAGTGGTCAAAAAGTTCCACAATAATACAAAAGAATAGCAACCTGTGCTATACAAAAAGAATACAACTATGAGTCCATATCTCAAGTGTATACAACAAAAACTGCTAAACTAAATAGTCAGCCAAAAGTCAGAGTAGCAAATCCCGGAAGGAAGTCAAGCAGAAGCACCTGTAACATCTCGGTCTGACCCGAGTATTATTTAAGAAAATAATAAACGGATCAGTCTAACTATAAATATCAGATGACATGATATAGAATAGAAGATATGGCATAAACATATAATATCCATACTGACATACTACTATAAGTATGAAAATGATGATCAACAGGAGATCAACCGATGAGAAATGATCAATATCACGAGAATCTTCTCAAAGATCCAAAGAGGGCATCATACCCTAGACTTGTACTCATAACAAGTCAATGACATAAAAATCCAGAAATCAAAACAAGAAATCCAGAAATCATAAAAAGAGAAAGAGGCCTATCACATGATGGTCCGAAGACCATGGGGAGCTACCCCATATGTGTGAGTCGGAATCACACTGATTGAGGCCTAGGCTAACCAAAAAGCAGAAAGGTATGTGTGAATGGAATCACACAAGTGGTGTCTAGCCTAACCTCGCAAACATAAAGATATGTGTGAGTCGGAATCACACTACTGCGGCCTAGACTAACCTTGCGAACAAAGAGATGTGTGTGAGTCGGAATCACACTATTGCGGTCTAGTCTTACCTTGCAAACAAAGAGACATCGCACAATTGCTAGTCTAAATCATAAAATGATCATCATGATCAGCGAGAAGTGTCAATCACACCAAGCTAGTAAATATATGAGTTTAGCTTCATGTCCCATAACCACTTGCTTAACTTAAATATTTACGAACAAGCTGTAAATCTTCACTAGGAAATTGTCACAAAAAGGGTTCAATCGAACAAGTCCAAGAGCTAACCGACGAAGTGAACGCAAGCGTTTCATACCACTCGTTTTACTAAGTCGTTTAAGTCGATTTCTCGTTCGAGTGAAGTAAAGGCTTGTATATACTAGTAGATTGAAAATCGGTTTGAGAAAACGAGCTTTTGATATTTAAAATAGTGTTGAAATCGCTTTGATGAAAGAGTTTTGATATTTACTATTAGTATTGAAACCTTCATATATCTTTAAAGTGACAAGTCATAAAACGATTGTAGAACAAATCAATTCACGTTCGAAGACGTGAGTAAAGTCCAAAGAAGTCAATCCCAAAACCATCAAAGTACGACTTAGTGAAGGCAAGCTGTCTCGAGAAGCCAAACCGGTCAAACGACCAAGTACTAACTCGCGAACGACTTACGACTTAAGGGATAAGGTCATACGACCTAAGTGGAGAATGCCACGCGAGCTAGCAGAAGAACAGGTCAAACGACCAAGTACTAATCTCGCGAACGACTTACGACTTAAGGGAGGAATGCCACACGACCTAGCAGATAACAGGTCATTCGACCTAAGGGTAAGGTCGGTGGCGACCTACGACTTAACAAAGTCGAGCAACCTACGACTTAACGAAGTAAAGCGACCTACGACTTAGGGTCAAGCGACCTAAGAGAAGCAGCGGGAATGTTAGGTCTGAGACGACCTACGACTTAAGGTCATACGACCTAACAGTTGCGAGCTAGCGGAGTTGGCATGGCCGAGCGACTTAAGAGAAGCAGCGACCTACGACTTAACGATTTAAAGCCAACGACCTAGGACTTAAGAGTCATACGACCTAGGACTTAAGGGAGGCAAGAGACTTACGACTTAAGGGGATAAGGTCATACGACCTAAGTCTTGAACGACTTAACGACTTAAGCCTTTAACGACTTAACGACTTATGCCATTAGCTCCTGAACGACTTATGCCAAGCCAGTAACTCGCGAACGACCTAGCGAAGGCAGAAACGACCTACGACTTAAGCTTTGAATACGAGCTACGAGTTAGCAAACGAATGTCTTAACGACCTAAGCCTTGAACGACTTAGTGGAACGAACGACTTACGACTTAAGCTCCAATTCGAGCTACGGGCTAAGGCTGGAATGACCTAGTGGAGTTAGGTCGAGGACGACCTACGACTTAAGGCCAGGGCGAGCGAGCTAACTGCAAAACGACCTACGACTTAAGGCCTTTAACTCCTGAACGACTTATGCCTTTAGCCCCTGAACGACTTAACACTTTAACTCGTGAACGACTCGAGGAGTTAACTCGCAAACGACTTATGCCTTTAACTCGTGAACGACTCAACACAGGCGAACAGAAATACAAAGGCGGTGACTTTTCAACGCGCGCGACTTAAGCCCTTAACTCGCGAACGACTTAGCAAAGGCAGAAACGACTTAAGGCCAGAAAAATCACCAAAACGCTGAAAATCGAAGTTTTTCGCCAATCCAATCCAAACCAAATGCAAATGTTGATGCAAATACAATAGGGGATCATTCCCAACAGTCCAAGATAGATATAGGCAAGATGTGAGATCAAAAATCTCACCTTTTCACGGAATTTGATGAAGATGGAGATTTGAGAGCAAAGCAAGAACACCAACAAGCTTGAATCAATGGTCTAAACGTGAATTTGATGTTGAATCTCGGATTTGCAATGGAATTTGTGTTTGGGAGTTTTAATTTCTCTTTCCCTCCACCATTTTTGAAGAAGCTTGAAGTGATGAAGAGAAGAGGGGGTGGGCTGAGTTAAGAAGGTGCAGTCCAAACCAAAGTCTCAAGCGGGAAAAGTGACGAAAATTTCACTATCTCCAAACATATCGAAGTTTACACTCAAAAAGATCGCAAACGTCATTTTGAACTCAATGGGGGTGGTCTCGAGTCCTAATTTGACCGTATGCAAAAAGTAGCTTTTCGGACTAACATCCGACTAACGATAAAATATTTAAATATAAAATCGATAGATATGTGGGTTGTTACAGACTCCCCTCCTTAAAGAAATTGCGTCCTCGCAATATATATGGTGGAAATAAAAAGTAACAACCAAAAAGCATATTAACACAAAAAGAAATTGGAATTAAGAAGTTTACCTTAAAGAGCAGGAGAAAGCAATTCCGGATGTGTTCGCTCGATGAATTCTCTAGTTTCCCAAGAGCAATCCTTAGGATTTGAGGACCATTGAACTTTAACAAGCGGAACATCTTTATTTCGAAGTCGTTTGGTCTCCGAAGCAATAATTCGAACAGGATGCTGCTCATAAGTTAAATTAGGTGAAACTTCAATCTCTTCCACAACACCGGGCTCAAGAGTAGAATCGGGATCCCGAAGGCACTTCCGTAATTGAGAAACGTGGAACACGTCATGCATAGCAGAGAACTGAGCCGGTAAAGAAAGGCGATAAGCCATGGAACCAATACGTTCAATGATAGGAAATGGCCCAATATATCGAGGCGCTAACTTTCCCGATCGACTGAAACGTACAACACCCTTCATTGGTGAAACACGAATAAATACAAGATCACCAACAGAAAATTCTAATTTCCTTCTTCGGTTATCGGCATAGGATTTTTGTCTACTCTGGGCTTCTTTCATCCTATGTCGAATAAGTTCAATCTTTTCTGTGGAATCTCGAATAAAGTCTGGTCCTAAAACCAGTTTCTCACCGGCCTCAAGCCAACAAGAAGGAGATCGGCATGGCCTTCCATAGAGTGCCTCGAAAGGAGCCATACCAATACTAGATTGGAAGCTGTTATTATAGGAAAATTCAACAAGTGAAATATGATCTTCCCAACTTCCACCGAAATCAAGCACACAAGAACGAAGAAGATCTTCAAGTGTTTGGTTCACACGCTCAGTTTGTCCATCGGACTGGGGGTGATAAGCGGTGCTAAAATTAAGCTTCGTTCCCAAAGCTTTTTGAAGACTCTTCCAGAATCCACTAGTAAACAATGGATCCCGATCACTAACAATGGAAGAAGGAACTCCATGCAGTTTAACAATTTCTTTAATAAAAAGTTTGGCCAGAAGAGGAACGGTTCGGTTCGACCGAACAGGAATAAAATGGGCAGACTTAGTAAGTCTATCAACAATCACCCATAAGCTATTATGACCCGAACGAGAACGGGGAAGGCCATCTATAAAATCCATGGAAATTTGATCCCACTTCCATACTGGAATCTCCAATGGTTGCAATAACCCACCGGGCCTTTGATGTTCAGCCTTAACAAGTTGGCAAGTCATGCAACACTTAACAAAGTTAGCGATATCAGATTTCATTCCCTCCCAATAATAAAGTCGCTTCATATCAACGTACATTTTACTGCTACCGGGATGAATGGAATACTTGGAACGATGAGAATCTTCTAGAACGTCTCTACGAAGATCACTAATATTTGGTACGATAAGTCTACCAAATTTTCGAATGCCGCCACGAAAGTCGATATCAAAGTCTTTCAAACCTTCAATATCGGTTTTATCCTTAAGATTTTGGCCAAGCAAAGCCAATTCAGGATCTAGTTGTTGAGCTTCAAGAATGCGGTCTAATAAAGAAGGACGAGCCTCAAGGCTACATAAAACAAGAGATGAACACAAATCGGAAACGCGATCTCGAATTTCACAAGTGGATAAAAGTTCGAGATCGTTCCATTCAGATATCATCATGGAAACAACCGCTTGTTGTTTTCGACTAAGTGCGTCGGCAACACGATTCCCCTTTCCGGGAGTATATAGAATGTCAAGATCATAAGAGGCAAGAAATTCGAGCCAACGCTGTTGACGCAAATTAAGTTCCTTTTGAGAAAATAAATATTTCAAAGACTTATGATCAGTATAAAGTATAAACTTTTCTCCCAAAAGATAATGTCGCCAAATTCGAAGGGCGAAAACGATAGCCGCGAGTTCTAAATCATGTGTGGCATATCTAGTCTCAGCCGGCTTCAATTGCCTAGAAGCATAAGCAATAACACGTTCTTTTTGCATAAGAACGGCACCCAAACCAACGCGACTAGCATCGGTGTAAACGACAAAGTCTTGATTCCCTTCGGGAATAATAAGAATAGGAGCATCAGAAAGGAGTTCTTTTAATTTCTGAAAAGAAGATTCACATTTGTCTGACCAAATGTATTTAACACCTTTCTTTGTTAAGCCAGTAAGAGGTACGGCAATCTTAGAAAAGTCTTTTATAAAACGGCGGTAATAACCTGCCAATCCGAGAAAGCTACGGATTTCAGTCACGCTCTCCGGTCTCTTCCAATTTTGAATCGCTTCAATCTTTGAAGGATCCACGGATATTCCGGATTCGGAAATGATATGACCGAGAAATTTCACACTAGATTGCCAAAAATGGCATTTAGAAAATTTTGCTTTTAGTTGATTGCTCCTAAGAGTTTCCAATACAATTCGAAGGTGCTTTTCGTGTTCCTCCTCGGTTTTAGAATACACAAGAATATCATCAATAAAGATGAGTACAAACCGATCGAGAAAATCTTTGAAAACTCTATTCATAAGGTCAACGAAATAAGCCGGAGCATTCGTTAAACCGAATGGCATAACTAGCCATTCATAAGATCCATAACGCGTACGGAACGAAGTCAAAGGAATACTATCCTCTGCAATACGAAGCTGATGGAAACCGGTAGCCAAGTCCAGTTGTGAAAAGACTCTAGCCCCACTAAGTTGATCAAACAAATCATCAATCCGAGGCAATGGATATCTATTCTTAATAGTAAGATCATTAAGCTTGCGGTAGTCAACGCAAAGCCTAAGTGTACCATCGGACTTACTTACGAAAATAGCTGAAGCTCCCCAAGGCGAGGAACTAGAGCGAATAAGTTGCTTCGTCTCCAACTCGGATAGTTGTTTGCGCATCTCTTCGTTCTCCTTATTGGACATGCGATAAGGAGGACGGGTAACAGGTTGAGCTCCAGATATAAGATTAATTTTGAACTCAATTGCTCGCTTAGGTGGAAGTCCTAAAACGGGCTCAAAGATGTCGGAAAATTCACGAACGACGCGAATAAGAGAAATGACATCCTCCTCATCATCATTATCATCATCACGAGGGTTTAAAGAATATAAAGATGCAACCAAAGCGGAATCCGAATCATTAAGAATAATAGAAATCTGGTTAACAGATTGCGGATGTCGGAGATAAATAGTCCGCTCAGGACATAGGATATGAGCTTCATAACGAGTAAGCCAATCCATACCCAAAATCATTCCAAAGCCTAAGTAACGCATGACATGCAAATCGGCTAGGAAAGAAAAATCACATAAAATAATCTCTACGTCTTTACAAAGTAAACTAAGAGTTGCGGATCCACCAACCGGATTCGCAATTCTTAATGAAGTCATTAAAGCAGTAACACTTAAAGAAAAAGTATCGACAAGTTCCTTTGATATAAAAGAATGGGATGCACCCGTATCAAAGAGAACTCTAATAGGTTGATCATGAAATAATATAATGCCATCAAGGACAGAATGAGAAATACCTTGGCCACGAGATGTGTTGCCAGGGGCTTTAGCCACATTCAACTTTCCCTCCTTCTTGCCTTCACGTTTGAGGCATTGATGTATAAAATGATCTGGGCTTTTACAGTAGCGACAAGATTTGGGCTTTGAACATTTGTTCGCATAATGATCCCCAGATCCACAGTTGAAACATCTCGCGTTATTAGGAGAAGGAGCCTTTGCAGAAGGAATCGCTTGCTTACCCTTTTTGTTGGGGTAAGGACCTTTAAATTTGTTGGGCCTCTTTTTGTTGTTAAAGCTGGGTTTGGAAGCTACTACTTCAACATCGCTTTCTCTATCAACCTCTTCAAGGCGAAGAGCGATATCTACAATTTGGTCGAAAGAAACTTCTAACTTCAAAAGTAGTGGCTTCTTGAGGCTTTTGTTTAAGCCGTAAACGAACCTCTGGTTCTTCTTTAGTGGAGTATTTATATATTCGACCCCATATTTGGAAAGGGATTCGAATGATGCGACGTAATCCGCCACAGAAGCCTGACCTTGAACAAGGTCAATAAATCGCCGAGCCAGAGTTACCTTTTCAGCCTCGGGTACGAATTTCGATTCGAAGCGTTCCCGGAAGTGCTCCCAGGAGAGGTCCGCTTCATTAATTTCGGATGTAAGGAGTTCATACCAATCCAATGCTCTCTCTTGGAGCATACTTGAAGCCACTTGAACTCGGTGCAGATCGACAAGGTTCATGCGAGAGAAGATTCGATCACATGATTTTAACCAAGCTTGAACCTCGATAATAGGCTCGGAACCTTTGAAGGGCTTCCCACCCAAATTGGTGTAATCGCTGCACAACCGTGCAAATCCCGACTTTGGGTGAGTAGGTTCCGGGTTAGCTCCAGCTGCTTGTGCATTCGTCACTAATTCAAGAAGCTGTTGAGTTGTCATAAAAACTCCATCTCGAGGAGCAGCAGTAGATGTTCCAGCTCTGGGACGGCCTGGTCTTGACATCCTCTTCCTTTTCAAAGAAAGAAGAGAAAGAAGAAGGTTATTCACCAATGAACATCAAGCAATCTTGAATGATGAAATAAAGAATCATAAAGAAAACAGGATAAGTCGGTTCGAAGACTCGAACTAAATCCTGAAACACAACTCCTAAGGTGGACTTAGGACGATGATCCTTGTTAAGTTATTCTACATTGTTCCGAAGTTTGGCTCTGATACCAAGCTGTGACGCCCCACCTCAATACCCACGCTAGCCAAGGACACTACGATGTAGTGCTGTCAACTAGCACGGAGAATAAGGCTGTTGAGGAGCGACCATCCATGTAATTGATTATCACACGGTGGCTATAAAATAATCTTCGGAAACAAACATAGAAATAAACATAACACAAAGCAGTCACAGACATCCATATCACAAAGGCGGAAGAAGATATGAATATATAACTAACACATGAAAGTGTACATCAGAGTAGTGGTCAAAAAGTTCCACAATAATACAAAAGAATAGCAACCTGTGCTATACAAAAAGAATACAACTATGAGTCCATATCTCAAGTGTATACAACAAAAACTGCTAAACTAAATAGTCAGCCAAAAGTCAGAGTAGCAAATCCCGGAAGGAAGTCAAGCAGAAGCACATGTAACATCTCGGTCTGACCCGAGTATTATTTAAGAAAATAATAAACGGATAAGTCTAACTATAAATATCAGATGACATGATATAGAATAAAAGATATGGCATAAACATATAATATCCATACTGACATACTACTATAAGTATGAAAATGATGATCAACAGGAGATCAACCGATGAGAAATGATCAATATCACGAGAATCTTCTCAAAGATCCAAAGAGGGCATCATACCCTAGACTTGTACTCATAACAAGTCAATGACATAAAAATCCAGAAATCAAAACAAGAAATCCAAAAATCATAAAAAGAGAAAGAGGCCTATCACATGATGGTCCGAAGACCATGGGGAGCTACCCCATATGTGTGAGTCGGAATCACACTGATTGAGGCCTAGGCTAACCAAAAAGCAGAAAGGTATGTGTGAATGGAATCACACAAGTGGTGTCTAGCCTAACCTCGCAAACATAAAGATATGTGTGAGTCGGAATCACACTACTGCGGCCTAGACTAACCTTGCGGACAAAGAGATGTGTGTGAGTCGGAATCACACTATTGCGGTCTAGTCTTACCTTGCAAACAAAGAGACATCGCACAATTGCTAGTCTAAATCATAAAATGATCATCATGATCAGCGAGAAGTGTCAATCACACCAAGCTAGTAAATATATGAGTTTAGCTTCATGTCCCATAACCACTTGCTTAACTTAAATATTTACGAACAAGCTGTAAATCTTCACTAGGAAATTGTCACGAAAAGGGTTCAATCGAACAAGTCCAAGAGCTAACCGACGAAGTGAACGCAAGCGTTTCATACCACTCGTTTTACTAAGTCGTTTAAGTCGATTTCTCGTTCGAGTGAAGTAAAGGCTTGTATATACTAGTAGATTGAAAATCGGTTTGAGAAAACGAGCTTTTGATATTTAAAATAGTGTTGAAATCGCTTTGATGAAAGAGTTTTGATATTTACTATTAGTATTGAAACCTTCATATATCTTTAAAGTGACAAGTCATAAAACGATTGTAGAACAAATCAATTCACGTTCGAAGACGTGAGTAAAGTCCAAAGAAGTCAATCCCAAAACCATCAAAGTACGACTTAGTGAAGGCAAGCTGTCTCGAGAAGCCAAACCGGTCAAACGACCAAGTACTAACTCGCGAACGACTTACGACTTAAGGGATAAGGTCATACGACCTAAGTGGAGAATGCCACGCGAGCTAGCAGAAGAACAGGTCAAACGACCAAGTACTAATCTCGCGAACGACTTACGACTTAAGGGAGGAATGCCACACGACCTAGCAGATAACAGGTCATTCGACCTAAGGGTAAGGTCGGTGGCGACCTACGACTTAACAAAGTCGAGCAACCTACGACTTAACGAAGTAAAGCGACCTACGACTTAGGGTCAAGCGACCTAAGAGAAGCAGCGGGAATGTTAGGTCTGAGACGACCTACGACTTAAGGTCATACGACCTAACAGTTGCGAGCTAGCGGAGTTGGCATGGCCGAGCGACTTAAGAGAAGCAGCGACCTACGACTGAACGATTTAAAGCCAACGACCTAGGACTTAAGAGTCATACGACCTAGGACTTAAGGGAGGCAAGAGACTTACGACTTAAGGGGATAAGGTCATACGACCTAAGTCTTGAACGACTTAACGACTTAAGCCTTTAACGACTTAACGACTTATGCCATTAGCTCCTGAACGACTTATGCCAAGCCAGTAACTCGCGAACGACCTAGCGAAGGCAGAAACGACCTACGACTTAAGCTTTGAATACGAGCTACGAGTTAGCAAACGAATGTCTTAACGACCTAAGCCTTGAACGACTTAGTGGAACGAACGACTTACGACTTAAGCTCCAATTCGAGCTACGGGCTAAGGCTGGAACGACCTAGTGGAGTTAGGTCGAGGACGACCTACGACTTAAGGCCAGGGCGAGCGAGCTAACTGCAAAACGACCTACGACTTAAGGCCTTTAACTCCTGAACGACTTATGCCTTTAGCCCCTGAACGACTTAACACTTTAACTCGTGAACGACTCGAGGAGTTAACTCGCAAACGACTTATGCCTTTAACTCGTGAACGACTCAACACAGGCGAACAGAAATACAAAGGCGGTGACTTTTCAACGCGCGCGACTTAAGCCCTTAACTCGCGAACGACTTAGCAAAGGCAGAAACGACTTAAGGCCAGAAAAATCACCAAAACGCTGAAAATCGAAGTTTTTCGCCAATCCAATCCAAACCAAATGCAAATGTTGATGCAAATACAATAGGGGATCATTCCCAACAGTCCAAGATAGATATAGGCAAGATGTGAGATCAAAAATCTCACCTTTTCACGGAATTTGATGAAGATGGAGATTTGAGAGCAAAGCAAGAACACCAACAAGCTTGAATCAATGGTCTAAACGTGAATTTGATGTTGAATCTCGGATTTGCAATGGAATTTGTGTTTGGGAGTTTTAATTTCTCTTTCCCTCCACCATTTTTGAAGAAGCTTGAAGTGATGAAGAGAAGAGGGGGTGGGCTGAGTTAAGAAGGTGCAGTCCAAACCAAAGTCTCAAGCGGGAAAAGTGACGAAAATTTCACCATCTCCAAACATATCGAAATTTACACTCAAAAAGATCGCAAACGTCATTTTGAACTCAATGGGGGTGGTCTCGAGTCCTAATTTGACCGTATGCAAAAAGTAGCTTTTCGGACTAACATCCGACTAACGATAAAATATTTAAATATAAAATCGATAGATATGTGGGTTGTTACACACCGACGCCTACCTCCTCACCTCGGCAACCAATTTTGCTCGCCTCGTCCTCATGGCGGCTTTGTATATATGGATGTAAGTTTCATAAGCTTTGATCTGTTGAATATATTTTGATGATAGTTTTATAAATATATTTTTGTATAAACTATAATTTTATACCATGAAATATTAGTTTATATATGTATTTCTATATAAGCTGCTGTGTTTTTTTTACCTTACCGTTGTAGATAAACACAACTTTGAATACTTTATATATATAGACATATGGAGGTATTATAAGAACTGTTATTATAGATATATAGGTAAATACAGGACTTTTGTTTTCGAGTATATGTGTGCACTAAAATGTTTTATTATGGAAAGTAGTTTGCGTATATGTGTTTGAAGAAACCTGTACGTTTTTTTTTGTTTTTTTTGCATACGAATATTTATATATATATATATATTTATTATTTTATTTCGTATTTGTTTACAAGTGAAGTCTGCATTGGTTGTAAAGTTTATGACATGAATCTGTTTGGAAATAACATTTTATAACATTATATTTGATATAATATGTGTTTAAAGTTCATACCTGTCCTATTATATATATATTTATGTATTGGTTGTAAAGTCTATATATATAGGTAGCTGTTATTATATATTGAATAGGTCTGCAGGTAGAGATATTTTATAATGTATGTTTGTTTGTATGTATTTGCTTGTATATGCACATATATCTGGTCACACGTTTTGAATGTATATATTTTCAACTGTATAGACATATCGGTTTATTTTATTCCAACAAGCCTATTATATATATATAGTTGCAGTAAAATGTATAAGATTTTGTATAATGTCTGTATTGCAATATGAATGATTACCGTATTTCTATATTTTGCTTAAAAGTAATTGGTATATATATGTATCAAGTCATGTTTTATAAAGAACGGGTTTAATAGGAACTGTTAGTTATATATATGTTTACAACTTGCATCTCCTCGGTTGTCTGCATATACTCCTGTCTATGTGTTGTTGCTGTTTTTTTGGCATACAGGTTTCGTATATAAGTCTATATATATTAATTAAGAATTATTATCTTATTTTATATACATAGCATACCATCAGTGGGGTTCGTTTAGTTCATCGATCCAATTCTGATTTGATTTCGTCAATTTCTATTTATCAGCTATATTCGTCAAATTCGTGCCAACTTTGCTTGTTTTGGAATGCGTAGCGTGTTCTGTTGTCAAACATCTCTAGCCTCGAAAGGTGAGCACTCACTCACGATTAACGTTCTTTTATTTATTAAATCTGATTTCAATTGAAACGACAATTGAAATACACTGCTGTTAGTTAATTACACTGTTATATATGCTATTATCTGTATCAGTTCACCTGTGACATCTGACACCATTATCTGTTAATTATTTATGTGATGATAATACAGTTTGGTTGATAATTGATTGATTGTTGATGTTTATATTGGTCTTTAAATTGTTAATGTTAAAATAATAATTAGTATGAAATTGAACTTGATATAGGATAGTTAAATGTTAAATTTGATTAAATGACATTTGTATAATATGACCCCTTTAACTGTTGATTTTATTGACACATAGGATTTGTTTAATATGCCACTTGACGCTGCCAAAAGCTTCGCGACTCCGCCAAAACCCTCGCCAGAGTTCTCTGCTATGATTTCCCCAGGTGCGATTGAACCCGATCCATCATCGATGATGATATTGCCTCGGTCCTAACCTCGACCAAAGAAGGTCGTTAAACCCTAAATCAACGTCAATGCGCCACCATAGTGGATTAAAAATCCACTGACTCTTTTTCTGATGACCCCTATCACCTCAGCCAGCTCCAGCTTCAAACTCGTCGAACAACTCTAAGCCGATCGTTAAGATTCGACCAAACTGCATTTTCCGTTCATGTAGGAATATCTCATCGTATACAGACTTAAAAATCACAAATTGATTATCAAAATTCATCATTTTGGAATACACATCTATTTGTAAAGTTGAAACGTAAAATGGAAATCATTGATTTTTAACTTAATTTAGATTATCACTGTTATTTATAATTTTGAAAATATTTACTCAATCTTTTTCTTGAATCTATATTTTAGAAATGATGTTATACACATACAAACACCTTTCATTCGAAGATCAAGGTTTAAAATTGTTTGTAGGTGGAATGATTTGAAATTTTGATCAGGTTTAAAACTTGTAACTTATAACAATGCACCAATACACATATACACAAACATGCACATACATATATACATATGTATATGTATATGCAACACAATTTCATCACTTTATTTCACATATATCAAGTTTATAAACAGATTCAAGCATTATGGGTTTGTTTGCTCACCTGAAATCAGTTGAACAGAGAACTGGAACTTGATATTTGAAAAACTGGAACCAGACCTTTGATTTATATCTACTTTGTTTTCGATCCTAGTTTCCAGACTTACGAACTTGATCTGTTGAAACTTGCTATTTGTTGAAGTTCGAATTGATCTGAATGCTTGCTTGATTCCAGATTGAGATCTTTACTTTTGTTTCCAGGAATTGAATTATTATTGCTTTTGATCTGCTATTGATTTTAGTTTTATACCCCTTTTCTTTTTCTTTTTTCCTTATGCGTGAGTATGTCATAGGGCATATAAATATATAAGAGAAACTAAGCTTGCAGCATAAGCCATAGAGTTGCAACATCTTGTACAGGCTAAAGTGTATACTGGTACAAACATTTGACAGTGATATTTTCTTTTGGAGGCTGAATTGTTTCTAAACAATTCGAATTTGATGTTACTTGTTTTGATAATGAACAGAGCATTAAATGCTTTGAGTACTTTATGTCCAACTTACCTTATCTTATCTTTTCATGTTTATAGATATTTTTAGGTATATGATGTTTTGTTACTTTGCTTTGCATTTTTCTTGCCTTTGTTTACTTACAATCTACCTGCATACTTATGTTTATTTTATAATTCTCTTGTAAATATATATTTTATATTTCTCTTAACTATAATTTATTTCACTCTTAAGTTTAAATATTGATAAAGTATACTTACATTAAAATACATATAAATATCTGTTTTAGAGATAATAAGTCTATATTTCATTTTATCTGATTAAATACTCATTAAAATAACATTGCCAAATTTCTGGGATGGCACATTATATTAGTAGATTATCAAATAAATATTTATCCAGATTTTTAAAATTCAGCTCCTATTATATTTCCAAATTCATTTATATATCCAGATATCTTTTATTGACAGAATCTTATTCGTTCGACTTATAAAATTAATATCCTGATAACTTCAAATCAATTATTTACCCAATTAACCGGGTTAAAAATCCGGGTCGTCACATTCCTCCCCCCTTGAATCTTTTCGTCCTCGAAAAGAAACGAAACCAGATTTATTGAGATGCTCAAAATCAGATAAATTTTCTTTGACCATTTTTAAACTACTTTAAAAATCTATGTAATATTTCTAAAATAGTTTTTATACAAATACTTTTATAACTCGATGCTTTGACAAGTCCATCCTTGTTCTCACAGAAATTCGGTCATACGTTGATCAGGCGTAGGACTGAAAATCTATAAGTACTCGGTAAACTCGTTTCCAACACCCAGTGAAAATACTTTGGAAAATAATTTCATTAAAAATATAGAAAACAGTTTTGAAAATAGAGGAAATATCTTTGGAAAAATGCTCTGGAAATCATCACACCCATCCATGGTCACAGTTACATCCTGGGTTACGTTGCCGTCGCAGCAAAAGTCCATGTAACTGATTACACCATAGAACCCACAACAGATCGCAGTTACATCCAGGGTTACGTTGCCGTCGCAGCAAAAGTCCATGTAACTGTTGGCTCTCAGCGGCACACACGATTTTCGCTGTCAAAATGAAACTTCTCCACTCCCACATAGGTCTCAGTCTGCCGATATAAAATCAAACGCAGACTGTTGGCTCTCAGCGGCACACAAGACTTTCGCTATGTTACCATAGTGTCGCAGTCTACCGATATAAAATCAAACATAGACTGTTGGCTCTCAGCGGCTCACGCGACTTTTGCTATGGTCTGCAGTAGATCGCAGTGACATCGAGTTATACTGTCGTCACAGCATAATCCAAATGCCTCTGTGGGCACCAGCCCCTCGACTTTCGCTACACAAATAATCCTCAGGAACTAGTTTTGTCCGGACTCCTCACAGGATCAACTTTAGAAACCCCCCTTGGGGCTCAAGGCAGTACCACCCAGTGGCACTCCTGAGAAGTTCATTTCAAGGGAGCGCCTTTTTCCCCAGAGCAAATCTCAAAACACTTTATACTATACACATATAGTATCTTCCAAATCATACACCTAGTATGAATCTCATATAAATGCCTTTTACAAAATCGATTCCCAAAATCGATAATTCACAAACTAGGCTTTCCAAATTCTAATATTGATTTTATCCAAAAATCAAAAGCCTTTTCCAAATCCAAAGGTTCCCAAAACCTTTTTCTCAAAACCATTTTCATAAAATCTTTTATATATATATTCATATATATAATTTTTTTGGAATTTTTTTTTTCAAATCACTTTATACTTGTATAAGTTTCCTTTGTATACTTCAAAACTTCCAAAAACCTTTTTCTTCTAGCAATGGATTCAATAAGGGGAGTTTTATCATATATAACAAAGATACGTAACTTTGTTTATTCCCAATCAAATATTCAAATTTGATTACTTTATAAAGTCACTTGCCAAATTTCTTACTTTTATTATAAAGTAAACTTTAACTTAGAAAAATATTCAATTTCCACTTTATTTCCATAAAGTTAATTTCTACCATAGAAATATAAATTTAACTTTATTTTATTTTAGTTCCTCATATATTCACAAATATATTTCCCATTTCAAAAATCATCTTATAACCTTTTATCTACAACTTCAAAATCAAATTTCCATCTTTATTCATTGTCAATTTCTCAAAATATACTTTCAATTTCAAAAATCTTTTCAGTTTTTATCCACAAATTTTCAATGCCAATTTCATTCAACCCGTACGATGTCCCCATATCATTCGTACGCAATACCAATCTGATTGCTCACTCGATCACATAATTTCACTTCCGAACTAGTATCGTCCACCCGACTTCCTAGTGCGGACTCAGATCTGGTTTCTTGATCAGAAACCGTCATTCTCCTTGCATAGTCACACTTATGATAGAGAATATCCAGAACCAATCAAAAATCCATATCCAGGTTCGCCGTTGAAAATCGAGCAAAAAAAAATCCCAACTCGGATCGATAATACTATCTCGAAATTCTGTGCTCGAATCTGGATCAAATCATTATACGAATAGAATAATATACGTACATCCTACGTATTTATCTTCATTGATTATTAGTTAAATCAATTTCCTTTCTATTCACCCTCACTTGATTTTATTCACTTGTTCACATTTGGCTAAATCCCCACTTGGATTATCACTTCAATTCTTATCTCAGTTGGGTATTTACTCAATAACAGTTTGATCTCCGACCAGTTTATATTTACAAAATAGCTTGAAAATTTTAAAAATAGATAAATAGTTGAAAGATAATTATTAATTTGTAAAATAGCTGTAAAATAGTTAAGTAACTATAAAATAATTGGAAAATAGTAATTACTTATAAAATAGTTAAAAAAACAGTAATCAGTTTATAAAGTAGTAGAAAAATAGTAATTAGTTTATAAAACAGTTGTAAAATAGTTAAATAGTTCAAAAGTAATTGTAAAACAGGTTTAAGATAGTTTTAGGTTTAAAAGGAAAAGTTGTGTAGTAAATAGTTTGGAAAAATAGGTTTATATTAAACAATTTATTTTGAAAATAGTCCAGAGTCAAACTGTTTAATACCCCATCTCCATTTCCCTAAATTCAATTTAAATTTCCACTTACATTTAAATTGACTCAATCCCAATTTGAATAACTTCAATTTTATTACAAATTAATCCAATTCAAATTTCTCATTTGAATTTTATACTTATCCATCATAAATCACAATTCCCATTAGTTCAAATCAAATTCAGTTTGAACTAATTCAATTTAAATCTCAATTTCAAACCATCTCAAATTATATAAATTCGAGTTAAATTTTCAAATGTTGATTTATTCCCTTAATCCAATTAACATTTATCTTCAAATCAATATCTTTAAACAATTTAATTTCTGAGTTCAATTCTCAAAATTCCATTTTAAATTATCTTCACTTAACTTATTTCAAAGTTCAAATAATAATTCAAACCCCTTTTTAAACAATTAAATCTTTGAATTTCAATTTATTACCCAAATTCAATCTTGGAACCAATCCTTAATCATTTCAGTTTACATGTTCATTTTAAACATTCAAATCCTAATGTTCAAAGTGATCCCATTTTCTCAAGTTTAATTTTTATCTTTAAAATCAAAATTACTTAAGTAATGTAACGACCCACTATTTTGGACCATTCAAATTGACAATAATCCACACATGTCTGACTTGAATAATTCAAAATAACAGATTGTAAATAAATTTGGAGCAAATGAAATCAAATACACAGAATCACAGACACAGAACATATCAGAATAACTCACAGCGGAAATAAAATACCATAGTAGTTCATGAAGCTACTATATACAAACTCTCAAAACATAATACATAATATCATTCTGAAAACATATACAATAGAAATCCCAAATACATAGAAGTTTATAAATACCAGAACTAGAATAGAACAACTGAACTGAAAGGAACAGATAACTAGACAAGCAGAATCTCCAGCGATTCCTAGCTCCAGAATGAGATCCAAAGCTAAGCTGTAAATACTCAGGCTGACCCGAGCGTAAAGTAAAACACAAAACACTCGAGTCAGGACAATATATACTTATATAATGTAAACCAACTCAAATGAACTGTAGTAGAAATGCACAATAACTCAAAGGATGCTTGGGATCGCCCATCCTTTAAGGATCAGTTAAACTATAAATTAAATACATCCCGTGGTTAAAATTTCAAAATGGTATTTTATACTTCGAAATCAAATATCATTTCAAAATTCAATATCCTTATAAAATCCATTTCAAAATATCAAAATATCATATTTCAAAATAATTTATATTTCGAAACAAATTACTTCGTTTTAAATCATAAAAATGAAGTTAGTATATTTAATAATTAAAATTTTAAATTTCCAAAAATTTAACTTTTCAAAGTTCATTCGTTCACTTAAATTAATTAAAACAATGAAATTTCAACTTTCGCAGCATTTAGAAAATGCTACGGAAAGTCACATTTAAAATAGTTCAATTTAACAAAAGACAGCATTTAAAATTCTGTAATATGGTTACATTAGTTTCAAATAAACTTAGTTAAATTCAACCATTATAACATTTACAAAAATGCTATAATAGCCTTTAATTAAATTTAGCCATTTGGTTCATTATTATCAACTACAGCATTTACAAATGTTGTATTATCATTTACATTAGAATTTAATAGCGTTTCAGAAATGCAGTTAACTAACTTCAAATATTCAATATAATTTCACAAACAATTATATTTTTATATAAATCATTTTTTTACTTATAAAATCATATAATTTCACTTTTAAAACAATTATTCAAATACCCTTATATTCATGATTTTATAAAGTTAAAACTCCATTCAAAAATCAAAATTTAATAATAATTCACTTATTAAATTCCAATTTTAAATTATAAATTCATTAAATTAAATTGACTTAACACTTAATTTTAAAATTTCAAAATAACTTAATTCCATTTTTATTTACTTAACTTAAAGTTCACTCTTAAGCCAAATTCACAAACTTCCAATTTTAGTTATATTTCAAAATTTCAACTTAAATATTCATTCATTTCACATTTTAACTTTATTCAAAATCATTAATATAATATAAAAATCATTTAAATTCACTTTAATCCAAATTATCATGAAGTTATCACATTTCATATTTAATTTAAATTCCAATTACCACCCAATTAAAATTTCCCAAAATAACTTACATTTCAAATTTTCTAGTTTTACCAATAATTTATTTCACTTATAAATTTTCAAAAAATCAATAATGCTTACATAAATCATTTTTTTATTTAGTTTAAATCAAATATTATAATATTTACATTTCAAAAATATTTTTAAGATTTTTATAAAAACATATTTTAACAACGGGTCTGTATTTCATTTCTAGTCTAAGTAAAGTGATACGGGTAATATATCATTTCAACCCGTAATTTACAAAGAAAACTCGGGTTTGATCATTTCAAACCCGCAATCCCAAGGAAATGAAAAATAATTGAAAATCATTCAGGCCTATCATTTCAGCCCATAATGATTTTCTCCTATTCTAAAGTCCGTTCGGGTATGTATCATTTCAACCCATAGTGATTCTAATCTAAAGGGAACTTGCAGTGTGATAAACTGATAAAAATAATAGAACAGCATAATATAACAGTAACATATAATATAATAGGTGTTTAAGCATTGGTGAACATCATAAATCATAACATAGCAAGTGTAACATGATAATGCATTTTACAGATTCAAAAGGGGTCAATTCACTAGTTATATATGTACATATTGTCTAGTTAGAATAACTCACCTGTTAAGCTGGAGATTTGCCAACAAAGCTCACAACACAAAGATTATGAAGGCACGACAACTCTAATACAATTTGAGTGTGGAGAGCAAATCCAATGATATAGATCTTGTGTTACAACCCAAACAAAAATCAAAGCAAACCATAAATTTCAATACACTAGAAATGATATAACTTTTAAATAAAAAGAGATACGAATGCCAAATCTTTTGCCTTGCTTTCTCTATTCTTTTGTCATGGCCTAGGGATGTTTTTGGCTCTGGTTTGAACAAGTTTGGCTCAGGTTTGGTCATGTGTATGCATGGCCTAGGTAGTAGAATATGAGGAGAAAGTTTATACAAAGGAATATGAAGAGTTTAAGGCAAAATTGGCGGGTTTTGTTCACAAAAATGGCTTGGCCATGGGCTTGTGTGGTCAGGTCAGAGAGGTATGGATCAGGTCAGTGGAAGGAAAGGTGTGTGGTGGTCTGGCCAGAGGTGGTGGAGGCGGCCTAAGGTGGTGGTGGTGGTGGAAAATGAAGTGGTGAACAAATAGTGGTCAAACAACATGTTTTTATGGCTTGTGTTGCAATTTTTGTGGAGTTTTGGCATCATGGTGGCTCGGCCTTGGTCAAGACTAGAGGAGTAGCTGGTGGTGATGGCAGGGAAGAGATGTAGGGGGTGGTGGCTGTGGATATGGAGTGGAGGCCATTCAAAGAAGCAAAGAAAACAAGGCAAAATACATGAAAAATGAGAAGAAAAGTGTAAAAAAAGTAGCCATTACCCATAGATTTTCTTGAAGCCATGAATGAATGAGAAGGTAAAATGTTTTTGGGTGAATGGAGGCTGAAAAATCACGGCTACAAACCAAAAATGCACAGCCAAGATAGTAATTGAGGAGTTATGGCAAATGAAAGGACAAAGGAGATGAAAGGACTTAAGGTAAATAAGCTTTTAAAACTCTTCATATTTCTTTTTCTTTAAATTCAAATAAAACAAAAATAAAATCAGTAAATTGACTTTAAAACCGAAACAAAGTAATATAAAATAAAAATAATTAATTAATTTTAAAGAAAATGGAAAAAGAATATAAGAAATTGCTTAAAAATTGAAAACAGGGTCCAGAAATTACAAATAAATCACGATTGTCTTTGGAAAATTATCTACTTCATTTTAAAAATATTCTAAAGAAAAATTTTGAAATAAAATAATTTCTAAAGTATTTTCAAAGTGAAATAAATAATTTAATTTAGAAAAAAATAGAAAAAACTAAAGAAAAATGTTTAAAAATTGGAAATAAGACATAAAAATTACAAATAAGTATCACTAGCCTTATAAAATTTCTATTTCACTTTAAACAAATAAAAGGTCAAATAAATAAAATAAATGAGGAACAAAATAAAGTGGGAATGAGAATAAAATAAGATTTTAAGAAAAAAATAGAAAAACAAATAAAGAATTACTTTAATTAATTGAAACTGGAAATTAGAATTTTAAACAAAATACAGCTAACACTGGAAAATGCCAATTATATCTTTAAAATGTTTTAAAACCAAAGTATATACATAACATGTTATTTTACCCATATAAATATAAATTATAATATTACATGACCAAATAAAATATTATTTTTTTATAATTTAAAATAAATAATTTTGTTAAATACAACAAATTACACACAATATTTAAAAAGGGTATAACTTTCACATTATAAATCAAATTTTAACGAAACGAAAAGCATTATTCTTAAAATTTTATTTACTTTCATAATAAAAGATAAAATTCAAATTTTCAAACTTTAAAATTTCTAAATTAAAAGTCAAAGTTTGACCATATTGACCAAAATTCACTTTTCTGGAAAATATCCTTTTTAGTCATGTTTGGAATTCTAATTCACATCAAAATCAAAATTTATATTTAAAATAACAAAATTTATTCATTTTAATAAATAAAATAAAGTTTTTAAATCAGGAAATCAATTAAAATAACCAAAATAAATAATTAAAATAATCACAAAATACAGGGTTGTTACAAGTAATTTCAAATTAAAGTTTAATTCCATTTAATTTCAATAATGAAATAGATATTATCTCAATCTACTTCTTAATTCATTTACATAATCAAATTCACAGTCTCATAATTACTGATAATAACAAGATGATATTAAGATAAATAAACATCTAATTTATTTAAAACATTCATCATCCACTACCCATTCCAGACCTCAATCCTATCTGAGACCACATATAATTCCCTACCAAATCAACCCATTTAACTTTCCTAAGTTAAATCTCAATTTCATCTTGAAATTTCCAAATTCAGGTTGTTTGTTCCAAACTTATTTAACTTCCTTTAAGTTAAATTCAATTTAATCTTGTCAAACTTACGCAAATTTGAATTCCCACTTCAAATTTTAAAATTCACATTAATAAATCTTATAAGTTCAAAAACTTATTACCTTGGATATCACACCTTATTTAAAATAAGATCACATTCAAGTATATTCTAACAATATTATTTATTCTTTTCTTTTAACACTTTGAAACAATTCAAATGTTTCTAAACTTAGGTTTAAACTTCACAATTTAAATCTGTTCTTATTTACAAGTTATACTCATCTAAGTTTATATCCTTAACACATTTTATTTTGCTTACTCATTAACACACATCCCATTATTAAATATAACAACCATTTATGATAATAACCAAGATTATCATATCTGGGAAACCAATTCAATATTATCTTACTCTAAAACTTTTCCCCAAATTCAAGGTTTAATTTCAGTTTAAATCCATTTCAAATTTATCTTTATTCAATTACAATTTGGTTGTATTACTATTAACTCTTAATTCTCATTATTCTATTTGATTCCAAGGATTTAACAACCAATTACCTTAATATTTATTAAAAGAAATATTGCTTTATATATCAAATATAATCTTATATAAAAATCATTTGAAATCTTTATATATGAAAATAACAAGTACGCTCTCATATATATATATATATACACACACACTCAACTCATTCTAGGGTACTATTGACCCTATCTATATGAGTATACCCACCAAAGCCAAAGTTCTCGCTTAACCTTTCAGCTCTGATACCAACTGTAACGACCCGAAATTTTCAATCTCGAAAATCCCAGATAGTTAGAAAAGAAGAAAGAGATAGAAGAAGAAGAAACAAAAAAACAAAACACAGAACCTCACAATCGCAGCGGATCAAAATATAATATCAAATAAAATAACAGTTTACAAAAGAATACTGTATCAGTTGATTACATTTAAATACATCAGAGTTACAACATATACACAACACTGGACAGATACAATCAACATGTCCCAGACAAACTACAATATAACACAACGGAATACACTCCATACGCTCTTGTCATCCAACTCGCCTCCTGAGCTTCAGAACGTCCTTACCTGAAATCTGTAATACTCGGTCTGACCCGAGCATTACATCAAAGTAACACCCGGGTCAGGCTGGAAACCAGCGTGAGTAAACCCATCCAACATAAATGACAAAAGTCTACAACTTAATATATATAACCCGGGTAACTTGTATCAATTACAAATTCACAAATTGTTATAGGCATTACTTATTTTACTCATAAATTTCTAAGTACCAAAAACTTAGATTAAATAGTCCAATCCACTTAAATCATTCCATTCCAGTCTATTGATTTCACATATCAAATCTGTACAGAATTATTATAGATTATACATCGAAGTGGTTTCGGGTATTTACAATTACCCGACTCCGGTCTCTTCGAATTCAGTGCCCTTTTAACCCTCTCTATTCAAGTGAGACACAGTTCAACCTTTAATCACAGGATGTCATTCTTTTACACAACAATTCATCATCAACAGATAACCACATAATCACTATATCTTAAATATTCCATATCAGAAATATCAATCAATCATTTATAAGCAAGATTAGTTAATCACCCATTCCTAATTAAATCAAATCAATTTCTTAAATCACTTTTAATCTTGCTTATTTAACAATAATTAATCACAAACCAACTAATTAATCATCATCTTAATTAATCATCCTAGATTAATTATCCTTTAATTACATTAAGTAATTAACCCTTAATTAACTACACAAATTAATTATTCTTAACTATTCATAGTAAATAACCTCTAATGGCCTTCATTGATTAATTATTCTTAATTACATTTAATAATTAATCTTTAACTTAATTACATTCATTAGTCAACCTTGATTTATCACCTTAGTAATTAACTCCCTTTAATTACTTGTATTAATCAAATCAACCCCTTAATTAACTTTATTAATTAATCCTTAAATTACACCGAGTAATCACCACTTAATTTCTTCCCTCAAGTAATTATCTTTATTAATAAATTAATTAAACTTAAGCTAATAACATAATTAATTAATTATTATTTCTAGATTAGAATTTAAATTAGTTAACTCTTATTCCCTAATTAACTCAAATTAGTTAATTTACCTTTAAATTACAAACTTATTAATATTTAACTATCAATGACATTTCTTAATTACAATTTCCATTAGGTCTCAAATTTTTCCTAATTAAAATTACTTAACATATTCTCAATTACCGAGTCATTGATTTAAGTCAGACCTTTATCATGTACTTATAAAAACCCAGTTTATATTTAATACTGTTAAAAATTAGCATTAAAACGAACCTAGGTGAAGACCCCATTTTATCGAGTCAAACCCGAGCCGTATCTTTTCCTCAAGACTTTGTTTGTTTGTTTGTTTCTTTACTTTGCTTTGTTAAATTTTAAATCTGCTGTACTGGGCCAAACCCACACGTATCATACTCGAACGAATGAACCAGAATCCCGAGAGCAAACTCGAGCAACCATTCTTCTTCCTCAAATCACGATCAACCCAGATACAAACCATCTCGTGCACGTGCACGCCTGAACGAGTCGTCTCCGACCATCGTTCCAATTGCCAACATGTCGTCAGTGGTCATGCCAATAACCCTGTGTATTCAGATTGTCGAAATTATCTGAGAATCAAAATCGAACTATACCATCACCTACTGGCACCAACATGACCAACCAAAACACCTCGCGCCGCCACTTGACGCTGCCAAAAGCTTCGCGACTCCGCCAAAACCCTCGCCAGAGTTCTCTGCTATGATTTCCCCAGGTGCGATTGAACCCGATCCATCATCGATGATGATATTGCCTCGGTCCTAACCTCGACCAAAGAAGGTCGTTAAACCCTAAATCAACGTCAATGCGCCACCATAGTGGATTAAAAATCCACTGACTCTTTTTCTGATGACCCCTATCACCTCAGCCAGCTCCAGCTTCAAACTCGTCGAACAACTCTAAGCCGATCGTTAAGATTCGACCAAACTGCATTTTCCGTTCATGTAGGAATATCTCATCGTATACAGACTTAAAAATCACAAATTGATTATCAAAATTCATCATTTTGGAATACACATCTATTTGTAAAGTTGAAACGTAAAATGGAAATCATTGATTTTTAACTTAATTTAGATTATCACTGTTATTTATAATTTTGAAAATATTTACTCAATCTTTTTCTTGAATCTATATTTTAGAAATGATGTTATACACATACAAACACCTTTCATTCGAAGATCAAGGTTTAAAATTGTTTGTAGGTGGAATGATTTGAAATTTTGATCAGGTTTAAAACCTGTAACTTATAACAATGCACCAATACACATATACACAAACATGCACATACATATATACATATTTATATGTATATGCAACACAATTTCATCACTTTATTTCACATATATCAAGTTTATAAACAAATTCAAGCATTATGGGTTTGTTTGCTCACCTGAAATCAGTTGAACAGAGAACTGGAACTTGATATTTGAAAAACTGGAACCAGACCTTTGATTTATATCTACTTTGTTTTCGATCCTAGTTTCCAGACTTACGAACTTGATCTGTTGAAACTTGCTATTTGTTGAAGTTCGAATTGATCTGAATGCTTGCTTGATTCCAGATTGAGATCTTTACTTTTGTTTCCAGGAATTGAATTATTATTGCTTTTTATCTGCTATTGATTTTAGTTTTATACCCCTTTTCTTTTTCTTTTTTCCTTATGCGTGAGTATGTCATAGGGCATATAAATATATAAGAGAAACTAAGCTTGCAGCATAAGCCATAGAGTTGCAACATCTTGTACAGGCTAAAGTGTATACTGGTACAAACATTTGACAGTGATATTTTCTTTTGGAGGCTGAATTGTTTCTAAACAATTCGAATTTGATGTTACTTGTTTTGATAATGAACAGAGCATTAAATGCTTTGAGTACTTTATGTCCAACTTACCTTATCTTATCTTTTCATGTTTATAGATATTTTTAGGTATATGATGTTTTGTTACTTTGCTTTGCATTTTTCTTTCCTTTGTTTACTTACAAGCTACCTGCATACTTATGTTTATTTTATAATTCTCTTGTAAATATATATTTTATATTTCTCTTAACTATAATTTATTTCACTCTTAAGTTTAAATATTGATAAAGTATACTTACATTAAAATACATATAAATATCTGTTTTAGATATAATAAGTCTATATTTCATTTTATCTGATTAAATACTCATTAAAATAACATTGCCAAATTTCTGGGATGGCACATTATATTAGTAGATTATCAAATAAATATTTATCCAGATTTTTAAAATTCAGCTCCTATTATATTTCCAAATTCATTTATATATCCAGATATCTTTTATTGACAGAATCTTATTCGTTCGACTTATAAAATTAATATCCTGATAACTTCAAATCAATTATTTACCCAATTAACCGGGTTAAAAATCCGGGTCGTCACATATACACTTAATATATGTACTAATATATAAAACAGCAACCTTTATATAGAATCAGTAAAACAAAACAAATAAAATATATATAGCTCTGTATATATACCTAATATAGACAAAGTTGCATGCTAGCTTGGCCAAGCATGGCTAAACAGTGAAGGAGGGACTGCCCATGGCACCTGAGCTCGGCTGGAGAGGAAGAAATGGGTGCTGCTGCTCGGTGTGGGTATAAGGTGGTAGGAAGATGGCCTGGCCTGGCTCGGCTAGAGGAACGAATGGAGAGAAGGGAAGAGGGGCGGTTGTCGATCTGGGCGTGAGGCCGGAGAGTTTGGTCTGGCGTGGGTTTCGTGGTGATCTGGTCACTGTTGAAGGCGTGGGGTCGTAGGGGATTGGCGTGGTGGTCTGGCATGGGAACTTCGTAGGATCTGGTCTTGGTTGGATGGGTCGGTGGTAGGGCTGGGTTAGGAGGCTGATGGGGTTCTCGGTCATGATGTTGGAGGCAGGCAGGTCTGGTCTCGGCCTGGGGTAGGGGTTGGTTCTCGGCATGGTGGCCTGGGGACGTGATAGTGGAGACGTGGGATTTCCTAGGTGGTAGGCTTCGATCGTGGTGGTCTGGAGGGGTTTCGGTGATGGTCTAGGCTCGAGTAGAGGGACGAGGCGGGTGACTGACTTCGGTTGGGAAAACATGGGGTCGTGGGGTTTCCTGCAAGGAAGAGGAAGCATCTGGAACGGGTTGAGGGAAAAAATAAAGGAACGAGACAGAGAAGAGAAATTGCAAATGAGAGAGGGGTACAGGAAGAGTCACGAGATGGAGAAAAAAATATGAGAGTAAAAGGAGGGTGAATCGGTCTAAACTGAAATGGTGGAATTTGAAATAGCAATGGTCTAAAGCTTTGATTCCGGAGAAAATTTATTAAAGCAATTGATATTTGGTTTGGGTAGCACGTTTTATTTTTGAAACCGAAGGAACGTTAAAAGTCATAGCTAATGGTACCGCTACAGCGAACCGTTTTATTATTTCCGTCGCGTACCGGACCTCAAAATATAGAAATAAATATACCGCAGAGATCAGCACGACGAGACGATCAAAACGGTACACAGATATCAGTGATACGGTCATCCGATCAAAAATCGATAACCGGTACCAAAAATGCTGCTATTCTAACCGAATTAAGATAAACGGAGCAACAGAAGTCCAAATTTGACGAAACGAAAGATGACGTCTCACTCAGAAGATGATTTACAAATTTTCCATGTAAAAATATTTAGGTTCCGGAAACATTTTATTTTCATCACTTTTTAACTGATTAAATTGAAGTGAATTTACGCGTGAAATAAATTTTCATATTTTCGGATGAAAATTTACCAGTTGCTATGTTTAATTAGACGCATTCCAAATATCAAATTTATATTTCAAAATTTTATTGTTTAAAATTTCACACAAATTCAATCATTTAAATAAATAAAACCACTGAAATTTACGGGTCGTTACAAAAATCATATACAATTTCACCAAATTATTTCTTCACAAATTAATTATCTTTAGCTTCAAAGTTTCCAAAATAATAGATTTTGAAAATAAATCCAAATTTCCAAATCAATAATTTAAGTCAACCAATTCATTTCCAAAATCAAATGGGTTTCAAAATCATCTTGTATTTACCTAAGGTCCATCTTATATAAGGATCAAATTTTTCAAAAATAAATTTCGCTGTATTAAGAGCCATATGAGATTGAATATCTTTGCTTTTATGGGTTATATATCTTTGTAATTTAAATTGGAAATTTTCTTTTAGTAAGCAAAGATATTCTAACTCGACAGCTTTTAATTTCAGCGTCAAAATATATCAATGATATTAGAATATAAGATGTACATACGTCATCATTTCGCAAAATCACATTTGATCGCTCGCTCGATCACACAAGTTCGCTTTCGAACTAGTATTGTCCATTCGACTTCCCTAATGCGGATTTCGATATGGTTTCTCGACTAGAAGCCATCAGTCTCCTTGCATAGCCATATACTATGATAGAGAATTCTAGAATTTAGCCCAAAATCCATATCAAATATTCACCATCAAGAATCAAATGAAAAATCCTAACACGAAATGGTGTAATCCACCTCGAACTTGTGTACTCAAACTTGGATCAAATTAATTATGCGAATAAAACAGCATACGTACATCTTTGAAGAGTTAACCTTGATTTGGAAGTACCCGAACTTCAAAATAGTCGAAGAAATCATTTTCAAATTCAAGAGTTGGAAATCAGCAACAAATCAGTAAATCAATTTTAATAGATAGGGTTATATCAAATCCAAAACTCGAGGACTGAACACCGGCTCATTTCAAATCATTTCAAATACATATACATATATCTTTCGAACATCAAATCATACTTCAAAATTTTGAAATCAAAATTGGTTTCGCAAAATCACTCGCGTAACAATGCTACTAAAGTGGCCTATCCCCCACTTTGAAACTTGAAAATCAATGTCGATGATGCGTGCACTCATCACCGAAATTATTTTCCAGCGACATAAGTGCGTTCTGGACTTCTATTTTCTCAAACTTCTTTTGAAATTTCTTCAAAATCATTCGAAACTCGTTAAAATCAATTGAAACATTTCTTATTCGGAAAATACTTTTAAATCATACTATTATTATATATTTCAAAATCTTAAAACCAATTTCAAAATACCGGAGTTCAATTCTCGAATTTCAAATTTAAAATCCTTTAGTTATAAATCATTTTTATATAAATCAATTTCTTATAAAAAATTTTTTTCCAAAATTACAAATCCTTTCAAAACCTCAAATTCTCATTTTAAAAAGGGTATATAATCTTTATCGAAAACATTTCACTTTTATATATAGAATATAATCATACTTATAAAAATAATAATTTCGATTTAGAAAACAATTTCTTAAAATACAAACAAACCCGATTTCAAAGGATGATTTAAGAATGGATTTCAAACAAAGATAGAGATTCAAATTAGAGGGACTCTAATCGATTAGGATTTCTGATTCGAAGATAAGTTCGAACGAAAATGAGATAATTAATTAGAAAACAATAGATCGATACAGTTATATAAATCACGGGCAACCTTAACCGATCAACCGTGATTCCAAAATAAGATCAGTGCCGAATTCTAAGGCAAATCGACATTCGATCGCCAAAGATAGAATTCGACATAGCAAAAGATAGCAGCATTTAAACCGAGGGATATATAAATCTCCGGTGAATCAATGCTAATTGTAAAGAAGTTTCACCCCTTCACAATTCCTTCAAAGATTGGCGGGATCGCCTATTCTTATAGAGATCATTCGAAGTGGAGTTATGGGATACTCCAGAATCAAAAGAATACCAATCGAGAGATACAAGAATGAATTTTTTTGGAACCTGTAACATCCCGTATTTTTAAGCTATTGAATTTGAACATTTAATTCGTTTTAAATGTTAATGTGGATTCTTAATTGATTTTGAAATGGTTGGATTCGGGTTCAATCAATAAAATAAGTTATAATTTCAAATAAGAAATTCAATTGAAATAGAATAATAATTAAATATTTGAAATTTGGAACAAATGGGGGATCTGAGTGTAAATAGTTATAAAAATGGTTTTAAAATTCATTTATTAGTCTATTTGGGCATAAATAATGTTGTTGGACTTTTAGAGGAATTTTTAAGTTGATAAATTATTATTTGAAATTTTATATTAATTTTAAAATGAATTTAATATCATTAAAATGCAAATTAATCAGATTTGAGTCTGGGATGAGCCAGAATGATTTTTAATGTTGTTATAAATTTTATATGATTTATTGTTAAGTTAATAAAATTTTAAAAATGAAATTTTAAGCGTTTCTGATAATTTCAGAAAATCGTCTGATTAAATAGACGAGTTAAAATAGCTTTCCGGGGCGCAGTCTCGGAATTCGACGAAACCAGTTCCATTGGATCTGTAATAGTTAGTTATTATCGGATTTCAATTTTCGTAGCGATCGGAGTTGTTGTTTGACCGTGGTGGCTCGAAACGCCTAGAAATCGATTTAACCGATTTAATTTTAAATTGATCGTTTTATTCCGTATCTCGCGCATACGATCAAATCAGCTTACGAAACCTGTTCCATCGTGTCCGGAACGCGGAAAAACCCCCGGATAGCCTGTCGGAACGTGATAATTGGAGGTCGTTTGCATTAACTGTTGATTTGAGAAATTTTATTAATTAAATAATATTAAACCATTATATAATATACATTTATATCTTCTCAAACCCTAGTAAAATTGCACCGGCCGCCACTTTTATCTTTAATGGCCGGAAATCATCGATTTCCCCCTTCAAATCACGATCAATTCGTCGAGTTTTAGGCGATTCGTTCAACTAGAAAGATGTTCTACTCGCTGAGCTCGACCAGATCCAATGGTGGAGTGGCACGGAAGTCAACGTGGTGGCCAGAAAGTGGGTCGAGGTCGCTGCCGTTTGCATGCATCGTTTGACGTGATGGTGGCACCGGGTTTCGTCGCATTCAAGGCGATGGTGGAGGGGTGTCGTGGCTTCGTTTTGGTGGGGATGGATCAATTTCCGGTCGCGTAGGGGAGGCGCGGTAGTGGGCTTAGGGACGACGACTTTGGGTTTCGTTGGATCTGGAACGAACGAAGGGGGGAGAAGCATTTTACGGCCTGGATTTTCGATGATAAATCTGAACGATCAGATTTCGTTTTTGGTAATAATAAAAAGAGAAATTTGTTTTAAATTTAAATACAACCTTTAAAATTTAATATCTTTTTCATACGATCTCAGAATTTGACGAATCCGGAAGCGTTGGGATCGCAGGAACGCGTACTTCGTGATGGTGTAGATCCGGAGTCATTCCGGGCAAGTAGAAATTTGGGTTAAATCGGACACCGTCCGGTTTAATTTAAATTTCAAACGCTCGCCGAAACTCAAAGTGAGTTTTTCTCACTCACATCTGGATGCTAGGCATTTAAATAGTTAATAAATATCTGTGTGGATGACTGAATATAATTGGTATTATCAGTCTGGATTGATATTTATATTGTGATGTGCTAATATTTGTGGATGTAGGGAAAAACAGGTTGGAGGGATCCAACTGGATTCCTCACGATGTAGCAATTATTTTATAATTGATAGTGATACCTGTTTATATGTTGTGATTGATAAATCTGGAATTTTAAATTGTTCTGTGAAATTGTGGTATAAATTATAATTCCAGAATTAAATTATAAATGAAGAAATTGGGGATTTAAAAGAAATTAAAGAAATTGTTAAATAAGGAATTTAAAGGAATATAAAAATTGGATTCTGTTTTGAAATGGAAAATGTAAATTGGTAAAATTGGGATTTTAAATATTGTGGAAAATTTATAAATCGTTAAATGTGAAATATAAATTTTCTGGAAATGAATTCTATGAAATTATAAATCGAGTTAAATAACAGTGGTTTATTTAATGATGAATAGTGATATCCGGAAAAGTAAAAATATGTTAAAATGAAGCTTCCGAATATAAATGTACAATTTTAAGTGTTAATAGAATATTTTTAAAAATTTCGTTTTCTCCATTGGAATTTTATTTAAGTAAATTGAAAATATGGTTTCCATTGAAAATTCACCAAAATGTTTATTTAAAAATGTTTAAACTATATTTTTTTTAAAATGAATTTCCAGAATGGGTATTGTGTTGAACTTCGGATGAAGTTATGGCTAAGCATGGGATTGGAAATTTTATGTTGTAAACATAAATTGGATTCAAATAAATCAGTGGATTTATATGAAAGAGTACTTTGAAATGTTTGAAACGGGAAAGTGTTTCCCTGGGAAAACCAAGTAAATGTTTGTAAAAAGATTTTATTTAACTAAGGTTAAGTTTTAAATCGTTTCAAAAGTATTTTTAAGAAATCGATATTTTTAAAGAAATAAATTAATAAGTTTTAATACCGTAATAATTTGGGAATATATTAGCAATTATTTTTACAAATGGATTTATTTAAAAGTTGGTTTTAGCTTAAGTTGTTAAAATTAGTATTTTTCTTCTTATAACGCTATTTTGAATTTAGTTAAACTAAAACCCTTATTTTTAAATCAAAGTTTATGTGTTAATAACTAGTTTTCTTCACGTATTTTAAACTTATATTTTGAGTAAATAAATAGAAGTAATTTTCATATTTTAAAGTATATTTCAGTATAAAGTATTTTTAACTGTTTTAAATGCAAATTGTTTTATACTTGGTTATTCCCGATGGGAATAAAGGGTAAAAGGATTTACCTTGTAAAGGAAGAGTTTGGAAAATTGTTTTCAAACGAGTTTTGAAAATGTGAAAATATCTCTTTGAAAGATATTAGAAGAAAATAAATAATATGGAAATTATTTATTGTGTGATGGATGTGTATGGATGTTTGTGAACATTAATTGATAGTTAAATCACCGACTATCAATATTGGCCAAATGCGCTGATCGTTTCGAAGAGACCGGGATCGAGTTTCCGTATACCGGGATTCTAGGTCTGGAGACTCGAAAACCACTTCGATCCGGTTTGTACGTTTCGCGAACACGATTTCGGAGTCGAAGATGGAGCAATGAAGTGCAAGGGCTAGTCGCTACTAAGCCTGAGGATATTTCCAAAATGGATGTAGTAGGGGTAGTGCCTTCGGTTCCGTTCGGACCCGGGACGGACTTATATGGACGAATGCTTTCGTGACATCGTCAGGTGGACGATGGGCATTCTAAGGGATATGTGCTATAAAGGTATCGTTTATCCTCAAGCCTCATCAACCGGGAATGATTGAAAATCAGGGGTTATGCAGCAAGGCTTCGTGGGTAGCCCCCACTTCAGAGTAAGGTCATCCCTGTCTAGATGTCCCTTTTATTTCGGCTTAGTGGTGCGGTTGCTGATCACAACCGTGGGGTGATTTTACTTGGAATTATCCAGTAAGGGATGATTCCGGTCTTGTGTTGCAGGGGAGCGGGCGTACTCCTCGGTACTGTGATCTAGGCCACGTACTGTGATAGGTGGTACCCCAGTGCCTAGTCATTCGTTGGAAATCCATTTTCCCTACGTGCCTTGTACGAGTTTTGTTTGTATTACCCACGTTGTGGCTAGTATGCCGGAATTTAATAGATGTAACAATTTCGGCTATTTTATAAGTATTTGTAAATAGACACTATTATAATATCAGAGGATTTTTATAAAAAGTGTTTTAGCTATCGTAAGGTAAAAACCCGACATGTTTATTCGTGGCGTGGTCTTACGAGATGCTTTTGTTTCAAAGGATTTTTGAAACTTTAATAATCAATTGGGTGTATTTATGATGCGCTGGTATTCCAGACTGACTCGGGTGTTATTTTATTATAATGCTCGGGTCAGACCGAGTATATTTACAGGACAGGATGCTATGGAGCTTAGGAGAGGAGCTGGAGTTCGAGGCGTATTTCTCGTACTTGTATTATTCCGCTGCTGTGATTGTTGAGATTGTTTGACTGGTTATGGTTGGTTGTATTGATATACTCTGATGATGATGTATTGTATATAAACAAATATAGTTTTGATTTGTGTAAAGTTCTGTTCTATATATTATATTTTATTCCGCTGCGACTGTGAGGTTTTGATGTTGTTTAGTTCTTCTTCTTCTTCTACCTTCTTTCTTTTCCTACAATCTGTCTTTTCCGGCGTTCGATCGTCGGCATATTATACTGTTGAGTATTTTGTGTCGATTTTCGAGGGTCGAGAAGGGCGGGTCGTCACAGTTGGTATCAGAGCTTAGGTTGGCGACAACCTAGGCTTTGGGGAAAAATTACTCATTTTAAGTAGAGTCAAAAGTACTCTATAATGAGCTGAGTGTAATAATAGCTATGAGAGCGTATTTGTTAGTGGATATAAAATTGTTTTTGTACTGTGTTGACTTATCGGTTGAGTGTTTATGAATTCTGGTCGGTGCGGGAAGTACAACCGTATCGATAGGGGTTTCTAAACTCTTAAACCAGATAAACCGACATAGTATTATTTTTAAAGTGGGTAAATGAAATAATTTTACCCAAAATTGTATTTTGATATATAAAGAAATAGTTTTCTAAATTATATATATTGGATGCTTGTTTGGTTGTTTCTTCTATAATCAAGTAAGAAATTAAAATATGAGCTAAAATTCGAAATGATTTATAAGCCAATAAGAATTTAAATATTAAAATGGTTTATAACCAAATGGAATTGACTGGACATGTTTTAAATAAGAAAAGTAAAAATTAAAATTTGATTTAAACTAGAATTTTGACCCCGGAAATTTTGAAAGGGATTTCAAATGGAATTAAACAAAGTTTTGGGAGTTTGACTTTGTGGAAATGTTAGAAATGTTTTCAAAAGCATTTGTAAGAATGGAGTATATTTTGAGGAAATATTTTTGAATAGAAATTGTTTTGAGGTGGATTTTGGAAGTGGAAAGCATTGAACTCACTTCAGTCGCTGGAAAATAATCCTAATGATGCTGGCCACATCATTAGAATTCATTTTCGAGTTTCTAAAGTGATGGATTGCTACCAAAATAGTTGGTTATGACATTGTTTGGACTTGTTTGAGAAACAAGTGATTTTGGAATTTTCAAAGGAAAATTGTTTGGTAAAAGCAGTTTGTTTTGGAATTTAGGATTTGATTTGGATATCAAATGGAAATGTGTTGATTTTTATTTCAAATTGGTTTTGAAATAAATCCGGGTAAATTGAATTCTGGGAATTCTATTTTAAATAAAAAAATGTGAAAGTTGAAATGATTCAACTATATAACTTATAAAGGAAAGTGGATTTAAAGAAGAATTGAGTATATATGGAATGTAAATTTACTTTGAATAAATGAAGGTGAATGGAATATATCTGGATTTAACTTATGATAAGTTAAATAAAATTAAGAATTTGAATTTGAATTAAATCTAAATGAATTGGAATTAAATGGAAGTTGAGATAACGGTGAAATGTAAATGCTTATGATTGTGCAAATGAATTCATATTCTTAAGTTATTAAGTGTTAAAATTTGACATTGTGATTATAAAAATGTGGATTGGTTTGAAATGAGCAATATAAACTTATAAGTAAATAAGTTGGAGAACTTGAGAATGGAAGATTTGATTTTAACTCAAGTAAAATGGAATTATAATCACAAATGAAAATGGTTGAATGGTAAGGTGAATTCGAACTTAATTTTAAATGGAATGCAAAGTAAGGTGAAACAATTATAAAATATAAAAGGGGTAAGTGAACTGAAGTTAGTAAATAAGTTGAACTTGGATATGGAGAATTAAGATTAAATTGAATTTGGTTTAAGTTCGACTAAAATAGAGTTAAGCTGAATATTAAATTTCTGTTGTGTTATGAATAAGAATGAATGTAATTAAATTCTTATTTAAAGTAGTAAAGGAAATGGTTTAAATTTAGGTGGGCTAAATAAAATTTAGATGAACTTGAATTAATTCTGGAAAGGAATTAAATTGAAAATGCATATATAATCTAGTTAACCTTGAGTTAAATTTGGATAAGAATTTAATTAAATGGAAATTTGATTTAGTTGAGGTGATGATGAATGAAGTAAATGTTTACTCAACTAAATCCAAAATGATTGTTTGGAAATAAATCTTGTGTAAGCTAAATTAAATAGAGTTTGTATTGGCATAGATGAAATTTTGATAGTTTGGTCAAAATTTGAAAGGTTAAATAAAATCCAGTTTTGGGATGGAATTTAAGTTTGGTAATAAATGTTGGAAGTGTGAATGAATAATGAAATGAGCTTGTAATAGTGATAGTTTGAGTGGTAAAGAAAATTCAAATGAGAGAAATAATTTAAAAGGTCTCTTTGTTAATAAAATAAATTTGTACATGGATTGGATAAATAAACAAAGAGCATTAAGGTTGTAAATGAATTGAAATTTGATTGGATGAGAATCAAATGGAAATAAAATAAAATTGATATAAGAAGATGATGGAAATTTTGTGTAAGAACTTAAGTAACTAGGAAGAAAAACAAATGCTTCAAATTGAAATTAAGAATTGGTTGGTAAATCAGATTGGAAATGTTTGGGTAATTGTATTAATTAATTATTGAGATGTTATAATTTGAACTAAAATGTTAATCTTGAAGTGAGAATAAGAAATTGAATTAAGGATAGCGATTGAATAAGCATGCTTGGATTGTGAACCTTGTAATGGAATAAAATTTATATGAATCCAAGTTGAAATTAATTTTGAATGGTGATAAGCTTAAGTGGCAATTATTTTTGATTGAATGACATGAAATACACATGTATTCGGAATTAAATTATTTAACAAGCAATTGAAATTGAGTTTTGCATAAGTTGAACTGGATTGGAATCTAATTCAAAGAATTTGTATATGAATGCAAGTGAATTGGTTAAGAATAGCAAATGAAATTGATTTTGAATCAATAGGAATGAATTGACCTCTTAATGAGTAATGTTTGCATATGAATGGAAATGGATCATAATTGAAATGCAAATATTTCAAGTTCAAAATAAAATTTGATTGCAAATCAAATTTGGAATGTAAGTTAAAATAAAGAAATGTAAGTAAGACATATGTTAATCATATGGAATCAAAAATGAATTGGTTGTAATAAATATGAATGGTATATGGTAAACTTGAATGTAAATCATTCAAGTGAAATAAAATGAAGTTGGACTTGAATAAGACATTAAAAGATAATTGAAATCTTTGAAGTGTAAATAAAATATGGTAACATTGTTAAACTATGAAGTTTGGGTTTGTAAAGAGGCTTTAAAATGATGTCGGAATTGTGAAATTGATAATTAAGGTGGTTAACATTGTTAAATTATGAAGTTGCTTGGTTTGGTTATGAAATGGATATGTTTGGCTTGCATTTGTGTTGGAAATGTTATTAAAATGCTCATATCATTGGATCTGATGAGTTTGTTGAGTATAGTTCAGGTACGGGAGGCGTTCGAGAGAGTTGGAGCGTGAATATGCGTTATATTAGCCGCTCGCTATTAAAATTCGCTTAAAAGGTACGCCTACGCAAATATAATTGGGAAAATGATATATATATTGTGATATATTTTGGTTTCCGGCCATGTGAGCCGATGTATATATATTTGTGTATCCTGCGATATCGCAGAAGCTCCTCCGTGCAAAGGAGACTCCGCCAAAATTTTCCAAAAATTTTGGGAGTTAGAAAATTTTTGGGTTTTTGATTTGCTAAGAAATTGAATTTTTGAAAGCAAATGTTAAAATAAAGGCTTTAGAGTAAATAAAGCAAATGGTTTTGAAATGGAGCTGAAACTTTTTGGGAAAGTGAATATAAGCTTTTAACTAAGCAAATTGGATAAGTAAATGAGTTTGAGAGTATATTTTTTACCTTAGCAAATTTCGGGGACGAAATTTTTATAAGGGGGTAGGAATGTAACATCCCGTATTTTTAAGCTATTGAATTTGAACATTTAATTCGTTTTAAATGTTAATGTGGATTCTTAATTGATTTTGAAATGGTTGGATTCGGGTTCAATCAATAAAATAAGTTATAATTTCAAATAAGAAATTCAATTGAAATAGAATAATAATTAAATATTTGAAATTTGGAACAAATGGGGGATCTGAGTGTAAATAGTTATAAAAATGGTTTTAAAATTCATTTATTAGTCTATTTGGGCATAAATAATGTTGTTGGACTTTTAGAGGAATTTTTAAGTTGATAAATTATTATTTGAAATTTTATATTAATTTTAAAATGAATTTAATATCATTAAAATGCAAATTAATCAGATTTGAGTCTAGGATGAGCCAGAATGATTTTTAATGTTGTTATAAATTTTATATGATTTATTGTTAAGTTAATAAAATTTTAAAAATGAAATTTTAAGCGTTTCTGATAATTTCAGAAAATCGTCTGATTAAATAGACGAGTTAAAATAGCTTTCCGGGGCGCAGTCTCGGAATTCGACGAAACCAGTTCCATTGGATCTGTAATAGTTAGTTATTATCGGATTTCAATTTTCGTAGCGATCGGAGTTGTTGTTTGACCGTGGTGGCTCGAAACGCCTAGAAATCGATTTAACCGATTTAATTTTAAATTGATCGTTTTATTCCGTATCTCGCGCATACGATCAAATCAGCTTACGAAACCTGTTCCATCGTGTCCGGAACGCGGAAAAACCCCCGGATAGCCTGTCGGAACGTGATAATTGGAGGTCGTTTGCATTAACTGTTGATTTGAGAAATTTTATTAATTAAATAATATTAAACCATTATATAATATACATTTATATCTTCTCAAACCCTAGTAAAATTGCACCGGCCGCCACTTTTATCTTTAATGGCCGGAAATCATCGATTTCCCCCTTCAAATCACGATCAATTCGTCGAGTTTTAGGCGATTCGTTCAACTAGAAAGATGTTCTACTCGCTGAGCTCGACCAGATCCAATGGTGGAGTGGCACGGAAGTCAACGTGGTGGCCAGAAAGTGGGTCGAGGTCGCTGCCGTTTGCATGCATCGTTTGACGTGATGGTGGCACCGGGTTTCGTCGCATTCAAGGCGATGGTGGAGGGGTGTCGTGGCTTCGTTTTGGTGGGGATGGATCAATTTCCGGTCGCGTAGGGGAGGCGCGGTAGTGGGCTTAGGGACGACGACTTTGGGTTTCGTTGGATCTGGAACGAACGAAGGGGGGAGAAGCATTTTACGGCCTGGATTTTCGATGATAAATCTGAACGATCAGATTTCGTTTTTGGTAATAATAAAAAGAGAAATTTGTTTTAAATTTAAATACAACCTTTAAAATTTAATATCTTTTTCATACGATCTCAGAATTTGACGAATCCGGAAGCGTTGGGATCGCAGGAACGCGTACTTCGTGATGGTGCAGATCCGGAGTCATTCCGGGCAAGTAGAAATTTGGGTTAAATCGGACACCGTCCGGTTTAATTTAAATTTCAAACGCTCGCCGAAACTCAAAGTGAGTTTTTCTCACTCACATCTGGATGCTAGGCATTTAAATAGTTAATAAATATCTGTGTGGATGACTGAATATAATTGGTATTATCAGTCTGGATTGATATTTATATTGTGATGTGCTAATATTTGTGGATGCAGGGAAAAACAGGTTGGAGGGGTCCAACTGGATTCCTCACGATGTAGCAATTATTTTATAATTGATAGTGATACCTGTTTATATGTTGTGATTGATAAATCTGGAATTTTAAATTGTTCTGTGAAATTGTGGTATAAATTATAATTCCAGAATTAAATTATAAATGAAGAAATTGGGGATTTAAAAGAAATTAAAGAAATTGTTAAATAAGGAATTTAAAGGAATATAAAAATTGGATTCTGTTTTGAAATGGAAAATGTAAATTGGTAAAATTGGGATTTTAAATATTGTGGAAAATTTATAAATCGTTAAATGTGAAATATAAATTTTCTGGAAATGAATTCTATGAAATTATAAATCGAGTTAAATAACAGTGGTTTATTTAATGATGAATAGTGATATCCGGAAAAGTAAAAATATGTTAAAATGAAGCTTCCGAATATAAATGTACAATTTTAAGTGTTAATAGAATATTTTTAAAAATTTCGTTTTCTCCATTGGAATTTTATTTAAGTAAATTGAAAATATGGTTTCCATTGAAAATTCACCAAAATGTTTATTTAAAAATGTTTAAACTATATTTTTTTTAAAATGAATTTCCAGAATGGGTATTGTGTTGAACTTCGGATGAAGTTATGGCTAAGCATGGGATTGGAAATTTTATGTTGTAAACATAAATTGGATTCAAATAAATCAGTGGATTTATATGAAAGAGTACTTTGAAATGTTTGAAACGGGAAAGTGTTTCCCTGGGAAAACCAAGTAAATGTTTATAAAAAGATTTTATTTAACTAAGGTTAAGTTTTAAATCGTTTCAAAAGTATTTTTAAGAAATCGATATTTTTAAAGAAATAAATTAATAAGTTTTAATACCGTAATAATTTGGGAATATATTAGCAATTATTTTTACAAATGGATTTATTTAAAAGTTGGTTTTAGCTTAAGTTGTTAAAATTAGTATTTTTCTTCTTATAACGCTATTTTGAATTTAGTTAAACTAAAACCCTTATTTTTAAATCAAAGTTTATGTGTTAATAACTAGTTTTCTTCATGTATTTTAAACTTATATTTTGAGTAAATAAATAGAAGTAATTTTCATATTTTAAAGTATATTTCAGTATAAAGTATTTTTAACTGTTTTAAATGCAAATTGTTTTATACTTGGTTATTCCCGATGGGAATAAAGGGTAAAAGGATTTACCTTGTAAAGGAAGAGTTTGGAAAATTGTTTTCAAACGAGTTTTGAAAATGTGAAAATATCTCTTTGAAAGATATTAGAAGAAAATAAATAATATGGAAATTATTTATTGTGTGATGGATGTGTATGGATGTTTGTGAACATTAATTGATAGTTAAATCACCGACTATCAATATTGGCCAAATGCGCTGATCGTTTCGAAGAGACCGGGATCGAGTTTCCGTATACCGGGATTCTAGGTCTGGAGACTCGAAAACCACTTCGATCCGGTTTGTACGTTTCGCGAACACGATTTCGGAGTCGAAGATGGAGCAATGAAGTGCAAGGGCTAGTCGCTACTAATCCTGAGGATATTTCCAAAATGGATGTAGTAGGGGTAGTGCCTTCGGTTCCGTTCGGACCCGGGACGGACTTATATGGACGAATGCTTTCGTGACATCGTCAGGTGGACGATGGGCATTCTAAGGGATATGTGCTATAAAGGTATCGTTTATCCTCAAGCCTCATCAACCGGGAATGACTGAAAATCAGGGGTTATGCAGCAAGGCTTCGTGGGTAGCCCCCACTTGAGAGTAAGGTCATCCCTGTCTAGATGTCCCTTTTATTTCGGCTTAGTGGTGCGGTTGCTGATCACAACCGTGGGGTGATTTTACTTGGAATTATCCAGTAAGGGATGATTCCGGTCTTGTGTTGCAGGGGAGCGGGCGTACTCCTCGGTACTTTGATCTAGGCCACGTACTGTGATAGGTGGTACCCCAGTGCCTAGTCATTCGTTGGAAATCCATTTTCCCTACGTGCCTTGTACGAGTTTTGTTTGTATTACCCACGTTGTGGCTAGTATGCCGGAATTTAATAGATGTAACAATTTCGGCTATTTTATAAGTATTTGTAAATAGACACTATTATAATATCAGAGGATTTTTATAAAAAGTGTTTTAGCTATCGTAAGGTAAAAACCCGACATGTTTATTCGTGGCGTGGTCTTACGAGATGCTTTTGTTTCAAAGGATTTTTGAAACTTTAATAATCAATTGGGTGTATTTATGATGCGCTGGTATTCCAGACTGACTCGGGTGTTATTTTATTATAATGCTCGGGTCAGACCGAGTATATTTACAGGACAGGATGCTATGGAGCTTAGGAGAGGAGCTGGAGTTCGAGGCGTATTTCTCGTACTTGTATTATTCCGCTGCTGTGATTGTTTGACTGGTTATGGTTGGTTGTATTGATATACTCTGATGATGATGTATTGTATATAAACAAATATAGTTTTGATTTGTGTAAAGTTCTGTTCTATATATTATATTTTATTCCGCTGCGACTGTGAGGTTTTGATGTTGTTTAGTTCTTCTTCTTCTTCTACCTTCTTTCTTTTCCTACAATCTGTCTTTTCCGGCGTTCGATCGTCGGCATATTATACTGTTGAGTATTTTGTGTCGATTTTCGAGGGTCGAGAAGGGCGGGTCGTCACAGAACCGTAGGGAACATTCCAAAGTTCAAAGGAAATCGAGTCAAAAGGAAGAGATTAAACTCGAACGAAAGTGATTCTGTAAAGAAATTTACAATATATGCTAAGTTTTGCCTAGAGCCAAAGCTCTGATACCAACTGTAACGACCCGTTATTTTGGACCATTCAAATCGACAATAAATCCACACATGTCTGACTTGAATAATTCAAAATATCAGATTGTTAATTTAAATTTGGCAAAACTCAGCATATGCAGTAAATAAATCAATCACATAATCACAGACACAGAGTAAAACAATAATATGCAGCGGAATAGATAAAATAGTAGTTCATGAAGCTACTATAAAACATCAGAGTTAGAAATAAAATACAACAGAATATCTCAAATGCAGTGAAGTCTTCAGTGCAAACAGATGACTTCTCTGAACAAATCAACTGGAAAAGCTGAAAGCTGAATCAATTGTGGGATCTCCAAATGAAGCTCCAAACTCCAAGGGTGAGTCTCAAATGCTGTATCACTCGGTCTGACCCGAGCGTAAAGCAAAACACAAAACACTCGAGTCAGGATTAACATTCTTATATAAATAAATCCAACTCAAGTGAAATATCAACTGAAATACGAGTAACTTAAAGGATGTTTGGGATAACCATCCTCTAAGGATCTTCAGAACTATCTACAAGGTGGAAATTTACATTTTAACACCGTGGTCATTTCAATTAAATTTATACTTCAAAACCCAAATATCATTTTATTTCAAATATAACTATTTTCCAAGATAGTATATATATAATTAATTTATAAGTAAAGTGTTTAACGTCTCACAAATCGATTCAAATCAACTTCAAATTCCAAACTCAAATTTATTCAAAGTTCAATTCATCAATTTAATTCATTTCTAAACAGATCATTTAAATTTTCAATATATTTCAAAGCTTTAATATTCAACATTTTCAAAGTTAAATTTAACAGTTTCATATAGCTCTTGATTTAACTTCATTTATTATTTAATCGAATATTCACTTAATAAATTCAATATCATTTAACTAGCCTTAAATTTCATTTTCACTAAATATTTCCTTAAATTCATTTAAACAAGAAATATTCATTAAATTATTTAAATCAAACTCAAGTTATAAATCATATCTTAAATTTCAATAAGTTTTAAATTGGTTTAATTAAATAAAATTCTTTACTAAATTCAAATTTTCTTCCCAACCTTAACTTATTCAAATTTTTACCAAAAATCTATTTGGAACATAAATTTACATACTCAACCATATTATATGTATTTAATAAATCTTAATTAAATTAAATATCATTATTAAATCTATATAAATCATTTCCATTTTGTATATACTAATTTAAGGCTCAACATTTAAATAAAACCATATATTTCTTTCCAAAACCATAGAATTTAATTTCAAAATATTTATATATATGAACCAACGGTGTTTGTATATATATTTATTATATGGTTAAGTGATACGGGTAGATATCATTTCGACCCGTAATCCCAATTTCAATTCAAATGAAAATCGCTTGGGTTTATCATTTCAACCCATAACGAAATTCTCCTATTCTAAAGTCCGTTCGGGTATGTATCATTTCAACCCATAGTGAATTCTATACTAACAGGGAACTTGCAGAGTGATAACAGATACAAAAAAAATATAACAGCAGGCATATATCATCAGTATAAATAACAGATACGGGTGTCAGATGTCACAGGTGAACAGATATAAATAATAGTAATAACAGGCATATAATACTAGATACTGGTGTCAGATGTCATAGGTGAGCAGTTATAGATAATAGCATATATAACAATGTAAATAACTACAGCAGCATATTTCAATTGCTATTTCAAATGAAATCAAATTTAATTAATAAAAGAACGTTAATCGTGAGTGCTTGCTCACCTTTCGAGGTTAGAGAGGATAGACAACAAGACAAGCTACGGTTTGAGTCACGATATGGTCTATCGACCGATCCGACAACAGATCTCAAAGCGATGTAAGCAGAACACAGATTCGACAGTCAGAGCTGATAGATAGGAATGGACGAAATGAATCAGAACTGGATTGATGAAGATAAAGGGTATAATTGAATGTATATATATATAACTATATATAACTCGTTGTTTAAATTAAGACATAAAAAAAATCAAACATATAAACATTATATAATTTTGAAATAAATACACGTATATATATATATAGGTTATTACTAAATCATATACAACTTAAAATTTAAAATAAACAAATAACTTTCAAAACCTATATATATACACATATAAATAACAGCAATTGCAACTTTAAACTTATCCAAATATATGAACTAACATAATAATTTCAATCAACAGGATCTATACTAGATGTAAACAAATGTACCTATATAACTTACTTTATATAATATAATATATATACTGACTGAAACAGAATATATATGAATTTAACTAACATACATAATATACTGTACACACATCATATATGAATATTAATATGTATATAGCTTCTGGCATAATATATATAACAACATATATAACTTTAGTTATATACAGGCTTATATGAAATCAATATACCAATTATAAGGCAATATCCTAACTTGTACACATGTATAGAACATCACAAACATATATTAGTTGCCCAGTTGCACATTTCGAAACCACATACTATTGTTTATATATAAGATTTTGAAATCAGAACTAGCTCATTACTTATATACATAATACTAGATTATCTTCAACCATGCCTGACTTAATATATTTAACATTATTACTGTCACCATACTACATCACTGATTCATCATTTTATATAGGCTTATACACATCAAAGATGACTTATACTTTATAAAACACAAAATACCATATATATATTAACATATCAAAATACTTCATATAGTATGAAATATGTTATATAGTAAGCAAAGAGAAGGAAAAATGTAAAACAGATAAACAAAACCATTTGCCTAAAATATACTAACATATTAAAACTTATATAACCATATAAACAAAACGTGTAACAAAGTTAATATCCAAATTTTGTAAAACTATAAATATACGCATAGACATGTTGTGACGACCCGGAATTTTTGTATATTTGAAATGGGAATATTTAATTTATTTTAAATATTCGAAGGTTAAATTTTAACTTTAATTTCAAATATACAGTATTTATTTGGATAATTAATTATTAAATTTAATTATCGGGATTGGGTAAAATATTGAATCTTGATTTTAAGCCTGTTAAAAATAGTTCAAAGGTTCAGAAAATTTATATTGTTAATACTGAAGATGATAGAACTTTTAAAATGGAATTTTAAAGAGTTTTGTTCAGTTTTAAAAATATATCGTTGAAATTGAATTTAAAAATAGCCGTCCGAGGCACAGTCTCGGAATCCGACGAAACCAGTTCCATTGGGTCCGTAATATTGAATTATTACCGGATTTCAAATTTTGTAGCTTTCGGAATTAACGTGTGATCGTACGAGGTATAAACGCTTAAACGATAATTATCAATTTAATTTAAATATCATAATCTGAAAGAAAATCTAATCACAGCCAAAATTTATTTCTCATCTATCGTTTCTTTTCATCAGCTACGAGCCTTCTGGATCACGCTGTTTGTCCACGCGTTGAAACATCTGTACACGCGTCCTCTAAAAATCACTTCTTTCTCGTTCTAGTTAAAACCGAGACAATCTCGTTTTCTGTCTCCATTCCTTTAATTTCCTTCGGAGATAATAAGAATAAAAATCGAACAGAAAATGTTAATGGCTGAACATTTTGAATCGAGATTGACTTCACGAAATAGATATGGCAGTCGACCTCAAAAACCCTGACTCGTTTAGGTCGATGCGAGCAGTGAGATACGAAATCGCGTTTCGCGACCCAAAATTCGAGTTCAGTTCAACTAGAGGTGGGACGAGCAGTGGCAGCCGCGTTCAAGTGTAGCTCGAAGCTAGGGTTCCTCTGCATTGCTGGCGGGCAGCGTGGTCGTTTGGGGAAGCGCGCGTGGCAACTAGGGTTCTCGAACTCGAGTTGAAATCGAGAGATGGCAGCCTAGCTATATGATTCGAATCGAACTTGAGGGAGAGCAACTAGGGTTTCAGTTGGGAAGCAGGGGTAGCTGTGGCGACGCCGATTGACTGGCCTCGCGTTCGATAGAAAGGGAAGGTCGGGATCTCCAGTGTCACGAGTACATACGCGTCGAAGTCGAGTAGTTCGAAGGGTTTATTCAGGGAGGGTCGTACGATGGAAGCTCTAATCGAAGGCTGTGAGGTAGTGATCCTACCCTTATTTAATTCAATTAAATTTCGTCTTCAGATCAAGAATAAGAAACTGGATTAGGTTACTTTTAAACAGTGATTTTAAAATTTGGCAATTGTATATATATTTTGTGTGACAGGTTAAACTGAAAAATAATATAGTTACAATAGAATATATGCGACAGTTCTGTTTCTAATTTAATTTGTATATACAAGACCTTGGGAAAATACATAAATTGAAATATGGTAGAGTTTATATAAAGAATTATATTTTTAAAAAGTCTATAGGCTATTTTAGTATATGTAGTTTCACGAGGAAATTTAAAATATTAGTTTAAATTACATAAATAAGTAGTAATTAATTGTACAACAAATTCAAATGTTAATAAACTGTATAATGTTATTCAAGGTCTAAATCTTGAAGAAACAAGCTGGATTGGAGATGGGAAGCAAATGAAATAAAGGTGAGTTAATCTCACTCAGTTAGATTTAAATTTAAATGGCTAAATTTAAATAATTGATTGGATGATTGCATTGATTGATATGCTATACTATATATAGTAGTATATAGCAATATATACATTGTCACGACCCGACTTCCTATGCCCAGGAAATCGTATCGTTTTGAAGAAAAGAAAGAGGTGAGAAAATAGAAAAGAAAAAGAAGAAGAAGAAACAACATCAGAATCTCAACAGCGGAACGAATAAAATATAATATATCACATAATATAATACATAGTATCATATACATCAGAGTACACAGATAATACATCACATACTAGACAGTTATAAACACCTGTCTAGTTAATACAACTTGATACAACACAAACAACACAGAGATACAACACAGCGGAAATACACATGAACACTAACACAGCGGAACCAATATATATCTACACGCTGAAGCCTCCTGCTCCATTGCTCCTCCAGAATTCGTCAAAGCTAACCTGAATCCCTTGGCTACCCGTAAAAATTTGGGTACCCGAGAGTTTATGAAAAACAGAAATAAACTTCGGGTCAGACATGGGTCTGGTATGAGTAACAGGTTAAAGTTGTTTAACTTTGAAAATCATTTGAAAACAAAGGTATCACGTAAGACTTCCCACACATAAACATGGAAAAGTTTTTACCTTACGCTAACCAAAACATTTCATAGGAAATCCAGTGATATTATAATAGTGTCTAGGGTTTTCAAGTAAATAGAAAATAGCTGAAATTGTTACATGATTAAATTCCAGCATACTAGCCACAACGTGGGTAATACAATCAAAACCGTAAGATCTCGTAGGGAAAATGGGTTTCCATCAATGGCTGGGCTACTGGGGTACCGCCCGTCACAGTACGTGGCCTAGATCACCGTACCGAGGAGTACGCCCGCTCCCCTGCAACACAAAGCCGGACCCGTTCCTTACTGAACAGTTCCAAACGAGACAACCCCGGCAGTAGGACGTCAACAACTGCCCACACACCGAAATAAAAAGGGACATCTAGACAGGGGAAAATCTCGCTCTCAAGTGGGTGCTACCCACGAAGCCTTGCTGCACCTCCCCTGTTTTAGCCATTCCCGGTTGATGAGGCTTGAGGTCACGATTACCTTTATCAGAACTCATCACTTAGAATGCTCATCGTCCACCTGACGATGTGCTGAAAGCATTCAATCCATACAAGTTCGTTCCGGGTTCGAACGAAACCGAAGGCATTATCTCGTTACACTCGTATTGGAATCACCCTCAGAGTTAACGACAATAACCCTTGCATTCTGAATCACCATCTCGAATCTATAAGTACTATCTCCGTCAAACTCATTACGGAATCACCCACAGAGTTATACTGACGAATAGTTCTTATACCTCGAGTCTTCACTTGCTCCATTTGAATTTCACGACCTAACGTTAATTTGGATCGATGTGGTATTCGGGTCTCCAGACCTGGAATCCCGGTATACGGAAACCCGATCCCGGTCTCATCGAAATCCAAAACGTGTCTTTTAAGGCCAAGTTGTTTTAAAGTTAAAACAATTCAATTCAATTATCTATATCAACACAGATAGATAAATTACCATATAACAATGGATATCACAACATCATCATAATAGATAATCAATATCATCTCAAACAAACATCCAAATCACAACAGATATCACTCGTCTCATAACTGAGATCACAATCAATCAATGGGATATCAATATCATTCATAAGCAATGATTTATTATTCACAACTATAATTAATTTAAAATGAATTAAATTAATTACTTCTGTCCCTAATTAATTTAAAGTAAATTAAATTAATTACTTATCTATAAATCCTGCTTATACAACCATTTTCTAATTACAATAAGTAATTAGTCTTAATTTAATTCCACAGATTAATTAATGTAAATCATTTATAGTAATTAATATTCAATTACTTCATTTATTAATTAAATATAATTAACTTCATTTATTCTTAATTAATTACATAAATTAATCACCTCATTATTAATTATTACTTATTTTGACAATTCATAATTATATCATTAACTATATAAATTAATGACCTCTAATTAATTTGTAAATTAAACTACTTTATTACTTCAAGTAATTTAATCTTTAAATCAAACAATTATTAATCACCCTGGATCAATAACACCAGTAATTAACTCTCCTAAATAAATTAATTATCCCATAATTAATTATCTTCATTTATTTATCCCTTGATTAATTTCAAAAGTAATTTCCCATATTACTTATCTACTCATTAACTTGTATTAATCACATCCGGTGATTATTATCTAATTACTACTCAAAGTAATTCTGCTCCATTAATTACACCGAGTAATTTCACTTATCAGATCATTAAATGATTTATAAATTTGACTAAGTTAAATAGATTCATTCATTTGATCATATCATCCAATTTAGTTCCAATAGATAATAACCCTTCAATTACTTTTGTTAAATATTCATTTAACAGTTTCAATGAATTATCCAAATTAATTCATCTAATTATTATCAATATTTATCACATTTATAAATCAATTTAAAATCCTTAGTTAATTGATTTATTAACTAAACAATTACTTGATTTCTTCCTTTAAAATTTCTTTTTAATTACAACTTAATATAAATAAGTCATTCTCTAATTAATTTATTAATTACTTCACTATTTAATTTATTTCAATAGTAGTTAATTCCTTAATAAATGACTTAATTAACATTTCCACATTTAAAATTCCAAATTCCTTTCTAAATTTAAGATTTAAAGTGATTAATGATTTAAACATTAATCTAGTGTAAATTCACTTTAAAATTTCTTTAAATAAATGTACATAACATTTATTACTTACCAATGAAGATTATATAAAGAAAAGGCTTTTAAAATTAGATTATGGAAAATCAATTCTTTTAAAAATATATTTTTAACTTGCAAATTCATTTCTTTCATTTCAAAATTTTATAAAAGAATTCCTCAAATCATGTTAACATTTGTTTAAAACAAAACTTATTCTTTTAAAAACTGTTTATTAAACTATATTTATTTTAAACATTTAAAATTAAAAATTTATTAAAATTTCAGATTTGGATTCAAGAAAATTTTGAAAACAACCACTACTTGATTTTTTTTAACTACTGTTTAAATCCTGTTACATTTTTAAACTAAATTTAAACCTGGGAAAATTCAAATTTATGAAAAACTGGAATTACTCTCTGTCTCGAAATCAAACAGACTGCTCCGAGTCCCTTTTCATTTACTTTGGGTTTTTCTTGCGTTTACCCTAGTCTTCCCCCGAGACAAGTTACCACACCAACCACTCGACAGTTCGATCTGAAGCAAATAATACTACGTCGAGTTTCTCATCCCTGCTTCGAGTTCATCTCTCGGAATACTCGAGTATCACGCGAACTTCCACTGCCTCTTTCCAGACAACATTACACCCAGACACCAGAATGCACGTGCACGTGCACCGTGCCTCCAGTCGCTCCCGGTCACCCACCAGCGTCGCCACCAATCAGCGAACGATCCACGATCACGTCGCAAACCCCAAAATCTACCACCTTCACTCGAATCAAAATCGAGCAACCTATGTCAGCCTGGAATAAAAGTAGCAGCAACCCTTCAAACCTGGAATGCCGCCGTTCTCGTAACCCCGACAACTAGAAAACCCCAAACTCCGACCATCTACTCACCATTGGTCCCCTTACTATTTCCCAGAACCACAGAGCACTCGATCAACACTTCGACGAAAAACGAAACGAAATTCGTGTCCCTACAAAAACTAGGTTTACGAACTTCTCGAACCCACCGCCATCACCACGACCAACTACACCACCTCCCAATATTTTTCCCAACATCATCGTTCATCCCTTCATCACCTGCCAAAACCCCGATCCCTCTGATCAACTAGGCCGTCTCCAGTAACTCGGAATGTCAAAATCAGATAAACACAAACTGCTCTCCATTCTTATCACTAAAAATTTGAATCTTTGTTTTAAAATTCACATTAAAGTATGCGTATTCGATTTATATTCATGAAATTGTGAAATAAGAAACTCGAAAATTTCACATATGAAGATGGTTCTGTAGTTTTTAAGCATTTCCAGTGATATCACAAGTTTGTTTACTTAAATAAAATTTTAAACTAAAACTGATGGTATAAATAACACATTTGTTCAAGGCTTAAATCTTAACAAGGTTTGAATCAAGATCAAAATAAGTTTGAACCAAGTTTAAGCCTGAAACTAGAACAGGGATCCTCAGCCTTACAACAGTGAACAATGTGTATATATTTACAACTATATATTCACAGCATTTTATACTTGTATTATCACAGAGAACACATTCAGCCATGTTTAACTTAGATTGTAATCTTTAAAAAAATAGTTACTCACCTTAGCTTTGCAAAAGAACAGAGACTTGATTTAGAAATCTGTCTTGAATTTGAAACTGGAAACATGCTCCCACCTTAATCATCTTGCTCTCTGTCTATATTGACTTGTTGGTGATGTTTGAATTCTTGTTTTAGTATTAAATAGAGTTTTCATTTTGGTTTTGTTTTAGTTCGATCTGAAAATAAAAGGTGGCAAATGAAAGATTGTTTACAGGCTGAAGAATGAAGTGGTTAGATGGTTTATAATTTCTTTTTCTTCTTTTTATAAGTGGTCAGTGATATTTTATAAGAAATGGAGGCTGAGATGATACATGAACCAGTTCGAATGACCTGGTATGCTATTGAGGAATGGATGCATTAAATGTTAGTAGTACTTGTGTTTCCATTTTGATTATTTTATACTTCAATGTCATAGATATTTTCTTTGCTTGTATCTTGTTTTACAAGCCATTTGCAAAATCACATTTTCTTGCTTTGTGATCAGGTCTGCATGCATAGAAAGATCCCATTCGAACATTGTTTTTATACTTTGCTTTGAATATTTTAGTTTGTCTGTATATCATATTTTCTAAGTGTTGGTCTGTTTGCTTTTGTTATTTGCCTTGTTTCAGCTTTCCATTTGTTTAAGTTTTACTTTAGCTTGCATACTTGTATTTTTGTATTGTTAACTTGTTTGACAATGAAATGTAAATGGATATTGTTTTAATATGTTGTTTTAGCCAAGGTTATAGAATTTTAGCTTAAGTATAACAACTCATAAATTTTATATTTCCATATTTTAAACTTAAACTATTAAACATTTAATTCACTCGTTATTTACTTTATTTTATACTTATGTTAATATCGTATATTAGATTTATGTTAAGTTAAATATTTATAAAGTTTACCTTATTTTAACACTTAACTATACAATATTATATTCACTTATTATTATTTTATTCTACACTATATAAATAAATTACTCATTATATCAATCTATATTTAAAAAGACAAAACAACCTTTGTTGAATTTAAATTTAAGTAAAAATCAATTTTAAACAATTTAACTTATCATGTATATATATCAAAATCAACTAACTATTTATTTAATAACTTTTAAAAAGATATATATATTAAATCAAACCAAAATTACCAAAATATCAAAATAAGAAAATATATCTTCATTTATTAACTTTCAAATCAGATCTTATCTATTTACAATATATACAGATTTATATATATATTATAAACATAAAACAATTTATTAGCCTTTAAAAATATAAATTATCAGTTAAACATCTATTCAGAAGAAAATTATCAATCAAATTCGAATTTTATTAACAATTATTATCATATCAATTTAATTCCTATCGCAGATTATTAAATTGATATTGTCAAAATTTCCGGGATGTCACATTCCTCCCCCCTTAAAAGAATTTCGTCCCCGAAATTTAAACAAAGGTAATTTAATAATCCAATTAAAGTTTTAATTTTAAAATACAAACATATATCAATCATATGTTAACAATCATAGCATCCAATCAAACAAATCTATCTATCCCTATAAAATTCTGGATAGAATTCTCACGAGTTTCCCCGAGTATAAATACCGGGTTACTCGCTCTATAGAATCCAAACCATCAATACTACTAAACTACAGAGCTCCTACTCATCTAGATCTACACAACTAGACAAGATATCAGACTGTAGACAACTCCGACTCAACAATCAAAACTCCTGAACTGCAGGTTCTATAACCAGAGATAGATCTCACACGTACTCCCTCAAAGATACGTGAAATACACCGAATCCCAATCATCCCAACTGACAATTCAAATCTGAAGACTCAAAACTTATCCTCAGAAGAACAACAGAAAAGATCCAAAATATCTCAGAGTTGGCTTTCCACATCTTACCCAACTTATAGCTCCTTGAATAAGAGAAAACTTCAACAACAACAGAGTCTCCAACTTCGAATTCCAAATTTCCTCCATCTCTAATCCCCAAAATTCTTCGGACGATCCTGGGTCTCCTACATCCTTACTGATCAGCTCAACCCTTGCTGATACCTCTCGAAACAAACTGAACCAAAACAATCAAACAAAATGATCTTTCCAAGATCAACCAAACTCAGAACACAAACTCTACTCCAAAATCAAAAGACAGATCTCACTTCTCACATCCGGAAGAGATAAACAGATGCACTCCAATCTGGTCTCAGATCCTGAAAAATCTGCTGTAAAAATTCTCTAATCCAAACACTGCAACTTCCATTTGCTTCCACTCTAAAACTGATGCCACCATGCTTCCACTGCGCTACTCTGATATAGGTAGATGAAAACACAGATGATGCACACGAGCACAAACTTCCACTGATACCAATTGTGACGGACCTAGGCTTTGCAACCATCAGTCAGCAATCACAACTGGTAGGCTTCTCAATTATTCGGAAAATATGGCTCAATAGATCCATAAAGAGAAAACTCTAACAGTTTCTCCATAAACCATTCTACTACCAAGCTGAACTATCGGTATCACTTCTGAAATACCGTCGATACCAACTCAAACTCCAGATGCCGACAAAATTCTGACTTCTAGAAGACACCAGAAAAATCCAAAACACAAGAGAATACTCAAGCTATCGCAAGTCACTTTTGCGATCCATCCAGCTTAATCCCAAAGAAAACTGCTCTCTCGTCACAAAGCAGAACAGCGCACACTTCTATAGCCAATCCATCGAAGAAATGGATTCACCCTGCTGGTCCTGAAATCTACTGCTATGCTAAAAGCTTCCTTGCCAACACACAGAACACCCTGAGCCACTCTACTGACCCAAATGCCCACAAACTGCTAATCTAGAATCTCCTCAAGAAACTCGGACCACAAACCAACAGAAATACTCTGCTGAACACAGCCACAACACTGAAGCAGACACACTTCGTTAACTTGTTCCAAAGAAATATCTTCGGGAACATCCCTAGTCACTGCGTCTCATCACACAACTACTATATCCTGAGATATCAAGATACCTTCACTAACTTCTGTCCATCCCATAGATCCCAACTCTAGCTCACCCAACTTACACTCCAAAGATAAACTCCAAACTTTAACAGATATCCTTCCAAGATCGATGAAAACCTTCATCACAACAAAACTAATTCGAGAAGGAAATTGGGCCTACAATCTTGACATACACATTTCCAATCTCAACAAATTCAATTATCAGTGATCGTGTTACACAGATCACTACCCTATCCACCTTTATACTTATATTGGATAACCTGAACAGGTAACCCAACCGATAGGTAGAAATAAATATAAATATATATATCAAAAATACAAATACGCTCTCTCGGGATAGACACCACTCCAGAGCCTAGGTATTCACTCAACCTAATGCTCTGATACCAACTGTCACGACCCGACTTCCTATGCCCAGGAAATCGTATCGTTTTGAAGAAAAGAAAGAGGTGAGAAAATAGAAAAGAAAAAGAAGAAGAAGAAACAACATCAGAATCTCAACAGCGGAACGAATAAAATATAATATATCACATAATATAATACATAGTATCATATACATCAGAGTACACAGATAATACATCACATACTAGACAGTTATAAACACCTGTCTAGTTAATACAACTTGATACAACACAAACAACACAGAGATACAACACAGCGGAAATACACATGAACACTAACACAGCGGAACCAATATATATCTACACGCTGAAGCCTCCTGCTCCATTGCTCCTCCAGAATTCGTCAAAGCTAACCTGAATCCCTTGGCTACCCGTAAAAATTTGGGTACCCGAGAGTTTATGAAAAACAGAAATAAACTTCGGGTCAGACATGGGTCTGGTATGAGTAACAGGTTAAAGTTGTTTAACTTTGAAAATCATTTGAAAACAAAGGTATCACGTAAGACTTCCCACACATAAACATGGAAAAGTTTTTACCTTACGCTAACCAAAACATTTCATAGGAAATCCAGTGATATTATAATAGTGTCTAGGGTTTTCAAGTAAATAGAAAATAGCTGAAATTGTTACATGATTAAATTCCAGCATACTAGCCACAACGTGGGTAATACAATCAAAACCGTAAGATCTCGTAGGGAAAATGGGTTTCCATCAATGGCTGGGCTAATGGGGTACCGCCCGTCACAGTACGTGGCCTAGATCACCGTACCGAGGAGTACGCCCGCTCCCCTGCAACACAAAGCCGGACCCGTTCCTTACTGAACAGTTCCAAACGAGACAACCCCGGCAGTAGGACGTCAACAACTGCCCACACACCGAAATAAAAAGGGACATCTAGACAGGGGAAAATCTCGCTCTCAAGTGGGTGCTACCCACGAAGCCTTGCTGCACCTCCCCTGTTTTAGCCATTCCCGGTTGATGAGGCTTGAGGTCACGATTACCTTTATCAGAACTCATCACTTAGAATGCTCATCGTCCACCTGACGATGTGCTGAAAGCATTCAATCCATACAAGTTCGTTCCGGGTTCGAACGAAACCGAAGGCATTATCTCGTTACACTCGTATTGGAATCACCCTCAGAGTTAACGACAATAACCCTTGCATTCTGAATCACCATCTCGAATCTATAAGTACTATCTCCGTCAAACTCATTACGGAATCACCCACAGAGTTATACTGACGAATAGTTCTTATACCTCGAGTCTTCACTTGCTCCATTTGAATTTCACGACCTAACGTTAATTTGGATCGATGTGGTATTCGGGTCTCCAGACCTGGAATCCCGGTATACGGAAACCCGATCCCGGTCTCATCGAAATCCAAAACGTGTCTTTTAAGGCCAAGTTGTTTTAAAGTTAAAACAATTCAATTCAATTATCTATATCAACACAGATAGATAAATTACCATATAACAATGGATATCACAACATCATCATAATAGATAATCAATATCATCTCAAACAAACATCCAAATCACAACAGATATCACTCGTCTCATAACTGAGATCACAATCAATCAATGGGATATCAATATCATTCATAAGCAATGATTTATTATTCACAACTATAATTAATTTAAAATGAATTAAATTAATTACTTCTGTCCCTAATTAATTTAAAGTAAATTAAATTAATTACTTATCTATAAATCCTGCTTATACAACCATTTTCTAATTACAATAAGTAATTAGTCTTAATTTAATTCCACAGATTAATTAATGTAAATCATTTATAGTAATTAATATTCAATTACTTCATTTATTAATTAAATATAATTAACTTCATTTATTCTTAATTAATTACATAAATTAATCACCTCATTATTAATTATTACTTATTTTGACAATTCATAATTATATCATTAACTATATAAATTAATGACCTCTAATTAATTTGTAAATTAAACTACTTTATTACTTCAAGTAATTTAATCTTTAAATCAAACAATTATTAATCACCCTGGATCAATAACACCAGTAATTAACTCTCCTAAATAAATTAATTATCCCATAATTAATTATCTTCATTTATTTATCCCTTGATTAATTTCAAAAGTAATTTCCCATATTACTTATCTACTCATTAACTTGTATTAATCACATCCGGTGATTATTATCTAATTACTACTCAAAGTAATTCTGCTCCATTAATTACACCGAGTAATTTCACTTATCAGATCATTAAATGATTTATAAATTTGACTAAGTTAAATAGATTCATTCATTTGATCATATCATCCAATTTAGTTCCAATAGATAATAACCCTTCAATTACTTTTGTTAAATATTCATTTAACAGTTTCAATGAATTATCCAAATTAATTCATCTAATTATTATCAATATTTATCACATTTATAAATCAATTTAAAATCCTTAGTTAATTGATTTATTAACTAAACAATTACTTGATTTCTTCCTTTAAAATTTCTTTTTAATTACAACTTAATATAAATAAGTCATTCTCTAATTAATTTATTAATTACTTCACTATTTAATTTATTTCAATAGTAGTTAATTCCTTAATAAATGACTTAATTAACATTTCCACATTTAAAATTCCAAATTCCTTTCTAAATTTAAGATTTAAAGTGATTAATGATTTAAACATTAATCTAGTGTAAATTCACTTTAAAATTTCTTTAAATAAATGTACATAACATTTATTACTTACCAATGAAGATTATATAAAGAAAAGGCTTTTAAAATTAGATTATGGAAAATCAATTCTTTTAAAAATATATTTTTAACTTGCAAATTCATTTCTTTCATTTCAAAATTTTATAAAAGAATTCCTCAAATCATGTTAACATTTGTTTAAAACAAAACTTATTCTTTTAAAAACTGTTTATTAAACTATATTTATTTTAAACATTTAAAATTAAAAATTTATTAAAATTTCAGATTTGGATTCAAGAAAATTTTGAAAACAACCACTACTTGATTTTTTTTAACTACTGTTTAAATCCTGTTACATTTTTAAACTAAATTTAAACCTGGGAAAATTCAAATTTATGAAAAACTGGAATTACTCTCTGTCTCGAAATCAAACAGACTGCTCCGAGTCCCTTTTCATTTACTTTGGGTTTTTCTTGCGTTTACCCTAGTCTTCCCCCGAGACAAGTTACCACACCAACCACTCGACAGTTCGATCTGAAGCAAATAATACTACGTCGAGTTTCTCATCCCTGCTTCGAGTTCATCTCTCGGAATACTCGAGTATCACGCGAACTTCCACTGCCTCTTTCCAGACAACATTACACCCAGACACCAGAATGCACGTGCACGTGCACCGTGCCTCCAGTCGCTCCCGGTCACCCACCAGCGTCGCCACCAATCAGCGAACGATCCACGATCACGTCGCAAACCCCAAAATCTACCACCTTCACTCGAATCAAAATCGAGCAACCTATGTCAGCCTGGAATAAAAGTAGCAGCAACCCTTCAAACCTGGAATGCCGCCGTTCTCGTAACCCCGACAACTAGAAAACCCCAAACTCCGACCATCTACTCACCATTGGTCCCCTTACTATTTCCCAGAACCACAGAGCACTCGATCAACACTTCGACGAAAAACGAAACGAAATTCGTGTCCCTACAAAAACTAGGTTTACGAACTTCTCGAACCCACCGCCATCACCACGACCAACTACACCACCTCCTAATATTTTTCCCAACATCATCGTTCATCCCTTCATCACCTGCCAAAACCCCGATCCCTCTGATCAACTAGGCCGTCTCCAGTAACTCGGAATGTCAAAATCAGATAAACACAAACTGCTCTCCATTCTTATCACTAAAAATTTGAATCTTTGTTTTAAAATTCACATTAAAGTATGCGTATTCGATTTATATTCATGAAATTGTGAAATAAGAAACTCGAAAATTTCACATATGAAGATGGTTCTGTAGTTTTTAAGCATTTCCAATGATATCACAAGTTTGTTTACTTAAACAAAATTTTAAACTAAAACTGATGGTATAAATAACACATTTGTTCAAGGCTTAAATCTTAACAAGGTTTGAATCAAGATCAAAATAAGTTTGAACCAAGTTTAAGCCTGAAACTAGAACAGGGATCCTCAGCCTTACAACAGTGAACAATGTGTATATATTTACAACTATATATTCACAGCATTTTATACTTGTATTATCACAGAGAACACATTCAGCCATGTTTAACTTAGATTGTAATCTTTAAAAAAATAGTTACTCACCTTAGCTTTGCAAAAGAACAGAGAATTGATTTAGAAATCTGTCTTGAATTTGAAACTGGAAACATGCTCCCACCTTAATCATCTTGCTCTCTGTCTATATTGACTTGTTGGTGATGTTTGAATTCTTGTTTTAGTATTAAATAGAGTTTTCATTTTGGTTTTGTTTTAGTTCGATCTGAAAATAAAAGGTGGCAAATGAAAGATTGTTTACAGGCTGAAGAATGAAGTGGTTAGATGGTTTATAATTTCCTTTTCTTCTTTTTATAAGTGGTCAGTGATATTTTATAAGAAATGGAGGCTGAGATGATACATGAACCAGTTCGAATGACCTGGTATGCTATTGAGGAATGGATGCATTAAATGTTAGTAGTACTTGTGTTTCCATTTTGATTATTTTATACTTCAATGTCATAGATATTTTCTTTGCTTGTATCTTGTTTTACAAGCCATTTGCAAAATCACATTTTCTTGCTTTGTGATCAGGTCTGCATGCATAGAAAGATCCCATTCGAACATTGTTTTTATACTTTGCTTTGAATATTTTAGTTTGTCTGTATATCATATTTTCTAAGTGTTGGTCTGTTTGCTTTTGTTATTTGCCTTGTTTCAGCTTTCCATTTGTTTAAGTTTTACTTTAGCTTGCATACTTGTATTTTTGTATTGTTAACTTGTTTGACAATGAAATGTAAATGGATATTGTTTTAATATGTTGTTTTAGCCAAGGTTATAGAATTTTAGCTTAAGTATAACAACTCATAAATTTTATATTTCCATATTTTAAACTTAAACTATTAAACATTTAATTCACTCGTTATTTACTTTATTTTATACTTATGTTAATATCGTATATTAGATTTATGTTAAGTTAAATATTTATAAAGTTTACCTTATTTTAACACTTAACTATACAATATTATATTCACTTATTATTATTTTATTCTACACTATATAAATAAATTACTCATTATATCAATCTATATTTAAAAAGACAAAACAACCTTTGTTGAATTTAAATTTAAGTAAAAATCAATTTTAAACAATTTAACTTATCATGTATATATATCAAAATCAACTAACTATTTATTTAATAACTTTTAAAAAGATATATATATTAAATCAAACCAAAATTACCAAAATATCAAAATAAGAAAATATATCTTCATTTATTAACTTTCAAATCAGATCTTATCTATTTACAATATATACAGATTTATATATATATTATAAACATAAAACAATTTATTAGCCTTTAAAAATATAAATTATCAGTTAAACATCTATTCAGAAGAAAATTATCAATCAAATTCGAATTTTATTAACAATTATTATCATATCAATTTAATTCCTATCGCAGATTATTAAATTGATATTGTCAAAATTTCCGGGATGTCACATACATATTGGCATATGTATATATTTGAGTTGTTGATATTCCCGCATTTATATAGCGGATGAGACCCTATGCGCCGCATAATAGCGGATGGTTTATACAAATCCCATATACCGCGATATTCCACCTCGAAGTGGAATTGGTATTGTCTTAACGTTTGTGGATGCAGGGAAACAGGTTGGAGGGATCCAACTGGATTCCTCAAAATTATTTAGATTATTTGATATTCTGTTCTATGAATATTGATATCCTGTGATGATTTTATTGATGATTGAAATATTGGATGATATGGTTGGATTGAATATTTCAATAAAAGGAGTTATCAAAATATATTGAATTGGATTTTGAAAAAAATAAAAGAGTAAAATTTAAGTAAATAATCCAAGTGAATTGGAATAAGGGAATTTCGAAATAATAAGGGAAATATTAACTTTAAACTAAAGTGATATTAAATTTAAAGAATAAAGGATTTATTTTGAATGTAAGGATTAAATTTAATTAAAGGCTAAAGAAGGAATTTTGGAAGTTTAAAATGGGTATTTTCAGTTAAAAAGGGTTTTAACTCAAATAAAGGAATAAATCTAAAAGTTAATATATTTTGAAATAAATGAAGTAGTAAAGGAAATTTATTTCAAAGTAAAGTAAAGCAAAGTAAATTGGAAAATCAATTGGAAATTGATTTAGTTGTTTAAAATTGGAATTTTAAAAGAGAAGTGAGATTTTGGAGATATGAACTGGGTTTATAAAGTAAAATAAAATATAGTGGATATTTGAATATAAATTCAAGATGGGAATTTATAAAAGGAATATGAATTGGTTTAAAAATAAATGTTGATTTATTATTAAAAGATGTGAAGAGAAGTGTATTTATCTGGATAGCCAAGTATGTTTTTCCAAAGCAATTTTAAAAATAAGTTAAAAGTTTTAATATGGTTTAAAAAGCATATTTTAGAGAATCTATTATTTCTAAATGTTAAAGCCTAAAGTAGTATTTTCAAAGATCTATTATTGTAATAATTATATAAAAGTGATTTGGTATTATATTTTAAAAAGAGAAATTTAGTTTATATTTGTAAAGTGGTTTCATTTTAAATATTTCTTAAGTATATATTTTGTTAAGGTATTAAAGTAGTTTTTAAATTTCAATATTATTAAGTATATTTATAGTAAAGTGTTTTAAGATTATTTTAAAATCTAAGTGTTTTGTACTTGGTGTTTCAGAGGAAATAAATATTTGGAAATGTATTCCGTAAGCGGAAACTGTTTTGAAATTGTTTTCAAATGAGTTTTGAAAATTCGGAAATATATCTTGGAAAGATATTTGGACAAATAAATAATGTGGGAAATTATTTAATTGTGTGATGGTTGCTTGTGGATGTTAATTGATAGTTAAATAACCGACTATCAATATTAGCCAATGCGCTGATCGTTTCGAAGAGACCGGGATCGAGTTTCCGTATACCGGGATTCTAGGTCTGGAGACTCGAATACCACTTCGATCCGGTTTGTACGTTTCGTGTAACGATTTCGGAGTCGAAGATGGAGCTGTGAAGTGCAAGGGCTAGTCGCTACTAATCCTGAGGATATTTCCAAAATGGATGTAGTAGGAGTAGTGCCTTCGGTTCCGTTCAAACCCAGGACGGACTTGTATGGACGAATGCTTGCGAAACATCGTCAGCGGACGATGGGCATTCTAAGGGATATGTTCTCTAAAAGGTATCGTTTAGCCTCGAGCCTCATCAACCGGGAATGACTGAAAATCAGGGGTTATGCAGCAAGGCTTCGTGGGTAGCTCCCACTGGAGGGTAAGGTCATCCCTGTCTAGATGTCCCTTTTTATTTCGGCTTAGTGGTGCGGTTGCTGATCCCAACCGTGGGGTGATTTTATTCGGGATCATCCAGTAAGGGATGGTTCCGGCCTTGTGTTGCAGGGGAGCGGGCGTACTCTTCGGTACGGTGATCTAGGCCACGTACTGTGATAGGTGGTACCCCAGTGCCTAGTCATTCGTTGGAAATCCATTCTCCCTACGTGCCTGTACGGTTTTGATTGTGCCCAACTATTGTTGAAATGTGAGATGCAAGCATTTCAGCTAGATTCTATTTTACTTTCTGTAGACACTATTATAATATCAGAGGATATTGATATAAAGTGTTTTAGCTATCGTAAGGTAAAAACCCGACATGTTTATTTGTGGCGTGGTCTTACGAGATGCTTTTGTTTTCAAAGGATTTTGAAACTTTAAAAAAATCAATTGAGTGTGATTTTCTCACGCTGGTATTCCAGACTGACTCGGGTATTGTTTTATATGATGCTCGGGTCAGACCGAGTATTATAAATTACAGGAAATGATGCTGTGGAGCTGGATGGCGATACGTACTTTCGTATTTGAGTTATATATTCCGCTGTGTATTCAGATTGTGGGGACAAGTTATGATTACTGTCCAGTTGTATGATTGATGCAGTGCAGAAAGTTAAAGGATTAGGTCGCTCACGACCTAAGGCGAGTGTAGATCGCTCACGACCTAAGGAGTTAGAGGAGGGAACAAGTGATGCCGAAGAAGGTGATTGCACAGGCCAATTTGGTGAAGTATTAAGTCGCATACGACCTAACAAGTTGATAAGTCGAAACCGACCTAAAAAGAATACCACCGAGTTAAAGTTGGGTGAGCAATGTTGGGAGAATGAAGTTCTAGGTCGGAACCGACCTATGGAAGGATGTTCGCGACCTAATGAAGTCTTAGAGTCGTATCAACGACCTAGTGTGACTCGGCAACGACTCAAGGAAAATTTCTGCGAGTTAACAAGTCCTTTGAGTCATCTGAACGACCTAACGAGTCATGCTTTAAGTCGCGAAACACTGGATGCTGTTGATTCAACTGCCGAGTTAATTTCTACCGTTGATCTTAGGTCGCTGATATGGGATGCGCATGTTTTAGGTCGCGAAGCACGGGATGCCGTTGATGTGTCTGCCGAGTTAACCTCTGCCCTTGATTCTCTTTAAACGTTGATTTGGAATACCGCTAAGGTTTTAAGTCGCAGAAACTTGTAACCGAAGATCTTGATGCCGCGTCCATCTGAACCGTTGATTCTTGAAGCTGTGAAGAAACTGTTGTTAGGTCGCTGCCGACCTATGCTAAGTCGCGTACATTCTTAGGTCGAATCATTCTAGGTCGTAAGGTCGTTGCCGACCTAAGTACTTGTATGTTCTTTGATGTTTTTGTCTGTGTTTGTTAAGTCGCTGAAGGCTTGTAAAATTGTAACTGTTGAGTCGGAGTCTTTGTTAAGTCGTAGGTCGTTGCCGACCTAAATACTTGTAATATTTTTTTTAAGGTTTTTCTGAACTGTGTTGTAAATGTTGAGTCGGAAGTCTTTGTTAAGGCGTAGGTCGGAAGTCTTAACTCGGAACCGACTTAATACTTGTAATTTCATTGTTTTTTTTGTGTGAGTTGTAAAATGCCTATAAATAGGTCGAGATTCTCATTTGTAAAGGTTGTTGAATATTGAATAAAATTCTCTTTTGATTGCTTTGTGCTTTCATTCAAATTGGTAGTTGAGTGTAATCTCCTATCTCCTCTTTCGGTTAATCGAGTGCGCTCGATTCAACGATTGTAGAAGCCGATTCGCGGAATCAAGTGCGCTTGATCAACGCTTGAAGAATTGAAGATCTTTGAACCCGGTATCGTGCGCGATCAACGAGTTCGAGATAGCTAGAGTTCGGTATCTTCGGATCAACGAATTCGGGCAATTCAGCATTCATCAATCCATCGACTGCTACTTTCACCGATCTACATTGTTTTGAATTATCCGCTGCGTCAGTTTTTGGTATCAGAGCGTGTTCTAGCCAATCATAGCTAGATCGAGACTTGGAGCCTAATCATTTTGAAGAATTTGAAGTTTGAAGAGAAGCCGAGTGCTTGAAGTGTTAAACCGTGACCAAGAGGAAGAAGAGTCATCATTGTTCGAAGATTGTTTGATCGGATTTACATTGGAGGCCGAAACTTTGTCCATCGTGTTCATCGCGATTTGCTACAAAGTGGAAGTTTTCGATCCGTTTCATTTTGGATCAAAATCCGAAAAGTGTTAGAATTTGTGAAGTTTCCAAGTATGCCGCCAAGAAGAGCTAATCGCCACCAAAACGTAGAAGCTTTGTATCGAAGAGAAGAAGCTGATGAGATGGAGCAAAGAATCAATGAGAATTTTAGTGAAAAGCTTAACGAAGGAATTGGCCGATTAGAGAGGCTTATGACGGAGATGAATCAAAATCGGAGAAGGGTTTCACCAGAATCTAATCATGGAGGTAGTAGAGTCTCACCACATTCTAATCGTGACCGAAGTGTTGAAAATGATCAAGGGCGTGGGAGAAACGTGAATGATCAAGGACGGAGGAACGTAGATAGAAGGGATGATGGTGGAAGGCGTAATGGTAGTAGAGATGTTGGTGGTCAGAATCGACATCGTTATGCATCTGATTTTGAAGAGGAGTATGATGGTGGTAGTGTTCAAGGAAGAGGTCAAGGCAGAAATTACTCTGAATTTGATCACAAGTGGGAATCAGGGATGAAGACTGAAATTCCTGAATTCAAGGGTGGTATGCAAGCAGAGGAGTTTATAGATTGGATGGCTAATGTAGAGGAGATTTTTGACTTCAAAGAAGTACCAGAACATCGTAGAGTAAAGTTGGTTGCTACAAGGCTGAGGGGTAGAGCTTTGGCATGGTGGCAGCAGACCAAGCTTACACGTGAACGAATGGGGAAGTCAAAAATTGAGTCTTGGGAGAAGATGAAGAAGTTGATGAAAGCAACGTTCTTACCTTACAATTATCAATCTTTGATGTATCAACGTTTGCAAAACTTGAGGCAGGGCACAAAGACAGTTAATGACTATGCTGATGAATTTTACCAACTGATTGCGAGGAATGATATTATGGAAACAGAAGAACAGCTGACATCTAGGTTCATTGGAGGATTGAGAATGCAGATTCAGGATATGGTTAATATGTTCGATCCAAGATCTGTAGCAGAGGCACATCAAAAAGCGTTGGCTTGGGAGAAGCAGGGTAGAAAAGGAGGTGGTGTGTTTACTAATCCTAACAATCAAGCGAAGGGTGTTGGAGGAAGTTCTAATGTTTCTAAACCTATCAGTAGACCAATGGTGAAGGAGGTTGAGAAGGCGAAAGTTAATAATGGGTTTAAATGTTACAATTGTCAAGAATTGGGTCATAAAAGCAGTGAGTGTCCAAAGCCAAAGAAGAGAACCATGATTGCAGAAGTTGACGATGAGGATGTTGATGAAGATTGTTCTAATCCAACTGAGGAGGATGAGCAGGATATTGCGTCGGGAGACGAAGGTTGTAACCTAATGCTGAGAAGATCGTGTTTAACACCGAAGCAGGAAGAAGCTAGTTGGTTGAGGAGTAATATCTTTCAGTCAACATGTACTATTCTGGGGAAGGTGTGTAAGTTTGTGATCGACGCAGGAAGCTGTGATAATATTATTTCAACCGAAGCTGTGACAAAGTTGAAATTGAAGACAGAGAAACATCCGAGTCCATACAAGTTAGCATGGTTAAGAAAAGGAGGAGAAGTGAAAGTGGATAGACGAGTTCGTGTACCATTCTCTATTGGGAAGAAATACAAAGATGAAATATGGTGTGATGTAGTAGAGATGGATGTTTGTCATTTATTATTGGGAAGACCATGGCAGTATGATCGAGCAGTACAACATGACGGTCGGACCAATAGCTACAGTTTTATGTTTAAAGGCACGAAGATTATCTTAGTTCCAAAGAAGAGATCACAAGAAGAAAGTAAGTCCGAAGAAATCGAAGAGCTGAAAACTTTATTGACTTTGAAGGAGTTTGTTAAAGAAGTTGAAGAAGAGCCGGAAGTATTCTTGTTGATTGGGCGTGAGAGCAGTGAAGAGGTTGAAATTCCAGAAGAAGTTAAACCAGTTTTGAAAGAATTTGACGATGTATTTCCAGAGGAGTTACCAACGGAGTTGCCACCGTTGAGGGATATACAACATCAGATAGATCTTGTTCCAGGTGCTGTGTTGCCACACAGACCACATTATCGAATGAGTCCGAAGGAACATGAAGAATTGCGGAGGCAGGTTGAGGAATTGCTTGAGCAGGGGCGTGTGCAGGAGAGTCTGAGTCCTTGTGCTGTACCAGCTTTATTGGTACCCAAGAAGGATGGGACATGGAGAATGTGCACTGACAGTCGAGCATTGAATAAGATCACTATGAGATATAGATTTCCAATGCCGAGGTTGGATGACTTGTTAGATCAGATAAGCGGAGCTACTATCTTTTCTAAGATTGATTTGAAGAGCGGATATCATCAAATTCGTATCAGACCAGGAGATGAGTGGAAGACTGCTTTCAAAACCAGGGAGGGTCTATACGAATGGTTGGTTATGCCATTTGGCTTATCAAATGCACCAAGTACTTTCATGAGAGTGATGAATCAGATTTTTAGACCGTTCATTGGGAAATTCGTGGTGGTGTATTTCGATGATATTCTAATTTACAGTGGGAGTCCAGAGGAGCATTTGAATCATCTTAGAGAAGTGCTGATGGTATTGCGACAAGAACAATTCTATGCTGCAACGAAGAAATGCGTGTTCATGACGCATAGTGTTTTATTTCTGGGGTATGTTGTTTCAGAGAAAGGAATACAGGTTGACCAAAGTAAAGTTGAGGCGATCAGAAATTGGCCGCAACCCAAGACGATAACGGAAGTTCGTAGTTTTCACGGGTTGGCTTCATTTTATCGAAGGTTTATTCCACACTTTAGTAGTGTGATGGCGCCTGTTACAGATTGCATGAAAGGTAAACAGTTTGCATGGACAGAGGAAGCAGGGAGTGCTTTTGGGAAGATCAAGGAATTGCTGACGTCTGCACCAATTCTAGTGCTACCTGATTTTCAGTTAGTTTTTGAACTACATACTGATGCATCCAAGGTTGGGATTGGAGGGGTGTTGAGTCAGAAGGGACGTCCAATTGCCTATTTCAGTGAGAAGTTGTCCGGAGCGAAGATGCGATACAGTACGTATGATGTGGAGTTCTATGCTGTTGTACAATCTATTAAGCACTGGAGACACTATCTGTTTCAGAAAGAATTTGTTCTGTATACTGATCATGAAGCATTGAAGCACTTACAAGGGCAAGACAAGATTTCAGCGAGACATGCATCGTGGATTGCATATCTGCAACAGTTTACTTTCGTTGTGAAACACAAGTCAGGGGTGACAAATCGTGTAGCTGATGCTTTAAGTAGAAGGAGTCATTTGTTGACAACGATGAAAGTTGAGGTGACTGGTTTTGAACTATTGCCGGAGCAGATTGCAGAAGATTCTTACTTTAAGAAATTTGTTGAAGGGAACAATGAAGGGAAGACTGATGAGTTTATGTTGGTTGACGGGTTTCTTTTTAAAGGAAGTCGATTATGCATACCGGAGGGTAGTCTGAGAATGAAGATTATCAAGGAGTTACACGAAGAAGGGCATGTTGGAAGAGACCGTACCTTACAATTGATTTCACAATCCTACTTTTGGCCATCGATGAGGAAAGAAGTGGAGAGATTTGTTGAGAGATGCCATATCTGTCAAGTTTCGAAAGGAACTGCGACTAATGCAGGTTTGTATATGCCGTTACCAGTACCAACTAAACCATGGGTTGATGTGAGTATGGACTTTGTGTTGGGGTTGCCGAGAACGCAGCGTGGTAATGATTCCATTTATGTGGTGGTTGACAGATTTTCGAAAATGGCACATTTCATTGCTTGTAAGAAGACGGCGGATGCTGTTCATGTAGCCCAGTTGTTTTTCAGGGAGATCTATAGACTTCATGGATTGCCAGAATCTATTGTGTCGGATAGAGATACTCGATTTCTGAGTCACTTTTGGTTGAGTTTGTGGAAACTGGTGGGAACGAAGCTGAAATTTAGTAGTGCTTATCACCCGCAAACGGATGGACAGACTGAGGTGGTTAATCGATCGTTGGGAAACTTGTTGAGGTGTCTTGTTCAAGATAATCTGAAGAGTTGGGATGTGAAGTTATGTCAGGCAGAATTTGCCCATAATCATGCTGTGAATCGAAGTACGGGGTTCAGTCCGTTCCAGATTGTTTATTCAAGTTTACCGAAGGGACCGTTAGATTTAACGATGATACCACACTCGAAGGGGACAATTAAGAAAGCTGCTGATTTTGTTGAAGGGCTGACGGAGTGTCATAAAATCGTTCAAGAACGATTAGAGAAAGCAAATGAGAAATATAAACAAGCTGCAGATTTGAAACGACGAAAAGTTGAGTTTAATGAAGGAGATATGGTTTATGCAGTGTTAACAAAAGATCGTTTTCCAGTGGGCACGTACAACAAGTTGAAAGCCAGGAAAATTGGTCCGGTGGAAGTTGTGAAACGAATCAATGAAAATGCTTATAAACTGAAGCTGCCAGATGATGTGTATACATCTGACGTATTCAATGTTAAACATCTTGTACCATATCATGGGGAAGAGTTTGTTGGGGATGAAGAGTGTGCGAATTCGAGGTCGAATTTCTCTCAACCAGGGGAGGATGATGCAGTGCAGAAAGTTAAAGGATTAGGTCGCTCACGACCTAAGGCGAGTGTAGATCGCTCACGACCTAAGGAGTTAGAGGAGGGAACAAGTGATGCCGAAGAAGGTGATTGCACAGGCCAATTTGGTGAAGTATTAAGTCGCATACGACCTAACAAGTTGATAAGTCGAAACCGACCTAAAAAGAATACCACCGAGTTAAAGTTGGGTGAGCAATGTTGGGAGAATGAAGTTCTAGGTCGGAACCGACCTATGGAAGGATGTTCGCGACCTAATGAAGTCTTAGAGTCGTATCAACGACCTAGTGTGACTCGGCAACGACTCAAGGAAAATTTCTGCGAGTTAACAAGTCCTTTGAGTCATCTGAACGACCTAACGAGTCATGCTTTAAGTCGCGAAACACTGGATGCTGTTGATTCAACTGCCGAGTTAATTTCTACCGTTGATCTTAGGTCGCTGATATGGGATGCGCATGTTTTAGGTCGCGAAGCACGGGATGCCGTTGATGTGTCTGCCGAGTTAACCTCTGCCCTTGATTCTCTTTAAACGTTGATTTGGAATACCGCTAAGGTTTTAAGTCGCAGAAACTTGTAACCGAAGATCTTGATGCCGCGTCCATCTGAACCGTTGATTCTTGAAGCTGTGAAGAAACTGTTGTTAGGTCGCTGCCGACCTATGCTAAGTCGCGTACATTCTTAGGTCGAATCATTCTAGGTCGTAAGGTCGTTGCCGACCTAAGTACTTGTATGTTCTTTGATGTTTTTGTCTGTGTTTGTTAAGTCGCTGAAGGCTTGTAAAATTGTAACTGTTGAGTCGGAGTCTTTGTTAAGTCGTAGGTCGTTGCCGACCTAAATACTTGTAATATTTTTTTTTAAGGTTTTTCTGAACTGTGTTGTAAATGTTGAGTCGGAAGTCTTTGTTAAGGCGTAGGTCGGAAGTCTTAACTCGGAACCGACTTAATACTTGTAATTTCATTGTTTTTTTTGTGTGAGTTGTAAAATGCCTATAAATAGGTCGAGATTCTCATTTGTAAAGGTTGTTGAATATTGAATAAAATTCTCTTTTGATTGCTTTGTGCTTTCATTCAAATTGGTAGTTGAGTGTAATCTCCTATCTCCTCTTTCGGTTAATCGAGTGCGCTCGATTCAACGATTGTAGAAGCCGATTCGCGGAATCAAGTGCGCTTGATCAACGCTTGAAGAATTGAAGATCTTTGAACCCGGTATCGTGCGCGATCAACGAGTTCGAGATAGCTAGAGTTCGGTATCTTCGGATCAACGAATTCGGGCAATTCAGCATTCATCAATCCATCGACTGCTACTTTCACCGATCTACATTGTTTTGAATTATCCGCTGCGTCAATGATATTGATGTGATGTACTCTGATGATGTATTGGGATGATGTATATATAAACAGATATAGATTCTTTTTGTGTAAAGATCTGTTATTACCTATTATAGTTTATTCCGCTGCGTATGAGAGATTCTGTTGTTGTTTTCTATTTTTCTTCTTCTTCTACCTCTTCTTCTTAACTCAAATGGTCCGGTTTTTCGTGTTAGAAAAACTCGGGTTGTTACACTTGGTATCAGAGCTTAGGCTAGCGATAACCTTGGCTCTGGTGGGAATTTTGAGAGTATTAATAGATATGAGCGCGTATTTGTTAGTGAATATAAAATGATTTTATATTGTGTTGGTTGATTTATTGAGTGGCATATGAACCTTCGTCGGCACAGTCTGCGCAACTGTATCGAAGGGGTTTCTAAACACTCGAATAGAACAATTCGACACAATATTGTTTTGAAACGGGTAGATGAAATAATTTTACCCGAAAAATGTATTTTGATATAAAAGAAATATTTCTTTAAATTATTATATATTTGGATGTTTGGATGAAAATATTCTGACAAATTAAATTGAAAAAAAATATGGTAAGATTGTAAAATCGGAATGATTTACTTAACCAATGGAATAAGTGGAGATTTCAAAATGATTTGAAACTAAAAGCCGGGTACATAAGAATTCTAAATCTTTATTTGAATCAGATGGAGAAATAAAATTAAGTTGAGACAAATGAGCTTAAACTAAATTTAATTTTGAGTTGGATTTGAAGCAAACTGAGAAAAATAAATCCAGTTGTATTTGGATTGTTGGGATCGAATTGAAATAAATTGTGATGGAAATGATATTAAGAGAATAATATGATTTGACTGAAGTTAAGTTAAATAAAATTAAATTGTAATGAAATTCAGTGGAATTATAAATAATATTGAGTGAAATTAAAATCCTTACATTAACAAGTAAGAGTAAGATGAATAAGAGATGTGCAGTTTGGAATAGAGATTTGGGTTAAATTAAATTTAGCTTGGATAATGGTAAAGGAATTAAATTTATTGGAAAATTAAATTAATTGTGGCTTGAATGGGAAGTTATAGCTAAGTAAATAAATTTGTTTGGTATTTTGGGAATGAATAAGATCATGTACTTGAATTATAAAACCCGAGGAGATTAACTAGGGTGATTTGTAAGGATAAAAATCAAATATTGTATTGGTTAAAATGGAAGTAAACTAATTTGGAATAAATTAGTAAATCAAATATGTTAATGGAATTTGGATTTGGTAATAAAAGTGAAAGTGTGAATGAATAATGGAGTTGAAGTATAATAGTGATAATTTGAATTGTAAATAATTGCAAGTAAGTAGAAATGGATTGAAGTAGACTTGTTAGTAATAAAATACAATTCAGAAATAAATTATCAAATGCGGATTAGAATTTATATTGGATTCAGTGAATTTACCAATTAAATTATAAGTGTAATGGAATTAAAATAAATTGAATTGGAATCAATTCAAATTGGTTGTAAAACTCAAATAATCATTTATTCATATAGATATGGACGAGGCTGCATTAAATAAAGCGTCGTTTGACGTAAACAAGGAAGTTAAAATTCTATAAGTTGATAGAAGTTAAATAGATTGATTTTGAGATCAACTGAATTAAATATGAGGTTGTTTTGCTAAAATGAATCGAATGTGAGAATTGAGTTGTAAACAATTTAAATTAAGGGTGGAACCCTATAAATTGCTTATAAGTGTTGTTTAACTTGCATTGCTTATTAAAACGCTTATGTTGCTAGTTAAATATGAAAAATGTTGTTAAGTTGCATGATTTTGGCACTTACATCTTTAAATTAAGTAAGTACAGGTTCGGGGAAGCCGTATAGCTGATTTTGGGTTGCACTAATTGCTAAATAATAAGCCGCTTGCTTTAAAATGCTAAAAATGAGGTACGCTTACGCAAAAGAATTCAAAATAGGAAATATGAACTGTTTATATTGATATATTGTGATATCCGGCCTGAGGCCGATGTATATATACATATTTGTGCATCCTGCGATATCGCAGAAGTCCCTCCGTACAAGGGAGACTTTGCCAAAATTTTCCGGAAATTTTGGGAGTTAGAAAATTTTTGAGATTTTTTGAAATTTTTCATTTACGATTAATAATCTAAATTGGTTAGCAAATGAAATTGGAACTAGATATTGGAATCTAATTCAAATGTAAATGTAAGGATAAGTGAAATTGAGGGAACTAAAGAAGTGAAGTTTGCGAATAAACTATTAATTGAAATTTAAATTAATTAGTAAGTGCAACTAATTAAATATTCGGGTGAAAGCCAAATTGAAATCAAATGGAATAAGTATTTATATTTGAAATGAAGTGGTAAATTGAAGTAAATTGAAATTCATATGAAATTGGAATTCGATTTGAATATATACACTTCAGTGGTGAAGTAGTAAATAAATACAAGAAAAAAATTTTTTATTATATTCGACTTAAGAATTGGAGAATGAAATTCTTAAGGAAATTGTAGTGGAAATATACTTAGTAATTTTGGGAAAATATATATATATATGTACTAAGTGAATAGTTGAATGAAGACTAAAACTGAAGTTGTGAAATAGGATAGTTGTGAATAAGGGGATAACAATCAAAAAGGAATGTGAATAAAAGAGAATTGATATAACTGATAATCAATTGAAATTAATACGTAAGAGGTACGTATATTATTTTATTCGCATAGCTATTTGGTCCAGATGTCGAACACAGAATTTCGAGATAGTTTTATCGATCCGAATCAGGATTTTTCACTTGATTTTCGACGGCGAACCTGGATATGGATTGTTGATTGATTCTGGATATTCTCTATCATAGTTTGTGACTATGCAAGGAGAATGACGGTTTCTGATCAAGGAACCAGATCTGAGTCCGCACTAGGAAGTCGGGTGGACGATACTAGTTCGGAAGTGGAATTGTGTGATCGATTGAGCGATCGAATGTGATATTGCGTACGGATGATATATGTGCATCGTACGGGCTTAAGTTAAGTAAATATTGGAAATTTTTAAAGAAGTCGATAAAATGACTTTGGAATTGTGAGTGGATATTATTGTTTAGTAGGATATACAGGTGTATAAAAGCAATGGATAATTGGGATTTTTGATTTAGAAGATAAAATCTAATGGCCCGACAAAAAAAGGTATGTATTTGAATTTCTATATGAAATTTGATTGGGTTTTGGATCCAGCCACTTGGCTTTTTGTTTTCTTTTTGAGATTGGGAGGCCGTAGAGCCATTTTGTAGTAGTACCGAGCTAGCCGCGCAAAGGAGACGCTGGCGAAATTTTTCGGAAATTTAGGGAGTTAGAAAAATTTTGAGAAAATTTTGATAATTCAAAATTTGAATTCAAATTTAAATTTGAATGGATACGTAGGTGGTATGGGTTGAACTTATGAATAAGTTTGGGAAGTTAAAAGATGATTAGTGTATCATTAATAAAAGATTGTTTGGGTGTTGTTAAAACTGTTTGATTTTGGGAAATAGTTAACGGGGATTGAAACATTCTTCTTAACTGGTAATTTCGGGGACGAAATTCTTTTAAGGGGGGAGGAATGTGACGACCCGGAATTTTTGTATATTTGAAATGGGAATATTTAATTTATTTTAAATATTCGAAGGTTAAATTTTAACTTTAATTTCAAATATATAGTATTTATTTGGATAATTAATTATTAAATTTAATTATCGGGATTGGGTAAAATATTGAATCTTGATTTTAAGCCTGTTAAAAATAGTTCAAAGGTTCAGAAAATTTATATTGTTAATACTGAAGATGATAGAACTTTTAAAATGGAATTTTAAAGAGTTTTGTTCAGTTTTAAAAATATATCGTTGAAATTGAATTTAAAAATAGCCGTCCGAGGCACAGTCTCGGAATCCGACGAAACCAGTTCCATTGGGTCCGTAATATTGAATTATTACCGGATTTCAAATTTTGTAGCTTTCGGAATTAACGTGTGATCGTACGAGGTATAAACGCTTAAACGATAATTATCAATTTAATTTAAATATCATAATCTGAAAGAAAATCTAATCACAGCCAAAATTTATTTCTCATCTATCGTTTCTTTTCATCAGCTACGAGCCTTCTGGATCACGCTGTTTGTCCACGCGTTGAAACATCTGTACACGCGTCCTCTAAAAATCACTTCTTTCTCGTTCTAGTTAAAACCGAGACAATCTCTTTTTCTGTCTCCATTCCTTTAATTTCCTTCAGAGATAATAAGAATAAAAATCGAACAGAAAATGTTAATGGCTGAACATTTTGAATCGAGATTGACTTCACGAAATAGATATGGCAGTCGACCTCAAAAACCCTGACTCGTTTAGGTCGATGCGAGCAGTGAGATACGAAATCGCGTTTCGCGACCCAAAATTCGAGTTCAGTTCAACTAGAGGTGGGACGAGCAGTGGCAGCCGCGTTCAAGTGTAGCTCGAAGCTAGGGTTCCTCTGCATTGCTGGCGGGCAGCGTGGTCGTTTGGGGAAGCGCGCGTGGCAACTAGGGTTCTCGAACTCGAGTTGAAATCGAGAGATGGCAGCCTAGCTATATGATTCGAATCGAACTTGAGGGAGAGCAACTAGGGTTTCAGTTGGGAAGCAGGGGTAGCTGTGGCGACGCCGATTGACTGGCCTCGCGTTCGATAGAAAGGGAAGGTCGGGATCTCCAGTGTCACGAGTACATACGCGTCGAAGTCGAGTAGTTCGAAGGGTTTATTCAGGGAGGGTCGTACGATGGAAGCTCTAATCGAAGGCTGTGAGGTAGTGATCCTACCCTTATTTAATTCAATTAAATTTCGTCTTCAGATCAAGAATAAGAAACTGGATTAGGTTACTTTTAAACAGTGATTTTAAAATTTGGCAATTGTATATATATTTTGTGTGACAGGTTAAACTGAAAAATAATATAGTTACAATAGAATATATGCGACAGTTCTGTTTCTAATTTAATTTGTATATACAAGACCTTGGGAAAATACATAAATTGAAATATTGTAGAGTTTATATAAAGAATTATATTTTTAAAAAGTCTATAGGCTATTTTAGTATATGTAGTTTCACGAGGAAATTTAAAATATTAGTTTAAATTACATAAATAAGTAGTAATTAATTGTACAACAAATTCAAATGTTAATAAACTGTATAATGTTATTCAAGGTCTAAATCTTGAAGAAACAAGCTGGATTGGAGATGGGAAGCAAATGAAATAAAGGTGAGTTAATCTCACTCAGTTAGATTTAAATTTAAATGGCTAAATTTAAATAATTGATTGGATGATTGCATTGATTGATATGCTATACTATATATAGTAGTATATAGCAATATATACATATTGGCATATGTATATATTTGAGTTGTTGATATTCCCGCATTTATATAGCGGATGAGACCCTATGCGCCGCATAATAGCGGATGATTTATACAAATCCCATATACCGCGATATTCCACCTCGAAGTGGAATTGGTATTGTGCTAACGTTTGTGGATGCAGGGAAACAGGTTGGAGGGATCCAACTGGATTCCTCAAAATTATTTAGATTATTTGATATTCTGTTCTATGAATATTGATATCCTGTGATGATTTTATTGATGATTGAAATATTGGATGATATGGTTGGATTGAATATTTCAATAAAAGGAGTTATCAAAATATATTGAATTGGATTTTGAAAAAAATAAAAGAGTAAAATTTAAGTAAATAATCCAAGTGAATTGGAATAAGGGAATTTCGAAATAATAAGGGAAATATTAACTTTAAACTAAAGTGATATTAAATTTAAAGAATAAAGGATTTATTTTGAATGTAAGGATTAAATTTAATTAAAGGCTAAAGAAGGAATTTTGGAAGTTTAAAATGGGTATTTTCAGTTAAAAAGGGTTTTAACTCAAATAAAGGAATAAATCTAAAAGTTAATATATTTTGAAATAAATGAAGTAGTAAAGGAAATTTATTTCAAAGTAAAGTAAAGTAAAGTAAATTGGAAAATCAATTGGAAATTGATTTAGTTGTTTAAAATTGGAATTTAAAAAGAGAAGTGAGATTTTGGAGATATGAACTGGGTTTATAAAGTAAAATAAAATATAGTGGATATTTGAATATAAATTCAAGATGGGAATTTATAAAAGGAATATGAATTGGTTTAAAAATAAATGTTGATTTATTATTAAAAGATGTGAAGAGAAGTGTATTTATCTGGATAGCCAAGTATGTTTTTCCAAAGCAATTTTAAAAATAAGTTAAAAGTTTTAATATGGTTTAAAAAGCATATTTTAGAGAATCTATTATTTCTAAATGTTAAAGCCTAAAGTAGTATTTTCAAAGATCTATTATTGTAATAATTATATAAAAGTGATTTGGTATTATATTTTAAAAAGAGAAATTTAGTTTATATTTGTAAAGTGGTTTCATTTTAAATATTTCTTAAGTATATATTTTGTTAAGGTATTAAAGTAGTTTTTAAATTTCAATATTATTAAGTATATTTATAGTAAAGTGTTTTAAGATTATTTTAAAATCTAAGTGTTTTGTACTTGGTGTTTTAGAGGAAATAAATATTTGGAAATGTATTCCGTAAGCGGAAACTGTTTTGAAATTGTTTTCAAATGAGTTTTGAAAATTCGGAAATATATCTTGGAAAGATATTTGGACAAATAAATAATGTGGGAAATTATTTAATTGTGTGATGGTTGCTTGTGGATGTTAATTGATAGTTAAATAACCGACTATCAATATTAGCCAATGCGCTGATCGTTTCGAAGAGACCGGGATCGAGTTTCCGTATACCGGGATTCTAGGTCTGGAGACTCGAATACCACTTCGATCCGGTTTGTACGTTTCGTGTAACGATTTCGGAGTCGAAGATGGAGCTGTGAAGTGCAAGGGCTAGTCGCTACTAATCCTGAGGATATTTCCAAAATGGATGTAGTAGGAGTAGTGCCTTCGGTTCCGTTCAAACCCAGGACGGACTTGTATGGACGAATGCTTGCGAAACATCGTCAGCGAACGATGGGCATTCTAAGGGATATGTTCTCTAAAAGGTATCGTTTAGCCTCGAGCCTCATCAACCGGGAATGACTGAAAATCAGGGGTTATGCAGCAAGGCTTTGTGGGTAGCTCCCACTGGAGGGTAAGGTCATCCCTGTCTAGATGTCCCTTTTTATTTCGGCTTAGTGGTGCGGTTGCTGATCCCAACCGTGGGGTGATTTTATTCGGGATCATCCAGTAAGGGATGGTTCCGGCCTTGTGTTGCAGGGGAGCGGGCGTACTCCTCGGTACGGTGATCTAGGCCACGTACTGTGATAGGTGGTACCCCAGTGCCTAGTCATTCGTTGGAAATCCATTCTCCCTACGTGCCTGTACGGTTTTGATTGTGCCCAACTATTGTTGAAATGTGAGATGCAAGCATTTCAGCTAGATTCTATTTTACTTTCTGTAGACACTATTGTAATATCAGAGGATATTGATATAAAGTGTTTTAGCTATCGTAAGGTAAAAACCCGACATGTTTATTTGTGGCGTGGTCTTACGAGATGCTTTTGTTTTCAAAGGATTTTGAAACTTTAAAAAAATCAATTGAGTGTGATTTTCTCACGCTGGTATTCCAGACTGACTCGGGTATTGTTTTATATGATGCTCGGGTCAGACCGAGTATTATAAATTACAGGAAATGATGCTGTGGAGCTGGATGGCGATACGTACTTTCGTATTTGAGTTATATATTCCGCTGTGTATTCAGATTGTGGGGACAAGTTATGATTACTGTCCAGTTGTATGATATTGATGTGATGTACTCTGATGATGTATTGGGATGATGTATATATAAACAGATATAGATTCTTTTTGTGTAAAGATCTGTTATTACCTATTATAGTTTATTCCGCTGCGTATGAGAGATTCTGTTGTTGTTTTCTATTTTTCTTCTTCTTCTACCTCTTCTTCTTAACTCAAATGGTCCGGTTTTTCGTGTTAGAAAAACTCGGGTTGTTACACATGTTTACAATGCCAATATGTATCAATATAAATATATCTCAGTCCTATATATATACTATCACCGCATACAATATAAATAATATTGCATACCCATTATATAGAGGAGGAGATAAGGGAAGCAGCTGCAAGGCGATGGGACAGGCGACATGGAAGATCGGCGGGTCTTGGTGGTTGTGGTGGCGGCTATGGCCGGCTGTTGTGTACGGCGGAGGGAGAGTGAGGATCGGTAGAAGTTGTCGAACGGGTTGGGCTGCGCCAGTGGGAGAGGGAAGGGGAACGATGTGGGAATGTACAGGTTTAACTTTATAATATTGTATTTTTCTCAATTGTAGGTAGACAGTAGCATACGAGACAAGAAAAGAAAAAGGAATAGGAAGGGAGGAGAGAAAGAGTGGGTACGGAGGAAAGAGTAGTGAATATATATTTTAGAAAATAGAAGGAATAGAAAGGAATTAGTTGTCCACAATAAATGGAAAAATATCACAAATACCAAATCATACGTTTCATCAAGTGGAACGTGTAAAACCAGATCGGCAGTGTCACATACCGAAATTTTCGACTTTCGAAAATTCAACATCGATACTCACTTTATCGACTGTCGAGCAATCGAGTGCCGGAAACTCCAATAGTGAGGGTTTTAGAAAGAAGAAATAGAAGAAAAAGAGAACAGAAGAAGAAAGAAGAACAACATCAGAACATCAGAACAGAAAACAATATCAGAATCTTACACATCGCAGCGGAACAATATATAATAGATAAACACTAGTCTTTTAAAACAAAGAACTATATCAGTTTATACATACATCAATCATCAGAGTCAATATACAACAATGGATGGTTATATAAACTCGTCCTCATACAGAATACACAGCGGAATAAAATAATATCAGATACAAATACTACGTCTCGAACTCCAGCTTATCTCCAAGCTCCAGAATATCCTGATAATATAACTCTAGGCTGCCCGTGTGGAAATTGGTGGGCACCCAGAGTTTAGAAGGGAAACAATAAACTCCGAGTCAGTCATGGTGACTGGTGTGAGATCGTAAAACAGTTATTCTTCTTTAAAATAAACAACAGAAGAATTTTAAAGTCAATTCGCAATGCTTTTGGAAAATGAAACTACCATAAGACCTCCCGCCACACACACAATGCAAACGCAGACTTGGAGGAGATTTCTTCTTATGATAGTCAAAGATGCTTACTACGCGAAAATCAAATTCTTTTTGATATTATTATTAGTGCATAGTGTAGAAAACATTTCGAAAGTAGAATATAAATCTTAGCCAGCATAGACATTTCGAACTATGCCTACTATAGCTACCATCCAAACAGTGGGGCGCCACCATAAGTGAATGATAGGTTCTACAACTAAAACCGTACAAGTCGCGTATTGTTTCTTTGGATTTCCAACAAATGGTCAGGCTAAGGAACTTCCTTTTCCCCGATGGGTACGTCCCTGGAATAGACGACCCGAGAACCTAACCGGATCTCTGCCAACACAAGGCCGGGTTACCTCTGCAAAAATAGGTAACTACTGACACGCGTATGCCATCCCCCGATCGTCACCGATCTTCCCGAGGATCCCCGATTCGCAACAAACCACATAGATAATAATAATGCAGTAACCACAGAGGTTAAGTATTTGGGCTCCATACCATGATACCACCTTTATCCAGAAGGAATGACATACACTAAGGGGCGCTACTCCCTAGAACCTTGCTGCATCCTTCCTGTTTCGACCATTTCCGGGGTGTGAGGCTCGACGAAGTCTCGTCCACAAAGCTACGCTTTCTACAAAAAGCCCTGCTTCGGGTCAAACAAAAATGATCAACCTATGATCACCAAGATATAAGATCAAACAAATGATCATATCACAAATGATCAAACACTGATCATTTCACAGCAACACTCAGTATGCCACGTTACCAAATTGGGATATATCGCTGATAAATTTCAACTACATAACCTCTGAGCTCGTACGTCTCAGAGAAGGGTGTTAAGCTAAGAGAATAAATTCTCCGCCACCAACAGAAATGTATTTGAAAGAAATCAGCTTTATATCTCAAATTGTAACGTCAGACACACAATCCATACAAGTCTGTTCCGGGATCGAACAGAACCGAAGGCACTTCTCACGAAGCCCTTGCATATCCGGATAATTTCAAATCACGTCAGGACTTCCCGTCACTAAGGGTGATAAAACCTCTAAATCGAAGATCAGTCGATGTAGAGTAACTCGACGGTAATCCTTCCGTTTTCAAAAATATCCGGTCTTCAACACCGGTCTTCAAATGCAATTCATAACGACGTATCACATATTCGGAATGGGTTATACGACCCCATGGTCCTTTCCCGGCTAACCCGAATAGTGAGCGATTATTCAAAAATAAGTGTGGCATTCAAATTCATCCAATTCACAACAAATACCTACTCAAGGTAATTATTGATAGTCGGTTATTTAACTATCAATAAAGATGCGCAACATCATCAGATTCCAAATAATTTTCCCAAATTATTTTATCTTCCAAAATATCTTTTACTAGATATAAAATTTCCACACTTAATCATTTGAAAACAATTTCAAATCAATTTCCACATTTCATTTTATCTTTGAAGATAAAATCTCAAACCCTTCGTTTCATATTGGAAAAGCAATTCCATACTTATTTAATAATAAGTAATTCACAAATCATTTATTTTCAACGTTTGAAAATATTCAATATACTTAAATCAATATTAAGTATATATTCATTCATTAAGGAAATCATTCTCTTTAAACACATTTATTTGAGTCAAAACGAATGTTACGTAAAACATCGTTACGACGACTCAAAATCACTAGTATAGGGATTCGGATTTTAATAGATATATAAATCCCAATACTACATCAAAACATTTCCTTTCGGAAATCATTTACTATAACAACAGTGTTATAGTCCATTATTTCCTTATTCTTCGAAAACGTCTATTTCAACAATAAATGTTGAAATCTATGATTTCGATAATTAACACATTTTTTTAAAACATCGTTAAAACAATTTAACTTCATTTTTAAAATATCACTTCTTCAAAAATGAATCCATTTTATTCAATAATATATTCACTGTCCAAAATCGTGAATATATCTTCTTTAATAATCTTCCATATTTAATTTATCAAATTCAATCTATTTCGAATTTATAAACACGTTTATAAATTCTATTTCCATTTATAGAAACTGCAATTTATAAATCTTCTTTATTAACTAGTTCAATTCATAACTCAATTTTTATACTAACGGTCCATCTTATAAGTTAATACTTATAATTCATTTATTTTCAAAAATCGTTCTTTTAAAACTTTACAATTGTAAAGTTCATCCCTTTATAAATCATTTTAACATCATTTCCATTTTAAATTCACATTCCCTTATTTCAATTGGATTCATTTTCCCAAATATTCACTTTTGAATCTAAAATCGGACTTCAAATTAATTTCTAATTCTACTTTAACTCCAAATCAATTACAAATTGATTTCTAAATTTATTTTCACTACTAAAATAAATTCTTATTCTTTTCAAATTATTCAATATCCTGTTTTTAAAGGGATTCTTCAAATGAGATCATTTTACATTGATTTCCCAAATTATTTCAATTTACCAATTAAATTCTTAATTGGATTTCCAACTTATCTCTTTTTAAAATAAATTCCTTTTAAAGAAAACAAATTTCAATTGTTTCTTTCAATCTATTTTAAAATCCAAATTTAAATTAATTTCTTCAATTTAAAATCACTGTTTTATGAAATCCATTTATTTAGCATTTTCACTTTATTCTGGAATTTATTCGATAAGATTATAAAAATTCACTTTTTATACTTTAAATTCTTTTCTTCAAAATTTCTTCAATTTCAAAAATTGATTCACTTAGAAATTTCCTACTTGAATCTCAAAAATTCAATTTCGTTTATCTTTGGAATCCAATGATGTCAAACATCCATTCAGCTAAATTTTAGCTTTCAAACAATTTCCAGATATCAATATGATTAATAGCATCACTATAATCATTCACAGATTTATATCACAATAGAAATAAATTCAATCAATGTGAGGGGTCCAGTTGGATCCCTCCAACCTGTTTCCCTGCATCCAAAGACGTTAGCACAATACCAATTCCGCTCCAGTACGGAATTATCGCGGTATATAGGTTTTTATAAATCCGCTTACTAACGGCGCAATAGGGTCTCATCCGCTATACGAGGCGGGAAATCATCAATCCAATATATACATATGCCAATATGTATATATTGCTATATATAGATATATCCTATAATATCTAATATCAACAATCCAAACAGACCATCAAACAATAACTGAAAATTCCACTTTTCAAATTGAGTGGGAAAAATCTCACCTTAGCTTTTATTTTGCCATCCAATTTCCATCTTGACTCGATTTCTTGATTGTAAACCTTATATAAATAATTATACGAATTCATTAATTGTAACGACCCGAAATTTTCGATCCCGAAAATTCCAGATAGTTATGAAAAAGAAGAAAAAGATAGAAGAGAAGAAACAGAAACACAACACAGATCCTCACATTCGCAGCGGATAAAATATAATATGAAATAATAACAGTTTACAAAAGAATACTATATCTGTCAATTTACATTTTATAATACATCAGAGTTACTCTCATACACAACACTGAGCATATACGAATCAAATATCTCAGATAAACAAAAATAATAGTCACAGCGGAAACACTCCATACGTCCTGCCATCCAGCTCGCCCTGAGCTCCAGAACGTCCTTACCTGAAAATATGTAATACTCGGTCTGACCCGAGCATTACATCAAAGTAACACCCGGGTCAGGCTGGAAACCAGCGTGAGTAAACTCATCCAATATGAAATACAATAGCATAAAACTTTCATAAGACCCGGGGTGACTCGTATCATCTTACAAATCCACAATTTGTTATAGACATTCATTTATTTCACACATCCATTCCTATGTACCAACTTAGATTAAATGGTCCAATTTACTTAAATCATTCCATACCAGCCTATTGATTTCACCTATTAATCTTTAAAGAATCGAAGTGAGTTCGGGTATTAACCAATACCCGACTCCCGTCTCTTCGAATTCAATGACATCTTAACCCAAATTATTCAGGGAAATTAGATTAAATTTTTAATATTGGATGTCCTTTTACACAATAATTCATCATCGATAGTTACTTACATTATCACAGTTTAAATTATAACATATCATATCACATAGCCTCACAAATCACATACCAGAGATTTTCAACTAATCTAAGGTATACAATATCATTCAATCATTCATAACCAAGATTTGATCACTTCCCAAAATTATTTAAATTTATCTAGCTCTAATCAAGTAATCACTAACTTTAATTACTTGAATTACCTTCACCTACATTAATTAATTAATTACATATCCATTAATTAATTATCGTTTAATTACCCATCTTAATTTATCATCCTTAATTACTCTTACAAAGTAATTAAAAATGACTTATTACTTTTAACCTTAATTAATTGCTCAAATTAATTAACCTATAACCACTTACATTGATTGATTGTCCCTTAATAAACCACTTTATTGATTTCCTGAATCAATCCTTTAATTTCTTACATTAAGTATTTAATCATCTCTTAATCATTTCCACCCAGTAATTATCCATATTACTCAAGTTAAACAAACTAACCCTTAGTTACTTTTAATAGTTAATTATCTTTAACTAATTACATTTATTTTCTTTAAATTATCACATTAAATAATTAACTATATTTTTATTTTTTTAAATGAATTAATTATTCTTTAATTACCTATAATAAGTAAGTAACTACCCATTAATTTAATAGATTATATTTCCAAATTGGAAAAATCTTAAATAATTAAGACAATTCACATATTTAAATTAATTACTTGGTTCAACAATAATCATTTTTGAATTCAAAGTTTTTAATTACTTCATTCAAAACACTCTTCATTTAAAGTTTTGAAACCTGTTTGGTAATGGTTTAAAAAAACGAGTTCATTTCTATTAACTTTAAAACTGGTTTCAAATTCCTTTTGTTTTAACCCTTTAAAAACAAAATCAAAGCAGACTTGATTCCCCATGGAAACTACCCGTGCCACACAACAAACTCTCCGGTCAATTCCGTGTTATTCTTGTTACCACACTGCTTCGAGACGATCTTCACTCTACTTCGAGCATGCACCCGAGCAACCCACTTCTTCTCCGATCCAGACCTCCCACAGATACACAAGACCCAGTGTACGTACACACGAGCTCCATCCAGTTCCGAGCCTCGCTCACCTTGAGCACGTCGACGATGGCCACCTCGACCCAACTGACCACCCAAAACCATTAACCACATGTGCGAATCGAAAACGAACAAAAACGATATCCTATATGACGAACCTGATCACCCATCACCCCCAATTTACCCTTCTCCGACCACCGGAGGTCCCAGTCTCGAGCCTGCACCTTCGTTTGAGGTCTACGTCCCTATTTCCATACCCCAAATCCAACTCGAACTCTCGCGGTGTTGCTTAACCCCTTGAAGACAATGACGACCAGAAACTATAACTTAACCCTTAAATCAACTCCAGCGATCATCACTATGGTCTGAAACTCCAGAGACCAATTTTCCCAATTTACTTATCTAAAAATCATAATTTTCCTACCTAAATTCATCACTTTGCATTACTAATCATATTATAAAATCAAAAACTGGAATAAGCCTGATCAATTTCTATCCCATTCCGATTTCCACTGTTATTTAACAAATTTCAAAATAAAAACTTATTATAAATTCCTGAAATGATTTTTGGTGGTGATGTTTCATGATTTCAATCATTTCTTGTTTGCAAATTAAAGCCTAACAGTGATTAAAGAATGAGGTATTTAATTTAAAGAGGAAAAATCAAATCTGTTAACCAACAGAACCTATATTCTTAGTTACAGGCATCCAAAACAAACATGCATTCATTTAATCCAAGCATCAGGCAATCAACTTGATTTTTATACATCAGCCAAAACGAAACAAGATTAAAAACTGTTTTTAAAAGATTTACTCACCTTAATACAGCCTGAACAGGAAACAGAGTAAGACTCTGATATGGACTTCCTTAGTCCAAAATTGCAGCTTAACTTTTTATTTGATGTGTTGAATCTTGAATTTGTTTTGCTTTGATCTTCAGAATCTGAGTTTTTATTCTTTGATTTGGACCTTGCCTTTGATTACTTCAGTTTGTTTAAATGAAGAAAATGAAGTCAAGCGAGGTACACATATATGAGTGTATGCTGTTGTATTCTAGAGTAAGCTTCTTTCCACTTTTATATTTTTTTTTCATATAGTCAAAGTTTCTTTCCCTTACTCTATGGAGGCTGAGATGATTCATTCGTGTACTAGAGATGGTGGCATTTACTGCCATTGTCCCTTTTCAAGTTTACACAAGTTACACATATATTGTAATGTACAATCTTGTATATATTTTATTTTGTCTCCCTTTTGTCAGCTGAAATGAAAAATGTGTGCTACATTTATTACTTTTGGCTTGCACTACAAGCTTATTCTTATCATCATTATATTACTACTTGTCTAAATGCATATGAGTTCTAGAATTTACTAAAATGTTTATTACTTTTTAAAGTTAATCATTTACTATTTAATTTCCATACTCCATGTATTCAGTTCATTTCTTTGTCCTATTTCTTATAACATGTCTGGTTTGCTTTTCATGTATGCTATGAGCTTTTATAAGATTATTATACTTTGGTATTATCCTAAGTGTTTATTTTTGTATTTACATAATTAATATTTTATATTTATTTCTATTTGTACTTTACTATCAATATTTAAATTATATACATAAGTTTACTTATTTATTTATAATTGTATTTTCAACTATCAGTAATTAAATTAGATTCATAGGTTTGACTCATATTTTACATTGATAGAATCAGATTTTAATTTAATCATTATCGTTCATATGTATTTATTTATCAAATGATAACAATGTAAAGCATTTTAATTCAATTTTATAAGAAAGATTTTATTGTAAATATTATTAAGAGATTTTATTTTAAATTTCCAGAATCCAATTCCCTTTTCAAAATACAAATTTATATAAACAAATGGCAATTACTTCTAGAAGATTTATTCATTTTAAAATGATCAGTTTACATTTTATTTAATTGGATTAAATATTTATTAAAATATTACTGCCAAAATTCCGGTCGTCACATTCCTCCCCCCTTTAAAACTTTTCGTCCTCGAAAAGGAACGAAGCCAGAATTATTAAAATGCCTAAAATCAAATAAATTTTCTTTGATCATTTGTAAAATACTTTTAAATATCTATATAATATTATTCCAAAGTAGTTTTTATAAAAATACTTTTGTCACTCGATGTTTCAACAAGTCCATCCTTGTTCTCATAGAAATTCGGTCATACGTTGATCAGGCGTAGGACTGAAAATCTGTAAGTACTTGGCAAACCCGTTTCTAACACCTAGTGAAAATACTTAGAAAATAATTTTATTGAAAATATCGAAAACAGTTTTTGAAAATAGAGGAATATCTTTGGTGAGAATGCTCTGGAAATCATCACACCCATCCATGGTCACAGTTACATCCTGGGTTACGTTGTCGTCGCAGCAAAAGTCCATGTAACTGATTACACCATAGAACCCACAACAGATCGCAGTTACATCCAGGGTTACGTTGCCGTCACAGCAAAAGTCCATGTAACTGTTGGCTCTCAGCGGCACACACGATTTTCGCTGTCAAAATGAAACTTCTCCACTCCCACATAGGTCTCAGTCTACCGATATAAAATCAAACGCAGACTGTTGGCTCTCAGCGGCACACAAGACTTTCGCTATGTTACCATAGTGTCGCAGTCTACCGATATAAAATCAAACGCAGACTGTTGGCTCTCAGCGGCACACACGACTTTCGCTATGGTCTGCAGTAGATCGCAGTGACATCGAGTTACACTGTCGTCACAGCATAACCCAAATGCCTCTGTGGGCACCAGCCCCTCGACTTTCGCTACAAATAATCCTCAGGAACTAGTTTTGTCCGGACTCCTCACAGGATCAACTTTAGAAACCCCCCCTTGGGGCTCAAGGCAGTACCACCCAGTGGCACTCCTAAGAAGTTCATTTCAAGGGAGCGCCTTTTTCCCCAGAGCAAATCTCAAAACACTTTATACTATACACATATAGTATTTTTCAAATCATACACCTAGTATGAATCTCATATAAATGCTTTTACACAAAATCGATTCTCAAAATCGATAATTCACAAATCAGGCTTTCCCAAATCCCAATATTGATTTTATCCAAAAATCAAAAGCCTTTTCCAAATCCAAAGGTTCCCAAAACCTTTTTCTCAAAACTATTTCCATAAAATCTTTTATATATATATTCATATATATAATTTTCTTGGGAAATCTTTAAATCACTTTATACTTATATAAGTTTCCTTTGTATACTTCAAAACTTTCAAAAACCTTTTTCTTCTGGCAATGGATTCAATAAGGGGAGTTTATCATATATAACAAAGATACGTAACTTTGTTTATTCCCAATCAAATATTCAAATTTGATTACTTTATAAAGTCACTTGCCAAATTTCTTACTTTTATTATAAAGTAAACTTTAACTCAGAAAAATATTCAATTTCCACTTTATTTTCATAAAGTTAATTTCTACCATAGAAATATAAATTTTAAATTTATTTTAGTTCCTCAAATATTCACAAATATATTTTACATTTCAAAAATCATCTTATAACCTTTTATCTACAACTTCAAAATCAATTTCCACCTTTATTCATTGTCAATTTCTCAAAATATACTTTCAATTTCAAAAATCTTTTCAGTTTTTATCCACAAATTTTCAATGCCAATTTTATTCAAACCCGTACGATGTACCCATATCATCCGTACGCAATATCAATCTGATCGCTCACTCGATCACACAATTCCACTTCCGAACTAGTATTGTCCACCCGACTTTCTAGTGCGGACTCAGATCTGGTTTCTTGATCAGAAACCGTCATTCTCCTTGCATAGTCACACCTATGATAGAGAATATCCAGAACCAATCAAAAATCCATATCCAGGTTCGCCGTCGAAAATCGAACGAAAAATCCCAACTCGGATCGATAATACTATCTCGAAATTCTGTGCTCGAATCTGGATCAATTCATTATGCGAATAGAATAATATACGTACATCCTACGTATTTATCTTTATTGATTATCAGTTAAATCAATTCCCTTTCTATTCACATTCACCTTAATTTTCATTCACTTATTCACTTTTGCCTTAATCCCCATTTGGATTATCACTTCAACTCTTATCTCAGTTGGGTATTTAAACAATAACAGTTTGAACTCCGACCAGTTTATTTTTAGAAAATAGCTTGAAATTTTTTTTGAAGAATAGATAAGTAGTTGAAAAATAATTATTAGTTGAAAAATAGATGGTAAAATAGTTAAGTAGTTGTAAGATAGTTGAAAAATAGTAAAACAATTACAAATTAGTTGTAAAATGGTAACTAGTTATAAAGTAGCTAAAAAGATAGTAATTAGTAAATAAGATGGTTGTAAAATAGCTAAATAGTTTCAAAAGTAGTTATAAAATAAGTATAAGATAGTTCTGGAATTGTTAAAGAAAAATAGTAATAGTTAGGAAAATAGATTTAGAACAGTTCTTATCAAAATGATTTATTTAAAAAAAAAATAGTCCAGAGCCAAACTGTTTAATATCCCATCTCCATTTTCATCAATTCAATTTAAATTTCCACTTTCATTTAAATTGACTCAATCCCAATTTGAATAACTTAAATTTTATTTCTAATTAATCCAATTCAAATTTCCCATTTGAATTTTACACTTATCCATCATAAATCACAATTCCCATTAATTCAAATCAAATTCAGTTTGAACTAATTCAATTTAAATCTCAATTTTAAACAATCTCGAATCATATAAATTCGAGTTAAATTTTCAAAAGTTGATTTAACCCCTTAAATCAAATTAACCTTTATTTTTAAATTAATGATCCAAATCTTTAAACAATTTAATTCTGAGTCCAATTCTCAAAATTCCATTTTTGGTTATCTTTACTTAGCTTATTTCAAAGTTCAAATAAGAGTTCAAAACAATTTTACCTTAAAAATTCAATTTATTACCCAATTTCAATTTTGAAACCAGTGCTTAACAATTTCAGTTTACATTTCATTTTAAACATTCAAACCTTAATGTTCAAAGTGATCCCATTTTCTCAAGTTTAATTTTTATCTTTAAAAATCAAAATTACTTAAGTAATTTTCAAATTAAAGTTTAATTCCATTTAGTTTCAAATAATGAATTAGATATTACCTCAATCTACTCTTAATTCATTTAATCAATCAAATTCACAGTCTCATAATTACTGATAATAACAGGATGATATTAAGATAAATAAACATCCAATTTATTTAAAACATTCATCATCCACTATCCATTCCAGATCTCAATCCTATCTGAGATCACATATAATTCCCCACCAAACCAACCCATTTAACTTTCCTAAGTTAAATCTCAATTTCATCTTGAAATTTCCAATTCAGGTTGTTTATTCCAAACTTATTTAACTTCCCTTAAGTTAAATTCAATTTAATCTCGTCAAACTTACTCAAATTTGAATTCCCACTTCAAATTTTAAACTTCACATTAATAATCTTATAAGTTCAAAACTTATCACCTTAGGTTTTCACATTACATTCCAAATTTAAAACTCAACATTAAGAGTTTATTTCACCCCATTTTGATATTATGTATATTCCTTATGTATATACATATTATTTCTTTACACACCAAGTTATACTTAAATTTTAAACCACCTTGGGTTTCAACAAATTCCAACCAACCTTTGTTGAAATAGGATCCTTCCATTTAAATTAAATACCATTATTTATTATTTCTTTATCAATTTGAAACAATTTTCACATTAACTGGACTTAGATTTAAAACTTCACAATTTAAATTATCTTTAATTCCAATTTATAAGTTATACTTATCTAAATGTTTTACTTCCCTAAACATTTCATTTTGCTTACTCCTTAATACATATTTATTATCAAACACAACAGTCAATTATGATAATAACCAAGATTATCATATCTGGAAACCATTCATTATCATCTTATTCTGAAACTCTTTCACAAATTCAAGATTTTAATTCCAGTTTGAATCCATTTCAAACTTATATTTATTAAATTTCAATTTGGTTGTATTCCTATCACCTCTTAATTTAATTCCAATAATTTAACAACCAGTTACCTTAACATTTATTGGTTAAGGAATATTGCTTTATATATATATATATCAAATATAATTTTATATAAAATCATTTAAAATCTTTATATAAGAAAATAACAAGTACGTTCTCTCATATATATTACACTCAACTCATTCTAGGGCACTACTGACCCTATCTTTTTGAGTATACCCACCAGAGCCAAGGTTCTCGCTTAACCTTTGCTCTGATACCAACTGTAACGACCCGAAATTTTCGATCCCGAAAATTCCAGATAGTTATGAAAAAGAAGAAAAAGATAGAAGAGAAGAAACAGAAACACAACACAGATCCTCACATTCGCAGCGGATAAAATATAATATGAAATAATAACAGTTTACAAAAGAATACTATATCTGTCAATTTACATTTTATAATACATCAGAGTTACTCTCATACACAACACTGAGCATATACGAATCAAATATCTCAGATAAACAAAAATAATAGTCACAGCGGAAACACTCCATACGTCCTGCCATCCAGCTCGCCCTGAGCTCCAGAACGTCCTTACCTGAAAATATGTAATACTCGGTCTGACCCGAGCATTACATCAAAGTAACACCCGGGTCAGGCTGGAAACCAGCGTGAGTAAACTCATCCAATATGAAATATAATAGCATAAAACTTTCATAAGACCCGGGGTGACTCGTATCATCTTACAAATCCACAATTTGTTATAGACATTCATTTATTTCACACATCCATTCCTATGTACCAACTTAGATTAAATGGTCCAATTTACTTAAATCATTCCATACCAGCCTATTGATTTCACCTATTAATCTTTAAAGAATCGAAGTGAGTTCGGGTATTAACCAATACCCGACTCCCGTCTCTTCGAATTCAATGACATCTTAACCCAAATTATTCAGGGAAATTAGATTAAATTTTTAATATTGGATGTCCTTTTACACAATAATTCATCATCGATAGTTACTTACATTATCACAGTTTAAATTATAACATATCATATCACATAGCCTCACAAATCACATACCAGAGATTTTCAACTAATCTAAGGTATACAATATCATTCAATCATTCATAACCAAGATTTGATCACTTCCCAAAATTATTTAAATTTATCTAGCTCTAATCAAGTAATCACTAACTTTAATTACTTGAATTACCTTCACCTACATTAATTAATTAATTACATATCCATTAATTAATTATCGTTTAATTACCCATCTTAATTTATCATCCTTAATTACTCTTACAAAGTAATTAAAAATGACTTATTACTTTTAACCTTAATTAATTGCTCAAATTAATTAACCTATAACCACTTACATTGATTGATTGTCCCTTAATAAACCACTTTATTGATTTCCTGAATCAATCCTTTAATTTCTTACATTAAGTATTTAATCATCTCTTAATCATTTCCACCCAGTAATTATCCATATTACTCAAGTTAAACAAACTAACCCTTAGTTACTTTTAATAGTTAATTATCTTTAACTAATTACATTTATTTTCTTTAAATTATCACATTAAATAATTAACTATATTTTTATTTTTTTAAATGAATTAATTATTCTTTAATTACCTATAATAAGTAAGTAACTACCCATTAATTTAATAGATTATATTTCCAAATTGGAAAAATCTTAAATAATTAAGACAATTCACATATTTAAATTAATTACTTGGTTCAACAATAATCATTTTTGAATTCAAAGTTTTTAATTACTTCATTCAAAACACTCTTCATTTAAAGTTTTGAAACCTGTTTGGTAATGGTTTAAAAAAACGAGTTCATTTCTATTAACTTTAAAACTGGTTTCAAATTCCTTTTGTTTTAACCCTTTAAAAACAAAATCAAAGCAGACTTGATTCCCCATGGAAACTACCCGTGCCACACAACAAACTCTCCGGTCAATTCCGTGTTATTCTTGTTACCACACTGCTTCGAGACGATCTTCACTCTACTTCGAGCATGCACCCGAGCAACCCACTTCTTCTCCGATCCAGACCTCCCACAGATACACAAGACCCAGTGTACGTACACACGAGCTCCATCCAGTTCCGAGCCTCGCTCACCTTGAGCACGTCGACGATGGCCACCTCGACCCAACTGACCACCCAAAACCATTAACCACATGTGCGAATCGAAAACGAACAAAAACGATATCCTATATGACGAACCTGATCACCCATCACCCCCAATTTACCCTTCTCCGACCACCGGAGGTCCCAGTCTCGAGCCTGCACCTTCGTTTGAGGTCTACGTCCCTATTTCCATACCCCAAATCCAACTCGAACTCTCGCGGTGTTGCTTAACCCCTTGAAGACAATGACGACTAGAAACTATAACTTAACCCTTAAATCAACTCCAGCGATCATCACTATGGTCTGAAACTCCAGAGACCAATTTTCCCAATTTACTTATCTAAAAATCATAATTTTCCTACCTAAATTCATCACTTTGCATTACTAATCATATTATAAAACCAAAAACTGGAATAAGCCTGATCAATTTCTATCCCATTCCGATTTCCACTGTTATTTAACAAATTTCAAAATAAAAACTTATTATAAATTCCTGAAATGATTTTTGGTGGTGATGTTTCATGATTTCAATCATTTCTTGTTTGCAAATTAAAGCCTAACAGTGATTAAAGAATGAGGTATTTAATTTAAAGAGGAAAAATCAAATCTGTTAACCAACAGAACCTATATTCTTAGTTACAGGCATCCAAAACAAACATGCATTCATTTAATCCAAGCATCAGGCAATCAACTTGATTTTTATACATCAGCCAAAATGAAACAAGATTAAAAACTGTTTTTAAAAGATTTACTCACCTTAATACAGCCTGAACAGGAAACAGAGTAAGACTCTGATATGGACTTCCTTAGTCCAAAATTGCAGCTTAACTGTTTATTTGATGTGTTGAATCTTGAATTTGTTTTGCTTTGATCTTCAGAATCTGAGTTTTTATTCTTTGATTTGGACCTTGCCTTTGATTACTTCAGTTTGTTTAAATGAAGAAAATGAAGTCAAGCGAGGTACACATATATGAGTGTATGCTGTTGTATTCTAGAGTAAGCTTCTTTCCACTTTTATATTTTTTTTTCATATAGTCAAAGTTTCTTTCCCTTACTCTATGGAGGCTGAGATGATTCATTCGTGTACTAGAGATGGTGGCATTTAATGCCATTGTCCCTTTTCAAGTTTACACAAGTTACACATATACTGTAATGTACAATCTTGTATATATTTTATTTTGTCTCCCTTTTGTCAGCTGAAATGAAAAATGTGTGCTACATTTATTACTTTTGGCTTGCACTACAAGCTTATTCTTATCATCATTATATTACTACTTGTCTAAATGCATATGAGTTCTAGAATTTACTAAAATGTTTATTACTTTTTAAAGTTAATCATTTACTATTTAATTTCCATACTCCATGTATTCAGTTCATTTCTTTGTCCTATTTCTTATAACATGTCTGGTTTGCTTTTCATGTATGCTATGAGCTTTTATAAGATTATTATACTTTGGTATTATCCTAAGTGTTTATTTTTGTATTTACATAATTAATATTTTATATTTATTTCTATTTGTACTTTACTATCAATATTTAAATTATATACATAAGTTTACTTATTTATTTATAATTGTATTTTCAACTATCAGTAATTAAATTAGATTCACAGGTTTGACTCATATTTTACATTGATAGAATCAGATTTTAATTTAATCATTATCGTTCATATGTATTTATTTATCAAATGATAACAATGTAAAGCATTTTAATACAATTTTATAAGAAAGATTTTATTGTAAATATTATTAAGAGATTTTATTTTAAATTTCCAGAATCCAATTCCCTTTTCAAAATACAAATTTATATAAACAAATGGCAATTACTTCTAGAAGATTTATTCATTTTAAAATGATCAGTTTACATTTTATTTAATTGGATTAAATATTTATTAAAATATTACTGCCAAAATTCCGGTCGTCACATTAATATTTGAACAGACGAACAAATATTTTTCCCATTTTAAACAGATTGAGTTAACAAATTATTAGACCATTTCATTAACTAACAATTTTTCTTCAAAGTAATATCTTTAAATCAATTTTCTTTTAATAAAATTTGTTAAACTAAAATTTACTCTAAAATCCTAACAAAAGATTTTCTATTTCTCTTTTATAACAACTTTAATAATTTCAAACTCTTATAAAATTTTCTCTTACCAATCCATTAAATTAAATCGAATACCCTTTTTTTAAAATAAAAAAATCTTAAGGTAATTAATATAAATTTTTAAACCAATACTTTTAATTTCTAAACAGATTTCTTTTTAATAAATTGATTTAACAAGAAAATTTAATTCAAAACTAATTTTTTTCCTTTACTGTAATTTTTCTTCAAACAACTGTATATTTCAAATACATATTCATGTAAATTAAATCGAAATTAAATCCGACAATTATGTTCGAATACCTCATTGACAAAGTCGAAGTTGACTCGACTTTGCTGCTGCCTACGAGCTTTCCACGATGTCGCCGGAGTCGCGACCTCGTTTGCCACCGCTCGCAGTCGCCACTAGCCTGGGTTCGTGGCGAACCCAATCCCTAATCGAATCGCCTCCAGCCGAATAGCCCTCCATCGCATTCGATTTCTTCATCGCGTGCAAACCCCAAATCCACGTAGTCGCCGAGCTTCGATGATCGCCGCCCCACTCGCGAGTGCGCTTGCCGCCGCCGCTTCGCGACTGCGACCGCCTCGCGCGCCGCCACCCCCACTTGAACGCCGCTGTGGCCTCGCGCTGCTGTGCCGCGAGCGCGCGCGCCTGCATCGCCCAATCGCGATCCTCAGTCGCGTCTATCTTCATTCGAACGAAGTTAATTTCGTGTAACGACCCGGGTTTTTCATACACAAAAAATGTAACATCCCAAAAATTTTCGACTTTCGAAAATTCAACATCGATACTCACTTTATCGACTGCTGAGCCATCGAATGCCGGAAACCCGAAAAGTTATGGTTTTAAGAAAGAAGAACAAGGTAGAAGAAGAAGATAGAAGAAAAAGAAAGAAGAACAACAACAGAACAACAGAACAGCAACAGAAAACAATATCAGAATCTTACACATCGCAGCGGAATAATATACAATAGATAATTACTAGTCTTTTAAAAACAAAGAACTATATCAGTTTATATATACATCAATCAGAGTCAATATACGACTCAATACAACACAGCACATCAATGGACAGTTATATAAACTTGTCCTCATACAGAATACACAGCGGAATAAATACTATCAGATACAAATACTACGTCTCGTAATCCAGCTTGCTTCCAAAGCTCCAGAATATCCAGAATATCCTGATAACAAAACTCTAGGCTGCCCGTGTGGAAATTGGTGGGCACCCAGAGTTTAGAAGGGAACAATAAACTCCGAGTCAGTCATGGTGACTGGTGTGAGATCGTAAAACAGTTATTTATCTTTAAAATAAACAATAGAATATTTTTAAAGTCAATTCGCAATGCTTTTGGAAAATGAAACTACCATAAGACCTCCCGCCACACACACAATGCAAACGCAGAATTGGAGGAGATTTCTTCTTATGATAGTCAAAGATGCTTACTACGCAAAATCAAATCATTTTTGATATTATTATTAGTGCATAGTGTAGAAAACATTTCGAAAGTATAATATAAATCTTAGCCAGCATAGGCATTCCGCACTTATGCCTACTATAGCTACTATGTTCAATAGCAGGTTACCGCCACATTCCATAGCAGGTAATACAACTAAAACCGTACACGTCACGTATTGTTTCTTTGGATTTCCAACAAATGGTCAGGCAAAGGAACTTCCTATCCACGATGGGTACGTCCCTGGAATAGACGACCCGAGAACCTAACCGGATCTCTGCCAACACAAGGCCGGGTTACCTCTGCAAAAATAGGTAACTACTGACACGCGTATGCCATCCCCCGATCGTCACCGATCTTCCCGAGGATCCCCGATTCGCAACAAACCACATAGATAAAAATAATGCAGTAACCACAGAGGTTAAGTATCTGGGCTCCATACCATGATACCACCTTTATCCAGAAGGAATGACATACACTAAGGGGCGCTACTCCCTAGAACCTTGCTGCATTCTTCCTGTTTCGACCATTTCCGGGGTGTGAGGCTCGACGAAGTCTCGTCCACAAAGCTACGCTTTCTCAAAAAGCCCTGCTTCGGGTCAAACAAAATGATCAACCTATGATCACAAAGATATAAGATCAAACAAATGATCATATCACAAATGATCAAACACTGATCATTTCACAGCAACACTCAGTATGCCACGTTACCAAATTGGGATATATCGCTGATAAATTTCAACTACATAACCTCTGAGCTCGTACGTCTCAGAGAAGGGTGTTAAGCTAAGAGAATAAATTCTCCGCCACCAACAGAAATGTATTTGAAAGAAATCAGCTTTATATCTCAAATTGTAACGTCAGACACACAATCCATACAAGTCTGTTCCGGGATCGAACAGAACCGAAGGCACTTCTCACGAAGCCCTTGCATTTCCGGATAATTTCTAATCACGTCCGGACTTCCCGTCACTAAGGGTGATAAAACCTCTAAATCGGAGATCAGCCGATGTAGAGTAACTCGACGGTAATCCTTCCGTTTTTAAAAATATCCGGTCTTCAACACCGGTCTTCAAATGCAATTCATAACGACGTATCACATATTCGGAATGGGTTATACGACCCCATGGTCCTTTCCCGGTTAACCCGAATAGTGAGCGTTTATTTCAAAAATAAGTGTGGCGTTCAAATTCATCCAATTCACAACAAATACCTATCTAAAGGTAATTATTGATAGTCGGTTATTTAACTATCAATAAAGATGCGCAACATCATCAGATTCCAAATAATTTTCCAAATTATTTCATCTTCAAAAATATCTTTACTAGATATATAATTTCCACACTTAACCGTTTGAAAACAATTTCAAATTAATTTCCACATTTCAATTTATCTTTAAAAGATAAAAACTCAAAACAGTTCATTTCACATTGGAAAAGCATTTCCTTACTTATTTAAAAATAAGTATTTCACAAATCATTTATTTTCAACATTTGAAAATATTCGATATACTTAAATCAATATTAAGTATATATTCATTCTTTAAGGAAATCATAAATTTTACATCTATTTGAGTCAAAACGAATGTTGCGTAAAACATCGTTACGACGACTCAAAATCACTAGTATAGGGATTCGAATTTAGGTAGATATATAAATCCCAATACTACATTAAAAGCATCTCCTTTCGGAAATCATTTACTATAACAACAGTGTTATAGTCCACCATTTCCTTATTTCTCGAAAACGTCTATTTCAACAAGAACTGCGGAAATCTCTGCTTTCGATTTAAAATACATTTTAAAAACATCTCTAAAATGTTTAACTTCATTTTTAATATCCCTTTTCCAAAACTATCCATTTTACTTAACGATATATTCACTATCCAAAATCGTGAATATACTTCAATAATTACATTTCAATCTTTTCTACACGTTTTATTCCAAGAATTATCCACTATCCAAAATCGTGGATAAAATTCCCTTAATAACTTCTATATTACATTCATCAAATTTGGTTGATTTCGAATTCATAAAACAACGTTTATAAATTCACCTTTATATTTTCTAACAACTTCGATTTATAAAATTCTCCTCTTATTAACTTCTAAAATTACTTATCAAAGTAAGTGTTTTCGGATTTATAAACAACGTTTATAAATCACATTTATACTTCAAAACAATTTCAACTTATGAAATCATTTCATTTAGCAATTTCTATTTATATCCCAATTAAGTGCAAAAATCTAATTTATAAGTAAATTACTTATAAATTGTTTATTCTACAACATTTATTCACTTTATAACTTCACGTTATAAATCTATTAATTTCATTCACTTATGAAATCCTTTTATACTTCTTTTCAACACTTATAAAAATTCGTTTTATAAATCCAATATTTTTATTAATAAAATATCCATTTTATAAATCTTCCTATACAAATCGTTTATAGTTATTCAAAAATCCCAGCTTAAACCATTTTATAAATAAATCGACTTTTATTTCAAAAACGACACTTCGGTTATATTTCACTAAAAATTATAACTTTGATAACTTTAAAATTTTACGTTTATAAATCGATTCAAAAATTCCATAAAACGTATATTTTCAAAAATCACTTTAAAAACCTTTTTAAAGTAAAAGTCGTTATTTTTACATTTCCAAAACTGAATCCAATGATGCCACAACATCAATCAGTCCATCACAACAGTCAATATCATATATCAATATGATAACAGAATATATCAAAATATCTGTAAATAATCAATACGGTGAGGAATCCAGTTGGATCCCTCCAACCTGTTTCCCTGCATCCACAGATGTTAGCACAATACCAATTCCGCTCCAGTACGGAATTATCGCGGTATATGGGTTTTTATAAATCCGCTTACTAACGGCGCAATAGGGTCTCATCCGCTATACGAGGCGGGAATCAATCAATCCAATATATACATATGCCAATATGTATATATTGCTATATATAGATATATATCCTACCATATCTAATAGCACATCAAAACAGTCAATCATCAATCAATAACTGTAAATAATTCCACATTCAATTGAGTGAGAAGATCTCACCGTGATTTTAATTCTGATTTCAGCGTTTATTTCGAATAAAATTAAACGGGCGTTTAATTTTACCCGAAATTCAAACTAGCTCCAAATGGCTCTAATTCAGTTCCATAGCGAAGAGCTCGACAAAACGAAGCCAACGCTTTTCGTTTCGTTCCATTCCGACCTCGCAGCAAAAAGATATGCAATTTCAAAGTTTATACGATTCTAATATAATTAAATTTACATTTTACTTTTAAAATTTTAAACCTAGCAAATCTGGACCGTTCGTTTGCAAACCCCAGATCACGGCCGTGTAGTCTTTCTTCCCTCCCAGGTAAGTGAATCACGTTTAAACCCATTTGCCAATCGATTAGGGTTAAAAATCGCGGCACCAACGAACGACTTGAGGTTGATCGGAGCCCCCCACCACGTGCGCCCACGTCTGAGCCACCCTCGGCCAGAACCACGGCCAGTTCGGTCGTCTCCTCCGCCTTGAAAACGCATATGAACGCATGATGTTCTCGGGCAGATTCTGGCCTCCTCGACGACCTAATGGCGATCTCCACCGTTGAAAATGAAGACCTCACTCCCCTCTCCAATGTTGTAGTTGAAAACGTTCGATGATAGTGAGTGGATTTTGAGATTTTGAGGGCAGAAGATGAGTGTATCTCGGCCATTGATAACAGCAGGTGGCGGCTGAGAAAAATTTAGGGTTAGGGTTTTCTTTGTTTTGCAAATGAGGGAATAGAGGTGCTTATATAGAAAATGGCCAAATTTACTATTCATCAAAATTTTCCAAACTCCGAATCGAACGTGCCGGCTGACGTTTCTAGGGTTTACCCCGCGTTCCGAACGCAATGGAACAGGTTTCGGAAGCTAATTCGATCGTCTGTGTGAGATATGACAATAAACGATCAATTTAAATTAAACCGATTTAAATCGATTTTTGAGGCGTTTTAATTTGTATCGGACAAACGGTAACTCCAAAAATTACGAAATTTGAAATCTTACAATAATATCACATTACGGATCCGATGAAACTGGTTTCGTCGAAATCCGAGACCGTTTGAAAAATGACTATTTTAACTCGACGACTTAAAATTAAAACGATATCGATGCGTTTCGAGTTGCCCCGGTCAAACGACAACTTCGATTGATACGAAAATTGGAATCCGATAATAACTAACTATTACGGATTCAATGGAACTGGTCTCGTTCAATTCTGAGACTGTTCGAAAATTGGCTATTTTTCAGTCGATAATTAAATATTAAAATATTCAATTTTCACAATTTAATTCTAAATTCGATTCTGAAAGTTCTATAACCTTTCTATAACTCCAGTATGATTTAATATAATTTTCCAAATCATTTTCAATCATATTAAACTCGATTTTCAATTATCTCTGGAATTTCACTATTTAATTTATCGATTTAATTATCAAATTAAAACCCAATATTCGAAAAATAAATCATTCGACTTCTAAATTCCATTTATTAATATTTAAAATCAATTAAATATTCGAATTTTAATTATCAAAAATTCTGGGTCGTTACAAACTTCCCCCCTTAAAAGAATTTCGTCCTCGAAATTACAAGTTAGGAAGAAAGGTCCTTAACTCATCTACTGTTTTTCAACATCTAAGTAGTTTTATCAACTTATCAAAACAAATCTTTCTATTAAAGATTCGTTATCATCTCAACTAACTTTCCAACTTAAATTTTAAGTTTCAAACAACATTGTTTACCTCAAAATTCAAATTCGAGTTTAAATTCAAATTTTAAACTTCCAAATTTTCTCAAAAATTTTCTAACACTCTAAATTTCCAAAAAAAAATCGCCAGCGTCTCCTTTGCGCGGCTAATACGGCACGACTACAAAACGTCCCTACGGACTCTCAGATTTCAAAAAGAAAAAGAAAAGGCCAAGCGGCTAGACAAGAAATCATCAAATCTCATATTCGAATTCAAATACTTACCTTTTGTCGAGCCATTCAAATTTATCTTCGAAATCAAAATTCCAATTCCTTTATAACACCTGTATATCCTACTAGCCATAATATCTAGTTGCATATATTCAAACCATTTTGCAAATTCTATTACAAAATTTTCAATATAAACTGCTTATACATTTCTAATTCACTATTGAAGTTACACATATTCATTTCTTATTCAATTTTGCCTTTCAAATTCATTTGAATTCAATTCACAATTCCAATCTAATTTGGATTCAGTTTAACTTCTGAATATTGAATTTTCATCAATTATCTTTAGTTCACTTCAAACTAATCTTAAAGCTTCATTTTATTTCACACAATTCAAATTTGTTTCAACATTCAGTTTCAATTTTTATTCACTTACAATTGTAAATTCCATTCATTTGAAATTTATTTCTTCTTACTTGAATTTATTTGCAATTCTGAACCATTCTTTTATTTAGTTCACAATTCAAGTTTCAATTTAACTAATTCAACTTCCATTTCTGTATTTCGTGAATTAATAAATTATCAAAGTAGCTTATTCGGATTCAAGTCTCATTTCATTTTCAATTTCAATTCTATCGCTTACAGATTCGCAATGAATCTCAACTTTAAATTTTACTTTCATTACATTGATTCACTTATACTTACATTTATTTAACTCATTCTTTTAAGTTAAATTTATTTTACCAGAATTCAATTGGTATAAGTTATCAACTTAGTACTATTTCATAAATATCTTTATATAGTATTCCGGAGTCTTTTCAACATTTCAAAAATCATTTTGAAAACAATTCAAATCATCCTTTGAATTTCCAAAAGAAAACCCAAATTTTCCAAACAACTTTCATTTAAAAATAATTTGGCAGCAATTCCTCTTTTGGAAACCCGAAAATGAACACCGGTGATGTCGCGATCATCATCGGAATTATTTTCCAGCGACCGAAAAGAGTTTAGAGCTTTTATCTTTCCAAAATACTTTTCAAAACCTTTGAAATTCATTTTCAAATCAAAAATGATTTTAACTTTTCAAATCTCCAAAATTCTTTTCAAAACATTTCCAAAAACTTCTCTGGAATTCCGTTTAAATTACAATTCACATTTACAGTTTACATTCTCAAATTTCATTCGTATGTGAATTTTATTTCTCATCTTTGGAGTTACGATTTCAATTTCTTATTCAATTCAGTGATGATAATTCACTATTATTACTTCCTAACATCCATGCAACCATATACTATGATAATTCATAGAAAAACATTTCTTTTCTATACAAAAATAGTTTTGGGCAAAATTATCTCATTCACCCTATTTTCAAACAATACTGTGCCGAATTGTTCTATTCAAGTGTTTAGAGATCCCTATCGATAGAGTTGTACGGACAATACCGACCAGAATCCATATTCCACTCAACAAACCAATCATCACAATATAAAACAATTTTATATTCACTAACAAATACACACTCATATCTATTATTACACTCAACTCATTCTAGAGTACTGCTGACTCTATCTCTAATGAGTAACACCCAACAGAGCAGGGTTGTCGCTTAACCATATGCTCTGATACCAAATGTAACATCCCGAAAATTTTCGACTTTCGAAAATTCAACATCGATACTCACTTTATCGACTGCTGAGCCATCGAATGCCGGAAACCCGAAAAGTTATGGTTTTAAGAAAGAAGAACAAGGTAGAAGAAGAAGATAGAAGAAAAAGAAAGAAGAACAACAACAGAACAACAGAACAGCAACAGAAAACAATATCAGAATCTTACACATCGCAGCGGAATAATATACAATAGATAATTACTAGTCTTTTAAAAACAAAGAACTATATCAGTTTATATATACATCAATCAGAGTCAATATACGACTCAATACAACACAGCACATCAATGGACAGTTATATAAACTTGTCCTCATACAGAATACACAGCGGAATAAATACTATCAGATACAAATACTACGTCTCGTAATCCAGCTTGCTTCCAAAGCTCCAGAATATCCAGAATATCCTGATAACAAAACTCTAGGCTGCCCGTGTGGAAATTGGTGGGCACCCAGAGTTTAGAAGGGAACAATAAACTCCGAGTCAGTCATGGTGACTGGTGTGAGATCGTAAAACAGTTATTTATCTTTAAAATAAACAATAGAATATTTTTAAAGTCAATTCGCAATGCTTTTGGAAAATGAAACTACCATAAGACCTCCCGCCACACACACAATGCAAACGCAGAATTGGAGGAGATTTCTTCTTATGATAGTCAAAGATGCTTACTACGCAAAATCAAATCATTTTTGATATTATTATTAGTGCATAGTGTAGAAAACATTTCGAAAGTATAATATAAATCTTAGCCAGCATAGGCATTCCGCACTTATGCCTACTATAGCTACTATGTTCAATAGCAGGTTACCGCCACATTCCATAGCAGGTAATACAACTAAAACCGTACACGTCACGTATTGTTTCTTTGGATTTCCAACAAATGGTCAGGCAAAGGAACTTCCTATCCACGATGGGTACGTCCCTGGAATAGACGACCCGAGAACCTAACCGGATCTCTGCCAACACAAGGCCGGGTTACCTCTGCAAAAATAGGTAACTACTGACACGCGTATGCCATCCCCCGATCGTCACCGATCTTCCCGAGGATCCCCGATTCGCAACAAACCACATAGATAAAAATAATGCAGTAACCACAGAGGTTAAGTATCTGGGCTCCATACCATGATACCACCTTTATCCAGAAGGAATGACATACACTAAGGGGCGCTACTCCCTAGAACCTTGCTGCATTCTTCCTGTTTCGACCATTTCCGGGGTGTGAGGCTCGACGAAGTCTCGTCCACAAAGCTACGCTTTCTCAAAAAGCCCTGCTTCGGGTCAAACAAAATGATCAACCTATGATCACAAAGATATAAGATCAAACAAATGATCATATCACAAATGATCAAACACTGATCATTTCACAGCAACACTCAGTATGCCACGTTACCAAATTGGGATATATCGCTGATAAATTTCAACTACATAACCTCTGAGCTCGTACGTCTCAGAGAAGGGTGTTAAGCTAAGAGAATAAATTCTCCGCCACCAACAGAAATGTATTTGAAAGAAATCAGCTTTATATCTCAAATTGTAACGTCAGACACACAATCCATACAAGTCTGTTCCGGGATCGAACAGAACCGAAGGCACTTCTCACGAAGCCCTTGCATTTCCGGATAATTTCTAATCACGTCCGGACTTCCCGTCACTAAGGGTGATAAAACCTCTAAATCGGAGATCAGCCGATGTAGAGTAACTCGACGGTAATCCTTCCGTTTTAAAAAATATCCGGTCTTCAACACCGGTCTTCAAATGCAATTCATAACGACGTATCACATATTCGGAATGGGTTATACGACCCCATGGTCCTTTCCCGGTTAACCCGAATAGTGAGCGTTTATTTCAAAAATAAGTGTGGCGTTCAAATTCATCCAATTCACAACAAATACCTATCTAAAGGTAATTATTGATAGTCGGTTATTTAACTATCAATAAAGATGCGCAACATCATCAGATTCCAAATAATTTTCCAAATTATTTCATCTTCAAAAATATCTTTACTAGATATATAATTTCCACACTTAACCGTTTGAAAACAATTTCAAATTAATTTCCACATTTCAATTTATCTTTAAAAGATAAAAACTCAAAACAGTTCATTTCACATTGGAAAAGCATTTCCTTACTTATTTAAAAATAAGTATTTCACAAATCATTTATTTTCAACATTTGAAAATATTCGATATACTTAAATCAATATTAAGTATATATTCATTCTTTAAGGAAATCATAAATTTTACATCTATTTGAGTCAAAACGAATGTTGCGTAAAACATCGTTACGACGACTCAAAATCACTAGTATAGGGATTCGAATTTAGGTAGATATATAAATCCCAATACTACATTAAAAGCATCTCCTTTCGGAAATCATTTACTATAACAACAGTGTTATAGTCCACCATTTCCTTATTTCTCGAAAACGTCTATTTCAACAAGAACTGCGGAAATCTCTGCTTTCGATTTAAAATACATTTTAAAAACATCTCTAAAATGTTTAACTTCATTTTTAATATCCCTTTTCCAAAACTATCCATTTTACTTAACGATATATTCACTATCCAAAATCGTGAATATACTTCAATAATTACATTTCAATCTTTTCTACACGTTTTATTCCAAGAATTATCCACTATCCAAAATCGTGGATAAAATTCCCTTAATAACTTCTATATTACATTCATCAAATTTGGTTGATTTCGAATTCATAAAACAACGTTTATAAATTCACCTTTATATTTTCTAACAACTTCGATTTATAAAATTCTCCTCTTATTAACTTCTAAAATTACTTATCAAAGTAAGTGTTTTCGGATTTATAAACAACGTTTATAAATCACATTTATACTTCAAAACAATTTCAACTTATGAAATCATTTCATTTAGCAATTTCTATTTATATCCCAATTAAGTGCAAAAATCTAATTTATAAGTAAATTACTTATAAATTGTTTATTCTACAACATTTATTCACTTTATAACTTCACGTTATAAATCTATTAATTTCATTCACTTATGAAATCCTTTTATACTTCTTTTCAACACTTATAAAAATTCGTTTTATAAATCCAATATTTTTATTAATAAAATATCCATTTTATAAATCTTCCTATACAAATCGTTTATAGTTATTCAAAAATCCCAGCTTAAACCATTTTATAAATAAATCGACTTTTATTTCAAAAACGACACTTCGGTTATATTTCACTAAAAATTATAACTTTGATAACTTTAAAATTTTACGTTTATAAATCGATTCAAAAATTCCATAAAACGTATATTTTCAAAAATCACTTTAAAAACCTTTTTAAAGTAAAAGTCGTTATTTTTACATTTCCAAAACTGAATCCAATGATGCCACAACATCAATCAGTCCATCACAACAGTCAATATCATATATCAATATGATAACAGAATATATCAAAATATCTGTAAATAATCAATACGGTGAGGAATCCAGTTGGATCCCTCCAACCTGTTTCCCTGCATCCACAGATGTTAGCACAATACCTATTCCGCTCCAGTACGGAATTATCGCGGTATATGGGTTTTTATAAATCCGCTTACTAACGGCGCAATAGGGTCTCATCCGCTATACGAGGCGGGAATCAATCAATCCAATATATACATATGCCAATATGTATATATTGCTATATATAGATATATATCCTACCATATCTAATAGCACATCAAAACAGTCAATCATCAATCAATAACTGTAAATAATTCCACATTCAATTGAGTGAGAAGATCTCACCGTGATTTTAATTCTGATTTCAGCGTTTATTTCGAATAAAATTAAACGGGCGTTTAATTTTACCCGAAATTCAAACTAGCTCCAAATGGCTCTAATTCAGTTCCATAGCGAAGAGCTCGACAAAACGAAGCCAACGCTTTTCGTTTCGTTCCATTCCGACCTCGCAGCAAAAAGATATGCAATTTCAAAGTTTATACGATTCTAATATAATTAAATTTACATTTTACTTTTAAAATTTTAAACCTAGCAAATCTGGACCGTTCGTTTGCAAACCCCAGATCACGGCCGTGTAGTCTTTCTTCCCTCCCAGGTAAGTGAATCACGTTTAAACCCATTTGCCAATCGATTAGGGTTAAAAATCGCGGCACCAACGAACGACTTGAGGTTGATCGTAGCCCCCCACCACGTGCGCCCACGTCTGAGCCACCCTCGGCCAGAACCACGGCCAGTTCGGTCGTCTCCTCCGCCTTGAAAACGCATATGAACGCACGATGTTCTCGGGCAGATTCTGGCCTCCTCGACGACCTAATGGCGATCTCCACCGTTGAAAATGAAGACCTCACTCCCCTCTCCAATGTTGTAGTTGAAAACGTTCGATGATAGTGAGTGGATTTTGAGATTTTGAGGGGAGAAGATGAGTGTATCTCGGCCATTGATAACAGCAGGTGGCGGCTGAGAAAAATTTAGGGTTAGGGTTTTCTTTGTTTTGCAAATGAGGGAATAGAGGTGCTTATATAGAAAATGGCCAAATTTACTATTCATCAAAATTTTCCAAACTCCGAATCGAACGTGCCGGCTGACGTTTCTAGGGTTTACCCCGCGTTCCGAACGCAATGGAACAGGTTTCGGAAGCTAATTCGATCGTCTGTGTGAGATATGACAATAAACGATCAATTTAAATTAAACCGATTTAAATCGATTTTTGAGGCGTTTTAATTTGTATCGGACAAACGGTAACTCCAAAAATTACGAAATTTGAAATCTTACAATAATATCACATTACGGATCCGATGAAACTGGTTTCGTCGAAATCCGAGACCGTTTGAAAAATGACTATTTTAACTCGACGACTTAAAATTAAAACGATATCGATGCGTTTCGAGTTGCCCCGGTCAAACGACAACTTCGATTGATACGAAAATTGGAATCCGATAATAACTAACTATTACGGATTCAATGGAACTGGTCTCGTTCAATTCTGAGACTGTTCGAAAATTGGCTATTTTTCAGTCGATAATTAAATATTAAAATATTCAATTTTCACAATTTAATTCTAAATTCGATTCTGAAAGTTCTATAACCTTTCTATAACTCCAGTATGATTTAATATAATTTTCCAAATCATTTTCAATCATATTAAACTCGATTTTCAATTATCTCTGGAATTTCACTATTTAATTTATCGATTTAATTATCAAATTAAAACCCAATATTCGAAAAATAAATCATTCGACTTCTAAATTCCATTTATTAATATTTAAAATCAATTAAATATTCGAATTTTAATTATCAAAAATTCTGGGTCGTTACAAAAAAAACCGGACCATTTGTGTTAAAGAAGAAGAGGTAGAAGAAGAAGAAACAGAAAATCGACAACAGAATCTCACATCGCAGCGGAATAAAATATAATATATACAACCAGATCTTTACTCAAACAGAAAAATATATCTGTTTATACAATATATTTACAGAATACATCATCAGAGTTCATCATCAGAGTACATCAACATCCATAACATACAACTGAATACACAGCGGAAAAATAATAGCAAGTACGAGAGTACGTATCGTCATCCAGCTCGCCTCCTGAGCTCCACAGCATAATCTGAACCTGTTTATCTCGGTCTGACCCGAGCATCATATAAAACAACACCCGAGTCAGTCTGGAAAACCAGCGTGAGAAAATCACACTCAAATTGATTATTAAAGTTTCAAAATCCTTTGGAAACAAAAGCATCTCGTAAGACCACGCCACAAATAAACATGTCGGGTTATTACCTTACGATAGCTAAAACACTTTTTATCAAAATCCTCTGATATTATAATAGTGTCTATTTACAAATACTTATTAAAATAGCCGAAATTGTTACATCTATTAAATTCCGGCATACTAGCCACACAGTGGGTAATACAAACAAAACTCGTACAAGGAACGTAGGGAGAATGGATTTCCAACGAATGACTAGGCACTGGGGTACCACCTGTCACAGTACGTGGCCTAGATCACAGTACCGAGGAGTACGCCCGCTCCCCTGCAACACAAGGCCGGAATCATCCCTTACTGGATAATTCCAAATAAAATCACCCCACGGTTGGGATCAGCAACCGCACCACTAAGCCGAAATAAAAGGGACATCTAGACAGGGATGACCTTACTCTCAAGTGGGGGCTACCCACGAAGCCTTGCTGCATAACCCCTGATTTTCAGTCATTCCCGGTTGATGAGGCTTGAGGCTAAACGATACCTTTATAGCACATATCCCTTAGAATGCCCATCGTCCTCTTGACGATGTCACGAAAGCATTCGTCCATACAAGTCCGTCCCGGGTCCGAACGGAACCGAAGGCACTATTCCTACTACATCCAATTTGGAAATATCCTCAGGATTAGTAGCGACTAGCCCTTGCACTTCACTGCTCCATCTTCGACTCCGAAATCGTTACACGAAACGTACAAACCGGATCGAAGTGGTATTCGAGTCTCCAGACCTAGAATCCTGGTATACGGAAACTCGATCCCGGTCTCTTCGAAACGATCAACGCATTTGGCCAATATTGATAGTCGGTTATTTAACTATCAATTAACATCCACAAGCAACCATCACACAATAAATAATTTCCCACATTATTTATTTGCCCAAATATCTTTCCAAGATATATTTCCAAATTTTTCAAAGCTCATTTGAAAACAATTTCAAACAGTTTCCGCTTACGGAATACATTTCCCAAATAATTATTTCCACTGAATCACCAAGTACAAAATACTTTTAATTTTAAAATAATTTAAAAACATCAAATATATTTTATAACATTGAAATTTTAAAACTACTTTAATACTTTATCAAAATATATATTTTAAGAATATTTAAAATAAAACCACTTTATAAATATAAGCTGACTTCCTCTTTAAAACATAATACCAAATTACTTTTTATATAATTACTACAATAATAGATTTTTGAAACTACTTACTTTAAAAAGTTAACATTTAAAAATAATCAATTTTCTAAAACATGCTTTTTAAAACATATTAAAACTTTTAACTTATATTTAAATCTACCTTGAAAACGTACTTGGCTATCCAGAGAAATACACTTCTCATTTCCATCCTTTAAAAATAAATCAACATTTATTTTAAACCAATCCACATCCCTTTATAAATTCCCACCTTGAATTTATATTTTCTAATATCCACTGATATTTTATTTTACTTTATAAACCCAGTTTATAAATTCCAAAATCTCATTTCTCTTCTAAAATTCCAATTTTAAACAACTAAATCAATTTCCAATCGATTTCCCAATTTACTCTACTTACTTTGAAATAAATTTCCTTTGCTACTTCATTTATTCCAAAATACATTAACCTTTAGATTTTTATTCCTTATTACGAGTTAAACCCCTTTTTACCAATATCAATTACAGATTTCCAAAACTCCTTATTTATTCTTTAATTAACTTTAATCCTTAATTTCAAAAATGACTTCTTTTATTCTTCAAATAATATCACTTAAGTATAAAATTTATTATCCCTTGTAGATTCAAAATCCCCTTATTTCATATTTGTTAAAATTCCAAATCACCTTATTTTTATTTCAATTCGTTATAAATTTTATCCCAATTCCTCGAATTATTTTACTTAAACTTTTATTCCTTTATTTCTTTTCAAAAATTCAATCCCATAGATTTTATAATTTATTATACTGGACAATCCAAATCAACCACATCATCCAATATAAAATCATCACATGATATCAAATATTCAGAACACAGAATATTAAATAAATCTATTAATTTTGAGGAATCCAGTTGGATCCCTCCAACCTGTTTCCCTGCATCCACAGACGTTAGCACAATATAAAATACCAATTCCACTTCAAGGTGGAATATCGCGGTATATGGGATTTATATAAAATCATCCGCTATTATGCGGCGCATAGGGTCTCATCTGCTATATAATGCGGAAATATCAATTCCAATATATACATATGCCAATATGTATATATTGCTATATACTACTATATATATATAGTATCACATCAAACCAATTCAATCATTCAATCAATTATTTAAATTTTACCATTTAAATTTAAATTCAACTGAGTGAGATTAACTCACCTTTGCTTTTTAATTTGTAGGCCAATCCAAACCGACTTGTCTCTTCACAATCTCAGACCTTGTATACACATTTACAGTTTATTAACATTTGACTTGACCGAACAATTTATTTATTTAATTTTAAACTAATTAGTTTCTTATAAAACTCCATAGGTACTAAGAAAATTAAAATAAGTTAATTACTCAAATAATTATATTAATTTTCAATAAAGTTAACTGTTCCATACATATATTCCAAAATTACCTTACTGCCTATATATTATAAATATGCTTAGCTGATTCAACATTTTAAAACCCTTTTTATTTTCAATATTTATCTATATAAATATAAATTTTTCTGTTTTCAAAAACAACATTTAAAACCCCTGTACTTTTCTGTTTTCATAAAAAAAACTATTACAGTAAACCCCTATATTTTCTAGTCAATAAAAATAAAAAATAAATTTTCTGGTTATTTTACAATAAAATATGTGTATAACTATATAGACTAATATAGTTTTTTTTTTCCTAATTTAAATATGATCATTTATTTGGATTAAATTAAAATAAACAGTAATACCTCATTGTCCAAACCTACAGGACTCGCTCGAACAACAAGCGACCTCTACAAAACCCCACTTCGTGGTTCCCTCTGCCACACTTGCTCGCTGCCGAACTCACAGCTTTCCCCCACCTCTTCCACGACCACAGCATGTAGCTGTTTCCCCTTTAAATAATCAGCGTCACATGTTGCAATCCCACCTCGACGAATTCCAAGCTATCGAGTTGTCTTCGCGAAGAACACTGAAATTACGTGTAACCCAAAATTGCGAGTAGCTTGCGAGGCCTTCCAGTCGCTTCGACTCGGTCTCGATTTGGGAACAAACGGCACGTTCGTTCTTTCCCTTTTCCCCCAATCGTGCTTGCTTGCGAACAGCATGTCGCCCCTCTCCTTAAGTTCAAACGAAAAGAACTCACTGCCATTTTCCTCTTCTCCCCAACAAATCGGCTCGAGAACGCGGAATACTTTTGATTGATTTTTTTTTTCTTCCTCCGAAATTGATTGAACGAGAACGAAATAGAGAATGGGAAAATTGAAGTTGGAACGCGACGAACGGAGAGGGGCTCGAATCGATTCGCCTGACTATATGATTGATCCTTCTTCGACCCTATTTTTTTTTCGATTTCCTTCAGATTTTAATATCGAATTTGTATATTGAAAAAAACGAAGAAGAATAAGATTGCTTCTGGGAGATGGTAAGGAATCACATAATTTAAACAAATGGTTGCATGATGAAGAGGGTAGGGTACGAGGGAGACAAATTGGGTGCGGGTCGTACGTATGGTCGGGTTAAAGAAAAGTAAATGTGTTTTATTTAAATTCAATTTGCCTTAGAATAAATTCCTATGCGTTTATATATCGTATGCTCACACAACAGCTCCAAACGCTACGAAAATTGAAATCTGATAATAATACAATATTACGGATCCAATGGAACTGGTTTCGTTAAATTCCGATACTGTGCCTTGGAAGGCTATTTTTAAATATCGATTCAAACGATATAATTTCAAAACTGAATAAAACAGTTTGAAATTACATTCTGAAGCTTCTATTATCTTTAATATTATCATTACGAATTTTACGAGCTTTCAAAATATTTTTAATTAGCTTAAAATGCCAGATTTACTATTTTATCCAACTTCAAATAAATTTAATTTAATTATTAAATTATTCAATAAACAGCGATATTTGAAATTTAAGTTTATAATTAACCTCTGAATATTTAAAATTAATTAAATATTCCAATTTCAAATATACAAAAATTTCGGGTCGTCACATTTCGTTTGTTTTGTTTCGTTGTTTCTTTTTTTTTTTCTTTCGCGAATTGATTTTGAAACGAAGAGGAGCGGCCATTGTTTTAGAGTTGAACGAATTTGTTTCGTTTGATTTTTAAAACTGAGATGGAGGGATGGGTTACGTAATGGATTTCGTGAATTTGGGCGTGAGATAAGGCGCGTGTTTAAAGGCGTGAATGAAGGAAAGAGACGTGCTGATGGTTTGACTAGAGTTCAAATTTTTAAATTTAAATTTTTAAATTGAATTTCATTTTATTTCAATGCGTTAAATTTCCGTGTGCTCACATATCAACTCCGAAAATTACGAAAATTGAAACCCGGGAATAATACAACATTCCGGACCCAATGGAACGGGTTTCGTCGAATTCCGAGACTGTGTGAAAATTGACTATTTTTAAATATCGATTCGAACGATTAATTTCAAAACTGAACAAATCAATTCGAAATTAGATCCTAAAGCTTCAATCATCTTCAGAATTATCAAGACGAGTTTTATAAGCTTTTGAAATATTTTTTTTCTTCAACTTTAAATTGAAGATTTAAATTTTATTCACTTCAATCGATTAAATTTTATAATTTAATCGCCGATTTCAATATTTAAATTCGGGATTCGAATTAGATTATCGCTCAAATATTTAAAATAAATTAAATATTCTCAATTTAATTCGTTCAAAATTCTGGGTCGTTACAGGCAGCATTTCAAACATTGAACGGTTATAATAAAAGGAAAGGAAACAGTGAATGGTAGGAAAGGAAAGGTCAGAAATAGTAATAGTCACCCTTAAATTTCGGAGAATATAAAAGTAATGGCTACCAATAGATTCAGAAAACAAATGGAGCATAAATTGTACAGCGCGTTTCAGATTTGAAATGTAAAGGAAAATCAACGGTCACAATTAACGGTGTCGTTACAACGAACATATTTTGGTCTCCGTCGTGTACCGGATTCCAAAACATAGAAATAAAGATATCGTTGAGATCAGCACGACGAGACGATCAAAATGGTACACAGATATCGGTGGTACGATCATCCGATCAAAAGTCGAAAATCGGTACCGAAAATGCTACTATTTTGCCAGAATTAAGATAAACGGAGCAGTAGAAGTCCAAATTTGGAAAAACGAATTTCACAGTCAGATTCAGAATGATCTGAATAAATTTTCTCCTGTTGACATATTTTGGTTTCGGAAAACTTTTAAATTCACTGTTATTAACCGGTTTGATTTGAAATGAAATTTCACAGGAAAATAAACTTCAATATTATCAGATGAAAATTTACCAGTTGCTATATTAAAATAGACGTATTCCAAATAATAAATTTTTATTTTCAAATTTTATTGTTTAAAATTTCACAAAATTTCAATTAACATATTATTAAAAACTATTAAAATTTACGGGTGGTTACATCTTCTTTATTCCAAATTTTTATTAAGTTTATTTCACTTAATATATCTTATTACATATATTTAAACCATATAAATTAATTTATACCATAAAAGTTTCGATTTAAATTAATTTATATTTACTAATTGCTTTCAAATTTAAGGTATTTTAATAAGTTGATCAAATTTCAATTTATTAATTCTTTCAAAACAAATTTTTATTAATTCTTTCAATACAATTTATTTCATTATTGACTGGGTTTACTTATTATCCTATCTAACTCTATTAACATCTTTATAATCAAAATTTAGTGTATAACATTTATTATAAACACTCCAATTTTTATTTATAAATTCAAATTATATTATATATTATCCAATTACATATTCAACTTCTGAATGATTTAGGTAAGTTGTATTAGAATGCAGTTTAACAATATACAAATAAAATTTTCCCAATTCAGTTATTCAAGTTTAAATATTTATTCCAAATTTTGGTTTTATTTATCATCAAAATTTAAGAATTAGATTTCCAATTAAAACAATTTAGAGATATATGTAATATATTTATATCCAATCAAATTAAATTTTAAAATAAGATACTTTTATATATATATATAAATCAAAATATACTGACGAAATTCAAATCAAAATACTTTTCAAAACAAACCATAGCAAAGCTACAGAATAGTATCTCCACTTCGAAACTCGAAAATGAATATCGATGATGTGGCCGCCATCACCGAAATTATTTTCCAGCGACAAAGAGAAGAGCATTGGTTTCAACATCTTAAAATTCTTTGAAAACGATTTATATTCGAAAATATTTTAAATACTATACATTAGAAATCTTTGGAAACAAATTATAGTCAAAATACCTTTAAATAATGTGCATTTTAAACCTTTAAAACCATAGTTCGAAAATCATTGGAAATTAAATTCTCAAATTTCTGAATTAAATTCATTTCAAATTCCAAATCAATTTATTAACCGTATTTATAAATTTATTTAAAACAATAAATGATAATCAAATATTATTATTTCAAACAACAATTTAATTTACCTATTAAATTCCAGAAAAAAATTTACTTATATTTTCACAACATAATCAAACAAATTTATTTCATTTTCCAAATTTGAAAATAATATTTTAAATATTAATTTACAAATACACTTCCTCGCTCGACTATATAAGAATAGATTTCAAAGCAAAGATAGAGATTCAAATTTTATGGACTCAAATCAAAGAGAATTTTGATTCAAAAATAAGTTTGAAATAAAAGATAAGATAATTCAATTACCACAATCGGGGGATGGATGAGTTTATTTAATTCACGGGCAACCTTAACCGGGTCGTCCGTAACTTGAAGAATAAGATCAATGCTGAATTCCGAGGTAAATCAACACTCGATCTCAAGAGATGGAATTCAGGTATAGTAGGGAATAGATAGCTTCGTAAACCAAGGATACAGAAATCTTCGGTAAATCGATGCCTATTATAAAGGAGTTTTGTTCCTTTACGAATCATTCGAAAGTTGGCGAGACCGCCGATCTATTATAGATATCATTCAAAATGGAGTTTTGAGGTGCTCCAGAACTGAAAGAAGATGAATAGTGAAGGGCACGAATGAATTTCGGAACCAAGGGGAACGTTCCAAATGCAAAGGAATCGAGTCAAAAGGAAGAGATTTAAACTCGAATGAGAGTGATTCTGTAAATACATTTACCTTATATGTTACGTTTTGCGTAGAGCTACCAAAGCTCTGATACCAACTGTAACGACCCGCTATTTTGGACCATTTGCGACATTATAAGTGTATAGGTAGACACTCCTGTCGGAGTTGAATTGCTCAAAATACCGCGTTGTTAATTTAAATTTGGAAAAACTGAACATATACAGTAAATAAATAATCACAGATCACAGACACAGAGTAATAAGTGCAGCGTAAATAAAAGAGATAGTAGTTCATGAAGCTACTATATGAATATATAAAATACATCAGAGTTTACAACAGAAGAGTAATATGATACATCAGTTACAAATCAGAATACATCACTGGAATCATCGAATATCTGAAAGCTGGATAGATAGCTAGATCTCCAAGCGAAGCTCCAACTCCAAAGGTGAGTCCCGAAAGTTGAGCCACTCAGTCTGACCCGAGCGTAAAGCAAAATACAAAACACTCGAGTCAGGATTAACATTCTTATATTAATAAATCCAACTCAAGTGAAATAGCAATTGAAATACAAGTAACTCAAAGGATGTTTGGAATAACCATCCTTAAAGGATCCGTTAAACTATCTACTAGGTAGTAATGTACGCTAAGTAGATAATGTCTATCAGTAATAATAAGATATCAAAATAGTGTTAAGTCATGGCCCATTCCACCCTTAACACATTTTAATTCCCAAAAGCATATACAAGACCGTAGTTTCCCCAAAACCGGAAGTCACCAGAGGGCAATCCATATACTCAAGGTACAAATCAAAATCGTAGTGGTCGCGTATAAATGGAATACAAGTATGACAAGGCACATGAGGCAATACCCAAGGTAGTGATATCCGGACGGGTGAGAACGCAACGCCGCAGCGCCTGCAACACCGTGAAACAACACTCCCAAAATCAAGGGTGCACCAATCGACAACAAGTAATAAGTAGTTCGAAGAAGTGTGTCCACTTGAGGTAGCTAATCCTCCATTGGCCCGGCACAGCTCCTGTTTTAGTCATTTCCAATTTGACACAAGTGTCAAGGCTATCCATTATCGTTCTCTTTCTTCAGTCATCACGTACATCATTCCAACCACTTCATTCTGGATCATCACTCCGCGTATAGTTATTAAAGTGGTTTTCGGTTTAGATAGAGAGTATATCCATAACCGATTCCGGTCTCTTTAATAACTTTCGTGATTATTACACCGATTGGTCGTTTAATATATTTCAAAAACCAAATCAATTTCAATTTCAATTTATAAACCAACATTTCATTTGTCTTTCCAAATCAATTTCCAAAATTTACGTTTCAAAACTTCCAAATTCATATTTACAAAATCTTATACTTCAATTTCAATTTCTAATTAATACAATTCAATTATTGATTCAAATTCATATATAAGTTTCATTCCGAAATCATTTAAATTAATTTAATTTAACATTCAAATCAGTTTAACTTCATTTATCGATTCCATTTATCATTCAAAACAATTCTATTTAATTTCCAATTCATTAAATCAATTTCCTAAGTTCAACTTCATTAAATCAAAAATTACAATTTCGAATTAAATTAAATTCGTCAAATCAATTCTTTCAATTACAAGTCTTACATTAATTCCAAAATATCACATTTTCATTTCTTGTTAAAGAAATTCCATTTCGCTTATTTACTTTCTTAAATAATTTTCCAAAACTCACTTAATAAATAAAAATCAATTTCAATTATTACGAAGAAAAATCAACTTATTCAAACGTTTAATTTTTCTTATTAAAGAGTTTCAATTCAATTTAATCATTAAATAATTTAACCTCATTTAAGTATTAAATAATTCAAAACTTAATTATTCAATAATTTCAAAGTTTAATAATTTCAACTTAATTATAATTTCAAACTTAATTATTAAATCATTTCAAACTTAATTCAATCATTTCTCAAATTAAACAATATTCTTTCATCAATTACATCGTTAATATTTTGTTTCAGATTATTAAATATTAACATTTTCCCTTCATTAAAAATTCAAATTTCAACTTCATTTCAAAACCATATTATTTATTCAAATAAAATCTTCGTTTTATTTTTAAGTCAAATTATTGACCAATCGGGTTTTATTTAATTTTCTATCCTAGGTCAAAGTTCAATTTGGGTATTTATCATTTCAACCCGATTCCAATTCAATTCAAAATCAAAGCATAGTAAAGGGAACTTGCAGTGTGATAACTGGGATGGTGTCAAAGTAAATAAACAAGCAATAACAACAATCAATATCAATCCAATCATCAATTCAAATAATCCCGAAATAACCGTATTAATTCGCATTGTTATTTGTACGAATTAATATAATTATTTCTAGAATCTACACTATCATTTCATGTAGATTAAAGATTATTCCACTAATTATTTATACGGTTTTTCACTTGTCATCAAATTTCAATTTCATACATCATCAATTTAACAATCTACATTCAGTGGTTCAAGGTGTAATTAAGCAAATCATACGTGTCAATAGATTTAATAGTAAAAGGGGTCATATTATACCAATGTCAGTTAATCATATTTAACATTTAACTATCCTATATCAAGTTCAATTTCATACTATTTATCATTTTAACATTAACAATTTAACGTCCAATATAAACATCAACAATCAATCAATTATCAGCCAAACTGTATTATCATCGCATAAATAATTAACAGATAATGGTGTCAGATGTCACAGGTGAACTGATACAGGCAATAGCATATATAACAGTGTAATTAACTAACAGCAGCATATTTCAATTATCGTTTCAATTGAAATCAAATTTAATAAATAAAAGAATGTTAATCGTGAGTGAGTGCTCACCTTTCGAGGCTAGATAGATGAACGGAAATGGAAGCGAATTGTAGATCCAAACACGAATTCCAAACAAGCTGAATTGGTATGGATTTGACGGACAAGCTGATAATCCGAATAGACGAAATAAATTAGAACTGGGTCGATGAAGGTAATGGATATAAGCGAACCCATATATATAGCTATATATTGTAAAAAAAATCATATTTAAATTCAAACATTAATTTAGATATGTATGAATTTCGAAATCCATTGTTTCAATATTAAGACACATATGTTAAAACCGAACCTATATACATAATACAATTTGAAATAAATACTTATATTTATACTTATATTCATCTGATATTAAAATTCAATATAACCCTACTTTATTATAATATACTTATATATATATATAAAGTAGTATAACACTAATACATTATAAATACCAGAATCCAAGATGCGACAGCTTTATATATAATACTAATATAACTTACCCAAACAGGTATCTATTTCTATACATATATCCAATATTATATATATAACTAAATCCACCCATATTTTCACGGTCAATAACATATTTATTTAACATCGCATATATACTAGGGGTTTCAAAAATCTATTTAAAGATATCGACATAAATCTAAACAGAATATATAATATGTAATATATAATATAATAAAATCACTTATATAAACTTATAGAAATATATATATATATATATATAAAAGAATATATACTAACTGTATATTGGCAGCAAATTGTTCATAGGTTCCGAGTACTACTTCACCAATGATTCTAAGATCATCATATTCACAAAAGGAACAAGGGTTATAAGTCATTGATAAAGAGGGAAAGAATGAAGTGAAGATGAAGAGAACTAAATCATTTATAAGTTGAACAGTGTTGTTAACATAGTTTTACAAATTTATTGTTCTTACGACTAACTGATGCAAGCTTACATCAGATGTGAACATTATGGAACTGCAATTTTGACTGCACACTGCATTATATGATCTTTTGGCCGTCAGATGTGTCGTGTTTTGTTTTACAAGACATCTACATTGGATGTATAAAAAAAAGCTACTGAAACTGTATAAACTTTATAACTATGAAAATACAACCTAATATACTTTGAAATTGTACTTTAAAAAAAATGTATTTTACGTTAACATATATATAATATCTAAACCAATCACATATAGGGACTTATATATAATACCACAGATCTCATAACTTACGTATATATAGGAACAGAATATATAGGAACTTATATATACAAACAGACCACATATAGCTTATATAAATTTATATATATACAAACAGAATATATATAACTAATATTTTTTTCTTAGATATGAGAACTTAAATTATATAATACGCTTCTAAAAGCAACACTGTAAAGAAAGAAAAAAGGAGCAGGCAAAAATATGAACATGCAGACTTTCGAAGCTTTTGAATATATACTTACTATATTATTATATATATATAAACATCAATATGCAAACTTACCTTATATAAAAGAAGGCTGCAGAGGGAAGATATGATGGGAGCAAGTAAATATAACTCATATAAATATATACAACGTATATATGTGTGCATATCCCTTCAAATATGCAATCATATATATGCTGCTGCTACCCAACTACATGCAGTTCAAGTCTCGGCTGTATTGCTATGGTGGACAAGGTGGAGGTGGCTGTTGGCCAGAGGGGACAAGGATGGACCGGGCTTTGGGTTTTTGTTTGGGTCAGAGGAAGGGTCGCTTGCTAGTGTGGTCGTGGTGGTTTGATGGGGTTCGGCTGCACTTGGCTGGTGGGAGTTGATGGCGGAGGGGAAAGCACGGTGGTGGTTGATGAGGCGCTAGTGGCCGATTATGGAGAGGAGGAGGTTGTATGTCGGAGGCGGAGTGAATATTGATGGAGGATGGGAGAGGAAAGGAGCGGAGGAGATGCAGAACTTCAAGCAAAATGAAAAAACGAACAGGCAAGCTACTGGAGAGAAAAAAATAATAATGTTATACACATTGTGAACAGTAAAGAACCAACGCATAGGAATTGGTGAAGTCAAATATTTAATACCTTTGGAAATATGGAAAGAAAGAAGCTGCTAGTTTAAACGGTGGATAATTGAAAAGCTATTGGTTTCACGTTGGAAAGCGGATGGTCACGCGAAATTCAAAAGACTCGGTTATGGAACCGATACGCCGAACGTTATCGCAGATTGTACTGTACCGCGGACTTCGAAATACAGAAGTAAATACACTGCCGAGATCAGCACAATGAGATGACCAAAACAGTATACAGATATTAGTGGTATGGTTGAATTACAAAAATTCGAATTTTCTTCTCGCGGAAAATGCAAGAAAAACGCTGAAAAATAAGATCGACGGAGCCAAAGAAGTCCGAATTTGGAAAAACGACAAACTGACATCTTGCTCAGAAGATGCTTTAGAATTTTTCTATGTAAAAATATTTTGGTTTCGAAAATATTTTAATTTCATCGCTTTTTAACTGATTAAATTGAAGTGAATTTACGCGCGAAATAAACTTTCATATTTTCGAACGAAAATTTACCAGTTGCTATGTTTAACTAGACGTATTGCAAATATTAAATTTTATTTCAAAATTTTATCGTTTAAAATTTCACAAAATTTCAACTAATTACGTTATTAAAATAGTTGAAATTTACGGGTCGTTACATCGTTTGATCGTACGGACTCGAAACGCCTTGAAATTTATGCAATTGAAATCAATTTGAAAATATTGATTTTTGCATAACTTCTTCCTACGACACAATTTGAACCTGAAACCTTTTCCATTGCATTTAAAATATTTTAAACATCAATTTTAATATATGGGTCGACACAATTTCGTTCCGAAGTCGAAACGGGCTTTTGGGCCATTCATCGTTCAGCGCGTTTATAGATCGGGTCCATCTATCCTAATTCGACTTTGCCTATATATATCCAGTTATAAACCCAAGCATCCTCCATTCCTCATTTCTATACGTGCTATTTCATTTGCTCTTCCTCATTTCCAATGGCTGCAAACCCTAATCTTCCCAATCCAATTTCAATTTAAAAAAAAAAAGAAAAAAAAAATTCGGCGGATCTGCATCAACTTCGTGTCGCGCTTCGAGTTTCAGAGGCAAAAACGCTGCATCTACTTCGAGTCAGGAAGAAAACTACTCGGGTCTTCGGGTCGTTTTCGCAAAAACTCCAAGCAAGCATCGGGATTCTTAGGCGCCGGACCAGAGTTAAACCCGAAGTCGACTCAGCACCAGAATTTTCCAATCTTCAAATTTTCATAACTTTTGCATACGGACTCGGATTCATGCACGGTTTGTTTTGCTGGGATCGTATTAAAATTCCGGACCTGATGACGCTGGTTTGGACGAATTCTGAGATGGTCAAATTTTTGGGTTTAAATTGAATTTAAATTCAATTTAAATTCAAAAGGTGAGTGTTTTAACCCACTCACAACTTCTAAGATTTCTTATGTTTGTTAAATTAAATTTTGATGTGATTTAAAATTTATCTATGATTGTTTGGGCATATATTTAATCATCATCTTAGTTAGATAACATTTATATAAATTAAATTGTTATTTAATTTTATTATTGCATAAAATTTGATAGTTAAATTTATTTATTATTTCATATAAACAGTTATTAATTTTATTGAATATAAACTCTTCGTTGATGCCTATTATATTTTATATGCTTTATATTGATGTTTTGTTTAAATTGGATGATGATTGTAATGAATGGTTGTTTATTGATATTTGGATGAATGGATGCTATATTTTATATTGTATAAACTGCAAGTTATTATGCATTTTCATTTCATTCGGGATTGCGATTTGAAATGATATATATAACCGTAAACTTTTATTTTTAAATTACGAATTGAAATGATAAATATCTATTTCACTTGACCATAGGATAGAAAATTATATACAGGCACCGTGGTCTATATATAAAATATTTTAAGGGATTTTCTATGGTTTGGAAAGAAATATACGGTTTAAAAAAATATTAAATTTTGATATTATATAAATATTATTTTATATATGGTTGAATTCTAAAATTTAAGCTATGTATAACTTGATGATGTTTTAAGTTTGATTTACGAATATTTCAAGTTTGAGCTTTATTTAAGTGATATTGAATTTATTAAATAAATATTTCTAAACTAAATAATAGTAAATTGAATTAAGGTATATATAAAATTATCATATTTGGTTGGGAATTTTGGAATATTTAAAGACTTGAAATATATCAAAATTGAAATGTTTTATTGAAATTAAGGTATTATTGTTTTCAAAGTATTGGTTTTCGAAATTGTTATAACTTTGAAAGTAATATGGTTTAAAAATGAATTTATTTGAAATAGAATTTATTTAAGAATTATCTTTAAATATATTGATTTGAAACTGATTGAAATTTTGAGATTAAGAATATGACCGCATCATGTGATTTAGGTTCAAGATGGTTTTAAAGAATATTTCAAGTTTTATAATTAAAAGCAAGAATAGTGATTGAAAATTTGGATTTTATTAAATGATATATTATTGAATTTGGTTTTAAAGTATATACTATTTTGAAGTAAATGATATGTTTTGAAATAGCAATAATATTTTGGTTTTAAAGTATATACTATTTTGAAGTAAAGGATATGGTTTGAAATGGCAATAATATTTTGGTTTTTGATGTATATACTATTTTGCAATAAAGAATATGTTTTGAAAGGGCAATGATTGTGTTTTTAAAAGTATTTATATTTTTAAAATGACCACGGTGTTATAATAACGTTTGGTTGTTAAAGAGACCGGGATCGGATATGGACGTACTCTCTATCGATACCGAAAACCACTTTGACAACTGTGTACGCGGTGGAGTTTCCAGAATGAAGTAGGATGGTGGCGACGATCCTAAGGTATATACGCGGACCAAACTCCCGTGAGTTGGCATAAGGTGGCTAAAACATGAGCGATCGATGGGCCAAGGAGGTAGCACCTCTGATCGGACACACTTCTTCGATACCATTCTATTACTTGTGATTGATTTGGTGGCCACCCTTGATTTGGGAGTGTTGTTCGAGGTGGACGGTAGTGGCTGCTATGCATCACCACCAGTCCGGATGCGTAATTGGTATATCTATCCTGGCATTGCCTTGTGTGCCGTGTCACCTACCATATCGAACCCACTACGATTTTGGTTTAAAGATCCGACCATGTTAAGGTTCACCATACCCTTAACGCTATTTTCTATATGATTATACTTTACTGATTAGACACTACTGTATATAGCGTATATTACTATATAGTAAATAGTTTAACGGATCCTTAAGAGATGTGAATCCCAAACATTTCTTAAGTTACTACACTCACGTTAGACACTGGATAGGAGATGTCAAACCCCATAAACATCTCTGACGCCGTTTACACTCATACTTATTTCATTGATTTAACTTACATAAGATCTTTTAGTTCTGACTCGAGTGTTTTGTCTTTTAAATTTGCTCAGATCAGCCTGAGCATTTCAGGATTTGAAGGCCCTATTTCTGAAGGACGAAGACGAAGATTTAATTATTACTATTTGTTATATATTCCACTACACAATTGTATTCCGCTGCATAATTATCATTCTCTAGTATGTGTAGCTCTGATATGTATTGTATAAGTATAATCACATGTTTTGTAAAACAACTTCATGAACTGTTATTTGATTATTATATTTTATCGTTCTGCTGCAAGATTCTATTTTGTTTCTTTTATTTCTCCACTTTTTCTTATTTACCTCATAACAATCCACCCTTCTGTATGATTAAGTCGGCACGTGTGTCTGCTTAAGCATACAAAAAGGTGGGATGTTACAGTCATGCACACCGATATACACTTGCTTGTTAAAATTGCATGGAAAGGTGAGCACAAGGTCAAACCCAAGTCAATAACTGGATTCAACTCAAGTGAGCACATGAAAACACCAAATGCAATAAAATGTTCAAATGGAACCAGATCAATGAAAATAGCAAATACAACCAGACTCGAACAAAACATATGCATATGGTCAGTTGAACATGGCAATGCATATGTTTATATGGATAGAGCAATAGTAATGCAATCAACATAATGCAGACCAGAAGACTGGACATGTTCTCAAAGCAACTTAATTGTTCCACATATGAAACCAGAAGCAGACATGAACACAAGGAACCTGACTCCAAAAGGACATGAACATAATGCAACATCTAAACATCCACATATGGAACCAGACTCAATGCATTTGGGATCAAGAATAAGATTGTAACATCCCACCTTTTTGTACGCTTAAGCAGACACACGTGCCAACTTAAACCATACAGAAGGGCAGATTGTTATGAGGTAAATAAGAAAAAGTGGAGAAATAAAGAAACAAAAATAGAATCTTGCAACGGAACGATAAAATATAATAATCAAATAAACAGTTCATGAAGCTGTTTTACAAAACATTTAATTATTCTTATACAATACATATCAGAGTTACACATACCAAAGAATGATAAATAATGCAGCGGAATACAATGGTGTAGTGGAATATAATAAATAGTAGTAATAAAATCTTCGTCTTCATCCTCCAGAAATAGGGCCTTCAAATCCTGAAATGCTCAGGCTGACCCGAGCTAATTGAAAAGACAAAACACTCGAGTCAGAACTAAAAAATATTATGTAAGTTAAATCAATGAAATAAATATGAGTGTAAACGGCGTCAGAGATGTTTACGGGGTTTGACATCTCCTATCCAGTGTCTAACGTTAGTGCAGTAACTTAAGAAATGTTCGGGATTCACATCTCTTAAGGATCCGTTAAACTATTTACTATGTAGTAATATTCGCTATTATAATAATGTCTAATCATAAAATAAACTTACTTTTTTATAGCGTTAAGGCTTTACATTTTCCACCTTAACACGTAAAATGCCAATAGTCTACACAGTACATGCATACCTCGCAAGGCTATGAGAAGATACTCCATAGGTACGACACAAATAGAAACTCGTAGTAAGGCTCGATATGGTAGGTGACACGGCACATATTGCCTCGATATGGTAGGTGACATGGCACACAAGGCAATGCCAGAGTAGATATACTAATTACGCACACGGACTGATGGAAACGCATAGCAGCCACTACCGCTCCACCTCGAACAACACTCCCAAATCGAAGGGTGGCCACCAAAAATCACAAAGTAATAGAATATAATCCAAGAAGTGCGTCTGATAAGAGGTGCTACCTCACTGGTCCGAGATCGCTCCTGTTTTAGCCACCTTATGCCAACTCACAGGAGTTGGGTCCACGTATATACCTTAGGATCATCGCCACCATCCTACTTCATTCTGGAAACTCCACCGCGTACACAGTTGTCAAAGTGGTTTTCGGTATCGACAGAGAGTATGTCCATATCCGATCCCGGTCTCTTTAACAACAAAACGTTATTATAACACCGTGGTCATTTAAAAATATATATACTTTAAAAAAACACAATCATTGCCCTTTGAAAACATATTCTTTATTTCAAAATAGTATATACTTCAAAAACCAAAATATTATTGCCATTTCAAACCATATCCTTTACTTCAAAATAGTATTGTAACGACCCGATATTTTCAACCATTTGCATCCATTATAAGTGTATAGGTAGACACTCATGCCGGAATTGAATTGCTCAAAATACCGCGTTGTAATTAAAATTTGGCAAATCTCAGAATATACAGTAAATAAATATAATCACAGATCACAGAGACAGAGTAAAATAATGCAGCGGAAGTAAAAGAAATAGTAGTTCATGAAGCTACTATATAAATATATCAGAGTTACATGAGATATAACAGAAGAAATATAATACAACAAAAGTCTCAATATAATAACCAAGTACAAGCTGAGTAGAACAACGGAATTGAAATAGATAGGACATGACAAGCAAATAATCTCCAGCGATTCAAATCTCCAAGAGAGTGGAAATCCAAATCTGTGAATAACTCAGGCTGACCCAAGCGTAAAGCAAAACACAAAACACTCGAGTCAGGACAATATATACTTATATAATGTAAACCAACTCAAGTGAACTGTAATAAAGGTACAAGTAACTTAGAAGATGCTTGGGACCGCCCATCCTCTAAGGATCCGTTAAAATATCTACTATGTAGTAATATTCGCTATTATAATAATGTCTAATAAGTAAAGTATAATTATATAGAAAATAGCGTTAAGGGGATGGAGAACCTTAACGCGGTCGAATCTTAAAATCATAATCGTAGTAAAGCTCGATATGGTAGGTGACACGGCACAACTAGGCAATGCCAGGGTAGATATACCAATTACGCACACAGACTGATGGAGCGCATAGCAGCCACTACCGTCCACCTCGAACAACACTCCCAAATCGGAGGATGGCCATCTAATCAATCACAAGTAAGAGTATAATATCGAAGAAATGTGTCCGAGAAGAGGTGCTACCTCACTGGTCCGAGATCGCTCCTGTTTTAGCCACCTTATGCCAACTCACGGGAGTTTGGTCCACGTAACATACCTTAAGAACGTCGCCACCATCCTACTTCATTCTGGAATCTCCACCACGTACACGGTTGTCAAAGTGGTTTTCGGTATCGACAGAGAGTATGTCCATATCCGATCCCGGTCTCTTTGCCAACCAATCGTTATTATAACCCGTGGTTATAACTTTTAAAAACAATACTTTACTTCAAAATAAAATATCATTTCAAACCATATCTTTATCAAAATAAAGATTAAATCAATTCCAAACCATTTCCGTATATTTAAATTTTCATATCATTTCAAAACTTCATTTCAAATCATTTTAATATAATAAAATATCATATCCTAACAAAACTTCATTTCAAACCATTTTAATAAAATAAAATATCTTATCAGTTCAAATCCAAATATTCAACTTTAAATACCTTTTTAATTCAAAGATATCGTTCATTTACTATCATTTCAAATCACCTTTAAATAGTTTATATTCCAATCAAAATAATTCATTTAAACCTTTTAAAAGTGTAATTATTATATTTTCAAATCAAGTATTAAATTTCCAAAGTTTCAAACCATTCTGAGTTCGTTTACTAAGTCAAAAACCCTAATTATTAAAATTTCAGCATTTCACAGCATTTAAAAATAACTGCTATAAGTTATATTTGAAAACATTTTTAATTCAGCAAAGACAACACTTAAAACTGCTGTTAAAACTCAGTTTTTGTTGAATTATAGTTCAAAACAGAAAAGACAGCATTTCAGAAATGCTGCGGTAGTTCAGATTTCAAAACAAGGGTTAAATTTGATTTCAACATAGACTGCAAACCATTATATCATTTCCAGAGAATGCTATAATAGGCATGAGTTCAATATTAGCCTATAAGTTCAACTACAGCAACTACAGCATTCCAGAAATGCTGTAATAGCTCCTTTTACACAATTTTAGTTCAAAACAGAATCTATAGCATTTCTGAATGCTATTAAAAGTTAATTTCAGGTGTTAGTGTATTTCCAGCAATTAAATAACTTTAATTTAAAACACATAAACATTTTTAAAATCATAATTTAACATTTAAAATGTTCATTTACATATCATTTAACATATATCTTTTCACAATAAATATCTTATAATCAAATCCAATTTTCAACAATTTACTTAATAAATTTTAGTGTAAAAGTGTCCAATTCTTCACATTTCAACAAATAAACTTAACACTTCCAATTTAAATTACCATTTCACAATTTAACTAAATTTCCAATTTTATTTAATTAACTTAAACCTTTAATTAAAACCAAATTTCACATTTCCTAGTCAAGTTATATTTTAAAAGATCACTTTTAAACATTCATTTATTTAACCACTTAAATTCATAGAAAAATCAATAATACTTTAATAAATCACTTAAATTTATATTTAAATTTAATCAAATTATCATATTTTACCATTTTCCAAATATAATTAAATTTTCATTTTTATTTATATAACTTAAATATCATTTTTAACCAAAATTCCAAATTCCAAACTTAAGTTATATTTCAATAATCCAATTTAACCATTCATTAATTACATTTTTAACTCATAGAAAAATCATAATTTCTTTATTTTAAAACATTTCAAAATCTATTTAAATCAAATTTCATAAATTTATATTTTTAAAAATACTTAAAAATATCCAAAACACTTTATAAAATAACCATGGGCATGTATATAGTTTTCTAACCTAGGTCTAGTGATACGAATATGTATCATTTCAATCCATAGTTTAAAAAGAAAAATCCATGTTCTATCATTTCAAACCCACAATCCCAAGTTAAAATAAGTTAAATAAAAACCATTCAGGCCTATCATTTCAGCCCATAATTATTTTCCCCTATTCTAAAGTCCGTTCGGGTATGTATCATTTCAACCCATAGTGATTCTAGTCTACAGGGAACTTGCAATGGTGATAACTGATATAAATAATAGAATAACATTAAATAACAGTAACATATGATATAACAGGTGTATAAACATCATATGATCATAACATAGTCAAGTATAACATGATAATATATTTCTACAGATTCACAGGGTGTCAATTTACTAGTTATATAGGTTCATATTGTCTGGTGAGAATAACTCACCTGTTAAAGCTGGAGATTAGCAATCAAAACACACAGAATAGATTCCAGAAAGCACAACAAGTACGATATAGCATGACTTTTGATTTGAATGAATGGAGAGCCTTGATAATTATCTTGTAAACAATAACCAAAACAAGACAATATACACATAAATATTCAACGCAAAACAATGTTGAAACAATGAAGATAAGAAGCAACAACGGAATAGATTACTTGACCATGCTTTAACCATTCAAAAGCTCGAACAAGGGGTTCATTTCTCAGCTATGATGATGATGAAATTGAGAGAAACAAAGTTAACTCCTCGGAATACATAAGACAAAACAATCCAAACAATATAAGTTTTCAACCCAAATTTTAATAAAACAATGTTAGAAATGACTGCACGGAATCAAATAGAAATGCTTGCACTTGCTTTCAACCTTTACTAGGCTCAGCCATGAGGGAAACTACAGGTCTAAGGCAATGGTTTTGGGTCAGATCTGGGTTGCTAAGGTCGGCCTAACATGAGTTTGTTGATGGCAAAAGGTATGGAGATGGAACAACAACACAACAAAGCAAATTCAAGGTAAATCTCAACATTCTATGCTACAATTAGGTTCGGCCATAGACTCTAGGATCATGGTCAGAGGTCCAGATGTTGGTGGCTGATGTGGCAGAGGGTAGTGGTCAGATCTGGGCTGGTGGTGGAAGTGGCGGATAAAGGAAGGTGGAGGTGTTGGAACAAAACTAGGCTAGATTTGAGCATATAGGTGATGTTTTGTGAATTTTGGTGGTGGTCTCTTGCCATGGGGTGTTCGGCCAAATGGGAAGGGTCTGGAGGAGGTGTTGGTCAGGTGTGATGGTGGTGGTGGAGGCGGCAGGGCAGGTGGAGGAGGCAAGGCCGATCCTAGAGATGAAGAGCAAGAGCAAAACAATTTAAATCAATGAAAAACAAATAAACAAAGGAAGAAGAAAATGTTTTTACCCAAACTTTTGAAGCAATGGCCGAATTTTTTTTCAGGAGATGAGGAAAAGAATGCACGTGAATGAGAAAAAAAAAGTGGCGGCTGAGGAAATGTGGCCAATTGAATGAAAAGTTAGGTTAAAAGTAAAAGGGTTAGAAGATAAAAGGGCCTTAGGAAAATAGAAAGTTTAAGGCCTTTCAAATTTCTTTATTTAAATTTTTTTTATAACTTTATATTTCTGGAAAAAATAATAATCCCAGATAAAATTTCGAAATCTTATCAAAATATAATAGTTTATATAAATATTTATCAATCATATAAAGTTAAATTAAGAAAATAGCTAAAAATAGTAAACTAGTCTAGAAAATTTGAAATTGGATAGAATAAATTTTAGAAAAATTCATATGAGCTTGTAATATATTTCTAAACATAAATAATAACATAACATAAAAATATATTCACAAAATAAATATTTAAAATTAAATTTACATAAAAATTTTAATGAAGAAAATAGCAGAAAATAGGGAAACAACCTTTAAAAATAGGAAATCATCATAGTAAATTTTGGAAAAATTCTATTATTATTTTTGAAAATATTTAGAGATGAAAATATACATAAATTAACATATTGACACATATTAAAATAAAATATAACAAAGAAAAAGTAATTTATACAATTTAAAATAGACAAAATTGTTAAATAAACAGTTTATACTCAAAATTGAAATGTACATAACTTTTACATTTTAACTTCGTTTTCAACGAAAAGAAAAGCAGTATTCATGTTATTAAATCTATTTTCATAATAAAAGATAAAATTTATAATTTCAAATATTTAAAATTTAAATTTAAAAGTCAAAGTTTGACTATTGACCAAAATTCACATTTTCTGGAAATATTAAATTTAGTAATATTTGGAATTCTAATCCACATCAAAATCAAAGTTTATACTTAAAATAACAAAATTTATTTTTTTTCATAAATAAAGCCTTTGAATCTGGAAAAATCAATTTAAAAATATTTGAAAAATACAGGGTTGTTACACTCTCCCCCACTCAAAACTTTTCGTCCCCGAAAAGGAACGAGGTACGGGAAAGCACAGAAAAAGATAGAACGAAATAAGATTAAAACAAGATGATAAGAAGATTGGAATTACTCCTGATAACTATTGTTATAGGTAAGTTTGACAAGATGGAGGTGATCAAATCAAGAATATAAGCACGAAAAAGATCCTCTAGAGTCTGAATCACCCCTTTCACTTGACCGACGGTCTATGAATGGAAAAACAGTGTTCAGATCCAGATGAGTAACAAAGATTATCAAAGATTATAGAAAGATTTCTAAACAGACTGGTATAAGCAATAGCCTTCCCATTCTGTAACAAGATAAGAGAAATAAGGACAACCAAAAGATAGTTTGAAAAAAAAAACAAAATAAGGTAATAATTTGAAACCATAATGCTTTGAAATCATAATAATTTAGGGATGTTTATCATTTGGAAATCACACTACTAAAATCATAACACTTTGGAAATGTTATTCTAAAAAAACATAACACTTATAAAAATAAAAACACCTTTTAAAAAAAACTTCATTTAAACCATTTTAATTCAAGGTCAAATAATATTCATTTTAAAGTTGTAACATTTCTAAGTTCATTCAATTATAAAATTTCCAAAACATTGTATTTTCAAAATAGCAGCACTTATAAAATGCTACAGTAGATATATTAGTATTTCAAATCAGTTTAATTTCAGAAATATTTATATGGATATCATTTAACTTATGACTTATTAAAACAAACTTTTATGAATGGAATATCCAAATTAAACTATACTTCATTTATTAAGTCAAAAGCTCACTATTTTACTTAGCTCTAAATTTAACACATACCCTAACACTTTATTTAAAATACCCATTTCATAAATAGATATTCCTTTAATAAGTTACACTTAAAATTTCCATTTGAAAACCAAATTCTGAATTATCAAGTTTTGGTGATGTTAAAATACATTTTAACTATTTAAATTATAATCATTCATTTTTCAAGACATATCTATTTCATAAATAAAATATTTATATAGCAAATATAATGTGACATCCCGGAAATTTTGGCAATATCAATTTAATAATCTGAGATAAAAAATTAAATTGATTTGACAATAATTGTGAATAAAATTTGAATTGATTCGATAATTTTCTTTTAAATAAATATTTGACTGATAATTTATATTTTAAAAACTGATAAATTGTTTTCTGTTATAATCTATATATATCTGTATACACTGTAAATAGATGAGATCTGTTTTAAAAGTTTTCTTTTTCTTTTTGAATATAGATTGATAAAATAAGTAATTTATTTATATAGTAATAATTTCTTTTATAAAATCATTTTATTTGATAATGAGTTTTATTTTTATGGAAATAAATTCTTTGTAAATTATTTTAAATTGATATGATATTTTTATAAATAGATTTTGAATAAATAGAAGTGGTAAATTCTTTTGTTTAAATTATTTTAAAATTTATAAATGAGCCTTTATAATATTAGTAAATATAAATATACATGTTAAAATAACGAGCTAACAATAATACGGGTACAAAACATACATCAGTAAATTTTATCGTTTGTAAAGAAATAAGCGAACGCTAAATAAACAAACAACGTAATTGGATAACAAGTAAATTGATAATTCGTAGATTATAAAATAAATATACACTAAACAAACAAACAACATTCAATTACCATTCTTTGTTAAGCTAGAAATGTGCACAAACAAGTAAACATAACAAGATAAACATCCTCCATAATTTATAAACAAATAGTATGACAATAAAACAATAACATAGTGGATACAATCAAACAATAAGGTGAATGTAACAAAACAATATATTAAAAACAACACCCATTACATTTTATTTTCAACTCTGTAAATTATATCGCATAGCCAAAAGAATCAAAGTCAAAGTGAAACAATTCGAGAATGATAAGCCAGCCCTAATAAAATCTGTTCGAAGATATACATGCAGACTAAAGGCAAAAAAATAAGCAAAGTAGAATAACAAAATATTTTCACATAGAAATAGAAATGTGTAGAACCAGTGGTGTAGCTATAATTAAAGTATGCAGGCTGAAGCAAAATCTGGATAGATGAAATAGCTTAAGAAATAAACTAAGTAAATAACAAAGAAAAATTGTACAAGATGCATGCAGGCCTGGCAACGAAATAGAAAGATCAAAGCAAAGTATAAATATATTTGTAGCTTGCAATATAAGTCACAGGCAAGTATGAGATAAGTATAAAGTAAGAACATCAAGTACAATAACAATTAATGCTCCATTTCTTTGCAGCCAACAAATCCTGTTCGAGTTGCATAAATTTCTTTTCAGCCTCCATACTTCACAAAAATATCTCTGACCCTTATAAAGAAAATATATGGAACCTGTAACTCCTTCTATATTGCAAACTGTAAACTATTTTCCCATATCATCTTTCTCATTTCCAATTCGAGCAAAGCAATTACAAAATGAAACTCTATTTTAAATCTTAAATAAGCTTCAGCAAAACATCAAGCAATTAAACAAAGGCAAAGGATGGACAGGAAGATTTAAAGTGGGAAACATATTTTCCAGATTTCAAAGTTTCAAACTGTTTTCAAAAGATAACCCTGCTCTGTTCTTCTCTCTGCGAATTTTGGTGAGTAACCTTTATTTTTAAACTTATAACCAGGTTAATATGGCATGTTTTCTTTTATATGGTGACATGTATCTTGTTCATATACATATCTGTACACATCTATACATGCTCTGGTGATACCTGTGTTTGTTGTTTTTAGTATATTTGTAAATCAACTCTTTTCCTTTGATCTAGAAAATAGTGAATGACAAACACAAGCAACCAGATGATTGTTTAACCTTAATACAGATGTTAAAAATTTATATAAGTGAAATTAACTTGAATCTCGCTCTGGAAATCAAGGAAACAGGGTAAAACTTCAATCAAGTTTAAAAACAAACTTTTTGTTTTAAGTGTTCAATGATATAGGATGAAACTACATACGAAATTAATATTTTTAAAACAAGTTTCATGATTTATAATGTTGGGATTGAAGAGCAGTTCTGGATTCCCAGTTTTAAGTGTTTTTGGCTGCCATGTGTGATCTCGACAACCAGAGGTGACGAACTTCGGTCTGGAGATGGAGTATTGATCGAAGTTTTAGGGAAAAATGATAGTTGATGGGTTAAAGCTTTGAGGCAGTGGAAATATGGAATTGAAGTATGTAAACCTAGTTTTCACTGTGTTGGAAGAAACGATCGCCGCGACCAAGTGGGTGGATCGAGTGTCTTCGGGTTTTGGGCGAGGGTAGCTAGGCAGTGGACGATGTCGTGACCGGAGTTTGAGATTTTCTGGTGGACGGGATTGCGAAGACGAGGCGATGACAGGTGGGTGTTTGGTCGCGAAACTGTGCTTCCAGGTCTCGAGATACTCGAATTCGAATTCGAGAAGGATCGGAGGGGAGCTGATAGTTGGGATCGGAACTAGTGGGGTTGCTCGACTTGCTCGTCGATGTAGTGGTGGTCGGAGGCGTCGATTTTTGGTGTGCACGTGCACCACGGTTGTCAGGCTGGTGAATGTGCAACTGGGAAAAACGAGGGGAGTTACTCGGGGAAGCCTATGTTTTACTCGGGTGTTTTCGTGTTTTTTTACTCGAAGCAGGGAATGGGGGTCTCGGGTAGAATAATTGTCTCAGTTTTTAACAGAACCAAGGTGTCTCGAGTACGTACTCGAGTAAGTTGCAATTTGGCTCGGGGAATCTGGTTTTTTTTCTCGAAGTAAACGAGGTAAACTCGGGTCAATATTTTTCCAGTTTTAAACGGTAACAGTTTTCCAGTTTTTTTAAAATTTTCAAATTTAAACTAAGGTTAGACTGAGAATTATGAAATGTTTAAATCCAGATTTTGAAATGAAAGAAAAGTTTAAATTTAAATATTTTAAATAAATTCAAATATTTGAATTTAAAAGGGATTTTGATCTAAAACTTCATAGCAAAGTATTTTTAAATTTGTAATTTAAGCGTTAAAAAAATTAGTTGTAAAAATGATTAGCGATTAGTTTTAAACTGGTATTTTAAATGAAGTTCAAAGAAAATGAAATAAATGTTGGAAGTGGAATTTAAACCAATTTTGAAATTGAATTCTTCTTTAAGTAAAACAAAGATTTAAGTTTTACATTTCTTTAACTATTAAGAAATTAGAGTGAAAATAAATAATTTATATTAATTAAATTTGTAATTACAAGTTTAAATATTTATTTAGTTTAAATGAATTAAGGAGTCACTTTGTAATTATAAGTTTTAAAGATATAAATTGAAGTTTAAAATAATGGATTAAGAAAATTATATGATATAAAAATCATAGATAAGACTTCCATTGATAAATAGATGGTTAATTAAATTTATTTTTAATAATAAATTAATGTAAGTTAATTATGGTAGATGTGAAATTAAATGAAGGTCTTAAACTAGATTATTTTATAGTTGATCAATATAATTAATTTTTAATTGTTAATTAGATCAATTGATTTAATAATCAATATTAGAATGGTTTGAGTGTAATTATTAAGTGAGAATTAATTAAGTAATTAATTACTGGATTGATTTATTTGATTTATTTGAGATAGTTAAATCATTTTATTTAAATAAATCAAATTTAAGATGTGATAAGCACAATTACTTAGAGAAGTAATTGATGGATAATTACAGAATGTAATTAACGGAATGTTGTTTAATAATGAAGTAAATTGAGTATAATTACCTTGTAGGATTTATCAAAAAAATTTATTTGAGATAATTAAATTTTGGAGTATAGTTAATAAAGTAATTAAGGAAGTTAATTACAATAGGTTGATTAATCAAGAGTGATAAATGTTTGGGTTTAATTAGAAGTTAATTTCTTTGATATAATGTAATTCGAGAACATTAATTAATATAATAAATGTTGGAATTAAAATGGATTTATTTGATATAATTTATAAATAAAGAGATTTATTAATATAGTTAATTAAGTAATGTAATTAACTTTAGTTAATTAATAAACGAAGTAATGTAAAGATTTAATTTCTATATTTGGTTAAGTAATTAATCTGTGGAATTTTAAAGATAATTACTTCAATGTAATTAAAGGGATTAATCAAGGATGATTAATTAAATGGAATAATGGGATGATTATTAATTAATTAATTGATAATTAATTAATAGTAATATGAGCAAGTTTAATAATGATGTAGTAATTAATTTAATTGACTTTAAATTTATTAAGGTAAGGTAATTAATTTAATTCATTTTAAATTAATTATAAATGGTGTGATTTATTATCCTTGCTTATGTATGATGTATGATGGATGATATTGATATCCCATTTATTGATTGGTTGTGATCTCAGATATGAGATCAGTAATATCTGTTGTGATATGGATGTTTGATCGATGTGTGATGATGATATAGTTGTTCATATATGCTGATATATGATTATTCATCTGCGATATTGTGATTTATCTATCTATGTTGATATAGATAATTGAATTGAATTGTTTTAAACTTTAAAACAACTTGGCCTTAAAAGACACGGTTTGGATTTCGATGAGACCGGGATCGGGTTTCCGTATACCGGGATTCCAGGTCTGGAGACCCGAATACCACATCGATCCAAAATAACGTTAGGTCGTGAAATTCAAATGGAGCAAGTGAAGACTCGAGGTATAAGAACTATACGTCAGTATAACTCTGTGGGTGATTTCGTAATGAGTTTGACGGTGATAGTACTTATAGATTCGAGATAGCGATTCAGAATGCAAGGGTTGTCGTCGTTAACTCTGAGGGTGATTCCAATACGAGTGTAACGAGATAATGCCTTCGGTTTCGTTCGAACCCGGAACGAACTTGTATGGATTGAATGCTTTCAGCACATCGTCAGGTGGACGATGAGCATTCTAAGTGATGAGTTCTATTCAGGTAATCGTGACCTCAAGCCTCATCAACCGGGAATGGCTAAAACAGGGGAGGTGCAGCAAAGCTTCGTGGGTAGCACCCACTTGAGAGCAAGATATACTCCTGTCTAGATGTTCCTTTATATTCGATTGTGTGGGCAGTTGATTGCAACAACTGCTGGGGTTGTCTTGTTTGGAACTGTTCAGTAAGGAACGGGTCCGGCTTTGTGTTGCAGGGGAGCGGGCATACTCCTCGGTACGGTGATCTAGGCCACGTACTGTGACGGGCGGTACCCCAGTAGCCCAGCCATTGTATGGACTCCAATCTCCAATAAGCGCCGTACGTTTTGATTGTGCCCAACTATGTTGGAATGTGAGATGTAAGCATTTCAGCTATTTTCTAGCTTTACTTGAAAACCCTAGACACTATTATAATATCACTGGATTTCCTATAAAATGTTTTGGTTAGCGTAAGGTAAAAACTTACCCGTGTTTATTTGTGGGGAGTCTTACGTGATACCTTTGTTTTCAAATGATTTTCAAAGTTAAACAACTTTAACCGGTTACTCATACCAGACCCATGTCTGACCCGAAGTTTATTTCTGTTTTTCATAAACTCTCGGGTACCCAAATTTTTACGGGTAGCCAAGGGATTCAGGTTAGCTTTGACGAATTCTGGAGGAGCAATGGAGCAGGAGGCTTCAGCCTATAGATATATAGTGATTTCGCTGTGTCAGTGATTATTTCTGTATTTCTGCTGTGTTGTATCTCTGTGATGTGTGAGTTGTATTAACTAGACAGGTGTTATAACTGTCTAGTATGTGTTGTATTATCTGTGTACTCTGATGTATATGATATTTATGTGATATATTATATTTTATTCGTTCCGCTGTTGAGATTCTGTTGTTGTTTTTTTCTTCTTCTCTTTCTTTTCTACTTTCTCACCTCTTTCTTTTCTTCAAAACGATATGTCTTCCTGGGCGTAGGAAGTCGGGTCGTGACAGTTGGTATCAGAGCATTAGGTTGAGTGAATACCTAGGCTCTGGAGTGGTGTCTATCCTGAGAGAGCGTATTTGTAATTTTTATCTATATATTTATTTATTTATCTCTACCTATCGATTGGGTTACCTGTTCGGGTTTTCCAATATAAGTTATAAAGGTAGATAGGGTGGTAGTGGTGGTGTGTGTATCACGACTACCAATGGTTGGATTTGTTGAGGATGGAAGTATATATACCGAGACGGTATTGGGTCTACAGTTCGTCTCGATTAAATTTGTGATGTAGGGACTTCATGGAACTCTGAAGGAAATCTGTTAAGGATTCGGAGTCCAGCATTTAAGTGTAAGATGATCGCGCTAGTGTGAGCGGATTTTCGAGAGTTTGGATGAGCTGGAGTTGGATTTGTCAGTTAGGCTGAAGCAAGTAGTGATATTTTGATCTCTCGAGGATATAGTGGCTGTGTGATGAGGCGCAGTGACTGTGGATATCTCCGAAGATATTTCTTTGGGATGAGTTAAGGTAGTGAATCTGTTTCGGGGTTTTGGTTGTGTTCAGCAGGATGTTTCTGGTTGTGTGTGGTCCGAGTTTCTCGAAGAGCTTTGAATTAGAAATTTCTTGGCATTGATGTCATCAGTATAGCTCGAGTTTTCTGTGTGTTGGCAAGAAGTTTTCTAGCTTAGTAGGAGTCCAGAAGCAGTCGAGTGGTTCCGTTCTTTCGTTGAATGGGCCAGTTAGGTGTAAGCTGTTCTGTTGGGTAAGTGAGGACAGTTTTCTTTGGGATTAGGCCAGATTAATCGCAAAAGTGACTTGCGATAGTTTGAGCGTTCTCTTGTGTTTTGGAGATTCTTCTTTTTGGATGTCTTCAGGGAGTCAGAAGTTGTCGGCATCTGGAGTTTGAGTTTGGTATCGGCTGGATTTCAAAAGTGATATAGATGGTTCAGCTTAGTAGTAGGATGGTTTGAGTTGGGTGAAGCAGCTCAGTTTGGTGGAACTTCTGAGTTTTGTTTTGGATCTGTTGAACTATATTTCTGGAATTGTTGAGAAGCTTACCAGTTGTGATTGCTGACTGATGGTTGCAAAGCCTAGGTCTGTCATATTTGGTATCAGTGGGAGTTGTGCTTATGTGCATCATCTATATTTCATCTGTTTCAGATCAGAGTAGCGCAGTGGAAGCATGGTGGCAGTAGTTCAGTGTGGAAGAAATTGGATATTGCAGTGTTTGGATTAGAGAGTTTCTACAGGAAATTTTTCAGGATCTGAGATCCGTTTGGAGTACACCTGCTTATCTTTTCTAGATGGGAGAAGTGAGATCTATTTTCTGATTTTGAGATCGAGTTGGTGTTCTGAGTTTTGGAGGAAAGATCATTTTGATGATTGTCTTGGTTCAGCTGTTTCTGGAGGGCATCAGCGAGGATGAGCTCATCAGGAAGGATATAGGAGACCCAGGATCGTCTGAAAAGTTGTGTGGATAAGAATCGAAGAGGTTTGGAATTCGAAGTTGGAGACTTCGTTGTTATTGGAGTTTTCTCTGATTCAAGGAGCTTTTAGTTTGTTAAGATGTGGAAAGCCTACTCCGAGATATTTTGGATCTTTTCTACTGTTGTTCTGAGGATAAGTGTTGAGTCCTCTGATTTGAATGGTCAATTTGGATGATTGGGATTTATTGTATTTCACGTATTCTCTGAGGGAGTACGTACGAATTCTATCTCTGGTTGTAGAACCAACAGTTCGAGGGCTTTGTTATTGAGTCAGGCTCATCTATAGTCGGATATCTTGTCTTGTTGTGCAGATCTAGCTAAGGGGTAGCTCTGTAGCTTAGTAGTATTGATGGTTTGGATTCTATAGAGCGAGTAACCCGGTATTTGTATCGGGGAAACTCAAGAGAATTCTATCCAGTATTTTGTCTGGATAGTTAGATTTGTTTGATTGGATGCTATGGTTGTTAGCATACCATTGATATACTTGTATTTTAAAATTTAATTTTAAATGGATTATTAAATTACCTTTGTTTAAATTTCGGGGATGAAATTCTTTTAAGGGGGGAGGAATGTGACATCCCGGAAATTTTGGCAATATCAATTTAATAATCTGAGATAAAAAATTAAATTGATTTGACAATAATTGTGAATAAAATTTGAATTGATTCGATAATTTTCTTTTAAATAAATATTTGACTGATAATTTATATTTTAAAAACTGATAAATTGTTTTCTGTTATAATCTATATATATCTGTATACACTGTAAATAGATGAGATCTGTTTTAAAAGTTTTATTTTTCTTTTTGAATATAGATTGATAAAATAAGTAATTTATTTATATAGTAATAATTTCATTTATAAAATCATTTTATTTGATAATGAGTTTTATTTTTATGGAAATAAATTCTTTGTAAATTATTTTAAATTGATATGATATTTTTATAAATAGATTTTGAATAAATAGAAGTGGTAAATTCTTTTGTTTAAATTATTTTAAAATTTATAAATAAGCCTTTATAATATTAGTAAATATAAATATACATGTTAAAATAACGAGCTAACAATAATACAGGTACAAAACAAACATCAGTAAATTTTATCGTTTGTAAAGAAATAAGCGAACGCTAAATAAACAAACAACGTAATTGGATAACAAGTAAATTGATAATTCGTAGATTATAAAATAAATATACACTAAACAAACAAACAACATTCAATTACCATTCTTTGTTAAGCTAGAAATGTGCACAAACAAGTAAACATAACAAGATAAACATCCTCCATAATTTATAAACAAATAGTATGACAATAAAACAATAACATAGTGGATACAATCAAACAATAAGGTGAATGTAACAAAACAATATATTAAAAACAACACCCATTACATTTTATTTTCAACTCTGTAATATATATCGCATAGCCAAAAGAATCAAAGTCAAAGTGAAACAATTCGAGAATGATAAGCCAGCCCTAATAAAATCTGTTCGAAGATATACATGCAGACTAAAGGCAAAAAAATAAGCAAAGTAGAATAACAAAATATTTTCACATAGAAATAGAAATGTGTAGAACCAGTGGTGTAGCTATAATTAAAGTATGCAGGCTGAAGCAAAATCTGGACAGATGAAATAGCTTAAGAAATAAACTAAGTAAATAACAAAGAAAAATTGTACAAGATGCATGCAGGCCTGGCAACGAAATAGAAAGATCAAAGCAAAGTATAAATATATTTGTAGCTTGCAATATAAGTCACAGGCAAGTATGAGATAAGTATAAAGTAAGAACATCAAGTACAATAACAATTAATGCTCCATTTCTTTGCAGCCAACAAATCCTGTTCGAGTTGCATAAATTTCTTTTCAGCCTCCATACTTCACAAAAATATCTCTGACCCTTATAAAGAAAATATATGGAACCTGTAACTCCTTCTATATTGCAAACTGTAAACTATTTTCCCATATCATCTTTCTCATTTCCAATTCGAGCAAAGCAATTACAAAATGAAACTCTATTTTAAATCTTAAATAAGCTTCAGCAAAACATCAAGCAATTAAACAAAGGCAAAGGATGGACAGGAAGATTTAAAGTGGGAAACATATTTTCCAGATTTCAAAGTTTCAAACTGTTTTCAAAAGATAACCCTGCTCTGTTCTTCTCTCTGCGAATTTTGGTGAGTAACCTTTATTTTTAAACTTATAACCAGGTTAATATGGCATGTTTTCTTTTATATGGTGACATGTATCTTGTTCATATACATATCTGTACACATCTATACATGCTCTGGTGATACCTGTGTTTGTTGTTTTTAGTATATTTGTAAATCAACTCTTTTCCTTTGATCTAGAAAATAGTGAATGACAAACACAAGCAACCAGATGATTGTTTAACCTTAATACAGATGTTAAAAATTTATATAAGTGAAATTAACTTGAATCTCGCTCTGGAAATCAAGGAAACAGGGTAAAACTTCAATCAAGTTTAAAAACAAACTTTTTGTTTTAAGTGTTCAATGATATAGGATGAAACTACATACGAAATTAATATTTTTAAAACAAGTTTCATGATTTATAATGTTGGGATTGAAGAGCAGTTCTGGATTCCCAGTTTTAAGTGTTTTTGGCTGCCATGTGTGATCTCGACAACCAGAGGTGACGAACTTTGGTCTGGAGATGGAGTATTGATCGAAGTTTTAGGGAAAAATGATAGTTGATGGGTTAAAGCTTTGAGGCAGTGGAAATATGGAATTGAAGTATGTAAACCTAGTTTTCACTGTGTTGGAAGAAACGATCGCCGCGACCAAGTGGGTGGATCGAGTGTCTTCGGGTTTTGGGCGAGGGTAGCTAGGCAGTGGACGATGTCGTGACCGGAGGTTGAGATTTTCTGGTGGACGGGTTTGCAAAGACGAGGCGATGACAGGTGGGTGTTTGGTCGCGAAACTGTGCTTCCAGGTCTCGAGATACTCGAATTCGAATTCGAGAAGCATCGGAGGGGAGCTGATAGTTGGGATCGGAACTAGTGGGGTTGCTCGACTTGCTCGTCGATGTAGTGGTGGTCGGAGGCGTCGATTTTTGGTGTGCACGTGCACCACGGTTGTCAGGCTGGTGAATGTGCAACTGGGAAAAACGAGGGGAGTTACTCGGGGAAGCCTATGTTTTACTCGGGTGTTTTCGTGTTTTTTTACTCGAAGCAGGGAATGGGGGTCTCGGGTAGAATAATTGTCTCAGTTTTTAACAGAACCAAGGTGTCTCGAGTACGTACTCGAGTAAGTTGCAAATTGGCTCGGGGAATCTGGTTTTTTTTCTCGAAGTAAACGAGGTAAACTCGGGTCAATATTTTTCCAGTTTTAAACGGTAACAGTTTTCCAGTTTTTTTAAAATTTTCAAATTTAAACTAAGGTTAGACTGAGAATTATGAAATGTTTAAATCCAGATTTTGAAATGAAAGAAAAGTTTAAATTTAAATATTTTAAATAAATTCAAATATTTGAATTTAAAAGGGATTTTGATCTAAAACTTCATAGCAAAGTATTTTTAAATTTGTAATTTAAGCGTTAAAAAAATTAGTTGTAAAAATGATTAGCGATTAGTTTTAAACTGGTATTTTAAATGAAGTTCAAAGAAAATGAAATAAATGTTGGAAGTGGAATTTAAACCAATTTTGAAATTGAATTCTTCTTTAAGTAAAACAAAGATTTAAGTTTTACATTTCTTTAACTATTAAGAAATTAGAGTGAAAATAAATAATTTATATTAATTAAATTTGTAATTACAAGTTTAAATATTTATTTAGTTTAAATGAATTAAGGAGTCACTTTGTAATTATAAGTTTTAAAGATATAAATTGAAGTTTAAAACAATGGATTAAGAAAATTATATGATATAAAAATCATAGATAAGACTTCCATTGATAAATAGATGGTTAATTAAATTTATTTTTAATAATAAATTAATGTAAGTTAATTATGGTAGATGTGAAATTAAATGAAGGTCTTAAACTAGATTATTTTATAGTTGATCAATATAATTAATTTTTAATTGTTAATTAGATCAATTGATTTAATAATCAATATTAGAATGGTTTGAGTGTAATTATTAAGTGAGAATTAATTAAGTAATTAATTACTGGATTGATTTATTTGATTTATTTGAGATAGTTAAACCATTTTATTTAAATAAATCAAATTTAAGATGTGATAAGCACAATTACTTAGAGAAGTAATTGATGGATAATTACAGAATGTAATTAACGGAATGTTGTTTAATAATGAAGTAAATTGAGTATAATTACCTTGTAGGATTTATCAAAAAAATTTATTTGAGATAATTAAATTTTGGAGTATAGTTAATAAAGTAATTAAGGAAGTTAATTACAATAGGTTGATTAATCAAGAGTGATAAATGTTTGGGTTTAATTAGAAGTTAATTTCTTTGATATAATGTAATTCGAGAACATTAATTAATATAATAAATGTTGGAATTAAAATGGATTTATTTGATATAATTTATAAATAAAGAGATTTATTAATATAGTTAATTAAGTAATGTAATTAACTTTAGTTAATTAATAAACGAAGTAATGTAAAGATTTAATTTCTATATTTGGTTAAGTAATTAATCTGTGGAATTTTAAAGATAATTACTTCAATGTAATTAAAGGGATTAATCAAGGATCATTAATTAAATGGAATAATGGGATGATTATTAATTAATTAATTGATAATTAATTAATAGTAATATGAGCAAGTTTAATAATGATGTAGTAATTAATTTAATTGACTTTAAATTTATTAAGGTAAGGTAATTAATTTAATTCATTTTAAATTAATTATAAATGGTGTGATTTATTATCCTTGCTTATGTATGATGTATGATGGATGATATTGATATCCCATTTATTGATTGGTTGTGATCTCAGATATGAGATCAGTAATATCTGTTGTGATATGGATGTTTGATCGATGTGTGATGATGATATAGTTGTTCATATATGCTGATATATGATTATTCATCTTTGATATTGTGATTTATCTATCTATGTTGATATAGATAATTGAATTGTTTTAAACTTTAAAACAACTTGGCCTTAAAAGACACGGTTTGGATTTCGATGAGACCGGGATCGGGTTTCCGTATACCGGGATTCCAGGTCTGGAGACCCGAATACCACATCGATCCAAAATAACTTTAGGTCGTGAAATTCAAATGGAGCAAGTGAAGACTCGAGGTATAAGAACTATACGTCAGTATAACTCTGTGGGTGATTCCGTAATGAGTTTGACGGTGATAGTACTTATAGATTCGAGATAGCGATTCAGAATGCAAGGGTTGTCGTCGTTAACTCTGAGGGTGATTCCAATACGAGTGTAACGAGATAATGCCTTCGGTTTCGTTCGAACCCGGAACGAACTTGTATGGATTGAATGCTTTCAGCACATCGTCAGGTGGACGATGAGCATTCTAAGTGATGAGTTCTATTCAGGTAATCGTGACCTCAAGCCTCATCAACCGGGAATGGCTAAAACAGGGGAGGTGCAGCAAAGCTTCGTGGGTAGCACCCACTTGAGAGCAAGATATACTCCTGTCTAGATGTTCCTTTATATTCGATTGTGTGGGCAGTTGATTGCAACAACTGCTGGGGTTGTCTTGTTTGGAACTGTTCAGTAAGGAACGGGTCCGGCTTTGTGTTGCAGGGGAGCGGGCGTACTCCTCGGTACGGTGATCTAGGCCACGTACTGTGACGGGCGATACCCCAGTAGCCCAGCCATTGTATGGACTCTAATCTCCAATAAGCGCCGTACGTTTTGATTGTGCCCAACTATGTTGGAATGTGAGATGTAAGCATTTCAGCTATTTTCTAGCTTTACTTGAAAACCCTAGACACTATTATAATATCACTGGATTTCCTATAAAATGTTTTGGTTAGCGTAAGGTAAAAACTTACCCGTGTTTATTTGTGGGGAGTCTTACGTGATACCTTTGTTTTCAAATGATTTTCAAAGTTAAACAACTTTAACCGGTTACTCATACCAGACCCATGTCTGACCCGAAGTTTATTTCTGTTTTTCATAAACTCTCGGGTACCCAAATTTTTACGGGTAGCCAAGGGATTCAGGTTAGCTTTGACGAATTCTGGAGGAGCAATGGAGCAGCAGGCTTCAGCCTATAGATATATAGTGATTTCGCTGTGTCAGTGATTATTTCTGTATTTCCGCTGTGTTGTATCTCTGTGATGTGTGAGTTGTATTAACTAGACAGGTGTTATAACTGTCTAGTATGTGTTGTATTATCTGTGTACTCTGATGTATATGATATTTATGTGATATATTATATTTTATTCGTTCCGCTGTTGAGATTCTGTTGTTGTTTTTTTCTTCTTCTCTTTCTTTTCTACTTTCTCACCTCTTTCTTTTCTTCAAAACGATACGTCTTCCTGGGCGTAGGAAGTCGGGTCGTGACATATAACAATCAAATTTCTTCACATTTATTCATTTAGACATCAATTAAACTATGAATTCAAGTTAAATAAACTTTATTAAAAAATGTCTAATTCAAATGTATTTTATTTTATCTATTCAAAGATCATTATTTATTATACAACATACTCATTTTAGGAAATAACCTTTATTAAAATTCCTAGGTTAGATTTAAGGTTCCATATTAAATCAAATTTGATTATTAAGTTATTTAAAAAAAATCTCTTTAAATTCCTTTTTCACTATTTACCTCTGTTAATCTTTTATAACTAAAATTTAAGTGTATAACATTTATCATAACCACTCAAATTTTATTTATAAAATCCTTTCTATATTGTATATTATCCAATTTCATAATCAACTTCCGTGTAATTTAGGTAAGTTATATTGGAATAAAATTGAGTGTTATACAAATAAAACTTTCCAATTCAATTATCTCAATTTTGAATCATTTATCCAAATTTTTGATTTTTTTCTTCTTATAATTGAAATTATTCTACAAGATAAAATTTAAGAATTTGAATCTTCTAACATCTTCAAACCAATTGGGGATAAGTAGTTATATATACATAATATGTTAAATCAAATTTAAATCATATATCTATATACATTATAAATCAAGTCATATTTTAGAAATTCAAATTAATTAAATTCCCCAAAATAAAGCTGTAGCAAGACTACAGAACAGTCTCTTCACTTCGAAACTCGAAAATGAACGTCGATGATGCTGTAGTCATCACCGAAATTATTTTCTAGCGACAAAGAGAAGAGCACTAAATATTTTAAACTTAAAAATCCTTTAGAAACAAATTTCTACATGGAAATACTTTAAATAATATATCCTTTTGAAACTTTAAACACAAGGTTTGAAATCCATCGGAAATCAAATTCTTAAATTTCTTGTTTTAAATTCATTTCAGTTCCCAAATAAATTTATAAACAACTATTTATAAATTCATTTATAGAACAATAAATGATAAATCAAGTATTATCATTTCAAATAATCTATTTAAATCAATTTATTAAGTTCCATAATATTTACTTATATCAAAATTTATTTCATTAACCAAATTTAAAATAATATTGTGTCAGTTTGTTCTGTCAAAGTGTTTAGAAATCCTATCGATAGCGTTGATCAGACGAATCGATCGGAAGCCCAAATCAACATCAACAACTCAAACAACACAATATATAAAACAAAACATAGATTTACAAGTACAATTCAAAATGTTTTGGAGATATTTTGGAAACACAACAAGATGATTGATTATCAAAATATGAAGATGGATAAGCTTAGATAAATCGCGGCCAACCTTAACCGGGTCAACCGTGACTGTCACGTACGGGAATTTTCGACTTTCGAAAATTCGACATCGATACTCCCTTTATCGACTATCGTGCAATCGAGTGCCGGAAACTCCAATAGTGATGGTTTAAGAAAGAAGAAAAAGTAGAAGAAGAAGAAAATAGAAGGAAAAGAAAAGAAGAGAAAGAAGAAAGGAGGAAGAAGAAACAATAGATAACACGATCAATATCAGAATCTCACATATCGCAGCGGAACAATATATAATAAATAAACACTAGTCTTTAAAACAAAGAACTATATCATTTTATACATACATCAATCATCAGAGTCAATATACAACAATGGACAGTTATATAACTTGTTCTCATACAGAATACACAACGGAATAAATACTATCAGATACAAATACTACGTCTCGTCATCCAGCTTATCTCCAAAGCTCCAGAATATCCAGAATATCCTGATAACATAACTCTAGACTGCCCGTGTGGAAACTGGTGGGCACCCAGAGTTTAGAAGGGAACAATAAACTCCGAGTCAGTCATGGAGACTGGTGTGAGATCGTAAAACAGTTATTTTTCACAAAGAAAATAAAACAAATTCGCAATGCTTTTGGAAAATGAAACTACCATAAGACCTCCCACCACACACACAATGGAAACGCAGAATTGGAGGAGATTTCTTCTTATGATAGTCAAAGATGCTTACTACGCAAAATCAAATCATTTTTGATATTATTATTAGTGCATAGTGTAGAAATCATTTCGAAAGTATAATATAAATCTTAGCCAGCATAGGTACCATTATAGTATGCTTGCTATAGCTGCCATATTAGATGGCAGGTTCTACAACTAAAACCGTACAAGGCCCGTATTGTTTCTTTGGATTTCCAACAAATGGTCAGGATAAGGAACTTCCTTTTCCACGATGGGTACGTCCCTGGAATAGGCGACCCGAGAAATAACCTAACATTACGGTTAGATCTCTGCCAACACAAGGCAGGGTTACCTCTGCAAAAATAGGTAACTACTGACACGCGTATGCCATCCCCCGATCGTAACCGATCTTCCCGAGGATCCCTGATTCGCAACAACCACAAAGTAATAAATTTGCAGCAACCACAGAGGTTAAGTATCTGGGCTCCATACCATGATACCACCTTTATCCAGAAGGAATGACATACACTAAGGGGCGCTACTCCCTAGAACCTTGCCGCATCCTTCCTGTTTTGACCATTTCCGGGGTGTGAGGCTCGACGAAGTCTCGTCCACAAAGCTACGCTTTCTACAAAGCCATGCTTCGGGTCAAACAAATTGATCAACCTATGATCACAAAGATATAAGATCAAACAAATGATCATATCACAAATGATCAAACACTGATCATTTCACAGCAACACTCAGTATGCCACGTTACCAAATTGGGAATATATCGCTGATAAATTTCAACTACATAACCTCTGAGCTCGTACGTCTCAGAGAAGGGTGTTAAGCTAAGAGAATAAATTCTCCGCCACCAACAGATATGTATTTGAAAGAAATCAGCTTTATATCTCAAATTGTAACGTCAGACACACAATCCATACAAGTCTGTTCCGGGATCGAACAGAACCGAAGGCACTTCTCACGAAGCCCTTGCACATCCGGATAAATTTCTAATCACGTCCGGACTTCCCGTCACTAAGGGTGATAAAACCTCTAAATCGGAGATCAGCCGATGTAGAGTAACTCGACGGTAGTCCTTCCGTTTTCAAAAATATCCGGTCTTCAACACCGGTCTTCGAATGCAATTCATAACGACGTATCACATATTCAGAATGGGTTATACGACCCCATGGTCTTTTCCCGGCTAACCCGAATAGTGAGCGATTATTCAAAAATAAGTGTGGCATTCAAATTCATCCAATCACAACAAATACCCATTCAAGGTAATTATTGATAGTCAGTTATTTAACTATCAATAAAGATGTGCAACATCATCTGATTCCAAATAATTTTCCAAATTATTGTATCTTTCAAAATATCTTTACTGGATATATAATTTCCACACTTAACCGTTTGAAAACAAATTTTCAAATATTCACTTTTCAATTTATCTTTAAAAGATAAAATTTCAAACCCTTCGTTTCATATTTGAAAAAGCATTTCCATACTTATTTAATTATAAGTAATTCACAAATCTATTTATTTTCAACTTTTGAAAATATCCAATATACTTAAATCAAAATTAGTATAATTCATTCTTTAAGGAAATCATTCTTTTAAGCACATTTATTTGAGTCAAAATGAATGTTACGTAAAACATCGTTACGACGACTCAAAATCACTAGTATAGGGATTCGAAATTAAGATAGGTATATAAATCCCAATACTACATAAAAACATTTCCTTTCGGAAATCATTTACTATAACAACAGTGTTATAGTCCATCATTTCCTTATATTTTCGAAAACGCCTATTTCAACAATGAACGTTGAAATCTATGCTTTCAATTCACAATACATTTTAAAACATCTTTAAAATGTTTAACTTCATTTTTAATATCACTTCTTCAAAAATGAATCCATTTTATTCAATAATATATTCACTGTCCAAAATCGTGAATATACTTCACTTAACCAAATTTCAATCATCTCTACACATTTTATTTCAATAAAGATTCGCTATCCAAAATCGCGAATATATCTTCTTTAATAACCTCCTACATTTAATTTATCAAATTCAATTGATTTTGAATTTATAAAACAACGTTTATGAATTCTATTTCTATTTTCTAACGACTTCAATTTAATAAATCTTCTTTATTAATAATTCGATTTATAAATCTTCTTTAATGACCTATTCAATTTATAACTCAATGTATATACCAAAGGTCCATCTTATAAGTTAATAACTTACAATTCATTTATTTTAAAAGAAATCGTTCTTTTAAATTTCACAGATTTTAAATCTTATTTCTTATAAGATTTCATTTATAACCTTATTTTCAACCATAACCGAACTACTTTTATACTATTTATAAATCTCATCCATTAACCATTCTTACTTGTTCAAAAATCTCATTTAAAATGCTGAAATCCAATTTATACTTCATTTTAACACTTATAAAAAAACTCGTTTTATAATTCCAACATTTGATTTATAAATATCAATTTGTATAAATCTTTTTATACAAATCGTTTATAGTTATTCAAAAATCCCAACTCAAACCATTTTATAAATAAATCGATTTTTATTTCAAAAATGAAACTTTGATTTTATTTCACAAAAATCTTAACTTTTATAACTTTAAAATTTTAGACGTTTATTTATTTGAAATAAATCAATTCAAAAATTCAATAAAACGTCTACTTTCAAAAATCACTTAAAAATCCTCTTTTAAAATCAACATCGTTATTTTTAGATTTCAAAAATGAATCCGATGATGCAACGCACCAATTCGTCAATCACAACAACAAACATCATATATCAATATGATAACAGAATATATATCAATATCTGTAAATAAATAACTACTGGTGAGGAATCCAGTTGGATCCCTCCAACCTGTTTCCCTGCATCCAAAGACGTTAGCACAATACCAATTCCACTTCGAGGTGGAATATCGCGGTATATGGGTTTTTATAAAAATCCGCTTACTAACGGCGCAATAGGGTCTCATCCGCTATACGAGGCGGGAAATCATCAATCCAATATATACATATGCCAATATGTATATATTGCTATATATATATAGATATATCCTACTATATCTAATATCACATCCAATAGCAAACATCAGTCAATAAATAACTGTCATACAAATTATGTTTTGAGTGAGAAAATAATCTCACCTTTGCTTTTAATTTGCTTTCCAATTCAAACCGGCTTATTACTTCACGATGTTAGACCTTGTATAAAACAATTTATAAATTTATTAATATTCGAACAGATCGAATAACAAATTTTCACTTTGCAATCTTAATTATCCAACGAATTTTATTTTAAACCAATACTTTTAATTTCTAAACAAATTTCTTTTTAATAAATAAATTTTACTTAAAATGTTATATTTAGAAACAAATCCCCTTCATATAAATTTTTCTCTAGTAATTTAAATAGTTTTAGATAAATCAATCGAACAATACATTTATACTTTTTCTTCCTGAAATAAACAAACAGCAAACCTTTGCTTTTCTTTTTACTGTAAAAATTATATTTTTCCTTGCGTATACATAAAAACAAACTATATTGGTTTTGATTTTTACTTTATATAACCACTTAACATTTTAAAATCCTTTTTACTGTAATGTATTTGTAAATTCTGGTTATAAAATTTCTTTCTCCTCATATATGCAATATATATTAATATATTTAAATTGAAAGATGAAGGATGAATTGATAACTGCAGAAATACCTCACTGTTCCCCTAATCGCCAGCGAACTGCCCAACGTCGAGCATCGCCATCCTCACTAAGCAGTCGAATCATCTCGACGAACCTCACTAACAGACGATGCGAAACCCCACCATTTAGCTTCCAGTCGAGTCCCACTTCCACCCTATCGAACTCCACCACGCTACACGCCCCTCCAATATCATCCTGCTCGAGTCGAACCCTAAGTTGATCGAGCCCCTTTCAGTCGAATTCGAACGGAGCCTCAGCCCTACCTGACTGACAACGCACTCGCATGCTACCATTTATCGTGCGACTCTGATCGCGATCCCTCTCCAACAAATCACCTAGCTTCCCAATCGACACAGAACTTCATCGCCTGAATTGCCTGCTCGACTTCGCCTTCGTCGCCGCGAGCTAAGCTCGAATTCGCGAGCTCAATCCCCATCTCGAATCGCGATGCTCGATAGCCACCTTCGCCTCCACTAGGTCGCGACTCGCGACGTGTTGCCGCCATTCGATTTGATCGAATTCGAGTAATTGGGGAAACGAATTTTTTTTTTGTTGAACCACGTTTACTTTGATTTTGAAGAGAAAGGGCTTCGGCCATTTATGTTTGTTTGCACAAAAAATGGACAAACACCTCAAAGTCGTATGATTTAGTAGAGCTTATGTTGTTCTTAGCGATTTTGGAGGTTTATAAAAATATATGAAAAGCTGGGACTAAACTGTAAAAAGACACGCAAGTTTATAGTGGTTCAGCCAGAATGTGCCTACGTCCACTTTATATGTTATTTCCCTTCTCTAGTTTTGGTTACAAGTACAAAGCTTTAATACGAATAAAAGAAAGTTGTTTGAAGAGTTCCTTCCGTGCTTGAGCTCTCAAAAACTTGTCCCCATTGTTGTACCCCTGCCCCTCTATTTATAGAGTGAGGTTGGGAGCAGGGGTCTTGGATGTATATAGCTGCTGGTGGGCCTGGGCCGATGCAATCTGGCCTGGCGCACCTTGGTTCGGCATCTCATGGTTCGGTGGTAGGAGTGCGATGGTTTGGACCGGTAATGCTTGGTCCGGGGGTTTGGTTCGGTGAGGCCGGATGAAGGTTGGTCCGGTGGTTGGTTTGGTGAGGCCGGATGAAGGTTGGTCCGGTGGTTGGTTTGGTGAGGCCGGATGAAGGTTGGTCCGGTGGTTGGTTTGGTGAGGCCGGATGAAGGTTGGTCAGGTGGTTGGTTTGGTGAGGCCGGATGAAGGTTGGTCCGGTGGTTGGTTTGGATCGGTGGGGTGACGCCGAATGGGTTTGTTCGGTGAGATGTTGGAAGAGGCAGTTGATTCGGCAGCCTGTGGAAAGAAGGTGATTCGGTATTGGGATGGAGTGGTTATGAATGCTATTCGGTTAGGTGTTGATAATTTGCCCAACATTTGCCCCCCAAAGTGGGGCACGTGTGTTGCATGTACCGCACTTTGTTTTTTCTTTGATTGGGTATAGTTCCAGTCGGTTTCGGGTGTTGATTCGGTCGGTCCGGCTATATTGTGCACTTCTATAAATAGAGGCTATACCCGCTTCGTTGTCCCTTACCGAATCAGAGAGAGCCGAATCAGTTTGAGCGCCGAATCAGCTTGAGACCGAATCAACTTCGCACCGATCCAGACAAGGACCGAATCAAACAAGCACCGAACCAGGTACGTTTTCCTTCGCCGAACAAAGGCGACGAGGTTGGGTGTTGAGCGCCGAATGAGATACGTGGTGTACCACCGAATGACCTCAGAAGCTTTCAACACCGAATGAAATTTAAACTTTTAATGCCGAATGGACTTTGAATCTTGAACAACATCCTATGCTTATATATACTTGCTCGGTTATATTTTTGTATTTCTTGTTCTAACAATCATATCTTTCGCTTTCGTGCGCGCAGATAATGTCCCGAAGAGTCGAAACCCGGTCAGATAAGAAGAAGTCTGGGGGCGAAGGAGAGTCCTCGGCCGTGCCCCCAGCTCAATCAGGATCGGAGTGTCATGGGCCCGCCCCAAGGTCATTAGTGGATGGACATGGTCCCCAGGAGCTGCTGGATTCCCCGCCTGACTGCTTTCCTAGCTCTCTCAAAGAGGAGCAGCTCGATGTTATATCTCGTTCCTTTGGGATCGATAGAGCCCTCATGCTGTTGCCGGGCCCAGGAGTCATGCCATACAATCCTCCCGAAGGGTACTTTGCTTATAGTAGGTACCATTGTATGTGTGGTGCTATCCCGCCTCTCAATGCTTGGGTAGTCAGCTTCCTCACGTATCTAAAGGTGGCCCCATTCCAACTTCAGCCCAACTCTTATGCCATACTGGCGAGCCTTTTCGTCATCTTTCAGAGGAAGTACGGGCGCCCTCCTTCCAACCGGGAGATCCGGTATTTATATTGTGACATCCCGGATTTTTGGCAGTATATTTTAATAAATATTTATTTAATTGAATTAATTAAAATACAGCTATTATTTTAAAACAAATATACATATACATATGTAGTTTTGGGAGAACGATGATCTGGGAATATAAAATAAGAGCTTTTAAATATGTAAATTAAAAAGAGTTTTAAATTATCAATATACAAACAATTATATGGTTAGGATAAAATAAAAGTTATTAATTTAAAACTGGGAAAAAACAAAGCAAAATATGGTTATAAAATAAACATAAATATATAGTATAAGAGAAACTATGAAATGAACACAAGTATAAATACTAGTAAATAAGTAAATTAAATTTGAATAGTTAAACTTTAAATAGAGATAAAAAAACTAAGGGTTTATGTTAGTAATAAATTATATGGTTATATGGAAACATAAGATAATCTAGAGATATATAAACTGTTGTAATAGTACATGTTGAAATACAAGATTTTAGTGGTAGGTTAGACTAGAGTGAAACAAATATACATAAGTTAAATTTTATTGTTTGTAAATTGTAAAACCAAATACACTATAAATAATCAAATAACATGTTAGGGATAACATTTATTTGCATTTAAACCAAAATCTACATAGGCAAGTGAACTAGAGAAATAATCACTCAAATACATTTCAAAATATAAAGTAAGGCAATACAATACCTAAGGTGATTTGCCAGCCCCTAGAATAAATCTGCATAGTCAAATAATATTCAAGTATGAAGGCTTGCTTGGGAAAAAAAAATTAGTAACTTGTTAGAAAAGCTAGTATAGGATAAGCATGAAAACAAATGGCTCGAATTTGATAACCAGGCAGTCTCGAGTACAACAAAATCTAAAAAAAATATGTAGGCTGGTAAGTAAAGTTAGTATGCATGCAAACTTAAGAACAACAAGATTTAAAGCAAAGTAAAAAAATATATTATGCAGGTGGCTTGTAAATTAAGACTTAGGCAAGTATAAAGTAATAGGATAAGTATAAAATAAAAACATCAAGGACAATGTCATTTAATGCTTGCTAAGACAATATCTTCTCTAGTACATAAAAATATGATCTCCGCCACCAAACTATGGAAAAAAAATCTCTGATAATTGTACAAATCTACCACTGTTTTGCATAAGAAAATGATACCCTGTTTCATATATATCAACCTGGAAGCTACTACTTTCCCCTACCAGTTTTCATTTTCTTTCGAGCTAAGCAAAACTAAAATGAAACTTCATTTAAAATCCTAAAACAAACACTCTACAACAACCAGAAATGCAATACAAAAGAGAATCAAGTGGGAAGAAAGGTTCCAGCTTGAAATGGTGGAGTCTGTTGCTAAAACAAACCATACTCTGTTCTTTAAAAATTCAGGTGAGTAAACACACTATCTTTGAAGTTTAAATCTTGATAATTAGATCATGAACTCTTATGTTGCTATCTATGGAAATGAAGTTGTTCTGTGATGTTGCTGTTTTACTGAAGTTGTACTATGTTATGCTTTTCAGTACTCCAAGTTTTGAGTAAAGTAATGTAAAGAAAACTAATACTTCTTCATATAAACATCTTAAGTTAGGATTTTTAACTAGATCGGTTGTTTAAACTTAAAACAAGTAGTTCTGAGTATTTCAAACCAGTTTCCTCTGTTTATTTGTTTGAAATCCCTGTGAGCAACATCATTTTGAATGTTTAAGTTATGCATATGGGTGCATGATTAATATCTGAAATACGAATGTTTGTGTATATATATATATGGTTGTATTTTTGATATATGATGTGCATGTTGTATTCAGCAGAGTACTCTCTGTTTATAGCATCAGTTTTCATGTAGTTAAATTCAAAACCCTTTTGATTTTGACTGGGTTTAAACTTAAAATGTACATGAACCTTGTTGTTCTATCATAAACCTTAGATTAAAATCATACTTAAGTTAGATAATAGAGAAATGCCTTTGGAAAAATCATTTGGAAATTTAAAAGGACTGAGTATATTTAATATAAGTCAAAACCCTAACTGAGTAGTTCATTAGTTCAGGATTTAAAATCAAATCCTTAATCTATAACATGATTTTTGAAACAAGAATCATAATTTTTAAAGCTAGTTGGAGGGTACAGTTCTTGTTTGAACTAAATGTGGTAAATTGGGTTTTCCTGATGATCACGAGGATCTGGGGATTTGAATCTTTCGGAGGTGATGAAGGAATGATCGGGGGATTGAGGAAAATTGTCAGGTAGATGTTTAATTCATGGTGGAAGTAGCAGTGATGGATTTTTTGTTTGTAACCCTAGTTTTAACTAGGTTTAATAATTCGATCACCACAGCTTCTATAGTTGTTCGAGTACAACTAAACTCGAGGGAAGGGAAGCATGGAGGTAGGCGAAGACCTGGCCGAAGTTTTAGCAACTCTGGTGGTCGGAGTTGTGTTGACGAGGCATTTCCAGGGTTTGTGGTGGTTCGAGATTTCTGTTCCAGGTTCTTCTGTGTTGTTGTTTCGATCGTGGGTTTGTTTTGGTGTTTGGGTGATCGAGATTTGGTGGTGAGGTGATCGTCGATATGTTTAAAGCATCGGTGGTGGTCGGAGCTCTGGTGATTGATAGTGCATGTGCACGGCATGTCTGTTGTGTCAGGTTTTCTGTAGTTGCGTGACTCGAAGGGAAGTTCGAGAAAATAGGCTGGAGGCTCGGGCTCGTCTCCGGGTAGTTCGTGAGGGCAAGTTTATTTTCAAGTTAAAAATTTTTTGAAAAAAAATGAAAGAAGTTGCAGGAACTCGAGACTGGACTCAAGCAATTCTCGGGTAGAACCCGAAGCAGTATTAAATGCAGGTTTTAAAAAGTCTTTATAAACAAGTTTTTTTTTAAATTTAATTGAATCAAATTTTAATCTTTTATGTAAAATAAGTGTTTCTTTTTAACATTTGATTAAGGAGCTTTGTATATTGTTTAACCTAAATTTGTTAAGTTAAATTGTAAGTTATTTCTAAAATCTTAAGTTAGAAATGAATTTAAGGTTTAACTTAAAAGTGGAATGTTGAAGTGTATTACGTTAGAAATAAGTAAGTCATTAATTAGATAAAGATTTACCTTAAAAAGTTAATTATGATTTTGATTTATGAAAAGAATAATTTAATGAAGTAATTAAGAGTTATTGGGAGTAATTAATTAAATTAATTAATAAATAAAGGTTAGTTTATTAAGGATAGTTAGTCTATATAAGTGATTATAGGGTAATAAATTTGAGTCATTAATTAAGGGTAATAAATCATTGTTAATTACTTTATAAGAGTAATTAAGCGATTATTTAATGTGATGGGGAAAGGTTAGTTAATTAATTAATTAAGAGTTAATTATTTATTTTAATTAAAGAATAATTAGTCGAGAATGATTAATTAAGTAGTTGTAATTAGTAAATGATAAGTGATGGTAATCTAACTGATTAGAGTTAGTAATTAATTTAATTAGAGATAAATTAAATTAATTTTGGAAGTGATAAATCTTGTTTATAAATGATTGAATGATGTTAAATGCCTTGAATTAGTTGATATCTCTGATATGAAATGTTTTGTGGTATGATGTGTTAATTTGAACTGTGATAATGTGGTTATCTTTCGGTGATGAATTACTATGTAAAAGTTGGCATCCTATATTTAAAAATTTGATTGTTTTCACTTGAATAACTTGGGTTAATGTGTCATTGGATTCGAAGAGACCGGGGTCGGGTATTAGTTAATATCCGAAACCACTTCGATTCTTATAGATTGATATGTGAAATTAATAAAGTGGAATGATATGATTTAAGTGAATTGGACCTTTCAATCTAAGTTTTGGTACTTAGAAATTGATGTGTGAAATAAGTGATGCCTATAACCACTTGTGAGGTTGTAAATTTATATAAGTTACCCGGGTTTAAAAAGTTGGATGCATTGGTATTTCTTATTAGATGGGTTTACTCATGCTGGTTTCCAGCCTGACCCGGGTGTTACTTTGATGTAATGCTCGGGTCAGACCGAGTATTACAGATTTTCAGGTAAGGACGTTCTGGAGCTCAGGAGGAGTACTGGATGGCAGGACGTGTGGAGTGATTCCGCTGTGACTATTATTTATGATTATCTGAGACATATTTGATTTATATATGACCATCGTTGTGTATTGGAATATAACTCTGATGTAAATAAATGTAAATTGACAGATACAGTATTCTTTTGTAAACTGTTATTGTAAAGACCCAAAAGTTGGCCTTCGAAAATCGACACCCGTACTCCACTTGTACTCAAAATGCCGTAGATTCAAATGCCAAATCTGGTTCTCCGGAGCTTATAACACAATTAAGTAAACAACACAGCGGAAGAAAGAAAACAATATAGATATACAACATCTGATACAATATCCAGATACAATGAATATCAATATACATCAGAGATATGATACAAGAAATAGCAGCGGAAAAGAAAAGATAACAACAACAACGGATAGAATATCTCCAGTAGAATGCTCCAATCCATAGCTAGCGAAAAGAAAGGTCAGTCGTCCAAGGACTGACTAGCTCCAGATAATCTACTCAACCTGAATATCTGAAAAACCCAACTCTAGACTGCCCGTGTGGAAAATAGTGGGCACCCAGAGTTTAGGAAGGGAACAATAAACTCCGGATCAGTCATGGGACTGGTGTGAGCAACAAAAACAGTTTATCTTTGAACAAACACAACAGAATTTTAAACATTGAAATCCGCAATGCTTTTGGAAAATGAAACTACCATAAGACCTCCCGCCACACACACAATGCAAACGCAGAATTGGAGGAGATTTCTTCTTATGATAGTCAAAGATGCTTACTACGCCAAATCATCTTGATATTATTATTAGTGCATAGTGCAGAAAACATTTCGAAAGTATAATATTAATCTTAGCCAACATACGACCAGTATCGTATGCCTACTATAGCTACCATCTAAACAGTGGTGACCACCGTACGTAAATGGCAGGTTCTACAACTAAAACCGTACAAGTTCCGTATTGGAGAAATGGATTTCCAACAAATGGCCAGGCTAAGGAACTTCCTTCCGCCGCATGGGAACGCCTCTGGCGGGACGCCCCAAGAGACAAACTGCTCTCTGCCAACAAAGCCGGGTTACCCCTGTAACAGGTAACTCACGAATATGCCACCTCCCGGTCCTTTGGGACCTTTATCCGAGCTCGGTATCCAACATCACACATCATAAAGAAAGTGTATCCACATGAGTAAGTATTTGGGCTCCATACCATGATACCACCCCTTTCCAGAAGGAAATGACATACCCTAAAGGGCGCGACCCTCATAACCTTGCCGCAACATTCCTGTTTCGACCATTTCCGGGTAGTGAGGTCCTGACGAAGTCTCGTCCACAAAGCTATGCTTTTTCACAAAGCTACGCTTTGGGTCAAACAAATGATCAACCTATGATCACAAAGATATAAGATCAAACAAATGATCATATCGCAAATGATCAAACACTGATCATCAAACAGCAACACTCAGCATGCCACATTACCAAATTGGGAATATATCGCTGATAAATTTCAACTACATAACCTCTGAGCTCGTACGTCTCAGAGAAGGGTGTTAAGCTAAGAGAATAAATTCTCCGCCACCAACAGAAATGTATTTGAAAGAAATCGGCTTTATATCTCAAAGTGTAATGTCAGACATACAATCCATACAAGTCTGTTCCGGGATCGAACAGAACCGAAGGCACTTCTCACGAAGCCCTTGCAAATCCGGATAATTTCCAATCACGTCCGGACTTCCCGTCACTAAGGGTGATAAAACCTCTATATCGGGGATCAGCCGATGCAGAGTAACTCGACGGTAATCCTTCCGTTTTCAAAAATATCCGGTCTTCAACACCGGTCTTCAAATGCTATCCATATACGACGTATCACATATTCGGAATGGGTTATACGACACAAAGGTCCTCTCCCGGCTAAACCGAATAGTGAGCGTAATATTTAAAACATATGGATATGGGATTTCAATCAAATCACAACTTATTAACCAAAACTTTCTTTTCAAATGGTTTAACAAATTACCATTTTAAATCTTTAAACAAAAAGATTCAACCTTTACGGTTTAAATAGTTTCCACATTTAAATCTTTTAAACAAAAGATTCATTCACAGATTTTCCAAATTAATTCCCATTTCAATTTGATTAACTCGTTAAATCTTTAAATCAAAGATTTAACTTGTAGCTTTCAAAACAATTTCATTTCGAATGGTTTAAACCAATCATTAATTTAAATCTGTTAAAGATAACATATTCAAATCATAGCTTTTCAAAACAATTCATTCATAACTTGGAAAACCATTTTTCAATTCAATCTTGAAATTCCTTTAATTAAATTGGAATTTCATTTCTTATCTGAAAGCTTTTATTCTTTTAAAACAAACAGTTTCATTTCAGAAAATTTGATTTATTCATACGAGTTAAAGTCTTTGGGTTAAATCCAAATTCTCAAAATTATACTTTTAAATGGTTTAACTTCAGATAAACATATTTATAACATTTTCAATCCCTAGTTTCAAATCATAGGATTTAATTCCAAACTTGAATTCAAATTTAAATCAAATTATTTAAATTTTCAAAACTCGATTAAGTTATTCAAAATAACTTTTATCTTTGAAATTCCATTTCAAAAGTTTTTCACTTTAAACCCGAATTTCTAATTTCAAAATCAATTGAAAATAAAATTTCAATTTCAAAAACATCAAATTTAAATTATCTGTGACTTAACCGATTTCCACGTGAAATCCATATTTGTGTGTGTAATAGTGTAGTCCGGGGTTTTACACACAATAGTGCACATCATACAATCATCACAGATCAGAATACAGAAATATAATTCGATAAGCGGTATAAGAACAACGCTTATCGTTCATTCACAGATCATAGATATATAAAGGTCACAGATAAGTAAACTACAGATCACAACATAAATCAGGTTGTATCACAAAGCATCATATATCAGGGATATCAAACAATCAAGTCATCCAATAGAATCCAAATATCCATAAGTAAGATCAGTTAATTTTCTGATTAATTAAAATCAGATTAATTTATTATGAATAAACTACAAATCTTGGTTAATTAATCATTAATCAATTATAAACCATTTCAATTAATTAATCTTTAATCATTTATTAATTAACTTTTAAAAATAAATTAATTAACCTTTAATTATTAAATAATTAACTTTTAATTATTTAATTCTCCATTTAATTAATTATCATTCTTTAATCACCTTCATTAATTAATTAACCTTTAATTAATTATTCTCAGATTTATTACCTTAATTAATAAATCATATTAATTATTTAATCTTTAAACCAATTACATAATTAATCAACCCCTTAATCATTCAATTATTCTTAAATTAATCATCTCTGTAATTAATTTTCATTAACAATCCTTAATTTCTAATAAATTAAATTGCTTAATTATTAGTTTACCAATTTATTAATTACAAATCTATAAATCCCTAATTAATTACAATTACAAATTAATTAACCAAATCTTTACTTACCTTTATAAATTAATCATTATTAACACATTAATTTATTCAAGAAATTAAGGTTAATCAAATTATAAATCTATCTTAATTAATTCCATTTTTTTTATTTGAAATAAATAAATTTATAATAATGTCATAAATTAATTTAATTAAACTTAATTACTTTCAAAATAATTAACTTAACCTTTCCTAATCCCATTTTTTTTCCAACACAATTATTTTTAAAAGAAGAAGCTTAAATTGGTTCAGACTTGAATTTGTTTAAAGCTTGAAAACTGTTTTTATGTCAAATTTCCCAGACCCGAGACAACCCCAGTTTTCACTCGAGTTAAACCCGAGTTCTCCCATACGTTTCCCCGAGTTCTTCCTCCCCTTCTCTCATACTTACCTCTTTATATTCAAATCTGTTAAAATTTTAAAAGAAAACTGTAACGAGTCTCTCACGCAAAACCCAGATGAAACCCGAGACAATCAACGAAAACTTCGAGCAATTCCCGATCCTCTCTCGAATCCCACTCCTCTGCTCTTCTTCCCAAACACGTAATTCACCTGACATACAAGTGCACCGTGCATGTGCACCTCCACCAGAGCCACCTCCGCCCTCCGACGAACCCTCCGGCAAGTCACAAATCGACACCGCAGTCGATGCAAGCCATCCATTCGACATAACCTAACCCAAAACGAGAACGAGTATCCCAGTTCAAAACTGGAAATCGACATCACCTGGAAATCTATCACGCAACCACAATTCCGACCACCTGGACACGAGCCACCAAGCAGAAATCCTTGTCACATCGCAACGCCTCGAACCGCCTCCACGCGATCCATTCCGATCACCCATCGACGCCGGAAATGCCCCAAGAAGCACCACGATAAATGTTGGGTACAAAACCCTATTTCATCTTCAATCCACTTCTCCAATCATAAAAAAAAATTATAATCATTTTTCCTACAATCTATCCTATATCATCCTCCTCCAGATTAAATCTGGAAGCTTGATTTTTTTCTTGATCGATGGGAATTGACCTTTTTGTCAAATTCGTTCAACTTGAAAATTGAAACAATTCTTGAATCTGAAAATCTTGAAACTATATTCTAAAATCATCATTTTCTGTCACGAATCGTTTCCTGAGACCCAAACGAGAAATCATAATAAATGATTTTTATCTTGAGTTAAATTATTACTGTCATATTCAAATTTTAGATAAATTACTTAATTATTTTACTTGTTTTTATTTTTAGAATTGGTCTTACCTCATTACAATCAATTTCCTTTTAAACATCACATTTCCTAATGATTTGGATGAGGAGTTAAAAATTATTCTTGAAAAAAAATCTTAAACCTGTTAAACAACAGAACATGCATATACAAGTACCCAGCCTAGGCATGCATAACTTACATTTGTGTTCCCAGATAAAATGCATATCTACCACCGTTTTAAAAAAAAACATTTCCCAATCATCATTTTCACTCATCATCACAGGCATTTTCAAGTAAAGAGGATCAAGTTTTGAGGGGAAGTTTACTCACTTGGAAAATTGAAAACAGAGAGTTCGCTCACCTGGTTTTAAAGAAGAAACAGAGTTGCTTTGGAGCTAGCATTTCATTCGCTTGATCTTTTGATTTGCCTAAAACTTGATATGTTTTACTTTGTTTGTTTTAGAGGAGATGATATACTTTAGTTTTTCTTTTTTCTCAGTTTTAATGGGGTGAACGAAAACTGGAATGAAGCTTTACTGCATGATGAATTGTTCAGGGTGACAAAATATATTTGTTTGTACAATTTTCTAGCAGAGATATTTTTCTTTGTGGAGGCTGCATTTATTATGTTGTACAATGCATAAGTATACTGTGGTGGCTTGTATTAATTCACATTGTACCATAAATTTTTTCTCGGCTGTACAAATATATGAGGATATTTTGATGTGGCTTCCTTCACAAGCTTTCATATACTTATTCTTGTTTCATTCTTTACTCATGTATTTGACTTTACTTTGGCCAAAAATATTTATAAAACTGAAATGATTTTCTTACATTTCGAATGACCATATTTGTGCTGGTGAGAAGAAATGCAATGTTTCTCATTTTGTCTACAGCAAATCCATTTGAATTTGCATATGTATACTTTCTATTTTACAAAGCTATATAATTTATCTTTTTAACTTATACTTTGTTCATATTGCTTGAATGTATCATATTTTCCTTTTATTATTTATTATTATCATTTATTATTAAACAATTTATTTACTATTTAAATTCAAACCAAAACATATATATATATATATCTACATATATATACAACATTTTAAATGATTTAACGCATTTTTATTCGATTTCGGGGAAACTCGCATTACTTCATCGATTTATTTCACAATTTTAATTCAAAGTTTCAATAAATTATCAATTTAAATTTAATTAAAATCCGGGGTCGTTACAGACTTCCCCCCTTAAAAGAATTTCGTCCTCGAAATTCACAGGCACGAAAACAAAGACAAATGAAGAATGTTTTATTTAATCAAACTGAACATTGATTCTGCATTTGGCTTACCAAATCAGAATATCAAAAATAGATATAAGATCGAATCTATTTAACACTTCACAAGATACTCGGGTTATCCAGATCTACGAAGTATGGAGTGGCATCGGTTAGTTCAAATGGATAAGTAACCATTCGTAGAATATATTGGGTCCCAAAGAATAGACAGATATATGGATACAATTTCGAAACTCTCAGTTTAGAACTAAAGTATACCTATCAACCATAACAATCAAAGCAACCAATGCAATCAATTCATCCATACAAACAAGTCTGGCCTATCTGGAGTTTATGTCCCATTTTTATATATCGAATTTATTCCAGGATCTACCAGAAATAATCGAAGAATTGAGAAAAGATGTTGAACAAAAGAGATTGATAGAGAAAAGATTACTTCCTTGTTGTTACAGAGTATTGACCATTTATAGTCGTATTCCCCTGTCCCCTATCTCGTCCTCTTCTTGCACTCATACTCACTATCAGTGGATAGCAAGAGAATTTACTGAGACGTTCAGACGGATATCTGAGAATTACTCATTCTAGGGTATACTTCACCCTATCTCTAATGAGCTACTTAACGTGTTTTACTCCTGAGCTAAAGTTCAACCTTAGCTCTGATACCAAATGTAACGATCCACAGACAGCGGCCACCGGTAGGCTTTGCAACCATCCCAGTCCCACCGTGGCTTACATTGGCACCTCGCATTTACTTTTACGGCCAGCCTCTCGACTGTCACGGCATCTGCCTAACCAACCCATCCCTCTCAGGGACATGTAGGGGTAAGAGTCTCCCGTTCGCCACCAAACCGCGAAGCGAGAACCCCCTATCATGCTGTAATATAGCAAATGCGATCCATATACGACGTATCACATATTCGGAATGGGTTATACGACACAAAGGTCCTCTCCCGGCTAAACCGAATAGTGAGCGTAATATTTAAAACATATGGATATGGGATTTCAATCAAATCACAACTTATTAACCAAAACTTTCTTTTCAAATGGTTTAACAAATTACCATTTTAAATCTTTAAACAAAAAGATTCAACCTTTACGGTTTAAATAGTTTCCACATTTAAATCTTTTAAACAAAAGATTCATTCACAGATTTTCCAAATTAATTCCCATTTCAATTTGATTAACTCGTTAAATCTTTAAATCAAAGATTTAACTTGTAGCTTTCAAAACAATTTCATTTCGAATGGTTTAAACCAATCATTAATTTAAATCTGTTAAAGATAACATATTCAAATCATAGCTTTTCAAAACAATTCATTCATAACTTGGAAAACCATTTTTCAATTCAATCTTGAAATTCCTTTAATTAAATTGGAATTTCATTTCTTATCTGAAAGCTTTTATTCTTTTAAAACAAACAGTTTCATTTCAGAAAATTTGATTTATTCATACGAGTTAAAGTCTTTGGGTTAAATCCAAATTCTCAAAATTATACTTTTAAATGGTTTAACTTCAGATAAACATATTTATAACATTTTCAATCCCTAGTTTCAAATCATAGGATTTAATTCCAAACTTGAATTCAAATTTAAATCAAATTATTTAAATTTTCAAAACTCGATTAAGTTATTCAAAATAACTTTTATCTTTGAAATTCCATTTCAAAAGTTTTTCACTTTAAACCCGAATTTCTAATTTCAAAATCAATTGAAAATAAAATTTCAATTTCAAAAACATCAAATTTAAATTATCTGTGACTTAACCGATTTCCACGTGAAATCCATATTTGTGTGTGTAATAGTGTAGTCCGGGGTTTTACACACAATAGTGCACATCATACAATCATCACAGATCAGAATACAGAAATATAATTCGATAAGCGGTATAAGAACAACGCTTATCGTTCATTCACAGATCATAGATATATAAAGGTCACAGATAAGTAAACTACAGATCACAACATAAATCAGGATGTATCACAAAGCATCATATATCAGGGATATCAAACAATCAAGTCATCCAATAGAATCCAAATATCCATAAGTAAGATCAGTTAATTTTCTGATTAATTAAAATCAGATTAATTTATTATGAATAAACTACAAATCTTGGTTAATTAATCATTAATCAATTATAAACCATTTCAATTAATTAATCTTTAATCATTTATTAATTAACTTTTAAAAATAAATTAATTAACCTTTAATTATTAAATAATTAACTTTTAATTATTTAATTCTCCATTTAATTAATTATCATTCTTTAATCACCTTCATTAATTAATTAACCTTTAATTAATTATTCTCAGATTTATTACCTTAATTAATAAATCATATTAATTATTTAATCTTTAAACCAATTACATAATTAATCAACCCCTTAATCATTCAATTATTCTTAAATTAATCATCTCTGTAATTAATTTTCATTAACAATCCTTAATTTCTAATAAATTAAATTGCTTAATTATTAGTTTACCAATTTATTAATTACAAATCTATAAATCCCTAATTAATTACAATTACAAATTAATTAACCAAATCTTTACTTACCTTTATAAATTAATCATTATTAACACATTAATTTATTCAAGAAATTAAGGTTAATCAAATTATAAATCTATCTTAATTAATTCCATTTTTTTTATTTGAAATAAATAAATTTATAATAATGTCATAAATTAATTTAATTAAACTTAATTACTTTCAAAATAATTAACTTAACCTTTCCTAATCCCATTTTTTTTCCAACACAATTATTTTTAAAAGAAGAAGCTTAAATTGGTTCAGACTTGAATTTGTTTAAAGCTTGAAAACTGTTTTTATGTCAAATTTCCCAGACCCGAGACAACCCCAGTTTTCACTCGAGTTAAACCCGAGTTCTCCCATACGTTTCCCCGAGTTCTTCCTCCCCTTCTCTCATACTTACCTCTTTATATTCAAATCTGTTAAAATTTTAAAAGAAAACTGTAACGAGTCTCTCACGCAAAACCCAGATGAAACCCGAGACAATCAACGAAAACTTCGAGCAATTCCCGATCCTCTCTCGAATCCCACTCCTCTGCTCTTCTTCCCAAACACGTAATTCACCTGACATACAAGTGCACCGTGCATGTGCACCTCCACCAGAGCCACCTCCGCCCTCCGACGAACCCTCCGGCAAGTCACAAATCGACACCGCAGTCGATGCAAGCCATCCATTCGACATAACCTAACCCAAAACGAGAACGAGTATCCCAGTTCAAAACTGGAAATCGACATCACTTGGAAATCTATCACGCAACCACAATTCCGACCACCTGGACACGAGCCACCAAGCAGAAATCCTTGTCACATCGCAACGCCTCGAACCGCCTCCACGCGATCCATTCCGATCACCCATCGACGCCAGAAATGCCCCAAGAAGCACCACGATAAATGTTGGGTACAAAACCCTATTTCATCTTCAATCCACTTCTCCAATCATAAAAAAAAATTATAATCATTTTTCCTACAATCTATCCTATATCATCCTCCTCCAGATTAAATCTGGAAGCTTGATTTTTTTCTTGATCGATGGGAATTGACCTTTTTGTCAAATTCGTTCAACTTGAAAATTGAAACAATTCTTGAATCTGAAAAACTTGAAACTATATTCTAAAATCATGATTTTCTGTCACGAATCGTTTCCTGAGACCCAAACGAGAAATCGTAATAAATGATTTTTATCTTGAGTTAAATTATTACTGTCATATTCAAATTTTAGATAAATTACTTAATTATTTTACTTGTTTTTATTTTTAGAATTGGTCTTACCTCATTACAATCAATTTCCTTTTAAACATCACATTTCCTAATGATTTGGATGAGGAGTTAAAAATTATTCTTGAAAAAAAATCTTAAACCTGTTAAACAACAGAACATGCATATACAAGTACCCAGCCTAGGCATGCATAACTTACATTTGTGTTCCCAGATAAAATGCATATCTACCACCGTTTTAAAAAAAAACATTTCCCAATCATCATTTTCACTCATCATCACAGGCATTTTCAAGTAAAGAGGATCAAGTTTTGAGGGGAAGTTTACTCACTTGGAAAATTGAAAACAGAGAGTTCGCTCACCTGGTTTTAAAGAAGAAACAGAGTTGCTTTGGAGCTAGCATTTCATTCGCTTGATCTTTTGATTTGCCTGAAACTTGATATGTTTTACTTTGTTTGTTTTAGAGGAGATGATATACTTTAGTTTTTCTTTTTTCTCAGTTTTAATGGGGTGAACGAAAACTGGAATGAAGCTTTACTGCATGATGAATTGTTCAGGGTGACAAAATATATTTGTTTGTACAATTTTCTAGCAGAGATATTTTTCTTTGTGGAGGCTGCATTTATTATGTTGTACAATGCATAAGTATACTGTGGTGGCTTGTATTAATTCACATTGTACCATAAATTTTTTCTCGGCTGTACAAATATATGAGGATATTTTGATGTGGCTTCCTTCACAAGCTTTCATATACTTATTCTTGTTTCATTCTTTACTCATGTATTTGACTTTACTTTGGCCAAAAATATTTATAAAACTGAAATGATTTTCTTACATTTCGAATGACCATATTTGTGCTGGTGAGAAGAAATGCAATGTTTCTCCTTTTGTCTACAGCAAATCCATTTGAATTTGCATATGTATACTTTCTATTTTACAAAGCTATATAATTTATCTTTTTAACTTATACTTTGTTCATATTGCTTGAATGTATCATATTTTCCTTTTATTATTTATTATTATCATTTATTATTAAACAATTTATTTACTATTTAAATTCAAACCAAAACATATATATATATATATATATCTACATATATATACAACATTTTAAATGATTTAACGCATTTTTATTTGATTTCGGGGAAACTCGCATTACTTCATCGATTTATTTCACAATTTTAATTCAAAGTTTCAATAAATTATCAATTTAAATTTAATTAAAATCCGGGGTCGTTACAGTTATTATTTGATATTATATTTTGTTCCGCTGCGAATGTGAGCATCTGTGTTATGTTTTCTGTTTCTTTTCTTCTATCTCTTCTTCTTTTCATAACTATCTGGAATTTTCGGGTTCGAAATTTTCCGGGTCGTTACAGTTGGTATCAGAGCGAAGGTTAAGCGAAAACCTTGGCTCTGGTGGGTCTACTCATCTAAAGATAGGGTCAATAGTACCCTAGGATGAGTTAAGTATATATATATATATATATGAGAGAGCGTACTTGTTATTTTCTTATATAAAGATTTTAAATGATTTCATATAAGAATATATTTTGATATATATATAAAGTAATATTTCTATCAAATGAATACAAAGGTAATTGGCTGTTAAATTATTGGGATTGAATTAAGTGATAATAGAAATATAACAAAATTTAAAGTAAAATAAGGATTGGTTTGGAATGAATTCAAATTGAAATTTTAATCTTGAATTTAAGGAGAATTTCAGAATAAGATAATAATGAATTGGTTTCCAGCTATAATAACCATAATGAAATGTTTTAAGAAAGTAAACATTTTGATGAGTATGACTTCTAAATTGAAACTAATGGTGATAAAAGAATGTGAAGTTTTAAAACTGGGTCCAGAATTTGAAAATTTTGTTTCAAGGTGTTAAAGAAAATAACAAATAATATAATTCAGACTATTTTGAATATAGTCTTATTTAAAAATAAGAAATGTTTGGAAGATTTTAAGGGATTGTTTTGAAATTAAAACCAAGGGGGTAAGATTTAAAAGTAGCCTGGTGCGTAAAGGAAATAAATATGAAATGAACCCTAAAGGTGGAGTTTTAAATTTTCCTTGGAATGTGATGTGAAACCCAAAGTGATAAGTTTTTGAACTTATAAGATTATTAATATGAAGTTTAAAATTTGAAATGGGAATCCAAATTAGGTAAGGTTGGTTGGGTTAAGAAAATTGAATTTAACTTTGGGAAAGTTAAATAGGTTAATAAGAACAACCTAAATTGGAAATTTCAAGATGAAATTAAAATCTTACTTAGTGAAGTTAAATGGGTTGTTTTGAAATGGGAAGTTATGAGTGATCTCAAATGGGTTTGAGACTTGGAAATTGAAAATGGATGGATGATTTAGAATAATTGGATAATATCATCCTATTATTATTAATAATCTTCGCATTGTGAATTGGATTTGTTAAATGAATGAGAAATGAAGCGTGGTAATATATCCAGTATTGAAATTAAATGGAAATTAAATTTAATTTGAATTAAGGATATGAGATCATTTTGAACTGAAATGTTAAAAATTGAATTTAAAAATATTAAAATTTTTTAAGAACCAATTTCAAAACTAGAAGATAAAATTTGGTAATAAATGAACTTTTTATGATAAAATTGTTTTAAACTCTTATTTGGACTTCGAAATAAGTTAAGTAAGGATAATATGAAATGGAATTTTGAGAATTGAACTCGGAGTTAATGGTTTAAAAATATAAGTTGATTTGATTTGAGGGGTTAAATCAACTTTTGAAAATTTAACTTGAATTTATATAATTCGAGATGGTTTAAAATTGAGATTTAAATTGAATTAGTTCAAACTGAATTTGATTTGAATTAATGGGAATTGTGATTTATGATGGATAAGTATAAAATTCAAATGGGAAATTTGAATTGGATTAATTTGAAATAAAATTGAAGTTATTCAGATTGGGATTGAGTCAATTTAAATGAAAGTGGAAATTTAAATTGAATTGATGAAATGGAGATGGGGTATTAAACAGTTTGACTCTGGACTATTTTCAAAATGAATTGTTTTAATATAAATCTATTTTCCCAAACTATATACTATACAACCTTTCTTTTTAAACCTAAAACTATCTTAAGCTTATTTTATAACTACTTTTGGAACTATTTAACTATTTTACAACTGTCTTATAAACTAATTACTATTTTTCTACTACTTTATAACTGATTACTATTTTACAACTATTTTGCAATTATTTTACTATTTTTCAATTATTTTATGATTATTGTTTTACTACTATTTTACAAACTAATAATTATTTTTCAACTACTTATCTATTTTCAAGCTGTTTTTAAATATAAACTGGTCGGAGTTCAAACTGTTTATGATTGAATATCCATTTGGGATAAGGATTAAAGCGACAATCCAATGGAATTGAAACAATTGTGATTATGTGGATAGAAATTAAAGGAAATGTGAATAGAAAGAGAAATTGATTTCGTTAATAATCAATGAAGTTAAATACGTAGGATGTACGTATATTATTCTATTCGCATAGTGATTTGATCCAGATTCGAGCACATAATTTCGAGATAGTATTATCGATACGAGTTGGGATTTTTCGCTCGATTTTCGACGGCGAACCTGGATATGGATTTTTGATTGGTTCTGGATATTCTCTATCATAGTTATGGTTATGCAAGGAGAATGACGGTTTCTGATCAAGAAACCAGATCTGTGTCCGCATTAGGAAGTCGGGTGGACAATACTAGTTCGGAAGTGAAATTGTGTGATCGAGTGAGCGATCAAATTGATATTGCATACGAATGATATGTGGACATCGTACGGGTTTCAATAAAAATTGATATTGGAAAATTGTGGATAAGAACTGTAAATGATTTTTGAAATTGAAAGGGATATTTTGAGAAATATATGATGAAGTAAAATGGAGATTGAATATCTCTATGATTAAAATTTACTTTATAAAAGTAAGTAATTTGGCAAGTGACTTTATAAGAAATTTAATTTGAATATTTGATTTGGGATAAATAAAAATTATATATCTTTGTTATATATGATAAAACTTCCCTTATTGAATCCATTGCCAGAAGAAAAAGGTTTTTGAAAGTTTTGAAGTATACAAAGGAAACTTATACAAGTATAAAGTGATTTAAAGATTTCCCAAGAAAATTATATATATGAATATATATATAAAAGATTTTATGGAAATGGTTTTGAGAAAAAGGTTTTAGGAACCTTTGGATTTGGAAAAGGCTTTTGATTTTTGGATAAAATCAATATTGGGATTTGGAAAAGCCTAATTTGAGAATTTTCGATTTTGGGAATCGATTTTGTATAAAGGAGCTTATATGGAATTCATACTAGGTGTATGATTTGGAAAATACTATATGTGTATAGTATAAAGTGTTTTGAGATTGGCTTTGGGGAAAAAGGCGCTCCCTTAAAATGAACTTCTCAGGAGTGCCACAGGGTGGTACTGCCTTGAGCCTCAAAGGGGGAGGTTCTAAAGTTGATCCTGTGAGGAGTCCGGACAAAACTAGTTCCTGAGGATTATTTGTAGCGAAAGTCGAGGGGCTGGTGCCCACAGAGGCATTTGGGTTATGCTGTGACGATAGTGTAACTCGATGTCACTGCGATTCTACTGCAGACCATAGCGAAAGTCGTGTGTGCCGTTGAGAGCCAACAGTCTGCGTTTGATTTTATATCGGTAGACTGGGACACTATGGTAACATAGCGAAAGTCGTGTGTGCCGCTGAGAGCCAACAGTCTATGTTTGATTTTACATCGGTAGACTGCGACCTATGTGGGAGTGGAGAAGTTTCATTTTGACAGCGAAATCGTGTGTGCCGCTGAGAGCCAACAGTTACATGGACTTTTGCTGTGATGGCAACGTAACCCTGGATGTAACTGCGATCTGTCGTGGGTTCTATGGTGTAATCAGTTACATGGACTTTTGCTGCGACGGCAACGTAACCCAGGGTGTAACTGTGACCATGGATGGGTGTGATGATTTCCAAAGCATTCTCACTAAAGCTATTTCCTCTTTTTTTAAAAAAAAAACTGATTTCTATATTTTCAATAAAATTATTTTCCAAAGTATTTGCACTGGGTGTTGGAAACGAGTTTACCAAGTACTTATAGATTTTCAGTCCTACGCCTGATCAACGTATGACCGAATTTCTGTGAGAACAAGGATGGACTTGTCGAAACATCGAGTTATAAAAAGTATTTTATAAAAACTATTTTGGAATAATGTTATATAGATATTAAACAAAAAATTAACAAAGAATATTTATCTGATTTTAAGCATTTTCATAAATTTTGACTTCGTTCCTTTTCGAGGACGAAAAGTTTTAAGGGGGGAGGGATGTGACATCCCGGATTTTTGGCAGTATATTTTAATAAATATTTATTTAATTGAATTAATTAAAATACAGCTATTATTTTAAAACAAATATACATATACATATGTAGTTTTGGGAGAACGATGATCTGGGAATATAAAATAAGAGCTTTTAAATATGTAAATTAAAAAGAGTTTTAAATTATCAATATACAAACAATTATATGGTTAGGATAAAATAAAAGTTATTAATTTAAAACTGGGAAAAAACAAAGCAAAATATGGTTATAAAATAAACATAAATATATAGTATAAGAGAAACTATGAAATGAACACAAGTATAAATACTAGTAAATAAGTAAATTAAATTTGAATAGTTAAAATTTAAATAGAGATAAAAAAACTAAGGGTTTATGTTAGTAATAAATTATATGGTTATATGGAAACATAAGATAATCTAGAGATATATAAACTGTTGTAATAGTACATGTTGAAATACAAGATTTTAGTGGTAGGTTAGACTAGAGTGAAACAAATATACATAAGTTAAATTTTATTGTTTGTAAATTGTAAAACCAAATACACTATAAATAATCAAATAACATGTTAGGGATAACATTTATTTGCATTTAAACCAAAATCTACATAGGCAAGTGAACTAGAGAAATAATCACTCAAATACATTTCAAAATATAAAGTAAGGCAATACAATACCTAAGGTGATTTGCCAGCCCCTAGAATAAATCTGCATAGTCAAATAATATTCAAGTATGAAGGCTTGCTTGGGAAAAAAAAATTAGTAACTTGTTAGAAAAGCTAGTATAGGATAAGCATGAAAACAAATGGCTCGAATTTGATAACCAGGCAGTCTCGAGTACAACAAAATCAAAAAAAAATATGTAGGCTGGTAAGTAAAGTTAGTATGCATGCAAACTTAAGAACAACAAGATTTAAAGCAAAGTAAAAAAATATATTATGCAGGTGGCTTGTAAATTAAGACTTAGGCAAGTATAAAGTAATAGGATAAGTATAAAATAAAAACATCAAGGACAATGTCATTTAATGCTTGCTAAGACAATATCTTCTCTAGTACATAAAAATATGATCTCCGCCACCAAACTATGGAAAAAAAATCTCTGATAATTGTACAAATCTACCACTGTTTTGCATAAGAAAATGATACCCTGTTTCATATATATCAACCTGGAAGCTACTACTTTCCCCTACCAGTTTTCATTTTCTTTCGAGCTAAGCAAAACTAAAATGAAACTTCATTTAAAATCCTAAAACAAACACTCTACAACAACCAGAAATGCAATACAAAAGAGAATCAAGTAGGAAGAAAGGTTCCAGCTTGAAATGGTGGAGTCTGTTGCTAAAACAAACCATACTCTGTTCTTTAAAAATTCAGGTGAGTAAACACACTATCTTTGAAGTTTAAATCTTGATAATTAGATCATGAACTCTTATGTTGCTATCTATGGAAATGAAGTTGTTCTGTGATGTTGCTGTTTTACTGAAGTTGTACTATGTTATGCTTTTCAGTACTCCAAGTTTTGAGTAAAGTAATGTAAAGAAAACTAATACTTCTTCATATAAACATCTTAAGTTAGGATTTTTAACTAGATCGGTTGTTTAAACTTAAAACAAGTAGTTCTGAGTATTTCAAACCAGTTTCCTCTGTTTATTTGTTTGAAATCCCTGTGAGCAACATCATTTTGAATGTTTAAGTTATGCATATGGGTGCATGATTAATATCTGAAATATGAATGTTTGTGTATATATATATATGGTTGTATTTTTGATATATGATGTGCATGTTGTATTCAGCAGAGTACTCTCTGTTTATAGCATCAGTTTTCATGTAGTTAAATTCAAAACCCTTTTGATTTTGACTGGGTTTAAACTTAAAATGTACATGAACCTTGTTGTTCTATCATAAACCTTAGATTAAAATCATACTTAAGTTAGATAATAGAGAAATGCCTTTGGAAAAATCATTTGGAAATTTAAAAGGACTGAGTATATTTAATATAAGTCAAAACCCTAACTGAGTAGTTCATTAGTTCAGGATTTAAAATCAAATCCTTAATCTATAACATGATTTTTGAAACAAGAATCATAATTTTTAAAGCTAGTTGGAGGGTACAGTTCTTGTTTGAACTAAATGTGGTAAATTGGGTTTTCCTGATGATCACGAGGATCTGGGGATTTGAATCTTTCGGAGGTGATGAAGGAATGATCGGGGGATTGAGGAAAATTGTCAGGTAGATGTTTAATTCATGGTGGAAGTAGCAGTGATGGATTTTTTGTTTGTAACCCTAGTTTTAACTAGGTTTAATAATTCGATCACCACAGCTTCTATAGTTGTTCGAGTACAACTAAACTCGAGGGAAGGGAAGCATGGAGGTAGGCGAAGACCTGGCCGAAGTTTTAGCAACTCTGGTGGTCGGAGTTGTGTTGACGAGGCATTTCCAGGGTTTGTGGTGGTTCGAGATTTCTGTTCCAGGTTCTTCTGTGTTGTTGTTTCGATCGTGGGTTTGTTTTGGTGTTTGGGTGATCGAGATTTGGTGGTGAGGTGATCGTCGATATGTTTAAAGCATCGGTGGTGGTCGGAGCTCTGGTGATTGATAGTGCATGTGCACGGCATGTCTGTTGTGTCAGGTTTTCTGTAGTTGCGTGACTCGAAGGGAAGTTCGAGAAAATAGGCTGGAGGCTCGGGCTCGTCTCCGGGTAGTTCGTGAGGGCAAGTTTATTTTCAAGTTAAAAATTTTTTGAAAAAAAATGAAAGAAGTTGCAGGAACTCGAGACTGGACTCAAGCAATTCTCGGGTAGAACCCGAAGCAGTATTAAATGCAGGTTTTAAAAAGTCTTTATAAACAATTTTTTTTTTTAAATTTAATTGAATCAAATTTTAATCTTTTATGTAAAATAAGTGTTTCTTTTTAACATTTGATTAAGGAGCTTTGTATATTGTTTAACCTAAATTTGTTAAGTTAAATTGTAAGTTATTTCTAAAATCTTAAGTTAGAAATGAATTTAAGGTTTAACTTAAAAGTGGAATGTTGAAGTGTATTACGTTAGAAATAAGTAAGTCATTAATAAGATAAAGATTTACCTTAAAAAGTTAATTATTATTTTGATTTATGAAAAGAATAATTTAATGAAGTAATTAAGAGTTATTGGGAGTAATTAATTAAATTAATTAATAAATAAAGGTTAGTTTATTAAGGATAGTTAGTCTATATAAGTGATTATAGGGTAATAAATTTGAGTCATTAATTAAGGGTAATAAATCATTGTTAATTACTTTATAAGAGTAATTAAGCGATTATTTAATGTGATGGGGAAAGGTTAGTTAATTAATTAATTAAGAGTTAATTATTTATTTTAATTAAAGAATAATTAGTCGAGAATGATTAATTAAGTAGTTGTAATTAGTAAATGATAAGTGATGGTAATCTAACTGATTAGAGTTAGTAATTAATTTAATTAGAGATAAATTAAATTAATTTTGGAAGTGATAAATCTTGTTTATAAATGATTGAATGATGTTAAATGCCTTGAATTAGTTGATATCTCTGATATGAAATGTTTTGTGGTATGATGTGTTAATTTGAACTGTGATAATGTGGTTATCTTTCGGTGATGAATTACTATGTAAAAGTTGGCATCCTATATTTAAAAATTTGATTGTTTTCACTTGAATAACTTGGGTTAATGTGTCATTGGATTCGAAGAGACCGGGGTCGGGTATTAGTTAATATCCGAAACCACTTCGATTCTTATAGATTGATATGTGAAATTAATAAAGTGGAATGATATGATTTAAGTGAATTGGACCTTTCAATCTAAGTTTTGGTACTTAGAAATTGATGTGTGAAATAAGTGATGCCTATAACCACTTGTGAGGTTGTAAATTTATATAAGTTACCCGGGTTTAAAAAGTTGGATGCATTGGTATTTCTTATTAGATGGGTTTACTCATGCTGGTTTCCAGCCTGACCCGGGTGTTACTTTGATGTAATGCTCGGGTCAGACCGAGTATTACAGATTTTCAGGTCAGGACGTTCTGGAGCTCAGGAGGAGTACTGGATGGCAGGACGTGTGGAGTGATTCCGCTGTGACTATTATTTATGATTATCTGAGACATATTTGATTTATATATGACCATCGTTGTGTATTGGAATATAACTCTGATGTAAATAAATGTAAATTGACAGATACAGTATTCTTTTGTAAACTGTTATTATTTGATATTATATTTTGTTCCGCTGCGAATGTGAGCATCTGTGTTATGTTTTCTGTTTCTTTTCTTCTATCTCTTCTTCTTTTCATAACTATCTGGAATTTTCGGGTTCGAAATTTTCCGGGTCGTTACATATATAATTTGAGAGGCTACAAGAAAGGATCCCCATACATTAGCTTGGAGTCAGCCGTGACCTTCAAACCGGTCTTGGATCTGTACTCTAAATTCAGCATGTTCAAGAAGGAGTGGTTCTTTGTTAGGGACGACTCTGTTTCAATCCGGCGTTTTACCTCTGGATGTAAGTTGATGTTTTTACTTATAATTTCTGTTCCGATTGCGATGCTTCTTCTCACACTTTCTCATTTTTGCTAGCGACAGGTGGCTTTCCGGTTGTGGAGACTGACCGCCTGGTTCAGACGGCGGCTGAGATAGAAGCCATTCTTGGGAAATATAGATCATCTGCCTTCTTGATTAGAAATGCGATTCTTCTGGAATATAACTTAATCCTTCCGCAGCAGTCTGTAGTTAAGTTGAGGGAAACGGCGGAAGAGAGGGCGGCTGCTCAGGCTAAGGGAGGCGTTGCGGCAGAGGGTGGAAAGAGAAAACCATTCACGAAACCTCCAGCCGTCGGAGGTAAGAAACTTAAGAGGTCGGACGGTCCTTCTCCCAGCAATTGTCCACTTACTCAGGGGGAGATAGATGCGGAGGAAGAAAGAGGTGAGGCTGAGGGCGGAAGTGACGTTGAGCGTCTTGGTGATGATGGTGGCGATGGACAGGGTGGTGATGGTTCCAGGGCTCTGTCTTCTGGGCAAGTAGGAGAAATGCAAGAGTGGACGGATGATGCTTTCCGCCAAGCTTTTGAGGGGTTGGATGATGATCTGGCTTTGGTAGAGAAGACCGGGAAGGCGGACAAAGCCGGGACTGGTGCAAGTGAGTCTTCTCCGACCATTCCAGCCAAGGTGGCTCCGACGACTCAAGGTGAACTCTTGACTCCTGCATGCTTCATTAATGATAAGGACTTAGGAATATTTTATGACCCGCTCCCGTCCTGGAACGAAATCCAGGACTTATTGCAGTATCCCTGTAACAACCTAGGTTTTTCATACACGAAAAACCGGACCATTTATGTTAAGAAGAAGAGGTAGAAGAAGAAAAATAGAAAAAAACCAACATCAGAATCTAACCATCGCAGCGGAACAAAATATAATATATATTAACAGATCTTTACACAAATCAAAACTATATCAGTTTTATATAATATATCATCAGAGTATACACCAGAGAACACATAACATACAACTGGACAATAACCATATCATGTCCTCAATACAACAGAGTACAACAACCAACACAGCGGAATATATATATATAAACAAGTACGGGAGATACGTCTCGCCATCCAGCTCATCTCCTGAGCTCCACAGCATCATGTCCTGTAACCTATAATACTCGGTCTGACCCGAGCATCATATAAAACAATACCCGAGTCAGTCTGGAAAACCAGCGTGAGAAAATCACACTCAAATTTATTATTAAAGTTTCAAAATCCTTTGAAAACAAAAGCATCTCGTAAGACCACGCCACAAATAAACATGTCGGGTTTTTACCTTACGATAGCTAAAACACTTTATATCAAAATCCTCTGATATTATAATAGTGTCTACAGAAAGTAAATAGAATCTAGCTGAAATGCTTGCATCTCACATTTCAACAATAGTTGGGCACAATCAAAACCGTACAGGCACGTAGGGAGAATGGATTTCCAACGAATGACTAGGCACTGGGGTACCACCTGTCACAGTACGTGGCCTAGATCACAGTACCGAGGAGTACGCCCGCTCCCCTGCAACACAAGGCCGGAACCATCCCTTACTGGATGATCCCGAATAAAATCACCCCACGGTTGGGATCAGCAACCGCACCACTAAGCCGAAATAAAAAGGGACATCTAGACAGGGATGACCTTACCCTCCAATGGGAGCTACCCACGAAGCCTTGCTGCATAACCCCTGATTTTCAGTCATTCCCAGTTGATGAGGCTTGAGGCTAAACGATACCTTTTTCAGAACATATCCCTTAGAATGCCCATCGTCCACCTGACGATGTCACGAAAGCATTCGTCCATACAAGTCCGTCCCGGGTTCGAACGGAACCGAAGGCACTATTCCTACTACATCCATTTTGGAAATATCCTCAGGATTAGTAGCGACTAGCCCTTGCACTTCACTGCTCCATCTTCGACTCCGAAATCGTTACACGAAACGTACAAACCGGATCGAAGTGGTATTCGAGTCTCCAGACCTAGAATCCCGGTATACGGAAACCCGATCCCGGTCTCTTCGAAACGATCAGCGCATTGGCCAATATTGATAGTCGGTTATTTAACTATCAATTCACATCCATAGCAACCATCACACAATAAATAATTTCCCACATTATTTATTTGCCCAAATATCTTTTCAAGATATATTTCCAAATTTTCAAACTCCTTTTGAAAACAATTTCAAACAGTTTCCGCTTACGGAATACATTTCCAAATATTTATTTCTCTTCACATCCCTTTAAAAATAAATCAACACTTATTTTTAAACCAATTCATATCCCTTTATAAATTCCCACCTTGAATTTATATTTCAAATATCCTCTTATATTCCATTTCACTTTATAAACCCAGTTTATATCTCCAAAATCTCATTTCTCTTTAAATTTCGAATCCCAAAATATTTAAATCAATTTACAACTGATTTTCCAATTTATTTTACTTTGAAATAAATTTCCTCACTTAATCCATTTATTCCCAAATTCATTAACTTTCAGATTTTATTTCTCATTATGATTTAAAATCTTTAAACTGAACACAAGTCTCAGATTTACCAAATTCTTTCTCTTCTTTTAATTTCATTTAAACATTGAATTAAAATAAATTATTTATTCTTTTAAATAATATCACATAAGTTTTTAATTTCAATATTTCTCGGTTTATTCAAAATTCCTCTTTTCCATATTTATTAGAATTTTGGGAATCACTTTTATTCTTAATCAGATTTATTCTCAAATTTATTCCAAACTCTTTATACTTATTTTACTTAAAAATTTACTTTTTTATTTCTTTTCAAAATTTCCATACTAGAGATTTTGATAACTCAGCATATCCAAATCGATCCAACCAAACCATAACATCCAATTATCCATATAATTCATCACAGGATATCAAAAATCATATCACAGAATATTTAACAAAATTAAATATTTTGAGGAATCCAGTTGGATCCCTCCAACCTGTTTCCCTGCATCCACAGACGTTAGCACAATACCAATTCCACTTCAAGGTGGAATATCGCGGTATATGGGTTTTATAAAATATCATCCGCTATTATGCGGCGCATAGGGTCTCATCCGCTATATAAATGCGGGAATATCAACAACTCCAATATATACATATGCCAATATGTATATATTGCTATATACTACTATATATATATAGCACATCAACCAATGCAATCATCCAATCAATTATTTAAATTTTACCATTTAAATTCAAATTAGAATTCAACTGAGTGAGATTAACTCACCTTTGCCTTTGATTTGCTCTGTAACGACCATGACTTTCTCTCCATAGAAAGTCGTATCGCTAATAAGAAAGAAAGGGGTAGAAAATAGAAAAGAAGAGAAGAAAGAAAGAAAAAAACAACAACGATCTCACAGCGGAACGAATACATTATATTAATAACATAAACTATTACATAGTATACAACACTTTACAGAGTTACACAGCATATACATCACTTACTAGACAGTTATAAACATCTGTCTAGACATTACAACTCAAATACAAGACAAGACACTATCACAGATATCAACACAGCGGAATACTATATCTACGAACGCCGAAGCCTCCTGCTCCATTGCTCCTCCAGATTATTCGTCAAAGCTAAACCTGAATCCCTTGGCTACTCGTAAAAATTTGAGTACCCAAGAGTTTATAAAACAGAAATAAACAACTTGGGTGAGACATGGGTCTGGTGTGAGTAACAGGTTAAACTTGCTTAACTTCAAAACCTTTAGAAAGAAAAAGTATCACGTAAGACTCCCCACAAATAAACATGGGTAAGTTTTTACCTTACGCTAACCAAAACATTTGATAGGAAATCTGATTTTATTATAATAGGGTCTAGGGTTTTCAAGTAAAATATAGAAATAGCTGAAATGCTTACATCTCACATTCCAACATAGTTGGGCACAACTAATACGTACGGCACTTATTGGAGTTTGGATTCCATACAATGGCAGGGCTACTGGGGTACCGCCCGTCACAGTACGTGGCCTAGATCACCGTACCGAGGATCACTCCCAATCCCCTGCAACACAAGGTCGGAACATCCCTTACTGGATAATTCCCGCACAAGATACCTCACGGTTGGGATCAGCAACCGCACCACTAAGTCAAAATAGAAAGGGACATCTAGACAGAGGTAACCTTGTCCTACTTGGGTGCTACCCACTAACCTTTGCTGCACCTCCCCTGTTTTAGCCATTCCCGGTTTGTGAGGCTTGAGGTCACGATTACCTTTAAAAAGAACACATCTATCTTAGAATGCTCATCGTCCACCTGACGATGTGCTGAAAGCATTCAATCCATACAAGTTCGTTCCGGGTTCGAACGAAACCGAAGGCATTATCTCGTTACACTCGTTTTGGAATCACCCTCAGAGTTAACGACAATAACCCTTGCACTCTGAATCTTCATCTTCACTTGATTCACGACCTATCGTTAATTTGGATCGATGTGGTATTCGGGTCTCCAGACCTGGAAATCCGGTATACGGAAACCCGATCCCGGTCTCATCGAAATCCAAAGCGTATCTTTTAAGGCCAAGTTGTTTTAAAGGTTAAAACAATTCAATTCATTATCTTTATACACATAGAAAGATAATTCACAATAGATAATCAACATTATCAGATAATCCATATTATCATCACAATTAAACATCCATATCACACAACATATATCTCATCAGAGATATCAATCAATGCAAAGCATTCAGTATTATCATCCATCCATAAGTAATGATTTAAATTATCTCTAATTAATTTAAAGTGAATTAAATTAATTACTTCATTCTATAAATCCTGCTTACTTAACCATTAATTAATTACAATCAATTAATTATCTTCTAATTACCCTTTAATTGCATTCAGGTAATTTATCCTTTAATTAATTACTCAAATTAATTATTCTTAACCATTTATAGTAATTAACCTTTAATTACTTCATTAATTAATTAACTATAATTAATTAAATTAATCAACTATAATTAATTACATTAATTCTTAATTAATTATATTAATTAATCACTTCATTTATTTATTATACTTAATTAATCAATTCTTAATTGCATCATTAATTATATTAATTAATGATCCTTAATTACAACTTAATTATTAATTACTCAATTAAATTAATTACATTAAGTAATTAATCTTTAATTAAACAACATTTATTAATCACCTTGATTAATCTTCAATCAGTAATTAATTACCCTTAATTACTTCATTACATAAATTAATTACTTCCTTAATTAATTATCTTTAATTAATCTCTTGATTAATTACAAAGTAATTTAATCCAAATTCCTTTCTTAACCTTAAATCATCTTCCATTAATTACATCCAGTAATTATCATTAATTACTTAACTATGTAATTACAATCCATTTATTAAATTAAATAATTATTTATCAAATCATCAAATGTTTAAATTAATTAAACTTAATTAATTAACTTAAACAAATTACATTTAAACTAAATTAATTACATTAAGTAATTAATTCCTTAATTACTTCCTTTTTAAGAAATTAACCTTTTATTACTTCCATTAATTAACTCTAATTACTTTCATTAAGTAATTATCCTTTTATTAATTACATTCATTTATTAACTGCTAATTACTTATACTAAGTAATTATACTTTATTAATTATATTAAGTAGTTATACTTAATCAGTTTCAAAGTAATTATCCTAAATTAATTAATTATCTTAAATTAATTAATTATCCCCAAATCTTTAGTTAACGATCCTTATCTTAATTACATTCATTAACTATTCATTACTAATTAATTAATTAATTACTCTTTAATTACCTTCATTTAATTAATAAATCTTCAATTACCCAAAACTCTAATTAATTAAAAGGTAAATCATTTATCTTAATTAGTTTTTCTTGATTTTCATTAAAATCTTATTTAATAAACCCTTGGAATTAATTATCATTAACTTAAGATATTAAGTTTAAAACATTTTGCTTTTTATAAAAACTGTTCATGCTTTTTACTAAATTTTTAAATCTGGTTAGCTTATCAAAACAGGCTCGAGCAAAACAACTAAAAACCCCGAGCTATCCCCGTATTACTCGTGTCCTTTCTTCCCTTCGAGTCACACACGTAAACAACTCGAGATCGACCCAAGAAAACTGCATCTTCCCACATTCCAAACAAATCCAGATATCACCGTGCACACGTGCACGTGTACGAGAGTTCACCAGCGCTCAAACCAACGTCGACGCCTTCGACAAGTCGATGTCGATCATCTCAAATCCTCAGACCACCCAGTTTTGCGATTTCTCCTAATAATCGAAATCGAGCCTAAAATCGAAACCTGGAAACACTGACTCGCGACCAACCACCCACCTGTCATTGCCTCGTCTTCGCAAAGCCGTCCACCAGAACTCCTCCAACTCCGGTCATCGCTTTAACTACCTCAAAGCTTCAATTTCCCAAAATATCTCAAAGCTCGATCCATCAACGAAGACAGACGAAACAAATTCATGCCTTACTTAAAACTAGGTTTAAAAATTTCAAACCCAAATCATTTTTGCCTTACTACCTTAAAAATCCTCCTGACAATTTTCCTATCATCCATGATCATTCCACTACCATTACTAAAGATTTCGAACTTCCAATTTCACTGAGATGATCAAAATCACCAGAACTTCATTTCTAACATAAACCAGAACTGCTCTTATTAAACTAAACTAAAAACTATGATATTCATGCTAAAAATCATATTATCATCTATGTTTTCAATTTATACATTTGAATTTATAAATTACAGAGTTCAAATTTTCACTTTATAAAACATGTCTCTGTTGTTTTAGATTACAGGGGCAACCAGGTATGAATTTTGACTTAACTAGGCTTTTTAAACCTTAGTATATGATAATTAAACAATACTTACTTATAAGTTAAATCCTAATAAAAACTAAATCAAGTAGAAAGAGATTTAAAGGAGAATTCTGGAGTCTGGCAATAAACAGATTAGAGAACAATATCATACATGCACACTTATATACATTCATGTATATACAAAATCATCAACAAACATTCACATCCAAACAATATTTATCACCGGGTTAAACATGCATCATGATTTCCTAATTTAATTTAAGTAAAAAAATGTTACTCACCAGATTTATATAAACAGAGGCAGAGCCTTATTTTGAAAAGCTTTTTGAAACTGGGAATCTTAAACTGGAATGCCTCATTGACAGATCCAACTCTACTCATCCACACTTCATATGGATCATTTGTTCAGGTGATTAATTTGTTAATTTACTCAAATAACAGAGAAATTTAGCTTAGGCTAGCGATAACCTGGCTCTGATACCACTGTAACAATCCGAGTTTTTCTAACACGAAAAACCGGACCATTTGGGTTAAAGAAGAAGAGATAGAAGAAGAAAAAAAATAGAAAACAACAACAGAATCTCTCATACACATCTGGTATATCACATCAAACCCCAATTTCCAAAATAATCTGCTTTTACCAAACAATTTTCCCTTTGAATTTCAAAACCAACCCAATTCACAATCATTTCCAATTTAAAACAGTTTGGTAGCAATTTCTCTTTGGAAACTCGAAAATAGACATCGATGATGCTGCAGTCATCACCGAAATTATTTTCCAACGACCGAACGAGAATTTAATGCTTTTATCACTTTAAAACTTTTCAAACATTTTTAAATCCCAAATCCCACCAGATTTCAATTCAATTTCAAAAATATTCATGAAATATTGTCACCATTATTTCCCCAAAACCTTTAAAAACTATTTTTAAATCCAAAGGAATTTAAACCTTTCCCAAAACTTCAAATTCAAAATCCATCCAATTTTTTTATATCCAAACATTACTCTGGAATTCTATCACATTTTATTTCAAGTTATAAGTCACTTTTACCATTTACATTTACAAATTTCATTTGTTTATGAATTAATCTCATTTGATTATAAATCACATTTGTAATTCACATTTGTATATAAAGTTTATCTCAATTTATAAATTTCATTTAGTCTATATTTCAAATTCCATTTTGTTATATAAATTTATTCTTCAACTTACTTACTTAGGAAATTAACATTTAGAAATAATAAATTTTCTAAAATATGCTTTTAAAAATACAATTAGAACTTTTAACTTATATTAAAATTGCTTTGGAAACGTACTTGGCTATCCAGAGAAATACACTTCTCTTCACATCCCTTTAAAAATAAATCAACACTTATTTTTAAACCAATTCATATCCCTTTATAAATTCCCACCTTGAATTTATATTTCAAATATCCTCTTATATTCCATTTCACTTTATAAACCCAGTTTATATCTCCAAAATCTCATTTCTCTTTAAATTTCAAATCCCAAAATATTTAAATCAAATTTATAGTTGATTTCCCAATTTATTTTACTTAGGCTAGCGATATTCCAAGAAGTATATAAAATGTTTATATTGGACACTTACAAAATTTGAAGTAAGTAAGGAAATGAAAATAAGTTAGAATATAAGCCAATTAATTGTAGTAAATATAAAGAAGTAAACAAATAGAGGGTAAGTAAATTGGGGAACTTATAGAAACTTACAAATTTGAATTGTAATAAATAGATTTCGATGGCTTATTAAATAATTGAAACTAATGGAGAAAAGGTATACATGGCTAAATTAGATGTATAATTCCGAGTTAAAAAGTATACAGTGAGTTTTAAAATTTATATTGATGTCAAAACAGTTTTGTTTAAAAATAAAATCAGCTATATATATATATTTGTAAAGCTCTGAAACTTTATTTAAAATGTTATGGGATAAGTGTGATAAGTGAATAACAATCAAAATGAATGTGAATAAAAGAAAATTGATATAATTGGTAATCAATTGGAATTTATACGTAAGATGTACGTATATTATTTTATTCGCATAGCTATTTGGTCCAGATGTCGAACACAGAATTTCGAGATAGTTTTATCGATCCGAGTTGGAATTTTTTACTCGATTTTCAACGGCGAACCTGGATATGGATTGTTGATTGATTTTGGATATTCTCTATCATAGTTTGAGGCTATGCAAGGAGAATGACGGTTTCTGATCAAGAAACCAGATCTGAGTCCGCACTAGGAAGTCGGGTGGACGATACTAGTTCGGAAGTGAAATTGTGTGATCAAGTGAGCGATCGAATGTGATATTGCGTACGGATGATATATGTGCATCGTACGGGCTTAAGTAAAACAAATATTGGAAAATTTTGTAAAGAAGTCAATAAAATGACTCTAGAATTGTGATTGAATATTATTGCTTAGCATGATATACAGGTATGTTAAGCAAAAGGATATTGGGATTTTTGAATTCAAAAGAGTAAGTTTAATATAAATTTCAAATATCAATATTTATTGGATAATTTAATTATTGAATTAAACAATTGAGAATAGGGTAAAATAGAGAATCCTGAGTTTTGAGCCTGTTAAAAATAGTTCAAAGGTTCAGAAAATTTATATTGTTAATACTGAAGATGATAGAACTTTTAAAATGGGTTTGCTACATTACAGCGTGATAGGGGGTTCTCGCTTCGCGGTTTGGTGGCGAATGGGAGACTCTTACCCCTACATGTCCCATTGAGGGGTTGGTTGCGAGTCGAGAGGCTGGCCGTAAAAGCAAATTCGAGGTACCAATGTAAGCCACGGTGGGGCTGGGATGGTTGAAAAGCCTACCAGTTGAGGCCGCTGTCGATGGTTGAAAAGCCTAGACCGTTACAATCCCACTCCTCCCCAGGGTTTGTACAACCACAGCTGTGTTTCTTTTCCTTTTTTAACTTGTAATTTATCGCGTTTCTCGAATCGTATAGTTATGTAAGATTGTGACACTTGTTCTTTATATCAGGAGCAGGCAAGACGCCCAAAGCTTCAGACCTTCGACACAGGCTTGAGCAATATAAACTTTCCAAAATTTCTGCTAAGCCGAAGCCCTCAACCCAACGCTCCGGGGATGTAGTCGGATACCGTCCTCTTCTTGGGGTCATCGAAGAGGGTATTCAGCGGAGGAAGAGGAGCCATCCTTTATCCGAAACTTCGCCCGGTCCCCAGCCTCCGGCTCAGCCTATTCATGATATTACTGAGGAGGGTAGCGAGTTTGTACCTTCTCCGCACCCGTCCGGAAACCCTTCTGTTATTCATATCGACCGTCCCGACTTGGCCCGTAATCCATTTGCGGGTCATCCTGATCTGGATCCAAGTTCTCATGATATTACTTTTGACGAAGTCACTGGCGAACATCTTCTCCCCCGTAACCCCATGGTACGAGTACTTGATGAAGCCAAGTCCTTAGATCTCGATCTACTCACTACTCGTATAGTCACTATGGGAGACGAGGCCAAAGCTAATATTGATCGGGTGGAAGAGGAGACCAAGAAGCTGATGGGGCATCATGCTCGGCTGGTTAAGGCCGGAGAGGAGATTGGGAGCGCCAATATCCGACTTCGATTGGTGGTTTCGGATCAGGCCAAACAGCTTGCGGACCAGGCTATCCAGATTTCTCAGCATGAGGCTGCTACAGGGCGATTAAGGAAAACCATGGAAGAGGTCAGTCGGGCCGAATTGCGGAAGATGGAAGCTGCTTGCAAAGAGCGGATTGACATGGCTATTGCCACGGTGGATGAGGTTCGGAGAGCGGATCTCGAGCAGGTGGAGGAATTGTCCGAGAAACTTGAGGCTGCAGAGCTTGCTCAAGCTAAGTTGAGGGAAGAGATGGAGGTGATGCGGAGGTCCCTTCGGGCTGATTGCTCGAGATACAGGTTGGAGAGAGATGCTGCCGTCGAAAGGTTGTCGGCTTCCGATGCCCGGATGAGGGAGTTTGAGGAGAATGAGGGAATGATGGATGACATGCTCCAGGACAAGTACTTCCGAACTTGGAAGCAGGGCAATCTCTCTTGGATGGATGATTATCCCAGGGTCATGGCCAAGATCTATCTTCGGGCTTTGGAGGAGGCTAAGGCTGATGCAGATAAAGAGGTTGGAACGGTCTTCAGTATGGATGTGGTCACTGCCCAGTTCACCAAGGAGGAGAAAGTGGCTGTAAAGGAGGGTATGCGGCTGCTTGCTGCTGAAGAGGCAGGTGTGCAGGTAGAGGATGATGATCAGGACGGTCAAGAAGCAGGTACTGGTAAGTCTTCCTTTCTAGTCTTTCCGTTAACTTGGTTACTCATCACTGATGAATCCTTTTTATGACTGGACAGGCGGGCAAAAGAGCAAGGACAAGACTCCGACGCAACCGGCTCCCTGATTGGACCTGGAAAATTCTTTTTGTAGGCTTGGCATTGTTGTATCTGTTAGTCTTAAGACAGTAGAGTAACTTCTAAGTTGTAATTCTTGCTACTTGTAATAATCAACATTATTCTTGACGTGTAATTTTTTAACTTAAGCTGATTTCGTTGTTTCTTGAATATTTGTTGCTATTTCGACATATCGTATGAGAAATGTAGCTATGTATATTCTTGTAATTAAATTGTGTTTGATGTTAGACTCTGGCTCTAAACCATAATTTCATGACTTGCAATATTAGCGTGTGGTGTGAACAAATTATAATCATGTATTTGTACATAAAAGAAGAAGATACCGCCTTTCATGTTTTAATCATAGATGGCAGTCTTGAACATCTTGTAGGACCGAGCATGGAATGTAGTTGAATGTCCTGCCACTGTGAGCCCCCACACCCATTGGCGAGTATCTCCTACTCTGTATCATGTACTTTAGGGATTGTTATAGGGGATAGGAAAAAAGATTTTTAAGTAAAATTGAAATACGTAAAAAAGGCAAAACTTCCAATCACGGAAGGCCTTCGATGTGCTTAAGTTCGTGGCAAACGGGTTTTGTAGTCACTTTCCCTAGCTGTGGGTCTTGGAGACATTTGTCACCCATCTTACGCCTCCGCGGGGAGTTAATTCTTTTTTACCACAGCCGCACTTAAGACACATCGGAGCCGAGATCGCGCACAGTAACTACCCGGGCCATTATGGCCCGTAATCGTGGGTATTATTCGATTTACTGTGGCCGGCTAGCGTGGGTGCCGATCGTCAACCGTGAACTGCCCCTGGCTGGCCACACCTTATGTTGGGGCTTATAGTCGGTCCACAGTTGCCGGCGAGCCTAACGCCGTAATGAGCTGCCTCGGCTATAGTCGGCCTTCTCGGTGGCTTATAATCGGCTCATTACAGTTGGCTTTAAGGGCCGTCGCGAGCAATGAGTTAACCCGCAGCAGAGGGATGCTGGAGCGAAAGTGTCTCATTGGCAAGGGCATAGATTTGCATAGTACCTGTTGGGTATTGTCCACGTGAAGTTGCATTGTGGAGTGCTTTGAATAGAAATGCTATATACTCAGGATTTTGTTCAACAGAAAAGGATAAAGTTAACAAGCAGCCAAGATACAAAGGATCAAGTTAAAAGAGAGAGGTTTTTTAAAGTGGTTCAGCACGAAAATGCCTACGTCCACTGATTCTCTTTGTTAATTCACTTCATATGGGCAATACAAGTTAAGAAAAGTATCGACGGAGGTGCTGGATGTTCCATGCCCTCTGGAACACCTCTCCGTCCACTGTTGACAAAATATAGGCTCCGTTGTGGAGATCTTTATGAATTACATATGGTCCATCCCAGATTGGGTCTAGTGCTCCGGGGCGAGGGAAGATTCTCTTAAGGACAAGATCCCCTTCCTGCAAGGTACGATGCTTGACTTTGGAGTTGTATTGTGCTCCCACTTTTTGCTTGTGGGCCGCTGTTTTGAGGATTGCATCATTTCTTCTCTCCTCGATTAGATCCAAAGACATGTGAAGGAGTTCTTCGTTCTCTTCTGGATTATAGTGGATCTGACGATGGGAAGGCACAATAGTTTCAACTGGGAGCATAGCCTCCGATCCGTATGCCAAAGAGAAAGGAGTGTGCCCTGTCGATGTTTTGAAAGATGTGCGATAGGCCCATAGTGTCGTAGGAAGTTCATCCACCCAAGCGCCCTTTGACTTTTCGAGCTTCTTCTTGATTAGAGTTTTCAGAATTTTGTTGACTGCTTCGACTTGTCCGTTTGCCTGGGGATATGCTACGGATGAGAAGCTTTTATGAATTCTGTGTTCTTGGCACCAGTTGGCGAATTCCTCGCTGTCAAATTGAAGCCCATTGTCTGATATGATTTTGAGTGGGACTCCGTACCTGCATAGAACATTTTTGATCAAGAAGTTAATAACTTTTGCTGAAGATACTTTGTTTAGAGGTTCCGCCTCCACCCATTTGGTGAAATAATCAACTGCCACTATAGCATATTTGGCCCCGCCTCGGCCCATTGGTAGCTCGCCGATTAAGTCAATTCCCTATACCGCGAAGGGCCAAGGGCTGGTCATCTGAGTAATCTCGGTTGTTGGTAGTCGAGGGATCTTAGCAAATTTTTGGCATCTGTCACACTTCTTGACGAAATCTAAGGCGTCCTTGCCTAAGGTGGGCCAGAAATATCCGTATCGGAGTATCTTTTTTGCTAATGTCTGCCCCCCGGTGTGATCTCCACAGCTCCCCTGATGGATGTTGGATAAGATTTCCTTGGCTTCTCTTCCGGCGACACATCTTAATAATGGGTTGGAGAAACCGCGCCGATAGAGGATGTCTTCTTGTATCGTATAGCGGGACGCTTTCCTCAAGATTTTCTTGACTTCATTGCGCCCGTTGGGTAGTGTGCCACCTTGTAGGTAGTCTCGGATGGGAGTCATCCAAGTTGCTTCTTCGGCTGCGGCTATCAGATTCACTTGTTCAAAACTCGGGACCGTTTGCTTTGAGATGGTTACTGCCCCGAAGATGGCGATGTCTCTCATACTCGTTGCTTCGCCAATTCGTCGGCCTCTTGGTTTTCTTCCCGAGGGATGTGTTTGACTAAGTACTGATCCAATCGGCTGAGAAGCAACTTGGTCTTCTTTAGATATGCTATGAGTCGTTCCTCTCGAGCTTGGAAATCTCCTAGTATTTGATTAACAACAAGTTGAGAATCGCTATGAAGACACAAAGAATTGGCTCCGATTTCTATGGCAATTTCTAGTCCAGCTATCACTGCTTCATATTCTGCATCGTTGTTGGTGGCAGCGAACTCCAACCTTATAGCATAGTGCAGTTTATTTCCCTTGGGAGTGATTATTACCACACCTGCCCCCGAGCCTTGTTCGTTAGATGCACCGTCCACAAAGAGATTCCACTTGATATCTTCCGTTATTTCCAGTTGCTCCTTATCCTCGTTGGTAGTGAATTCTGCAATGAAATCAGCCATGGCTTGTCCCTTGATGGCGGTGCGAGGGTGATAGGTGATATCATATTGGCTCAGCTCAATACACCATTTAAGTAGTCGCCCGGAAGTGTCGGGACGATGGAGTACCTGCCTCAGTGGTTGATCGGTCAGAACTTTGATGGAATGGGATTGGAAGTAGTGACGTAGTTTTCGCGAAGTGATTAGTAAACAGTATGCTAACTTTTCAAGCTTAGGATATCTGACTTCTGCCCCAGTAAACCTTTTACTGACGAAGTAAACTGGTCGTTGCGTGCGGTTGTCTTCTCTTACCAAGGCAGCGCTTAGAGCGTGAGATGACACAGCAAGGTATAGGTATAATTCTTCGCCTTCGCTTGGGGTCGAGAGTACCGGTGGTTTCTCGAGGTGTTCGATTAGGTTAAGGAAAGCGGTTAAGCATTCGTCCGTCAATTCGAACTTTCCTTTCTCTTTCTTTAGAGCTTCGAAAAAGGGGACGCACTTGTCCGTTGCTTTGGAGATGAATCGGCTTAGAGCAGCCACTTTTCCATTTAGGCTTTGCATTTCCTTTCGGGTGGAAGGTATCTTGATGTCCCTTAATGCTCGGACTTGTTCAGTGTTTGCTTCTATCCCTCGGGCATGGACGATGAATCCTAAGAATTTTCCTGATGACACTCCGAAGGAGCACTTTAGTGGATTCAACTTCATTCCATACTGTCGAAGTACCTGGAACATGTCGCCTAGGTGGCTTACGTGATCTTTGGCTTTCCGTGATTTTACCAGCATGTCGTCTACATATACTTCCATTGTTCGTCCTATTAGCCCTGCGAACATCTTGTTGACGAGGCGCTGGTAGGTGGCTCCTGCATTTTTAAGTCCGAAGGGCATCACTTTGTAGCAGTACAAACCCCGGTCGATGATGAAACTAGTGTGGTCTTGGTCGGGAGCATGCATAGGAATTTGGTTATATCCTGAGTATGCATCCATAAAAGACAGGAGTTCGTGCCCGGCTGTGCTGTCTACAAGTTGGTCGATTCTGGGAAGCGGGAAGCAATCCTTTGGGCAGGCGTCGTTTAGGTTGGAGAAGTCAATGCAGGTCCGCCACTTCCCATTAGCCTTCTTTACTAGTACCGGGTTGGCGATCCATTCTGGGTAAATAGCTTCTCGTATGAAGTCATTGGCGAGTAGATTCTTTACTTCTTCATCGAGGGCTGCTGATCGCTCTGCCCCCATACTTCTCTTTTTTTGTTTTACAGGCGCCTTGGTAGGATCAATGTTTAGTACGTGGCACGCTATGTCGAGGGAGATTCCGGTCATGTCAGCGTGTGACCAAGCGAATACATCCAAGTTGTGGCGGAGAAAATCAATGAGTTGTTCCTTCAGTTCAGCTTTCAGCTGGGACCCAATTTTCAGTAGCCTACTTGGGTCATGCTTGTCTACAGATATAAACTCCATAGCCTCCGCAGGCTCGGCGGTGGCCTCCTCCTCTTTGTCCCTAGGGTCTAATTCATTGAAAGGGTCGCTGGTGTATCGAAGAGGAGGGGCTTTCTTTAGTTGCTATCCTTCAAGGCTTTTTGTGCAGAGGGCAATCTCTGCACCTTTCCCTTTATCTTTCCTGTGGTTGTTGCGAAGTTCGGTTACATAGCAGTCTCGTGCAATATCCTGGTCTCCTTCTACTTCCCCTATCCCATTGTCTGTTGGAAATTTCATTTTCAGGCACCACGGGGCTAGGACAATCTGGAAGTCAGATAAGGCTGGTCTTCCTAGGAAGGCGTTGTAGGCCGAATGGTTTTCTATCAGCACAAACGTCTGTTTCCTTATAACGGAGCGGGGATGGCTTCCAATTTCAACGAAGAGGTCCAGCTGCCCGATGGGCATTTTCGCATCTCCAGTGAAATCGTGTAGTGGTTTATCGCAGGGAGATACATCCTTCATTGATAGCTTCATTTTGTCGAATGCGTGTTTGAACAGGATATTTACAGAGCTTACAGTGTCTACCAGGATTCGGTAAACTTCGGCGGGGCCGAGTCGAGCAGAAATAACCATGGGATCCATGTGAGGGTGCTGTCTTCCTTCTAGGTCGCGTTTACTGAATGTGATGTCATCACTTTCTTTCCGCTTTGGGTGGCGCTCTTCTATAACCGTATTGACACAGTCCCTATTGTCTCTAAGCGACTTCCCATATCTTTCCATCTCTTTCCAACTTCTGTCTGCGATGTGCGGACCTCCTGAGATGGTATGGACCACTATCTTCTCTTGACTAGAGCTGCTAGCGTTGCGGTCGCCTCTGCCGGTCCCTGGTGAGGGTAGCCTTGGGTTTTCATTGGCAGGAGCTGGAGTCCGGTCTTGACTTTTTACATAGCGTTCCAGTTTTTTCCTTCTGATGTGTTCCTCAATCAGATCTCGGAGATGATGGCAGTCGTTGGTATCATGTCCGTGAGATTCGTGGAAGCGGCAGAATTTTCCAGACTTCTGTGCGTTATCTGATTCCTTCTTGTATGGTGGGCGTTTGTATCTAACTTCGCCTTGGGTGGCAAGGAAGATATTTTCGACGGTCTCGTTCAAAGGGGTGTAAGAGTCGAATCTTGGTCCTGGCCGATATAGGCGTTTTTCTACTTTCTTGCCCCCAGCATTGTCTCTGGAATCATTTCTTCGAACATCCCTCGCCACAGCAGGGGCGTTGCCATGGGTCGTCTTACTTTGCTGTCCTGACTGCCCCTCAATGGCAGCATCCTCAAGCCTCATGTATTTCCCGGCTTCATGGAAGAAATCGGGTAAAGTAGCTGGTTTTTCTTTTGTCAATCTTCTAGCAAATTTAGTGTCCGGATGCACCCCACTGCAGAGGGCCATCAGGATAAGCTTCTCATCGGCGTCTTGAACTGCGGCTGCTGCGACGTTGAATCTGGTTAGGTATTGCTGCAGCTTTTCTCCAGGTTTCTGTTTGACGCTGGATAAGGAATAAGCGTCCCTAGGTTGCTCCACATGAATGCGGAACTGACTGATAAATTTTTCTTTCAACATTTCCCATGAGCTGATGGATCCTTGGGGTAGATGACGGAACCAGGAGGTAGCAAGATCTGCTAAGAAGAGCGGGAAGCATTTGCACGGTAATCCCTCTGTTGCCCCACTCATGAGCATATGCTGCGTGTACCTCTGTAAGTGTACAACGGGATCGGATGTTCCTTTGTAGGGTTCCATTGTTGGCATCTTCCATTCTCGGGGGGTGATAGCAATCTCGATATTGCGGGCGAAAGGGCTGGTTACCCTAGCGCCTATCCCTCGATCTCTTTGCTCCCGTTGGACACACTCTCTGAATAAGCGTGCCATCCTTTCATCAGAATTTGGAGTAGACAGAAATGAGTTTGGTTCTGTTCTGTGGGATTGATTCCGTCCAGACGACCTGTAGGGATGGTGTCGTCTATCATTCCTCATATTTTCCCGCGGCTGCCTTTGGTCTTCTGGGAGCATGCTTGGGTCAGCTATAGTTGGCCCTTGCCTTGATCTCCCCCTATTGGGTTCTGATCTAAGCACTTCCTCGGGTCCAACTTCGGGCTGAACTCTAGCTCGGCCCCGTTCACCGGTGTTTCTGTTGTTAGGCAGCATGACAGGCTCAGCTACAGTTGACCTTCGCCCGGTACCTTCCCCGTTGGGTTCGGTACCAAATGTTTCCTCAGGCCTAACTTCGGGCTGTGCTCGGTCTCGGCTCCTACCACGGCTACTTCTGCCGTTAGCTCCTTCGAAGAAGGAAGATCTTTGCTGTCTCTGAGATCCTCCAGACTGGGACTCGCCCCATGATTCAGTGTTGCGGTTGGAATCTTCAGCGTCCCTCAAGCGTGACATGAGATGGTCCACCAAAGCTTCCTGCTGGGACGTGAAGCGGTTAGTTACTTCAACCCCAACTCTGTCCAGATCTGCTCTAGTAATTGCTGCAGGCTGTTCTGCGTCGGGAGCAGTTGGGTTAGCCTGTTCTCCATTTGTTACCGTTGCTGGAGGAGGACGATTTACTTGATTCGTGACAGCTGGACCTGGAAGACTGCTGGATGCGATGTTTTTTCCTTTGTTAACATCTTTTCTCTGTTTGGGAGGCATGTTTTCCAAGTGGCGGACGATGCTGTTAGGAAAACTCGTTAAGTAGATGAAGCTGAAGCTTCGAGCTTCTAGTTCTCAGTGAAAGCACCAAAAATGTTTGCACAAAAAATGGACAAACACCTCAAAGTCGTATGATTTAGTAGAGCTTATGTTGTTCTTAGCGATTTTGGAGGTTTATACAAATATATGAAAAGCAGGGACTAAACTGTAAAAAGACACGCAAGTTTATAGTGGTTCAGCCAGAATGTGCCTACGTCCACTTTATATGTTATTTCCCTTCTCTAGTTTTGGTTACAAGTACAAAGCTTTAATACGAATAAAAGAAAGTTGTTTGAAGAGTTCCTTCCGTGCTTGAGCTCTCAAAAACTTGTCCCCATTGTTGTACCCCTGCCCCTCTATTTATAGAGTGAGGTTGGGAGCAGGGGTCTTGGATGTATATAGCTGCTGGTGGGCCTGGGCCGATGCAATCTGGCCTGGCGCACCTTGGTTCGGCATCTCATGGTTCGGTGGTAGGAGTGCGATGGTTTGGACCGGTAATGCTTGGTCCGGGGGTTTGGTTCGGTGAGGCCGGATGAAGGTTGGTCCGGTGGTTGGTTTGGTGAGGCCGGATGAAGGTTGGTCCGGTGGTTGGTTTGGTGAGGCCGGATGAAGGTTGGTCCGGTGGTTGGTTTGGTGAGGCCGGATGAAGGTTGGTCCGGTGGTTGGTTTGGTGAGGCCGGATGAAGGTTGGTCCAGTGGTTGGTTTGGATCGGTGGGGTGACGCCGAATGGGTTTGTTCGGTGAGATGTTGGAAGAGGCAGTTGATTCGGCAGCCTGTGGAAAGAAGGTGATTCGGTATTGGGATGGAGTGGTTATGAATGCTATTCGGTTAGGTGTTGATAATTTGCCCAACAATGTTTTTATCTCTGTGATTTTGAACTGAACGGAGGGAGAGGGGTATTTGAAAATGAAAGGAGAATGGTTGCGTGATGGGTTGCACGATTTCGTATCCGTGATTGTAGGCGTGGGTTAAGGGAAGAAGACGTGTGATATTTATTAATATAAATATAAATTTTAAATTGAATTCGATTTAAATTCCAACACGTTTACTCACCGTACAGTCACATATCAACTCCGAAAAATACGAAATTGGAAACCCGACAATAATTCAATATTATGGACCCAATGGAACTGGTTTCGTCCAATTCCGAGACTGTTTGAAAAATGTCTATTTTTAAATATCGGTTCAAACAATTAAATTCAAAATTGAGCAAAACAGTTTAAATTTCAATTCTGAAGCTGCCGTTATCTTCAGTGTTATCAATTTAATATTAAAAGCTTTCGAAATATTTTTCTTTAGCTTTAAATTGAAGATTCAAATTTTTATTCAACTTTCAATAGATTAAATTTTAAAGTTTAATCGCAAATATCAAAGTTCAATCGGGGATTCAAATTAAATCATCGTTCAAATATTTAAAATAAATTAAATATCCTCAATTTAATTTGTTCAAAATTCTGGGTCATTACAGACTTCCCCCCTTAAAAGAATTTCGTCCCGAAATTACAAGTCAGGAAGAAAAGTCCTTAACTCCTCTACTATTTTCCAACATCTAAATAGTTTTATCAAATTTTCAAAACAAATCTTTCTACTAAAGATTCGTTATCATTTCAACTAAATTTCTAACTTCAACTCTAAGTTTCAAAACAACATTGTTTTACTTCTCAATTCAATTTAAATTTCAAATTCAAATTTAAACTTCAAAAATTTCTCAAAAATTTTCTAACACCCTAAATTTTCGAAAAATTTCGCCAGCGTCTCCTTTGCGCGGCTAATACGGCACGACTACAAAACGTCCCTACGGACTCTCAGATTTCAAAAAGAAAAGAAAAAGCCAAGCGGCTAGACAAGAAATCATCAAATTTCATATTGAAATTCAAATACATACCTTTAGTCGAGCAATTCAAATTTATCTTCAAATTTAAAATCCCAATTCCATTATAACACCTGTATATCCTACTAGCCATCATATCTAGTTATACTATTCAGACCATTTTGCAAATTCTATTACAAAATTTTCAATATCAACTACTTATACATTTTTAGCTTACTATTGAAGTTACATTCGTTTTTAAACAAAATGAATTCATATCGATTCTAGTTTGTAACCAATTCAAACTGATACAAATTCAATTTATTTTAATTCTACTTCATTTGCAATTGATTCCATTCAATTTATTTGCTTACAAATTCGAAATGAGTTTCAACATTTAATTTCACTTTCATTAAATCACAATTGATTCACTTGTACTTACATTTATTTAACTTCATCTTTAAGTTAAATTTATTCTATCAAAATTCAAATTGTATAAGTTATCAACTTAATAATATTTCATAAATATCTTTATATAGCATTCCAGAGTCTTTTCAGCTTTTCAAAGCCATTTTTGAAAACAATTCAAATTTATCTTTTAAAATTTCCAAAACAAAACCCAAATTTTCCAAACACTTCCATTTAAAACAATTTGGCAGCAATTCCTCTTTTGGAAACCCGAAAATGAACATCAGTGATGCTGCAGTCATTACCGAAGTTATTTTCCAGCGACTGAAAAGAGTTTAGAGCTTTTCATTCCTTCAGAATACTTTTCAAAACCTTTGAAATTCATTTTCAAATCAAAAAGATTTAAACTTTCCAAATCTCCAAAATTTCCAAATTCTTTTCAAAACATTTCCAAAACTTCTCTGGAATTCTACTTCCAATTATAAGTCACATTTATAATTTACATTCTTAAATTTCGTTTGTATATGGATTTATTTCCTGGTTCTTTGTTTTAATTCCAATTTCATATACAATTTCCACATATATATTAATGAGGATAATTAACATCATTACTTCCTAACAACCATGCATCCATATACTATGATAATTCATAGAAAACCATTTCTTTTCTATACAAAAATAGTTTTGGGCAAAATTATTTCAGTTACCCTATTTAAAACAATACTGTGTCAGTTTATCTTGTTTAGAGTTTAGAAACCCCTATCAATACAGTTAGCTAGACTGCACCGACCAGAATCTATAAACAATCAACCGATAAGTCAACACAATACAAAACAATTTCATATTCACTAACAAATACACGCTCATACCTATTATTACACTCAAACTCATTCTAGAGTACTACTGACTCTATCTCTAATTAGTAATACCCAACAGAGCAAGGTTGTCGCTTAACCATATGCTCTGATACCACGCTGTCACGTACGGGAGTAAGCGGTCACAACTGGTAGGCTTTTCAACCATCCCAGCCCCACCGTGGCTGACAGTGATACCCCAAACTTGCTTTTACAGCCAGCCTCTCGACTGTCACGGCCTCTGCCTAACCAACCCATCCCTCTCAGGGACATGTAGGGGTAAGAGTCTCCCGTTCGCCACCAAACTGCAAAGCGAGAATCCCCTATCATGCTGTAATATAGCAAGACTGGTGTGAGATCGTAAAACAGTTATTTTTCACAAAGAAAACAAAACAAATTCGCAATGCTTTTGGAAAATGAAACTACCATAAGACCTCCCACCACACACACAATGCAAACGCAGAATTGGAGGAGATTTCTTCTTATGATAGTCAAAGATGCTTACTACGCAAAATCAAATCATTTTTTATATTATTATTAGTGCATAGTGTAGAAATCATTTCGAAAGTATAATATAAATCTTAGCCAGCATAGGTACCATTATAGTATGCTTGCTATAGCTGCCATATTAGATGGCAGGTTCTATAACTAAAACCGTACAAGGCTCGTATTGTTTCTTTGGATTTCCAACAAATGGTCAGGCTAAGGAACTTCCTTTTCCACGATGGGTACGTCCCTGGAATAGACGACCCGAGAAATAACCTAACATTACGGTTAGATCTCTGCCAACACAAGGCCGGGTTACCTCTGCAAAAATAGGTAACTACTGACACGCGTATGCCATCCCCCGATCGTAACCGATCTTCCCGAGGATCCCTGATTCGCAACAACCACAAAGTAATAAATTTGCAGCAACCACAGAGGTTAAGTATCTGGGCTCCATACCATGATATCACCTTTATCCAGAAGGAATGACATACACTAAGGGGCGCTACTCCCTAGAACCTTGCCGCATCCTTCCTGTTTTGACCATTTCCAGGGTGTGAGGCTCGACGAAGTCTCATCCACAAAGCTACGCTTTCTACAAAGCCATGCTTCGGGTCAAACAAAATGATCAACCTATGATCACAAAGATATAAGATCAAACAAATGATCATATCACAAATGATCAAACACTGATCATTTCACAGCAACACTCAGTATGCCACGTTACCAAATTGGGAATATATCGTTGATAAATTTCAACTACATAACCTCTGAGCTCGTACGTCTCAGAGAAGGGTGTTAAGCTAAGAGAATAAATTCTCCGCCACCAACAGATATGTATTTGAAAGAAATCAGCTTTATATCTCAAATTGTAACGTCAGACACACAATCCATACAAGTCTGTTCCGGGATCGAACAGAACCGAAGGCACTTCTCACGAAGCCCTTGCACATCCGGATAAATTTCTAATCACGTCCGGACTTCCCGTCACTAAGGGTGATAAAACCTCTAAATCGGAGATCAGCCGATGTAGAGTAACTCGACGGTAATCCTTCTGTTTTCAAAAATATCCGGTCTTCAACACCGGTCTTCGAATGCAATTCATAACGACGTATCACATATTCGGAATGGGTTATACGACCCCATGGTCCTTTCCCGGCTAACCCGAATAGTGAGCGATTATTCAAAAATAAGTGTGGCATTCAAATTCATCCAATCACAACAAATACCCATTCAAGGTAATTATTGATAGTCGGTTATTTAACTATCAATAAAGATGCGCAACATCATCGGATTCCAAATAATTTTCCAAATTATTGTATCTTTCAAAATATCTTTACTGGATATATAATTTCCACACTTAACCGTTTGAAAACAAATTTTCAAATATTCACTTTTCAATTTATCTTTAAAAGATAAAATTTCAAACCCTTCATTTCATATTTGAAAAAGCATTTCCATACTTATTTAATTATAAGTAATTCACAAATCTATTTATTTTCAACTTTTGAAAATATCCAATATACTTAAATCAAAATTAAGTATAATTCATTCTTTAAGGAAATCATTCTTTTAAGCACATTTATTTGAGTCAAAACGAATGTTACGTAAAACATCGTTACGATGACTCAAAATCACTAGTATAGGGATTCGAAATTAAGATAGGTATATAAATCCCAATACTACATAAAAACATTTCCTTTCGGAAATCATTTACTATAACAACAGTGTTATAGTCCATCATTTCCTTATATTTTCGAAAACGCCTATTACAACAATGAACGTTGAAATCTATGCTTTCAATTCACAATACATTTTAAAACATCTTTAAAATGTTTAACTTCATTTTTAATATCACTTCTTCAAAAATGAATCCATTTTATTCAATAATATATTCACTGTCCAAAATCGTGAATATACTTCACTTAACCAAATTTCAATCATCTCTACACAATTTATTTCAATAAAGATTCGCTATCCAAAATCGCGAATATATCTTCTTTAATAACCTCCTACATTTAATTTATCAAATTCAATTGATTTCGAATTTATAAAACAACGTTTATGAATTCTATTTCTATTTTCTAACGACTTCAATTTAATAAATCTTCTTTATTAATAATTCGATTTATAAATCTTCTTTAATGACCTATTCAATTTATAACTCAATGTATATACCAAAGGTCCATCTTATAAGTTAATAACTTACAATTCATTTATTTTAAAAGAAATCGTTCTTTTAAATTTCACAGATTTTAAATCTTATTTCTTATAAGATTTCATTTATAACCTTATTTTCAACCATATCCGAACTACTTTTATACTATTTATAAATCTCATCCATTAACCATTCTTACTTGTTCAAAAATCTCAATTAAAATGCTGAAATCCAATTTATACTTCATTTTAACACTTATAAAAAAACTCGTTTTATAATTCCAACATTTGATTTATAAATATCAATTTGTATAAATCTTTTTATACAAATCGTTTATAGTTATTCAAAAATCCCAACTCAAACCATTTTATAAATAAATCGATTTTTATTTCAAAAATGAAACTTTGATTTTATTTCACAAAAATCTTAACTTTTATAACTTTAAAATTTTAGATGTTTATTTATTTGAAATAAATCAATTCAAAAATTCAATAAAACGTCTACTTTCAAAAATCACTTAAAAATCCTCTTTTAAAATCAACATCGTTATTTTTAGATTTCAAAAATGAATCCGATGATGCAACGCACCAATTCGTCAATCACAATAACAAACATCATATATCAATATGATAACAGAATATACATCAATATCTGTAAATAAATAACTACTGGTGAGGAATCCAGTTGGATCCCTCCAACCTGTTTCCCTGCATCCAAAGACGTTAGCACAATACCAATTCCACTTCGAGGTGGAATATCGCGGTATATGGGTTTTTATAAAAATCCGCTTACTAACGGCGCAATAGGGTCTCATCCGCTATACGAGGCGGGAAATCATCAATCCAATATATACATATGCCAATATGTATATATTGCTATATATATATAGATATATCCTACTATATCTAATATCACATCCAATAGCAAACATCAGTCAATAAATAACTGTCATACAAATTATGTTTTTAGTGAGAAAATAATCTCACCTTTGCTTTTAATTTGCTTTCCAATTCAAACCGGCTTATTTCTTCACGATGTTAGACCTTGTATAAAACAATTTATAAATTTATTAATATTCGAACAGATCGAATAACAAATTTTCACTTTGCAATCTTAATTATCCAACCAATTTTATTTTAAACCAATACTTTTAATTTCTAAACAAATTTCTTTTTAATAAATAAATTTTACTTAAAATGTTATATTTAGAAACAAATCCCCTTCATATAAATTTTTCTCTAGTAATTTAAATAGTTTTAGATAAATCAATCGAACAATACATTTATACTTTTTCTTCCTGAAATAAACAAACAACAAACCTTTGCTTTTCTTTTTACTGTAAAAATTATATTTTTCCTTGCGTATACATAAAAACAAACTATATTGGTTTTGATTTTTACTTTATATAACCACTTAACATTTTAAAATCCTTTTTACTGTAATGTATTTGTAAATTCTGGTTATAAAATTTCTTTCTCCTCATATATGCAATATATATTAATATATTTAAATTGAAAGATGAAGGATGAATTGATAACTGCAGAAATACCTCACTGTTCCCCTAATCGCCAGCGAACTGCCCAACGTCGAGCATCGCCATCCTCACCAAGCAGTCGAATCATCTCGACGAACCTCACTAACAGACGATGCGAAACCCTACCATTTAGCTTCCAGTCAAGTCCCACTTCCACCCTATCGAACTGCACCACGCTACACGCCCCTCCAATATCATCCCGCTCGAGTCGAACCCTAAGTTGATCGAGCCCCTTTCAGTCGAATTCGAACGGAGCCTCAGCCCTACCTGACTTACAATGCACTCGCATGCTACCATTTATCGTGCGACTCTGATCGCGATCCCCCTCCAACAAATCACCTAGCTTCCCAATCGACCCCAGAACTTCATCGCCTGAATTGCCTGCTCGACTTCGCCTTCGTCGCCGCGAGCTAAGCTCGAATTCGCGAGCTCAATCCCCATCTCGAATCGCGATGCTCGATAGCCACCTTCGCCTCCACCAGGTCGCGACTCGCGACGTGTTGCCGCCATTCAATTTGATCGAATTCGAGTAATTGGGGAAACAAATTTTTTTTTTGTTGAACCACGTTTACTTTGATTTTGAAGAGAAAGGGCTTCGGCCATTTATGTTTTTATCTCTGTGATTTTGAACTGAACGGAGGGAGAGGGGTATTTGAAAATGAAAGGAGAATGGTTGCGTGATGGGTTGCACGATTTCGTATCCGTGATTGAAGGCGTGGGTTAAGGGAAGAAGACGTGTGATATTTATTAATATAAATATAAATTTTAAATTGAATTCGATTTAAATTCCAACAGGTTTACTCACCGTACGGTCACATATCAACTCCGAAAAATACGAAATTGGAAACCCGACAATAATTCAATATTACGGACCCAATGGAACTGGTTTCGTCCAATTCCGAGACTATTTGAAAAATGTCTATTTTTAAATATCGGTTCAAACAATTAAATTCAAAACTGAGCAAAACAGTTTAAATTTCAATTCTGAAGCTGCCGTTATCTTCAGTGTTATCAATTTAATATTAAAAGCTTTCGAAATATTTTTCTTTAGCTTTAAATTGAAGATTCAAATTTTTATTCAACTTTCAATAGATTAAATTTTGAAGTTTAATCGCAAATATCAAAGTTCAATCGGGGATTCAAATTAAATCATCGTTCAAATATTTAAAATAAATTAAATATCCTCAATTTAATTTGTTCAAAATTCTGGGTCGTTACAGTGACTTAATGAATAAGATCAAATGTGGATTTTCTGGGGTAAATCTACATCCGATCTCAAGAGATAGAGTTTGGAATAACAAAAGATATTAGCATCTAAACCAAGGATAGATATAAATCTCTGGTGAATCGATGCCAATTTGTAAAGGAGTTTCCCCCTTTACCAGAAAATTAGAATATTGGCGAGACAGCCAATTCACTATAAAGATCATTCGAAGTGGAGTTATGTGATACTCCAAAATCAAAAGAAGATGAATAGTGAGGGACAAGAATGAATTTTGGAACCGCAGGGAATGTTCCAAAAATTCGAAGGAAATTCGAATCAAGAGGAAAAGATTCAAACTCGAACGAAAGTGATTCTGTAAATAAATCTACTCCATATGCTGAGTTTTGCCTCAAAGCCAAAGCTCTGATACCAACTGTAATGACCCGATATTTTCAGCCATTCGCATCCATTATAAGTGTATAGGTAGAAACTCATGCCGGAATTGAATTGCTCAAAATACCGCGTTGTAAATAAAATTTGGCAAATCTCAGAATATACAGTAAATAAATATAATCACAGATCACAGAGACAAAGTAAAATAATGCAGTGGAAGTAAAAGAAATAGTAGTTCATGAAGCTACTATATAAATATATCAGAGTTACATGAGATATAACAAAAGAAATAGAATACAACAAAAGTCTCAATATAATAACCAAGTACAAGCTGAGTAGAACAACGAAATTGAAATAGATAGGACATGACAAGCAGATAATCTCCAACGATTCAAATCTCCAAGAGTGGAAATCCAAATCTGTGAATAACTCAGGCTGACCCGAGCGTAAAGCAAAACACAAAACACTCGAGTCAGAACAATATATACTTATATAATGTAAACCAACTCAAGTGAACTGTAATAAAGGTACAAGTAACTTAGAAGATGCTTGGGACCGCCCATCCTCTAAGGATTCGTTAAAATATCTACTATGTAGTAATATTTGCTATTATAATAATGTCTAATAAGTAAAGTATAATTATATAGAAAATAGCGTTAAGGGGATGGAGAACCTTAACGCGGTCGGATCTTAAAATCATAATCGTAGTAAAGCTCGATATGGTAGGTGACACGGCACAACTAGGCAATGCCAGGGTAGATATACCAATTACGCACACGGACTGATGGAGCGCATAGCAGCCACTACCGTCCACCTCGAACAACACTCCCAAATCGGAGGATGGCCATCTAATCAATCACAAGTAAGAGTATAATATCGAAGAAATGTGTCCGAGAAGAGGTGCTACCTCACTGGTCCGAGATCGCTCCTGTTTTAGCCACCTTATGCCAACTCACGAGAGTTGGGTCCACGTAACATACCTTAAGAACATCGCCACCATCCTACTTCATTTTGGAATCTCCACCACGTACACGGTTGTCAAAGTGGTTTTCGGTATTGACAGAGAGTATGTCCATATCCGATCCCGGTCTCTTTGCCAACCAATCGTTATTATAACCCATGGTTATAACTTTTAAAAACAATACTTTACTTCAAAATAAAATATCATTTCAAACCATATCTTTATCAAAATAAAGATTAAATCAATTCCAAACCATTTCCATATATTTAAATTTTCATATCATTTCAAAAATTCATTTCAAATCATTTTAATATAATAAAATATCATATCCTTACAAAACTTCATTTCAAATCATTTTAATAAAATAAAATATCTTATTAGTTTAAATCCAAATATTCAACTGTAAATACCTTTTTAATTCAAAGATATCGTTCATTTACTATAATTTCAAATCACCTTTAAATAGTTTATATTCCAATCAAAATAATTCATTTAAACCTTTTAAAAGTGTAATTATTATATTTTCAAATCAAGTATTAAATTTCCAAAGTTTCAAACCATTCTGAGTTCGTTTACTAAGTCAAAAACCCTAATTATTAAAATTTCAGCATTTCACAGCATTTAAAAACAACTGCTATAAGTTATATTTGAAAACATTTTTAATTCAGCAAAGACAGCACTTAAAACTGCTGTTAAAACTCAGTTTTAGTTGAATTATAGTTCAAAACAGAAAAGACAGCATTTCAGAAGTGTTGCGGTAGTTCAGATTTCAAAACAAGGGTTAAATTTGATTTCAACATAGACTGCAGACCATTATAGCATTTCCAGAGAATGCTATAATAGGCCTGAGTTCAATATTAGCCTATAAGTTCAACTACAGCATTCCATAAATGTTGTAATAGTTCCTTTTTACACAATTTTAGTTCAAAACAGAATAAATAGCATTTCTGAATGCTATTAAAAGTTAATTTCAGGTGTTAGTGTATTTCCAGCAATTAAATAACTTTAATTTAAAACACATAAACATTTTTAAAATCATAATTTAACATTTAAAATGTTCATTTACATATCATTTAACATATATCTTTTCACAATAAATTTCTTATAATCAAATCAAATTTTCAACAATTTACTTAATAAATTTTAGTGTAAAAGTGTCCAATTCTTCACATTTCAACAAATAAACTTAACACTTCCAATTTAAATTACCATTTCACAATTTAACTAAATTTCCAATTTCATTTAATTAACTTCAACCTTTAATTAAAACCAAATTTCACATTTCCTAGTCAAGTAATATTTTAAAAGATCACTTTTAAACATTCATTTATTTAACCACTTAAATTCATAGAAAAATCAATAATACTTTAATAAATCAATTAAATTCAAATTTAATCAAATTATCATATTTTACCATTTTCCAAATATAATTAAATTTTCATTTTTATTTATATAACTTAAATATCATTTTTAACCAAAATTCCAAATTCCAAACTTAAGTTATATTTCAATAATCCAATTTAAACATTCATTAATTACATTTTTAACTCATAGAAAAATCATAATTTCTTTATTTTAAAACATTTCAAAATCTATTTAAATCAAATTTCATAAATTTATATTTTTAAAAATACTTAAAAATATCCTAAACACTTTATAAAATAACCATGGGTCTGTATATAGTTTTCTAACCTAGGTCAAGTGATACGGATATGTATCATTTCAATCTACAGTTTAAAAAGAAAAATCCGGGTTCTATCATTTCAAACCCGCAATCCCAAGTTAAAATAAGTTAAATAAAAACCATTCAGGCCTATCATTTCAGCCCATAATGATTTTTCCCTATTCTAAAGTCCGTTCAGGTATGTATCATTTCAACCCATAGTGATTCTAGTCTACAGGGAACTTGCAATGGTGATAATTGATATAAATAACAGAATAACATTAAATAACAGTAACATACGATAAATAGGTGTATAAACTTCATATGATCGTAACATAGTCAAGTATAACATGATAATTTATTTCTACAGATTCAAAGGGTGTCAATTTACTAGTTATATAGGTACATATTGTCTGGTGAGAATAACTCACCTGTTAAAGCTGGAGATTAGCGATCAAAACACACAGAACAGATTCCAGAAAGCACAACAATCACGATATAGCATGACTTTTGATTTGAATGAATGGAGAGCCTTGATATTTATCTTGTAAACAATAACCAAAACAAGACGATATACATATAAATATTCAACGCAAAACAATGTTGAAACAATGAAGATAAGAAGTGTAACGACCCGATATTTTCAACCATTCGCATCCATTATAAGTGTATAGGTAGACACTCATGCCGGAGTTGAATTGCTCAAAATACCGCGTTGAAATTAAAATTTGGCAAATCTCAGAATATACAGTAAATAAATATAATCACAGATCACAGACACGGAGTAAAATAATGCAGCGGAAGTAAAAGAAATAGTAGTTCATGAAGCTACTATGTAAATATATCAGAGTTACATAAGATACAACAGAAGAAATAGAGTACAACAGAAGTATCAATAAGATAACCAAGTACAAGCTGAACAGAGCAACATAACTGAAGTAGATAGAAGAAGACTAGCAGATAATCTCCAGCGATTCAAATCTCCAGAAGGTGGAAATCCAAATCTGTGAATAACTCAGGCTGACCCGAGCGTAAAGCAAAACACAAAACACTCGAGTCAGGACAATATATACTTATATAATGTAAACCAACTCAAGTGATCTGTAATAAAGGTACAAGTAACTTAGAAGATGCTTGGGACCGCCCATCCTCTAAGGATCCGTTAAACTATCTACTATGTAGTAATATTCGATATTATAATAGTGTCTAAATAAGTAAAGTATAATCATATCGGAAAATAGCGTTAAGGGGATGGAGAACCTTAACGCGGTCGGATCTTAAAATCATAATCGTAGTAAAGCTCGATATGGTAGGTGACACGGCACAACTAGGCAATGCCAGGGTAGATATACCAATTACGCACACGGACTGATGGATACGCATAGCAGCCACTACCGTTCCACCTCGAACAACACTCCCAAATCGGAGGATGGCCATCTAGTCAAATCACAAGTAAGAGTATAATATCGAAGAAATGTGTCCGAGAAGAGGTGCTACCTCACTGGTCCGAGATCGCTCCTGTTTTAGCCACCTTATGCCAACTCACGGGAGTTGGGTCCACGTAACATACCTTAAGAACGTCGCCACCATCCTACTTCATTCTGGAATCTCCACCACGTACACGGTTGCCAAAGTGGTTTTCGGTAAGACAGAGAGTATGTCCATATCCGATCCCGGTCTCTTTAACAACCCAACGTTATTATAACCCGTGGTTATAAGTTTAAAAACAGTTTATACTTCAAAATAGAATATCATTTCAAATCCAAATCTTTATCAAAATAAAGATTAAATCAATTCCAAACCATTTCCATATTTTTAAAATATCATATCATTTCAAAACTTCATTTCAAATCATTTTAATATCATAAAATATCATATCCTTACAAAACTTCATTTCAAACCATTTTATTAAAATAAAATATCCTATCATTTCAAATCCAAATATTCAACTTTAAATACCTTTTAAATTCAAAGATATCGTTCATTTACTATCATTTCAAATCACCTTTAAATAGTTTATTCCAATCAAAGTAATTCATTAAAACCTTTTTAAAGTGTAATTATTATATTTTCAAATCAAGTATTCAATTTCCAAAATTTCAAACCATTCTGAGTTCGTTTACTAAGTCAAAAACCCTAATTATTAAAATTTCAGCATTTCACAGCATTTAAAAACAACTGCTATAAGTTATATTTGAAAACATTTTTAATTCAGCAAAGACAGCACTTAAAACTGCTGTTAAAACTCAGTTTTAGTTGAATTATAGTTCAAAACAGAAAAGACAGCATTTCAGAAGTGCTGCGGTAGTTCAGATTTCAAAACAAGGGTTAAATTTGGTTTCAGCAAAGACTGCAGACCATTATAGCATTTCCAGAGAATGCTATAATAGACCTGGGTTCAATATTAGCCTTTAAGTTCAACTGCAGCAACTGCAGCATTTCAGAAATGCTGTAGTAGCCCTTTTATTCAATTTTTAGTGTAATTCAGAACCATAGCATTTCTGAATGCTATTAAAAGTGATTTCCAGCTTTTTAGTGTATTTTCAGCAATTAAATAACTTCATTTTAAACTCTTTAAACATTTTAAAAATCATAATTTAACTTTAAAATGTTCATTTACATATCATTTAACATGTATCTTTTTCACAATAAATTTCTTATAATTAAATCCAATTTTCAACAATTTACTTTATAAATTTAAGTGTAAAAGTTTCCAATTCTTCACATTTCAACAAATAACTTAACACTTCAAATTTAAATTACCATTTCACAAATTTAACTAAATTTCCAATTTTATTTAATTAACTAAAACCTTTAATTAAAACCAAATTTCACATTTCCAAGTCAAGTTATATTTTAAAAGATCACTTTTAAACATTCATTTAGTTAACCACTTAAATTCATAGAAAAAATCAATAATACTTTAACAAATCACTTAAATTCACATTTAATCAAATTATCATATTTACCATTTCCAAATAAAATTTAATACCCATTTTATTTATATAACTTAAATATCATTTTTAACCAAATTCCAAATTTCCAACTTAAGTTATATTTCAAAAATCCAGTTAAACCATTCATTAATTACATTTTTAACACATAGAAAAATCATAATTTCTTTATTTTAAACATTTCAAAATCTATTTAAATCAAATTTCATAAATTTATAATTTTTTAAAATACTTAAAAATATCCAAAACACTTTATAAAATAACCACGGGCCTGTATATAATTTTCTAACTTAGGTCAAGTGATACAGATATGTATCATTTCAATCCGCAGTTAAAAAAAGAAAAATCCGGGTTCTATTATTTCAAACCCGCAATCCCAAGTTAAAATAATTTAAATAAAAATCGTTCAGGCCTATCATTTCAGCCCATAACGATTTTTCCCTATTCTAAAGTCCGTTCGGGTATGTATCATTTCAACCCATAGTGATTCTAATCTACAAGGAACTTGCAGTGTGATAACAGATATAAATAACAGAATAACATTAAATAACAGTAACATATGATATAACAGATGTAATAACAGGTGTGAACATCATATGATAATAATATAAGCATATATAACATGATAATATATTTCTACAGGTTCGCAGGGTGTCAATTTACTAGTTATATATGTACATATTGTCTGGTGAGAATAACTCACCGTTTTGTGCTGGAGACACAATGACGAATGCACGAATGAGATCCAAACAAGCACGATAACACGATTCAAATAAGAGTGGAGGAGCCAAAGTATCAAATCCCTTGAATACAAGTCAAACAAAACAATATAACAACGATGAGTTTCAAATCAGCTGCGATCAAAACTACACTAGAATAGACTGCACAGAATCAAATAGAAATGCTTGCACTTGCTTTCTACCTCATATGCTTCAGCAATGGGCTGTAAAAGCACTGTAATGGAAGGGTTTTGGATCAGGTTTGGATCAGGTTTTGGGTTCAACAAGTCATCCATACATAGGAAAAGATGATGCAAAGGTATGTGTGCATGGAACTACAACTATAGGGCAAACAAACATGATTTCATGCAACCAAAGGCCACGACCAAGGCAACCTTAGGCACGGCCAGATCTGTAGGGGGTTAGGTACAGGTGTGGTAGTGGGTTTCAGCTCGTCTATTGGTGGTGGAGGTGGAGTAGGTGGCGGCCAAAGCAAGATATGGAGGGTAGGTGATGATATGTGTGGTCTAGGCAATGTTTTAAGGAGTTTTGTGCAAGTTTTTGTGGGATTTTGGTCAAGGGAATCGTATGGCATGATCATGGCAGAGGATTAGGAGGAGGAGCTGCTGCAAATGATGGTGGAGAGGATGGTGGTGGTGGTGGTAGAGGCTAGGCCTAGCAAAACACAAGAAGGATCAATGCAACAATCAATAGAAAAATCATAAAAACAAGAAGAAAGATGATAGAATTTACCAAATTTTTGTAAAACAAATGGCCCTGAGTTTTTTTCTCAAGAAAGATGATAAAATTTTCGTGAGAAAGAGTGAGGAATGTGGCTGAAAGATGGAGTAAAGGTACGGCCAAAAATCAATAAAGAGGAGGTTGAGAAATGAAAGGTCGGTAGATAAAAGGACATTGGAGTTACAAGAGTTATAAAACCTTTCAAATTTCCACCATTTCTTTTTAAATTTTAAATACATGTAAAATATGTATAAATACAGATAAAACACGAAAATATAGTAAATAAACAAAAATAAATAAATAAATATTAATTAAATATAATTAAATTAAGAAAATAACAAAGAAAATGTAAATTAGGCTTGAAAATTTGAAAATAAATGAAATGAACTTTGGGAAAATTGTATGTAAATGAAAAATATTTATAAATAAAGATAAAAACATAAAAAAAAATGCATACATAAAAATGAATAAATAAATTTTAATTAAATACAATTTAAATGAAGAAAATAGCAGAAAAATGGAAACTACCTTTAAAAAAAGAAAATAAATTCAATGAGCTTTGGAAAAATTCAAACATCACTTTAAATATTTAAAAGACAAAATATACATAAAATAAAATATTAACACATATTAAAATAAAATATGACAAAGAAAAATATAATTTATACAATTTAAAATAACAAAATTGCAAAATAAACAATTTATACTCAAAATTGAAATGTACATATCTTTTGCAGTTTAACTCCGTTTTCAACGAAACGAAAAGCAGTATTCATGTTATTAAATCTATTTTCATAATAAAAGATAAAATTTATAATTTCAAATATTTAAAATTTAAATTTAAAAGTCAAAGTTTGACTATTTTAACCAAAATTCACTTTTTGGAAAATTATTCTATTCAGTCATATTTGTAATTCTAATCCATATCAAAATCAAAGTTTATATTTAAAATAACAAAATTTATTCTTTTTCATAAATAAAGCTTTTGAATCTGGAAAAATCAATTTAAAAATATTTGTAAAATACAGGGTTGTTACACTCTCCCTCACTCAAAGCTTTTCGTCCCCGAAAAGGAACGAGGTACGGGAAAGCACAGAAAAAGATAGAATGAAATAGAATTAAGACAAGATGATAAGAAGATTGGAATTACACCTGATAACTATTGTTATAGGTAAGTTTAACAAGATGGAGGTGATCAAATCAAGAATATAAGCACGAAAAAGATCCCCTAGAGTCTGAATCTCCCTTTTCACTTGACCGACGGTCTATGAATTGAAAAACAGTGTTCAGATTCAAAAATGAGTATCCAAGATTATACAGAAAGATTTCTAAACAGACTGGTATAAGCAATAGCCTTCACATTCCGTAACAAGATAAGAGAAATAAGGACAACCAAAAGATAGTGAAAAAAAAATAAGATAATAAATTAGAAACAATAATGCTTTGAAATCATAACAATTTAGGGATGTTTATCATTTGGAAGTCATACTACTAAAAATCATAACACTTTGGAAATGTTATTCTTAAAAAGAACATAATACTTAGAAAATCATAACACCTTTTAAAAATAATCTTCATTTAAACCGTTTTAATCCAAGATCAAACAATATTCACTTTAAAGTTGTAACATTTCTAAGTTCATTCAATTATAAAAATTTCCAAAACATTGTCTTTTCAAAATAGCAGCACTTATAAAATGCTACAGTAGATATATTAATATTTCAAATCAGTTCAATTCCAGAAATATTTATTTGGATATCATTTAACTTATGACTTATTAAAACAAACTTTATGAATGGAATATTCAAATCAAACTATACTTCATTTATTAAGTTAAAAGTTCACTATTTTAGTTAGCTCTTAATTTAACACATAACCTAACTCTTTATTTAAAATACCCATTTCATAAATAGATATTCCCTTAATAAGTTACACTTAAAATTCCATTTGAAAACCAAATTCCCAATTATCAAATTTTAGTGATGTTAAAATACATTTTAACTATTTAAATTATAATCATTCATTTTTCAAGACATATCAATTTCATAAATAAAATATTTATCATAGCAAATATAACAATCAAATTTCTTTACACATTTATTCATTTAGACATCAATTAAACTATGAATTCAAGTTAAATAAACTTTATTACAAAATGTCCAATTCCAATGTATTTTATTTTATCTATTCAAAGATACATTATTTATTATACAACATATTCATTTTAGGAAATAACCTTTATTAAAATTCCTAGGTTAGATTTAAGGTTCCATATTAAATCAAATTTGATTATTAAGTTATTTAAAAAAAATCTCTTCAAATTCCTTTTTCACTATTTACCACTGTTAATCTTTTATAACTAAAATTTAAGTGTATAACATTTATCATAACCACTCAAATTTTATTTATAAAATCCTTTTAAAACTTTAAACACAAGGTTTGAAACCATCGGAAATTAAATTATTTAAATTTCTTGTTTTAAATTCATTTCAGTTCCCAAATAAATTTATAAACAACTATTTATAAATTCATTTATAGAACAATAAATGATAAATCAAGTATTATCATTTCAAATAATCAATTTAAATCAATTTATTAAGTTCCATAAAATTATATATCCAAATTTATTTTATTAACCAATTTTTTTTAAAATAATATTGTGTCAGTTTGTTCTATCAAAGTGTTTTAGAAATCCTATCGATAGCGTTGATCAGACGAATCGATCGGAAGCCCAAATCAACATCAACAACTCAAACAACACAATATATAAAACAAACTTAGATTTACCAGTACAATTCAAAATGTTTGGAGATAGTTTAGAAACAAAAGACAAGATGGTTAATAGAGTAGAGAGATGGGTAAGCTTAGATAAATCGTGGACAACCTTAACCGGGTCAACCGTGACTTAATGGATAAGATCAAATGTGGATTTTTCTGGGGTAAATCTACCTTCGATCTCAAGAGATAGAGTTTGGAATAATAAAAGATATTAGCATATAAACCAAGGATAGATATAAATCTCTGGTGAATTGATGCAAATTTGTAAAGGAGTTTCCCCCTTTACCAGAAAATTAGAATATTGGCGAGACCGCCAATTTACTATAAAGATCATTCGAAGTGGAGTTATGTGATACTCCAAAATCAAAAGAAGATGAATAGTGAGGGACAAGAATGAATTTTGGAACCGTAGGGAACGTTCCAAAAATTCAAAGGAAATTCGAATCAAGAGGAAAAGATTCAAACTCGAACGAAAGTGATTCTGTAAATAAATCTACTCCATATGCTGAGTTTTGCCTCAAAGCCAAAGCTCTGATACCAACTGTAACGACCCGATATTTTCAACCATTCGCATCCATTATAAGTGTATAGGTAGACACTCATGCCGGAGTTGAATTGCTCAAAATACCGCGTTGTAATTAAAATTTGGCAAATCTCAGAATATACAGTAAATAAATATAATCACAGATCACAGACACAGAGTAAAATAATGCAGCGGAAGTAAAAGAAATAGTAGTTCATGAAGCTACTATGTAAATATATCAGAGTTACATAAGATACAACAGAAGAAATAGAGTACAACAGAAGTATCAATAAGATAACCAAGTACAAGCTGAATAGAGCAACATAACTGAAGTAGATAGAAGAAGACTAGCAGATAATCTCCAGCGATTCAAATCTCCAGAAGGTGGAAATCCAAATCTGTGAATAACTCAGGCTGACCCGAGCGTAAAGCAAAACACAAAACACTCGAGTCAGGACAATATATACTTATATAATGTAAACCAACTCAAGTGAACTGTAATAAAGGTACAAGTAACTTAGAAGATGCTTGGGACCGCCCATCCTCTAAGGATCCGTTAAACTATCTACTATGTAGTAATATTCGATATTATAATAGTGTCTAAATAAGTAAAGTATAATCATATCGGAAAATAGCGTTAAGGGGATGGAGAACCTTAACGCGGTCGGATCTTAAAATCATAATCGTAGTAAAGCTCGATATGGTAGGTGACACGGCACAACTAGGCAATGCCAGGGTAGATATACCAATTACGCACACGGACTGATGGATACGCATAGCAGCCACTACCGTTCCACCTCGAACAACACTCCCAAATCGGAGGATGGCCATCTAGTCAAATCACAAGTAAGAGTATAATATCGAAGAAATGTGTCCGAGAAGAGGTGCTACCTCACTGGTCCGAGATCGCTCCTGTTTTAGCCACCTTATGCCAACTCACGGGAGTTGGGTCCACGTAACATACCTTAAGAACGTCGCCACCATCCTACTTCATTCTGGAATCTCCACCACGTACACGGTTGCCAAAGTGGTTTTCGGTAAGACAGAGAGTATGTCCATATCCGATCCCGGTCTCTTTAACAACCCAACGTTATTATAACCCGTGGTTATAAGTTTAAAAACAGTTTATACTTCAAAATAGAATATCATTTCAAATCCAAATCTTTATCAAAATAAAGATTAAATCAATTCCAAACCATTTCCATATTTTTAAAATATCATATCATTTCAAAACTTCATTTCAAATCATTTTAATATCATAAAATATCATATCCTTACAAAACTTCATTTCAAACCATTTTATTAAAATAAAATATCCTATCATTTCAAATCCAAATATTCAACTTTAAATACCTTTTAAATTCAAAGATATCGTTCATTTACTATCATTTGAAATCACCTTTAAATAGTTTATTCCAATCAAAGTAATTCATTAAAACCTTTTTAAAGTGTAATTATTATATTTTCAAATCAAGTATTCAATTTCCAAAATTTCAAACCATTCTGAGTTCGTTTACTAAGTCAAAAACCCTAATTATTAAAATTTCAGCATTTCACAGCATTTAAAAACAACTGCTATAAGTTATATTTGAAAACATTTTTAATTCAGCAAAGACAGCACTTAAAACTGCTGTTAAAACTCAGTTTTAGTTGAATTATAGTTCAAAACAGAAAAGACAGCATTTCAGAAGTGCTGCGGTAGTTCAGATTTCAAAACAAGGGTTAAATTTGGTTTCAGCAAAGACTGCAGACCATTATAGCATTTCCAGAGAATGCTATAATAGACCTGGGTTCAATATTAGCCTTTAAGTTCAACTGCAGCAACTGCAGCATTTCAGAAATGCTGTAGTAGCCCTTTTATTCAATTTTTAGTGTAATTCAGAACCATAGCATTTCTGAATGCTATTAAAAGTGATTTCCAGCTTTTTAGTGTATTTCCAGCAATTAAATAACTTCATTTTAAACTCTTTAAACATTTTAAAAATCATAATTTAACATTTAAAATGTTCATTTACATATCATTTAACATGTATCTTTTTCACAATAAATTTCTTATAATTAAATCCAATTTTCAACAATTTACTTTATAAATTTAAGTGTAAAAGTTTCCAATTCTTCACATTTCAACAAATAACTTAACACTTCAAATTTAAATTACCATTTCACAAATTTAACTAAATTTCCAATTTTATTTAATTAACTAAAACCTTTAATTAAAACCAAATTTCACATTTCCAAGTCAAGTTATATTTTAAAAGATCACTTTTAAACATTCATTTAGTTAACCACTTAAATTCATAGAAAAAATCAATAATACTTTAATAAATCACTTAAATTCACATTTAATCAAATTATCATATTTACCATTTCCAAATAAAATTTAATACCCATTTTATTTATATAACTTAAATATCATTTTTAACCAAATTCCAAATTTCCAACTTAAGTTATATTTCAAAAATCCAGTTAAACCATTCATTAATTACATTTTTAACACATAGAAAAATCATAATTTCTTTATTTTAAACATTTCAAAATCTATTTAAATCAAATTTCATAAATTTATAATTTTTTAAAATACTTAAAAATATCCAAAACACTTTATAAAATAACCACGGGCCTGTATATAATTTTCTAACTTAGGTCAAGTGATACAGATATGTATCATTTCAATCCGCAGTTAAAAAAAGAAAAATCCGGGTTCTATCATTTCAAACCCGCAATCCCAAGTTAAAATAATTTAAATAAAAATCGTTCAGGCCTATCATTTCAGCCCATAACGATTTTTCCCTATTCTAAAGTCCGTTCGGGTATGTATCATTTCAACCCATAGTGATTCTAATCTACAGGGAACTTGCAGTGTGATAACAGATATAAATAACAGAATAACATTAAATAACAGTAACATATGATATAACAGATGTAATAACAGGTGTGAACATCATATGATAATAATATAAGCATATATAACATGATAATATATTTCTACAGGTTCGCAGGGTGTCAATTTACTAGTTATATATGTACATATTGTCTGGTGAGAATAACTCACCGTTTTGTGCTGGAGACACAATGACGAATGCACGAATGAGATCCAAACAAGCACGATAACACGATTCAAATAAGAGTGGAGGAGCCAAAGTATCAAATCCCTTGAATACAAGTCAAACAAAACAATATAACAACGATGAGTTTCAAATCAGCTACGATCAAAACTACACTAGAATAGACTGCACAGAATCAAATAGAAATGCTTGCACTTGCTTTCTACCTCATATGCTTCAGCAATGGGCTGTAAAAGCACTGTAATGGAAGGGTTTTGGATCAGGTTTGGATCAGGTTTTGGGTTCAACAAGTCATCCATACATAGGAAAAGATGATGCAAAGGTATGTGTGCATGGAACTACAACTATAGGGCAAACAAACATGATTTCATGCAACCAAAGGCCACGACCAAGGCAACCTTAGGCACGGCCAGATCTGTAGGGGGTTAGGTACAGGTGTGGTAGTGGGTTTCAGGTCGTCTATTGGTGGTGGAGGTGGAGTAGGTGGCGGCCAAAGCAAGATATGGAGGGTAGGTGATGATATGTGTGGTCTAGGCAATGTTTTAAGGAGTTTTGTGCAAGTTTTTGTGGGATTTTGGTCAAGGGAATGGTATGGCATGATCATGGCAGAGGATTAGGAGGAGGAGCTGCTGCAAATGATGGTGGAGAGGATGGTGGTGGTGGTGGTAGAGGCTAGGCCTAGCAAAACACAAGAAGGATCAATGCAACAATCAATAGAAAAATCATAAAAACAAGAAGAAAGATGATAGAATTTACCAAATTTTTGTAAAACAAATGGCCCTGAGTTTTTTTCTCAAGAAAGATGATAAAATTTTCGTGAGAAAGAGTGAGGAATGTGGCTGAAAGATGGAGTAAAGGTACGGCCAAAAATCAATAAAGAGGAGGTTGAGAAATGAAAGGTCGGTAGATAAAAGGACATTGGAGTTACAAGAGTTATAAAACCTTTCAAATTTCCACCATTTCTTTTTAAATTTTAAATACATGTAAAATATGTATAAATACAGATAAAACACGAAAATATAGTAAATAAACAAAAATAAATAAATAAATATTAATTAAATATAATTAAATTAAGAAAATAACAAAGAAAATGTAAATTAGGCTTGAAAATTTGAAAATAAATGAAATGAACTTTGGGAAAATTGTATGTACATGAAAAATATTTATAAATAAAGATAAAAACATAAAAAAAAATGCATACATAAAAATGAATAAATAAATTTTAATTAAATACAATTTAAATGAAGAAAATAGCAGAAAAATGGAAACTACCTTTAAAAAAAGAAAATAAATTCAATGAGCTTTGGAAAAATTCAAACATCACTTTAAATATTTAAAAGACAAAATATACATAAAATAAAATATTAACACATATTAAAATAAAATATGACAAAGAAAAATATAATTTATACAATTTAAAATAACAAAATTGCAAAATAAACAATTTATACTCAAAATTGAAATGTACATATCTTTTGCAGTTTAACTCCGTTTTCAACGAAACGAAAAGCAGTATTCATGTATTAAATCTATTTTCATAATAAAAGATAAAATTTATAATTTCAAATATTTAAAATTTAAATTTAAAAGTCAAAGTTTGACTATTTTAACCAAAATTCACTTTTTGGAAAATTATTCTATTCAGTCATATTTGTAATTCTAATCCATATCAAAATCAAAGTTTATATTTAAAATAACAAAATTTATTCTTTTTCATAAATAAAGCTTTTGAATCTGGAAAAATCAATTTAAAAATATTTGTAAAATACAGGGTTGTTACAAGAAGCAACAACGGAATAGATTACTTGACCATGCTTTAACCATTCAAAAGCTCGAACAAGGGGTTCATTTGTCAGCCATGATGATGATGAGTGTGAGAGAGACAAAGTTAACTCCTCGGAATACAAAAGACAAAACAATCCAAACAATATTAGTTTTCAACCCAAATTTTAATAAAACAATGTTAGAAATGACTGCACGGAATCAAATAGAAATGCTTGCACTTGCTTTCAACCTTTACTAGGCTCAGCCATGAGGGAAACTATAGGTCTAAGGCAATGGTTTTGGGTCAGATCTGGGTTGCTAAGGTCGGCCTAACATGAGTTTGTTGATGGCAAAAGGTATGGAGATGGAACAACAACACAACAAAGCAAATTCAAGGTAAATCTCAACATTCTATGCTACAATTAGGTTCGGCCATAGACTCTAGGGTCATGGTCAGAGGTCCAGATGTTGGTGGCTGATGTGGCAGAGGGTAGTGGTCAGATCTGGGCTGGTGGTGGTGGTGGAAGTGGCGGATAAAGGAAGGTTGAGGTGGTTGAACAAAACTAGGCTAGATTTGAGCATATAGGTGATGTTTTGTGAATTTTGGTGGTGGTTTCTTCCATGGGGTGTTCGGCCTGATGGGAAGGGGCTGGAGGAGGTGTTGGTCAGGTGTGCTGGTAGTGGTGGAGGCGGCAGGGCAGGTGGAGGAGGCAAGGCCGATCCTAGAGATGAAGAGCAAGAGCAAAACAATTTAAATTAATGAAAAACAAATAAACAAAGGAAGAAGAAAATGTTTTTACCCAAACTTTTGAAGCAATGGCCGAAATTTTTTTCAGGAGATGAGGAAAAGAATGCACGTGAATGAGAAAAAAAAAGTGGATGAGGAAAAGAATGCACGTGAATGAGAAAAAAAAAAGTGGCAGCTGAGGAAATGAGAAAATGTGGCCAATTGAATGAAAAGTTAGGTTAAAAGTAAAAGGGTTAGAAGATAAAAGGGCCTTAGGAAGATAGAAAGTTTAAGGCCTTTCAAATTTCTTTATTTAAATTTTTTTTATAACTTTATATTTCTAGAAAAAATAATAATCCCAGATAAAATTTCGAAATCTTATCAAAATATAATAGTTTATATAAATATTTATCAATCATATAAAGTTAAATTAAGAAAATAGCTAAAAATAGTAAACTAGTCTAGAAAATTTGAAATTGGATAGAATAAATTTTAGAAAAATTCATATGAGCTTGTAATATATTTCTAAACATAAATAATAACATAACATAAAAATATATTCACAAAATAAATATTTAAAATTAAATTTACATAAAATTTTTAATGAAGAAAATAGCAGAAAATAGGGAAACAGCCTTTAAAAATAGGAAATCATCATAGTAAATTTTGGAAATATTCTATTATTATTTTTGAAAATATTTAGAGTTGAATATATACATAAATTAACATATTGAAACATATTAAAATAAAATATAACAAAGAAAAAGTAATTTATACAATTTAAAATAGACAAAATTGTTAAATAAACAGTTTATACTCAAAATTGAAATGTACATAACTTTTACATTTTAACTTCGTTTTCAACGAAAGGAAAAGCAGTATTCATGTTATTAAATCTATTTTAATAATAAAAGATAAAATTTATAATTTCAAATATTTAAAATTTAAATTTAAAAGTCAAAGTTCGACTATTGACCAAAATTCACATTTTCTGGAAATATTAAATTTAGTCATATTTGGAATTCTAATCCACATCAAAATCAAAGTTTATATGTAACGACCCAGAATTTTGACCAAATTAAATTGAGAATATTTAATTAATTTTAAATATTTGAACGGTGATTTAATTTGAATCCTTGATATAAATTCAATTTTGGCGATTTAATTACAGAATTTAATCTATTGTAAGTTGAATAAAATTTAAATCTTCAATTTAAAGTTGAAGAAAAATATTTCGAAAGCTTTTAAAATTCGTATTGATAATACCGAAGCTAATCGAACTGTCAGGATTGAATTTGAAACTGTTCTGTTCAGTTTTGAAGTTTAATTGTTCGAATCGATATTTAAAATAGTCAATTTTCAGACTGTCTCGGAATTCAACGAAACCAGTGCCGTTGGGTCCGTAATATCGAATTATTATCGGATTCCAAATTTCGTATTTTTCGGAGTTCGTATGTGAGAATACGACACGAAAACGCATTGAAGTTTTTATTGAGATTAAATTTAAATTTAAAATTTAAAACAAACGACATCGTCCCTAAATTCGTGCCTAAAATCACGCAGAGGCCACGAATTCATCGTGCAGACCATACTCCCTTCAACCTTAAGTATCTCTTCCCCTCCCTCTTTTAAAAACAAAACCGAGTTCTCCAGTTCAAAACAAAATCAATCGAAGAAATCATGGCCGGTCTAGGGGCGTTCTCAAACTCGAGAACGAAGGTGGGAAGGCGGCGCGCTCGAGGCTGCAGCGACGAGTGTTCGAGGCCTCGGTCGAGGCTAGGGCAAGAGGCGCACGCGAGGTCAAAAAGGGGGATATCGCGAATGGCGACTGGTAGGCGAGGGGGCAAGGCAGCGTCGCGGTCTGATGTTGGGGTTGCGATGGGCTCGAACTCGAGCAAGGCAAAGGGAAGTGGTCTCGACGGCGATCTCTGATCACGCATGCTCGCAGTCACGTGCGGCGACGAGGGCGACACAGTGAAGTCGCGCGGTTTAGGAGGGTTTGGTGGCAGACTTCGCGAGTTCGATTTGGGGGCGTGGTGAATGTCGCGAGCGACTGTCGAAGTTGAGGTGGAGTTCGCGAGGCGTTGATGGTGGGTTCGTCGACGTTGAAGGATGATGGCGAGGCCGATAGGGGCGATGTCGAGCAGTTTGGTGGTCTCGAATTCTGGCAATAAGGTATTGAAACAATTTTTCTTCGATTTAAAATTTTATATATATGTATATATGTAAGGAAGAAAATATATATAAAACAGAGATAGATTTTTTTCTCAGAAATTTAAACATGTTTGATTCAAAGAAAATAAAAATCAATTGTTTTAAAATATATATAGTAAGGTAATTTTATCATATATGCGAAATTTTCCAGTAAAACAAAAATAAAAAGAGATACATATATACGATAGAGAAATTTATTCGGTTATTTGCTGCCCAGTTTTAAAATTTAAGAGTTTAATTTTGTAAGTAAGCATAGAAAGTTTATATAAATTGGTTTAAGAATAAAATAAATAAGTATATAATATTTTGAAAACTACAGAAGTTTATAATATATAAAAGAATTTTTATACAAAGGAATTTTAAAATATGGACGAAATTAATATAAGCAAAATGTTTGGAATATTATGTAAATGAGATTTTGGTTTAAAGTTAAAAGGAAGTTAGTTTGAATAAAATTGTTAGTTAATGAAATAATTTAATAATTAGTTAACTCCATCTGTTTAAAATGAGAAATTTATTTGTTCGTCTGTTCAAATATTAATGAATTTGTATAATATTTATACAAGGTCTATAAAACGAGAAATCAAAGCAGAAAATGGAAATGGATTGCAAAATAATAGCTAAGGTGAGATTTTCTCACTCAATTGAAAGTGGAATTTTCAGTTATTGTTTGATTGTCTGTTTGGATTGTTGATATTAGATATGATAGGATATATCTATATATATATAGCAATATATACATATTGGCATATGTATATATTGGATTGATGATTTCCCGCCTCGTATAGCGGATGAGACCCTATTGCGCCGTTAGTAAGCGGATTTATAAAAAACCCATATACCGCGATAATTCCGTACTGGAGCGGAATTGGTATTGTGCTAACATCTTTGGATGCAGGGAAACAGGTTGGAGGGATCCAACTGGACCCCTCACTTTGATTGAATTTATTTATACTGTGATATGAATCTGTGAATGATTATATTGATGTTATTGATCATATCGATGTCTGGAAAATTGTTGAAAGCTAAAATTTAGCTGAATGGATGTTTGATATCATTGGATTCCAAAAATAAACGAAATTGAATTTTTGGAAATCAAAATAGAAATTTCTAAGTGAATTTGATTTTAGAAATTTAATAAATTCGAAGAAAGGAATTTTAAAGTATAAAAAGTTAATTTTTATAATCTTATCGAATTTATTTCCAGAATAAAGTGAAAATGTTAAATAAATGAATTTCATATAATAGTGATTTTAAATTGAGGAAATTAATTTAAAAATCTGGATTTCTAAATAGATTGAAAGAAGACAATAGAAATTTATTTTCTTTAAAAAGAATTTATTTAAAAGGAGATAAGTTGGAAATCCAATTAGAAATTTTAAAATTGGTAAATTGAAATGATTTGGGAAATCAATGTAAAATGATTCCAATTTGAAGAATCCATTTAAAAATAGAATATTGAATGATTTGAGGAAAATAAGGAATCTATTTAGTAGTGAAAATAAAATTAGAAATCAATATTGAAATTGATTTGGTATTGAAGCTTTTATTAATAGAATTAAATTTTATAAAAGTTGTTTATAAACCCAAAGTCACTTATTTTGATAAGTTAAATATAGAAGTTGATAAAAGAAGGTTTATAAGTCGAAGTTGTTATTAAAAGAGAAATAGAATTTATAAACGTGCTTATAAATTCGAAAATAGATTGAATTGATAAATTAAATATAGAAGATTATCAAAGAAGATATATTCGCGATTTTGGATAGCGAATTTTTATTGAAATAAAAATGTGTGGAAAAGATTGAAATTGGGTTAAGTAAATTTTATTCACGATTTTGGACAGTGAATATATGGTTAAGTAAAATGGATTCATTTTTGAAGAAGGAATATTTTAAAAATAAAGTTAAACATTTTAAAGATGTTTTAAAATGTATTATGAATCGAAAGCATAGATTTCAACATTTATTGTTGAAATAGACGTTTTCGAGAAATTTAAGGAAATGGTGGACTATAACACTGTTGTTATAGTAAATGATTTCCGAAAGGAAATGTTTTGATGTAGTATTGGGATTTATATACCTATCTTAAAATCCGAATCCCTATACTAGTGATTTTTGAGTCGTCGTAACGATGTTTTACGTAACATTCGTTTTGACTCAAATAGATGTTAAAATTTGTGATTTCCTTAAAAAGAATGAAATATATACTTAATTTGATTTAAGTATATTGAATATTTTCAAATGTTGAAAATAAATAGATTTGTGAATTACTTATTATTTAATAAGTATGGAAATACTTTTCCAATATGAAATGAACTGTTTTGAGCAATTATCTTTGAAAGATAAATTGAAGTTGAATATTGAAATCAATTTGAAAATCGTATATCAGTAGATATTTTTGAAATATAAATTCACTATGGAATTTATAAAAGAAATGGAAATTCGTTTTAAAGAAAATAAACGTTGGTTTATTTTTGAAGTGTGGAAATTTTTATATCTAGTGAAGATGTAACAACCCTAGATTTTGGCCTATATTTTAAATTTTGACTTTATTTTATTTTAAATTATTTTAAACTTGTTCTATTTCAAACATTTCATTTTAAATATAAATGTTGACTATTAAGTGATTTATAGTTCAAACTAGTATAAATTGGATATTTCACTGAAAAGTGAATTTCTATTGAAACTGGTCAAACTTTGACTTTTGAACTTTAAATTTAAATATTTCAAATTCTTAAATTTTATCTTTTATTATGAAAATATATTTAATTCCATGGATACAGCTTTTCGTTTCGTTGGAAACGGAGTTAAATTGTGAAAGTTATGTATATTTCAATATTGTGTGTAAACTGATGTATTTAGCAATATTGTCTATTTTAAATTATATTTTATTTGTCATATTTTGTTCTAATATTTGTTAGTATTTTATTTTATGTATAATTTTGTCTTTTAAATAATTTAAAATGATTATATAATTTTTCCAAAGCGTATTGAATTTATTTTCTATTTTTAAAGGCTAGTTTCTATTTTTCTGCTATTTTCTTCAATTAAATTATATTTAATTAAAATTTATTTATTCATTTTGTGAATGCATTTTTATTTTATGTTATTATATTTGTTTATAAATGTTTTACAAGTCCATAAACTTTTTCCAAAGTCCATTGCATTTATTTTTCATATTTTCAAGACTAGTTGCAATTTTTGTTGTTTTACTTAATTAAATTTTATATAATTAATAATTAATTAATTTATTTTTGTTTATTTACTAAATTTTCGTATTTTATCTGAGTTTATATATATATTTCAGTTATATAAAACTTAAAAAGAAATTAGAGGAAATATGAAAAGTTTTAAACTATTGAAATTCCTATGGCTTTTCACCTCCCGACCTTTCACTTTCTCAACTCCTCTCTTCAATGTTTTTGGCCATGCATACCCTATTCTTTTCAGCGGACTTCTTTTCATTTTTTTTCACGCAAACACTTCTCTTTCTCCTCCAAAAAAATCACGGCCATGGCTTCAAAATTTTGGCTAAAAAATTCCTTCTTTCTTCCTTGTTTTCTATGTTTTTTCTATTGAAACTGCATATGCTCTCTACCTTCATAGTTTGGTTCCTCCTCCTCCAGGCTTTGGCCGACCACCACGACCCCCCTCCTCTGACCATCACCCATCCTAGCAACCCTCCTCCTCAGGCCTAACCAATCCAAGTCCAAGATCTACACAAAATCCACCAAAAACCATCACAAACTATCACTTATGACCTAGAATTGTCATCTCCTCCTTCTACCACCTTTTGCCACCACTACCTCCACCACCACCACCTCTGACCTGACCTTCCACCACCTCTGGCCCACACTCCAGCCACCACCTGACCACCACATACCATGGCCAAGCCACATCAGTAAGGGGCCGAACCCTATGGTGCAACAAAAGCCACACTTTGCCTTGAAACCCTTTGGTATTCCATTGCCTTCAACACCTTGTAACTTCCACTCACCTTCATCACCTTGTAGCCGCACCTTTTCCAGACCATACCTGATCCAAACCATGCCTTTAGCCGTGCCATTTCAGATCTGGAGCTGAAGCATAGGTGGTAGGAAGCAAGTGCAAACACTTTGACTTTGTTTATACATCCATTTCTAGCATTGTTTATTGAATTTTTGGGTTGAAATCTTATGATGTTTGTAATTGTTTGGTTTGAATGTGACAAGGAAATTATCTTTGGCTCTCTCACACTCAAATAATTATCGTGCTCTCGTGCCTCTGGAAATCTTTGTTGTGCGTTTGTGGTTGTCGTCTCCAGCTTGAACAAGTGAGTAATTCTCACCAGACAATGTGTACTTATATAACTAGTAAACTGACACCATTTGAATCTGTAAAATTATATCATCCTGTTGTAACTATTATATTATGATCATATAATGTTTACCCCTGTTATTACATATGTTATATCATCTATTAATGTTATCTCATGCTATTCTGTTTATTTATATCAGTTTATCACACTGCAAGTTCCCTGTAGATTAGAATCACTATGGGTTGAAATGATACATACCCGAACGGACTTTAGAATAAGGAAAAATCGTTATGGGCTGAAATGATAGGCCTGAACGGTTTTTATTTATTTATTTATATTACTTGGGATTGCGGGTTTGAAATGATAAAACCCGGTTTTTCTTTGTAAACTGCGGATTGAAATGATACATATCCGTATCACTTGACCTAGGCTAGAAAATTATATACAGACCCGTGGTTTATATATTTTTCTGAAATTTTTAAAATACTTTTTTTAATGTAAATATTATGGTATTTTTATTTAAATTTCATTAAAATGATTTCTATAAAGTATTTGTGATTTTCTACAAATTAAATAAGTGAATTAAGTAAATGGTGAAGTAGAATTTGAAATATAAGTTAATTTTGGAATTTATGATTTTGTTTATAAATGGAATTTTTGTAAAGTAAGAAAATATGACAAATTTGATTTAAAGATAAATTTAATGATTTTTATTAAGTAATAATAATGTTTTAAAGGTGTTAATGATTTTGTATAAATTAAAATATGGAATAAATGAACATTTAAGCTGAATTTGGAAATATAACTTAAATTGAATTTTGTGAAATTTGTTTAAAAGTGAAACTTTAATTAAGTAAAATAAATGGAAATAAGCTATATTTTTGGAAATTTAAACTTAGTTGTTAAGTTAATAATTTAATTAAAGAAATGAAAATTTAATTGTTATTAAATTTGATTTTTGTATGGAAATTTGACTTTATAAAATCATAGAAATAAAGGTATTGAAATGATTGTGTTAAATGTGAAATATATGATTTTATAAGTTAAAATGATTTATATTAAAAGTTAATTATTTGTGGAATTGTAAATAAAACTCTGAATATGATTTAACAGCATTTTGAAATGTAATGTAAAGGATATTACAACATTTTGTAAATGTTGTAGTGTTTTAAATGAACTAAAAGGTTAATTTGAAATAAAGGCTATTATAGCACTTTGTAAGTGCTATAGTGGTTAAACTTAACATGTAAGTTAATTGAAACTTAAAAGAAATCTATTACAGCATTTAACGCTGTCTTTTGTTAATTAACTGTTTTAAACTATAACTTTACGTAGCATTTTATAAGTGCTACAGAAACTATATTTTGTTGTTTTAAATTAATTTTAATGAAAAATAATCTCTGGAAAATGATATAATTTTGGGAAATTAAATGTTAAATTTCTAAAGATAATGAAGAGATATTTAAGTGGAAGAATTTGATTTCTAATGTGAGTTTAAAATGGTATTTAAATTTAATAAAATGAATGGATTTAAATGGTATTTAAATGAATAAAAATGAATGGTGTTTTGAATAATATTTTGATATTGTGAAATGTGTTTGAAATGATACTTGATTTCTGACTTATTTAATTTATTTGATAAATGAATATTTGAAGTATATATTAATTGAGTTTATTTAAATGATATTGGATTTATGAAATGTGGGAGATTTAAAGTTTTGAAATATACTAAAGATTGAATATTGTATTTTGTGAATTAAACCTATATTTGAAATTTATAAGATTTGAAATGGTTTGTTGGTAAATTGTAATTGAATTGAAATTTGATGGTTTGAATTTAATAAGTTTGTAAATGTATAGAATTAAAAGATGATTTTAAATATATGATTTCGAAATGCTGTGATTTTCAAAGTATAATGATTTCAAATGTTTTGTTTCAAAAGAGTTATAACTTTGAAAGTATAGACTATTTGCAAGGTGAATATATGTTTGAAATGGAAATGATGTTGTTTTGAAATGAACATAGTTTTGAAATAAAATGATTTTAGTTTCGAAGTATAACTATCAAAGGTATGATATTTTGATATATAAAAATGATTTGAAATAAAGTTTGAAAAGATATAATATTTTGATGTATTAAAATGATTTGAAAAGAAGTTTGAAAGGATACGATATTTTAGAATATTGAAATGATTTGGAAATGATAAATCTTTATTTAGATAAAGACATGATTTTGAAATGATATCTTATTTTGAAGTAAAGTATTGTTTTTAAAAGTTATAACCACGGGTTATAATAACGATTGGTTGGCAAAGAGACCGGGATCGGATATGGACATACTCTCTGTCGATACCGAAAACCACTTTGACAACCGTGTACGCGGTGGAGATTCCAGAATGAAGTAGGATGGTGGCGACGTTCTTAAGGTATGTTACGTGGACCCAACTCCCGTGAGTTGGCATAAGGTGGCTAAAACAGGAGCGATTGACGGACCAAGGAGGTAGCACCTCTTATCGGACACACTTCTTCGATACCATTCTATTACTTGTGATTGATTTGGTGGCCACCCTTGATTGGGAGTGTTGTTCGAGGTGGGCGGTAGTGGCTGCTATGCGTCACCACTAGTCCGGATGCGTAATTGGTATATCTACCCTGGCATTGCCTAGTTGTGCCGTGTCACCTACCATATCGAGCTTTACTACGATTATGATTTTAAGATCCGACCGCGTTAAGGTTCTCCATCCCCTTAACGCTATTTTCTATATGATTATACTTTACTGATTAGACATTATTATAATAGCGAATATTACTACATAATAGATAGTTTAACGGATCCTTAAAGAATGGGCGGTCCCAAGCATTCTTTAAGTTACTTGTACCTTATTACAGTTCACTTGAGTTGGTTTATATTATATAAGTATATATTGTCCTGACTCGAGTGTTTGTGTTTTGCTTTACGCTCGGGTCAGCCTGAGTATTCACAGATTTGGATTTCCACCTTCTGGAGATTTGAATCGCTGGAGATTATCTGCTAGTCTTGTTCTATCGACTTCAGTTATGTTGCTTTGTTCAGCTTGTACTTGGTTATCTTATTTATACTTCCGTTGTACTCTATTTCTTCTATTGTATCTTATGTACTCTGATATATTTATATAGTAGCTTCATGAACTACTATTTCTTTTACTTCCGCTGCATTATTTTACTCTGTGTCTGTGATCTGTGATTATATTTATTTACTGTATATTCTAAGATTTGCCAAATTTTAATTACAACGCGGTATTTTGAGCAATTCAACTCCGGCATGAGTGTCTACCTATGCACTTATAATGGATGCGAATGGTTGAAAATATCGGGTCGTTACAGTTGGTATCAGAGCTTTGGCTTTGAGGCAAAACTCAGCATATAGAGTAGATTTATTTACAGAATCACTTTCGTTCGAGTTTGAATCTTTTCCTCTTGATTCGAATTTCCTTTTAATTTTTGGAACGTTCCCTGCGGTTCCAAAATTCATTCTTGTCCCTCACTATTCATCTTCTTTTGATTCTGGAGTATCCCATAACTCCGCTTCGAATGAGCTTTATAGTGAATTGGTGGTCTCGCCAATATTCTAATGACTTGTAAAAGAGGGAAAACTCCTTTACAAATTTGCATCGATTCACCAGAGATTTATATTTATCCTTGGTTTAGATGCTAATATCTTTTGTTATTCCAAACTCTATCTCTTGAGATCGGATGTAGATTTACCCCAGGAAAATCCACATTTGCTCTTATTCATTAAGTCACGGTTGACTCGGTTAAGGTTGCCCTTGATTTATCTAAGCTTATCCATCTTCATATTTTGTTAATTAATCATCTTGTCTTTGTTTCTAAACTATCTCCAACATTTTGAATTGTACTTTTAAATCTATATTTTATTATATATTGTGTTGTTTGAGCTATTGATGTCGATTTGGGTTTCCGATCGATTCGTCTGATCAACGCTATCGATAGGATTTCTAAAACACTTTGACAGAACAAACCGATACAATATTATTTTAAAATTTGGTTAATTAAATAAATTTTAATATATAAGTAAATTTATGGAACTTAATAAATTGGTTTAAATTGATTATTTAAAATGATAATACTTGATTTATCATTTATTGTTCTACAAAGGAATTTATAAATAGTTGTTTATAAATTTATTTGGGAACTGAAATGAATTTAAAACAAGAAATTTAAAGAGTTTAATTTCTGATGGATTTCAAACCTTGTGTTTAAAATTTTTAAAAGGATATTATTTAAAGTATTTTTGAATAATTTTTTTTTTGTCTCTAAAGGATTTTAAAGTTTAAAAATTAAGTGCTCTTCTCTTTGTCTCTGGAAAATAATTTCGATGATGACTGCAGCATCATCGACGTTCATTTTCGAGTTTCGAAGTGAAAAAACCATTCTGTAGTCTTGCTACAGTTTTGTTTTGGGAAACTTGATTGATATAAATTTCTAAAATATGATTGATTTATAAAATATATAGATATATGATTTAAATTTGATTTGACAAATTATGTACATACATTTATCTATCTCTAAATGGTTTGAAAGGAATCAGAGATTTTATTCTTAAATTCTATCTTAAATAATAACTTCAAGTATAAAAAGAAAATCAAAATTTTTGGATAGATGATTCAAGCTTGAAATGATTGAATTAGGATGTTTATAGTGTATATTAATTTTAGAAAGTTTTATTTGTATAATTCTCAATTGCATTCCAATATAACTTACCTTAATTTTTAGAAGTTAACAATGTAATTGGATAATATACAATATAAAAAGATTTTTATAAATAAAATTTGAGTGGTTATAATAAATATTATACACTTAAATTTTAGTTATAAAAAGATTAACACAGGTAAATAGACTAAAAGGTTAATTGAATAATTTACAATACAAATGATGTTAAGGGAATTAGGAATAAATTAAAACAGTTATAATAAGTGTAAGCATATTTAACATATGTGATAAAATATTTGAGAGGGATAAATTTAATTATAATTAGGAATAAAGAAGAATTAAATTTATTGAATGTTATACACTTAATTTTAATCAAATCATGATTTTAGAGATTGTTTGTTTAAGAAAATTTGATGATAAGATAATGAAATTAGAGATAGTTAAGATTTATTTAACTTGTGTAAAATTAATTATCAGTTAAGCTGAAACCAAGGAAATTTCAAACCTATTATCTTATTTTGTTTTTCAAACTTATTACCTAATTTTGTTTTTCAAACTGTCTGTTAGTTGTCCTTATTTTTCCTTATCTTGCTACAGACTGGTATAGGCATCTATCTATAATCTTTTTGCTTAGAAATCTTTCTATAATCTTTATAATCTTTGGTACTCATTTTAAATCTGAGCACTGCTTTCCACCCACAGACTGTCGGTCAAGCGGAAAGAGTGAATCAGATTCTAGAGGATCTTTTCGTACTTGTGTTCCTGATTCTGGAGAATCTTGGGAAGACCATCTCCACCTTGTTAAACTTACCTATAACCACAGTTATCAGGTATAATTTCAATCTTTTGTCATCTTGTCTTAATCTCATTTCAATTTTATCTTTCCTGTGTTTTCCCGTACTTCATTCCTTTTCGGGGACGAAAAGTTTTGAGTGGGGGAGAGTGTAACAACCCTAGATTTTGGCCTATATTTTAAATTTTGACTTTATTTTATTTTAAATTATTTTAAACTTGTTCTATTTCAAACATTTCATTTTAAATATAAATGTTGACTATTAAGTGATTTATAGTTCAAACTAGTATAAATTGGATATTTCACTGAAAAGTGAATTTCTATTGAAACTGGTCAAACTTTGACTTTTGAACTTTAAATTTAAATATTTCAAATTCTTAAATTTTATCTTTTATTATGAAAATATATTTAATTCCATGGATACAGCTTTTCGTTTCGTTGGAAACGGAGTTAAATTGTGAAAGTTATGTATATTTCAATATTGTGTGTAAACTGATGTATTTAGCAATATTGTCTATTTTAAATTATATTTTATTTGTCATATTTTGTTCTAATATTTGTTAGTATTTTATTTTATGTATAATTTTGTCTTTTAAATAATTTAAAATGATTATATAATTTTTCCAAAGCGTATTGAATTTATTTTCTATTTTTAAAGGCTAGTTTCTATTTTTCTGCTATTTTCTTCAATTAAATTATATTTAATTAAAATTTATTTATTCATTTTGTGAATGCATTTTTATTTTATGTTATTATATTTGTTTATAAATGTTTTACAAGTCCATAAACTTTTTCCAAAGTCCATTGCATTTATTTTTCATATTTTCAAGACTAGTTGCAATTTTTGTTGTTTTACTTAATTAAATTTTATATAATTAATAATTAATTAATTTATTTTTGTTTATTTACTAAATTTTCGTATTTTATCTGAGTTTATATATATATTTCAGTTATATAAAACTTAAAAAGAAATTAGAGGAAATATGAAAAGTTTTAAACTATTGAAATTCCTATGGCTTTTCACCTCCCGACCTTTCACTTTCTCAATTCCTCTCTTCAATGTTTTTGGCCATGCATACCCTATTCTTTTCAGCGGACTTCTTTTCATTTTTTTTCACGCAAACACTTCTCTTTCTCCTCCAAAAAAATCACGGCCATGGCTTCAAAATTTTGGCTAAAAAATTCCTTCTTTCTTCCTTGTTTTCTATGTTTTTTCTATTGAAACTGCATATGCTCTCTACCTTCATAGTTTGGTTCCTCCTCCTCCAGGCTTTGGCCGACCACCACGACCCCCCTCCTCTGACCATCACCCATCCTAGCAACCCTCCTCCTCAGGCCTAACCAATCCAAGTCCAAGATCTACACAAAATCCACCAAAAACCATCACAAACTATCACTTATGACCTAGAATTGTCATCTCCTCCTTCTACCACCTTTTGCCACCACTACCTCCACCACCACCACCTCTGACCTGACCTTCCACCACCTCTGGCCCACACTCCAGCCACCACCTGACCACCACATACCATGGCCAAGCCACATCAGTAAGGGGCCGAACCCTATGGTGCAACAAAAGCCACACTTTGCCTTGAAACCCTTTGGTATTCCATTGCCTTCAACACCTTGTAACTTCCACTCACCTTCATCACCTTGTAGCCGCACCTTTTCCAGACCATACCTGATCCAAACCATGCCTTTAGCCGTGCCATTTCAGATCTGGAGCTGAAGCATAGGTGGTAGGAAGCAAGTGCAAACACTTTGACTTTGTTTATACATCCATTTCTAGCATTGTTTATTGAATTTTTGGGTTGAAATCTTATGATGTTTGTAATTGTTTGGTTTGAATGTGACAAGGAAATTATCTTTGGCTCTCTCACACTCAAATAATTATCGTGCTCTCGTGCCTCTGGAAATCTTTGTTGTGCGTTTGTGGTTGTCGTCTCCAGCTTGAACAAGTGAGTAATTCTCACCAGACAATGTGTACTTATATAACTAGTAAACTGACACCATTTGAATCTGTAAAATTATATCATCCTGTTGTAACTATTATATTATGATCATATAATGTTTACCCCTGTTATTACATATGTTATATCATCTATTATTGTTATCTCATGCTATTCTGTTTATTTATATCAGTTTATCACACTGCAAGTTCCCTGTAGATTAGAATCACTATGGGTTGAAATGATACATACCCGAACGGACTTTAGAATAAGGAAAAATCGTTATGGGCTGAAATGATAGGCCTGAACGGTTTTTATTTATTTATTTATATTACTTGGGATTGCGGGTTTGAAATGATAAAACCCGGTTTTTCTTTGTAAACTGCGGATTGAAATGATACATATCCGTATCACTTGACCTAGGCTAGAAAATTATATACAGACCCGTGGTTTATATATTTTTCTGAAATTTTTAAAATACTTTTTTTAATGTAAATATTATGGTATTTTTATTTAAATTTCATTAAAATGATTTCTATAAAGTATTTGTGATTTTCTACAAATTAAATAAGTGAATTAAGTAAATGGTGAAGTAGAATTTGAAATATAAGTTAATTTTGGAATTTATGATTTTGTTTATAAATGGAATTTTTGTAAAGTAAGAAAATATGACAAATTTGATTTAAAGATAAATTTAATGATTTTTATTAAGTAATAATAATGTTTTAAAGGTGTTAATGATTTTGTATAAATTAAAATATGGAATAAATGAACATTTAAGCTGAATTTGGAAATATAACTTAAATTGAATTTTGTGAAATTTGTTTAAAAGTGAAATTTTAATTAAGTAAAATAAATGGAAATAAGCTATATTTTTGGAAATTTAAACTTAGTTGTTAAGTTAATAATTTAATTAAAGAAATGAAAATTTAATTGTTATTAAATTTGATTTTTGTATGGAAATTTGACTTTATAAAATCATAGAAATAAAGGTATTGAAATGATTGTGTTAAATGTGAAATATATGATTTTATAAGTTAAAATGATTTATATTAAAAGTTAATTATTTGTGGAATTGTAAATAAAACTCTGAATATGATTTAACAGCATTTTGAAATGTAATGTAAAGGATATTACAACATTTTGTAAATGTTGTAGTGTTTTAAATGAACTAAAAGGTTAATTTGAAATAAAGGCTATTATAGCACTTTGTAAGTGCTATAGTGGTTAAACTTAACATGTAAGTTAATTGAAACTTAAAAGAAATCTATTACAGCATTTAACGCTGTCTTTTGTTAATTAACTGTTTTAAACTATAACTTTACGTAGCATTTTATAAGTGCTACAGAAACTATATTTTGTTGTTTTAAATTAATTTTAATGAAAAATAATCTCTGGAAAATGATATAATTTTGGGAAATTAAATGTTAAATTTCTAAAGATAATGAAGAGATATTTAAGTGGAAGAATTTGATTTCTAATGTGAGTTTAAAATGGTATTTAAATTTAATAAAATGAATGGATTTAAATGGTATTTAAATGAATAAAAATGAATGGTGTTTTGAATAATATTTTGATATTGTGAAATGTGTTTGAAATGATACTTGATTTCTGACTTATTTAATTTATTTGATAAATGAATATTTGAAGTATATATTAATTGAGTTTATTTAAATGATATTGGATTTATGAAATGTGGGAGATTTAAAGTTTTGAAATATACTAAAGATTGAATATTGTATTTTGTGAATTAAACCTATATTTGAAATTTATAAGATTTGAAATGGTTTGTTGGTAAATTGTAATTGAATTGAAATTTGATGGTTTGAATTTAATAAGTTTGTAAATGTATAGAATTAAAAGATGATTTTAAATATATGATTTCGAAATGCTGTGATTTTCAAAGTATAATGATTTCAAATGTTTTGTTTCAAAAGAGTTATAACTTTGAAAGTATAGACTATTTGAAAGGTGAATATATGTTTGAAATGGAAATGATGTTGTTTTGAAATGAACATAGTTTTGAAATAAAATGATTTTAGTTTCGAAGTATAACTATCAAAGGTATGATATTTTGATATATAAAAATGATTTGAAATAAAGTTTGAAAAGATATAATATTTTGATGTATTAAAATGATTTGAAAAGAAGTTTGAAAGGATACGATATTTTAGAATATTGAAATGATTTGGAAATGATAAATCTTTATTTAGATAAAGACATGATTTTGAAATGATATCTTATTTTGAAGTAAAGTATTGTTTTTAAAAGTTATAACCACGGGTTATAATAACGATTGGTTGGCAAAGAGACCGGGATCGGATATGGACATACTCTCTGTCGATACCGAAAACCACTTTCACAACCGTGTACGCGGTGGAGATTCCAGAATGAAGTAGGATGGTGGCGACGTTCTTAAGGTATGTTACGTGGACCCAACTCCCGTGAGTTGGCATAAGGTGGCTAAAACAGGAGCGATTGACGGACCAAGGAGGTAGCACCTCTTATCGGACACACTTCTTCGATACCATTCTATTACTTGTGATTGATTTGGTGGCCACCCTTGATTGGGAGTGTTGTTCGAGGTGGGCGGTAGTGGCTGCTATGCGTCACCACTAGTCCGGATGCGTAATTGGTATATCTACCCTGGCATTGCCTAGTTGTGCCGTGTCACCTACCATATCGAGCTTTACTACGATTATGATTTTAAGATCCGACCGCGTTAAGGTTCTCCATCCCCTTAACGCTATTTTCTATATGATTATACTTTACTGATTAGACATTATTATAATAGCGAATATTACTACATAATAGATAGTTTAACGGATCCTTAAAGAATGGGCGGTCCCAAGCATTCTTTAAGTTACTTGTACCTTATTACAGTTCACTTGAGTTGGTTTATATTATATAAGTATATATTGTCCTGACTCGAGTGTTTGTGTTTTGCTTTACGCTCGGGTCAGCCTGAGTATTCACAGATTTGGATTTCCACCTTCTGGAGATTTGAATCGCTGGAGATTATCTGCTAGTCTTGTTCTATCGACTTCAGTTATGTTGCTTTGTTCAGCTTGTACTTGGTTATCTTATTTATACTTCCGTTGTACTCTATTTCTTCTATTGTATCTTATGTACTCTGATATATTTATATAGTAGCTTCATGAACTACTATTTCTTTTACTTCCGCTGCATTATTTTACTCTGTGTCTGTGATCTGTGATTATATTTATTTACTGTATATTCTAAGATTTGCCAAATTTTAATTACAACGCGGTATTTTGAGCAATTCAACTCCGGCATGAGTGTCTACCTATGCACTTATAATGGATGCGAATGGTTGAAAATATCGGGTCGTTACAGAAGATATTTTTGAAGATGAAATAAGATGGAAAATTATTTGGAATCTGATGATGTTGCGCATCTTTATTGATAGTTAAATAACCGACTATCAATAATTACCTTTAGATAGGTATTTGTTGTGAATTGGATGAATTTGAATGCCACACTTATTTTTGAATAAACGCTCACTATTCGGGTTAGCCGGGAAAGGACCATGGGGTCGTATAACCCATTCCGAATATGTGATACGTCGTTATGAATTGCATTCAAAGACCGGTGTTGAAGACCGGATATTTTTGAAAACGGAAGGATTACCGTCGAGTTACTCTACATCGACTGATCTTCGATTTAGAGGTTTTATCACCCTTAGTGACGGGAAGTCCTGACGTGATTGAAAATTATCCGGATATGCAAGGGCTTCGTGAGAAGTGCCTTCGGTTCTGTTCGATCCCGGAACAGACTTGTATGGATTGTGTGTCTGACGTTACAATTTGAGATATAAAGCTGATTTCTTTCAAATACATTTCTGTTGGTGGCGGAGAATTTATTCTCTTAGCTTAACACCCTTCTCTGAGACGTACGAGCTCAGAGGTTATGTAGTTGAAATTTATCAGCGATATATCCCAATTTGGTAACGTGGCATACTAAGTGTTGCTGTGAAGTGATCAGTGTTTGATCATTTGTGATATGATCATTTGTTTGATCTTATATCTTTGTGATCATAGGTTGATCATTTTGTTTGACCCGAAGCAGGGCTTTTTGAGAAAGCGTAGCTTTGTGGACGAGACTTCGTCGAGCCTCACACCCCGGAAATGGTCGAAACAGGAAGGATGCAGCAAGGTTCTAGGGAGTAGCGCCCCTTAGTGTATGTCATTCCTTCTGGATAAAGGTGGTATCATGGTATGGAGCCCAGATACTTAACCTCTGTGGTTACTGCATTATTATTATCTATGTGGTTTGTTGCGAATCGGGGATCCTCGGGAAGATCGGTGACGATCGGGGGATGGCATACGCGTGTCAGTAGTTACCTATTTTTGCAGAGGTAACCCGGCCTTGTGTTGGCAGAGATCTAACCGTAACGTTAGATTCTCGGGTCGTCTATTCCAGGGACGTACCCATCGTGGATAGGAAGTTCCTTAGCCTGACCATTTGTTGGGAATCCAAAGAAACAATACGATCTTGTACGGTTTTAGTTGTAGAACCTATCATTCACTTATGGTGGTCACCACTGTTTGGATGGTAGCTATAGTAGGCATAAGTGCGGAATGCCTATGCTGGCTAAGATTAATATTATACTTTCGAAATGTTTTCTACACTATGCACTAATAAAAATATCAAAATGATTTGATTTTGCGTAGTAAGCATCTTTGACTATCATAAGAAGAAATCTCCTCCAATTCTGTGTTTGCATTGTGTGTGTGGTGGGAGGTCTTATGGTAGTTTCATTTTCCAAAAGCATTGCGAATTGACTTTAAAAACTTCCTGTTGTTTATTTTAAAGAATAACTGTTTTACGATCTCACACCAGTCACCATGACTGACTCGGAGTTTATTGTTCCCTTCTAAACTCTGGGTGCCCACTAATTTTCCACACGGGCAGCCTAGAGTTATGTTATCAGGATATTCTGGATATTCTGGAGCTTGGAGATAGGCTGGATGACGAGACGTAGTATTTGTATCTGATAGTATTTATTCCGCTGTGTATTCTGTATAAGGACAAGTTTAGATAACTGTCCATTGATGTGATGTATTGTATTGAGTTGTATATTGACTCTGATTGATGTATATATAAACTGATATAGTTCTTTGTTTTAAAAGACTAGTAATTATCTATTGTATATTATTCCGCTGCGATGTGTAAGATTCTGATATTGTTTTTCTGTTCTGATGTTGTTCTGTTGTTCTTCTTCTCTTTTTCTTCTATCTTCTCTTCCTCCTCTTCTTTTAAATATTAAAGTTTCGCGTTTTCGCCATCCGATTGTTCGGCAATTGCTACAGTGGACGTAGCAGTGTCGGGTTTTCGGAAGACGGATTTGCGGGTCTTTACATTTGGTATCAGAGCATATGGTTAAGCGACAACCCTGCTCTGTTGGGTGTTACTCATTAGAGATAGAGTCAGTAGTACTCTAGAATGAGTTGAGTGTAATAATAGATATGAGCGCGTATTTGTTATTTGAATATAAAATTGTTTTGTATTGTGTTGACTTATCGGTTGATTGTTTATGGATTCTGGTCGGTGCAGTCTAGCTAACTGTAAATCGATAGGGGTTTCTAAACTCTAAACAAGGTAAACTGACACAGTATTGTTTTAAAAGGGTAAATGAAATAATTTCGCCCAAAACTATTTTTGTATAGAAAAGAAATAATTTTCTATGAATTATCATAGTATATGGATGTTTGGTTGTTATAAAATAATAACATGGAATTATTATCGTTGTTATATGAAATGGAATAAGAAATTCAAATCGTAACTCAAAAGTTAAGAAATATAAATCCATACACAAATGAAATTTGAGAATATAAATTATAAATTTGATTTGTAATTTAAAACGAGATTCTAGAGAAGTTTTTGGAAATGTTTGAAAAGGATTTGAAAATTTTGGAGGTTTGAAAGTTTAAATCATTTTTGATTTGAAAATGAATTTCGAAGGTTTTGAAAAAGTATTTTAGAGAGATAAAAGCTCTAAACTCTTTTCGGTCGCTGGAAAACAATTCCGATGATGATCGCGACATCACCGGTGTTCATTTTCGGGTTTCCAAAAGAGAAATTGCTGCCAAATTATTTTAAAAGGAAGTTGTTTGAAAAGTTTGGGTTTTGTTTTGAAAGTTCAATGGATGATTTGACTTGTTTTCAAAATGGTTTTGAAAAGGTTGAAAAAGACTCTGGAATACTATAAAGAATATTTACGGAATATTATTGAATTGATAACTTATACGAATAGAAATTGTTAATGTGAAATATGAAATTGTGATTGGAATTAAAGTTCATTAACAAGTGAAATCTATAAATGTGAATTGAAAGTATAAGGAAACGAATTCATATATAAATAAAATGGTAAATATGAAGTGTAAATGTGATTTATAAATGAAAATGGAATTCCAGATAGATATTGGAAAAAAATTAAAATTCATTAATGAAATGAATTTGTAATATGAATATATAAGTGATTATAAATCGAAATGTAAATAAGTTGATAACTTATAAATATTTGCAAATTTGATAGAGATGAGATTCAATTGAAAATGAAAGAATTTGAGAATGAATGAATAAATTTGCAAGTGAATCAATTAAATAAAATGAGATTCAAATTGAAAATGAACGAATTAGTGGATGAATAGATAATTTGCAATTGTAAATGAAATTGAAGACAAATTTGAAATTGTAAGTGAATTGGAATTTGTAATGAGTTAGTAATTGAAACTAAGCATATATTGGAAATTTTGTGATCGAATTTGCAAAATGATTGAATGCTGTAACTAGATATAATGGCTAGTAGATATACAGGTATAAAGGGATTGGAAATTTTGATTTCAAAGATAAATTTGAATTGCTCGAAAAAGGTACGTATTTTAATTTCTATATGAGTTTTTGATGATTTCTCTCTAGCCGCTTGGCTTTTTCTTTTTCTTTTTGAAATCTGAGAGTCCGTAGGGACGTTTTGTAGTCGTGCCGTATTAGCCGCGCAAAGGAGACGCTGGCGAAATTTTTCGGAAATTCAGGGTGTTAGAAAATTTTTGAGAAATTTTGAAAGTTTAAAATTTGAATTTAAACCCGAATTTGAATTTTGAAGTTAAACAATGTGTTTGAAACTTATAATTGAAGTTGGAAAACGAGATTGAATGATAACGAATCTTTAATAGAAAGATTTGTTTTGATGAATTGATAAATTGATAAAACTATTAGATTGTGAAAAAGAGTAGACGAGTTAAGGACATTTTTCCCTAACTTGTAATTTCGAGGACGAAATTCTTTTAAGGAGGGAAGTTTGTAACGACCCAGAATTTTGACCAAATTAAATTGAGAATATTTAATTAATTTTAAATATTTGAACGGTGATTTAATTTGAATCCTTGATATAAATTCAATTTTGGCGATTTAATTACAGAATTTAATCTATTGTAAGTTGAATAAAATTTAAATCTTCAATTTAAAGTTGAAGAAAAATATTTCGAAAGCTTTTAAAATTCGTATTGATAATACCGAAGCTAATCGAACTGTCAGGATTGAATTTGAAACTGTTCTGTTCAGTTTTGAAGTTTAATTGTTCGAATCGATATTTAAAATAGTCAATTTTCAGACTGTCTCGGAATTCAACGAAACCAGTGCCGTTGGGTCCGTAATATCGAATTATTATCGGATTCCAAATTTCGTATTTTTCGGAGTTCGTATGTGAGAATACGACACGAAAACGCATTGAAGTTTTTATCGAGATTAAATTTAAATTTAAAATTTAAAACAAACGACATCGTCCCTAAATTCGTGCCTAAAATCACGCAGAGGCCACGAATTCATCGTGCAGACCATACTCCCTTCAACCTTAAGTATCTCATCCCCTCCCTCTTTTAAAAACAAAACCGAGTTCTCCAGTTCAAAACAAAATCAATCGAAGAAATCATGGCCGGTCTAGGGGCGTTCTCAAACTCGAGAACGAAGGTGGGAAGGCGGCGCGCTCGAGGCTGCAGCGACGAGTGTTCGAGGCCTCGGTCGAGGCTAGGGCAAGAGGCGCACGCGAGGTCAAAAAGGGGGATATCGCGAATGGCGACTGGTAGGCGAGGGGGCAAGGCAGCGTCGCGGTCTGATGTTGGGGTTGCGATGGGCTCGAACTCGAGCAAGGCAAAGGGAAGTGGTCTCGACGGCGATCTCTGATCACGCATGCTCGCAGTCACGTGCGGCGACGAGGGCGACACAGTGAAGTCGCGCGGTTTAGGAGGGTTTGGTGGCAGACTTCGCGAGTTCGATTTGGGGGCGTGGTGAATGTCGCGAGCGACTGTCGAAGTTGAGGTGGAGTTCGCGAGGCGTTGATGGTGGGTTCGTCGACGTTGAAGGATGATGGCGAGGCCGATAGGGGCGATGTCGAGCAGTTTGGTGGTCTCGAATTCTGGCAATAAGGTATTGAAACAATTTTTCTTCGATTTAAAATTTTATATATATGTATATATGTAAGGAAGAAAATATATATAAAACAGAGATAGATTTTTTTCTCAGAAATTTAAACATGTTTGATTCAAAGAAAATAAAAATCAATTGTTTTAAAATATATATAGTAAGGTAATTTTATCATATATGCAAAATTTTCCAGTAAAACAAAAATAAAAAGAGATACATATATACGATAGAGAAATTTATTCGGTTATTTGCTGCCCAGTTTTAAAATTTAAGAGTTTAATTTTGTAAGTAAGCATAGAAAGTTTATATAAATTGGTTTAAGAATAAAATAAATAAGTATATAATATTTTGAAAACTACAGAAGTTTATAATATATAAAAGAATTTTTATACAAAGGAATTTTAAAATATGGACGAAATTAATATAAGCAAAATGTTTGGAATATTATGTAAATGAGATTTTGGTTTAAAGTTAAAAGGAAGTTAGTTTGAATAAAATTGTTAGTTAATGAAATAATTTAATAATTAGTTAACTCCATCTGTTTAAAATGAGAAATTTATTTGTTCGTCTGTTCAAATATTAATGAATTTGTATAATATTTATACAAGGTCTATAAAACGAGAAATCAAAGCAGAAAATGGAAATGGATTGCAAAATAATAGCTAAGGTGAGATTTTCTCACTCAATTGAAAGTGGAATTTTCAGTTATTGTTTGATTGTCTGTTTGGATTGTTGATATTAGATATGATAGGATATATCTATATATATATAGCAATATATACATATTGGCATATGTATATATTGGATTGATGATTTCCCGCCTCGTATAGCGGATGAGACCCTATTGCGCCGTTAGTAAGCGGATTTATAAAAAACCCATATACCGCGATAATTCCGTACTGGAGCGGAATTGGTATTGTGCTAACATCTTTGGATGCAGGGAAACAGGTTGGAGGGATCCAACTGGACCCCTCACTTTGATTGAATTTATTTATACTGTGATATGAATCTGTGAATGATTATATTGATGTTATTGATCATATCGATGTCTGGAAAATTGTTGAAAGCTAAAATTTAGCTGAATGGATGTTTGATATCATTGGATTCCAAAAATAAACGAAATTGAATTTTTGGAAATCAAAATAGAAATTTCTAAGTGAATTTGATTTTAGAAATTTAATAAATTCGAAGAAAGGAATTTTAAAGTATAAAAAGTTAATTTTTATAATCTTATCGAATTTATTTCCAGAATAAAGTGAAAATGTTAAATAAATGAATTTCATATAATAGTGATTTTAAATTGAGGAAATTAATTTAAAAATCTGGATTTCTAAATAGATTGAAAGAAGACAATAGAAATTTATTTTCTTTAAAAAGAATTTATTTAAAAGGAGATAAGTTGGAAATCCAATTAGAAATTTTAAAATTGGTAAATTGAAATGATTTGGGAAATCAATGTAAAATGATTCCAATTTGAAGAATCCATTTAAAAATAGAATATTGAATGATTTGAGGAAAATAAGGAATCTATTTAGTAGTGAAAATAAAATTAGAAATCAATATTGAAATTGATTTGGTATTGAAGCTTTTATTAATAGAATTAAATTTTATAAAAGTTGTTTATAAACCCAAAGTCACTTATTTTGATAAGTTAAATATAGAAGTTGATAAAAGAAGGTTTATAAGTCGAAGTTGTTATTAAAAGAGAAATAGAATTTATAAACGTGCTTATAAATTCGAAAATAGATTGAATTGATAAATTAAATATAGAAGATTATCAAAGAAGATATATTCGCGATTTTGGATAGCGAATTTTTATTGAAATAAAAATGTGTGGAAAAGATTGAAATTGGGTTAAGTAAATTTTATTCACGATTTTGGACAGTGAATATATGGTTAAGTAAAATGGATTCATTTTTGAAGAAGGAATATTTTAAAAATAAAGTTAAACATTTTAAAGATGTTTTAAAATGTATTATGAATCGAAAGCATAGATTTCATCATTTATTGTTGAAATAGACGTTTTCGAGAAATTTAAGGAAATGGTGGACTATAACACTGTTGTTATAGTAAATGATTTCCGAAAGGAAATGTTTTGATGTAGTATTGGGATTTATATACCTATCTTAAAATCCGAATCCCTATACTAGTGATTTTTGAGTCGTCGTAACGATGTTTTACGTAACATTCGTTTTGACTCAAATAGATGTTAAAATTTGTGATTTCCTTAAAAAGAATGAAATATATACTTAATTTGATTTAAGTATATTGAATATTTTCAAATGTTGAAAATAAATAGATTTGTGAATTACTTATTATTTAATAAGTATGGAAATACTTTTCCAATATGAAATGAACTGTTTTGAGCAATTATCTTTGAAAGATAAATTGAAGTTGAATATTGAAATCAATTTGAAAATCGTATATCAGTAGATATTTTTGAAATATAAATTCACTATGGAATTTATAAAAGAAATGGAAATTCGTTTTAAAGAAAATAAACGTTGGTTTATTTTTGAAGTGTGGAAATTTTTATATCTAGTGAAGATATTTTTGAAGATGAAATAAGATGGAAAATTATTTGGAATCTGATGATGTTGCGCATCTTTATTGATAGTTAAATAACCGACTATCAATAATTACCTTTAGATAGGTATTTGTTGTGAATTGGATGAATTTGAATGCCACACTTATTTTTGAATAAACGCTCACTATTCGGGTTAGCCGGGAAAGGACCATGGGGTCGTATAACCCATTCCGAATATGTGATACGTCGTTATGAATTGCATTCAAAGACCGGTGTTGAAGACCGGATATTTTTGAAAACGGAAGGATTACCGTCGAGTTATTCTACATCGACTGATCTTCGATTTAGAGGTTTTATCACCCTTAGTGACGGGAAGTCCTGACGTGATTGAAAATTATCCGGATATGCAAGGGCTTCGTGAGAAGTGCCTTCGGTTCTGTTCGATCCCGGAACAGACTTGTATGGATTGTGTGTCTGACGTTACAATTTGAGATATAAAGCTGATTTCTTTCAAATACATTTCTGTTGGTGGCGGAGAATTTATTCTCTTAGCTTAACACCCTTCTCTGAGACGTACGAGCTCAGAGGTTATGTAGTTGAAATTTATCAGCGATATATCCCAATTTGGTAACGTGGCATACTAAGTGTTGCTGTGAAGTGATCAGTGTTTGATCATTTGTGATATGATCATTTGTTTGATCTTATATCTTTGTGATCATAGGTTGATCATTTTGTTTGACCCGAAGCAGGGCTTTTTGAGAAAGCGTAGCTTTGTGGACGAGACTTCGTCGAGCCTCACACCCCGGAAATGGTCGAAACAGGAAGGATGCAGCAAGGTTCTAGGGAGTAGCGCCCCTTAGTGTATGTCATTCCTTCTGGATAAAGGTGGTATCATGGTATGGAGCCCAGATACTTAACCTCTGTGGTTACTGCATTATTATTATCTATGTGGTTTGTTGCGAATCGGGGATCCTCGGGAAGATCGGTGACGATCGGGGGATGGCATACGCGTGTCAGTAGTTACCTATTTTTGCAGAGGTAACCCGGCCTTGTGTTGGCAGAGATCTAACCGTAACGTTAGATTCTCGGGTCGTCTATTCCAGGGACGTACCCATCGTGGATAGGAAGTTCCTTAGCCTGACCATTTGTTGGGAATCCAAAGAAACAATACGATCTTGTACGGTTTTAGTTGTAGAACCTATCATTCACTTATGGTGGTCACCACTGTTTGGATGGTAGCTATAGTAGGCATAAGTGCGGAATGCCTATGCTGGCTAAGATTAATATTATACTTTCGAAATGTTTTCTACACTATGCACTAATAAAAATATCAAAATGATTTGATTTTGCGTAGTAAGCATCTTTGACTATCATAAGAAGAAATCTCCTCCAATTCTGCGTTTGCATTGTGTGTGTGGTGGGAGGTCTTATGGTAGTTTCATTTTCCAAAAGCATTGCGAATTGACTTTAAAAACTTCCTGTTGTTTATTTTAAAGAATAACTGTTTTACGATCTCACACCAGTCACCATGACTGACTCGGAGTTTATTGTTCCCTTCTAAACTCTGGGTGCCCACTAATTTTCCACACGGGCAGCCTAGAGTTATGTTATCAGGATATTCTGGATATTCTGGAGCTTGGAGATAGGCTGGATGACGAGACGTAGTATTTGTATCTGATAGTATTTATTCCGCTGTGTATTCTGTATAAGGACAAGTTTAGATAACTGTCCATTGATGTGATGTATTGTATTGAGTTGTATATTGACTCTGATTGATGTATATATAAACTGATATAGTTCTTTGTTTTAAAAGACTAGTAATTATCTATTGTATATTATTCCGCTGCGATGTGTAAGATTCTGATATTGTTTTTCTGTTCTGATGTTGTTCTGTTGTTCTTCTTCTCTTTTTCTTCTATCTTCTCTTCCTCCTCTTCTTTTAAATATTAAAGTTTCGCGTTTTCGCCATCCGATTGTTCGGCAATTGCTACAGTGGACGTAGCAGTGTCGGGTTTTCGGAAGACGGATTTGCGGGTCTTTACATTATACTTAAGATAACAAAATTTGTTCTTTTTCATAAATAAAGCCTTTGAATCTGGAAAAATCAATTTAAAAATATTTGAAAAATACAGGGTTGTTACAAGTATATACTTTACAACCAAAATATTTTTGCCATTTCAAAACCATATCCTTTACTTCAAAATAGTATATACTTTAAAACCAAAATATTATTACCATTTCAAAACCAACCCAATAATATATCATTTCCATTTCCAAAACAATTCAATAATATCTTTTTTAAATAAAACCCAATTTCCAATCACTAATCTTTCTTTAATTTAGATAAACTTGAAATATTATTTTAAATCATCTTAAACCCAAACCACATTTTGAAGTCATATTCTAAATTTTCAATTTCAATAGGTTTCCAATCAATATATTCACAGATAATTCTTAAGTAAATTCCATTTCAAATAAATTCATTTTTCAAACCATATTACTTTCAAAGTTATAACAATTTCGAAAACCAACACTTTGAAAACAATAATACCTTAATTTCAATAAAACATTTCAATTTTGATATATTTCAAGTCTTTAAATATTCCAAAATTCCCAACCTAATCTGATAATCTTATATATACCTTAATTCAATTTACTATTATTTAGTTTATAAATATTTATTTAATAAATTCAATATCCCTTAAATAAAGCTCAAACTTGAAATATTCGTAAATCAAACTTAAAACATCATCAAGTTATACATAGCTTAAATGTTAGAATTTAACTATATATAAAATAATATTTATATAATATCAAAATTAGTATATATATAAACCTTTATTTTCCAAAACCCATAGAAATCATTCCAAACATATATATATATATAGACCGACGGTGTCTGTATATGATTTTCTATCCTATGGTCAAGTGATACAGATATTTATCATTTCAATCCGCAATTTAAAAATAAAAATACGGTTATATATCATTTCAAACCGCAATCTCGAATGAAATAAAAATGCATAACAACTTGCAGTTTATAACAATATAAATACAACATCCATTCATCCAATATCAACCATCAACTATTTATCACAATCATCATCCAATTCAACAATAACATCAATACAGAACAGAAAATAAATAACAGGTATTTACTGGCAGTTTAAATTTAAAAATAAATTATATAACAATTTAACTGGCAGTTTAAATGCAATAATAAATCAAATAATAATTCAACTGGCAGTTTAAATGCAATAATAAATTAAATAACAACTTAATCCAATAAATTCAATTTAACTGAGGTGATGATTAAAAATATGCCAAACAGTTATAAATAAACTTTTAATCACATCAAAAATTAATTTAACACACATAAGAAATTTTAGTAGTAGTGAATGGGTTAAAACACTCACCTTTTGAATTTAAATTGAATTTAAATCCAATTTAAACCCAAAATTTTGAACAGCTTCAGAATCCAACCAATTCAGCGCCAAAATTTCTGGAATTCCAATACGAACCTAACGGAGCAAACCGCGCGTGAAACGGATGTCGTATGTGAAAGTTATGGTGTTAGAACGAGCTGAAATTTTGAATTGTTGTTGTTGGATTTTGGAATTGAATTGAAATATTTAGGGTTTTCAGCCATTGAGGAAGAGGAGCAATAGAAATTTTTTACATACAGAAATGAGAAATAGAAAGGCTGCTAGGGTTTATAACTGGATATTTATAGATTACCTTCCAATTAATTAAAATTGATTCCTATAAATTGATTTGATTTAATTGCTATCTTTATACTAGGTCCATTACTACTTAATATACCTAATTATATTATTTTTATATCCCATTACACTAATATACGCCTATATACATCTTACATTTGTATAAATATTACCTTAATATATTCAAATCCTTAACTCCTTTGTATTAACTACCCTATTTCCATTTATTATATTTTTTCCAAATATATACATTAATTACAATTAATATCCTCAATAAATTTATTTACTTGGTTTCATGCTTCCAATCACATCAGTTACTACCTTATAAATAAATTTACATTTCTATTAAATTTATTACATTCACACTTTACACTTACGGTTCTTACTCACATTAATGAACATTCATTTACATTTGAATACAATTGATTTCCAATTCAATTTATAGACTAAATATATAAGTAATTTATGATGATTGTTACCATAACCTTAACTTTTCACTTAAGTTTATTATTATTTCAACTAATTACTCTAATTACTTACATAATATGAGTTCATTCAATTGCCATTAATTATACTAATTCATTTATTTATACAGCACTTGCCCATGTTTACTTATATTCAAATTTATACCCAAATATAACAGTTACAACTAAATTAGTACACCAATTAAATAGTTACTTACAATCATTACTACAACCTTAAATTTGCCTTTATGAATTCATTCAATTGCAATTGCTTATAAAGTTAAACTTTAAAATAGACAACTAAAATGGATGAAAATAGAACAATTGTTTATTTAAAAACGTATATAAATTTGTTTTTATACACAAAAGTAATAAATAACTTACTGAAATAGATTATTTTCCTATTCTTGTAATCAATCAGTAAACTAAGAAAACAGTTCAAATAAACATATATTTCTTTCTTTAAAATCAATCATTCTATTCTTTATTTTTAATGAAATTAAACCTACAGTCACACATGAAACATTCGTTTTATTTGATGTGAATGTTCTTTTCATTAAATCGAACTTTCCTTATATTTTCACAAAACATAAGTTGCTTTTAATTACACCTATTAATTTATAATTAGTATTCTCTCTCTTATTAATTGAAAATATTCAATTACATTAATTTCAGTTGATTTAAGTTCCAAAATGGACTAAATGAATGTAACGAGAAGTAGAACAATTTTTCCTAACTAATAGTAATTTAAACATATTCACACTATTGGATACAAACAATAATTACATATTTCTCACTAAATAATAGTTTCTCATCTCTACAATCAATCATTCAGCTGACAAACATTTCAAATAAACAAACATATGTTTACTCTTTTACAAAACTTATTCATTTTTTATTCTTATATTTTGATTTACACTCCTATTAAAGCAATCATCACATTATGAATACAATTAACATTTCTATTTATTTTTATTACATTCACACTACAGTTATGGTCTTGTTCCACGTTAATGTACATTTTGTTCACATTTATTTGAAATTGATCAGTTAAATTGGTAAACACCAATTGTCACCATTATACATTTTATAATACAGGAAATTATTGTCAAGGACAAAAATTTTCAGGATTTTAGCCTCAAGGACAGACCTTCATTAATTTAGCCTGAAGGACAACTTTTTTTAGGTATCAGTTTTTAAGTTTTTAGGTATCAGTTTGTAGTTATCGGTAGCAGTTTTTAGGTATCAGTTTTTAGTTCGGTAGCAGTTTTGAAAAATTATTTGTCCTTATGAATAATTTTGAAAGAATGTTTATCCTTATGAATAATTTTTAGAAGAATGTTTGTCCTTGTGGATAAAATATCGAGGTCGTGTCCTTGAGGTTAAAAATATATAAATTTTTGTCCTCTAAATTAATTTCCCCAATATAATATTTGTAAGTTAATTCTTTACAAACAATTACAACAACTCTCATTACACTACACTTATTCCATTTCCATCCATTACACATTGTTTTATTAATAAATCAACCTTTAAATTATTAATTACCTTTTATATCCTACTATAAATCAATGCACACATTTATTAAAATTTATACTCCCAATATATTTATTCATCTTCATTTCATTCTTTTTATTAAATCCATTATTACTCTATGAATAAAATTTACATTATTACCAAATATTACCTAAATTTAAATTAACGTAATACTTAATTACATTTATTGCTATTGGTTTCAAATTTTAATATAATAGGCTAAGTAAATAGGTAAAGTATATTAATTATTATCATTAACTTTAAATCACACTAATAAATTCATTATTCACAACCAAGTGTTATAACAACCTATATAATTCAAATTCCATTCAATTTCTATTCATTGCACCATATGTAATTAATTAATACATCCTTCACATTATCAATTTCTTCTTAATTCAATTATCAAATAAATGCATATATTAATAAAATTTATTTATAACCCATGCCACTGATAAATCTTTAACTCTTTCAATTGTTTGGAATTCCATTCAAGTTGTTGATAGTCAACTTATATTAACATTAATACCATTTATTCTAATTATTATTTCATTCATAAACCATTAATAACACATTATTTCATTAGTAGATTAACTATTTACATTTGTTTTCTTACATTTCATTTATAACCAAGTATAACATTTACATTAATTTACATTCATTACTAGTAATCAACATATTATTTCCTTGATTGATTCAATACTTACTCTTATTTACTTATTTCCAATTTTATAACCAAATGCACAAATTTACACTATTTCATTTTATTGTGATTTCACTTTAATTGTCAATAATTAGTTTTTAATAACCATTGCTACAATTCATTCTTAACATTTACTACAACATAAATTATAAAAAAAAATATTTCTTTCTAATTTTAGTTACAAAATCTTATTAAATTACCCAATTTAATTATCAAATTTTACGAGTCGTTACAAAGATGAACACAAATGACAATGCATATGGCACCAGGGCAATGCACATGAAACAAAGACATGAGACCAGACCAATTTAACTCAAAGAAAACAAGTTCATATGTTAGTTCATGTGGATGTGCAGATTCAAAGCTACATGAAACAAAGCAAAATGTTCAAGAAAATGCAGTACACAAACTAGACTTCATGAATACAATTCTCTAGGTCAAGTGCAGGCACACATACAACAAATTCAGATAATTGTAGAAAAAGTCACAAAGGTTATAACATGATGAACAAGTAGCAGTGTGAACCTCGGTCAATAAAAATGAAGAAATTCAAAGCCATGGGTCATGAACAAAGTCAAGGGGATTTCAAGTCAAGTTTATCACAAATTTAAATGCCAAAGTCAATGCCAGCAAAGAATAGAATTAGTAAAGAAGTCCAGATATCTCAAAAATTCAAATGCCGAATTCATAGGAGAAAAGAACCAAAGAAACTCGAATATATCAACTAAGAACAAGTCAGAAATAATCACCAACGTTCGATTACAAATCAACACCGAGCATAGAAACTTGAAGATTCAACCAAAAATATATGAATGAAAATATAGGGATTTTATCCCTATTTAACCCAATCTCATCATCGGAAAATACGCATTTGAGTCCAAGCAAAATCAGAGAGTAAGCCTTGAAATAAATAACGAGCCAATCCAGAACTCGAATCAAGTCGAGCAATAATCAAAATCGAAAAAGGGGCAAAATCACATACCGATATTCGAGCTTGAAACTAGAAGCGAACTGAGCAATCATAAGTAAGGGAATCGATTGACAAAGCAATTTGGCACAAAATCATCACCTCAATCAATAAATTTGATCCGCGTCTTCAATTTCCAGAAACCCTAAGTTTTGAAGAGAAGCAAAAGGGAACGGCCATCGTATACGAATTGAAAAGAAAGGGAGGAGACAGTTACTCTAATTATAATTGGGCCAGTTTCACTTTTTAATTTTATTTTGGGCTTAATTTTAAATATAGGCTTTTTTTAGTCTTTTATTTTCATTTGAAAATTTTTCCTTTTAAATAGTGTAACTTTCTAGTTGTGTAACTAGGTACAAACTACGGGGCATAGTTTAAGAATTCGCAACTTAGTGGCTAAGTTATGGTAGGGTATTGAGCTTAGAGTTAGGTTAGTCAAGTTAGCGGGTGTCGCAAATTTACGTGTGTTTGTAAGCGTCTGACTACTTAATTTCTAGTAGAAACCTTGGGGACAGCACGTATGCAGGTTTTTGCCGAAGCTGGGTAAATCTTTGTGTGATTTTTACTGCATTGCATTCTATGTTCATTTTTATTTCCGCATTAATTTTAGTATCACCCTATTCACCCCTCCCGCCTCTAGGGTGAAAATGATCCTACAAGTGGTATCAGAGCTAGGAAAAAAACCATTTTTTGTTTTTTAAAAAAATTCGATTTTTTTTAAAATGGCATCTTTTAATAATGCTTTCGCTGAGAGTCAGTCCATAGCTAGACCACCTATGTTCAATGGTGAATATGCATATTGGAAAAATAGGATGAAATTTTTTCTGAAAATCATAGATGCTTGGAATATTGTTTAAACAGGATATAGGACACCAACAGTAATGGTAGATAATCAAGAAGTTGAAAAACCTATGGATCACTGGACAAATCTTGAAAATAAACTGCAAACTGCTAACACGAAAGCTATGAACTCTATTATTTGCTCATTAGATCATATTGAATTTAACGTGACTCACATTATTTAACTATGCAGGAAATCTAGCACACGCTTGAAGTGACTCATGAAGGAACCACCCATGTCAAAGAATCTCGGCTTGCCATGCTTAGTAGCGAGTACAATGAAGATAATGATGAAAGCACTAGCAGTGAGAATGAAAAAGAAAATCTATGCTTTTCAGTTGAAATAAATGACAGCGATGATGACGAGCTAAGCGAGGTGTGTTGGAAGGCTAAGGAACAGCAAGGGTGGTACCTAGATTTTGGCTATTCCAGGCACATGACGGGAGACAAATCAAAGTTCCTTAGCCTGGAGAAGCACAAAGGTGGCAGAGTTACAATGGGAAACAACGACAAATGTAAAATTATTGATAAAGATAAAGTAAGTAACGATACGTTTACCTTAAACGATGTATTATATGTTGAAAATTTGCACCATAATCTTATTTCAATCAGCCAAGTATGTGATAAGGGAATGAATGTTGTTTTTGATTCTGACTTGTGCAAAATTATTGACCAATCATCAAAAGAAACATTATTTACAGGTAAGAGGAAAGGTAATATATACTTTCTATCTTTTGATGATCTCACTCTTTCAAAATATTTGGTAGCTAAGGATATGGAATTAAATTTATGGCATAGGCGATTAGGACATGCTAGCATGAATCTGTTAAACAAATTAAAAAGAAAGGATTTGGTAAGAGGTTTGCCATCACATGATTTGAAAACATAAACTATATGTAAAGCATGTACTATGGGAAAAATTAAAAAAATCATCGTTCCATTCCAAGAACACTGTAAGTACTTCTAGAGTCCTTGAACTAGTTCATACGGATTTGTTTGGACCTAACGATATTGCACGTTTAGGTGGTAAGAAATATTGTTTTGTATTAGTTGATGATTACTCTAGATACACGTGCGTATACTTCTTAGCTAAAAAATTAGAAACTTTCTCTTACTTCGCTAAATTCACAAAATTAGTTCAAAATGAAAAAGGAGTTTCTATTATTTTGCTAAGAAGTGATCATGGTGTAGAATTTGAAAATTATGAATTTGAAAATTTTTGTGATCAAAATGGATTTAAACATGAAATCTCTGCCCCACGTACTCCATAACAAAATGGAGTAGTCGAGAGAAAAAATCGAACCTTACAAGAGTTGGCTAGATCTATGATAAATGAGTATGAACTATCCTTGTCCTTTTAGGCAGAGGCAGTAAATACAGCTTGTTATGTAATGAATAGATTCATGATTAGGCCGATTCTTAAGAAAACACCATATTAACTGTAACAGCCTGAAATATTCAACCATTCGCATCTATACATGTCAGATTTGAATTGCTCAAAATCTAAGATTGTAAATTTTAAATTTGGCAAAACTCAGCATATACAGTAAATAAATGATCATAGAATCACAAACACAGAGTAATATAAAAATAAGCAGCGGAAATTAAAGAATAGTAGTTCATGAAGCTACCATATATATAACAGAGTTAAACAAGATACAACAGAAGTCTCGAATACATAGATGTCTCAATACAATAGTCAAATACAAGATCAGAATACATCACTGGAATCAACTGAATAACAAAAAGCTGGATAGATAGCTGGATCTCCAACCGAAGCTCCAACTCCAAAGGTGAGTCTCGAATACTGGTATACTCAGTTTGACTCGAGCGTAAAGCAAAACACTAAACACTCGAGTCTGGATTAACATTCTTATATCAATAAATCCAACTCAAGTGGAATAACAACTGAAATACAAGTAACTCAAAGGATGTTTGGGATAACTATCCTCTAAGGATCCGTTAAACTATCTATATGTAGTAATATACGCTATTATAACAATGTCTACAGTAAAGTATACTATTTAAACATAGCGTTAAGGCTTTACATTTTCCACCTTAACACATTTTTAGGTATGCCAATAGTCTATACAGTACCGTAATACTCCGTAAACTGGAGCTACCAGAGGATACTCCATAGGTACAACACAAATCAAACTCGTAGTAAAGCACGCTAGGGTAGGTGACACGGCAAAACTAGGCAATACTAGGGTAGATATACCAATTACGCATCCGGACTGTTGGAAATGCAAAGCCGCAGCAATCACCCAACTCGAGCCACACTCCCAAATCAAGGGGTGCACCCAATCAATCACAAAGTAATAGAATGGTATATGATGGAATGTGTCCAATCAGAGGAGCTACCTCATTGGCCCGGAATCGCACCTGTTTTAGCCACCTTATTGCAACTGACGGGAGTTGGGTCCATGTAAATATACCTTAGGATCGTTTCCACCATCTTACTTCATTCTGGAATCTCCACCGCGTATACAGTTGTTAAAGTGGTTTTCGGTATCGACAGAGAGTATGTCCATATCTGATCCCGGTCTCTTCAACAACCAATCGTTATTATAAAACCGCGGTGATTTCAAAATAGTTTATACTTCAAAACCAAAATATCATTTTTCATTCCAAAACCAAATGTAACGACCCGTATTTTTATGGATCGAAAGATTGTAAAACAGTTGTCATTAGGTCGTAAGGTTGTTAAGTCGTTCAGAATTTAGGTCGACTAGAGCTTATGTCATGTAGAAGTTAGGTCGTGTGGAAGATTAAGTCGTGGAGCGACCTAAAGAAGTTTGCGACTTAAGGGGTAGACAACTTAAGGAGTGGACGATCTAAGGGTTAGCGACTTAACAAGGTTGGCGACCTAAGGGCGGTTGGCGACTTAAGAGAGTTGGCGACTTAAGAGAGTTGGCGACTTAAGGATTAGCGGCATAGGAGTAGCGACTTACGAGATTGGGCGAGTTAACGACCTAAGAAAGTTAGGTCGTGGACGAGTTAAGGAGATAAGTTGGTTGAGCGACTTAAGGTAGATAGCTTAGGTCGTTCAATTTAGGTCGTGACCCTGTGTGTAGTTAGGTCGTTAGACGACCTAGAGGTGATTAAGTCGTGAGTCGTTAGGTCGCGTAAGGACTTAAGTCGTTGGATCGTGAGTGCAGTTAGGTCGCGCACTTGCGTTGTAGTTAGGTCGTTAGTTCGGCATCTCAGTTAGGTCGTATAGCATTAAGTCGCTAAGATGCCTATGTGTGTTAAGTCGTAGGATTTGCTAAGTCGTTGAGTCGTTGAGTCGATGGGTCGTAGTTCGTTAAGTCGTATCTTAGTTAAGTCGCGTGAGGACTTATGTTGTTAAGTCGTTTGGTCGTGCGCATGTGTGTTAGGTTAGGTCGTGCGAAGGCTTAAGGGGTTAGGTCGCTGAGTGATAGGTCGTGAGCGACCTAGGAGCGAGCTAAGGTTAGGTCGTAAGTCGCGCACGTGTGTTATGGCTTAGGTCGTTAAACTGTTGAGTCGTAAGTCGTGGGGTTTGTTAAGTCGTGGACGACTTAAGGGGGCGGACGACCTAAGGAATTTCCAGCCTATAAATACACGGTTCTATCTCACTTTTTGGGATCCGGATTTTGAAGCGACGAAGTCCTGCCATTTTGAGAGCTCGAGTGCTACACTTCTTCACTTCTTTTCTCCACTCTAATCTTGTGATTCCTTCCATCCAAATCGAAGATCAAATCGAAGATCCAAGAGCTTAGATTGAAGATCTACAACCATCGAAGAGAGATTTCATCGTTTGAAGCGGAATTTTGGAGAATCGAGCTAGATCCTTCGCTGTCTAGATCTGAAGTGTGTTGCTTTTAAGGTGTTTAGGTGATTTGGTGAGTGGTGGTTATATCTCACACGGATCCAAAGGAGTATATCGGATTAGTGGCTTGATTATGTGTTAAAATAGTGATTTCCATGCATTTTCATAAACTTAAGTGTAGATCTATTGTTCATGATGATTTGTCATCCATTTTACTACATGTTAATCTATGCAAGTTCATTCATTAAGTTGTAGAGATATTGCTCATGATTCATGCTTGCTAGATTTGGACTCTTTATTTACAAAATTGCCATTTTAGTTATAATTGCTTTTAGATCTTGTTTGCATGATTGATTACTTGGATTAATGATTGATTTGATTGATTATTATAAATTAGTTGATTAGTTGATGGATTTAGACAAGATGGTCGAAGATGATTCAAAAGCTAAGGGAAAGGCTCTTGAATTGGAAAAGCTGCTCGTGGCATATGTGGCGGTTGATGAAGCTCATATGGATAGATTTGATGATAATGTTGAGATGAGGCTTTGCTATGATGAGATGAAGCAAGGCATGATGTGAGATAGCCTTGGTTTAATCCAGACGGGATCATTCCAAGCATGTTGATAACTCGTTGAAATGGTTCGGGTTTGAGGATAATGGTTGGCTCGAGAGGCGCTTGAGCTAGTATGAGAATAGTCGTCGAGGAGGATGACCAGAAGGCTGAGATTTCATCGTTGTTGAAGGTTCTAGCAGGCTCAAAGCAAGAGTACGCTGGGCAGATTCGATAGTCCCAAAAGACTACAGTTGGTGGCCGAGTCTCTGGGCAGATTCGATAGTCCTAGGCACGGGCTGCGACGACGTGCTGAGTTTTGTCTAGAACCGGGGTTACCATTGGCCCTTGTCGGACGGCTGAAAGAATGTGCCGGTCATTCAATTAACAGTGGTATCGAAGCAATGATAACAGATACAGCCAGAGTCATGGATGTTTGGTTGTATCATCATTCGGTCTCAAGAGCAATATTTTCTGGGTGCTTATCTGATCTTGGTTTAGGCCTTGGGGGTTTGTACTTGGAAAATATTGACATTGACTCGAGTGATAATTGCTTTACTTTAAATGTTTGCTATGCTATGTTTACTTCTGCTTAGTGTGTCTAGGGGCTATCACTGTAGAAAGAGGTGGAGTGGGAGGGTTGGATTCCTATTCCTTTTACCTTTATGCTCTTTTGGTATGTTGTTAGTTAATTTACCGCTCACTAAGACTGTTGTCTGGCTCAAGGTTTTATGTTCAACTCTTATTACCTTGGGCTGTTCATCCATTTTGGGATGGGCAGACTAGGTAACAGGTGACAGGTGCTGTTCTTAGTTTCCAACGATGCTGATGACGAAGACGAGCTGGAGGCTTGCATATTATTTTCTTACTATATGTACTGGATGTTCCACTGCTTGCGTAATTCTCTGAGTGATATATAGTGAGGCTTGATGTATTGACTATTCAGATGTTTGTATTCAACTATTATGAAGCTTAATTGATGAGATTCTATTCTGTGAAGCTTCACTATATATATTCTCTATTGTATTTTATCCATGCGCTGTGAGTAATACAATAGATTTTGCTGCTTTAATTTACCCCTGACGATCATCCATGGCTGCCTGGCACACTTTACAGCGCACTATTCCTATGTTTAGTGCAGGGGTCATGGGCGGTCGTCACATTTGGTATCAGAGCTTTGGTTAATCAATTTTACCCAACGCTCGCTGACGTAACTACGTAGGAGAGACGTAATTGTATTTTGATGGATGATTACTATATATAATATAGTAGCTTAGAAGTATGTGATTCCTTATGCAGTTGTTTCTCAAGGTGTGCTGATCATTTCTTTTATAGATATTAAGAATGAGTCGAAGAGGGAGACCAGCTGCTAGGGAAGGCCATGCTGTTGAAGGGGCTGCTGATTATGCTGCTATGTTCGAGGCTATGATGACTTCGATCATGAGAAGGATGCCAGCTCCTGGGCCATCAGTAGATGTTGGAGTTCAAGTTCAAACTCCAAAACCGGTGGATTTTGCTAAGCTGTGTAAAGATTATACTGCTCTTGGAGGAAAGGTTTTCTTGGGAACAGAGTCAACTATTGAAGTCCAGAGATGCATAGATGCTTGTGGAAGGATCTTTGGTGACATGGGAATCGAGGATGCAACCAAAAGGAAGCTCGCATCAAGACAGCTTCAAGGAAGAGCTTCTGATTGGTGGAACTCTATCACCATTGATACTCCGGAGGAAGAAATTACTTGGGTGCAATTCCAAGCCAGATTTGAAGCTAAGTTCATTTCTACAGCTCAGAAGTCTGTTATGTTTAAGAAGTTTGTGGAGCTCAAGCAAGGTGGAAGACCAGTTCTTGAGTATGTTTCTGAGTTTGAAGCGTTGTCCAAGTATGCCCGGTCGTATATTGAATCTTCATATCAGAAGAATGAGAAGTTTGTGACAGGCTTGGACAATTATCTTGGGAGGCAGTTGGTGGATCATTTGGACGATCCATTTGAGAGGCTTGTGGAGAAAGCTCTCAGGCACGAGAATCTGTTTCCTAAAGAGGGATCTGTTGTTGCTGTAACCAAGGAAGAGTCTAAACCACAACAGGGTGGAAACAAGAAGAGGAAGCAGCAATAGCAAAAGGGTAAGGATGGCCAGAAGAAGCCGAAGGGCGAAGTGAGCTACAACTGTCAGCAGAAGGGCCATTTCTCTAGAGATTGGAAGAATCCTAAGGTGCCGGTGAAGTGCCACAACTGTGACAAGCCGGGGCATATTAAGAAGAATTGTCTAGAACCGCGGAAGGACAAGCAGATTGTGCAAGCTTATGCTTTAGGGGCTGTTCCATCATCTTCAAAAGCTTCTACTGCTGAAGAGAAAGGAAAGAGTGTGGTGGTTCAAGGTACTCTTTCCATATGTGGTGTTCCAGTTAGAGTGTTATTCGATACTGGGGCGTCGCATTCTTTTGTTTGTAATGAACTTGTAGGCCGGTTGGGTTTAGAACCAGATATCGTTGATAGACCATTGGTTGTGACTAATCCAGTTGGGGGTTCGTCCTGTCTGTGTATGCTATGCCGTGGTTTGGTTGTATCGAGTCATGATTGCTCTTTTGTTTGTGATTGTTTTGTTCTGAACTTTGCGGGGTTCGGAATTATTTTGGGTATGGACTGGCTTAGAAAGTATGCGGCAAAGGTTGATTGTGAAAGGTTGGAGGTGACAGTCGAGAATGTGGAAGGGCGAAAGGTTGTGATACAATGTAAGCATGAGGAAGGCGTCTTCATGAGCTTCATTTATTCACTGGTTGTTCCACGGGATGGACTGTCATCGGTGCCAATCGCTAATGGATTTGAGGATGTCTTTGATGAGGTCAAAGGGTTACTGTCGCATAGAGAGATTGAGTTACGTATCGATCTAGTTGAAGGAGCCAGACCTGTTTTGATGCCTCTTAGGCGGATGGCGCCTAGGGAACAGCAAGAGTTGAAGGTGCAAGTTGCTGATCTTTTACAGAAAGGATTCATTCGGCGTAGTGTGTCCGAATGGGGTGCACCAGTTGTGTTTGTAACCAAAGCGGATGGATCGTTGAGGTTGTGTGTGGATTATCGTGAGCTGAATAAAGTGACTAAGAAGAACAAGTATCCATTGCCGAGAATAGATGACTTGTTTGATCAGCTTCACGAAGCTAAGGTGTTTTCTCAGATGGATTTGGCAATGGGATTTCACCAGTTAAGAGTGGCTAAAGATAGTGTGCAAAAGACTGCTTTCAGGACACCGTCCGGTTTCTTTGAGTGGCTGGTAATGCCGTTTGGATTGACCAATGCGCCAGCATATTTTGTGGATCTTATGAATAGAGTGTTCAGAGATCAGTTGAACAAGTTCGTACTAGTGTTCGTGGATGATATTTTGATTTATTCTAGAACTGAAGAAGAGCACAAGACGCACTTGCGTATTGTTTTGGAAGTCTTACGGAAACATCAGCTGAAGGCTAAGTTTTCGAAGTGTCACTTCTGGAAGAGCGAAGTGAGGTTCTTAGGCCATATTATCTCTGGAAGCGGAATAGCGGTTGATCCCGCCAAGATAGCAGCAATCCAGGATTAGGGTAGACATAAGAATGCATCTGATGTGAGAAGTTTTCTTGGATTAGCAGGATACTATCGTCGATTTATCAAAGACTTTTCCAAGGTGGATGCACCATTGACAGGATTGACGAAAAAGAATCAAGTATTCAGACGGGATGCTAAGTGTGAGCAAGCTTTCGGAATCCTGAAAGAGCGATTGACAAGTGCTCCTGTTTTGACTATTCCAAGTGGAAATGATGAGATGGTGGTTTACACCGAAGCATGTGGTACTGGACTTGGAGCAGTGCTGATGCAAAAGGGTAAAGTTGTTGCGTATGCAAGTCGACAACTGAAGCCGCATGAAAGGAATTATTCGACTCATGATTTGGAGTTAGCGGCGATTGTTTTTGCTTTGAAGATGTGGAGACATTATCCATTGGGAGTTCAATTCGAGTTGTTTACAGATCATAAGTCGTTGAAGTATCTTTTCTTCCAAAAGGATTTGAATCTTAGGCAGCAACGATGGCTAGAGTTTTTGGCATCATATGATTTTAGTATAGCCTATACTCCGGGAAAGGGTAACGCAGTGGCAGATGCATTAAGTCAAAGACATGCAGGATTGGGAGCCATGTTTTCAGAATGGAAGAGTCTCGAGTATTTAGCTAGATTCGACTTCAGGCCCAGATGTGAATTGGAACCTGAAATGTTGGCAAACTTATCGATAAGACCGACTCTTGTGGAAAGAATTGGCGAGAGCCAAAAGCGAGACGATAAGCTTGTCAAGATTATCCGTGATTTGGAATCTGGATTGGACCCAGAAAAGGATAAAGGATTCGAGGTCGATCAAGAGGTTTGGCTTCGGAAGCAAGGACGACTAGTTGTTCCTGGTATAGATGAATTGAGAAATGAAGTTCTGAAGGAAAGTCATCACTCGAAGCTGACAATTCATCCAGGTGGAAATAAGATGTATCGGGATATGAAGAGAACCTATCACTGGGAAGGTATGAAGAAGGATGTTGGAAATTTTATTTCCAAGTGCATGAACTGTTAGTTGGTAAAAGCCGAGCAAAAGAAGCCCAGTGGATTGCTTCAGCCATTAGAAGTTCCTACATGGAAGTGGGAGCAAATATCGATGGATTTTATTGATGGACTACCTAAAACAAGAACGAGAAATGAAGGGATTTGGGTCATCGTAGATCGTTTGACTAAGAGTGCAAGATTCATTCCTGTTCGATCGACCAGGACTGCATCGAAATTGGCTGAGCTATATATTAAGTGGATAGTTCGATTCCATGGTATTCCGAAAAGTATAGTGAGCGATCGAGACCCATTGTTCACTAGTGGATTTTGGAAGATCTTTCAGGAAGTTTTGGGAACCGAGTTGTGTTTGAGTACAGCTTATCATCCCCAAATAGATGGTCAGACTGAGAGAGTCAATCGAGTTTTGGAAGATCTCCTCAGAGCATGCATTTTAGATTTCGGAGGATCATGGGAAGATCACCTTCATTTGGTGGAATTTTCGTATAATAACAGTTACCAGTCAAGCATTGGTATGGCACCGTATGAGGCATTGTATGGAAGACCGTGTAATTCTCCGACATGTTGGTTGGAAACAGGGGAAAAGTTGATACTTGGGCCAGAAATGATTCGACAGACTTCAGATTGCATAGAGATCATTCGGCAAAGAATGAAGGCAGCCCAAGACCGTCAGAAAAGTTATGCCGATAAGCGTCGTAAGGATTTGGAATTCGACGTAGGTGATATGGTTTTTGTGAAGATTTCTCCACTGAAGAATGTTATTCGATTCGGGAAGAAAGGAAAATTGACGCCGAGATTTGTTGGACCATTCTCGATCATCGAGCGAATTGGAAAGCTCGCCTATAAATTGGAGTTACCAGAAAAGATGTCGAGTGTGCACAATGTTTTTCATGTATCGTATCTACGGAAGTATGTGCACGACTCGAATACAGTAGTTTCTGCAGATAGCTGTGAAGATTTTGAGATTGATCCAGTTGTTGAGAGACCTCGTAAGCCACTTCGTGTTGTGGAAACTGACACGAAACAGCTTAGGAGGAAGGTAGTTAAGTTGCTCAAGGTACAATGGAGTGATGATGTTAACGACTGTACATGGGAGGTGGAAGAGAGGATGAAGGCAGCTCATCCTGAACTCTTCGAGGTTTGGCCATAAGGTGTCGTGTCATCTCACGACATTGTAACTTGTTCTAGTTTTAGAATTCTGCATGCTAGGCTAGAATTGGATGCATGGTTTGTTGATTTCTATGGATGTGAAGTGACCCACTTCTTTTGGATTGTTATTTTTCAGTGATTTACTGTTGAGATTTTTTTTTACCAAGTGATCACTTCTTTAATTTCATTTCCCCCAAGATCCAAATTCTTACCAATATAAAAATATTAGTATATAAGTCAATTCAAGACATTTATATATATGAAGGTATATAAATGTTTCCTTGCTTATCAGAGTATTAAAAATTAACAAGGATAATTCAATCACACAATATTTCTCATTTTTCAGAGAATTGGTGTCACATAGCCATTTCTATTTTTACATTCCCCTTTTTGATCCCTTTTTGAACTCTGGGCAGTTTCTTTTAATATGGCCTTCCTTCCCACAGTTATAGCAGCTAAACAATGCCTTCTTGGCTGCTTGACACCTATTACTCATGTGTCCTTCTTTGCCACAATTAAAACAAGTAACCTTCTTCTTAGCTTCCCCAGTGGATGCTCCCTCCATTTTCTTATCCATATTCTTTTTGTCATAGGGATGTGCTCTATTTTTCCCCTTCTTTTGATTGGTAGCCCTCATGCTCCTAAATTTTTCCCTTGCATTGTCATGTTGTTCAAAAGAAAGAGCAAGGTCTATGACTTGATCAAATGTTTTATCCTTGTATGGTAACATTGCTCTACTCAGACCTGCATTTAATCCTTGGATAAATCTTGAATTCTTTGATTCTTCATCTCCTATGAGCATAGTTCCATACTTGGACAAACTCTCAAATTTTTGAGTGTATTCAGTCACACTCATTGGTCCTTGCCTCAGCCTTATGAATTCTTCAAGCAATGTTGCCTTAGCTGTTGCTGGAACAAACCTTGCTTCAAGCATTTCCTTGAATTGATCCCATGTTATCTCATTTTCTGGCCTTCCTGTGATGATCACCTCCCACCAATCTAATGCTGCTCCTTTGAGTCTCCTAGAAGCTATCTGCCTCTTTCTTTGGTCATTAATTTGCATATCTGCAAATATCCTTTCCAAAGTTCTCAACCATGTCTGCACTCCCATAACTCCCTCAGTGCCTTCAAAATCCTTGCCTCCCAAATTTGAAAATGTCTTCAATAACTTAGCTAATTCCTCATGAGGATTCTCTTCCCTCTGCACTGCTCCTTCTCTAAATGCCCTCACCAAATCTTGCAAGTTAACCATTGGTGTTGTATTGGAGGGTCCTGCTCCATGACTTGGTGGTCTTCCTACCATGATTCACTATTCAATTGCATAGCTAGTCAGTCATATTTCTAAATTAATTATTTTCTGAAATTTATTTCTACTGTGGATGTTTATTTCTATCATTACTATATTTTTTTTTTAGAATTTTATCCTTACAAGAAAATTGGATAATATTTTTATGCTATGTTTTAATAACATAGCTCTGATACCAACTGAAGTGACCCACTTCTTTTGGATTGTTATTTTTCAGTGATTTACTGTTGAGAATTTTTTTTTTTACCAAGTGATCACTTCTTTAATTTCATTTCCCCCAAGATCCAAATTCTTACCAATATAAAAATATTAGTATATAAGTCAATTCAAGACATTTATATATATGAAGGTATATAAATGTTTCCTTGCTTATCAGAGTATTAAAAATTAACAAGGAAAATTCAATCACACAATATTTCTCATTTTTCAGAGAATTGGTGTCACATAGCCATTTCTATTTTTACATTCCCCTTTTTGATCTCAAGCTTGATTAATATTAAATTCGAATATTGTCACTTATAATTTTATTGCTTACTTCTCAAATTAATTGGTTTCTTGGTTTACAAGCCATACTTTTTAAATTTCGGAATTCTTTTGTGGTTTGGTACTTATCATATGAATACTGAGGTGATAAACTAGGTTGAAATCTAAGCAGAGAAAAACAACACATGTGATCAAGGTTTAGACACAACAAGCACAAACCAATCATGACAGACAAAATGTATATTTCCTGGTTAACTGAGCAAATAGTCATCACATGAGTGATGGTGTTGTGATCTACTTTATAAATCACACAACTTCTTATATCTGGAGCTAGAAAAGTGTTGAATCTGGTGTCTTACCACTTAGTATCAGTTTTGAAGCTATAGTATCAGATTTTCCCAACCTAGTGTTAGATCAGTAGTTATAGTATCAGAAATTTCCTACCTAGTATCAGTTTTATAGTATCAGATCTCTCCTACTTAGTATCAGTTTTAATTTCATAACTGAAGTGCCTCAAGACTGTCTAGAAAAATATGTTCACATATCAGATTAAATGGCATCTTCTCCTTCAACATTATCTACTAAAACTATTTCAGAACTTGTTACTTAAGTCCACAGCTCACAAACACATATAACATTTAAGTTTCTTTTTCTTCTTACATATTGTTTTCCAGATATCAAAGCAAAAGACACTCATGAAAATACTTAGAACATATTAGAGTTTGCCTAACTTAATTATTACAAAGACACTGCTACTTCTCTTAAACACTTTAAATTCCTCAAGATCTCCAAATATCCATGCAAGCAAGCAAGCAATTCATGCATCATTCCCTGCAGCAAAACTTTGAACTGCCCCAATAAAATGAGACGCCCCAAGTATTGCAAAGGCAACAAATAGGGTCAGAAATAAATTCTGGTGTGAGTGAAATCAAGTATGCAAAATATCTTGTAAATTCTTAAGGCTGTATAGAGAACTTTTCTATTAAATGCTATTCAAATCCCAATTAAAATCTGAGAATGTGTATATTTAAGTTTATCTATAAACATACATCCAAGCATTCATCCACTTACTTCATTCAGTTGTACAAGTACAAAACTCCTATGGATTAACTTTCTAAATTCCATAGCATAATTTCTCCTTCTCATCTTTTCATTTTGTTTGGTCTGAACTCTTGCCATTGAACACCATGTGTGCATTGCAAAGGGGCTCAGTTCTGTTAACCCTTTACACAGAGGCCTACGGGACTTAAACAAGTCATGCACATACCCATCAACCACCTGCTGATGAGTAGATCAAGGCACTACTCCTAAATTATTTTATAATTTAGAGACCATGCTTATTTATTTCTTTCTGGGGAATTTTTCTTTTGATTCCAGAGATACTCGTATTCTTTCCTTCCTTATATAGGTCAAGAATTATTAAAATCACCCAAAGATCATATCCAGACATACAAAGCATTCATGTAAAATTGCACACCTTATTTCAAAGTCATTTTTGCTTTAATCACATTTTTCTAAAACCTACTTATATTTTTTATTTCTAGAAATTTCCTTTGCTTACACAAATATGAAGAAGTCATTTGCAAAACTATATTTATTCTTTTACTGTGAACATAGGGAATGGTTTTTGAGAAAAACCCATAAAAACTTATTGGTTTATGATCTGAACAAATCAGCACATATTTGTAATATTGCATTGTTCATATCATTTTTAATATAGACTAGACATAAGCATAAATCTCAATATTCACACTGCCTAATTCTTTTCTTTCATTGATACCCTATTCCATAGTAAAATATTTGATTCATTTTTCATATCAAAACTAGCATATATAAAATCTATTCCTGTGATTAGTGTATTTGTTTGATTATCTATATTTTAAAACAAAAACTAAAACCATCACAACAAGTCAAAACAGATTAAAACCTCATCCAAAAACTCAACCAGAATACCATCCATGATCAACATATTTTCATCCAGAAAATAAAATCAAATAGGAAAAACATAATGTAATGTTTATATAAAATAACTTGGCTGCCCTTAACATGGGTCTTAATGCCTTATAGATCATAAGTGATTAATCACTCACCTTCCTCCTCTCTTCCCCGAGAATGTCTAAGCTTGAAAACAGGGTGAGCTCTCCTTTCTTTTCTTTTTTATTGTGTTTCTGTTTTCCCTCAGAGAAAACCTCTGCTTCCCTCTTGATTTAAATCATTTTGCTAGGGTTTTACTAAAGGAAAAACCCATTTTATCCTCACATTACTCAGAGAATTATGTGTGTGTTGTTATGGCTAAATGTGCCATTTTCTCTTGATTTCTATTTCTAGTAAAAGCAGTTGCTTCTCTGCTTTTCTGTGCACATGCTATTTGCATGATCCATCTACACATCATCTTTGTATGACTCAGATACATTGTATACCTTGTTAGGCCTGAATGGTTCTCTTATATTATTTCAAACCATTTATTTCCTGATTTATTTTTAAGAAGGTATTTATGCATAATAGTACTAAACTGGTTTTCATGCAATTTAGTTATCAAAAGGACTTTATCATTTTATACTTCTTTGGCTACTCATATCTAATACATATATATATATATGTGTATATATATATATACAGGAGATATCTGTATATAAAATCTCACTTATATTTGATCATTTTTTTCCCATTATATTTTATTGAAAAATCTCTATCCTCTTATTTATTCATTTCACTTACTCCTAATATCATTATTGTCAGACTATATTTTCTTTTCTTAAATATTCTCATTTTAAAATTATTTTTATCTCAATAATTTGGGTCTTCACAGGATGGTAGGCATGCGGAATAGTTTATGATTGCTCTTGTTTGTTTGGAATTTCGGGGGCGAAATTCCTAAGGTTGAGAGAATGTAACGACCCGTATTTTTATGGATCGAAAGATTGTAAAACAGTTGTCATTAGGTCGTAAGGTTGTTAAGTCGTTCCGAATTTAGGTCGACTAGAGCTTAAGTCATGTAGAAGTTAGGTCGTGTGGAAGATTAAGTCGTGGAGTGACCTAATGAAGTTTGCGACTTAAGGGGTAGACGACTTAAGGAGTGGACAATCTAAGAGTTAGCGACTTAACAAGGTTGGCGACCTAAGGGGTGTTGGCGACTTAAGAGAGTTGGCGACTTAAGAGAGTTGGCGACTTAAGGATTAGCGGCATAGGAGTAGCGACTTAGGAGATTGGGCGAGTTAACGACCTAAGAAAGTTAGGTCGTGGACGAGTTAAGGAGATAAGTTGGTTGAGCGACTTAAGGTAGATAGCTTAGGTCGTTCAATTTTGGTCGTGACCCTGTGTGTAGTTAGGTCATTAGACGAACTAGAGGTGATTAAGTCGTGAGTCGTTAGGTCGCGTAAGGACTTAAGTCGTTGGATCGTGAGTGCAGTTAGGTCGCGCACTTGCGTTGTAGTTAGGTCGTTAGGTCGGTGTTAATCCTCTTTTGTTCGCGACTTAGGACCTACGACATAACGACATAAGAGTTGTCGACCTAAAAGGACTTACGACTTAACGACCCAATAGTTGCCGACCTAACAATTAACAGACCTAAGAGATGCCACGACTTAAGGGAAGCTCCGACCTAACTACTGTAAGTAGTTACCGACCTAAGGAGTTAAGAGGACTCACGACTTAGCTTAAGTCGTCCACGACCTAAAAGCTAACAAGTTAACTCCATGCCGACCTAAGAGGCTACCGACTTAAGAGAAGTCTACGACTTAAGAGTCTGGACGACCTAAATACATACGATCTAAAGAAAGTTGCGACCTAGCAACTTAAGGGATATAACAGCTTAGAGCAATCAACGGCCTATGTTAGATCGCATACGATCTAGGGAGAGGAAGGAAATACCGCATCTTTTAGGGCGCTACCGACTTACGACTTATACTAAGTCGTGCGCGACTTATCAACTTGTGCAGAAGAATCAAAGGCAGCCGAAGTAAGTCAGACTCCTTATTCTGTCACCAACTTGGGTCGTAGCCGACCTACCTTGGGTTGTAGCCGATCTATCACTTGGTGATAAACTTTTGCTCAGAAACCCACCCTATAAATATACCACCATCTCCAACGAGTAGGGGACTTTTGGTCGATCATTTCTCAAAGCATCGTTATTCTGCCGAACTCTCAACTTATTCGACAATTGAAGATCTTCAAACATTCGAGACACTACAAGAAGCTTCGAGAGGAATTTCCTACATCCAACACGGATTCATCAAGTTTCATCATGGAAGTTTGAGCTAGTAGTCGAGATTGTCTTTGTGATCAAACTGTATTGTTTTCATAAGAGTATTGTATCGTCTTGTAACCAGATTCAGTAATAAAGAGATTCAAAGTGGATGTAGGCTCGATCTCAAGCCGAACCACTATAAACTGCTGTCTTTTACCGCATTTTTCGATATTTTACTGCTTACTTCTTGTTCCCGTCACACGGGTGGTGGTTTCACAATTCTACTACACACACCAGGTGTTAGCGTTAACTTTTTAGCGTTAACATTTTGGTGCTTTTACTAAGAATTGAACCCAGGAAGATTTTCACCGTTGCTTCGCAAAGACTCATAAAAAGAACCTCTCTTAAAAACCAAAAGTTGATCTAAAATAATGGCTCCTGGAAGAAGAGGTAGACCTATCAGATCCAGAAATGCTCATGAAGGGACTTCCGCTTCCCCAACAGAAGACCAAGCAACTCCTACCGTTGGAGTCACCAGGGCTGAATTGGATAACGCAGTTTCTGGATTATACCAACAAATTGAAGCTCAAAACGCTTTGATGATGGATAGATTAACTGCTCTGCTCGGGGCAAATCGTCCACCAGAAAACCATCAAACAACCTTTCCTGAAATGCCACCTTTCCAAGCTGAGGGTTCTATGCCGCAGCCAACTTATCGTGAACATGTGCCCAGGCAAGCTTCCGAGAGAAGGACTAATGCCTGCCAGGAGATGTCTTTGAAAAATAAAGAGTACCTGTCCGAAATGGTTGGCCGCATCATGAAAGAGATAATGCAGAGGGAAGAGAATGAGAGTGACTGGGGATTTGCACCAAGCATAACTCCGTTTACTGAAAGGATCCTGAAAGCGGAATTTCCAAGGAAATTTTCACCTCCTACTATCCAAGCCTATAGGGGAACGAGTGACCCTAATCATTTCCTATACAAGTACGATTGGCATATGGCAGGTGCAAGAGCGTCAGAGGAGATTAAGTGTCGATGCTTTCCAGTGTACTTGGAAGGTGTGGCCTTACTTTGGTTCACAAAGCTTCCAATTCGGTCAATAGATCAATTCTCCAACTTGACGCAAAAGTTTAAAGAACAGTTCAGATTGTATGCTTCAAAAGCTAAGGATATAATGTCACTGTCTAGTCTTGAACAAGCTCCCGGAGAATCAATCAAATCTTTCTTAAGCCGTTTCAATATAGCTGTAGCCGAAGTGGATAATGTAGAACCGCGTATGACCCTGACCTACTTGGTGCGAGCCATCAATAAATCGAGTGAATTTGGAAAATGGCTAAAAATGAAGGAACCAAATTCCCTTGAGAAGTTTTATAAAAAGGCCGATGAATTCATGCGCCTGGAAAACCTTTCCGCCTCAGCAAAAGTATTAGTTGCTAAGGACAACAATAATGATCTTGCTTCTAACAGAAGAAATTCTGAGAATCAGAAAAGGGAAACCGACGGAGGAAAGAATCAGGGGAATGAGAAGAAACTCCGCCGCTTCGATCTTTCAGATTTTACTCCTTTAACTGATACACCAAGAAATATCTTTTTCGCAACAAAGGATGTTGTCAGGTATCCTAAGCCACCTGAGATGAAGAGACGTGCAGTATGTAATGGAAATTTCTGCCAATTTCACAATCAACCTGGCCATGACACTGACCAATGTCGCCAGTTAAAAAATGTGATTGAAGAATTGCTAAAGCAGGGTAAACTCCAACAATACGTTAAGAGAAGCGGAGTCGATCCAACCTCATCCACTCGGGGTCAACAACGTCCTACCCATCAATCCGATTCTCGCAACAACACTGCAGTGCAAGATTCAGAAAAGCTTGTCATTAATGTTGTCACAGGAGGTCCACACCCAGCAGGCAGAAGTTGGGACGACTGCTAATTGTCCACAAAACTGCGACTGGGGCATCTTTCACTTTCTCTGGCATATAAATCCGAAGCTATGAATCTAGTGCAAATGGAAAGTCAGCCCGGAGATTCTGAAACAACAATCACTAGCATCCATTTTTTACTTAACAGCATTGCTTAAATTTGTAAAATGATAATGGATGTGTAACTTTTTCATTGTAAACCGCTGAGAAATCAGTATGATTGAATAATGGAAAACTATGAATTCTGTGTTTTCTGTTACAAAATGCCTGTTATATTTCGATGTGTAAATACTCTAAATGTATTGCTAAAATGTCGATCTAATATTGCAGGTCATTAAAGCGAAGCTCACCCATCGCAAAGCCAAGCGAGCCCTACAAATCACTTATCAAGCAAATACCAAGCAACAAAAATTCCAGACTCAAATCCCATACAAGAGGAACTTCACATAAAAAGTTGGCGATGCCACTGTGTCAAGCACTCGTTAACTGGTTGCGGTCGTCAATATAAAAAGACATCCAACCAAGTAACTTGCGTTTACCCTGTGGAGTCACTTAACAGTGAAGTCTACTTCTTCGGATAAAGCAATTTACTTGCAAAAGAAAGGAAGACGCGCTTGGAAACAATAATAAAGAATCGCTGATTAGCAGATGATGAGGAAACATGGGCCGGCAAACATAGAAGCAGCCAAAAGGAGGTATTCCTATCAATAAGAAGGCCAGTAGATCCACAAAAGGGACACCTTCCCAAGCAGAAGGAACAGGACCCTTGCTAACTGGTCGTGATGCATCCGATCAGACAGCTTGCGTCCGTCTCGTGGATCCAATCGCCTCTGAGACGCATCCCTCCTGGCACACCAATCCACCAAGGCTCCTCTTCGGAAGCCGATAAAGCCCTCTAACGAGCCACGCCAAAAAATGAAAGTGCTTTCCTCAATCAAAAAAGATTGGTGGAACCACCGGAGGGGCACCTTCCCAAGCTGAAGGAACAGGGCCCTTGTTAGTTAATTGCGATCGTTTGTGCAAATGAACATCCAATCAAGCAACTTGCGTCCGCCCCGTGGATCCATTCAACCATGAGAAAGTAACTTCCAGGCAATCACAAGACCTCTTCGGAGGCAAAAGCCCTCTTCGGAGGCACATTTCACCAGTGTAGAAGTGCAAAATGCTCCTCTTCGGAGGCCCACTTCACCAGAGCTGAAATGCTAAAAAGCCCTCTTCGGAGGCACATTTCACCAGTGTAGAAGTGCAAAATGCTCCTCTTCGGAGGCCCACTTCACCAGAGCTAAAATGCCAAATTGCTTCTCTTCGGAGACCAAAATTGCTTCTCTTCGGAGACCAAAAGCGCTTCTCTTCGGAGACCAAAATCGCTTCTCTTCGGAGACCAAAAAAAAACCTCTTCAGAGGCACACTTCACCATGCTTGAAGTACTAGACATAAGCCCTCTTCAGAGGCATAAAAACAAAGCCTTCTTCAGAAGCACTAAACAAATCAAAAAATTCTTCAGAAAGTTCACTTCACTGCATAGGAAAATCCACTTTTTAACAAATGAAAGTGATCATCCCCGAAAGTTGAAGTGTTCTTCAGAAAGAAAGAGAAAGTAAAAATTTCTCCAATACGAAACGTATTCTATTAAAAGCAGAATAGTATTTCCTCAAATCGAAAGAATTATTCTCTAAAATAAGAATACAAGTTTCTATAGAATATCACAGTGAGCCATGATACGGGGGCATATAACTATATTAATAGAAACAACACTCAACCATCATACCACGAGCTTACTGCAATATCAATTAAAGTAAATAAAGAATCATTTATTCTACATTACAATGGGAAATAAATGTATTCTCACATACACAAAAATTTGTACAAGTAAAATAGCTATTTTATTCAATACTATGAAAACTTTTTACATTGTGCAGATTACAAAAAGAAGCGGGGACCGGTACCCGCACAATCTCCGGTCGATACATGCAAAAAGCAAAACAAGAAGTATAGAGCCTAGCGTATCATTCCTTCTTCCGACCACTCTTGGAACTCTTTCTCGGCCTGATAACCAGTTTTGAAAGCCGTTGTGGTTGAGTCGGGGACGGAGGAGAAGGAGGAGCAGCTGGATCTTCTTCAACATTCTTCTCATCAACCGGAGAGCTCTTTTTCTTCTTCTTCATTGCGCGCTTCCCTTTCCTCTTAGAAGAAGACTCGCTTCCCGGACTAAGAAACTCAGAAAGCTTTGTATCGTCATCATGAGTTTGCTCCGGAGTCTTTTCGCCTTCTTCAAGCCCTCCAATCTTTTGCTCTTGCGAAACAACCGGATCATCCAAGTCTTTGAGGGCTTCTATTTTCTCTTCTTGTGATCCTGGTTGAGAAGCAGAAAGAGGAGTAGCTTGGGAAGGAGGAGGAACAACAGCTGGAGAAGGAGAAGTTGGTATAGCTTTCGGAACTTCCGCTGCAGAAGAAAAGAAGTTAAACTCGGTATTCTCCGAGAAAAGAGAAGTTATTAGTTCATCAAACTCGGTTAAATTGAATAAGTAGTTCACCGGAGCTGGGTCGACGTCAAAGTTACCTGGAGAAGTCGGCTTGGCGAGATCAGTCTCAAATTTCTGAGCCGCGATGTCTTCCAGGGCCTCTTCTTCTGTGGGAGTGGAAACAATATCTTTGTCAGCTTTGGCAGGAGGTGAAGAGTGAGAACTAGAGCCAATGATATCGACATCAGCTGAGACTGAAGTATGAACAGGAGCAGCAAGAAGTATTTCTTTTTCGGAACACTTCTCCCCCTTCGCTTCAGCTCGCACTCGGGCAAGCTGCTCTTTTCCCTTAGCAAGAGCAGCACGGGCGTCTTCGTCTAAATAAGTTTCTTCAAGGTCTGCTTCGGCATTACCGGCACCACCAAGCATATCAATAATCGCCTCCCACACTTCAGCTAATGTGACTTCATACTCCGGTCCCAAAAATGAAAGGCTACCACGCCCCAAGACGCAATGGACATAAAAGTCGAACAAAGTCGTATCAATAGTGGCTCTAGTTGCCTTATGGGATTCTTTAGCCGCAACTTTACCAGCGAGAGCTTCATCACGCTCTCTTTCAATCTTCAATAATTGAGACTACAGTCTTGTAATCTCTAAGTCTTGGGAGCTGACTTTCTCCCGAAGTTGAGCCGCGTCATCACGATATTTCCTGGTAACGTGCTGCTCTGCTTCTAGTTTCACTTCAGCATCCCGCTGAGCAGCATGAGCATTTCGAACCTGTTGTTGAAGCATCTCTTCCTTTTGTGAAAAAGAAGTGGAAGAAGTAGCAAGTTCGTTCTTGAGTCTTTCAACTTCAGCCTCAAGCTTCTCATAACCATCGGAGATGCTCTTCATTTCGGCGTTATGCTGCTTGCAAACTTTATCCCACTCAGATTTATCATTCTCCATGGTTAGTATAGCCTTAAGATTTGCACGGTTGACTCTTTGCAGCTCACCGACAAGCTTTTGCCATCCGGACACCCTTTCAATATTAAGTTTGTCGGCATCGAGGCTACGCAGCATATCCGATTTATCGATCGGAACCAGATCTAAATCAAAGCGCACTCCTTTTAAGCACCAATTCGGAAATCGACTTTGAAGCGTTGGAGGGCCATCTTTAACCTGATACTGGGGTCTGTTGATAATCGCTTGGATATCAGATTTCTTTGAAGGAGGAGAGCCAGACGGGATATTAGAAGAGATAGGAGCGTCAGTTTTTCCAGAAATTGCAGACACGTCCGTTTCATCAAGTCTAACCCGTTTACTCGGGTTTTCAGCAGCATGGCTTTTTCCTTTATCATCATGATATTTCCTTTTATGGAAGTCGTCGTCCCTTCTTCTTTGCTGCTCCTCATAAGCTCGCCTCTCTTCAGTTTTTCTAACTGCACGCTCTTCATCAGATTCTTTGCGAGTGGGAAGATAGCGTCCATAATCGTAAGAATCACGCCCTCCGTAGCGCCTAAAGTTGTCATAATACGAGCCAGTTCGCACCATTGTAGAACCTGAAATTGAAGATAAGACAAGTCTTAGAAATCTCCAAGTAGAAAAGTCTAAGTGCATATAAGTGTTAAGCATCCTAAGTGTGTGTGATGTGCAAACTATGCGCGTCAAACTACAAACCACTCTTTGGTTGGGGAGTGATAACAGATTGAGAAGCGGGAGTTGATTTTTGAGCCGACAAAGTTTGCTGCAAAGTAGATGTCGCTTCGGTTGCAGGAGATGTAGCTTTAGTTATATCATCGTTGAAAAGCTCCTGTGAAGTAATCATCAGATCACTCAACCCCTCAAAGGTATCGTCACCATCGTGTTTTGCAGGGCTTTCTTTCTCGGCTCCTTTATCATCAACTTTCTCGAGATGTTGAGAAGTTTCTTCTTCTTCAATAATCGGAGCAAGTGCTGGCTTGCTAGACAGTCCCACAACGTCAGTAGAAGTAGAACACTTTACTAGTGAAGTCTCGGCGGTGGTTTCTTACAGACAACCTCGGATCCATCTAGCCGGGGATGAACCCCGGGTAGAACGATCCTCTACAAGATGGACTAGGTTAGTAATCCAGTAACCCGTTAATCACGCTATGGAAACGAGGACACATGTCATCATCAAGACTGAGTTGCCTTCCTCCTTAACTTATAAGGATAAAGTAGTACGAGCCTATAGAACAGATCCACTATATTAATAGAAACAACACTCAACCATCATACCACGAGCTTACTGCAATATCAATTAAAGTAAATAAAGAATCATTTATTCTACATTACAATGGGAAATAAATGTATTCTCACATACACAAAAATTTGTACAAGTAAAATAGCTATTTTATTCAATACTATGAAAACTTTTTACATTGTGCAGATTACAAAAAGAAGTGGGGACCGGTACCCACACAATCTCTGGTCGATACATGCAAAAAGCAAAACAAGAAGTATAGAGCCTAGCGTATCATTCCTTCTTCCGACCACCCTTGGAACTCTTTCCCGGCCTGATAACCAGTTTTGAAAGCCGTTGTGGATGAGTCGGGGACGGAGGAGAAGGAGGAGCAGCTGGATCTTCTTCAACATTCTTCTCATCAGCCGGAGCGCTCTTTTTCTTCTTCTTCATTGCGCGCTTCCCTTTCCTCTTAGAAGAATACTCGCTTCCCGGACTAAGAAACTCAGAAAGCTTTGTATCGTCATCATGAGTTTGCTCCGGAGTCTTTTCGCCTTCTTCAAGCCCTCCAATCTTTTGCTCTTGCGAAACAACCGGATCATCCAAGTCTTTGAGGGCTTCTATTTTCTCTTCTTGTGATCCTGGTTGAGAAGTAGTAAGAGGAGTAGCTTGGGAAGGAGGAGGAACAGCAGCTGGAGAAGGAGAAGTTGGTATAGCTTTCGGAACTTCCGCTGCAGAAGAAAAGAAGTTAAAATCGGTATTCTCCGAGAAAAGAGAAGTTATTAGTTCATCAAACTTGGTTAAATCGATTAAGTGGTTCACCGGAGCTGGGTCGACGTCAAAGTTACCTGGAGAAGTCGGCTTGGCGAGATCAGTCTCGAATTTCTGAGCCGCAATGTCTTACAGGGCCTCTTCTTCTGTGGGAGTGGTAACAATATCTTTGTCAGCTTTGGCAGGAGGTGAAGAGTGAGAACTAGAGCCAATGATATCGACATCAGCTGAGACTGAAGTATGAACAGGAGCAGCAAGAAGTATTTCTTTTTTGGAACACTTCTCCCCCGTCGCTTCAGCTCGCACTCGGGCAAGCTGCTCTTTTCCCTTAGCAAGAGAAGCATGGGCGTCTTCGTCTAAATAAGTTGCTTCAAGGTCTGCTTCGGTATAGCCGGCACCACCAAGCATATCAATAATCGCCTCCCACACTTCAGCTAATGTGACTTCATACTCCGGTCCCAAAAATGAAAGGCTACCACGCCCCAAGACGCAATGGACATAAAAGTCGAACAAAATCATATCAATAGTGGCTCTAGTTGCCTTATGGGATTCTTTAGCCGCAACTTTACCAGCGAGAGCTTCATCACGCTCTCTTTCAATCTTCAATAATTGAGACTGCAGTCTTGTAATCTCTAAGTCTTGGGAGCTGACTTTCTCCCGAAGTTGAGCCGCGTCATCACGATATTTCCTGGTAAAGTGCTGCTCTACTTCTAGTTTCACTTCAGCATCCCGCTGAGCAACATGAGCATTTCGAACCTGCTGTTGAAGCATCTCTTCCTTTTGTGAAAAAGAAGTGGAAGAAGTAGCAAGTTCGTTCTTGATTCTTTCAACTTCAGCCTCAAGCTTCTCATAACCATCGGAGATGCTCTTCATTTCGGCGTTGTGCCGCTTGCAAACTTTATCCCACTCGGATTTATCATTCTCCATGGTTAGCATAGCCTCAAGATTTGCACGGTTGACTCTTTGCAGCTCATCGACAAGCTTTTGCCATCTGGACACCCTTTCAATATTAAGTTTGACGGCATCGAGGCTACGCAGCATATCCGATTTATCGATCGGAACCAGATCTAAATCAAAGCGCACTCCTTTTAAGCACCAATTCGGAAATCGACTTTGAAGCGTTGGAGGGCCATCTTTAACCTGATACTGGGGCTTGTTGATAATCGCTTGGATATTAGATATCTTTAAAGGATGTAATGCCCCAGAAATTCATGGAATCTTGTTTTAGTTGAATTTTGAAAATATTTGAAATTATTTGTATAGGAATATATGGAGTTAATTGTGTGCAAGTATGTGTGCATGTGTGCACGTGCACACTGATATGGCACAAGGAAGAACTCCAGATTTCTTGAATTTAAAACAAGAATTAAAAAGCAATACAAACATGATTTTGCAACATGGATATTTGATTTCTGGAATTATATGGATCATCCCAGAAAATAAGAAAAGTAAGTTTTCTTTTAAATCAGTAAACAGATTTTATTTAAAATCCAGAGAAAAAAAAATACACATATATGTTATAAGGATTTGAAAACCTGTATACATATAGGTGCATATGTTTCTGAAATTAAGAGGAATTAAATAAGCCTAGATAAGATATGTATACAAATATACATTTTCAAGCACTGTAAGGTATACATAAGCAAGTGAAACTATAACACTAAAATGGCAAAAGACGAATTGCAAGCAAAATAATTGCTTTAGGCAGAAAATAGAAAGGAGGATTTTAGAAAATAAACAAGTGAACAATGTCACACAATTATCATGACTTGGTAAGAATATAATATATATATTCTGGAAAAGAAAAAGGGGAGGCATGTCTCACATATGGTCGGGATATTAAAGGTGAAAAATAAACAAATTTGAAATGCAAAATGCATGAGTTTTGGCCAGGGTAGAAATGAGATTTTACAATGATAAAACCCTAGAAAAACCTCTCTTATAAACCCAAGTATAAACCAGAAAAAAAAATCATTTGCTACCCAAAAACATTTAAGAAAACAAAGGAGAAAATACTTACAAGAAAACAAGTTTTGAAAAGGATTCTTTTCTGAGTTAGCAAGAGAAGCATTTTTCTGTGAGTAATCTCACTAAACCCATGGCATTAAGTCCTGTTATGAGGCAGCCATATTTATGTTATTTTTCTACATGCTTTTGATTCCATTACTATGGTTTTAATGGATGCTTCAATGGATGTTTTAATGGGTGTTTCTGGATGTTTTGATTGATTTGATGATTGAATGTTTTGCTCTGTTTGGTTACACCCAGAAAGGTAAAGTATAAAATCATGAAAGTAAATAGAGAATACTTGTAACTGGTTTAGATATGGCATGGAAAACATAGAAACCAAAATGTATATGAGTTGCATTACACTTGTGTAAGTGCTGAGGCTCAAATGAAAGATTCAAGGTTGCAATGGAAATATCCAAAAGTGCTGAACCCTTGATCAAATAGAAAATCCATGAGCCAGAGATCTTGTTTAAGCTAGATCTTGAATTTAGTTCAAACATGGTTGCTTATGAAACAATAATAACCCACATGCCTAGTCTTTATTCCCAGTTGTAATTATTCTCGTATTTTCTTTAAGCCAAAACACTTGAAAATATGATTTTCCCTGGACATGAATGTTAGATTGTTCTTGAGTTATGCTTGTAAACTCTATGTAATGTTTCATGTATACTGGGATTTAGTCACCTAGCTATCTCACGATAGGATTAAACATGAACACTTAGTAAATAAACTAAGGATTGTGAGCCAAGAAGACTGCTGGAATGCTTGTCATATTTGAAGTATGCAAGTTGGCACATGGTTTGTTTAAGCCCTGAGATCTTTGTGCAATATTGTGAATTATTTTATTGCAATATGTCCCCGTGATTCCTTTATGGCAGATGAGGCTAGGAATTAATTTGGTAAATGCAACCTTAAATTGATGAAGTAGGAACTTGAGTTATTCCTAAGATGGTTGGACTGGAACTATGATAGTTCCTGAGTATTTCTGTTTGAAACCTATGTTTGCATGGTTAAATAGGTGTATATAATTAGTCATAAACAAGTCAGGCAAATTGATCGAAGATGATATGCCCACTTGAACAAAAATATTTATGTCTCACTCATTTACCTAATATCATGGAATTTTTGATTTTACTCATACCAGATCTTGTATCTGACCCTTGTTTGCTTATGGCATCTGGGGTGTCTCATCTAAAATGGGGCAGCCTCTAATGTTCTTTCAGGGAATGCTGGATCTAAATAGGAAGCTGATGTGGCTAATGAGAGTGATTATATAAGCATGCTAAATTAGAATTAAATAAGAACTTAGAATGAAATATTTGCATGTACTCTGGGAAGTTTTTATAGATCTGTTTTGGTTGGTATGTAATGATCTTAAAGGTTTGGATTTATTAGTTGTTCTAAATGAATCTAGTGATGTATTAAACTTGGGATTAATCTAAAGACTTGGTTGAATTTTTGCAAGAAAATATATATATTTGGGTATTGTGATGAAAATCTGTAAAGGGTATATGCCTGTATTTGAGAAATAGAAATGTGTATGTACATACATTGTATTAGATAATTTCAAGTTACTTAAAACCTTAAGTTTGAAGGTTAAAAATCTGAGTCTAACTATAAAAACCTGGAATTATTCTTGTGAATATTTTTAAGTTCATATAAATTAGATATGCATAGGATTTACTGACTTGTTACAAATATTCAAAAGAATATAGTAATTAACCTTAGTCAGAATTGCTAGAATCCAAATCAAGCAGGATACACTTGTTTAACAAAAATATAAATACTCTGAATTTAAACAAGATAAACACTTACATCCTCATATGTATGTGTATATTACTAAGGATGCACTGATATATTTATATTAATAATAAGTTTTGAATCATGGTTGAATTGTTTGAAAAGAAAATGACTCTGATAGTTCAAAGGAAGTTTAAATCAAACTTAAAAGTGTAAATGAACGTAGGTGGACATCCAGACACATATAAATTGAATGTGAATATGCAGGTACATAGAGATCTAATTTAGACGGCAGTCTTAATAATTTAGACGTCTGAGATTAAACTTAGACGTCTGTCATAATAATTTAGACGTCTAAGATCTAATTTAGACGTCTGTCAATAAAAATTTAGATGTCTGATTTTAGTTCAAAATGTTTTCTACTCTCTGTTTAAAATTTAGACACTCTGAGATGTCTGTCATAATAATTTAGACGTCCGAGATCTAATTTAGACGTCTGTCAATAAAAATTTAGATGTCTGATTTTAGTTCAAAATGTTTTCTACTCTCTGTTTAAAATTTAGACACTCTGAGACGTCTGTCATAAAAATTTAGTCGTCTGAGATCGAATCTAGACGTCTGTCATAGAAATTTAGACGTCTGAACTGCTGATTTTGCCTAATTTGCCTATTTTCGAGTAAATTCCCAAGGTTTATCAATTTTTGTCAATTCAACTTATTGTTATTAATTAATATCAACTTTGATAACTATCATAAGATCAAGTAAATACTATTTTAGAGTTAAATAGAATTATCTAGGCAAGATAAATATATATATGTGTTAGTATTTGTCAAAGTGCACCTATGGCAGTAGAACAAGACTTAGAAAAGAAATAAGTGGCTATGTCAATAGCTTGTATGGCATTTTGATTTATATTTGATTTAAATTCCCTTTGATGAAAAAAAAAATCCTTATGAAATTAAGGTAGAAAGAGGAGGGTCATTTCAAAGGAGGAGAGCCAGACGGGATATTAGAAGAGATAGAAGCGTCAGTTTTTCCAGAAATTGCAGACACGTCCGTTTCATCAAGTCTAACCCGTTTACTCGGGTTTTCAGTAGCATGGCTTTTTCCTTTATCATCAGGATATTTCCTTTTATGGAAGTCATCGTCCCTTCTTCTCTGCTGCTCCTCATAAGCTCGCCTCTCTTGAGTTTTTCTAACTGCACGCTCTTCGTCAGATTCTTTGCGAGTGGGAAGATAGCGTCCATAATCGTAAGAATCGCGCCCTCCGTAGCACCTAAAGTTGTCATAATACGAGCCAGTTCGCCCCATTGTAGAACCTGAAATTGAAGATAAGACAAGTCTTAGAAATCTCCAAGTAGAAAAGTCTAAGTGCATATAAGTGTTAAGCATCCTAAGTGTGTGTGATGTGCGAACTACGCGCGTCAAACTACAAACCACTCTTTGGTTGGGGAGTGATAACAGATTGAGAAGCTGGAGTTGATTTTTGAGCCGACAAAGTTTGCTGCAAAGTAGATGTCGCTTCGGTTGTAGGAGATGTAGCTTTAGTTATATCATCTTTGAAAAGCTCCTGTGAAGTAATCATCAGATCACTCAACCCCTCAAAGGTATCGTCACCATCGTGTTTTGCAGGGCTTTCTTTCTTGGCTCATTTATCATCAACTTTCTCGAGATGTTGAGAAGTTTCTTCTTCTTCAATAATCGGAGCAAGTGCTGGCTTGCTAGACAGTCCCACAACGTCAGTAGAAGTAGAACACTTTACTAGTGAAGTCTCAGCGGTGGTTTCTTTCGGTAAAGGTTCTGTAGCAGGAACTGGGGCATCTGATGACTTAGCTGGAGAATCGGGGACTTCATGCGGCTGAATAGAGCGCGAAGGATGTAAGAGTCCAAATTGATGGAAAAACTCATCTTTCAGTAGAAATTGAACATTCCTCTCTTCAACTGGCACGGCCATAAGCCTCTCGAAGGTTGTTTTGTGACTAGGGTCCCTAGAAGGAGGAGGGAGCGCTAAAAAAAGTAGAAAAAAAAGTTAACGCTTGACAATTCGGACTTCGAAGAGTTTAGAGAACATAAGGAAAGGAAAAAGATAAATGGTCATACTTCCCACTCTCCAGATGGCATAAAATTCTGGGGGACAACGAACGTAGAAAAACTAGCTTAGAAAACTATGAACACTGTCAGGGAGACCGATGATCAACTTACGTTTTCTAGCACTTCTCACGACCGTGATAGAAGGATGATCTTTATTTTTGGCAAAAGAACACAGATAACAAATTTCATCAAAACTTGGGAGACGATCCAACGTTCTCCTAAATAACACACAGAGTCCCATCAGGATGGCATATCCGTTGGGATGTAATTGAAAGGGAGAAATTGATAATCGTAGAAGTAGCTGTTGGAGGAAATCGTTGAATGGAGGAATAGCCCCGTTCGTGAACATGTGGCGATTCACGGCAACGAAACCTTGAGGTGGTATAACAGCAGTGTCACTCCTCTCAGGCAGTATGGCATCCGTTTCAGCAATGCCGAACTGAGTACATAGTTGATGAAAAGCTTTATATGTTAGTGTAGTTGAAGTTCGTTCTAGAGGATCAGCTAATGGAACAGGGATATGAATAATTTCTCCAGCTTGGGCTGCTGCTTCTTCTTGTTGAGAAGACATTCTACACAATCAACTGGATGTTCAAATGTGAAGGTGCACGTTTCCTAAAAAGTGTGAAGTGTTGTGCAAAGCTAATGAAAATAAAAAGCAAGCATAATTGGAATTAAACTAGCTGACAATCAGTCGATTACAAGATTTCAGAACTTGTTAATATTCAAGTGCAGTGTTAATGCAAACAAATCAGTTTCAGTTGACTATTACGATTTTTCTTTAATACTTCACTTGAATTGGTTATTGTACATCATTTCATTCATACAGTTCATTTAATTTGATTTTTTCTTTATCAACTAATCTGTCATTTGATGTGGGCAGCCAGTTGCAATATATTCGTCCCAGTTTTCTGTAAATGTTATAACAGGCAATTAGAATTATAGATAATCTGTAAAAGAATGCAACAAAGTTCAACAGTCCAAAGTTCAATAGTTTCAAAGTTCAGGCAATTCAAGTCTTAAAGTTCAAGGCAGTGAAAGTTATGTCAAGTTCTAACTCGTCCATGACTTAGCACGGGTCGGAAATCCCTCAGGTCACAATATGCAAGTAGTAGCTCGTCCACGATCTAAAGGAAATGCTGCAAGTTAGGCTAAGCTGTTGATTCTAAGTCGTAATACATATGAAGGCTTCAGGTCTGAACAGCGAACTAATTAGGTCGGCCGCGACTTATGGTCTATGCCGCAAACTAATTAGGTCGTAGGAAAGTTAGGTCGGAAGGGTTCTTGAACCAGACAAAGTACTAAATTGTGAATATTTTAGATCGTGAATTTTTTGGGTCGTCTCCGATGGGATTTCAAGCTATCTCCTGCTCGAATCAAAAACCCTAAGTTATGTCTCCTAATCGCATCTCACAACATCTTCAAATCATCCCAAATCCATCGTGAAACTAGTACGCGGCAGTGAATTCGAGGATCACATTGACATCATGGCTAAAGGAAGTCGAGAGTCGGATGCGACATGACTCGTGATAAAGCATGATGAACAAACCCAAATTAGGGGCGATGAACACGGGATCCTTGATTCGACGATGATCACGTTTGGATATTAGTTGAATTCACTTACGCAGTGTAATACTGATGATAACTGATGATCGAGTAGTGGGATTTGTCTTCGAGAGCTCGAATATTCGTTAATGGCTGAGCAGAATAATAAAACAGGTGAAGTGAAAGAGGAGACGACCTAAGCTATTTATACACTGGGGCATTGGAATGTGAATCGACCCACGATCCACGACCTACGACTTATATTAAGTCGCTTCCGACCTAACCAAAAAGCGAGTTAAGAAGATCGAAGCACACGACCTACGATTTAGGCATATACTTCGAGGGGCAAATGTTAATCCTCTTTTGTTCGCGACTTAGGACCTACGACATAACGACTTAAGAGTTGCCGACCTAAAAGGACTTACGACTTAACGACCCAATAGTTGCCGACCTAACAATTCACCGACCTAAGAGATGCCACAACTTAAGGGAAGCTCCGACCTAACTACTATAAGTAGTTACCGACCTAAGGAGTTAAGAGGACTCACGACTTAGCTTAAGTCGTCCACGACTTGAAAGCTAACGAGTTAACTCCATGCCGACCTAAGAGGCTACCGACTTAAGAGAAGTCTACGACTTAAGTGTCTGGACGACCTAAATACATACGATATAAAGAAAGTAGCGACCTAGCAACTTAAGGGATATAACAGCTTAGAGAAATCAACGGCCTATGTTAGATCGCATACGACCTAAGGAGACGAAGGCAATACCGCATCTTTTAGGTCGTTGCCGACTTACGACTTATACTAAGTCGTGCGCGACTTATCAACTTGTGAAGAAGAATCAAAGGCAGCCGAAGTAAGTCAGACTCCTTATTCTATCACCAACTTTGGTTGTAGCCGACCTACCTTGGGTCGTAGCCGATCTATCACTTGGTGATAAACTTCTGCTCAGAAACCCACCCTATAAATACACCACCATCTCCAACGAGTAGGGGACTTTTGGCCGATCATTTCTCAAAGCATCGTTACTCTGCCGAACTCTCAACTCATTCGACAATTGAAGATCTTCAAACATTCGAGACACTACAACAAGCTTCGAGAGGAATTTCCTACATCCAACACGGATTCATCAAGTTTCATCATGGAAGTTTGAGCTAGTAGTCGAGATTGTCTTTGTGATCAAACTGTATTGTTTTCATAAGAGTATTGTATCGTCTTGTAACCAAATTCAGTAATAAAGAGATTCAAAGTGGACGTAGGCTCGATCTCAAGCTGAACCACTATAAACTGCTGTCTTTTACCGCATTTTTCGATATTTTACTGCTTACTTCTTGTTCCCGTCACACGGGTGGTGCTTTCACAATTCTACTACACACACCGGGTGTTAGCGTTCACTTTTTAGCGTTAACAGTCGGCATCTCAGTTAGGTCGTATAGCATTAAGTCGCTAAAACGCCTATGTGTGTTAAGTCGTAGGATTTGCTAAGTCGTTGAGTCGTTGAGTCGATGGGTCGTAAGTCGTTAAGTCATATCTTAGTTAAGTCGCGTGAGGACTTATGTTGTTAAGTCTCTGGGTCGTGCGCATGTGTGTTAGGTTAGGTCATGCGAAGGCTTAAGGGGTTAGGTCGCTAAGTGATAGGTCGTGAGCGACTTAGGAGCGAGCTAAGGTTTGGTCGTAAGTCGCGCACGTGTGTTATGGCTTAGGTCGTTGAACTGTTGAGTCGTAAGTCATGGGGTTTGTTAAGTCGTGGACGACTTAAGGGGGCGGACGACCTAAGGAATTTCCAGCTTATAAATACACGGCTCTATCTCACTTTTTGGGATCCGGATTTTGAAGCGACGAAGTCCTGCCATTTTGAGAGCTCTAGTGCTGCACTTCTTCAATTCTTTTCTCCACTCTAATCTTGTGATTCCTTCCATCCAAATCGAAGATCAAATCGAAGATCCAAGAGCTTAGATTGAAGATCTACAACCATCGAAGAGAGATTTCATCGTTTGAAACGAAATTTTGGAGAATCGAGCTAGATCCTTCGCTGTCCAGATCTGAAGTGTGTTGCTTTTAAGGTGTTTAGGTGATTTGTGAGTGGTGGTTTTCTCTCACACGAATCCAAAGGAGTATATCGGATTAGTGGCTTGATTATGTGTTAAAATAGTGATTTCCATGCATTTTCATAAACTTAAGTGTAGATCTATTGTTCATGATGATTTGTCATCCATTTTACTACAGGTTAATCTATGCAAGTTCATTCATCAAGTTGTAGAGATATTGCTCATGATTCATGCTTGTTAGATTTGGACTCTTTATTTACAAAATTGCCATTTTAGTTATAATTGCTTTTAGATCTTGTTTGCATGATTGATTACTTGGATTAATGATTGATTTGATTGATTGTTATAAATTAGTTGATTAGTTGATGGATTTAGACAAGATGGTCGAAGATGATTCAAAAGCTAAGGGAATGGCTCTTGAATTGGAAAAGCTGCTTGTGGCATATGTGGCGGTTGATGAAGCTCATATGGATAGATTTGATGATGATGTTGAGATGAGGCTTTGCTATGATGATGTTAACGGTAAAAGGTGAACGTTAACACCCGGTATGTGTAATAGAATCGTGAAAGCACCACCCGTTGGTACGGGAACAGTATATAAGCTGAAAATAGCAGAAAAGCAGTAAATGAACAACAGATTTATAGTGGTTCGGCCCGTAATTAAGCCTACATCCACTTTATAATCTTTTATTGCTGATTCGGTTAGAACTTGATACAATATCCTTCCAAATACAATACAACTTGATCACGAAAGCACTCTTGACTACTAGCTCAATCTTTGATGATGGAACTCGACGAATCCGCGTTGGATGTAAGGAGTTCTTCTCGAAGCTTGTTGTAGTGTCTTGAATGCTTGAAGATCTTTGATTGCTGAATGAGAGGAGACTTCGACAGCGTAACGGCGCTTGAAGAAATGAATGGCCCAAAGTCCCCCTGATGTTGGAAGTGGTGGGGTATTTATAGGAGCTGATTTGGATTCAGAAAATTCACCTAAGTCTTAGGTCGCGTACGACCTTAGTTAAGTCGTAGGTCGCGAGCGACCTAAGCTAGGTCGCAGTCTCCTTGTGGCTTAAGAGATTAGCTGGTGAAACAGTACTTGGCTTTATTTGATTAAGTGGTAGGTCGCCGGCGAGTTAAGGAATAGCTGTGGGAGTTCTAAGTCGTTGAAGCCCTAGCTCGTTAGCCTCTTAGGTCGTAGGACCCTTAGGTCGCAAGCATCTTCAGTAGTTAGGTCGCGAGCTTCTTTAGGAGTTAGGTCGCGAGCTTCTTTAGGAGATAGGTCGCGAGCTTCTTTAGGTCGTAGGTCGCAACCTTTTCCTGCTGTTAGGTCGCAAACCTCTATGTCCTTAGGTCGCGAAGCTTCCTTAAGTCCTTAGGTCGCGAACTTCTCCCAAGTCCTTAGGTCGCAAGGTCGCAAACCTTTTCGTAGTTAGGTCGCAAGCCTTTCTACTGCTAGGTCGCAAAGCTTCCTATAGTTAGGTCGCAGACTTCCCTTAGGTCGTAGCTCCCTAACCCGGTAGGTCGTAAGTCGTAGATCCTCTTAGGTGTTATGCTTTTTAACTCGTTAGCTTCTTATAAGACGTGGCACAATCTGAGTCGCTCATTTCCTAACTCGTAACTCGTTGCTAAAAGGGAGTTATTATTTGCCCCTCGAAGTACACGCCTTAAGTCGTAAGTCGTGTGCTTCGATTTCCTTAGCTCGCTTCTTGATGAGTGCGCTAAATTGCGACCGACTTAAGATGAGTCGTAGGTCGCTAACAACTTAGTATAAGTCGTAAATCAGATGTGTCGATTCACCTTTCACTGTGTTAGGGTACAAATAGCTTAGGTCGTTCCTTCTTCTCCTTCACCTGTTTCATTCCGCCATTTGCAAGCATTCAAGTTCTTCTCAGACAAACTCAATTACTCGATCGCCAGACATCTTCAATTTCGTATTGCGTAAGTGGATTCGATTGCTATTCATTCCTCGATTATCACCCAATTACGAATCCCATTTTCGCCATCGACCCCCTTTTCTCATGCCGTACTTCTCTGCAATCCTTGTTTCAATTGATTACTGATGGGTTTGAGACGGCTTGTCCTGGTTTTGGATAGTCGGTTAGAACAAGACGATGAACAACAGCATTTCAGTTTGATTGATTCGTGGTTTGTGATGGAATGACATTAGACCGGGTTTATGATGATTTCGGGATGATTAAATGCGATGAGGGAACGAGAGTTTTGGTTGGAGGAGAAGCTAATGGGTTAACGGGTTAAGGAGTTAACGAATTGATGTATTGGGGAGAAGACGAATGACTTAAGGCTTTCGCGTTCTGAATAGAAATCCTAAGACGACCTAAAATAGGTCGTAGGTCGGTAACGACCTAAGACTTGACAATTTTTCATTGCCTTGAGACCTTTCTTATGCAGCACTCCTTAATAGACCGATGGCTTAACTTAACTCGTAGCTTGCCCTTAGGTCGTGGACGAGTTAGCACTTAAGGATTTAACTTGCGAGCACATCTGAATGACTAGGTCGTGGATGAGATAGCCCTTAACTCGTTACTCGCGAACCCATCTGAACGACTTAATAACTTGAACTCTATGACTTCGAATTCTTGGACTTGAATGATCTGACTTAAGAGAATATGCCTTGAACATCTTGACTCGCACAACACGACCTAAAAGCCCCGACCTACGATAGGTCGTTTAACGACTTAGGACTTAGATGATTTTGCACAGAAGTTGGCTGAACTCTTGAATTTGAACTGTGTTGTGTTTCTTCTCACACTGTCTTGACTTTAATGCTAATAACCTGATTAACACAACATTCACAGAATACTGGGACGAATATACTGCCACTGACCGCCCACATCGAATGACAGATTAGTTGATAAAGAGAAAATTAAATTAAACGAACTGTATGAGTGAAATGCTACACAATAACCAATTCAAGTGAAGTATTAAAGCAAAATCGTAATGGTAAACTAAAACTGATTTGTCTGCATTAACATTGCACTTGAGTATTAACAAGTTCTGAAATCTCATAATCGACTGATTGTCAGTTAGTTTAATTCCAGTTATACTTGTTTTTATTAGTTTTGCACAGCACTTCACACTTTTTAGGAAACGTGCACCTTCACTTTTGAACATTCAGCTGATTGTGTAGAATGGCATCTCATTAAGAAGACTTGGAACCAGCTGGAGAAGCTTTTCCAATTGCTACCCCGCTGAATGATCCCCCGGAAAGGACTCCTACCACTATGAGTCATAAAGTCTTTCGTCAACTATGCACCCAGTTTGGCATTGCTGAATCTGACGCCTTGCTCCCTGGAGTAAATGACACTGCTGATAGGCCGCCCCACGGCTTTGTTGCAGTGAACCGCCAAATGTGCTTGAGTGGAGCGATTCCCCCGTTTAATGACTGTCTTCGAGAACTTATCCTTCGATTATCTATCTCCCCTTTTCAACTACACCCTAATGGCTATGCCATCCTGCTGGGATTGTGTGTGCTTTTTAGGAGAACGCTGGACCGTTTCCCCAGTTTTGGAGAAATTTGCTTCCTATGCTCATTTGCAAAGAACAAAGACCATCCCTCTATCACAGTTGTAAGGAGTGCCAGGAACCGTAAACTGATTATTGGTCTTCCTGAAAGCGTTCCTGGGTTTCTAAGCCAGTTTTTCTTTGTTCATTGTCCCCCGGGATTTTACGCCATTTGGAGAGTGGGAAGTAAGACTATCTATCTTTTCCCTGTGTTTTCTAAAATTCTTCGAAGTCCAAATTGTCAAGTGTTAACTTCTTTTTCTACTGTTTCAGCGCTCCCTCCCCCCTCTAGGGAAACTCGTCACAAAACTACCTTCGAGAGGCTTATGGCCGTGTCGGTCGAGGAGAGGAGTGTTCAATTTCTACTGAGAGATGAGTTCCTCCGCGAATTTGGACTCTTACATCCTTCCCGTTCCACTCAGCCACATGAAGTCCCTGATTCTCCTGCTGAGGAGTCAGATGCCCTTGTTCCTGCTAAAGAACCTTTACCGCAAGAACTTACCGCCGAGACTTCATTGGTAAAGTGTTCTACTCCTACCGACATTGCTGGATCGTCCAGTAAGTTAGCACTTGCCCCGGTTATTGAAGAGGAGGAAAGTCTTCACATCCTTGAAAAGACGGCTGAGGTGGAAGTTGAAAAAGATAATCCTCCCGTGCATCATGGCGATGATACTTTTGACAGTCTAAGCGACATTATGATAACCTCCCAGGAGCTCTTTAAAGATGATGTTTCTAAAGTGATCTCTCCTGTTATTGAAGCAACTTCTTCCTTGCAACAAACCACAACGCCTTCTGTACAAGCCGTCACCATTTCCACACAAAAAAGTGGTTTGTAGTCCGACGCGCATAGTCCACACGCCACACACACTTAGGATTTTGGCACTTATATGCACTTAGCTCCTTTAATTTGAAAATTTCTAAGACTTGCCTTTCTTTTTCAATTTCAGGTTCTACAGTGGGACGCTCCGGCTCATATTATGACTCATTTCAGCGCCATGGAGGCCGTGGATCCTATGACTTCAGGAAATATCTTGGTGACCAGAGAGAGACAGATGAGGAACGGGCCCAAAGGAAGGCTCAAGAAAAATTGGATTATGAGCAGCGGCAGAGAAGAAGAGATGCCGATCGATATGATTCTTCTTACAGAACTTATGATTCTCATAAGCGAAAGTCTTATGATGACAAAGGGAAGACTCAAATTACTGATGAATCGAGCAAACGGTCTAAGCCAAGTGACGCGTCTGCTATTTCTGAGAAGACTAACGCTCCCATTTCTTCTGACATTCCGGCCGGTTCTCCTCCTCTAAAGGAATCTGATATTCAAACCATCATTAACAGGCCACAATATCAAGTTAAAGACGGCCCTCCAACGCTTCAGAGCTGATTTCCGAATTGGTGTCTAAGAGGAGTCCGTTTTGACTTAGATTTGGTTCCCATTGATAAGCAGGCAATGCTGAGAAATGTCGATGCTGTCAAGCTTGATATTGAAAGAATGTCTGGATGGCAGAAGTTGGTTAATGAACTTCAAAGGGTCAACCATTTTAACCTCGAAGCGATGATGACCATGGAGAACGATAAATCAGAATGGGACAAATGGCGTAAGCAGCATGATGCGGAGATGACGAGCATTGTAGACGACAACGCCAAGCTTGCGTCTGAAGTTAAACAGCTTAAGGAAAATCTCTCTTCTTCTTCTGCATCATATACTCAAAAAGAAGAAGTCTTTCAGAAGCAAGTGCGGGATGCGCATGCTGCACAAAGAGATGTAGAAATGAAGCTTGCCGCTGAACAGCACGTTAATGAGAAATATCGCACAGAGAACGCCGAACTGCGGGAAAAGGTCACCTCCCAGAACGTGGAGATTGAGTTACTAAAGTCTCGACTTGCTAAAGCTGAGACAGCTCGTGATGAGGCTATTACTAGTAGGGTTGCTGCCATTGCCGAAAAAGAAGCGGTTGAGCAATCTCATGAGGCAACGAAAGCAAACATCAGTTCTACCTTATTCGACTTTTATTTACACTGCATTCTGGGTCGTGGGAGCCTTGCTTTTCTGGGTCCAGATTATGAAATCACTCTGGCTGAAGTGTGGGAAGCTGCACTTGATATGTTTAAAGGTGCCGGCTATGATGAAGCAAAATTTGAGGAAGCGAAGTTTGAGGCTCGCTATCTTGATGATGAGGCTCGCGCCGCTCTTGTTAGAGGGAAGAAGCAGCTTGCTAAAGCGCGGGCTGAATCACTGGGGGAAGAGCTTTCAAAAGAGGAAGCTCTTTTAACTGCCCCTGTTCATACTTCCACTTCGGCTGATGCAAACATTATGGATTCCAGCTCTCATCCTTCACATCCAGTTGTGACCACTCCTACAGAAGAAGAGGCAATGAAGGACTTCCAAGCTCGGGAATTTGAGATTGATCTCGCTAAACCGGCTTCTCTAGGTAACTTTGACGAGACGAATTCAGTGAATTGCTTATTCGATTCAACCGAGTTTGACGAACTTCTTACTTATTACTTAAGCTTTGACGATCCACTGTCTTCTTTTTCCTCGGAGAATACTGATTTTGATTTCTTTTATTATGCAGCGGACGTGCCGGAAACTGTACCACCTTCTCCTTCTTCAGCTGCCGTTCCTCCTCCTTCTCAAGTTACTCCTCTTCCAGCTTCCCAACCAGGTCCACAGGAAGAACAGATAGCAGCCCTTCAAGGCTTGGACGAACCACCTGCCTCCGAGGAGCAGAAAACAGAAGATCTGGAAGATAGCGAGAAGACCCCGGAGCAGTCTTTTGACTACGACACAAAACTTTCTACATTTCTTACTCCGGGGAGTGAGTCTTCTTCCAAGAAGAAGGGGAAACGTGTGGTTTCGAAGAAAGGAAAGAAGAGTTCTTCTGATGCTGGGGATGAAGCAGAGATTGATCCGGCTGAGTCTCTTTCTCCTTCTTCTCCGATACGGCCTACGAAGCTAATTACCAGGCTGGGTAAAAGCTCCAAGGGTGGGAAGAAGGAGAAATGAGTTTGATTTTGTCTTTTCTGCTTTTTGTATGCATTGACCGGAGATTGTGCGGATACCGGTCTCCGCTTCTTTTTGTAACCTGTACAATGTAAAAATTTCTCATAGTGTTGAAATAAATAGATATTTTTCTTGTACAAATCCTTGTGTATGTAGGAATACATCTGTTTTTCATTTGAAGTGTAGAGTAAACGATTCTTTCTACTTGTACAAACTTTTTGTCTGTGTTTCAAGAACGCATTTACTCCACATCTTTATTACGTGATATTGCAATGAACTTGTGGTATGTCGCTTGTATATTACTTTTATTAATGTAAATGAATTGTATAATGTTGCCCCCATACCACAAGTATATTGTAATATTTCTTGCTTTCACAAGACCGATACTCTTATTTTATAGAACAACTTTCCACTTTTTAAGGGAAGAATTATTCTGCTTTTAATAGAGTATATCTTGTCTTTGGAGAAATTTTTATTTTCTTTTTCTTCCTGAAGAACACTTCGACTTCTGGGAATGATCACTTTTATTTGTTTGAAAGTGAATTTTCCTGCACAGTGAAACGAGCTTCTGAAGAAGGTTTTGATTTTTGTGCCCCAGTAAAGGGTTTATTTTTGGTACTTCAAGCAAGGTGAAGTACGCCTCTGAAGAGGTCTTTTGGTCTCCGAAGAGAAGCGATTTTGGTCTCCGAAGAGAAGCAATTTTGGTCTCCGAAGAGAAGCAGTTTTGGTCTCCGAAGAGAGGCAATTTTGGTCTCCGAGGAGAAGCAACTTTGGTCTCCGAAGAGAAGCAGTTTTGCACTTCTACACGGGTGAAATGTGCCTCCGAAAAGGGCTTTTTAGCATTTCATCACTGGTGAAGTGGGTCTCCGAAGAGAAGCATTTTGCACTTCTACACGGGTGAAATGTGCCTCCGAAAAGGGCTTTTTAGCATTTCATCACTGGTGAAGTGGGTCTCCGAAGAGAAGCATTTTGCACTTCTACACGGGTGAAATGTGCCTCCGAAAAGGGCTTTTGCCTCCGAAGAGGGCTTGTGATTGCATGGAAGTTACTTTCTCATGGTCGGAGGGGTCCACGGGGCGAACGCAAGTTGCTTGATTGGATGTTCGTTTGCACAAACGATCGCAATTAACTAACAAAGTGCCCCTTTGGTAGTCCCACCGATCTTTTTGATTGAGGAAAGCTCTCCCATTTATTGGCGTGCCTCGTTAGAGGGCTTTGTTGAACTTTGGGAAGGAGCATCGGTTGGTTGGTGTACCAGGAAGGTTGCTTCTCAGGGGCGAGTAGATCCATGGGACGGACGCAAGCTGCCTGATCGGATGCATCACGATCAGTTAGCAAGTGCCCTTTGGTGGTTCTACCGGCCCTTTTATTGAGGAGCAAGATTCCTTTTGGTTGCTTCCGTGCTTGCTTGGCCATGTTCTCCCATCATCTGCCCATTAGTGACCTTTTATTATCATTTCCAAGCTTGTCTTCGTTCCTTTTGTAAGTAAATTGCCTCATCCGAAGAAGTGGACTTCACTGTTGAATAACTTCATGGGACAAACGCGAGTTACCTAGCTGGATGTCTGTTAATATTGACAATCACAATTGGTTAACGAAGGCTTGCCCCAGTGAAGTTGCCAACTTTTTATGTGAGGTTCTTCTTGTATAGGATTTGAATATGGAATTTTTTGCTGCTTGGTATTTGCTTTAATGAATGATTTGTAAGGCTCGCTTAGCTTTGCGATGGGTGAGCTTTGCTTTAATGACCTGCAATATTAGATCGACATTTTAGCAATACATTTAGAGTATTTAAACATCGAAATATAACAGGCATTTTATAATAGAAAACACAGAATGCATAGTTTTTCATTATTCAGTCACACTGATTTCTCAGCGGTTTACAATGCAGAAGTTATACATCCATTATCATTTTTACAAATTCAAGCAATGCTGCTAGGTAAAAGATGGATGCTAGTTATTGTTGTTTCAGAATTTCCGGACTGATTATCCATTTGTGCTAGATTTGCAGCTTCGGATTTATATGCCAGAGAAAGTGAAAGATGCCCCAGTTGCAGTTTTGTGGACAATTAACAGTCGTCCCAACTTCTGCCTGCTGGGTGTGGACCTCCTGTGACAACATTAATGACAAGCTTTTCTGAATCTTGTGCTGCAGTGTTGTTGTGAGAATCAGATTGATGGGTAGGACGTTGTTGGTCCCGAGTGGATGAGGTTGGATTGACTCCGCTTCTCTTAACGTATTGTTGGAGTTTACCCTGCTCCAGCAATTCTTCAATCACGTTCTTTAATTGGCGACACTGGTCAGTGTCATGGCCAGGTTGATTGTGAAATTGGCAGAATTTTCCATTGCGCTTTGCACCTCTCGTCATCTCAGGTGGCTTAGGATACCTGACAACGTCCTTTGTTGCAAAAAAGATATTTCTTGGTGTATCAGTTAAAGGAGTATAATCCGAAGAATTAAAGCGGCAAGGTTTCTTTTCATTTCCCTGGCTCTTTCCTCCTTCATTCTCCCTTTTCTGACTTTCAGATCCTCTTTTATTAGATGGGACATTGTTATTATTAGTTTGGGCAGCAACCACTTTTGATGTCGTAGAAAGGCTTTCAAGGCGAATGAACTCGTCGGCCTTTTTATAAAATTTATCAAGTGAGTTCGGTTCCTTCATCTTTAGCCATATCCCAAATTTACTCGATTTATCAATGGCTCGCATCAAATAAGTCAGGATCATGCGTGGTTCTGCATTTTCTACCTCGGCTAAAGCTATATTGAAATGGCTCAAGAAAGATTTGATTGATTCTCCGGGCGCTTGTTCAAGGTTAGACAGTGACATTATATCCTTAGCTTTTGAAGCATACAGTCTGAACTGTTCTTTAAAGTTTTGCGTTAAGTCGGAGAACTTATCTACAGACCGAACTGGAAGCTTTGTGAACCAAAGTAAAGCCACGCCTTCGAGGTATACCGGAAAGTATCGACACTTGATCTCGTCTGATGCTCTTGCACCGGTCATATGCCAATCGTATTTGTATAGGAAATGATTAGGGTCAGTGGTTCCCCTATAGGCTTGGATAGTAGGAGGTGCAAATTTCCTTGGAAACTCCGCTCTCAGGATCCTTTCAGTAAACGGAGTTCTGCTTGGCGCAAATCCCCAGTCAGCCTCATCCTCTTCCCTTTGCATGCTCTCTTTCATGATGCGGCCAACCATTTCAGACAGGTACTCTTTATTGTTCAAAGACACCTCCGGGCAAGCATCAGTTCTTCCCTCGGAAGTTTGCCCGGGCATATGTTCACAACAAGTTGGTTGTGGCATAGAACCAGCAGCTTGGAAAGGTGGCATTTCAGGAAGGGTGGTTTGATGGTTTTCTGGGTGACGATTTACCCCGAGCAGGGCAGTTATCCTATCCATCATCAAAGCGTTTTGAGTTTCAATTTGTTGGTATAATCCAGAAACTGCGTCATCTAATTCAGCCCTGGTGACTCCAAAGGTAGGAGCTGCTTGGTCTGCGGTTGGGGAGGCGGAAGTCCCTTCATGAGCATTTCCGGATCTGATAGGTCTACCTCTTCTTCCAGGAGCAATTATTTCGGATCTGGTTTTTAAGAGAGGTTCTTTTTATGAATCTTTCCGAAGCAACGGTGGATGATCGCCTGAGTTGGGCTCTCAATGAAAGCACCAAAATGTTAACGGTAAAAGGTGAACGTTAACACCCGGTATGTGTAATAGAATCGTGAAAGCACCACCCGTTGGTACGGGAACATAATATAAGCTGAAAATAGCAGAAAAGCAGTAAATGAACAATAGATTTATAGTGGTTCGGCCCGTAATTAAGCCTACATCGACTTTATAATCTTTTATTGCTGATTCGGTTACAACTTGATACAATATCCTTCCAAATACAATACAACTTGATCACGAAAGCACTCTTGACTACTAGCTCAATCTTTGATGATGGAACTCAACGAATCCGCGTTGGATGTAAGGAGTTCTTCTCGAAGCTTGTTGTAGTGTCTTGAATGCTTGAAGATCTTTGATTGCTGAATGAGAGGAGACTTCGACAGCGTAACGGCGCTTGAAGAAATGAATGGCCCAAAGTCCCCCTGATGTTGGAAGTGGTGGGGTATTTATAGGAGCTGATTTGGATTCAGAAAATTCACCTAAGTCTTAGGTCGCGTACGACCTTAGTTAAGTCGTAGGTCGCGAGCGACCTGTGCTAGGTCGCAGTCTCCTTGCGGCTTAAGAGATTAGCTGGTGAAACAGTACTTGGCTTTATTTGATTAAGTGGTAGGTCGCCGGCGAGTTAAGGAATAGCTGTGGGAGTTCTAAGTCGTTGAAGCCCTAGCTCGTTAGCCTCTTAGGTCGTAGGACCCTTAGGTCGCAAGCATCTTCAGTAGTTAGGTCGCGAGCTTCTTTAGGAGTTAGGTCGCGAGCTTCTTTAGGAGTTAGGTCGCGAGCTTCTTTAGGTCGTAGGTCGCAACATTTTCCTGCTGTTAGGTCGCAAACCTCTATGTCCTTAGGTCGCGAAGCTTCCTTAAGTCCTTAGGTCGCGAACTTCTCCCAAGTCCTTAGGTCGCAAGGTCGCAAACCTTTTCGTAGTTAGGTCGCAAGCCTTTCTACTGCTAGGTTGCAAAGCTTCCTATAGTTAGGTCGCAGACTTCCCTTAGGTCGTAGCTCCCTAACCCGGTAGGTCGTAAGTCGTAGATCCTCTTAGGTGTTATGCTTTTTAACTCGTTGGCTTCTTATAAGACGTGGCACAATCTGAGTCGCTCATTTCCTAACTCGTAACTCGTTGCTAAAAGGGAGTTAACAGATGAGATGAAGCAAGGCATGATGTGAGATAGCCTTGGTTTAATCCAGACGGGATCATTCCAAGCATGTTGATAACTCAGTGAAATGGTTCGGGTTTGAGGATAATGGTTGGCTCGAGAGGCGCTTAAGCTAGTATGAGAATATTCGTCGAGGAGGATGACTAGAAGGTTGAGATTTCATCGATGTTGAAGGTTCTAGCAGGCTCAAAGCAAGAGTACGCTGGGCAGATTCGATAGTCCCAAAAGACTACAGTTGGTGGCCGAGTAATCTGGGCAGATTCGATAGTCCTAGGCACGGGCTGCGACGACGTGCAGAGTTTTGTCTAGAACCGGGGTTACCATTGGCCCTTGACGGGCGGCTGAAAGAATGTGCTGGTCATTCAATTAACGGTGGTATCGAAGCAATGATAACCGTAATAGCCAGAGTCATGGATGTTTGGTTATATCGTCATTCGGTCTCAAGAGCAATATTTTCTGGGTGCTTATCTGATCTTGGTTTAGGCCTTGGGGGTTTGTACTTGGAAAACATTGACCTTGACTCGAGTGATAATTGCTTTACTTTAAATGTTTCATATGCTATGTTTACTTCTGCTTAGTGTGTCTGGGGGCTATCACTGTAGAAAGAGGTGGAGTGGGAGGGTTGGATTCCTATTCCTTTTACCTTTATGCTCTTTTGGTATGTTGTTAGTTAATTTACCGCTCACTAAGACTGTTGTCTGACTCAAGGTTTTATGTTCAACTCTTATTACCTTGGGCTGTTAATCCATTTTGGGATGGGCAGACTAGGTAGCAGGTGACATGTGCTGTTCTTAGTTTCCAACGATGCTGATGACGAAGACGAGCTGGAGGCTTGCGTATTATTTTCTTACTATATGTACTGGATGTTCCGCTACTTGTGTAATTCTCTGAGTGATATGTAGTGAGGCTTGATGTATTGACTATTCAGATGTTTGTATTCAACTATTATGAAGCTTAATTAATGAGATTCTATTTTGTAAAGCTTCACTATATATATTCTCTATTGTATTTTATCCATGCGCTGTGAGTAATACGATAGATTCTGCAGCTTTAATTTGCCCCTGACGATCATCCATGGCTACCTGGCACACTTTACATCGCACTATTCCTATGTTTAGTGCAGGGTTCATGGGCGGTCGTCACACCAAATCAATACGATATCATTTTTACTTCAAATATATCCATTTCTAAAAATCATATCACTTTCTAAAGTTATAACGCTTTCGAAATCATAAGTCTTTTAAAATCAAACACTTTGGAAATCAAAACCTTGAAATTCATAACACATTCAAATCATAGCTTTTAAATCATAACTTCCGCCCTTAAACAGTTTAAATATTAATAATAGTATATAAAATAAAATAATTTATAAAATAAAGCATTTTATATAAAATAGTTATAAGTTAAAATAGTTTAAAATAAAATAGTTAGTATATTAAAATAGATTATATTAAAATAATTTATATTGAAATGATTAATATTAAAATAGTTTATAGTAAGGTAATTTATAAAATAAAATATAAAATAGTTTTAAATATAGCTAAAAATACTTTTTATAATAAGATAGTTTCCTCAAATTTCACAAATCGATTCAAATCAACTTAAATCCCAAAAATTCAAATTTAATTAAATCTTAATTCATCGATTTCCACTAAATTCAGTATCTCAATAATCCATTCCAAATTATATCAATTTTAAATACATATTTGAACCACAAAATAAGCCATTTAAATTTAAATATATTTCAAAGCTTTAAATTAAATATTCAAAATTTCAAAACTCAATTCGATAATTTCATATATATATATATATATCAAATTCACTTTACTATTATTTAGTTTTGAAATATCTACTTAATCATTTCAATAACATCTAAATACAACTTCAATTTAGAAATTTTAAATAAACAAAATATCCCATTTAAATTTATATAAATTTGAAATATTCATTTAAGTCACTTTTAATCAAATTCAAGATATAAAACATATCTTTAAAATTTCAAATTTAATAAATTTCAAATCAAACTTATTTAAGTATAATTCTTAAATAAATATAATTTCAAATCAATTTCAAATTTATCTTTCCAACCTGAATCATTATAAACTCTATATTTGAAAACATATATATTAAATAAATACTTAAATATTATATATCAAATTTATTAAATCAACTTTAAATAAATCTTTAAAACCATATATTTATTTTCAAAACCATATATTTATTTTCAAAACCATAGAAATCATTTTCAAAATATTTATATATCGACCAACGGTGTATGTATAAAATTTTCTATCCTATGGTCAAGTGATACTGATATTTATCATTTCAATCGGCAATTTAAATATATACGGGTATATATCTTTTCAACCTGTAATTCCAAATTCAATTCCATGAAAATCCCTTGGGTTTATCATTTCAACCCATAACGATTTTCTCCTATTCTACAGATCGTTCGGGTATGTATCATTTCAACCCATAGTGAATTCTACACTAACAGGGAACATGAAGAGTGATAACACATATGATAATAATATAACATGCATATATCAACAATGTAAATAACAGACAACGGTGTTAGATGTCACAAGTGAACAGATACAGATAATGACATATATATAACAATGTAAATAACTAGCAGCATCATATTTCAATTGACGTTTCAATTGAAATCAAATTTAATAAATATAAGAACGTTAATCGTGAGTGATTGCTCACCTTTCGAGGCTAGATAGACTTGACAAAGTGATGTGCTACGAATTCCAAAGCAATGCTAGATGGACACGATTCGATGAAGAAAACAGGCACGACGGACAAAGCTGATAAAAAGGAATCAAGAACCAAAATAAGTTTGATATCACAGAAATGAATTGTACATTATATTATTATTTTAATAAAACCAACATTTGGTTTAAGACAAATATTAAATAAATATAACTCAAAATCATTATACTTAAAACTCAAACATAAAATCAAAGTATATATAAATTATATCTTAAACCAATACGTGAAAATAAAATTTAAACTTATAAAATAAAACCCATACTTTAAAACCTGTAACACGAATTACATTCGAAACAAAATGATACATAAAGACATATAACTTTCATAACTTGCACAATATAGACAGCCTTTATATATATCTATACACATATATATACACAATTTAAAAGACACAGTATACTAAAGCATACATATGCAGTTACTTATATAAATATTATAGCCTATATACTATAACGACCCACTATTTTGGACCATTCGCATCAACATATGTCGGACTTGAATTGTTCAAAATACCAGATTGTTATTTTATATTGGGCAAAACTCAGCATATACAGTAAATAAACAAATCACAAAATCACAAACACAGAGTAATAAACGATATGCAACGGAAATAAAAAAATAGTAGTTCATGAAGCTCCTATAAATATATAACAGAGTCAAACAAGATACAATAGAAGTGCCGAATACATAAATGTCTCAATACAATAGTCAAATACAAGATCTGAATACATCACTGGAATCAACTGAATAACTGATAGAAGGATCGATAGATTGCTGGGTGTAACAACCCGACTTTTTCTCCACAGAAAGTCGCATCGTTAATTAAGAAAGAAAGGGATAGAAAAAGAAAAGATAGAAAAGAAGAAAGAACAACACATCAGATACTCACAGCGGAACGAATGAAATATAATATATCACATAAAATATTACATAGTATCATATTACATCAGAGTACACAACTTATACAACACATATTAGACAGTTATAAACATCTGTCTAAATCATACAACTCAAGTATCACAGATACAGACACAACATATACACAGCGGAATCACTATATATCTACTCGCTGAAGCCACCTGCTCCAAATCTCCTCCAGAATTCGTCAAAGCTAACCTGAATCCCTCGACTACTCAATACAATATTGAGTACCCAAGAGTTTAATAAAACAGAAAATAAACACTTGGGTCAGACATGGGTCTGGTGTGAGTAAACGGTTTAAACTTGTTTAACTTTGAAAAAAACTTTGAAAGAAAAGGTATCTCGTAAGACTTCCCGCACATAAACACGGAAATGTTTTTACCTTACGATAACCAAAACATTTGATAGGAAATCCGATTTTATTATAATAGGGTCTAGGGTTTTCAAATAAATATGAAATAGCTGAAATTGTTACATTATTAAATTCCAGCATACTAGCCAACAAAGTGGGTTATACAATCAAGACCGATGGCACTTATTGGAAATTGGATTCCATACAATGGCAGGGCTACTGGGGTACCGCCCGTCACAGTACGTGGCCTAGATCAACGTACCGAGGAGTACGCCCGCTCCCCTGCAACACAAGGTCGGAACATCCCTTACTGGATAATTCCCGCATAAGAAACCCCGCGGTTGTAGCTAGCAACCGCCCACACAGCCGAAATAAAAAGAAGGGATCTCTAGACAGGGGAATCTTATACTACTTGGGTGCTACCCACTAACCTTGCTGCACCTTCCCTGTTTTAGCCATTCCCGGTTGATGAGGCTTGAGGCTACGATTACCTTTAATCAGAACACATCACTTAGAATGCTCATCGTCCACCTGACGATGTGCTGAAAGCATTCAATCCATACAAGTTCGTTCCGGGTTCGAACGAAACCGAAGGCATTATCTCGTTACACTCGTTTTGGAATCACCCTCAGAGTTAACGACAATAACCCTTGCACTCTGAATCTTCATCTTCACTTGATTCACGACCTATCGTTAATTTGGATCAATGTGGTATTCGGGTCTCCAGACCTGGAAATCCGGTATACGGAAACCCGATCCCGGTCTCATCGAAATCCAAAGCGTATCTTTTAAGGCCAAGTTGTTTTAAAGGTTAAAACAAATTCAATTCATTATCTTTATACACAAAGAAAGATAATTCACAACAGATAATCAACATTATCAGATAATCCATACAATTCAACTAACATCCATATCATACAGCATATATCTCATCAGAGATATCAATCAATGCCAAGTATTCAATACTATCACCCATTCATAAGTAATGATTTATATTATCTTTTAATTAATTTAAAGAATTAAATTAATTACTTCATTTTATAAATCCTTCTTACTTAACCATTAATTAATTACAATTTAATTAATTAATGATCTTTTAATGATCTTCTTAATTAATCTTCCTTGATTAATTATACTTTAATTACATTCAAGTAATTATCCTTAACCATATACAGTAATTAACTTTTAATTACTATCATTAATTACAAAAATTAATGAACCTTTATCAATTAATTAACTATAATTAATTATATTAATCCTCAATTAATTACAATTAATTAATCATACTTAAATTAATTACTTTTATTAATCAACCTTGATTAATTCATTAATTAAATAATCCTTATTAATTAATTTACCTTTTAATTAATTAAATAATTAATTTTAATCAACCACTTCATTGATTAGTCTTAATAAATCATAATTAGTAATTAACAATTTGTAATCACTTATCTTAATTAATTACTTCTTAATTAATTATATTAACCTTGATTAATTAATCTAATTAATTAATCTTTAATTACTTCATTAAGTAATTATTAATTAATTACATTAACAAATAATCCTTAATTAATTACTTTATTAATTAATTACTTTTTTTATTAATTACCCTTAGTAATTAATCTTAAATTAAACACATTTAATTAATCACATTAATTAATTATCTAAAATAATTAAGTAATTAACTCTTAATTACTTACATAAGTAATTATCTTCTAATTATTAAATGATCTCTCTAAACTAATTACCTTAACCAGTAATTTATACCACCATTAAATAATTCTTAATTCTTTAATTAATTAATTATTCCATAATTAATTAACTTCAAACAGTTAACTTAATTAATTTCTTAATTGATTACAACAAGTGATTACCCATTAATCACTTCAACTAATTACTTCCATGAGTAATTTACTCCTCCTAATTACTTTAAGTAATTATTCATTAATTACTTCATTAAGAAATTTACTCACTTAATTATAAATTGATTATCTTAAATTAATTAGGCTAATTAATTAATCTAAAATTAATTACATAAATAAATTAACTAATTAATTAATCCCTCAATCTCTAATTCATTTATTTATTAATTACATTCATTTCCACTAATTACTTCATTAAGTAATTATTCTTAATTTCAAATAGTAATTAACCTTTAATTCAATTTATTTATTAATTTCCTTCATAAAATTTCCATCTTTAAAGATAATCTTTTCATTTAAATCACGTATTAAATTCTACCATTAAACTCCATTTAAACATTTAGAAATAATTTTATATTTGAATAAAATTTTACCTTTAAACAAAACAATTTAAACCCATAATTTTTTATACACTTAAAATCTTGAATATCCATTCAAACATGCTTAAATAAATTAAATAAAACAATAATTTAACTTTGGAAATTCCAAATTTCATATCTTTAAACTTATTTATTTAAATATAATTTAAATCTAATTTAACATTCCTTTATAATTACTTTGAATATCACATTAACTTGAAACTTGTTTTTACTTTGCCTTTAGACTTTGAAACTTTTTGAAAAGCTTATTTCCTTTCTTTAATAACCTGGTAATGTCTTTCTTTAGATTTTAAAACCTGGAATACTTTAAATTTTAAAACCAGATTTTTAAACAAAAACAACTCGAGCCAGCCTAAAATATTTTCCCGAGCAAAACCCATAAAATCCCGAGTAAACTACACTAAAACCCCGAGCACACTCACCTACTCACTTGCTTCGAGACGAACTGCAAACTACACGAGACCAACTTTGAGTCGCCTTCATCTTTCCCAATCACCCAACCTACCAACACAGACGTGCACACGACCAACTCTTCGTGCACATGCACCCATCAACGCCAGCACTCCGACCTCTGACGAACCTTCATGCATATCGACCAACGTTGCTGCAACCCATTCCGACCTTCGAATCATTCGCACAAACTTCATATCGAAATCGAACAGTTCGACCCATTCCTGGAACCCAATCGATCAACCAAGACCACCTCGTATCGCGATCCACTACCACCTGAGACCTAGGCCTTCTGCCTGAACCTTCGCCAGAACCCCTAGTTTCGTTCCCCATAGGTCCGGTCAACCCCGATCATCCATTGACATAGCACGAACTCGAGATTCATCGTTGACAAAACCGGGTCCCTAAACCCTACTTCGACCAATTCTCATCATCACGGCCAATAGAAAAATAAATCAGTATTTTTCCAGTGATCCTCGCCTCCACGACCCCCTTCAAGCCAAATCTAAAACTTCCAGTCGCCGCCGATCATCGGCAAATGGCCAAAACCCAAAAACGATCAAAAACCAAAAATCTCATTTAATCCCAAACTAAAAATCACAACTCTTATTCCTAAATTCATGATTTTACCCTACGGTTCAGATTATATCATTAGCAACTGGAATTAATTTGATTGAATTTTCCCTATATCAAGTTCATCACTGACATATATAAATTTTAAGCAAATTGCTAAATAAAATTTCCAGTTATTATTTTTAAAATTCATATCACATGGTAATTGTCATTTCATTTATATTCTAACCTGAAATTGATTAGAGAGGGAGATTCAAATTTTGAAAGTAAATTGAGTCTGTAGACAAAACAGAGGCAGTCTATATAAATATATGCAGATATACACCCATGTAAACAATTTCATACATTGTCCAAATGAAATAAATCATGCAGGCCATACATTATTATCACACAAAATCATCACATGCAACATCTAAAACTGTTTTTAAATAGAAGTTTACTCACCTTATAATAAGAACAAAGAACAAAGCAGAGCACTGTTTTGTTACTTCCAGGCTTTGATCTGGAAACTGCTAATTTAAATTGCTATGTTGTTGAAATCTGAATTCTTGCATGCTTGTTAATTTTGATGATTTAAACTGCTGCTGATCTTCCTTTGAAATGCAGGTTTGAAATTGCAGATTTGATTTAGTTGCTTCCATGATCTCAGGTTGAAACAGTTTGATTTACTTGTTGAGTTTGATTTTTGTTATAGTTTTTGATTTTTCTTTTGAATTTAGAAAAGATGGAAAGAAAAGAAGATGGAGGAAGAAGATTTCGAACTGAGAAAATAAGTTTTGAACTGAAATCAAATGTTCAGTTTTCTCTATACATATGTTATTTAAGATAATTTAGTTTTCTAAATTTTTAAATGAATTAAATGAAGGCCACTTGTTTATTTTATAAATTGGACAAATGTCCATGTACATCCATTTAGCTTACAAGTGTCTTTAATCATGTTAATATGTTTACACATATTACTTAAGTGTTTTTAAATAAATTTTATTTAATTTAAATGTAAATATAAACTTACTTTTTAAGTTACTTAATTAATAAATGTTAGTTTACCTTTAAAAGAATATATGTTAAAACTAATTATAAATATAAATAAATTCCTTATACATGTATTTTAAAATCTAGAACATTTATATAACCATTTAAAATTTAACACTTTAAAGAAAACTAGAATAAAACTTTGATTAAACCCTTTTTTTTTTAAACTATCATATTTAAAATAAACAATTATCTTATATTTTGAAAACAATTGAATTAAACTTAAATTATCTTTTGAAAAATATTAATTTTAAAACAAAGCTTTAAATCACAATTCATACATATATATTACAAATTTGAAAATTCATCTTTAAAACAAAACAAAAGATATTTCCATTCACAATATATATCAAATATATATATTATAAATAGAATAAGATTTTATTAGCTTTAACAAACAAATCTTATTAATATTGCCAAATTAAGTATTTATTATTTACCTTTAAAAGATTAAATTAACCAATTTAAATTTAAATTACATAGGATAATTATCAATCCAATTAAATTATCAATACAGATTATTAAATTTATACTGCTCAAAAACCCGGGATATCACATTCCTCCCCCCTTAAAATAATTTCGTCCCCGAAATTAAAAACAAAGATAATTTAATAATCCAGCAAAGATTTCAATCTCTAACAGCAAAGCATACCTATCATCCAATTACTAACAACCAAAGCAACCAATCAAACAATTAAACCTAACTAATTATCCTGATACAAATCAGAATAAATCTTACTAACACTATCTAGAGTTTCCCCGGATATAAATCACCGGGAGACTCGCTCTTACAAAAGCTCAACAAACTACACCACTATGATCCAGAGCTCCTCTCTTCTCAAGATTCACTAATCTGAACAAAATATCAGATCACACTCAAGTCTAGCTCAACTTCCAGTCCATCTGAACTGCAGATTCCACACTAGCAATGCATTATACACGTACTCCCTCAGAGATACGTGAAATACAATGAATTCCAGATATCCAACTGGCCATTCAATCCTGTAGACAAAAGAACTACTCCTCTCGAGAACACAGGGAAAATCCAAAATACTTCAGTGCTAGCTTCCAGACTTACCAATCTTATAGCTTTATAATCGGAGAAAAACTTAAACAATTTCCAATCTCCAACTCCGAATTCCAAACTCCTTGTCTCATATCTGCATAACTCACTAGACGATTCCTGGGCTACCTCATCTCTTCCTAATCAGCTTAACCTTCGCTGATGCTTCTTGAAACAATTCTTGACCAAGAACAAAATGATCTCTAGATCCTATCAACAAGATGATCCTTCCAAAATTTGCTGAAATCCAAACTTGAAAACTAGATCTGACCAATCCATTTCCAAAAATTCCTGAGCTGCTACACCAACTCTTCTTTCTCTAAGAACCATCCTACTACCAGACTAACCACCGGTATCGCTTCTGGAACCAAGTCGATACGGAACTCAAACTCTAGATGCAGACAAACTTCTACTACCTCGAAAACATCCAGAAAAATCTCTAACTACTTCAGTAGCTCCTACTTCCACATGAGAAATCTAAATCTCAAACAAAAGATTACCCAAGATAAATTCCTAAATTAATCGCAAGTCACTTTTGCGATCCTACCTAGTTCAGATTCCAAAGAAACTGTTCTCTCTTTACTAATTAAAAAGAGTCTTAAGCTTTTCCAAACAAGGTTAACCCTTCAAGAAAGCCTTCACCATCTTCCCGGACTGCTGATAGAAGAACCACAAAGATTCTTGAACCATCGGAGAAACGAGACACACTACTGCTTCCAAACTCTATCACAGGGACACTGCTAAGCCAGAAAATCTTCTCGTCAGCACACCGAACATTTCGAGTTGCACTACTACCACAGCTAACCAAAAACTTCTAATCCAAAGGCTCCTCGAGAAACTCGGACCCCAAACCAAACGCCAACAACTTACTCTTCTTAATCTTACTCCAAAAAGAACATCTCCTTCGGGAACATCCATAGATACTGCGTCTCATCACACAGCTGCTCCTTCCTGAAGTCGCCAAGCTTCCATTACTTACTTCTGCACAACCGACAGATCAACTCTAGAAAATCTGCTCACCCGAGCTCAACCAAATTTACACTTCAATAATGGACTCCGAATCTTTAAAAAGATTTCCTTCAGAGATCCGAGAAATTCTTACTCCATATTGCCCAACTTACTCGAGACGGTATTAGGTTTACAGTCTCGACAGATACTCTTCCAACCTCAACATTCAGACTTTAACCAATGGTAGTCGTGTTACAGACACCACCACCCTATCTACCTTTATAACTCATATTGGAAAACCTGAACAGGTAATCCAACACCTAGGTAGAATAGGTATATATATATAGTTATATAAAAATTACAAATACGCTCTCTCAAGATAGACACCACTCCAGAGCTAGGTATTCACTCAACCTCGCTCTGATACCACTGTAACAACCCGACTTTTTCTCCACAGAAAGTCGCATCGTTAATTAAGAAAGAAAGGGATAGAAAAAGAAAAGATAGAAAAGAAGAAAGAACAACACATCAGATACTCACAGCGGAACGAATGAAATATAATATATCACATAAAATATTACATAGTATCATATTACATCAGAGTACACAACTTATACAACACATATTAGACAGTTATAAACATCTGTCTAATTCATACAACTCAAGTATCACAGATACAGACACAACATATACACAGCGGAATCACTATATATCTACTCGCTGAAGCCACCTGCTCCAAATCTCCTCCAAAATTCGTCAAAGCTAACCTGAATCCCTCGACTACTCAATACAATATTGAGTACCCAAGAGTTTAATAAAACAGAAAATAAACACTTGGGTCAGACATGGGTCTGGTGTGAGTAAACGGTTTAAACTTGTTTAACTTTGAAAAAAACTTTGAAAGAAAAGGTATCTCGTAAGACTTCCCGCACATAAACACGAAAATGTTTTTACCTTACGATAACCAAAACATTTGATAGGAAATCCGATTTTATTATAATAGGGTCTAGGGTTTTCAAATAAATATGAAATAGCTGAAATTGTTACATTATTAAATTCCAGCATACTAGCCAACAAAGTGGGTTATACAATCAAGACCGATGGCACTTATTGGAAATTGGATTCCATACAATGGCAGGGCTACTGGGGTACCGCCCGTCACAGTACGTGGCCTAGATCAACGTACCGAGGAGTACGCCCGCTCCCCTGCAACACAAGGTCGAAACATCCCTTACTGGATAATTCCCGCATAAGAAACCCCGCGGTTGTAGCTAGCAACCGCCCACACAGCCAAAATAAAAAGAAGGGACCTCTAGACAGGGGAATCTTATACTACTTGGGTGCTACCCACTAACCTTGCTGCACCTCCCCTGTTTTAGCCATTCCCGGTTGATGAGGCTTGAGGCTACGATTACCTTTAATCAGAACACATCACTTAGAATGCTCATCGTCCACCTGACGATGTGCTGAAAGCATTCAATCCATACAAGTTCGTTCCGGGTTCGAACGAAACCGAAGGCATTATCTCGTTACACTCGTTTTGGAATCACCCTCAGAGTTAACGACAATAACCCTTTCACTCTGAATCTTCATCTTCACTTGATTCACGACCTATCGTTAATTTGGATCAATGTAACGACCCAGAATTTTGAACAAATTAAATTGAGAATATTTAATTAATTTTAAATATTTGAATGATAATTTGATTTGAACCCCCGATTTATATTTGAATTTGGCGATTAAATTATAAGATTTAATCGATTGGAGTTGAGTAAAAAAAATTGTATCTTCAGTTTTAAGCTGAAGAAAAATATTTCGAAAGCTTTTAAAATTCGTATTGATAATTTGGAAGATGATTGAAGCTTCAGAACCCAATTTCGAATTGATTTGATCGGTTTTGAAATTTATATCGTTTAACCGATATTTAAAAATAGTCATTTTTCAAACAGTCTTGGAATTCGACGAAACCAGTTCCATTGGGTCCGTAATATTGAATTATTACCGGATTTCAAATTTCGTATTTTTCGGGGTTGATATGTGACCATACGATATGCAAACGCGTTGAAGATAAATCAAATTGATTTAAAATTTAAATTTAAATTGTAACTAAGTCAAACATCAGCACGTCTTCTTCCCTTAGTTTCAGCCGAGAATCACGAACAAAAAAATCGTGCAACCCATACTTGTTCAGTTTTAAACACTCCTCTCCCTCCTCGGTTCCAAATCGAACGAAGAAATTTTAAATGGCAGAATGAATCGCGAGAAATTTCCAACTCCTTCCAAATTAATTCGAATACCCTTCTCCTTCTATCAGTGAACGAAAAAGAAAAAAATTAAACAATGAAATCAACAGAGAGAAAACAGTTATAGCCGAACTTCCTTCCTTCCCCTTCTCTTCTCATTTCGATTGAAACCGGCTTCAATCTCCAAATCAAAGACAAACGAAATCCGCGTTCGCTCAGAACAGTTCAAATCGAATTCGAGGGTGCTCGGCTACTCGACAACCAGGATCCGTATTCGAATCAAGCTCGTTTCTTTTCGATGCTACCAGGGTTTGCGAAATCGAGTTCGCGTTCGAGATTAGGGTTGTCTTGGGGATTGCGATTGTCAGGGGGACGCTCGCGAGCACGACAATTTATGGCGCAACATTGGTTCGTTTTCTCAAGGCAATGTGGTGGAGTTTTGGGATAGCGCGTGGGCTTTGGCTCGCGTGGGTTGCGTTCGCGACTGGGGCATCGGCGTGGCGTAGTGAGCGTGAGTTGCTGGCGAACGAATCAATGGGCGATAGTTGGCTGCAAACGAGGCGTGGCTCGTGCAGTGTGTTGAGTATCAGACGCTATGGAGTCGGCGGGTTAAGGAGGGCGGTGGAGTTGATCGAATAGGTGAAGGTACTCTGTTGTTTTATCTGACTTGTTTACTATGTTGGGTAAGGCATTATTAGTTTTATTACAGAAAGAAATATATATACAGTAAAGATATATATAAAAAAAAAATGAATGAAATGAGGTGATAAATACAGTTTTTCCCAATTTTGTATATATATATATATATGCAGAAATTTTAATATATATGCTGCAAAAGATATAGGATTTTTTTTACAGTAAAGTAAAATTATTTTTGTTATTTACAGAAATTATTATTATTATATATGTAGATAAAGTTTGGAAAGAATAAGGATTTTAAAATACATACTAGTTTAAACTAAAATTGTTAAAATGAAAATTTGTTATTCGATTTGTTCAAATATTAATGAGTTGTATAATTATTTATATAAGGTTAAAAAATCAAGATAATCGAGAAATCGAGTCAAGTTTGGAAATGGATGGCAAAATAAAAAGCTAAGGTGAGATTTTCTCACTCGAAGGAAAATTTTGATTTGCAGTTATTGATTGATTTGTTTGAATGTGCTATTAGATATGATAGGATATATCTATATATATAGCAGTATATACATATTGGCATATGTATATATTGGATTGATGATTTCCCGCCTCGTATAGCGGATGAGACCCTATTGCGCCGTTAGTAAGCGGATTTATAAAAACCTATATACCGCGATAATTCCGTACTGGAGCGGAATTGGTATTGTGCTAACGTTTTTGGATGCAGGGAAACAGGTTGGAGGGATCCAACTGGATTCCTCACCAGTATTTATTTATTTACAGATATTGATAAATATTCTGTTATCATATTGATATATGATATTGACTGTTGTGATGGACTGATTGATGCTGTTGCATCATCGGATTCAGTTTTGAAATGTAAAAATAACGACTTTTATTTTAAAAAGATTTTAAAGTGATTTTTGAAAAGTAGACGTTTATCGAATTTTTGAATTGATTTATTTCAGAAAAATAAACGTCTAGAATTTTAAAGTTATAAAAGTTAAGATTTTTGGTGAAATATAACCAAAGTGTGATTTTTGAAATGAAAGTTGATTTAATTGTAAAATAGGTTAAATTGAGATTTTTAAAGTATTATAAAAGATGTACAGAAAAATTGATATATTTATCAATTAAAATTTTTGGAATTTTAAAACGAGTTTTTATAAGTGAAGATATGAATCTTATAGAATTTTAAAATTGTGAAGATATGAGATTTATAGATGTATAAATTGTGAAGTTAAAATAAATGAAATTGTAGAATAGAAGATTTATAAGGAATTAACTTATAAATTGGATTTTTGCCTACAAATGAAATATTGATCGAATTTGTTAATAAAGGAGATTTACAAATCGAAGTTGTTATAAAATATAAAGGGTGAAATTTATAAACATTGTTTTATAAATTCAAAACCAATTGAAATTGATAGGTTAAACATAGAAGTTTAATAAAGGAGATATATCCGCGATTTTGGATAGTGGATAATTATTGAAATAAAAATGGGTAGAAAATATTGAAATGTGGTTAATAAAGTATATTCACGATTTTGGACAGTGAATATATTGTTAAGTAAAATGGATACTGTTTTGGGAAAGTGATAGTGAAAAACGAAGTTAAACATTTTAAAGATGTTTTAAAATGTGTTATGAATCGAAAGCATAGATTTCAACATTTATTGTTGAAATAGACGTTTTCGAAAAATAAGGAAATGGTGGACTATAACACTGTTGTTATAGTAAATGATTTCCGAAAGGAAATATTTTATATAGTATTGGGATTTATATATCTATCTTAATTCTGAATCCCTATACTAGTGATTTCGAGTCGTCGTAACGATGTTTTACGCAACATTCGTTTTGACTCAAATAAATGTGATTTAAGAATGATTTCCTTAAAGAATGAGATATATACTTAATTTTGATTTTAAGTATATCGAATATTTTCTAAGTGTTGAAAATAAATGATTTGTGAATTACTTATTTTTAAATAAGTATGGAAATGCTTTTCCAATGTGAAATGAACTGTTTGAGTTTTTATCTTTTAAAGATAAATTGAAAAGTGAATATTTGAAATTGTTTTCAAATGGCTAAGTGTGGAAATTTTATATCTTATAAAGATATTTTTGAAGATGAAATAATTTGGAAAATTATTTGGAATCTGATGATGTTGCGCATCTTTATTGATAGTTAAATAACCGACTATCGATAATTACCTTTAGATAGGTATTTGTTGTGAATTGGATGAATTTGAATGCCACACTTATTTTTGAATAATCGCTCACTATTCGGGTTAGCTGGGAAAGGACCATGGGGTCGTATAACCCATTCCGAATATGTGATACGTCGTTATGAATTGCATTTGAAGACCGGTGTTGAAGATCGGATATTTTTGAAAACGGAAGGATTACCGTCGAGTTACTCTACATCGACTGATCTTCGATTTAGAGGTTTTATCACCCTTAGTGACGGGAAGTCCTGACGTGATTGAAAATTATCCGGAAATGCAAGGGCTTCGTGAGAAGTGCCTTCGGTTCTGTTCGATCCCGGAACAGACTTGTATGGATTGTGTGTCTGACGTTACAATTTGAGATATAAAGCTGATTTCTTTCAAATACATTTCTGTTGGTGGCGGAGAATTTATTCTCTTAGCTTAACACCCTTCTCTGAGACGTACGAGCTCAGAGGTTATGTAGTTGAAATTTATCAGCGATATATCCCAATTTGGTAACGTGGCATACTGAGTGTTGCTGTGAAATGATCAGTGTTTGATCATTTGTGATATGATCATTTGTTTGATCTTATATCTTTGTGATCATAGGTTGATCATTTTGTTTGACCCGAAGCAGGGCTTTTTGTAGAAAGCGTAGCTTTGTGGACGAGACTTCGTCGAGCCTCACACCCCGGAAATGGTCGAAACAGGAAGGATGCAGCAAGGTTCTAGGGAGTAGCGCCCCTTAGTGTATGTCATTCCTTCTGGATAAAGGTGGTATCATGGTATGGAGCCCAGATACTTAACCTCTGTGGTTGCTGCACAGTTATCATTACTTTGTGGTTTGTTGGAAATCGGGGATCCTCGGGAAGATCGGTGACGATCGGGGGATGGCATACGCGTGTCAGTAATTACCTATTTTTGCAGAGGTAACCCGGCCTTGTGTTGGCAGAGATCTAACCGTAACGTTAGATTCTCGGGTCGTCTATTCCAGGGACGTACCCATCGTGGATAGGAAGTTCCTTTGCCTGACCATTTGTTGGAAATCCAAAGAAACAATACGCGACTTGTACGGTTTTAGTTGTATTACCTGCTATGGAATGTGGCGGTAACCTGCTATTGAACATAGTAGCTATAGTAGGCATACGATACTGGTCGTATGTTGGCTAAGATTAATATTATACTTTCGAAATGTTTTCTACACTATGCACTAATAATAATATCAAAAATGATTTGATTTTGCGTAGTAAGCATCTTTGACTATCATAAGAAGAAATCTCCTCCAATTCTGCATTTGCATTGTGTGTGTGGCGGGAGGTCTTATGGTAGTTTCATTTTCCAAAAGCATTTCGAATTGACTTTAAAATTTTCCTGTTGTTTATTTTAAAGAATAACTGTTTTACGATCTCACACCAGTCACCATGACTGACTCGGAGTTTATTGTTTCCCTTCTAAACTCTGGGTGCCCACCAATTTCCACACGGGCAGTCTAGAGTTAGATTATCAGGATATTCTGGATATTCTGGAGCTTGGAGATAAGCTGGATGACGAGACGTAGTATTTGTATCTGATAGCATTTATTCCGCTGTGTATTCTGTATGAGGACAAGTATAAAACTGTCCATTGTTGTACTGAGTTGTATATTGACTCTGATGATTGATGTATGTATAAAATGATATAGCTCTTTGTTTAAAGATTATTCATTTATCTATTATATATTGTTCCGCTGCGATGTGTAAGATTCTGATATTGTTATGTTTCTGTTGCTGTTCTGATGTGTTGTTCTTTTTTTCTTTTTCTTCTCTTTTTCTTCTATCTCCTTCTTCTTCTACTTTTTCTTTTTCTTAAAACCCTCACTATTCGAGTTTCCGGCACTCGATTGCTCGGCAGTCGATAAAGTGAGTATCGATGTCGAATTTTCGAAAGTCGAAAATCCCGGTCTTGACAAGTGGTATCAGAGCATATGGTTAAGCGACAACCCTGCTCTGTTGGGTGTTACTCATTAGAGATAGAGTCAGTAGTACTCTAGAATGAGTTGAGTGTAATAATAGATATGAGCGCGTATTTGTTATTTGAATATAAAATTGTTTTGTATTGTGTTGACTTATCGGTTGATTGTTTATGGATTCTGGTCGGTGCAGTCTAGCTAACTGGAATCGATAGGAGTTTCTAAACTCTTAAACAAGATAAACCGACACAGTATTGTTTTAAATAGGGTAAATGAAATAATTTTATCCAAAACTATTTTGTATAGAAAAGAAATGTTTTCTATGAATTACTATAGTATATGGTTGCATGGATGTTAGGAGGTAATAATAGTAAATTATTATCATTGAAATTGAATAAGAAATTGAAATCGTAACTCCAAAGCTAAGAAATAAATTCACATACGAATGAAATTTGAGAATATAAATTATAAATGTGATTTGTAATTTGAAACGGAATTTGTAACAACCCACATATCTATCAATTTTATATTTAAATATTTTATCGTTAGTCGGATGTTAGTCCGAAAAGCTACTTTTTGCATACGGTCAAATTAGGACTCGAGACCACCCCCATTGAGTTCAAAATGACGTTTGCGATCTTTTTGAGTGTAAACTTCGATATGTTTGGAGATAGTGAAATTTTCGTCACTTTTCCCGCTTGAGACTTTGGTTTGGACTGCACCTTCTTAACTCAGCCCACCCCCTCTTCTCTTCATCACTTCAAGCTTCTTCAAAAATGGTGGAGGGAAAGAGAAATTAAAACTCCCAAACACAAATTCCATTGCAAATCCGAGATTCAACATCAAATTCACGTTTAGACCATTGATTCAAGCTTGTTGGTGTTCTTGCTTTGCTCTCAAATCTCCATCTTCATCAAATTCCGTGAAAAGGTGAGATTTTTGATCTCACATCTTGCCTATATCTATCTTGGACTGTTGGGAATGATCCCCTATTGTATTTGCATCAACATTTGCATTTGGTTTGGATTGGATTGGCGAAAAACTTCGATTTTCAGCGTTTTGGTGATTTTTCTGGCCTTAAGTCGTTTCTGCCTTTGCTAAGTCGTTCGCGAGTTAAGGGCTTAAGTCGCGCGCGTTGAAAAGTCACCGCCTTTGTATTTCTGTTCGCCTGTGTTGAGTCGTTCACGAGTTAAAGGCATAAGTCGTTTGCGAGTTAACTCCTCGAGTCGTTCACGAGTTAAAGTGTTAAGTCGTTCAGGGGCTAAAGGCATAAGTCGTTCAGGAGTTAAAGGCCTTAAGTCGTAGGTCGTTTTGCAGTTAGCTCGCTCGCCCTGGCCTTAAATCGTAGGTCGTCCTCGACCTAACTCCACTAGGTCGTTCCAGCCTTAGCCCGTAGCTCGAATTGGAGCTTAAGTCGTAAGTCGTTCGTTCCACTAAGTCGTTCAAGGCTTAGGTCGTTAAGACATTCGTTTGCTAACTCGTAGCTCGTATTCAAAGCTTAAGTCTTTAGGTCGCGTGCCTTGCTAACTCGTTAGGTCGCATGCCCAGTTAAGTCGTATGACCTTAAGTCGTAGGTCGTTTCTGCCTTCGCTAGGTCGTTCGCGAGTTACTGGCTTGGCATAAGTCGTTCAGGAGCTAATGGCATAAGTCGTTAAGTCGTTCAAGACTTAGGTCGTATGACCTTATCCCCTTAAGTCGTAAGTCTCTTGCCTCCCTTAAGTCCTAGGTCGTATGACTCTTAAGTCCTAGGTCGTTGGCTTTAAATCGTTAAGTCGTAGGTCGCTGCTTCTCTTAAGTCGCTCGGCCATGCCAACTCCGCTAGCTCGCAACTGTTAGGTCGTATGACCTTAAGTCGTAGGTCGTCTCAGACCTAACATTCCCGCTGCTTCTCTTAGGTCGCTTGACCCTAAGTCGTAGGTCGCTTTACTTCGTTAAGTCGTAGGTTGCTCGACTTTGTTAAGTCGTAGGTCGCCACCGACCTTACCCTTAGGTCGAATGACCTGTTATCTGCTAGGTCGTGTGGCATTCCTCCCTTAAGTCGTAAGTCGTTCGCGAGATTAGTACTTGGTCGTTTGACCTGTTCTTCTGCTAGCTCGCGTGGCATTCTCCACTTAGGTCGTATGACCTCATCCCTTAAGTCGTAAGTCGTTCGCGAGTTAGTACTTGGTCGTTTGACCGGTTTGGCTTCTCGAGACAGCTTGCCTTCACTAAGTCGTACTTTGATGGTTTTGGGATTGACTTCTTTGGACTTTACTCACGTCTTCGAACGTGAATTGATTTGTTCTACAATCGTTTTATGACTTGTCACTTTAAAGATATATGAAGGTTTCAATACTAATAGTAAATATCAAAACTCTTTCATCAAAGCGATTTCAACACTATTTTAAATATCAAAAGCTCGTTTTCTCAAACCGATTTTCAATCTACTAGTATATACAAGCCTTTACTTCACTCGAACGAGAAATCGACTTAAACGACTTAGTAAAACGAGTGGTATGAAACGCTTGCGTTCACTTCGTCGGTTAGCTCTTGGACTTGTTCGATTGAACCCTTTTCGTGACAATTTCCTAGTGAAGATTTACAGCTTGTTCGTAAATATTTAAGTTAAGCAAGTGGTTATGGGACATGAAGCTAAACTCATATATTTACTAGCTTGGTGTGATTGACACTTCTCGCTGATCATGATGATCATTTTATGATTTAGACTAGCAATTGTGCGATGTCTCTTTGTTTGCAAGGTAAGACTAGACCGCAATAGTGTGATTCCGACTCACACACATCTCTTTGTCCGCAAGGTTAGTCTAGGCCGCAGTAGTGTGATTCCGACTCACACATATCTTTATGTTTGCGAGGTTAGGCTAGACACCACTTGTGTGATTCCATTCACACATACCTTTCTGCTTTTTGGTTAGCCTAGGCCTCAATCAGTGTGATTCCGACTCACACATATGGGGTAGCTCCCCATGGTCTTCGGACCATCATGTGATAGGCCTCTTTCTCTTTTTATGATTTTTGGATTTCTTGTTTTGATTTCTGGATTTTTATGTCATTGACTTGTTATGAGTACAAGTCTAGGGTATGATGCCCTCTTTGGATCTTTGAGAAGATTCTCGTGATATTGATCATTTCTCATCGGTTGATCTCCTGTTGATCATCATTTTCATACTTATAGTAGTATGTCAGTATGGATATTATATGTTTATGCCATATCTTTTATTCTATATCATGTCATCTGATATTTATAGTTAGACTGATCCGTTTATTATTTTCTTAAATAATACTCGGGTCAGACCGAGATGTTACAGGTGCTTCTGCTTGACTTCCTTCCGGGATTTGCTACTCTGACTTTTGGCTGACTATTTAGTTTAGCAGTTTTTGTTGTATACACTTGAGATATGGACTCATAGTTGTATTCTTTTTGTATAGCACAGGTTGCTAATCTTTTGTATTATTGTGGAACTTTTTGACCACTACTCTGATGTACACTTTCATGTGTTAGTTATATATTCATATCTTCTTCCGCCTTTGTGATATGGATGTCTGTGACTGCTTTGTGTTATGTTTATTTCTATGTTTGTTTCCGAAGATTATTTTATAGCCACCGTGTGATAATCAATTACATGGATGGTCGCTCCTCAACAGCCTTATTCTCCGTGCTAGTTGACAGCACTACATCGTAGTGTCCTTGGCTAGCGTGGGTATTGAGGTGGGGCGTCACAGCTTGGTATCAGAGCCAAACTTCGGAACAATGTAGAATAACTTAACAAGGATCATCGTCCTAAGTCCACCTTAGGAGTTGTGTTTCAGGATTTAGTTCGAGTCTTCGAACCGACTTATCCTGTTTTCTTTATGATTCTTTATTTCATCATTCAAGATTGCTTGATGTTCATTGGTGAATAACCTTCTTCTTTCTCTTCTTTCTTTGAAAAGGAAGAGGATGTCAAGACCAGGCCGTCCCAGAGCTGGAACATCTACTGCTGCTCCTCGAGATGGAGTTTTTATGACAACTCAACAGCTTCTTGAATTAGTGACGAATGCACAAGCAGCTGGAGCTAACCCGGAACCTACTCACCCAAAGTCGGGATTTGCACGGTTGTGCAGCGATTACACCAATTTGGGTGGGAAGCCCTTCAAAGGTTCCGAGCCTATTATCGAGGTTCAAGCTTGGTTAAAATCATGTGATCGAATCTTCTCTCGCATGAACCTTGTCGATCTGCACCGAGTTCAAGTGGCTTCAAGTATGCTCCAAGAGAGAGCATTGGATTGGTATGAACTCCTTACATCCGAAATTAATGAAGCGGACCTCTCCTGGGAGCACTTCCGGGAACGCTTCGAATCGAAATTCGTACCCGAGGCTGAAAAGGTAACTTTGGCTCGGCGATTTATTGACCTTGTTCAAGGTCAGGCTTCTGTGGCGGACTACGTCGCATCATTCGAATCCCTTTCCAAATATGGGGTCGAATATATAAATACTCCACTAAAGAAGAACCAGAGGTTCGTTTACGGCTTAAACAAAAGCCTCAAGAAGCCACTACTTTTGAAGTTAGAAGTTTCTTTCGACCAAATTGTAGATATCGCTCTTCGCCTTGAAGAGGCTGATAGAGAAAGCGATGTTGAAGTAGTAGCTTCCAAACCCAGCTTTAACAACAAAAAGAGGCCCAACAAATTTAAAGGTCCTTACCCCAACAAAAAGGGTAAGCAAGCGATTCCTTCTGCAAAGGCTCCTTCTCCTAATAACGCGAGATGTTTCAACTGTGGATCTGGGGATCATTATGCGAACAAATGTTCAAAGCCCAAATCTTGTCGCTACTGTAAAAGCCCAGATCATTTTATACATCAATGCCTCAAACGTGAAGGCAAGAAGGAGGGAAAGTTGAATGTGGCTAAAGCCCCTGGCAACACATCTCGTGGCCAAGGTATTTCTCATTCTGTCCTTGATGGCATTATATTATTTCATGATCAACCTATTAGAGTTCTCTTTGATACGGGTGCATCCCATTCTTTTATATCAAAGGAACTTGTCGATACTTTTTCGTTAAGTGTTACTGCTTTAATGACTTCATTAAGAATTGCGAATCCGGTTGGTGGATCCGCAACTCTTAGTTTACTTTGTAAAGACGTAGAGATTATTTTATGTGATTTTTCTTTCCTAGCCGATTTGCATGTCATGCGTTACTTAGGCTTTGGAATGATTTTGGGTATGGATTGGCTTACTCGTTATGAAGCTCATATCCTATGTCCTGAGCGGACTATTTATCTCCGACATCCGCAATCTGTTAACCAGATTTCTATTATTCTTAATGATTCGGATTCCGCTTTGGTTGCATCTTTATATTCTTTAAACCCTCGTGATGATGATAATGATGATGAGGAGGATGTCATTTCTCTTATTCGCGTCGTTCGTGAATTTTCCGACATCTTTGAGCCCGTTTTAGGACTTCCACCTAAGCGAGCAATTGAGTTCAAAATTAATCTTATATCTGGAGCTCAACCTGTTACCCGTCCTCCTTATCGCATGTCCAATAAGGAGAACGAAGAGATGCGCAAACAACTATCCGAGTTGGAGACGAAGCAACTTATTCGCTCTAGTTCCTCGCCTTGGGGAGCTTCAGCTATTTTCGTAAGTAAGTCCGATGGTACACTTAGGCTTTGCGTTGACTACCGCAAGCTTAATGATCTTACTATTAAGAATAGATATCCATTGCCTTGGATTGATGATCTGTTTGATCAACTTAGTGGGGCTAGAGTCTTTTCACAACTGGACTTGGCTACCGGTTTCCATCAGCTTCGTATTGCAGAGGATAGTATTCCTTTGACTTCGTTCCGTACGCGTTATGGATCTTATGAATGGCTAGTTATGCCATTCGGTTTAACGAATGCTCCGGCTTATTTCGTTGACCTTATGAATAGAGTTTTCAAAGATTTTCTCGATCGGTTTGTACTCATCTTTATTGATGATATTCTTGTGTATTCTAAAACCGAGGAGGAACACGAAAAGCACCTTCGAATTGTATTGGAAACTCTTAGGAGCAATCAACTAAAAGCAAAATTTTCTAAATGCCATTTTTGGCAATCTAGTGTGAAATTTCTCGGTCATATCATTTCTGAATCCGGAATATCCGTGGATCCTTCAAAGATTGAAGCGATTCAAAATTGGAAGAGACCGGAGAGCGTGACTGAAATCCGTAGCTTTCTCGGATTGGCAGGTTATTACCGCCGTTTTATAAAAGACTTTTCTAAGATTGCCGTACCTCTTACTGGCTTAACAAAGAAAGGTGTTAAATACATTTGGTCAGACAAATGTGAATCTTCTTTTCAGAAATTAAAAGAACTCCTTTCTGATGCTCCTATTCTTATTATTCCCGAAGGGAATCAAGACTTTGTCGTTTACACCGATGCTAGTCGCGTTGGTTTGGGTGCCGTTCTTATGCAAAAAGAACGTGTTATTGCTTATGCTTCTAGGCAATTGAAGCCGGCTGAGACTAGATATGCCACACATGATTTAGAACTCGCGGCTATCGTTTTCGCCCTTCGAATTTGGCGACATTATCTTTTGGGAGAAAAGTTTATACTTTATACTGATCATAAGTCTTTGAAATATTTATTTTCTCAAAAGGAACTTAATTTGCGTCAACAGCGTTGGCTCGAATTTCTTGCCTCTTATGATCTTGACATTCTATATACTCCCGGAAAGGGGAATCGTGTTGCCGACGCACTTAGTCGAAAACAACAAGCGGTTGTTTCCATGATGATATCTGAATGGAACGATCTCGAACTTTTATCCACTTGTGAAATTCGAGATCGCGTTTCCGATTTGTGTTCATCTCTTGTTTTATGTAGCCTTGAGGCTCGTCCTTCTTTATTAGACCGCATTCTTGAAGCTCAACAACTAGATCCTGAATTGGCTTTGCTTGGCCAAAATCTTAAGGATAAAACCGATATTGAAGGTTTGAAAGACTTTGATATCGACTTTCGTGGCGGCATTCGAAAATTTGGTAGACTTATCGTACCAAATATTAGTGATCTTCGTAGAGACGTTCTAGAAGATTCTCATCGTTCCAAGTATTCCATTCATCCCGGTAGCAGTAAAATGTACGTTGATATGAAGCGACTTTATTATTGGGAGGGAATGAAATCTGATATCGCTAACTTTGTTAAGTGTTGCATGACTTGCCAACTTGTTAAGGCTGAACATCAAAGGCCCGGTGGGTTATTGCAACCATTGGAGATTCCAGTATGGAAGTGGGATCAAATTTCCATGGATTTTATAGATGGCCTTCCCCGTTCTCGTTCGGGTCATAATAGCTTATGGGTGATTGTTGATAGACTTACTAAGTCTGCCCATTTTATTCCTGTTCGGTCGAACCGAACCGTTCCTCTTCTGGCCAAACTTTTTATTAAAGAAATTGTTAAACTGCATGGAGTTCCTTCTTCCATTGTTAGTGATCGGGATCCATTGTTTACTAGTGGATTCTGGAAGAGTCTTCAAAAAGCTTTGGGAACAAAGCTTAATTTTAGCACCGCTTATCACCCCCAGTCCGATGGACAAACTGAGCGTGTGAACCAAACACTTGAAGATCTTCTTCGTTCTTGTGTGCTTGATTTCGGTGGAAGTTGGGAAGATCATATTTCACTTGTTGAATTTTCCTATAATAACAGCTTCCAATCTAGTATTGGTATGGCTCCTTTCGAGGCACTCTATGGAAGGCCATGCCGATCTCCTTCTTGTTGGCTTGAGGCCGGTGAGAAACTGGTTTTAGGACCAGACTTTATTCGAGATTCCACAGAAAAGATTGAACTTATTCGACATAGGATGAAAGAAGCCCAGAGTAGACAAAAATCCTATGCCGATAACCGAAGAAGGAAATTAGAATTTTCTGTTGGTGATCTTGTATTTATTCGTGTTTCACCAATGAAGGGTGTTGTACGTTTCAGTCGATCGGGAAAGTTAGCGCCTCGATATATTGGGCCATTTCCTATCACTGAACGTATTGGTTCCATGGCTTATCGCCTTTCTTTACCGGCTCAGTTCTCTGCTATGCATGACGTGTTCCACGTTTCTCAATTACGGAAGTGCCTTCGGGATCCCGATTCTACTCTTGAGCCCGGTGTTGTGGAAGAGATTGAAGTTTCACCTAATTTAACTTATGAGCAGCATCCTTTTCGAATTATTGCTTCGGAGACCAAACGACTTCGAAATAAAGATGTTCCGCTTGTTAAAGTTCAATGGTCCTCAAATCCTAAGGATTGCTCTTGGGAAACTAGAGAATTCATCGAGCGAACACATCCGGAATTGCTTTCTCCTGCTCTTTAAGGTAAACTTCTTAATTCCAATTTCTTTTTGTGTTAATATGCTTTTTGGTTGTTACTTTTTATTTCCACCATATATATTGCGAGGACGCAATTTCTTTAAGGAGGGGAGTCTGTAACAACCCACATATCTATCGATTTTATATTTAAATATTTTATCGTTAGTCGGATGTTAGTCCGAAAAGCTACTTTTTGCATACGGTCAAATTAGGACTCGAGACCACCCCCATTGAGTTCAAAATGACGTTTGCGATCTTTTTGAGTGTAAACTTCGATATGTTTGGAGATAGTGAAATTTTCGTCACTTTTCCCGCTTGAGACTTTGGTTTGGACTGCACCTTCTTAACTCAGCCCACCCCCTCTTCTCTTCATCACTTCAAGCTTCTTCAAAAATGGTGGAGGGAAAGAGAAATTAAAACTCCCAAACACAAATTCCATTGCAAATCCGAGATTCAACATCAAATTCACGTTTAGACCATTGATTCAAGCTTGTTGGTGTTCTTGCTTTGCTCTCAAATCTCCATCTTCATCAAATTCCGTGAAAAGGTGAGATTTTTGATCTCACATCTTGCCTATATCTATCTTGGACTGTTGGGAATGATCCCCTATTGTATTTGCATCAACATTTGCATTTGGTTTGGATTGGATTGGCGAAAAACTTCGATTTTCAGCGTTTTGGTGATTTTTCTGGCCTTAAGTCGTTTCTGCCTTTGCTAAGTCGTTCGCGAGTTAAGGGCTTAAGTCGCGCGCGTTGAAAAGTCACCGCCTTTGTATTTCTGTTCGCCTGTGTTGAGTCGTTCACGAGTTAAAGGCATAAGTCGTTTGCGAGTTAACTCCTCGAGTCGTTCACGAGTTAAAGTGTTAAGTCGTTCAGGGGCTAAAGGCATAAGTCGTTCAGGAGTTAAAGGCCTTAAGTCGTAGGTCGTTTTGCAGTTAGCTCGCTCGCCCTGGCCTTAAGTCGTAGGTCGTCCTCGACCTAACTCCACTAGGTCGTTCCAGCCTTAGCCCGTAGCTCGAATTGGAGCTTAAGTCGTAAGTCGTTCGTTCCACTAAGTCGTTCAAGGCTTAGGTCGTTAAGACATTCGTTTGCTAACTCGTAGCTCGTATTCAAAGCTTAAGTCTTTAGGTCGCGTGCCTTGCTAACTCGTTAGGTCGCATGCCCAGTTAAGTCGTATGACCTTAAGTCGTAGGTCGTTTCTGCCTTCGTTAGGTCGTTCGCGAGTTACTGGCTTGGCATAAGTCGTTCAGGAGCTAATGGCATAAGTCGTTAAGTCGTTCAAGACTTAGGTCGTATGACCTTATCCCCTTAAGTCGTAAGTCTCTTGCCTCCCTTAAGTCCTAGGTCGTATGACTCTTAAGTCCTAGGTCGTTGGCTTTAAATCGTTAAGTCGTAGGTCGCTGCTTCTCTTAAGTCGCTCGGCCATGCCAACTCCACTAGCTCGCAACTGTTAGGTCGTATGACCTTAAGTCGTAGGTCGTCTCAGACCTAACATTCCCGCTGCTTCTCTTAGGTCGCTTGACCCTAAGTCGTAGGTCGCTTTACTTCGTTAAGTCGTAGGTTGCTCGACTTTGTTAAGTCGTAGGTCGCCACCGACCTTACCCTTAGGTCGAATGGCCTGTTATCTGCTAGGTCGTGTGGCATTCCTCCCTTAAGTCGTAAGTCGTTCGCGAGATTAGTACTTGGTCGTTTGACCTGTTCTTCTGCTAGCTCGCGTGGCATTCTCCACTTAGGTTGTATGACCTCATCCCTTAAGTCGTAAGTCGTTCGCGAGTTAGTACTTGGTCGTTTGACCGGTTTGGCTTCTCGAGACAGCTTGCCTTCACTAAGTCGTACTTTGATGGTTTTGGGATTGACTTCTTTGGACTTTACTCACGTCTTCGAACGTGAATTGATTTGTTCTACAATCGTTTTATGACTTGTCACTTTAAAGATATATGAAGGTTTCAATACTAATAGTAAATATCAAAACTCTTTCATCAAAGCGATTTCAACACTATTTTAAATATCAAAAGCTCGTTTTCTCAAACCGATTTTCAATCTACTAGTATATACAAGCCTTTACTTCACTCGAACGAGAAATCGACTTAAACGACTTAGTAAAACGAGTGGTATGAAACGCTTGCGTTCACTTCGTCGGTTAGCTCTTGGACTTGTTCGATTGAACCCTTTTCGTGACAATTTCCTAGTGAAGATTTACAGCTTGTTCGTAAATATTTAAGTTAAGCAAGTGGTTATGGGACATGAAGCTAAACTCATATATTTACTAGCTTGGTGTGATTGACACTTCTCGCTGATCATGATGATCATTTTATGATTTAGACTAGCAATTGTGCGATGTCTCTTTGTTTGCAAGGTAAGACTAGACCGCAATAGTGTGATTCCGACTCACACACATCTCTTTGTCCGCAAGGTTAGTCTAGGCCGCAGTAGTGTGATTCCGACTCACACATATCTTTATGTTTGCGAGGTTAGGCTAGACACCACTTGTGTGATTCCATTCACACATACCTTTCTGCTTTTTGGTTAGCCTAGGCCTCAATCAGTGTGATTCCGACTCACACATATGGGGTAGCTCCCCATGGTCTTCGGACCATCATGTGATAGGCCTCTTTCTCTTTTTATGATTTCTGGATTTCTTGTTTTGATTTCTGGATTTTTATGTCATTGACTTGTTATGAGTACAAGTCTAGGGTATGATGCCCTCTTTGGATCTTTGAGAAGATTCTCGTGATATTGATCATTTCTCATCGGTTGATCTCCTGTTGATCATCATTTTCATACTTATAGTAGTATGTCAGTATGGATATTATATGTTTATGCCATATCTTTTATTCTATATCATGTCATCTGATATTTATAGTTAGACTGATCCGTTTATTATTTTCTTAAATAATACTCGGGTCAGACCGAGATGTTACAGGTGCTTCTGCTTGACTTCCTTCCGGGATTTGCTACTCTGACTTTTGGCTGACTATTTAGTTTAGCAGTTTTTGTTGTATACACTTGAGATATGGACTCATAGTTGTATTCTTTTTGTATAGCACAGGTTGCTAATCTTTTGTATTATTGTGGAACTTTTTGACCACTACTCTGATGTACACTTTCATGTGTTAGTTATATATTCATATCTTCTTCCGCCTTTGTGATATGGATGTCTGTGACTGCTTTGTGTTATGTTTATTTCTATGTTTGTTTCCGAAGATTATTTTATAGCCACCGTGTGATAATCAATTACATGGATGGTCGCTCCTCAACAGCCTTATTCTCCGTGCTAGTTGACAGCACTACATCGTAGTGTCCTTGGCTAGCGTGGGTATTGAGGTGGGGCGTCACAGAATTCCAGAGAAGTTTTGGAAAAGTTTTGAAAGGAGTTTGAAAATTTTGGAGATTTGGAAAGTTTAAACCATTTTTGATTTGAAAATGAATTTTAAAGGTTTGAAAAATGTTTTGAAGAAATGAAAAGCTCTAAACTCTTTTAGGTCGCTGGAAAATAATCCCGATGATGATCGCGACATCACCGGTGTTCATTTTCGGGTTTCCAAAAGAGAAATTGCTGCCAAATTGTTTTAAAAGGAAGTTGTTTGAAAAATTTGGGTTTTGTTTTGGAAATTCAAAGGATAATTTGAATTGTTTTCAAAATGGTTTTGAAAATGTTATTAAGACTCTGGAATGCTATATAAAAGTATTTATGAGAATAATAAATGAGTTGATAACTTATACAAAGTTGTTGTGAATTTAGATTGAATAAATTTAACTTAAGGAATTTTAAGTTGAATTAAAGTAAGTATAAGTTATATAACTTATAAAATGAGAAATAAAATAATAACCAAAGATTTGAAAATAAATTCATTTAACAAATGAGAATTTTTAATGTGAATTAAGAATATAAAGAGATGAATTCACATATGAATGGAATTGTAAATATGAATTTGTAAGTGAATTTATAATTGGAATGAAATTCAAATTGTAAATGAATTTATAACTTGGAATAGAATTCAAGAAGGTAATTGAAAATTTAAAATTCAATAATGGAATGAAATTGTGAATATGAATTTATAATTGAAAGTAGAATTCTAATGGAACGAAATTGTAAAGTGAAAGTATAAATGATTGTATAAATCGGAATGTAAGTAAGTTGAAGACTTATAAATATTTGAAATTTGATTGAAAATGAGATTCAAATCGAAATGAATGAATGTGTGAATAAATAAATTTGAAATTGCAAGTGCAAGAAAATGAAATTGAAAGTTAAAAATTCATTTTGAATTTGAAAGTAAATAAAATGGGAATTGAACTTGATTTGTGAAAAAATGAAGTGAAGTAGTAAACTCAAATTAGTAGGTAAAGCTAATTGAATATTGATCAAATGAATTAGTAATTGGAACTAATTTAAGATAGTGCAGTTGTAAATGGCAGATAATTGATGAAATTCAATATTCAGAAGTAAACTGAATCTAAATTAGATTGAAAGGGTAAATTAAATTCAAAATAAATGTGAAATGTGAAATTGAATGATAATGGATATAACTTCAATAGTGAAGTAATGATGATATAAGCAGTTATATTGAAAATTTTGTAATTAAATTTGCAAAATAATTTGAATATGTAACTAGATATAATGGCTAGTAGGATATACAGGTGTTATAAAGGAATTGGAATTGAATTGCAAAGATAAATTTGAATTGCTCGACAAAAGGTACGTATTTAATTTCAATATGAGGTTTTGATGATTTCTGGTCTAGCCGCTTGGCTTTTTCTTTTTCTTTTTGAAATCTGAGAGTCCGTAGGGACGTTTTGTAGTTGTACCGTATTAGCCGCGCAAAGGAGACGCTGGCGAAATTTTTCGAAAATTTAGGGCGTTAGAAAATTTTTGAGAAAATTTTGAAAGTTTAAATTTGAATTTAAATTTAAATTTGAAAGGAGAAGTTAAACAATATTGTTTGAAAACTATGAAAGGTTTGGAAAACTAGTTGAAATAATAACGAATCTTTAGTAGAAAGATTTGTTTTGATAATTTGATAAAACTATTAGATGTTGAAAAATGATAGACGAGTTAAGGACCACTTTTCCTAACTTGTAATTTCGAGGACGAAATTCTTTTAAGGGGGGAAGTTTGTAACGACCCAGAATTTTGAACAAATTAAATTGAGAATATTTAATTAATTTTAAATATTTGAATGATAATTTGATTTGAACCCCCGATTTATATTTGAATTTGGCGATTAAATTATAAGATTTAATCGATTGGAGTTGAGTAAAAAAATTTGTATCTTCAGTTTTAAGCTGAAGAAAAATATTTCGAAAGCTTTTAAAATTCGTATTGATAATTCGGAAGATGATTGAAGCTTCAGAACCCAATTTCGAATTGATTTGATCGGTTTTGAAATTTATATCGTTTAACCGATATTTAAAAATAGTCATTTTTCAAACAGTCTTGGAATTCGACGAAACCAGTTCCATTGGGTCCGTAATATTGAATTATTACCGGATTTCAAATTTCGTATTTTTCGGGGTTGATATGTGACCATACGATATGCAAACGCGTTGAAGATAAATCAAATTGATTTAAAATTTAAATTTAAATTGTAACTAAGTCAAACATCAGCACGTCTTCTTCCCTTAGTTTCAGCCGAGAATCACGAACAAAAAAATCGTGCAACCCATACTTGTTCAGTTTTAAACACTCCTCTCCCTCCTCGGTTCCAAATCGAACGAAGAAATTTTAAATGGCAGAATGAATCGCGAGAAATTTCCAACTCCTTCCAAATTAATTCGAATACCCTTCTCCTTCTATCAGTGAACGAAAAAGAAAAAAATTAAACAATGAAATCAACAGAGAGAAAACAGTTATAGCCGAACTTCCTTCCTTCCCCTTCTCTTCTCATTTCGATTGAAACCGGCTTCAATCTCCAAATCAAAGACAAACGAAATCCGCGTTCGCTCAGAACAGTTCAAATCGAATTCGAGGGTGCTCGGCTACTCGACAACCAGGATCCGTATTCGAATCAAGCTCGTTTCTTTTCGATGCTACCAGGGTTTGCGAAATCGAGTTCGCGTTCGAGATTAGGGTTGTCTTGGGGATTGCGATTGTCAGGCGGACGCTCGCGAGCACGACAATTTATGGCGCAACATTGGTTCGTTTTCTCAAGGCAATGTGGTGGAGTTTTGGGATAGCGCGTGGGCTTTGGCTCGCGTGGGTTGCGTTCGCGACTGGGGCATCGGCGTGGCGTAGTGAGCGTGAGTTGCTGGCGAACGAATCAATGGGCGATAGTTGGCTGCAAACGAGGCGTGGCTCGTGCAGTGTGTTGAGTATCAGACGCTATGGAGTCGGCGGGTTAAGGAGGGCGGTGGAGTTGATCGAATAGGTGAAGGTACTCTGTTGTTTTATCTGACTTGTTTACTATGTTGGGTAAGGCATTATTAGTTTTATTACAGAAAGAAATATATATACAGTAAAGATATATATAAAAAAAAAATGAATGAAATGAGGTGATAAATACAGTTTTTCCCAATTTTGTATATATATATATATATGCAGAAATTTTAATATATATGCTGCAAAAGATATAGGATTTTTTTTACAGTAAAGTAAAATTATTTTTGTTATTTACAGAAATTATTATTATTATATATGTAGATAAAGTTTGGAAAGAATAAGGATTTTAAAATACATACTAGTTTAAACTAAAATTGTTAAAATGAAAATTTGTTATTCGATTTGTTCAAATATTAATGAGTTGTATAATTATTTATATAAGGTTAAAAAATCAAGATAATCGAGAAATCGAGTCAAGTTTGGAAATGGATGGCAAAATAAAAAGCTAAGGTGAGATTTTCTCACTCGAAGGAAAATTTTGATTTGCAGTTATTGATTGATTTGTTTGAATGTGCTATTAGATATGATAGGATATATCTATATATATAGCAGTATATACATATTGGCATATGTATATATTGGATTGATGATTTCCCGCCTCGTATAGCGGATGAGACCCTATTGCGCCGTTAGTAAGCGGATTTATAAAAACCTATATACCGCGATAATTCCGTACTGGAGCGGAATTGGTATTGTGCTAACGTTTTTGGATGCAGGGAAACAGGTTGGAGGGATCCAACTGGATTCCTCACCAGTATTTATTTATTTACAGATATTGATAAATATTCTGTTATCATATTGATATATGATATTGACTGTTGTGATGGACTGATTGATGTTGTTGCATCATCGGATTCAGTTTTGAAATGTAAAAATAACGACTTTTATTTTAAAAAGATTTTAAAGTGATTTTTGAAAAGTAGACGTTTATCGAATTTTTGAATTGATTTATTTCAGAAAAATAAACGTCTAGAATTTTAAAGTTATAAAAGTTAAGATTTTTGGTGAAATATAACCAAAGTGTGATTTTTGAAATGAAAGTTGATTTAATTGTAAAATAGGTTAAATTGAGATTTTTAAAGTATTATAAAAGATGTACAGAAAAATTGATATATTTATCAATTAAAATTTTTGGAATTTTAAAACGAGTTTTTATAAGTGAAGATATGAATCTTATAGAATTTTAAAATTGTGAAGATATGAGATTTATAGATGTATAAATTGTGAAGTTAAAATAAATGAAATTGTAGAATAGAAGATTTATAAGGAATTAACTTATAAATTGGATTTTTGCCTACAAATGAAATATTGATCGAATTTGTTAATAAAGGAGATTTACAAATCGAAGTTGTTATAAAATATAAAGGGTGAAATTTATAAACATTGTTTTATAAATTCAAAACCAATTGAAATTGATAGGTTTAACATAGAAGTTTAATAAAGGAGATATATCCGCGATTTTGGATAGTGGATAATTATTGAAATAAAAATGGGTAGAAAATATTGAAATGTGGTTAATAAAGTATATTCACGATTTTGGACAGTGAATATATTGTTAAGTAAAATGGATACTGTTTTGGGAAAGTGATAGTGAAAAACGAAGTTAAACATTTTAAAGATGTTTTAAAATGTGTTATGAATCGAAAGCATAGATTTCAACATTTATTGTTGAAATAGACGTTTTCGAAAAATAAGGAAATGGTGGACTATAACACTGTTGTTATAGTAAATGATTTCCGAAAGGAAATATTTTATATAGTATTGGGATTTATATATCTATCTTAATTCTGAATCCCTATACTAGTGATTTCGAGTCGTCGTAACGATGTTTTACGCAACATTCGTTTTGACTCAAATAAATGTGATTTAAGAATGATTTCCTTAAAGAATGAGATATATACTTAATTTTGATTTTAAGTATATCGAATATTTTCTAAGTGTTGAAAATAAATGATTTGTGAATTACTTATTTTTAAATAAGTATGGAAATGCTTTTCCAATGTGAAATGAACTGTTTGAGTTTTTATCTTTTAAAGATAAATTGAAAAGTGAATATTTGAAATTGTTTCCAAATGGCTAAGTGTGGAAATTTTATATCTTATAAAGATATTTTTGAAGATGAAATAATTTGGAAAATTATTTGGAATCTGATGATGTTGCGCATCTTTATTGATAGTTAAATAACCGACTATCGATAATTACCTTTAGATAGGTATTTGTTGTGAATTGGATGAATTTGAATGCCACACTTATTTTTGAATAATCGCTCACTATTCGGGTTAGCTGGGAAAGGACCATGGGGTCGTATAACCCATTCCGAATATGTGATACGTCGTTATGAATTGCATTTGAAGACCGGTGTTGAAGACCGGATATTTTTGAAAACGGAAGGATTACCGTCGAGTTACTCTACATCGACTGATCTTCGATTTAGAGGTTTTATCACCCTTAGTGACGGGAAGTCCTGACGTGATTGAAAATTATCCGGAAATGCAAGGGCTTCGTGAGAAGTGCCTTCGGTTCTGTTCGATCCCGGAACAGACTTGTATGGATTGTGTGTCTGACGTTACAATTTGAGATATAAAGCTGATTTCTTTCAAATACATTTCTGTTGGTGGCGGAGAATTTATTCTCTTAGCTTAACACCCTTCTCTGAGACGTACGAGCTCAGAGGTTATGTAGTTGAAATTTATCAGCGATATATCCTAATTTGGTAACGTGGCATACTGAGTGTTGCTGTGAAATGATCAGTGTTTGATCATTTGTGATATGATCATTTGTTTGATCTTATATCTTTGTGATCATAGGTTGATCATTTTGTTTGACCCGAAGCAGGGCTTTTTGTAGAAAGCGTAGCTTTGTGGACAAGACTTCGTCGAGCCTCACACCCCGGAAATGGTCGAAACAGGAAGGATGCAGCAAGGTTCTAGGGAGTAGCGCCCCTTAGTGTATGTCATTCCTTCTGGATAAAGGTGGTATCATGGTATGGAGCCCAGATACTTAACCTCTGTGGTTGCTGCACAGTTATCATTACTTTGTGGTTTGTTGGAAATCGGGGATCCTCGGGAAGATCGGTGACGATCGGGGGATGGCATACGCGTGTCAGTAGTTACCTATTTTTGCAGAGGTAACCCGGCCTTGTGTTGGCAGAGATCTAACCGTACCGTTAGATTCTCGGGTCGTCTATTCCAGGGACGTACCCATCGTGGATAGGAAGTTCCTTTGCCTGACCATTTGTTGGAAATCCAAAGAAACAATACGCGACTTGTACGGTTTTAGTTGTATTACCTGCTATGGAATGTGGCGGTAACCTGCTATTGAACATAGTAGCTATAGTAGGCATACGATACTGGTCGTATGTTGGCTAAGATTAATATTATACTTTCGAAATGTTTTCTACACTATGCACTAATAATAATATCAAAAATGATTTGATTTTGCGTAGTAAGCATCTTTGACTATCATAAGAAGAAATCTCCTCCAATTCTGCGTTTGCATTGTGTGTGTGGCGGGAGGTCTTATGGTGGTTTCATTTTCCAAAAGCATTTCGAATTGACTTTAAAATTTTCCTGTTGTTTATTTTAAAGAATAACTGTTTTACGATCTCACACCAGTCACCATGACTGACTCGGAGTTTATTGTTTCCCTTCTAAACTCTGGGTGCCCACCAATTTCCACACGGGCAGTCTAGAGTTAGATTATCAGGATATTCTGGATATTTTGGAGCTTGGAGATAAGCTGGATGACGAGACGTAGTATTTGTATCTGATAGCATTTATTCCGCTGTGTATTCTGTATGAGGACAAGTATAAAACTGTCCATTGTTGTACTGAGTTGTATATTGACTCTGATGATTGATGTATGTATAAAATGATATAGCTCTTTGTTTAAAGATTATTCATTTATCTATTATATATTGTTCCGCTGCGATGTGTAAGATTCTGATATTGTTCTGTTTCTGTTGCTGTTCTGATGTGTTGTTCTTTTTTTCTTTTTCTTCTCTTTTTCTTCTATCTCCTTCTTCTTCTACTTTTTCTTTTTCTTAAACCCCTCACTATTGGAGTTTCCGGCACTCGATTGCTCGGCAGTCGATAAAGTGAGTATCGATGTCGAATTTTCGAAAGTCGAAAATCCCGGTCTTGACAATCAATGTGGTATTCGGGTCTCCAGACCTGGAAATCCGGTATACGGAAACCCGATCCCGGTCTCATCGAAATCCATAGCGTATCTTTTAAGGCCAAGTTGTTTTAAAGGTTAAAACAAATTCAATTCATTATCTTTATACACAAAGAAAGATAATTCACAACAGATAATCAACATTATCAGATAATCCATACAATTCAACTAACATCCATATCATACAGCATATATCTCATCAGAGATATCAATCAATGCCAAGTATTCAATACTATCACCCATTCATAAGTAATGATTTATATTATCTTTTAATTAATTTAAAGAATTAAATTAATTACTTCATTTTATAAATCCTTCTTACTTAACCATTAATTAATTACAATTTAATTAATTAATGATCTTTTAATGATCTTCTTAATTAATCTTCCTTGATTAATTATACTTTAATTACATTCAAGTAATTATCCTTAACCATATACAGTAATTAACTTTTAATTACTATCATTAATTACAAAAATTAATGAACCTTTATCAATTAATTAACTATAATTAATTATATTAATCCTCAATTAATTACAATTAATTAATCATACTTAAATTAATTACTTTTATTAATCAACCTTGATTAATTCATTAATTAAATAATCCTTATTAATTAATTTACCTTTTAATTAATTAAATAATTAATTTTAATCAACCACTTCATTAATTAGTCTTAATAAATCATAATTAGTAATTAACAATTTGTAATCACTTATCTTAATTAATTACTTCTTAATTAATTATATTAACCTTAATTAATTAATCTAATTAATTAATCTTTAATTACTTCATTAAGTAATTATTAATTAATTACATTAACAAATAATCCTTAATTAATTACTTTATTAATTAATTACTTTTTTTATTAATTACCCTTAGTAATTAATCTTAAATTAAACACATTTAATTAATCACATTAATTAATTATCTAAAATAATTAAGTAATTAACTCGTAATTACTTACATAAGTAATTATCTTCTAATTATTAAATGATCTCTCTAAACTAATTACCTTAACCAGTAATTTATACCACCATTAAATAATTCTTAATTCTTTAATTAATTAATTATTCCATAATTAATTAACTTCAAACAATTAACTTAATTAATTTCTTAATTGATTACAACAAGTGATTACCCATTAATCACTTCAACTAATTACTTCCATGAGTAATTTACTCCTCCTAATTACTTTAAGTAATTATTCATTAATTACTTCATTAAGAAATTTACTCACTTAATTATAAATTGATTATCTTAAATTAATTAGGCTAATTAATTAATCTAAAATTAATTACATAAATAAATTAACTAATTAATTAATCCCTCAATCTCTAATTCATTTATTTATTAATTACATTCATTTCCACTAATTACTTCATTAAGTAATTATTCTTAATTTCAAATAGTAATTAACCTTTAATTCAATTTATTTATTAATTTCCTTCATAAAATTTCCATCTTTAAAGATAAACTTTTCATTTAAATCACGTATTAAATTCTACCATTAAACTCCATTTAAACATTTATAAATAATTTTATATTTGAATAAAATTTTACCTTTAAACAAAACAATTTAAACCCATAAATTTTTATACACTTAAAATCTTGAATATCCATTCAAACATGCTTAAATAAATTAAATAAAACAATAATTTAACTTTGGAAATTCCAAATTTCATATCTTTAAACTTATTTATTTAAATATAATTTAAATCTAATTTAACATTCCTTTATAATTACTTTGAATATCACATTAACTTGAAACTTGTTTTTACTTTGCCTTTAGACTTTGAAACTTTTTGAAAAGCTTATTTCCTTTCTTTAATAACCTGGTAATGTCTTTCTTTAGATTTTAAAACCTGGAATACTTTAAATTTTAAAACCAGATTTTTAAACAAAAACAACTCGAGCCAGCCTAAAATATTTTCCCGAGCAAAACCCATAAAATCCCGAGTAAACTACACTAAAACCCCGAGCACACTCACCTACTCACTTGCTTCGAGACGAACTGCAAACTACACGAGACCAACTTTGAGTCGCCTTCATCTTTCCCAATCACCCAACCTACCAACACAGACGTGCACACGACCAACTCTTCGTGCACATGCACCCATCAACGCCAGCACTCCGACCTCTGACGAACCTTCATGCATATCGACCAACGTTGCTGCAACCCATTCCGACCTTCGAATCATTCGCACAAACTTCATATCGAAATCGAACAGTTCGACCCATTCCTGGAACCCAATCGATCAACCAAGACCACCTCGTATCGCGATCCACTACCACCTGAGACCTAGGCCTTCTGCCTGAACCTTCGCCAGAACCCCTAGTTTCGTTCCCCATAGGTCCGGTCAACCCCGATCATCCATTGACATAGCACGAACTCGAGATTCATCGTTGACAAAACCGGGTCCCTAAACCCTACTTCGACCAATTCTCATCATCACGGCCAATAGAAAAATAAATCAGTATTTTTCCAGTGATCCTCGCCTCCACGACCCCCTTCAAGCCAAATCTAAAACTTCCAGTCGCCGCCGATCATCGGCAAATGGCCGAAACCCGAAAACGATCAAAAACCAAAAATCTCATTTAATCCCAAACTAAAAATCACAACTCTTATTCCTAAATTCATGATTTTACCCTACGGTTCAGATTATATCATTAGCAACTGGAATTAATTTGATTGAATTTTCCCTATATCAAGTTCATCACTGACATATATAAATTTTAAGCAAATTGCTAAATAAAATTTCCAGTTATTATTTTTAAAATTCATATCACATGGTAATTGTCATTTCATTTATATTCTAACCTGAAATTGATTAGAGAGGGAGATTCAAATTTTGAAAGTAAATTGAGTCTGTAGACAAAACAGAGGCAGTCTATATAAATATATGCAGATATACACCCATGTAAACAATTTCATACATTGTCCAAATGAAATAAATCATGCAGGCCATACATTATTATCACACAAAATCATCACATGCAACATCTAAAACTGTTTTTAAATAGAAGTTTACTCACCTTATAATAAGAACAAAGAACAAAGCAGAGCACTGTTTTGTTACTTCCAGGCTTTGATCTGGAAACTGCTAATTTAAATTGCTATGTTGTTGAAATCTGAATTCTTGCATGCTTGTTAATTTTGATGATTTAAACTGCTGCTGATCTTCCTTTGAAATGCAGGTTTGAAATTGCAGATTTGATTTAGTTGCTTCCATGATCTCAGGTTGAAACAGTTTGATTTACTTGTTGAGTTTGATTTTTGTTATAGTTTTTGATTTTTCTTTTGAATTTAGAAAAGATGGAAAGAAAAGAAGATGGAGGAAGAAGATTTCGAACTGAGAAAATAAGTTTTGAACTGAAATCAAATGTTCAGTTTTCTCTATACATATGTTATTTAAGATAATTTAGTTTTCTAAATTTTTAAATGAATTAAATGAAGGCCACTTGTTTATTTTATAAATTGGACAAATGTCCATGTACATCCATTTAGCTTACAAGTGTCTTTAATCATGTTAATATGTTTACACATATTACTTAAGTGTTTTTAAATAAATTTTATTTAATTTAAATGTAAATATAAACTTACTTTTTAAGTTACTTAATTAATAAATGTTAGTTTACCTTTAAAAGAATATATGTTAAAACTAATTATAAATATAAATAAATTCCTTATACATGTATTTTAAAATCTAGAACATTTATATAACCATTTAAAATTTAACACTTTAAAGAAAACTAGAATAAAACTTTGATTAAACCCTTTTTTTTTAAAACTATCATATTTAAAATAAACAATTATCTTATATTTTGAAAACAATTGAATTAAACTTAAATTATCTTTTGAAAAATATTAATTTTAAAACAAAGCTTTAAATCACAATTCATACATATATATTACAAATTTGAAAATTCATCTTTAAAACAAAACAAAAGATATTTCCATTCACAATATATATCAAATATATATATTATAAATAGAATAAGATTTTATTAGCTTTAACAAACAAATCTTATTAATATTGCCAAATTAAGTATTTATTATTTACCTTTAAAAGATTAAATTAACCAATTTAAATTTAAATTACATAGGATAATTATCAATCCAATTAAATTATCAATACAGATTATTAAATTTATACTGCTCAAAAACCCGGGATATCACACTGGGTCTCCAAGCAAAGCTCCAACTCCAAAGGTGAGTCTCAAATGTTGTATCACTCAGTCTGACCCGAGCGTAAAGCAAAACACAAAACACTCGAGTCAGGATTAACATTCTTATATAAATAAATCCAACTCAAGTGAAATATCAACTGAAATACAAGTAACTCAAAGGATGTTTGGGATAACCATCCTCTAAGGATCCGTTAAACTATCTACTATGTAGTAATATACGCTATTATAATAATGTCTGATAATAAAATAAACTTACTTTTTAATAGCGTCATGGGGTTACCCATATAGCCCTTAACACGTAATAGTCCCAGTAGTCTATCCAGTATTAGCATACTCCCAGATCGGGGGCTACCCACAATACTCCACAGGCTATGGCACAAATCCAAACTCGTAGTAAAGCTCGATATGGTATGTGACACGGCACAACTAGGCAATGCCAGGGTATATACCAATTACGCATCCGGGCTGGTGGAAACGCATAGCAGCCACTACCGCCCTCCTCGAAACACACTCCCAATCAAAATCGAAGGGTTGCTACCAAATCAATCATAAAGTAATAGAATGGTATTGAAGAAATGCGTCCGATCAGAGGTGCTACCTCATTGGCCCGTCAATCGCTCCTGTTTTAGCCACCTTATGCCAACTTACGGGAGTTGGGTCCACGTATATACCTCAATAGGAATCGTCGCCACCATCCTACTTCATTCAGGAATCTCCATCGTGTACACAGTTGTTAAAGTGGTTTTCTGTAAAGACCCAAAAGTTGGCCTTCGAAAATCGGCACCCGTACTTTACATCGTACTCGAATGCCGTAGATTCAAATGCCAAATCTGGTTCTCCGGAGCTTATAACAACATTAAGTAAATAACACAGCGGAATAAAAAGAATAATACATTGATATACAATATCTGATACAACAGAGCGATACAATGAATATCAATATACATCAGAGATATGATACAACAAATAGCAGCGGAAAAGAAAAATAGATAACTAACATCAGCAGCGGAACAAATAACTCCATCTTCAAAACACTAATCCAGAAAAAGCTCGAACTCCCAATAACGATGCACAAAAGATAAGCAAGTGCAGTCCGATCCAAAGACTGAACTAGCTCCAGAAAATCTACAAGTCCTGACTATCTGAAAAACCAAACTCTAGACTGCTCGTGTAGAAAAATTTTGAGCATCCAGAGTTTAGGAAAGAAACAATAAACTCCGGATCAGTCATGGGACTGGTGTGAGCAACAAAAACAGTTTATCTTTAAAACAAATAGCAGAGAATTTTAAAGTCAATTCGCAATGCTTTTGGAAAATGAAACTACCATAAGACCTCCCACCACACACACAATGCAAACGCAGACTTGGAGGAGATTTCTTCTTATGATAGTCAAAGATGCTTACTACGCAAAATCAAATCATTTTGATATTATTATTAGTGCATAGTGTAGAAAACATTTCGAAAGTAGAATATAAATCTTAGCCAGCATAGACATTCCGAACTATGCCTACTATAGCTACCATCTAAACAGTGGTGACCACCATAAGTAAATGGCAGGTTTTACAACTAATACCGTACAAGTCTCGTATTGGAGTTTGGATTTCCAACAAATGGTCAGGCCAAGGAACTTCCTATCCACGATGGGTACGTCCCTGGAATAGACGACCCGAGAACCTAACCGGATCTCTGCCAACACAAGGCCGGGTTACCTCTGCAAAAATAGGTAACTACTGACACGCGTATGCCATCCCCCGATCGTCACCGATCTTCCCGAGGATCCCCGATTCGCAACAACCACAAAGTAATAAATTTGCAGCAACCACAGAGGTTAAGTATCTGGGCTCCATACCATGATACCACCTTTATCCAGAAGGAATGACATACACTAAGGGGCGCTACTCCCTAGAACCTTGCCGCATCTTTCCTGTTTTGACCATTTCCGGGGTGTGAGGCTCGACGAAGTCTCGTCCACAAAGCTACGCTTTCTACAAAGCCATGCTTCGGGTCAAACAAATGATCAACCTATGATCACAAAGATATAAAATCAAACAAATGATCATATCACAAATGATCAAACACTGATCATCACACAGCAACACTCAGCATGCCACATTACCAAATTGGGATATATCGTTGATAAATTTCAACTACATAACCTCTGAGCTCGTACGTCTCAGAGAAGGGTGTTAAGCTAAGAGAATAAATTCTCCGCCACCAACAGAAATGTATTTGAAAGAAATCGGCTTTATATCTCAAAGTGTAATGTCAGACATGTATCCATACAAGTCTGTTCCGGGTTCGAACAGAACCGAAGGCACTTCTTACGAAGCCCTTGCAATTCCGGGTATTCACAATCCCGTCCGGACTTCCCATCACAAAGGGTGATAAAATCTCTATACCGGGGACCAGTCGGTGCAGAGACATTCGACGAGTTGTCCTTTCGTTTTCGTAAATATCCGGTCTTCAACACCGATCTTCAAATGCTATCCATATGCGACGTATCATTATTCGGAATGGTTTATATGACACAAATGTCTTTTCCCGGCTAACCCGAATAATGAGCGCAATTATTAGAAATCATATGGATAATTGGATTTCAATTAAATCACAGCTTAAAGCCCAAAACTTTTCATTTGAATGGTTAAACAAATTACCATTTTCAAATCTTTAAAAAAAAAGATTTATTTCACAAAGTCACTCAGTTTTCACAAAGATTCATTCACAGTTTTTCCTAAACAATTTCTGTTTCAATTGGATTAACTCGTTAAATCTTTAAAATAAAGATTCAACTTATATCTTTCAAAACAATTTCATTTCGAATGTTTTAAACAAATCATCATTTTAAATCTGTTAAAAATAAACAGATTCAAATTTATAGTTTTCAAAAGAATTCATTTATAACTTGGAAAACCATCTTTCAATTCATACTTGAAATTCCTTTAAATTGGAATTTCATTTCTTATATATACGAAAGCTTTTATCATTTGAAAACAAACAGTTTTGGTTTAAGAAAAATCCAATTTTATTTGCACGGGTTAAAGTCCTTGAATTATATTCACCTTCCAAAATCAATACTTTTAAAAATGGTTTAACCCATATATAACGGTTATAACATCTTTAATCCCTAATTCCAAAATTATAGGATTTTATTTCAAATATTGAATTTAAATTTAAATCAAATAATTTAAATTTCAAATTCAATCAAGTTACTCAAAAATAACTTTCATCTTTGAAATTCCATTTCAAAAGCTTTTCACTTTAAACCCGAATTTCCAATTTCAAAATCAATTGAAATTAAAGTTTCAATTTCAAAACATTAAATTTAATTTATCTGTGACTTAACCGATTCCCACGTGAAATCCATATTCGTGTGTGTATGGTGTAGTCCAGGGGTTTTACACACAATAGTGCAACATCAATCATCATAGATATATCGATAAGCGGTATAATCGACAACGCTTATCTTCATTCACAGATTCATAGATAAAATAAATTTATCAGTCACAAAGATTCACAATTACAATTCGATGTGGGTTTCGGATAACCAACTGGAATCCGACTCCCTGTCGCATCGAAATTCAAATGCCGTTTTACGGGCCAAGGGTTTCATATTCACATAACAATATATACATCACAGATATAACAGCTTAGCATAAAACATAACATAGCATCGCATCACATAACTGATATATCAATCCATCACATAGCATGTAATAAAATATCAAACATCTATACGTAAGATCAGTTAATTGTTTGAGTAATCCAAATCAGTTTTAATTACTTGCGAAAATTACTAATCCTGGTTAATTAACATTAATAAATTACAAATCATTTTGATTTAATTATTCTTTAATCATTTATTAATTAACCATTAATAATAAATTAATTAACCTTTAATTATTAAATAATTTACTTTTAATTATTTAATTTATCAATTTTAATTATTTAATTACTTTTAATTAAGTAATTATCTTTACGTAATTAATTACCTTTAATTCCTTATATTAATTAATCTTAATTAATAAATCTACCTTTAATAAATCACATAAATTAATTTATTCTTAATTAATATTCCTTAAATAAATTACCCTAATCTATAAGTTAATCTTAATCATGTAATTGACTTAACCTAAATCAATCTTTAATTGACCTTTAATTTATCACATAATAAATTAATCTTTAATTACTCAAGGTCTTAATAAACTTAAGATAAACCATTTATCTTACTTTAATTATTATTTAAACTTTTTAAAAATAACCATTTCAATACCATTTTTCTTTTCCAATCTCAAAACCAAATTTAAACATAGTTTAACTTAAAGATCAAATCTTTAAAACATTTAAACTTTTAAAATTTCAACTTTAAAGTTCAAAACCCAAAACAGAACAGATTTCTGTTCTTTAACCTTGGACGAAAATTTCCCGAGCCCAGGCTAATATTTCTCGAGCATGACTTCGAGTTCCCTCAACATTTCAAAACTATTATATCCTCGCGTTCGACCCGATACAAGACTCGAGCCATCCCCTGGTTTCCCCCGAGTGCAAACCCGAAGAAAGCTTGTTCTTCCCAACATCAGACACACGCGACACTTCGTGCACGTGTACACGCGATTGGCACTGCTCCGATCATCACCACTAGCGTTGACAAGTCGACAACCATCTCCTCTAACGCCACGACCACCCAGGTTCTCGAATCTATGGCGGATTCGAAATCGAGCAACTCCCCATCCACCTGGAACAAAACCCATCGCCTTAAATCACCTCGCTCCGGCGCCTCAGGCCACCAGAGTTATCGAAACTCCGGCTATCAACTCCCCAACACTCGCTCTGCCATCTCCCCAAAGTTCGCCAGACTCGATCAACTAGAGGGGACGCAACAATCGAAACTACAGGGCCTACCAAAACTAGGTTTAGGATCTTTCAACGTTCGCCGCTGCCATCTCGACCATCTGCACCCCCGTTTGCCATTTTTCCTGTAACCACCGATCGCCCCCCTACCTCCACACAAGAGCTCAGTCGCCAAAACTCTTCCGATCACCGGAATGAGGTCGAAACCCAAATTGTGATCAACTCCAAACTGCTCTTTATCCACGCAACGAAAAATCCCCATACTTAGCCCAAAAATCCTATTTTCCGATGTAGATTCAGATTATGTAATTAAATCGATGATTTAAAATTTTTGAATTTTCCCTATGTTCATCCATTTACTGTAAAAATTAAATTTGCAGAGACAATATTGCAATATTGTACTTAAAACAATTGCTAAACCTTGATTTAAGTTTAAAACAAACTTGTTTGTTTGAAACTCTAAACTTAAAAATGTTTATATGAAGATGTATCAATGTGTTTCTACTTTATCTTGCTCTGTAACTAGAAATTTAGAAGAACAGACCATACCAATTTTCACAGCCCACATATATAGGTACAGAATTTCTTACCTAACATATACAATAAAATACTACATTTATTATGAAATAGATGCATAAGTTTAAATTCAAAGATGATGTGTTTACTCACCAATTTAAGAATGAAGACAGAGCTTATTTGAAAAAGAACTGGGAAGCTTTGATTTTTCTTTGAAACAGGCTTTGCATTTGCTTTGCTTTTCCAGGCTGAAGGCATTGCCTTGTTTCCAGATTTTTTTTATCTTTCTTCTTTTTTTTTCTTTTCTGGTTTTGATTTGCTTAGTTGTTGAACGAATTTAGGTTGGAGGTGATGCATATAAAAGAGAAGTATGCAGGTATAAAATATTGCTTTGTACAAAAGAAATCAGAGATTTTTTTTCTTAGTTTACTGATATGGTTTCAACATATTTTCGGCTGAGAAGATTGTTTTGTGCTTGGGTATTAAATGCTTGTCCTTTATGTTTCATGTGTACATACTTATTTATTTTGTTTTGTGTAAGTGTACTTTATGTTCCTACTTATTTCTTTTCTTCTTGCCTACTCTTTCTTTAACTCGGCTGATAGATATTGTATGTACTTTAGAGATGTTTTGTTTTTATACTTTGTTTATTTATATACTTTGTTTACCACTTACATTCTTGTCTTCCTTTTAAGTTATTTGTTTTGAACACTTTATTTGCCTTTGCAATGTGAATGAATTTATGTGGTTATATTGTTAGCTAATATGTTTCCTTTATATTTTATCATAATTTAACTTTTATATGTATTTCTATCTCAATCATTTATTTAAAATTTTAAACGATTTATACAAAATATACTTGGATATCGGGGAAACTCGCATCACCTTATCATTTAATTTTACAATTTTTATTCAAAAATTCAATAAATTATCGATTTAAATAAATTTAAATCTGGGTCGTTACATTTTCGGTATCGACAGAGATTATGCCCATATCTGATCCTGGTCTCTTTAACAACCAATCGTTATTATAACACCATGGTCATTTCAAAATAGTTTGTACTTCAAAACCAAAATATCATTTCATTTCAAAATAACCAAGTCAATATGATATCATTTTCACTTTCAAATATCCTTTTTCGAAAATCATATCACTTTCAAAGTTATAACACTTTCGAAACCAAACATTGTAAATTATAATACTTTGGAAAACCTTAACTTTGAAATCATAACTTCCACCCTTAAATAGTTTAGATATTAATAATAGTATATAAAATAAAATAGTTTATAAAGTAAAATAGTTTATATTAAAATAGTATAAGTTGAAATAGTTTATATTAAAATAGTTTATATTAAAAATAATTTATATGAAAATAATTTATAATGTAAATTATATAAATAGTTTAAATATAATTTAAAATTACTTTGTATAATAAAATAGTTTCCTCAACTTTCACCAATCGATTTAAATAAATTCAAATTCCAAATTCAAATTTACTCAAATCTCAATCATCAATTTCAATTTCAATTCAATTAAACATTTCAAATTATATCGATTTCAAATACATATTTGAGCCATAAAATAATCCATTTCAATTTCAATATATTTCAAAGCTTTAAATATTCAACATTTCAAAACTAAATTCGATAATTTCATATATATATATATATATATATATATATATCAAATTCACTTTACTATTATTTAGTTTTGAAATATTTACTTAATCATTTCAACAACATCTAAATACAACTTCAATTTACAAATTTAAATAAACAAAATATCCCATTTAAATTTATATAAATTTAAAATATTCATTTAAGTCAAATTTATTCAAATTCAGGTTATAAAACATATCTTTAAAATTTCAAATTTAATAAATTTCCGATCACACTCATTTAAGTATAATTCTTAAATAAATACAATTTCAAATCAATTTCAAAATCTAAATTTATTAACATCATTATAAACTCTATATATTTGAAAAATATAGATATTAAATAATTACTTAAACATAATATATATCAACTTTAATAAATCTTGAAATCAATATTTATTAAAACCATATATTTCTTTTCAAAACCATAGAAATCATTTTCAAAATATTTATATATAGACCAACGGTGTCTGTATATAATTTTCTATCTTATGGTCAAGTGATACAGATATTTATCATTTCGATCCGTAATTTAAATATATATACGGGTATATATCTTTTCAATGTGCAATCCCAAATTCAATTCAAATGAAAATCGATTGGGTTTATCATTTCAACCCATAACGATTTTCTCCTATTCTACAAATCATTCGGGTATGTATCATTTCAACCCATAGTGAATTCTATACTAACAGGGAACTTGCAGAGTGATAACATATATAATAATAATATAACAACAGTAACAGGCATATATCATCAATGTAAATAACAGATAATGGTGTCAGATGTCATAGGTGAACAGATACAGATAACAATGTATATAACAATGTAAATAACTAGCAGCAGTATATTTCAATTGACGTTTCAATTGAAATAAAATTTAATAAATATAAGAACGTTAATCGTGATTGATTACTCACCTTTTGAGGCTAGAGGAGTTTGAAAACAGAACAAACAACGAATTCAAGCACGAATTTCCAAAGCAGGGCAAGATTGGCACGAATTCGACGAACAGGTCTGATAACAGGAATCGATGAAAACAAATAATATAAGTTTTTATATAAGAACGTTAATCGTTAGTGATTGCTCACCTTTCGAGGCTAGATAGACTTGACAAAGAGATGTGCTACGAATTCCAAAGCAATTCTAGATGGACACGATTCTATGAAGAAAACAGGCACGACGGACAAAGTTGATAAAAAGGAATCAAGAACCAAAATAAGTTTGATACTACAGAAACGAAAGGTACATTATATTATTATATTAATAAAATCAACATTTGGTTTAAAACAAATATTAAATAAATATAACTCAAAATCATTATACTTAAAACTCAAACATAAAATCAAAGTATATATAAATTATATCTTAAACCAATACCTGAAAATAAAATTTAAACTTATAAAATAAAACCCATACTTTAAAACCTGTAACACGAATTACATTCGAAACAAAATGATACATAAAGACATATAACTTTCATAACTTGCACAATATAGATAGCATTTATATATATCTATACACATAAATACACAATTTAAAAGACACAGTATACAAAAGCATACATATGTAGTTACTTATATAAATATTATAGCTTGTATACAACATGAAGTAAACTATTTATATAACCCTATATATATACATATATTTATATATATACACATATACATATATATTTATATATATATATATACATATATTTATATATACACACACACACACACAAACTTATACATATACGTGAAATTCAAAATTAACATAAATAACATATTATATAATAAAACTGCTATCTCATATATATATATATATATTCATTTAAGAAAAATAATCTTAAAATCAATATTACTATAGATTTGTAGACATTTAGACAAATCATCCTATGGCAAAGCAAGCGTCAGTTTAACAAATATTTTAGCTATAGATATACTGATACTATATATACCTTTAAACACATATATATGTATCAACTTTTGCCTTCATCCATACAAAACAAAACAATGTATGCATATACGTCTTCAAAACATATATATACCAGTATTAATTATTGATTTCTACATTATATTTATATATATGTAGTTATCTGTTTGTATAAATTTTATTAACATTACAAGTATAAAATCTGTAACGACCCCGAATTTTATAAATATTTAAATTGATAATTAAATGAAATTTTGAATAAAACTGTGAAATTTATCAATTTATAGAAGCGATTTTTCCCGATATCCAAATATATTATGTATAAGTCATTTAAAATTAAAATATTGTATACATATGTGTATATGCGAATATATATCTGTATTTGAACATATCCGACTAAATTTGAAATAATATAACATATATTTGATTTGTGTTTAAATTATAAATAAATGGTTAATAATAATTTGAATTTATAAATTAAAAATATAAGACGATAAATAAAATAAAATGAATACATAGATAAATCCAAATAACACGTTAATAAACTTTGTAGAATATAAAGTGAACATACAAAAGAATGTATCAACCTGGGAAAGTAAGACAAGAAACAACAAAACATTTGTGTACAATTCAAACTGTACATATACATACATAACAAATAGTATAAGTGTAAACAAAATAGGATTGCATTTGATGCCCATCTCCACAGCCGAACTAGAGTAGGAAAATTATAAAATATATAGTTGCACAAGTCTAATTAATATCTCTAGTACACTATCTTATATCCATCAGCCGAGATAAGCAAGATTTTACATGCAAAAATAAAGAAATGGTATATGTAAACTTGAAAAGAGACCAAGGCATTTAATGCCAACATCTCTAGTACAAGCAATGAAATCTTCAGCCCCATTCGTTTGAAATATCCCTGTATTGTGTTGTACAAAACAAATACAAATATCACTTACATTGTACCAATATTGTCATCACCCTGTACAAATATTATTACCAGTAAACTCCATTTCCATCCATCTCAGTTTTATTCATTCGAGCTGAGAAAATAAAAAGCAATATCTCCTCTTCATTTCATATTTCGTTCCATTTCAAAACTGAGATACATTGGAAATTTAAGATCATTCAAAATCTAAACAAGCTTCAACTAAAACAACAATCTAAACCAACTCAAACCAGATCAATTAAAGAGTCAAAAGAAGAGCTTCAGCTTACAATTCAAGACAGTTTCAAAATGATGAAAGCTCTGTTCTTCTTCCTAAAAAATCATGTGAGTAACTTTACTTTTAAACCTCTAAGTATAATTTTGGTTCATATCATTGCTGTGCTCCATCTTGTAGTGTGAAGTATATTTGGATATTTATATTTTTGAACTGCTGAAGTATGATGAAACATGTTCAACCTGTAGATGACCTCTGTTCAAAAAGAAAAAAAAAATTCAAACTCAGGTTATCATTCAAAAAAATTCCCTTTTGATCCAAGAAAATCTGGGTTCATAATTTAAACAAAACTTGATTGTTTTGCCTTAAGCTTTAATTTGAAATTTTATTTATGTTAAAACAACTAGTCAATGTCTCTGGAAAAGCCAAAGAACTGAGAAACATCATCATATATACGAAAATTCGAATGTCTTAATCCTCGAATTCAAATATACAATTTGAATTCTTATACCTTGATTTGATTTTTAAGGCAAGAATAGGAATTTTTAGATCACGAATTCAAGAGGGATTGGGTTTTGTTCGAATTTCATTGTTTGAGGAAATCCTGACAAACACGTCGAGGAGGAGGGTAGGGGTTGTTCGAGGTGGTGGAGAAGCCTATGGTGGAGGTAGGAAAAATAGGCGGAGGTAGCATCGTTGAACGGAGGCGACGGTGGTGATCATTTTTATTTGTAAACCTAGTTTTAAGGCACCAAGTTTCTTTCGTTCGTTCGTAGCCTAGGATTGATCGAGTGCTTCGGGGTTTGGAGCGATGGGAGTTGGGGGGTAGACGAGGTCTTCGCCGGAGTGTTAGGCGATACGGTGGGAGGAGCTCGGAGAACGTGGCATTGCCAGGTTTTGTGGTGGGGTCGCTGTCGAGTGTTCCAGGTTTCCAGGTTTTGATTTATACTCGAATTCGAGTTCGAGTCGAATCGGGGGGGTTTGGTTAGTTGTTGTCAGATCGGAGGATGATAGTCGATCAGTTGATGACGTCGGCGATGACCGGAGTTGGCCTGAGGGGCTGTGCACGTGCACGTACGTTTGTGTGGAGGCTGTCTTTTTGAGTGATGCAGTTAGGACCCAAGAAGAACTCGAGTATCTCGAGAGTTTGCTCGAAGCAGAGACAAGAAAACTCGAAGTCGTTTAATGGCTACAGGTCGAATATGCTAAGTGTTTGCGTGGAAATGCTCTCGGGGAAACTCGAGTAAATCGCGTGCAAGACTCGAAGCAGAGGCGCGAAAACTCGGAGCAGGCTGTTTGGTCTCGAGGCAGAAGAATGGTTCCAGTTTTTAAATAAAATTTGATTTCCCAGGTTAAATTCGAGTTCAAAAAATTTAACAAGTTTTTAAATAGTAGTTTAAAATCAAATGGTGGATGGATTCAAGAAATATTAGAATTCGAAACTGAAATTTTAAATTTATTTTAATTCTAAATGTTTGAAACAATATATAGTTTAAATAATCTGTTTTAAAAAGAGTAGTTTTTGTTTAAACAAATGTTAAAGGGAATTTTATAACTTTAAGTTTATCAAGTTAATATTTTATAAATTTAATTAAGAATTAAGAGGGAATTAAATATAAGTAATATATTTAATTTATTAAGAATTAAAGGTTAATTAAGTGTTTAATTTCAAGAATAATTAATTGACTAATTAACTAATGATAATGATTGAATGATAAATAATTAAGTTTATAAATTAATAATTAAGAGATAATTGATCTAAAATTTAAGGTAATTAATTAAAGATGATAAATTTATTACAGGTGATTAATTAATGATAATTACTTAATAAAAGTAATCAAATAGGGATAATTACTTGTTATGATCAATTAAGGGAAATCAATCAGATGGGGAGTTATTAAGGATTAATAAATGAGATTTATTAAGATTAATTTATTTGGTAATTAAATAAATAAGTAATTTGAGGTTTAAATTAAATTAATAATTAGAGATTAATTAATGGGTAATTACTGGTTATAATTAATTGATGAATTATAACAGAAGATTAATCAATGATTTAAGAATAATTAATCCAAATGTTTTATAATTAATTAATGATAAATTAACCAAGATTTGTAGTATTCATAAGTAATCAAATCTGATTTGAATAAATCAAACAATTAACTGACCTTACTTATGAATATTTGGATTCTATTGAATGTTGAATTGTTTGATATCCTTGATATATGATGCTTTGTGATATACCCTGATTTGTATTGTGATCTGTGATAAATTATCTGTGATGTAATCTATTATCTGTGATATATACCTATGATCTGTGCATAAAGGTAAGCGATATAATTTATATCGTTTATCAACTATATTTCTGTATTTTGATCTGTGATGATTGTATGATGTTGCACTATTGTGTGTTAAACCCCTGGACTACACTTTTACACACACAAATATGGATTTCACGTGGAAATCGGTTAAGTCACAGATAATGTAAATTTGATGTTTTTGAAATTGAAATTTTAATTTCAATTGATTTTGAAATTTGAAATTTTGGGTTTAAAGTGAAAAGTTTTTGAAATAGGATTTCAAAGATAAAAGTTATCTTGAATAACTTAAACGAGTTTTGAAGATTTAAATAATTAGATTTAAATTTGAATTCAAGTTTGAAATTAAATTCTATGATTTGAAACTAGGGATTAAAAATGTTATAAATGTGTTTATATAAAGTTAAACCATTTAAAAGTAAAATTTTGAGAATTTGGATTTAACCCAAAGATTTTAACTTGTATAAATGAATCAGATTTCCAAAATAGAAACTGTTTGTTTTCAAATGATAAAAGCTTTCAGATAAGAAATGAAATTCCAGTTTAATTAAAGGAATTTCAAGATTAAATTGGAATTATTTTTCCAAGTTATGAATGAACTGTTTTAAAAAGCTATGAATTAAATCTGTTATCTTAACAGATTTAAAATGATGATTTGTTTAAACCATCCGGAATAGAATTGTTTTGAAAGCTATTAGTTAAATCTTTGATTTAAAGATTTAACGAATTAATTAAACTGAAATGGAAATCGATTTGGAAAATCTGTGAATGAATCTGTGAAATTAAGTGAATTTTGTGAATTTAATCTTTTTGTTTAAAAGATTAAAATGGTAATTTGTTAAACCATTTGAAGAAAGATTTTTGGGTAATAAGTTGTGACTTAATTGAATTCCCAATATCCATATATTTTTAAATATTGCGCTCACTATTCGGGTTAGCCGGGAAAGGACCTTTGGGTCGTATAACCCATTCCGAATATGTGATTCGTCGTATATGGATGGCATTTGAAGACCGGTGTTGAAGACCGGATATTTTTCAAAAATGAAAGGACAACCTGTCGAATGTCTCTGCACTGAGTTGCTCCGGTATAGAGATTTATATCACTCTTTTGTGACGGGAAGTCCGGACGTGATTGGAAATTACCCGGAATTGCAAGGGCTTCGTAAGAAGTGCCTTCGGTTCTGTTCGATCCCGGAACAGACTTGTATGGTTACATGTCTGACATTACACTTTGAGATATAAAGCCGATTTCTTTCAAATACATTTCTGTTGGTGGCGGAGAATTTATTCTCTTAGCTTAACACCCTTCTCTGAGACGTACGAGCTCAGAGGTTATGTAGTTGAAATTTATCAGCGATATATCCCAATTTGGTAATGTGGCATGCTGAGTGTTGCTGTGTGATGATCAATGTTTGATCATTTGCGATATGATCATTTGTTTGATCTTATATCTTTGTGATCATAGGTTGATCATTTGTTTGACCCAAAGCATGGCTTTGTGACAAAGCGTAGCTTTGTGGACGAGACTTCGTCGAGCCTCACACCCCGGAAATGGTCGAAACAGGAAGGATGCAGCAAGGTTCTAGGGAGTAGCGCCCCTTAGTGTATGTCATTCCTTCTGGATAAAGGTGGTATCATGGTATGGAGCCCAGATACTTAACCTCTGTGGTTACTGCATTATTATTATTATTATGTGGTTGTTGGAAATCGAGGATCCTCGGGAAGATCGGTGACGATCGGGGGATGGCATACGCGTGTCAGTAGTTACCTATTTTTGCAGAGGTAACCCGGTCTTGTGTTGGCAGAGATCCGGTTAGGTTCTCGGGTCGTCTATTCCAGGGACGTACCCATCGTGGCATAGGAAGTTCCTTAGCCTGACCATTTGTTGGAAATCCAAAGAAACAATACGCGACGTGTACGGTTTTAGTTGTATTACCTGCTATGGAATGTGGCGGTAACCTGCTATTGAACATAGTAGCTATAGTAGGCATAAGTGCGGAATGCCTATGCTGGCTAAGATTAATATTATACTTTCGAAATGTTTTCTACACTATGCACTAATAATAATATCAAAAATGATTTGATTCTGCGTAGTAAGCATCTTTGACTATCATAAGAAGAAATCTCCTCCAATTCTGCGTTTGCATTGTGTGTGTGGCGGGAGGTCTTATGGTAGTCTCATTTTTCAAAAAAGCATTGCGAATTGACTTTAAAATTCTTTTGTTGTTCGTTTTTAAAGATAAACTGTTTTTGTTGCTCACACCAGTCCCATGACTGATCCGGAGTTTATTGTTTCTTTCCTAAACTCTGGATGCTCAAAATTTTTCTACACGAGCAGTCTAGAGTTTGGTTTTTCAGATAGTCAGATTTGTAGATTTATCTGGAGCTAGTTCAGTCTTTGGATCAGACTGCACTTGCTTATCTTTGTGCCTCGTTATTGGGAGTTCGAGCTATATCTGGCTTAGTGCTTTGAAGATGGTGATATTCTATCTATTGCTGATGTTATCGTCTTCTTTTCCGCTGCTATTTGTTGTATCATATCTCTGATGTATATAGATATTCATTGTATCATCATTGTATCTGGATATTGTATCAGATGTTGTATATCTGTATTATTCTTTTTATTCCGCTGTGTTATTTACTTAATGTTGTTATAAGCTCCGGAGAACCAGATTTGGCATTTGAATCTACGACATTTTGAGTACAAGTGAAGTACAGGTGCCGATTTTCGAAGGCCAACTTTTGGGTCTTGACATTTGGTATCAGAGCTAAGGTTGAACTTTAGCTTAGGAGTATAACACGTTAAGTAGCTCATTAGAGATAGAGTGAAGTAAACCCTAGAATGATTATTCCTCAGATATCCGTCCGTATGCCTCAGTAAATTCTCTTACTATTCCGCGATAGTGAGTATGAGTGCAAGAAGAGGATGAGATAGGGGACAGAGGGAATACGACTAGAAATGGTCAATACTCTGTAACAATAGTGGAAACAAATTTTCTCTATCAATCTCTTTGTTTCAACATCTCTTCTCAATTCTTCGATAGTTTCTGGTAGATCCAGGAAGAAGATTTGCTATATTTGATATAGGACATAAACTCCGGATTGACCAAAATTGTTTGTTGGATGTATTGGTTGATTTGGTTGCTATGGTTGATAGGTACAAATTTAGTTTCTAAACTAAAAGTTTTGAAATTGTATCCATACATCTATCTATTCTTTGGGTCCCAGTATATCCTACGAATGGTTAGTTATCTCTTTGAACTAACCGATGCCCCTGCATATTTCGTAGATCTGGATAACCCGAGTATTTTGTTGATTGTTAAACAGATTCGTTCTTGTATCTGTTATTGATATTCTGATTTGGTAAGCCAAATGCAGAATAGATGTTCAGTTTGAGTTGATGAAATATTCTTCATCTATCTTTTTGTCTCCTTGGTAATTTCGAGGACGAAATTCTTTTAAGGGGGGAAGTCTGTAACGACCCCGAATTTTATAAATATTTAAATTGATAATTAAATGAAATTTTGAATAAAACTGTGAAATTTATCAATTTATAGAAGCGAGTTTTCCCGATATCCAAATATATTATGTATAAGTCATTTAAAATTAAAATATTGTATACATATGTGTATATGAGAATATATATCTGTATTTGAACATATCCGACTAAATTTGAAATAATATAACATATATTTGATTTGTGTTTAAATTATAAATAAATGGTTAATAATAATTTGAATTTATAAATTAAAAATATAAGACGATAAATAAAATAAAATGAATACATAGATAAATCCAAATAACACGTTAATAAACTTTGTAAAATATAAAGTGAACATACAAAAGAATGTATCAACCTGGGAAAGTAAGACAAAAAACAACAAAACATTTGTGTACAATTCAAACTGTACATATACATACATAACAAATAGTATAAGTGTAAACAAAATAGGATTTGCATTTGATGCCCATCTCCACAGCCGAACTAGAGTAGGAAAATTATAAAATATATAGTTGTACAAGTCTAATTAATATCTCTAGTACACTATCTTATATCCATCAGCCGAGATAAACAATATTTTACATGCAAAAATAAAGAAATGGTATATGTAAACTTGAAAAGAGACCAAGGCATTTAATGCCAACATCTCTAGTACAAGCAATGAAATCTTCAGCCCCATTCGTTTGAAATATCCCTGTATTGTGTTGTACAAACCAAATACAAATATCACTTACATTGTACCAATATTGTCATCACCCTGTACAAATATTATTACCAGTAAACTCCATTTCCATCCATCTCAGTTTTATTCATTCGAGCTGAGAAAATAAAAAGCAATATCTCCTCTTCATTTCATATTTCGTTCCATTTCAAAACTGAGATACATTGGAAATTTAAGATCATTCAAATCTAAACAAGCTTCAACTAAAACAACAATCTAAACCAACTCAAACCAGATCAATTAAAGAGTCAAAAGAAGAGCTTCAGCTTACAATTCAAGACAGTTTCAAAATGATGAAAGCTCTGTTCTTCTTCCTAAAAAATCATGTGAGTAACTTTACTTTTAAACCTCTAAGTATAATTTTGGTTCATATCATTGTTGTGCTCCATCTTGTAGTGTGAAGTATATTTGGATATTTATATTTTTGAACTGCTGAAGTATGATGAAACATGTTCAACCTGTAGATGACCTCTGTTCAAAAAGAAAAAAAAAATTCAAACTCAGGTTATCATTCAAAAAAATTCCCTTTTGATCCAAGAAAATATGGGTTCATAATTTAAACAAAACTTGATTGTTTTGCCTTAAGCTTTAATTTGAAATTTTATTTATGTTAAAACAACTAGTCAATGTCTCTGGAAAAGCCAAAGAACTGAGAAACATCATCATATATACGAAAATTCGAATGTCTTAATCCTCGAATTCAAATATACAATTTGAATTCTTATACCTTGATTTGATTTTTAAGGCAAGAATAGGAATTTTTAGATCACGAATTCAAGAGGGATTGGGTTTTGTTCGAATTTCATTGTTTGAGGTAATCCTGACAAACACGTCGAGGAGGAGGGTAGGGGTTGTTCGAGGTGGTGGAGAAGCCTATGGTGGAGGTAGGAAAAATAGGCGGAGGTAGCATCGTTGAACGGAGGCGACGGTGGTGATCATTTTTATTTGTAAACCTAGTTTTAAGGCACCAAGTTTCTTTCGTTCGTTCGTAGCCTAGGATTGATCGAGTGCTTTGGGGTTTGGAGCGATGGGAGTTGGGGGGTAGACGAGGTCTTCGCCGGAGTGTTAGGCGATACGGTGGGAGGAGCTCGGAGAACGTGGCATTGCCAGGTTTTATGGTGGGGTCGCTGTCGAGTGTTCCAGGTTTCCAGGTTTTGATTTATACTCGAATTCGAGTTCGAGTCGAATCGGGGGGTTTTGGTTAGTTGTTGTCAGATCGGAGGATGATAGTCGATCAGTTGATGACGTCGGCGATGACCGGAGTTGGCCTGAGGGGCTGTGCACGTGCACGTACGTTTGTGTGGAGGCTGTCTTTTTGAGTGATGCAGTTAGGACCCAGGAAGAACTCGAGTATCTCGAGAGTTTGCTCGAAGCAGAGACAAGAAAACTCGAAGTCGTTTAATGGCTACAGGTCGAATATGCTAAGTGTTTGCGTGGAAATGCTCTCGGGGAAACTCGAGTAAATCGCGTGCAAGACTCGAAGCAGAGGCGCGAAAACTCGGAGTAGGCTGTCTGGTCTCGAGGCAGAAGAATGGTTCCAGTTTTTAAATAAAATTTGATTTCCCAGGTTAAATTCGAGTTCAAAAAATTTAACAAGTTTTTAAATAGTAGTTTAAAATCAAATGGTGGATGGATTCAAGAAATATTAGAATTCGAAACTGAAATTTTAAATTTATTTTAATTCTAAATGTTTGAAACAATATATAGTTTAAATAATCAGTTTTAAAAAGAGTAGTTTTTGTTTAAAAAATGTTAAAGGGAATTTTATAACTTTAAGTTTATCAAGTTAATATTTTATAAATTTAATTAAGAATTAAGAGGGAATTAAATATAAGTAATATATTTAATTTATTAAGAATTAAAGGTTAATTAAGTGTTTAATTTCAAGAATAATTAATTGACTAATTAACTAATGATAATGATTGAATGATAAATAATTAAGTTTATAAATTAATAATTAAGAGATAATTGATCTAAAATTTAAGGTAATTAATTAAAGATGATAAATTTATTAAAGGTGATTAATTAATGATAATTACTTAATAAAAGTAATCAAATAGGGATAATTACTTATTATGATCAATTAAGGGAATCAATCAGATGGGGAGTTATTAAGGATTAATAAATGAGATTTATTAAGATTAATTTATTTGGTAATTAAATAAATAAGTAATTTGAGGTTTAAATTAAATTAATAATTAGAGATTAATTAATGGGTAATTACTGGTTATAATTAATTGATGAATTATAACAGAAGATTAATCAATGATTTAAGAATAATTAATCCAAATGTTTTATAATTAATTAATGATAAATTAACCAAGATTTGTAGTATTCATAAGTAATCAAATCTGATTTGAATAAATCAAACAATTAACTGACCTTACTTATGAATATTTGGATTCTATTGAATGTTGAATTGTTTGATATCCTTGATATATGATGCTTTGTGATATACCCTGATTTGTATTGTGATCTGTGATAAATTATCTGTGATGTAATCTATTATCTGTGATATATACCTATGATCTGTGCATAAAGGTAAGCGATATAATTTATATCGTTTATCAACTATATTTCTGTATTTTGATCTGTGATGATTGTATGATGTTGCACTATTGTGTGTTAAACCCCTGGACTACACTTTTACACACACAAATATGGATTTCACGTGGAAATCGGTTAAGTCACAGATAATGTAAATTTGATGTTTTTGAAATTGAAATTTAATTTCAATTGATTTTGAAATTTGAAATTTTGGGTTTAAAGTGAAAAGTTTTTGAAATAGGATTTCAAAGATAAAAGTTATCTTGAATAACTTAAACGAGTTTTGAAGATTTAAATAATTAGATTTAAATTTGAATTCAAGTTTGAAATTAAATTCTATGATTTGAAACTAGGGATTAAAAATGTTATAAATGTGTTTATATAAAGTTAAACCATTTAAAAGTAAAATTTTGAGAATTTGGATTTAACCCAAAGATTTTAACTTGTATAAATGAATCAGATTTCCAAAATAGAAACTGTTTGTTTTCAAATGATAAAAGCTTTCAGATAAGAAATGAAATTCCAGTTTAATTAAAGGAATTTCAAGATTAAATTGGAATTATTTTTCCAAGTTATGAATGAACTGTTTTAAAAAGCTATGAATTAAATCTGTTATCTTAACAGATTTAAAATGATGATTTGTTTAAACCATCCAGAATAGAATTGTTTTGAAAGCTATTAGTTAAATCTTTGATTTAAAGATTTAACGAATTAATTAAACTGAAATGGAAATCGATTTGGAAAATCTGTGAATGAATCTGTGAAATTAAGTGAATTTTGTGAATTTAATCTTTTTGTTTAAAAGATTAAAATGGTAATTTGTTAAACCATTTTAAGAAAGATTTTTGGGTAATAAGTTGTGACTTAATTGAATTCCCAATATCCATATATTTTTAAATATTGCGCTCACTATTCGGGTTAGCCGGGAAAGGACCTTTGGGTCGTATAACCCATTCCGAATATGTGATTCGTCGTATATGGATGGCATTTGAAGACCGGTGTTGAAGACCGGATATTTTTCAAAAATGAAAGGACAACCTGTCGAATGTCTCTGCACTGAGTTGCTCCGGTATAGAGATTTATATCACTCTTTTGTGACGGGAAGTCCGGACGTGATTGGAAATTACCCGGAATTGCAAGGGCTTCGTAAGAAGTGCCTTCGGTTCTGTTCGATCCCGGAACAGACTTGTATGGTTACATGTCTGACATTACACTTTGAGATATAAAGCCGATTTCTTTCAAATACATTTCTGTTGGTGGCGGAGAATTTATTCTCTTAGCTTAACACCCTTCTCTGAGACGTACGAGCTCAGAGGTTATGTAGTTGAAATTTATCAGCGATATATCCCAATTTGGTAATGTGGCATGCTGAGTGTTGCTGTGTGATGATCAATGTTTGATCATTTGCGATATGATCATTTGTTTGATCTTATATCTTTGTGATCATAGGTTGATCATTTGTTTGACCCAAAGCATGGCTTTGTGACAAAGCGTAGCTTTGTGGACGAGACTTCGTCGAGCCTCACACCCCGGAAATGGTCGAAACAGGAAGGATGCAGCAAGGTTCTAGGGAGTAGCGCCCCTTAGTGTATGTCATTCCTTCTGGATAAAGGTGGTATCATGGTATGGAGCCCAGATACTTAACCTCTGTGGTTACTGCATTATTATTATTATGTGGTTGTTGGAAATCGAGGATCCTCGGGAAGATCGGTGACGATCGGGGGATGGCATACGCGTGTCAGTAGTTACCTATTTTTGCAGAGGTAACCCGGCCTTGTGTTGGCAGAGATCCGGTTAGGTTCTCGGGTCGTCTATTCCAGGGACGTACCCATCGTGGCATAGGAAGTTCCTTAGCCTGACCATTTGTTGGAAATCCAAAGAAACAATACGCGACGTGTACGGTTTTAGTTGTATTACCTGCTATGGAATGTGGCGGTAACCTGCTATTGAACATAGTAGCTATAGTAGGCATAAGTGCGGAATGCCTATGCTGGCTAAGATTAATATTATACTTTCAAAATGTTTTCTACACTATGCACTAATAATAATATCAAAAATGATTTGATTCTGCGTAGTAAGCATCTTTGACTATCATAAGAAGAAATCTCCTCCAATTCTGCGTTTGCATTGTGTGTGTGGCGGGAGGTCTTATGGTAGTCTCATTTTTCAAAAAAGCATTGCGAATTGACTTTAAAATTCTTTTGTTGTTCGTTTTTAAAGATAAACTGTTTTTGTTGCTCACACCAGTCCCATGACTGATTTGGAGTTTATTGTTTCTTTCCTAAACTCTGGATGCTCAAAATTTTTCTACACGAGCAGTCTAGAGTTTGGTTTTTCAGATAGTCAGATTTGTAGATTTATCTGGAGCTAGTTCAGTCTTTGGATCAGACTGCACTTGCTTATCTTTGTGCCTCGTTATTGGGAGTTCGAGCTATATCTGGCTTAGTGCTTTGAAGATGGTGATATTCTATCTGTTGCTGATGTTATCGTCTTCTTTTCCGCTGCTATTTGTTGTATCATATCTCTGATGTATATAGATATTCATTGTATCATCATTGTATCTGGATATTGTATCAGATGTTGTATATCTGTATTATTCTTTTTATTCCGCTGTGTTATTTACTTAATGTTGTTATAAGCTCCGGAGAACCAGATTTGGCATTTGAATCTACGGCATTTTGAGTACAAGTGAAGTACAGGTGCCGATTTTCGAAGGCCAACTTTTGGGTCTTGACAAAATCTATGGAATAGCTTACATTAGTATCCTATATATATATAAGTTATTAGATATATATACTAATATATAAACTGTCATATTACTTTTATATAACCAACAAAGTAAAATTTTATAAACTAATACATATATATACAAACCAAAATACCCACCTGTACAACTTAACCTATCATAAGTAAAATATTATTATAACATGAATATACCACAACAGTTAATATAAACTTAACAGCAACTAGTATAAATTTAAAACTCTACAGAATATATATATAACTAACGTATATAAAACATATGTATATACAGACTCAATATAACATAGAATATATATAAACTATATAACACTTTGTAACGACCCCGAATTTTAATTAAATTTATTTTTGAATAAAAATTGTGAAATTAATCGATAAATTGGTTCGAGTTTCCCCGCATCCAAATAAAAATGTATTAAATCATTTTAAATTTAGAAATTGTATATATATGTGAATCTATATAGTTGTGCCTATATGAGTAGATTTGAATTTATATATATATATACACATTGGATTTGAATTTAAATTTTAAGTTAAAATAGGAGTAAATATATGGAGTAAAATAAAATACAAACAAAATTTTAAGTAAAAGAGGAAAAATGTAACGACCACGACTTTCTCTCCATAGAAAGTCGTATCGCTAATAAGAAAGAAAGGGGTGAGAAGTAGAAAAGAAAAGAAGAGAAAGAAAACAAACACAAATACTCACAGCGGAAACGAACAAAATATATTATATCACATAAATATTACATAGTATCATATACAACACTTATCAAAGTTACATAGATTCACATCATATACTAGACAGTTATAAACATCTGTCTAGTTATTACATCTCAATACAAACAAAGATCTAAACAAGATCAACACAGCGGAAACTACTATCTATATCTACAACGCTGAAGCCTCCTGCTCCATTGCTCCTCCATAATTCGTCAAGGCTAACCTGAATCCCTTGGCTACTCGTAAAAATTTGAGTACCCAAGAGTTTATAAAACAGAAATAAACAACTTGGGTCAGACATGGGTCTGGTGTGAGCAACAGGTTAAACTTGTTTAACTTCAAAACCTTTTGAAAGAAAAGGTATCACGTAAGACTTCCCACAAATAAACATGGGTAAGTTTTTACCTTACGCTAACCAAAACATTTGATAGGAAATTCGATTGTATTATAATAGGGTCTAGGGTTTTCAAGTAAAATAGAGAAATAGTTGAAATGCTTACATCTCACATTTCAACATAGTTGGGCACAACTAATACGTACGGCACTTATTGGAGTTTGGATTCCATACAATGGCAGGGCTACCGGGGTACCGCCCGTCACAGTACGTGGCCTAGATCACCGTACCGAGGATCACTCCCAATCCCCTGCAACACAAGGTCGGAACATCCCTTACTGGATAATTCCCGCACAAGATACCTCACGGTTGGGATCAACAACCGCACCACTAAGTCGAAAATAGAAAGGGACATCTAGACAGAGGTAACCTTGTCCTACTTGGGTGCTACCCACTAACCTTGCTGCACCTCCCCTGTTTTAGCCATTCCCGGTTTGTGAGGCTTGAGGTCACGATTACCTTTAAACAGAACACATCTATCTTAGAATGCTCATCGTCCACCTGACGATGTGCTGAAAGCATTCAATCCATACAAGTTCGTTCCGGGTTCGAACGAAACCGAAGGCATTATCTCGTTACACTCGTTTTGGAATCACCCTCAGAGTTAACGACAATAACCCTTGCACTCTGAATCTTCATCTTAACTTGATTCACGACCTATCGTTAATTTGGATCGATGTGGTGTTCGGGTCTCCAGACCTGGAAATCCGGTATATGGAAACCCGATCCCGGTCTCATCGAAATCCAAAGCGTATCTTTTAAGGCCAAGTTGTTTTAAAGGTTAAAACAATTCAATTCATTATCTTTATACACAAAGAAAGATAATTCATAATAGATAATCAACATTATCAATATAACAGATAATCCATACAATTCAACTAACATCCATATCACACAGCATATATCTCATCAGAGATATCAATCAAAGTCAAGTATCCAATACTAACACCCATTCATAAGTAATGATTTATATCATCTTAATTTAAATTGAATTAAATTAATTACTTCATTTTATAAATCCTTCTTACTTAACCATTAATTAATTACAATCAATTAATTAATTATCCTCTAATAATTCATTTCAATTAATCATCTTGATTAATTATCTTTTGATTACATTCAAGTAATTTATTCTCAATTAATTACTTAAATTAATTATCCTTAACCACTTATTGTAATTAACCTTTAATTACTTCATTAATTAATTTACTAAAATTAATTAACTTAATCAACTATAATTAATTACATTAATCCTTAATTAATTACATTGATTAATTACTTCATTTATTAATTATTACTTAATTAACCAATCTTAATTATATCATTAATTATATTAATTAATGATCCTTAATTACAACTTAATTATTAATTACTTAATTAAATTAATTACATTAAGTAATTAACCTTTAATTAAACAACATTTATTAATCACTTTTGATTAATCTCATCTAGTAATTAACTCCCCTTAATTACTTTCATTAACTAAATTAATTACTCCTTAATTAATTCCTTAATTAATCTCTTGATTAATTATTCAAAGTAATTAACTCAAATTACTTCTATTAATAAAATCATTATTCAACTAATTACTTCCAGTAATAATCTTATTATTTACTTCCCTAAATAATCTTACCTTAATAATTACATTAAGTAATTATTATCAAATCATCTCTTGATTATCCTAAATTAATTAAACTTAATTAATTAATTTAAACTAAATCAAATCAACTTCAATTAATTACAATAAGTAATTAATTCTTAATTACTTCCAATAAGTAATTACATTTAAACAAATTCTATAATTGATTATCTTTAAATTAATTAATCTAATTAACTATTAAAATTAATCCTATTAATTAATTATTTAATAACCCATAGTTAATGACTTCATTAACTATTATTTAATTACTTTCCTTAAGTAATTAACTTATATTAATTATTATTAATTCTAAAGTAATAAATCTTAATAACCAATTTATCAATCTCTAATTATTTAATTAATTAAGTGTAACAACCCGCAAATTCGTAGCATTTAATTATCGCCATTAGGTGATTAAATCGTTCGTAAATTTTTATTGAAATTAAAAATCAATTTGAAATTCTTTTATAAAATGGTTGGTGGAGTTTCTATATCGACTAGAAATTCTTTTAATAAAATTTCGTAATTATGGAAACGGGCTTTAAAGAGAACTATTGTGGCCCATACTCATTGTTGCCGTGATATTTATCTAACCGATCCCCCCTTTTTAATTTTTTCATTCGTTCATTAGACCCGTTCCCCCTTTATCAATTTCAATAACCTAAATCGAAACGAGAAAGAAATAAAAATGGCGACATCGTTCGTCCCTTTTCCCCCCTCCATTTCCAATCGTTCCAAGCCTTAGCAAACATTCGAAAAGGAAGAACAAATGGAGGCAGCTCGTCTTTCGTTCTTTCCTCGCCACCGAAAATTAGGGCTTTGGTATCTCAAAGGCGATTGACTTCGACGTCGTTTTGCTCGATCGAGTGAGGAAACGTGTTGCTTGATCGTCGAATCAAAGGTGAGTACCCACTCACATCTAATTCTCGTCTCAAGTTGAATTAGGGTTTAAACTTCGTGATTTCGTTCGTGTTCAATTGTTTGGGTGGCTATTCATTTTACTTGCAATGATTCATGTCGTTTTGTATTGATTTCTTTTCGACTTTGGCCTTGCGGTTGTAAACTGAACTGTTTGTCGATGAGATTTCTGTTTTCATAGGGTTCGATACCCTTATTTTCGTTCGTCTGTTGTTCGTTCGAATTTGTCATTTAGAATTATTCGACCATTGGTTTTCGTATGAATGCTAGTGTTGATCTCTAACTCGTTCCAATTCGTATATTTCGTTTACTGGGTTGTCGTGACCTTGAGTTCTGACTTGAGTTTGATTCAGTTTGATTTCTTTGTTGTCTTCGGCTTCGACTCATAGTCGATCTTTGATTCCTCGACATGACTTTGACTTGGTTTCGTAACTTGATTTTAAAATTGCCGATGATGTCAAAGAATTTTTTATAACTGCATCCTTGTATTTATATTGTTTCAGTGTCATTGCACAGTCAAATGATGTTTGTGTTTGATTGAGCTTCTGAGTTCATATGCATGATTTTGAGCATTGGATCATTTGCATTTCTATGGTCTCTGTCTTGAGTCTGGTACGCACATGTACATGCTGTGTGATTTGAGTTTGCATATTCTTGTTGGTTCAACACTTTGTTTCACTACGTATTCCTTCATCATGTATACACTATGTTGTATCTGCACTTGTACACTTGGTCACTGTTAAGTCTACTTTTTGATGTTCTTCATTTGATCACTGTTACATTGTGAAGCATTTGAGTCTGGTTTGATTACTGCTCGAGTTCTTTTGGTTAGTGCATTTTGATGTTTAGTATTTTCTGGTCTTTACTTGGACTTGATACACTTCACTGTCTTGGCTTCACCTGACTTTGATCTTTGACTTTGATCATCATAGTCTGATATTTCTTTGATCTGGCCTTTGTACACTTGAGTCATGTTTGTTGATTCATCTTGAGCACCTTTTTCATGTTGATGCTTCTGTGATATTGGTCTTGTTGAGTTTGGTGCATTCATGTGTCTGCACCCAGTCTCTGCCTGGTTGTGCATTTCTTGGATTTCTGAACAGAAGTCTTACTCTGTGCTTTGATACTTCTGCCTTGTTGAACATTGGTCTGACTATAGTTCCATCACTGTTTCACTTGTACTTTGCGAAGCAGTGTTGTATTTCATGAAGTCTTCATTGCATATTGATCTGATCTAATGCCATTTGCATATGACTCTTGTACCTGTGCATATTTGTAGCTGTTTCACTCAACCTCATACATGACCTGTTTCCCTTGTTACCTGCAGTGTTGACATATTGCATTGCCTTCGGTTCCCTGTCTTGATTCATGTTTATTTGATATTTGTCTGCTGAGCAGTAGCATTGATAGTGAGACTTGTATTATGATGTTCATATGTACTGCCCTTGTACATGCTTCACTGCATCATCTTCTACATGTTGCACTTGCAATGATGTTCTCCTTTTCATGTTCGAATTCATACTTGTCTGCACTGATGTTCATCTGTTCTTGTTGGCAATTGATTACTGATACAGTTTGTAAATGTTTATTCTCGAGTTGTCCATCTCAGCTGAACTGCACTTGGTTCTGCTTCACGATGTACTCGAATTCGTATCTATTGCTGCGTATGCTTGAACTGTTGATGACTTTTCTGCAGTTTAGTTGCAGCCTGTCTTCGTCCTTACACCTGTTTGCCACTGCAGTTTCATTGGGGTGGTGACTTTATATTCGGTGGTGGCGAGGCAGTGCACGCGTGCGTGCACTGCAGCCACCCAGAATTGACAGATTTTAATCGATATTTTCTTTTATTCTTAATTCATCGACCTGTTGCGTAATTCGTAGGCTGTATTGGCGAGGCAGTACACGTTAACGTGTACTGCAGCCAATTAGCATTGATATTTTTAAAATTGACATTTCAATTGCTTAAACTGCCTTGGGATTTCTGTTTTGTGGATTAACACTGTTTAGTGTTATATCTGCCGTTATCCAATTCTCGTATCGAGAGTTGGATATACGAGATTTCTATGACTGTCATCTATATTGAGATTGATTATTATTGCTTCTATGCTCTAATAACTGATTTTGAATTAGACTGATCCGAGTATTATTTTCTTTTGAATGTAATACTCGGGTCAGACCGAGTATTTACAGGTTGTAGATTTCTAGCTTTGGGTTGCTGCTAGAGCTATGAAGACTTTTTATATCATTTGAAGTGGTCTTCGTCCTGTTGAAGTAGTCAGTGTGTCTGTTTTAAGATGATAATGTATTCATGTATATTAGTCGATAATGTACTTGTATATATAACTTATTGAGTCGACAATTGTAGTTGTATCATTTGTATTGTGTCAAATGTATTGTAACTGATATCAGTTATTGTATATATGAGACTTTTCGTTCCATCTTTATTCCGCATTTATGTTATCTGTGTTATTTTTATATCTATTGTCCTAAACTATTATAGCCACTGTGTAGTAGCTTTGAGTTCGTATCGGTATGTCGGGTTTCCTCTAAAAAATTGAAATGCAATGTTTTATTATCTGACATATCGGTGCTCGCACAAGGCAATTATATAGATGGTCGCTCCTCAACAGCCTTATTCTCCGTGCTAGTTGACAGCACTACACCGTAGTGTTCTTGGCTAGCGTGGGTATAGAGGTGGGGCGTCACAGCTTGGTATCAGAGCATGGGGTTTAGGACAATTATAAAACATAACTTAGATGGAGCATGTGTTACAACTATTTGTCGATGTTTATTCTCTCATCTTTACATATGATTATTTTTGACTGTTAGGTATGAATTCCTAACGCTTATTTTTGTGTTTTTCTCATCTTGAATTCCATTCGACTTCGGTCACTTGTTTTTGGGAAATTGCTAATTTCTTGATTTTCAAGACTCTGATTTTGTTTGCCGTTGGTTTCTTTGATAATGATGATTGATTCATTTTGTACTCGACTGCGGCTATTAACTGTTGACTTCGACATTGACTTGATTCTTACTTTTGTTGAAGTCAATTATGCATTTCTACTCGTTTTTCTTTGTTTTTCCAGTTGATATCGATTCTTCTTTCCTAATTAGTTGTTATCACCTTTATTGATTTTGATAACTTCTATTTTCTGGAATTTTTGGGTGTTCCTATTTTAATAAATTCAGTATCGATTTCTTTGGATTCCATTCACATCTTCGTATGTGAATTCTTGTGATTGATTGTTTCTACAATCATTTTTGTGATTTGTCACTTTAAAAATATAAAGGTTTTCTATACTAGTAGTAAATATTAAAATCCTTTTCTCCAAACGATTTCAAAAATTATCTTACTACAAAGCTCTTTTCCTAAATCGTTTTCCAATCTATTAGTATATGCAAGCCTTTATTTCACTCGTAGGAGAAATTGAATTAAACGGCCTAGTAAAACCAGTGGTATGAAACGCTTGCGTTTACTTCGTCGGTTAGCTCTTGGACTTGTTCGATTGAAACCTTTTTGTGACAATTTCCTAGTGAAGATTTACAGCTTGTTCGTAAATATTTAAGTTAAGCAAGTGGTTATGGGACATGAAGCTAAACTCATATATTTACTAGCTTGGTGTGATTGACACTTCTTTATGATCATGACGATCATCTTTATGATTTAGACTGGACCTCATCGGTGTGATTTCGTCTCACACATATCTCTTGGGCTTTGAGGATTGTCTAGACACCAGTGTGTGATTTCGTCTCACACATATTGCACGGTTAGACTAGGCCTCATCGGTGTGATTTCGTCTCACACATATCTCTTGGGCTTTGAGGGTTGTCTGGATACTCTTTGTGTGATTTTTATGACTTAGACTAGCAACTGTGCGATGTCTCTTTGTCTGCGAGGGAGACTAGACCCCGCTTTGTTGTAGGGTAGCGCCCTACGGTCTTCGGGCCATTCCTGTGTGAAAATTTAATGGATGGCTTCCATGAGATAGCGTCTCGTCATGTGATACCGGTCGGTGAGTTTTCATACTCCCATTTTTGTGATAGGCCTTTCCCCTTTTCTTTTTATGATTTAGACTAGCGATTATGCGATGTCTCTTTGTCTGCGAGGGAGACTAGACCCCGCTTTGTTGTAGGGTAGCGCCCTACGATCTTCGGACCATTCCTGTGTGAAACTTTATTGGTTAGCCACCAAGAGATAGCGTCTCGTTCATGTGATACCGGTGTTTTGGAGTTTTCATACTCCCGTTTTTATGCTAGGCCTCCCCCCCTTCATGTGTTTTCTGGATTTCTTGTGATGATTTCTAGAATTTGTGCTTCACCAATTTTCGTGATTTCTATTGACAAGTTTTGTCAATTTTTGTGTATTGGTGAATTCATGTGTTATTAACTTGTTATGAATACAAGTTTAGGGTATGATATCCCTTTTTATCTTTGAGAAGATTCTTGTGACATTTTTGATGAATGAAAATTCATTTGGTATTATATTTTGATGCCAGTTATTTTGATGAGATTTTGACGTGTTAACTTCAGTAACCGTCAATTTTGAAATGAATTTACAAGCGGTTCTCCCGCAATACTGATATTGCTAATTTAATCACGTATTTTCAAAATTCGTTATTTTTAAAAGTTGTTTCAAAATATAAATTAAAATTGTTTTCAAAATTCTTACAGTTTGCATTTTCAATAGAACGAGGAAGCGATTTAAACGATTCAACAAAATCGAGGACTATGACCCTTTTCTTTTACTGGATCGCTTAATTCCGGACTTGTCCGTTTGAGAATGTGAAATGTTATTTTTTTTAAAACACACAATTCTGCACTTTCAAGAAAACGATAAAGAGATTTAAACGATTTAGCAAAAGTAAGGAGTATGGAACCATACTTTTACTACTTCGGTTAATTCCGGACTCGTTAATTGAATATTTATGACTTCTGATTATCGTTTTTGATAATCAGATATTTGTGAAATTTGATTATCGTTTAAGATAATTAAATATTTTTCGATTTGATTAATCGAATATTTGTGTTTTTGATTATCGTTTTTGATAATCAGATATTTGTGAAATTTAATTATCGTCTGAGATAATTAAATATTTTTCGATTTGATAATCGAATATTTGTGTTTCTGATTATCGTTTTTGATAATCAGATATTTGTGAAATTTGATTATCCTTTGTGATAATTAAATATTTTCCAATTTTATTATCGTCTGAGATAATTAAATATTTTTCGATTTGATTAATCGAATGTTTGTGTTTCTCATTATCGTTTTTGATAATCAGATATTTGTGAAATTTAATTATCGTCTGAGATAATTAAATATTTTTCGATTTGATAATCGAATATTTGTGATTTCTGATTATCGTTTTTGATAATCAGATATTTCTGAAATTTGATTATCGTTTAAGATAATTAAATATTTTTCGATTTGATTAATCGAATGTTTGTGTTTCTGATTATCGTTTTTGATAATCAGATATTTGTGAAATTTAATTTTCGTTTGAGATAATTAAATATTTTTCGATTTGATAATCGAATATTTGTGATTTCTGATTATCGTTTTTGATAATCAGATATTTCTGAAATTTGATTATCGTTTGAGATAATTAAATATTTTTCGATTTGATAATCGAATATTTGTGATTTCTGATTATCGTTTTTGATAATCAGATATTTCTGAAATTTGATTATCGTTTGAGATAATTAAATATTTTTCGATTTGATAATCGAATATTTGTGATTTCTGATTATCGTTTTTGATAATCAGATATTTCTGAAATTTGATTATCGTTTGAGATAATTAAATATTTTTCGATTTGATTAATCGAATATTTGTGTTTCTGATTATCGTTTTTGATAATCAGATATTTGTGAAAATTCGATTATCGTTTTAGATGATTGAATATTTGCGATTTTGAGATTCGAGCTTCGTCTTTTTCTCTGACGATTCAGGTGAGTAATTTGATTTACTCACATTCAATTCGTGCAGTACGTGATTTCTGCTCTGATCCCTTTTCTTTCAATTGCTAGAACTCGATTGATTCTTGCTTTTGATAGTCGTCTGATTTTGATTCCTTGATACCCACGATGTTGATTCTTTTGATTTGAAGCAGTCAAACCTTTTGATTTCATATCTGACACTTCCTTGATTTCAATACTTCCCTGCTGTCATTTGCTTTGCTTATGCATTCGACATTGCCATGCTCTTATGGTTGTTACCTCTTTCCCCTTTATTCCTTGTGATTGCGAGGACGCAATTTCTTTAAGGAGGGAAGTCTGTAACAACCCGCAAATTCGTAGCATTTAATTATCGCCATTAGGTGATTAAATCGTTCGTAAATTTTTATTGAAATTAAAAATCAATTTGAAATTCTTTTATAAAATGGTTGGTGGAGTTTCTATATCGACTAGAAATTCTTTTAATAAAATTTCGTAATTATGGAAACGGGCTTTAAAGAGAACTATTGTGGCCCATACTCATTGTTGCCGTGATATTTATCTAACCGATCCCCCCTTTTTAATTTTTTCATTCGTTCATTAGACCCGTTCCCCCTTTATCAATTTCAATAACCTAAATCGAAACGAGAAAGAAATAAAAATGGCGACATCGTTCGTCCCTTTTCCCCCCTCCATTTCCAATCGTTCCAAGCCTTAGCAAACATTCGAAAAGGAAGAACAAATGGAGGCAGCTCGTCTTTCGTTCTTTCCTCGCCACCGAAAATTAGGGCTTTGGTATCTCAAAGGCGATTGACTTCGACGTCGTTTTGCTCGATCGAGTGAGGAAACGTGTTGCTTGATCGTCGAATCAAAGGTGAGTACCCACTCACATCTAATTCTCGTCTCAAGTTGAATTAGGGTTTAAACTTCGTGATTTCGTTCGTGTTCAATTGTTTGGGTGGCTATTCATTTTACTTGCAATGATTCATGTCGTTTTGTATTGATTTCTTTTCGACTTTGGCCTTGCGGTTGTAAACTGAACTGTTTGTCGATGAGATTTCTGTTTTCATAGGGTTCGATACCCTTATTTTCGTTCGTCTGTTGTTCGTTCGAATTTGTCATTTAGAATTATTCGACCATTGGTTTTCGTATGAATGCTAGTGTTGATCTCTAACTCGTTCCAATTCGTATATTTCGTTTACTGGGTTGTCGTGACCTTGAGTTCTGACTTGAGTTTGATTCAGTTTGATTTCTTTGTTGTCTTCGGCTTCGACTCATAGTCGATCTTTGATTCCTCGACATGACTTTGACTTGGTTTCGTAACTTGATTTTAAAATTGCCGATGATGTCAAAGAATTTTGTATAACTGCATCCTTGTATTTATATTGTTTCAGTGTCATTGCACAGTCACATGATGTTTGTGTTTGATTGAGCTTTTGAGTTCATGTGCATGATTTTGAGCATTGGATCATTTGCATTTCTCTGGTCTCTGTCTTGAGTCTGGTACGCACATGTACATGCTGTGTGATTTGAGTTTGCATATTCTTGTTGGTTCAACACTTTGTTTCACTACGTATTCCTTCATCATGTATACACTATGTTGTATCTGCACTTGTACACTTGGTCACTGTTAAGTCTACTTTTTGATGTTCTTCATTTGATCACTGTTACATTGTGAAGCATTTGAGTCTGGTTTGATTACTGCTCGAGTTCTTTTGGTTAGTGCATTTTGATGTTTAGTATTTTCTGGTCTTTACTTGGACTTGATACACTTCACTGTCTTGGCTTCACCTGACTTTGATCTTTGACTTTGATCATCATAGTCTGATATTTCTTTGATCTGGCCTTTGTACACTTGAGTCATGTTTGTTGATTCATCTTGAGCACCGTTTTCATGTTGATGCTTCTGTGATATTGGTCTTGTTGAGTTTGGTGCATTCATGTGTCTGCACCCAGTCTCTGCCTGGTTGTGCATTTCTTGGATTTCTGAACAGAAGTCTTACTCTGTGCTTTGATACTTCTGCCTTGTTGAACATTGGTCTGACTATAGTTCCATCACTGTTTCACTTGTACTTTGCGAAGCAGTGTTGTATTTCATGAAGTCTTCATTGCATATTGATCTGATCTAATGCCATTTGCATATGACTCTTGTACCTGTGCATATTTGTAGCTGTTTCACTCAACCTCATACATGACCTGTTTCCCTTGTTACCTGCAGTGTTGACATATTGCATTGCCTTCGGTTCCCTGTCTTGATTCATCTTTATTTGATATTTGTCTGCTGAGCAGTAGCATTGATAGTGAGACTTGTATTATGATGTTCATATGTACTGCCCTTGTACATGCTTCACTGCATCATCTTCTACATGTTGCACTTGCAATGATGTTCTCCTTTTCATGTTCGAATTCATACTTGTCTGCACTGATGTTCATCTGTTCTTGTTGGCAATTGATTACTAATACAGTTTGTAAATGTTTATTCTCGAGTTGTCCATCTCAGCTGAACTGCACTTGGTTCTGCTTCACGATGTACTCGAATTCGTATCTATTGCTGCGTATGCTTGAACTGTTGATGACTTTTCTGCAGTTTAGTTGCAGCCTGTCTTCGTCCTTACACCTGTTTGCCACTGCAGTTTCATTGGGGTGGTGACTTTATATTCGGTGGTGGCGAGGCAGTGCACGCGTGCGTGCACTGCAGCCACCCAGAATTGACAGATTTTAATCGATATTTTCTTTTATTCTTAATTCATCGACCTGTTGCGTAATTCGTAGGCTGTATTGGCGAGGCAGTACACGTTAACGTGTACTGCAGCCAATTAGCATTGATATTTTTAAAATTGACATTTCAATTGCTTAAACTGCCTTGGGATTTCTGTTTTGTGGATTAACACTGTTTAGTGTTATATCTGCCGTTATCCAATTCTCGTATCGAGAGTTGGATATACGAGATTTCTATGACTGTCATCTATATTGAGATTGATTATTATTGCTTCTATGCTCTAATAACTGATTTTGAATTAGACTGATCCGAGTATTATTTTCTTTTGAATGTAATACTCGGGTCAGACCGAGTATTTACAGGTTGTAGATTTCTAGCTTTGGGTTGCTGCTAGAGCTATGAAGACTTTTTATATCATTTGAAGTGGTCTTCGTCCTGTTGAAGTAGTCAGTGTGTCTGTTTTAAGATGATAATGTATTCATGTATATTAGTCGATAATGTACTTGTATATATAACTTATTGAGTCGACAATTGTAGTTGTATCATTTGTATTGTGTCAAATGTATTGTAACTGATATCAGTTATTGTATATATGAGACTTTTCGTTCCATCTTTATTCCGCATTTATGTTATCTGTGTTATTTTTATATCTATTGTCCTAAACTATTATAGCCACTGTGTAGTAGCTTTGAGTTCGTATCGGTATGTCGGGTTTCCTCTAAAAAATTGAAATGCAATGTTTTATTATCTGACATATCGGTGCTCGCACAAGGCAATTATATAGATGGTCGCTCCTCAACAGCCTTATTCTCCGTGCTAGTTGACAGCACTACACCGTAGTGTTCTTGGCTAGCGTGGGTATAGAGGTGGGGCGTCACATTAAGTGTTAACTATAACTTAATTATCTTTGATTACTTATTAATTAATTCCTAATCATTAATTAATATTCTAATTTATAATCCCTAACTAAAAATTAATCATCCCTAATTAATTTATCTTAATCATAAATAAATTAGTTTAAACCTTTAATTACCTATTTAATTAATCCAAATGATTAATTAATCAAATAATTTAATTATCTATTAAATCTCCAAATAAATTAAATAAACACAAGTCTTTAATTATTTTAATATAAACTTTATTTTTATTGATAAACAAGTTATCATTTATAATTTATATTTGAAATATTCATTTCAAATCTACTTTTAAATTTTATTTTAAATTATGTATTTAAAATGAATACCAATTTATTTTAACAAAGTTTTTAAAAACCAATTTAAAAACCTTTACTTATTAAAAATTCTTATCTCTTATAAAAGAAATTTAAGAAGAGTTTAAACCAATTTCCTTTTTAATTTCAAACAATTTAAATCTAACTACCATTTAAAACCTATTTAAAACATATAAATTTATAACTTATTTATTTCATACCTTTAAGATTCAAAACTAACTTGAATCTATGTAGTTAAACTTGATTTAAATTCTTGTTTAAAATTTACAAATTTAAAACCAGTTTAAAGTTTTAAAAACAGACAGTTTTAAAAACCTGGCAACAACTATGTTACTCTAGACTCCACCCTAAATTTACTTCGAGTCGCACCCTTAAACACTTCGAGTCTCACCCGTAAGAAAATTCGAAAATCACGAGACCTTCCTCTCCTCAAAACCCAGACTTCACCATACACATTCACGATCGCATGCACGTGCACATCCACCAGCGTCAGCTCCGACCATCCACGACTTCCCCCACCAGTCGACGATCACTCAAGTACCAGAATACGACCATCACTTCTTCGATTAAAACGCGAAATCGAAATCGAGCCTAAAATCGAAACCTGGAAACACTGACTCGCGACCAACCACCCACCTGTCATCGCCTCGTCTTCGCAAACCTGTCCACCAGAACTCCTCCAACTCCGGTCATCACTTCGACTACCTCAGAGCTTCAACTTCCCAAAATATCTCAAAGCTCGATCAACTCAATTTGTCGATCCAAACTAAAACTCGAAACCCAGACAAATTAGGTTTACAAAATTTAACTCTCGATTCCAAATCCCTCAATGTTTAATTCGATTTCCAGTAATTATTCCTGGTATCCTTGATCATTACTCTACCACTACTAAAGATTTCGAACTTCCAATTTCACTGAGATGATCAAAATTACCAAAATTTCATTTTTAGTTAAAAACAGAACTGCACCTTTATTACCAAACTAAAAATTATGATTTTAATGCTAAAAATCATATTATAACTTACCTATTCAATTTATAAACCTGAATTTATAAATTACAAAGTTTGAATTTTTACTTTTATATAACATGCACTGTTATTTTGGTTTACAGAGACACTTGGTTTTAAAGTTTGACTTAACTAAATTTTTAGACATTTGTCTATGGTAAATCAACAATTTTAGTTTGTAAATTTAGTCCTAACAAAACTAGATCAAGTGATAAGAGATTAAAAATGAAATTTTGAGTCTGGGCAAACAAAAACAAGAACAGGGTACTGTCACATATGCACACAAAACCACCACATATACATATAGGAAAAATGCACTTGTATATTCATATATCAATACATATATATGCAGAACTACCTATAATATTCACATGCAACCATCTTTTATTCAGAACTTAACATGAAATCATTGATTTTGATCAGGATTTAAACCTGGAATCCTAGAACAGGCAATAACATATCAAAACCATACATGCATTCAAAACTATACACATTACAGAGAATTCCATCACTCCAACCATGATTATCACAGGAAAAATCAAGCAATTATATTTACTTAAGTTAGTTTATATTAAAATTGTTACTCACCAAACATGCAGAGCAGAGGTAGTTTAGCTTTTGAAAACTGGAATTGATAAAATGCTTGAGTCTGGAAATTTTAATACTTTTAAAACTTGAATCTTGATTCGTTGAAGAATGCATGTTGCTTCCAGATTGCAAATGAATGCAGACAGTTTGAATTGCTTCCAGAGTTGAAAAGAAGATGTTTGCAGGCCTCAGATTTACAGGATTTTGAAACTATGCAGGCAGGCTTTGAATTGAAACCTGATTCTGGTTTGAGGAATTTGATAATGAAATGAAATTACAGGCTTTGATGTATATTTGGTTTGAGGAGGAAATTCAGATCTTAAATTTGAATATGAGCTTGGTTTGAGGTGTTTAATTTCTAGTTTGAGGCATTAGATTACTGACTTGATTCAGATTTGAATTAGAGATATGGTTTTAGTTCTCTTGTTTTTGAAAAGGAAAATAGAAAGAATCAAACAAAGATATGCCAATGTTTATATAAGTGAATTTGTGATTTATAAAAACAAAAGAAAATGAAAAATAAAGACACTTGTCACATAGATTAATTCATTACTTAACACATGTTAAAACAAGTCATTAGATAAAGACACATGTCTTTTAAGTATTTATCTTATTTCTATTTATTTTAAAGTAATTAAAAAGCCCTTTTCTTATTTATTTAATCACTTATCTATATATATATATCTTTTTAAAGAGAAACCAAAAACTAATTATATTTTATAAATATAAGTTTATACAAATATTATAATATCCAACAATTTAAATATTTATTCTTTTGAACTTCAAAACTTAAATTCAAATTCAAATTAAATTAAATCTAAATTTCCAATTTGCCCAAAGCTTCTATTTACAATACATACAAATAAATATGTATATATTCAAATAGAAAATATCTTATTAACTTTTTAAAGATAAAATCATCAATTAATACTAATTTAATCATATTATTAAATTAAATTCAAATCTTATTATCAAAGATTATCCATATCAATTTAATTATTCAACAGATTATTAAATTGATATTGTTAAAATTTCCGAGATATTACATTCCTCCCCCCTTAAAATAATTTCGTCCCCGAAATTTAAACAAAGGTAATTTAATAATCTTATTAAAGATTTTAAATTTAAAACACAAGCATATACTATCATCCATATGCTAGCAACCATAGCAACCAAATCATCCAATCAAACAATTCTAACTATCTAGACTAAATTCTAGATAAAATTCCTCGAGTTTCCCCAAGTATATATATATACCGGAATACTCGCTCTACAAACAATCTAAACTACTAAGCTATAGATCTCCTACTCATCTAGATCTACAGAACTAAACAGAATATCAGACTACAGACGAGTCTGACTCAACTACCCAACTTCCAGAACTGCTGATTCTAAAACCAGAGATAGATCAAATACGTACTCCTTCAGAGATACGTAAAACACAATGAATTCCAATTATCCAAACTGACAATTCAATCCTGAAAACCCAATACTTATCCAAATCAGAACACAGACGAGATCCAAACATAACTCTACCTCACAACATTAGTAGATTCCAAACTTACTTCTCCCATCCAGAGATACACTCCAAACTGCTTTCGCTGCTCAATTCTGATATAAGGTAGGACACAAGCACAGACTGGACAACTCATTCCAGAAATAAGATTCACTGATCCATAAAGAAAACTCAGATACTCCAGCAAAACTTGAGCTGCTTCACCAACTCCATCTCTAGGAAACATCCTTCCACTAGACTGAACCACCGGTATCACTCCTGGAATCCAAGTCGATAAGAAAACTCAACCTTCAGATGCGGACAAACTTCTGACTTCTCTGAAGACATCCAGAAAATTCTGACAACCCAAGAGAACACTCAGCAATCACAAGTCACTTTTGCGATCAACCCAACCTATTTCCAAACAGACTGTTCTCTCTTTACCAATCAGAACAGCTTACACTTATTTATCCAATTTATCGAAGAAATGGATCCACTCTGCTGCTTCTGAACTTCACTTCCAGAAAAACTGCTCATCCAGAAAACTTCCTGCCATCACAGAATACTCCGAGCTGCACTGCTGACACTGATGCTCTTATCCAAAGCTCTTCGAGAAACTCGGACTACAAACCAAAGCAGAAACTTCATGCTGAACTCAGCCACAACACCGAAGCATTCACACTTCCTTAATCTTGTTCCAAAGAAAACATCTTCGGGAACATCCATCGTCACTGTATCTCATCATACAGCTACTATTACCTGAGGTATCAAGATACCATCACTCACTTCTGCCTCATCGACAGATCCAACTCTACTCATCCACACTTCAAAGATAAACTCCGAACCATTACAGGTTTTCTTCAGAGATCGATGAAATCCTTTACCATAACAAAGCTTACTCGAGACGGTATTGGGTCTACAGTCTCGTCAGATATACTTCCAACCTCAACACTCAAATTCTAACTATTGGTAGTCGTGTTACTCACACTACCACCTTATCTACCTTTATAACTTATATTGGAAAACCCGAACAGGTAACCCAACAAATAGGTAGAAATATATATATATATATTTAAAATGATACTTTTTATATAGAAATTATTTCTGGGTAAAATTATTTCATTTACCTCTTTAAAACAATATTGTGTCCGTTGGCCTGGTTCAAGTGTTTAGAGATCCCTATCAATAACGTTAGCTACTCGTATTGACCAGAATCCATATACCACTCAACCGATCAATTAACACAATATAAAATCATTTTTATATAACTAACAATTACGTGCTTTCAAGATAGACACCACTTCAGAGCCTAGGTATTCACTCAACCTACTGCTCTGATACCACTGTAATGACCACGACTTTCTCTCCATAGAAAGTCGTATCGCTAATAAGAAAGAAAGGGGTGAGAAGTAGAAAAGAAAAGAAGAGAAAGAAAACAAACACAAATACTCACAGCGGAAACGAACAAAATATATTATATCACATAAATATTACATAGTATCATATACAACACTTATCAGAGTTACATAGATTCACATCATATACTAGACAGTTATAAACATCTGTCTAGTTATTACATCTCAATACAAACAAAGATCTAAACAAGATCAACACAGCGGAAACTACTATCTATATCTACAACGCTGAAGCCTCCTGCTTCATTGCTCCTCCACAATTCGTCAAGGCTAACCTGAATCCCTTGGCTCACTTAATGTAATTAATTTAATTAAGTAATTAATAATTAAGTTGTAATTAAGGATCATTAATTAATATAATTAATGATATAATTAAGATTGGTTAATTAAGTAATAATTAATAAATGAAGTAATTAATCAATGTAATTAATTAAGGATTAATGTAATTAATTATAGTTGATTAAGTTAATTAATTTTAGTAAATTAATTAATGAAGTAATTAAAGGTTAATTACAATAAGTGGTTAAGGATAATTAATTTAAGTAATTAATTGAGAATAAATTACTTGAATGTAATCAAAAGATAATTAATCAAGATGATTAATTGAAATGAATTATTAGAGGATAATTAATTAATTGATTGTAATTAATTAATGGTTAAGTAAGAAGGATTTATAAAATGAAGTAATTAATTTAATTCAATTTAAATTAAGATGATATAAATCATTACTTATGAATGGGTGTTAGTATTGGATACTTGACTTTGATTGATATCTCTGATGAGATATATGCTGTGTGATATGGATGTTAGTTGAATTGTATGGATTATCTGTTATATTGATAATGTTGATTATCTATTATGAATTATCTTTCTTTGTGTATAAAGATAATGAATTGAATTGTTTTAACCTTTAAAACAACTTGGCCTTAAAAGATACGCTTTGGATTTCGACGAGACCGGGATCGGGTTTCCGTATACCGGATTTCCAGGTCTGGAGACCCGAACACCACATCGATCCAAATTAACGATAGGTCGTGAATCAAGTGAAGATGAAGATTCAGAGTGCAAGGGTTATTGTCGTTAACTCTGAGGGTGATTCCAAAACGAGTGTAACGAGATAATGCCTTCGGTTTCGTTCGAACCCGGAACGAACTTGTATGGATTGAATGCTTTCAGCACATCGTCAGGTGGACGATGAGCATTCTAAGATAGATGTGTTCTGTTTAAAGGTAATCGTGACCTCAAGCCTCACGAACCGGGAATGGCTAAAACAGGGGAGGTGCAGCAAGGTTAGTGGGTAGCACCCAAGTAGGACAAGGTTACCTCTGTCTAGATGTCCCTTTCTATTTTCGACTTAGTGGTGCGGTTGCTGATCCCAACCGTGAGGTATCTTGTGCGGGAATTATCCAGTAAGGGATGTTCCGACCTTGTGTTGCAGGGGATTGGGAGTGATCCTCGGTACGGTGATCTAGGCCACGTACTGTGACGGGCGGTACCCCGGTAGCCCTGCCATTGTATGGAATCCAAACTCCAATAAGTGTCGTACGTATTAGTTGTGCCCAACTATGTTGAAATGTGAGATGTAAGCATTTCAGCTATTTCTCTATTTTACTTGAAAACCCTAGACCCTATTATAATACAATCGAATTTCCTATCAAATGTTTTGGTTAGCGTAAGGTAAAAACTTACCCATGTTTATTTGTGGGAAGTCTTACGTGATACCTTTTCTTTCAAAAGGTTTTGAAGTTAAACAAGTTTAACCTGTTACTCACACCAGACCCATGTCTGACCCAAGTTGTTTATTTCTGTTTTATAAACCCTTGGGTACTCAAATTTTTACGAGTAGCCAAGGGATTCAGGTTAGCCTTGACGAATTGTGGAGGAGCAATGGAGCAGGAGGCTTCAGCGTTGTAGATATAGATAGTAGTTTCCGCTATGTTGATCTTGTTTAGATCTTTGTTTGTATTGAGATGTAATAACTAGACAGATGTTTATAACTGTCTAGTATATGATGTGAATCTATGTAACTCTGATAAGTGTTGTATATGATACTATGTAATATTTATGTGATATAATATATTTTGTTCGTTTCCGCTGTGAGTATTTGTGTTTGTTTTCTTTCTCTTCTTTTCTTTTCTACTTCTCACCCCTTTCTTTCTTATTAGCGATACGACTTTCTATGGAGAGAAAGTCGTGGTCGTTACAGGATTACTGACTTGATTCAGATTTGAATTAGAGATATGGTTTTAGTTCTCTTGTTTTTGAAAAGGAAAATAGAAAGAATCAAACAAAGATATGCCAATGTTTATATAAGTGAATTTGTGATTTATAAAAACAAAAGAAAATGAAAAATAAAGACACTTGTCACATAGATTAATTCATTACTTAACACATGTTAAAACAAGTCATTAGATAAAGACACATGTCTTTTAAGTATTTATCTTATTTCTATTTATTTTAAAGTAATTAAAAAGCCCTTTTCTTATTTATTTAATCACTTATCTATATATATATCTTTTTAAAGAGAAACCAAAAACTAATTATATTTTATAAATATAAGTTTATACAAATATTATAATATCCAACAATTTAAATATTTATTCTTTTGAACTTCAAAACTTAAATTCAAATTCAAATTAAATTAAATCTAAATTTCCAATTTGCCCAAAGCTTCTATTTACAATACATACAAATAAATATGTATATATTCAAATAGAAAATATCTTATTAACTTTTTAAAGATAAAATCATCAATTAATACTAATTTAATCATATTATTAAATTAAATTCAAATCTTATTATCAAAGATTATCCATATCAATTTAATTATTCAACAGATTATTAAATTGATATTGTTAAAATTTCCGGGATATTACAATAAATAAATAAATAAATAATTATAAATTAAATGTTGGGTGGTAAGCTAAAAATAAAGAAATAAAAATAGTAGTTATGTTAAAGATAGTAATAGATATACAAGCTAAAACTATAACAATTTTAAAGTAGACACATAAGTGAACACTTAGGTAATTCTAGTGATAAATAAACTGTAACGACCCATAAATTTTTAATAAATTTATTTGTTTTAATATTATATTTAACTGTATTTTTTGTGAAATTTTAAATAATAAAATTTTGAAATATAAATTTCATATTTGGAATGCGTCTACTTTAACATGGCAATTGGTAAATTTTCATTAGATAATTTGAAAGTTTATTTTCCTATGTAATTTGATTTCAATTCATATCAGTTAAAAAAAAATTGATGGTAATAAAATGTTTCCAAACCTAAATATTTTTACATAGAAAATTTGTAAATCATCTTCTGAGTGAGACGTCATCTTTCGTTTCGTCAAATTTGGGCATCTATTGCTCCGTCGATCTTATTTTCGGCAAAATAACAGCCTTTTCGGTACCGATACCGACTTTTGATCGGATGATCGTATTGCTTATATCTATGTACCATTTTGATCGTCTCGTCATGGTGATCTCCACAGCATATTCAATTGTGTATTTCGTAGTCCAGTGTGCCATGAAATCTGTGAAAAACAGTTAACCATACCGGTATTTGTTTTGTGACTTTTGGTTTCCCATCACTATTCAATTGTCCAGCGTAATTTCAAAAGACATTTGCTATTAATATATTTTTTAGAATTCAAAGCGTACTGAATTTTGTTATTTCTGATATCGAATTTATTAGGTGGCTCTCTTCTCTCTTTTCTCTTTGTTTTATTTATTCAGTTTGAAAGAAAATATATAACACTAAATCTAATTCATATTCTTCACCTGTAGCCTATTTCTTCCTTCACGCAAATCAAATCGGCCACTTACAGCCAAACCTTTTCCCTAACCCCTTTCCCTTCTCTTTGCGACTCACACTACCTGTCCCCTAGCTCCGACGCACTACCCATCTTAGCCACCCCTCTCTTTCTGCTGAGCACGGAAGCAGCCCTCCTTGCGAGCACCGACACCAGCCTCCTTCTCTTTCTTTTGTAAGTTTATATATTATATTATGTAAAGGTTTGTTTATATATATAAATGGAGTATTGTATTTGTATATATATATATATATATTTATACATATTTGTCCTGTGTGTTTATATGTGAAGTGTTATATATATATAGTTGTTATTAAATAATTTTTTTAAGGTGTATATATGTAAGTATATATAGCTACCGTAGGGAACAAGAACCGTTTGTCCATATCAAAAACTGTATATATTTGTTCGCATATTATGACAACCCGAGATTTTTGGGCATTATTATTTTAGTAAATATTTAATTTAAATACAACTTATGTGACATCCTAGAAATTTAGCAATATTATTTTAACTAGTATTTAATCAGATAAAATGAATATAGACTTATTATCTCTAAAACAGATATTATATGTATTTAATGTAAATAAAATATACCTTGTCAATATATAATATAAGAGTGAAATAAAATATGAATTGGAATATTAAATAATATAATAAATAAGTAAATTATATGTTGTGTAGTTAACCTTTATAAGAAATAAAAATAAGTAGTTTTATTATAAATAAATAATATCACAAATAAATTTTGAGTAAGCATGAAAACAAATAATAAATAGTAAGTTATATATTGATAGTTTTAACTTTAAAAAGAAATAAAATGAATACAGATTGGAAAGACAAATTAATAATATGATAAGTATAGGACTGGTGAAACAAGACAAAGTAATATATATATATATATATATATATATATATATGCTCAGCAAAATTTAAACCAGGTTGTACAAACCTGAGAAAGAAAGAAAACATGATGAATAAGCTTTTAAAATAAAACCAAAAGAAAAGGATACTTGTTAGGTTCTAAAACAAGAACAAAACTATATATATACACATAAATATCTCACCCAAATCAAGTTAGGCTACACTTTTAAAATAAAATAAAAATAAGTACAAGATGATAAATTACACAAGACAAATTCAATAAATGTTAGCCACCATGAATTCTTTTCAGCCTACAATTGGAAATAAAAATCTCTAGTACAAGATAAACAAATTATTTTAGTACAAGTAAAAATCTTGCATCAATATCACTTCAGCTGTATACTCTTTTATATATCATCTGCATATTTCTAGTTCGTTCACAATCAACCTGACTTTTAAAAAAAATAGCAACCTGAAAACCAAATTCAGCAACTAGAATCAAACAAAACAAGAAGATCAAAAACACTAGAAAGATCAGGCTGATAGTTTGCAAAACCAGGAAGTGGTTCTCTGTTCGAAATTGTTTTCAGGTGAGTAAATAGTTTTAAACCTGTGATATGCTTAAATATTTGTGATTGATTTTGTAGAAATATAGCTGGCATTTGATATGAATGTGTATACAAGGTTACGTATATGTATGTATATGTTTGTATTAAAATGTTTGAGCATGACTGGGATCAGGCATAAGTATCTCTGTTTGGAAACAGTTTTCCAAGATCTGTTGAATTCAAAATCCTTCTTCTCTGATTTTTCTTGTTAAGCCTTAGAATTTAAACAAAAATGGCTTGTTTAAACATGATTTGAGTTTTAGAAACAGATTATTTTAAACTAAATCGAGGATTCTCAGAAATCTTAAATATACATGCAAGTTCAAACTAAGTCAAAATTTAATCATCAAGTTATCTTATTTAAATAATACCATCGTAAACGTTATCGAAAAAGATGATTTTTAAAACTTAAATCAGGATTTTTAAGCATGTGTTTATGGAAAATTCGAATGATGAACGGAATTGGGTTTTGAGTGATTTCTGATGATCGAGGAATTTTGGGATCGAGAGCTCATAGGTGAAGTAAGTTGTGTGATCGTCGATGTTCGCAAAAAAATATCAGGAGGATAACGACACACGGTGGCGACGGCGGAGGGTCGAGATTGAGTTTTACCTAATTTTGGTGGATGTCGGAAATCGCTCCAGTAATTCATCCTCTGATGGATCGAGTGTTGCCATGCTTTGGGTAATGATAGACTGGACCTAGGCGAAGCTGTGGCCGGAGCCTCTGAGGTTCTGGTGATCGGAAATTGAAGGACGAGGAGGTTTTCCAGGATGGGGTTGTTCCAGGCTGGATCTTGTAAGCTCGATTTTTGATTTCGAATTATAGACGAAGTTCGGGTGATCGAGTTTTGGTATGAGGATGATCATCGACTTGGGAGGATCATCGTTGATGATCGGAGGTGGTTGTATTATGGGTACATGTGCACGGAGCACATTTTGATATCTGGAGAGTTGGGTTGTTGGATTCGAAGTTCTCGAGTAAATGTCGGGTGAAGCTCGAAGATGCGAGGAGTTCGACTCGAAGTATTTTGGGGTGGCTTGGGTACATGGTTGTTGAATAGTGAGGAATATTTAGAGATTTAGGCCGAGTGAATCTAAATTTTAAGTATGGACTCAAATCTATGTTGTATTCTAGTTTTGAGATAAGTGAAGTTTTATCAAATTTAAATGTTTTAACAACTTAAAATGATAATGGATATTTTGCAAAATAATTTGAATTTAAAATGAATTGATTCTTAAACTTTGTATATTTCACTTATAAATAAGTGTGTAACGACCCGTTATTTTGGACCATTCAAATCGACAATAAATCCACACATGTCGGACTTGAATAATTCAAAACAATAGATTGTTAATTTAAATTTGGCAAAACTCAGCATATACAGTAAATAAATCAATCACAGAATCACAGACACAGAGTAATACAATAATACGCAGTGGAATAGATAAAATAGTAGTTCATGAAGCTACTATATAAACATCAGAGTTAGAAATAAAATACAACAGAATATCTCAAATGCAGTGAAGTCTCTAGTACAACAGATGACTTCTCTGAAAAAATCAACTAGAAGAGCTGAAAGCTGAGGCGATAGTTGGATCTCCAAAGGAAGCTCCAAACTCCAAAGGTGGGTCTCAAATGCTGTATCACTCGGTCTGACCCGAGTGTAAAGCAAAACACAGAACACTCGAGTCAGGATTAACATTCTTATATCAATAAATCCAACTCAAGTGAAATATCAACTGAAATACAAGTAACTTAAAGGATGTTTGGGATAACCATCCTCTAAGGATCTGCGGAACTATCTACAAGGTGGGAATATACACTATAACACCGTGGTCATTCCAAATTAATTTATACTTCAAAACCAATATATCATTTCATTTCAAATATATCTATTTTCCAAAATAGTATATATAGATTAAATAATTTATAAAGTAAAGTATTTATAATTTCCTCAAGTCTCACAAATCGATTCAAATCAACTCAAATTCTAAATTCAAATTTATTCAAAGTTCAATTCATCAATTCAATTCAGTTCTCAATAGACCATTTAAATTTTCAATATATTTCAAAGCTTTAATATTCACAATTTCAAAGTTAAATTTAACAGTTTCATATAGCTCTTGATTTAACTTTATTATTATTTAATCAGGGAATATTCATTTAATAAATTCAATATCATCTAACTAGCTTTAAATTTCATTTTTACTAAATATTTCCTTAAATTTATTTAAACAAGAAATATTCATTAATTATTTAAATCAAACCCGAGTTATAAATCGTATCTTAAATCTCAATTTTAATAAGTTTCAAATCGGTTTAATTTAATAAAATTCTTTAATGAATACAATTTCAACTAAATTCAAATTATCTTTCCAACCTTAACTTATTCAAATTATTACCAAAATCTTTTTTTTTTGAAATATAAATTTTATACTTAACATATTATATGTATTAAATCTATCTTAATTAAATTAAATATCATTATTAAATCTATATATATCATTACCATTTATATATAATATTTTAAGAATCAACATTTATTAAAACCATATATTTCTTCCAAAATCCATAGAATTTATTTTCAAAATATTTATATATATGGACCAACGATGTTTGTATATATATCTATCATATGGTTAAGTGATACAGATATTTATCATTTCAATCCGTAATTTAAATATATACAGGTAGATATCATTTCAACCCGTAATCCCAATTTAAATTCAAATGAAAATCGCTTGGGTTTATCATTTCAACCCATAATGATTTTCTCCTATTCTAAAGTCCGTTCGGGTATGTATCATTTCAACCCATAGTGAATTCTATAATAACAAGGAAATTGCAGAGTGATAACAGATATGATAATAATATAACAATGGTAACAGACATATATCATCAGTATAAATAATAGATAATGGTGTCAGATGTCGTAGGTGAACAGATATAGATAATAGCATATATAACAATGTAAATAACTAACAGCAGCATATTTCAATTGACGTTTCAATTGAAATAAAATTTAATAAATATAAGAACATCAATCTTGAGTGATTGCTCACCTTTCGAGGCTAGAGAGAAGTTAGACAATGAAATTGTGTTACGACATTCAAGCACGACTTCCAAAGTAAAGCTGGATGGACACGATTCGACGAACAAAGCTGATAGATAAACAATTGACGAAATCAAATCAGGACGGGATCGATGAAGATAAATGAAATAAGTGGACTTATATATATATATATATATATATATAACTATACATAACTATAAATCATATTAGAATTTGAATATAATTTAAATTATATATATGGTTTCCAGAATCATTATTTCAAATTAAATTTCATACATTAAAGTCCAACATATATATAAAACAAAATTTAAATCAATACATTAAACTTAAAGTTTTTTTATCTATAATTTAATATGATATAAATATATTTTACTTCACCTGAAAAATCATATATGGTTAATAAAACTTTCATTTACAAAATAAGGCTTATATCTCAATTTGAACAAACCTAAAACTGTTATAGTTTTACAAACATGTCACGTTATCAAAAATCAAAAAATAAATAAACAAACATATATATGCATGACTCATGAACAGCTGTACTTCATATAATATGCTTTATATAATATAAATAGCTCTACATCTACACACATTCCCAACATATAAATGTAACTAACCCTGTTCCAAAATATAACTTACTGAATAAGCATTATATGCTTTGTATATATATATATGAAAATATCCCTGTATATACATTAACAGACTATAGATAGGCTAAAATTTTATAACTTTATAACTGTGCATACATAACTAAAGAAAAATCAATATATATCACTATGCAGACCATAACAAATATGCATGCCTTTTCAAATGCAACAAAAATAAATATCTGGCTATCATATGTGCAGACCGACCCATATATACTTTATATAAACTATATACGCTGTATAACTTATATATTCTAAAATGAGTATCATATTTGAAAGTCCAAATCTATGCAAACCTATATAACTGTTCATGTAAACAAATATGTAATATGCAACTAGACAACAGACGTATGTAAATATATACGAAAGTTATGAATCTAATACCTTTTATATATATAAATAATCTATACAAAATATTATACTTATATATATACTTTTATAACCTATATACTATCATATATAAACTCAACGGCCAAAGACTAAACAAAATTCATTTTTAATCTGTAAACATTTATATGTTACCGATCCATATATAAACAAAACAAAAGAATATGGTAATATAATATGTAACAACTCTTTATATATATCTTCATAATATAATATATCTCTAAAAAAAGTATACAAAAGAACGAGAAGAATGACATGCTTCAAAGCAACAGGGATGGCAAAGCAAGGAAGGAAAAATACAAAGGGAGAATATGTTCCTTTAAGAAGTTTAAGCATAGAACTATATATAGCATAAATAACTTAAACCCCAGAACTGATAACTTATGCGTACAGCAACTTGTATAAATACTAATGATTTACCTTACCAAATATACGCATGATACTCGGCAAGCAAGAGGAGGGGGTTGCTGACTTGATGAGGTGGTCTCGGCGAAGAAACGCACGACCGGAGAATGGAGGTCGACTGCAAGGTGATGGGGCGGAGTCTATGATGGCTGTCACTGAGGTGAAGGCCGGTGTGGGTTGCGGACGGTGGTAGGCGGTTTCAGGTCTCGGCTAATGGTAGGCGTGGGATGGCTCATGCAGTTAAGGTTCCGATGTTTGGTGGAGAGGAAGGTCGAGCAATTTCGACAATGGATGAGATCGGTTGTCGTGGAAAATGGAGGGGAGGTAGAGAGTTGCAGTCGGTTTGATGCGATGGAAGGATGCGGGACAAGGAAGAAAATGTGGGAGAAGAAGAAAAGGAACAGGTAAGAGAAAAGAAAAAATGGGAGAGATCTGAGAAATAGAATGTGAACAGTACCCATATATTTATTTTTATCTCATTTTTTTGTAATAAAGGATTGTAGAAACGTGTTTCAGTGAGCATGGCAACAGTCACGCCTACGAAATGGCAAAAATAAATGCAAATAGATGGAAAGGCAATTAATGCTTGTTTGGGCGGCCCGTTTCATTTTGAATTCGAAGGAACGTGCAAAGTCAAAATTTACGGTTACCGTTACGCGAACAGTTTATTATTTCCGTCGCGTAACGGACCTCAAAATACAGAATTGAATATACCGTAGAGATCAGCATGATGAGACGATCAAAACGGTATACAGATATTAGCGATACGATTGAATTATAAAAATTCGAATTTCTGCTAGCGGAAAATGCAGCTAAAACGCAGAAAATAAGATCGACAAAGATATAGAATTCCGAATTTGATGAAATGAAATTTTGCGTCTCACTAAGAAGATGATTTACAAATTTTCTGTATAAAAATATTCAGATTTGGAAATTGTTTTATTACCATCAATTTTTAACTGATTTAAATTGAAATAGAATTTAACAATAAAATAAACATCGATATTATCAGATAAAAATTTACCAGTTTTTATGTTTAAATAGACGTATCCAAAATAATAAATTTTTATTTTCAAATTTTATAGTTTAAAATTTCACAAAATTTCAATTAATAATCTTATTAAAACCATCAAAAAATTTCGGGTTGTTACACTCTCCCCCACTCAAAACTTTTCATCCCCAAAAAGGAAGGAGGTAGGAGAATAGAAAACAATCCAGACAGAAAAGACAGATTAAAAGACAAGGACAAACAATTAATCTAAACTATATAGATTTTACTTGAAATATTCAATTGAAAACTTCATTTGCAATTCAATTATCTTTAATACTTTACTACCTTCCAAAACCCATTTGTAAAATTTCTTGCTTCCTTTATAAATACCATTTATATGTTTAAATCACCTTTATAAATATATGAAAACTATTCGGAAACAATTATTTACATCATTAGTTATATTTACACAGAAGCTATTGAAACATTAAATCCATAATTCATAAATTCATAAATTTATCTCAAGATATTTTTCAAATATTATTAATAAATCAATAATCATTTTCTTTAAATATGTTGTATTTAATTAATAACTTCTAAAATATTATAACACTAAAATTTTCTATTAAATCATATAGTATATAAATAAACAATATTTAAAAGGATATAGTCAACAAGGAAAAGAAGGAGGACTTGGAAAAACAGAATATAGGTGAATAAATAAAGCTGAGCAGATAAGGTAGATTCAAAAGAATAGTATCGGGCATGAATAATTAATTCAAACCATAAGGATTTCAATTTCAAATATTAATACAAAATTTCTTTGTTGGAAATACTTTATAATAAAATGCCTTTATAACGAAACAAATTTCCTTTCGAAAATACTTTTATAACTCGATGTTTCAACAAGTTTATCCTCGTTCCTGTAGACTCTGGCAGTGCGTTGATCAGGCGCAAAGCTAGAATTCTCAAGGTACTTAGTAGACTTGTTTCAACACCCAGTGAAAATACTGGAAAACTTTTTAAAAACAGATATGGAAAGTACAATCCAAACAAAAAAACAAACAAATCATGGATCGTAGATACACAATGGTTACGCCAGGGTCGCCGAGGAAACATCCGTACCTTTAAAGCATTCACTGCCTTGCGAATTTCGTCATGATAACAAAACTGTGGACCATAGGATACATAACAATGGTTACGCCTGGATCCCCTTGGAAACATCCATACCCTTTAAGCAATCTCTGCCTTGCGGATTACGCCACTAACACGACCATAGATCGCAGATACACAATGGTTACGCTTGGATCCCCCAAGAAACATCCGTACCTTTTAAGCAATCACTGCCTTGCGAATTACGCTATGCAGTCGAGTTCGTAAGACTATGGGTAACGTCATGGAATTCGAAGGACACTCCAGTATCATATCTGGAAAACCAAAAATCAGAGAGAATAATATCGATAGAATGAATCCAAGATGTGGCCACAAATCGGATATCAAGTAGAAGGCACTTTCCATATCTTTACTTCGAAAATATGTATCATATAGTACCTTTCAAATTAATTTCAAATGTCATACTTTTATAAAGTCCATTATATATAAGATTTCATTTTCAAATCAAATACTTTCCAAAATCAATAGTATATCAAATCACACTTATATAGACTTCAATTATATAAGATTTCACTTTTCAAATTGAGTACCTTTTCAAATCCGTAGTTTTTGAATCATCATCATACTTATACAGACCAATTTTTTTTATATAAGTTCGATAACTCCCAAATCAAGTTTTTTTAGTAACAAAAGGTTCTCAATTTCAATTTGTTTCAATATCAATGTATTTTTCAAATCATATACGCTTTCACCAAATTATTCTTCCAAATCAAATATCTTCAGTTCCAAAGTTTCCAAAATAATAAATTTAGGAAATGAATCCAAATTTCCAAATCAAAATAATTAAGTCAAACAATTCATTTCCAAAATCAATGGTTTTCCAAACCAACTTATATTTACATAAGGTCCATCTTATATCAGGATCAAAATTTAAAAAATAAATTTCGCTGTACGAAGAGCTATATGGGATTGAACATCTTTGCTTACTAAAAGTTTTGAATTTAGAATAGTTTTGTATATAAGATAGTTTGAAAAATAGTTTTGTAAATAATTTGTAAATAAAATAGTTTAAAATAGTTCGTTTTTAGAAGAATAAAAGAAAAATGGTTTGAAAATGGTTTTAAATTGATAGTAGTTTTGCATAAAAGAAAAATTCCAATTAAATTACAAAGATATCCAACCCAACAACTTTCCATTTCAGTGTCAAGTATATCAATGATATTAGGATATAAGATGTACATATGTAATCATTTCGCAAAATCACATTCGATCGCTCGCTTGATCACACAAGTTCGCTTTCGAACTATTATTGTCCATTCGACTTCCCTAATGCGGATTTCGATATGGTTTCTCGACTAGAAGCCATCAAGAATCGAATGAAAAATCCTAACACGAAATGGTGTAATTCACCTCGAACTTGTGTACTCACCTGGATCAAATTAATTTTGCGAATAAAACAGCATACGTACAACCTATATATTTATTCCAACTTGTTAAATATATAGTTTCATAAAGATGTTACTAAGTTAAAACATTTAAACTAAATTTTATTCAAAATATTTTGAAGGCCAAATTCTTTTCAAAACATTTCAAATCTAAATTTCATATTAGAAAAAATTAAAATTGCCTTACATTTACTTAACAAAACAGTTTCAACTTATTTAAATCATATTACTACATACTTTAACATACATACCAAACTTATATACTTTACTTTATACTTTTCAAAATTTCTTAGCTTTGAAAAGTTAACCTTGATTTGGATGTGCTCGAACCTTTGAAATAGTTGAAGAAATCATTTTCAAATTCAAGAGTTGGAAATCAACAAATCAGTAAATCAATTTCAAAAGATGGGTTTCAAATCCGAAACTAAAGGACTGAACATCGGCTTACTTCAAATCATTTCATATATATATATACATATATCTTTCGAATATCAAATCTTACTTCGGAATTTGAAATCAAAATGGTTTCACAAAATCATTCGCATAGCAAAGCTACTTAAGTGGCCTATCCCCAACTCTGAAACTTGAAAATCAATGTCGATGATGCATGCACTCATCACCGAAATTATTTTCCAGCGACATAAGTGAGTTCTGGACTTCTATTTTCTCAAACTTCTTTTGAAATTTCTTCGAAATCGTACGAAACTCATTAAAATCATTTGAAACATTTCTTATTCGGAAAAATACTTTTAAATCATATTATTATTATATATTTCAAAATCTTAAAACCAATTTCAAAACACCGGGGTTCAATTCTCGAATTTCAAATTTAAAATCCTTCAGATATAAAACATTTTTAGATAAATCAAATTTCTTATATAATTTTTCAAAATTACAAATCATTTCGAAACCTCGAATTCTCATTTTAAAAAGGGTATATAATCTTTATCGAAAACATTTCACTTTTATATATAGAATATAATCATACTTATCAAAGTAATAATTTCGGTTTAGAAAACAAATTCAAAATACAAACAAACCCAATTTTTCAAAAGATGATTTAAGAATGGATTTCAAACAAAGATAGAGATTCAAATTAGAGGAACTCTTAATCAAATAGAATTATGATTCGAAGATAAGCTCGAACGAAGATGAGATAATTAAATTTCAAAATAGAAGATGAATATACTTATATAAATTGCGGACGACCTTAACCGGGTCAACCGTGACTTTAGGAACAAGATCGATGCAGAATTCCAAGAAAAATCAACATTCGATCGCAAGAGATAGCGGCATCTAAACCAAAGATATAGGAATCTCCGGTGAATCAATGCCAATTGTGAAGGAGTTCCACCCCTTCACAAATCATTCAAAGATTGGTGGGATCCTATTCTTATAGAGATCATTTGAAGTGGAGTTATGGGATACTACAGAATCAAAAGAATACAAATAGAGAGAGACAAGAATGAATTTTGGAACCGCAAGGAACGTTCCAAAGTTCAAAGGAAATCGAGTCAGAAGGAAGAGATTCAACTCGAGCGGAAGTGATTCTGTAAATAATTTACCATATATACTAAGTTTTGCCTAGAGCCAAAGCTCTGATACCAACTGTAACGACCCGTTATTTTGGACCATTCAAATCGACAATAAATCCACACATGTCGGACTTGAATAATTCAAAACAATATATTGTTAATTTAAATTTGGCAAAACTCAGCATATACAGTAAATAAATCAATCACAGAATCACAGACACAGAGTAATACAATAATACGCAGCGGAATAGATAAAATAGTAGTACATGAAGCTACTATATAAACATTAGAGTTAGAAATAAAATACAAAAGAATATCTCAAATGCAGTGAAGTCTCCAGTACAACAGATGACTTCTCTGAACAAATCAACTAGAAGAGCTGAAAGCTGAGGCGATAATTGGATCTCCGAAGGAAGCTCAAAACTCCAAAGGTGGGTCTCAAATGCTGTATCACTCGGTCTGACCCGAGTGTAAAGCAAAACACAAAACACTCGAGTCAGGATTAACATTCTTATATCAATAAATCCAACTCAAGTGAAATATCAACTGAAATACAAGTAACTTAAAGTGTGATAACCCGGATTTTTGGACAACTGTTAATTTGTAATTAACATGATTTGATTTATTAAAACACTGATTTATTAATTGAACAAATAGATCTGATAATAAATTTATAGGATATGTATATAGATGAATTAGAGCTATAATAAATGATAAATTATAAATATCGGGATAAATATTCATTGATAGTCTCCTAATATAATTATTGAAATTTGATGATATTTGTTTAATGATTTTCTTTTGTAATCATTTATTTTAGCAAAATTCATCTTTTATTAATAGATATATGCAAAACTTATCATATGATAGCTATTTTATTTTCATACATATATTTATGGTTTATAAGTGAAACTTGGATTTAAAAATTCAAAATAATATCTTGAGAATGTGATAATTTATTAATGTATAAATTAGTATCAATTTTTTTTTCTTAAAGGTTATATAAGTGCAAATTAAGGAGAAGTATAAATATAAATTTATAATATATATATATATGAAAAACATAAAACACTAATGATAAAATTAAGTTCATAGCTTAAGTATAAAAAGGATTTCAAAAGCTAGTCCAGTTTCAAAGCTTATTCTCTGCCTTTCAAAAGCCAGGTGAGCAAACTACATTATTAAGGCTTAAAAATCTGTTGAATCTGGTTTTCATATGATGTTAATATTGTAAAAAGTATTTGTTGGGTGTGTTTCCACCACTACCGAAACAAATTCATAGCCATGGAAGATCAAACCAATTCATTTCCAAAGCCTACCGGACCAGCTACCTCCCAGGATCTACTGGACCATCCCAGCTCCACACTACCGAACCAGCTACCTCCCAGGAGCTACCTGACCAACCCAGCTCCACACTACCGAACCAACTACCTCCCAGGAGCTACCGGACCAACCCAGCTCCACACTACCGAACCAGCTACCTCCCAGGTGCCACCGGACCAGAACCACCAGACCACTCCTCACAATTCATCACCGGACCAATCACAACTCCACTCTACGCTCCAACTATCACCGAACCAGGGAGTACCGAACCTACATTGCCAGGCCAGATTACGTCAGCCCAGGCCCACCAACACCTTTATACATCCAAGACCCCTATCCCCAGCCTCACTCTATAAATAGAGGGGCAGGGGTATAACAATGGGGGACAAGTTTGAGAGCTCAAGCACGGAGAGAACTTTCAAACAACTTTCAAATATTTGTATCAAAGCTTTGTACTTGTAATCTAAACAAGAAAAGAGAAATAATATATGAAGTGGACGTAGGCACATTCTGGCTGAACCACTATAAATCTGCGTGTCTTTAACAGTTTAGTCCCTGCTTTTCATATATTTGCATAAATCACTCAAATCACTAAGAACAACATAAAATCAATTAAATCATACGACTTTGAGGTGTTTGTCTATTTTTTGTGCAAACATTTTTGGTGCTTTCACTGAGAACTCGAAGCTCGAAGCTCCAGCTTCTTCCACTTAACCTTCTTCCTAACAGCATCGTTCATTGCTTGGAAAACATGCCTCCCAAGCAGAAGAAAGATGTTAACAAAGGAAAAAACATCGCAACCAGCAGTATTCCAGATCTAGTGGTCACAGATCAAGTAAAACGTCCCCCTCCAGTAGCAGTACCCAATGAAGGTCAGGCAAATCCGACCACCCCTGCCACAGAACAGGCGGCAGCAATTACTAGGGCAGATCTAGACAGGGTTGTGGCTGAAGTGACTAACCGCTTCACGTCCCAGCAGGAAGCCTTGGTGGACCATCTCATGTCACGCTTAAGGGATGCTGAAGAGTCCAACCGCAACACTGAATCATGGGGTGAGTCCCAGTCTGGAGGATCTCAGAGACAACAAAGATCTTCCTTCTTCGAAGGAGCTAACAACAGAAGCGGCCATGGTAGGAGCCGAGATCGAGCACAGCCCGAAGTTAGGCCTGAGGAAACGCTTGGAACTGAACCCAACGGGGGAGGTACCGGGCGGAGGTCAACTGTAGCTGAGTTGGTTGTACTGCCTAACCACAGAAACGCAAATGAACAGGGCCGAGCTAGAGTCCAGCCCGAAGTTGGACCCGAGGAAGTGCTTAGATCAGAACCCAACAGGGGAAGATCAAGGCAAGGGCCAGCTGTAGCTGATCCTAGCATGATCCCAAGAGACTAAAGACAGCCGCTGGAAAACACAAGGAATGATAGACGATACCATCCCTACAGGTCATGTGGACGGAATCAATCCCACAGAACAGAACCAAACTCGTTTCTATCTGCTCCAAATGCTGATGAAAGGATGACACGCTTGTTCAGAGAATGCGTCCAACGGGATCAAAGAGATCGAGGGATAGGCGCTAGGGTAACCAGCCCTTTCGCCCGCATTATCGAAATTTCTATCACCCCCCGAGAATGGAAAATGCCAACAATGGAACCTTATAAAGGAACCTCCGACCCCGTTGTACAATTACAGAGATACACACAGCATATGCTCATGAGTGGAGCAACAAAGGGAGTACTGTTCAAATGCTTTCCACTTTTCTTAGCAGATCTAGCTACCTCCTGGTTCTGTCATTTACCCCAGGGATCCATCAGCTCGTGGGAAATGTTGAAAGAAAAGTTTATCAATCAGTTCCGCATTCATGTGGAACAACCCAAGGACGCTTATTCCTTATCCAGTATCAAACAGAAACCTGGAGAGAAACTACAACAATACCTAACCCGATTCAATGCCGCAGCGGCCGCGGTCCAAGATGCCGATGAGAAGCTTATCTTAATGGCCCTCTGTAGTGGTGTGCATCCGGATACTAAATTTGCTAGAAGGTTGACGAAAGAAAAACCAGCTACTCTACCTGATTTCTTTCATGAAGCCGGGAAGTATATGAGGCTTGAAGATGCTGCCACTGAGGGGCAGTCAGGGCAACAAAATAAGGCAGCTCACGGCAACACGCCCGCCGCAACGAAGGACGTTCGAAGAAATGATTCTAGAGACATCGCTGGGGGCAAGAGGGGAGAAAAGCGCCTATATCAGCCAGGACCAAGATTCGACACTTACACTCCTTTGAACGAAACCATTGAAAACATCTTCCTTGCCACCCAAGACGAAGTTAGATACAAACGCCCACCATACAAGAAGGAATCAGACAACGCACAGAAGTCTGGAAAGTTCTGCCGCTTCCACGAATCCCATGGGCATGATACCAATGAATGCCATCATCTCTGGGACTTGATTGAAGAACATATCAGAAGGAAAAGATTGGAACGCTATGTAAGAGGTCAGAACAAGACTCCAGCTCCTGCCAATGAGAACCCAAGGCTACCCTCACCAGAGATAGGCAGAGGAAATTGCAACACTAGCGGCTCTAGTCAAGAGAAGATAGTGGTCCATACCATCTCGGGAGGACCGCACATCGCCGACAAAAGCTGGGCGGAGATGGAAAGATATGGAAAGTCGCTTAGAAACAATGAAGACTATGTTAATTCTGTGATAGAAGAGCGCCACCCGAAGCGGAAAGAGAGTGATGACATCACATTCGGTAGGCGTGACCTAGAAGGAAGGCAATACCGTCACATGGATCCCATGGTTATCTCTGCCCGGCTCGGTCCAACCGAAGTTTTCCGAATTCTAGTAGACACTGGAAGCTCAGTAAATATCCTATTCAAGCATGCGTTCGAAAAATTAAACTATCAATGAAGGATGTTTCCCCCTGCAATAAACCACTACACGGTTTCACTGGAGATGCGAAGATGCCCCTCGGGCAACTGGACCTCTTTGTTGAAATTGGAAGTCATCCACGCTCCGTTGTGCGGAAACAGACATTTGTGCTGATAGAAAACCACTCGGCCTACAACGCTTTCTTAGGAAGGCCAGCCTTGTCTGACTTCCAAATTGTCCTGGCCCCATGGTGCCTAAAGATGAAATTTCCAACGAACAATGGAGTAGGGGAAGTAGAGGGAGACCAGGACGTTGCTCGAGACTGCTATGTAACTGAACTTCGCAACAACCACAGGAAGGATAAAGGGAAGAGTGTAGAGGTTGCCCTCTGCACAAAAAGTTTGGAAGCATAACAACTAAAGAAAGCCCCTCCTCTTCGATATACCAGCGACCCTTTCAATGAATTAGACCCCAGGGACAAAGAGGAGGAGGCCACCGCCGAGCCTGCAGAGGCTATGGAATTTATATCTGTAGACAAGCATGACTCGAGTAGACTACTGAAAATCGGGTCCCAACTAAAAGCTGAGTTGAAGGAGCAACTCATTGACTTTCTCCGCCACAACTTGGATGTATTCGCTTGGTCACATGCTGACATGACCGGAATCTCCCCTGACATAGCATGCCACGTACTAAACATTGACCCTACCAAGGCGCCCGTAAAACAGAGAAAGAGAAGTATGGGGGCCGAACGATCAACAGCCCTCGACGAAGAAGTAAAGAATCTACTTGCCAATGACTTCATACGAGAGGCCATCTACCCAGAGTGGGACGCCAACCCGGTGCTGGTAAAGAAGGCTAATGGGAAGTGGCGAACATGCATTGACTTCTCTAACTTAAATGACGCCTGCCCGAAAGATTGCTTCCCACTTCCCCGAATCGATCAACTTGTAGACAGCACAGCCGGGCATGAACTCTTATCCTTTATGGACGCATACTCGGGATATAACCAAATTCCTATGCATGCTCCCGATCAAGACCACACTAGTTTCATCACCGACCGAGGTTTGTACTGCTATAAGGTAATGCCTTTCGGACTTAAAAACGCAGGAGCCACCTACCAGCGCCTCGTCAACAAGATGTTTGCTGGGCTAATAGGACAAACTATGGAAGTGTATGTGGATGACATGCTGGTAAAGTCAAGGAAAGCCGACGATCACGTAAGCCATCTGGGCGAGATGTTTCAAGTATGGAATGAAGTTGAATTCTCTAAAGTGCTCCTTCGGAGTATCATAAGGAAAGTTCCTAGGATTCATCGTCCATGCCAGAGGAATTGAAGCAAACCTTGAACAAGTCCAAGCTCTAAAAGATATCAAAATACCTTCCACTCTAAAGGAAATGCAAAGCCTGAATGGGAAAGTGGCCGCCCTAAGCTGATTCATCTCCAAAGCAACGGACAAGTGCGTCCCCTTCTTCGAAGCTCTAAAGAAAGACAAAGGAAAGTTCGAATGGACTGACGAATGCTTAACCGCTTTCCTTAACTTGATCGAACACCTCCAGAAACCGCTGGTACTTTCGACTCCAAGAGAAGGTGAAGAATTATACCTATACCTTGTTGTGTCATCTCACGCCCTGAGCGCTGCGTTGGTAAGAGAAGACAACCGCACGCAGCGGCCGGTATACTTTGTAAGTAAGAGGTTTACGGGGGCAGAAGTCAGATATCCTAAACTTGAGAAGCTAACATACTGTTTACTAATCACATCACGGAAACTGCGTCACTACTTCCAGTCCCATTCCATCAAAGTTCTGACTGACCAACCACTTAGGCAGGTACTCCATCGTCCCGACACTTCTGTGCGACTACTTAAATGGTGCATTGAACTAAGTCAGTATGATATCACCTATCACCCTCGCACCGCCGTCAAGGGACAAGCCATGGACGATTTCATTGCATAATTCACTACCAACGAAGGTAAGGAGCAATCGGAAATAACAGAAGACATCAAGTGGAATCTCTTCGTGGATGGTGCGTCAAACGAACAAGGCTCGGGGGCAGGTGTGGTAATAATCACTCCTAGGGGAAATAAGCTGCACTATGCTATAAGGTTGGAGTTCGCTGCCACCAACAACGATGCAGAGTATGAAGCAGTGATAGCTGGATTAGAAATTGCCTTAGAAATCGGAGCCAATTCTTTGTGTCTTCATAGCGATTCTCAACTTATTATTAATCAAATACTAGGAGAATTCCAGGCTCGAGAAGAACGACTCATAGCATATTTGAAGAAGACCAAGTTACTTCTCAGTCGATTGGACCACTACTTAGTCAAACACATCCCTCGGGAAGAGAACCGAGAGGCCGATGAATTGGCAAAGCAAGCAAGCATGAGAGACGGCGATATTTCCGGAGCAGTAGCCATCTCAAAGCAACTGACCCCAAGTTTTGAGCAAGTGAATCTGATAGCTGCAGCCGAAGAAGCAACTTGGATGACTCCCATCCGAGACTACTTACAAAGTGGCACACTACCCAACGGGCGTAACGAAGTCAAGAAAATCTTGAGGAAAGCTTCCCGCTACACAATACAAGAGGACACCCTTTATCAGCGTGGATTCTCTAACCCCCTATTAAGGTGTGTCGCTGGAAGGGATGCCAAGGAAATCTTATCCAACATTCATCAAGGAAGCTGCAGAGATCACACCGAAGGGCAAACTTTAGCAAAAAAGATACTCCGATATGGATATTTCTGGCCCACCTTAAGCAAGGACGCCTTAGATTTCATCAGAAAATGTGACAGATGCCAGAAGTTTTCTAAGATTCCGCAGCTACCAACAACTGAGATTACTCAAATGACCAGCCTGTGGCCCTTTGCAGTATGGGGAATTGACTTAATCGGCGAACTACCAATGGGCCGAGGTGGGGCCAAATATGCTATAGTGGCAGTCAACTATTTCACCAAATGGGTGGAAGCAGAACCTCTGAATAAAGTATCTTCAACAAAAGTTATTAACTTTTTGATCAAAATTGTTGTGTGCAGGTACGGAGTCCCATTCAAAATCATATCAGACAATGGACTTCAGTTTGACAGCGAGGAATTCGCCAACTAGTGCCAAGAGCATGAAATTCACAAAAGCTTCTCATCCGTAGCGTATCCCCAGGCAAACGGACAAGTCGAAGCCGTCAACAAAATTATGAAAACTCTAATAAAAAAGAAACTCGAAAAGTCAAAGGGGCATACTCCTTTCACTTTGGCATATGGATCAGAGGCTATGCTCCCAGTTGAAACCATCGTGCCTTCCCACCGTAGGATCCACTATAACCCAGAAGAGAACGAAGAACTCCTTCACATGTCTTTGGACCTAATTGAGGAGAGAAGAAATGATGCAGTCCTCAAAGCAGCAGCCCACAAGCAAAAAGTGGCAGCACAATACAACTCCAAAGTCAAGCATCGTACCTTACAAGAAGGGGATCTTATCCTCAACCGAATCTTCCCTCGCCCCGGAGCACTAGATCCAACCTGGGATGGACCATATGTAATTCATAAAGATCTCCACAACGGAGCTTATATTTTGTCAACAGTGGACGGAGAGGTGTTCGAGAGGGCATGGAACATCCAACACCTCCGTCGATACTTTTCTTAACTTGTACTGCCCATATGAAGTGAATTAACAAAGAGAATCAGTGGACGTAGGCATCTTCGTGCCGAACCACTTTAAAAAACCTTGTCTCCTTTTCTTGTTCCTTTATATCTTGGCTGCTTGTTAACATTATCCTTTTCTGTTGAACGAAATCCTGTGCATATAGCATTTCCATTCATGGCACTCCACAGCGCAACTTCACCTGGACAAGACCTAACAGGTACTATGCGAATCTATGACCTCGCCAATGAGAAACTTTCGCTCCGGCATCCCTCTGCTGCGGGTTAACTCATTGCTCGCGACGGCCCATAAAGCCAACTGTAATGAGCCGATTATAAGCCACCGAGAAGGCCGACTGTAACGACTAGTAAATTTCAACTGTTTTAATAACGTAATTAGTTGAAATTTTGTGAAATTTTAAACGATAAAATTTTGAAATATAAATTTGATATTTGGAATGCGTTTAGTTAAACATAGCAACTGGTAAATTTTCGTCCGAAAATATGAAAGTTTATTTCGCGCGTAAATTTACGTCAATTTAATCAGTTAAAAAGCGATGAAAATAAAATGTTTCCGAAACCTAAATATTTTTACATAGAAAAATTATAAAACATCTTCTAAGCAAGATGTCAGTTTGTCATTTTTCCAAATTCGGACATCTTTGGCTCCGTCGATCTTATTTTTCAACGTTTTTCTTGCATTTTTCCGCTATTAGAAATTCGAATTTTTATAATCCAATCACACCACTGATATCTGTATACAGTTTTGATCGTCTCGTCGTACGGATCTATGCGGTATATTCAAATTCTGTGTTCTGAAGTCCGATATGCAACAGAATCCATATGTAACGACCCGAAAAATTTAATGGTTTTAAAAGTATTTTTAACTGGAAATTTGTGAAATTTTAAACAATAAAATTTTAAAATAAAAATTTGATATTTGGAATACGTCTATTTAAACATAACAACTGGTAAATTTTCATCTGATAATATTGAAGTTTATTTTCTTATGAAATTCTATTTCAATTTAAGTCAGTTAATTTTTGATGAAAATAAATATTTTCCAAACTTGAATATTTTATACAATAAATTTCTAAATCATCTTCTGAGAGAAACGTCATTCTTCGTTTCGTCAAATTTGGATTTCTATTGCTCCGTTTATCTTAATTCTAGCAAAATAGCAGCATTTTTCGGTACCGATTATCGACTTTTGATCGGATGATCGTGCCACTGATATTTGTATATCGTTTTTATCGTCTCGTCGTGCTGATCTCTACGGTATATTTATTTCCGTATTTTGAAGTCCGATACACAACGGAAACGTTGATAACGATCCGTTGTAACAGTACCACTTTTAACTTTTCGCTTTCCTTCGGTTCCAGACTTTGAAGCGTGCTGTACAAACATCATAATTAATTGCTTTAATTATTCAGCTCAATCCACGGTTGCCATCCCATATCCGTTTTCTTTGAAAATCAAACCGTAAATTATTCACGTTTGTATTCAAATTTTTCTTTTTGAACGATTCACCTTTATTCCCGCCTGCTCCTCCTCCTCTAAAAAAATAAAATAAATATAAAACCCAATTTTTGCATAGATCTCGTTCATACTCCCAGGTCCTTCACGTCTTCCCTCCACACACCTACTCCCTCCGCTGCCAAGCCCGCCTCCACACCTCCCCACCGTGAGCACGCAAGCAGCCCGTTCTTCTCCCCTCTGTCTGGCCAGCCCAGCAACCCATTGTCAACCGCACCCATCACCACCCCGTATGCCTCCTGCCTTGATTTTTGTTATATATATGTACGTATATATATTAGTCTATATATATACAGGAGTTTGGTTTCGCATTGTTATATATATAAGTTGTATTTTCAAGTCTCACTGTTAAGTTGCATATATAACTTTATATATTGTGTATAGCTATATGTTTCCGTTCTGAGATTTCTTTTTCGTATTATATATGAGTTATAGATTTGCATATATTTCTTTTTTCGTGACCAGTTGAGTCTTAAATTTATAAGTTTATAGATATATATATATATAAAACCTGCCGTATATATATTAGTCTAAGTATGTATATATTTATTATTTTGTGGTTCTACATATCAACATACTTTATCTGTTATGTCAATCTTTATATAGATTAGCTTATATACAATCTGGGTGCTAACATATAAACCTATACAAGTTATAGCCTGTCATTGACCTGGGTGAGTTTGTAATTAGAGAAGTTTATAAATTTTTTTTATGTCAGTTCTATATAAGGTTGTGTAAATATTAGTTAAAATATGATTTCGTGAACTGTAAACACAATATACATAACAGTTTATATTATTTCTATGTATATACTGGTACCATATTGTATATGTAAGTTTTATAGGATTTCAAAATCTATTGATACATATAGGCATATTAACGTAAGAGCTGTTAGTAAATGTATAAAAATTTACATAAGTTCCTATTTGATTTGTGAATTATATATATATTATTATAATAAGGAGGTTGATAAGTATATATGTGTAAGTTTTACAAATTATCCGAGATATGGGTAGAAATCTTGTTTACAGCATTATCTTTATATATGATTAAGTTGTCATTCATGTTGTTACATATTAGTCTATCAAGTAACGTATATTGTTCCTTAAGGTGTCTGCATATGTTCATGTGAGTATATCTTTCTATAAGTTATGGTGACAGTTTAAATAATTTGCAAAAGTAATATATATGATTTAAGATGAATATGAGTTAAATATATGAGTTATATGCTCTATATGAGTTATACGGTTATATATATATGTCATTTATATTTAGTGCATGAGTTTATTTATAGTAAAATATATTATAAAGTGTATACTTTCGGGTTTAAAATTTCATTCATTTACAGTTTATAGTTTTTTTTATCTTCTTACTGTTGGGAATATTTACTGTCTTAAACAGACATACATGGTTGTTTTTTTTATGTAACTCGATATGTTTTGATAACTATAATAAAGTAAATATATATTGATTTCAATATATAAGTTGTTTATATATATATATGTTATATTGGTAGTATATGTATAAGGTTACTTGTATATATATGTACAAATTTGTGTAAGTACATTCTAGTTTCAATATATAGGTGAATTTTGTTTTCATGGATTTTTATTTTATTGATTGAAATTAAGTTATTGATAAAAAAATAGTATTTTAAATGTATATTGATCTAAATATATGTGCTTAATTAAAACAATGATTTTAATATAAATTTTTTTTTGTTCCTATCAAACCGTTTCTGATCGTCTCCATCTATTCCGATCTATCAGCTTTGTCCGTCCAACTTCATGCCAATCTAGCTTTGATTTAGGATTCGTGTTTGGATTCGTAACCCATCTCATCCCGTTCGTCTCTAACCACGAAAGGTGAGCAATCACTCACGATTAACGTTCTTATATTTATTAAATTTAATTTCAATTGAAAACGACAATTGAAATATGATGCTGTAGTTATTTAAATTGTTATATATGCTATTATCTGTATATGTTCACCTGTGACATCTGACACCAGTATCTAGTATTTATATGCCTGTTATTACTATTATCTGTATATGTTCACCTATGACATCTGACACCAATATCGGTTATTTATAGTGATGATATATGCCTGTTGTTATATTTTATATTATCTGTTATCACTCTGCAAGTTCCCTGTTAATATAGAATTGACTATGGGTTGAAATGATACATACCCGAACAGACTTTAGAATAGGAGAAAATCGTTATGGGTTGAAATGATAAACCCAAGCGTTTTTCATTTGAACTAAAATTGGGATTACGGGTCGAAATGATATCTACCCGTATATATTTAAATTTCGGATTGAAATGATAAATATCCGTATCACTTAACCATATGATAGATATATATACAGACACCGTTGGTCCATATATATAAATATTTTGAAATTGAATTCTATGATTTTGGAAAGAAATATATGGTTTTTAACAAATGTTGATTCTAAAATTTTTATATATAAATGGAAATGATATATAGATTTAATGATGATATTTAATTTAATTAAGACGAATTTAAGACATATAATATGTTAAGTATAAAATTTATATTTCAAAATAGATTTTGGTAAAAATTTGAATAAGTTAAGGTTGGGAAAATAATTTGAATTTAGTAAAGAATTTTATTTAATTAAACCAATTTAAAGCTTATTGAAATTTGGATTTTTGATATGATTTATAACTTAAGATTGATTTAAATAATTTAATAAATATTTCTTGTTCAAAATAAAGTTAAAGAAATATTTGGTAAAAATGTAATTTAAGGCTAGTTAAATGATATTGAATTTATTAAGTGAATATTCCCTGATTTAATAATAATAAAGTTAAATCAAGAGCTATATGAAACGGTTAAATTTAACTTTGAAAATGTTGAGAAATAAAGTTTTGAAATATATTGAAATTTAAATGGTATAATTAGAACTGAATTGAATTGATGAATAGAGCTTGAATAAAATTTGAATTTGGAATTTGAGTTAATTTGAATCGATTTGTGAGACTTGAGAAAATTAAATGCTTTACTTTTTAAATCATTTAATATATATACTATTTTGGAAAATAGATATATTTGAAATGAAATGATATTTGGGTTTTGAAGTATAAATTTAATTGAAATGACCACGGTGTTAAAATGTATATTTCCACCTTGTAGATAGTTCTGAAGATCCTTAGAGGATAGTTATCCCAAACATCCTTTAAGTTACTTGTATTTCAGTTGATATTTCACTTGAGTTGGATTTATTTATATAAGAATGTTAATCCTGACTCGAGTGTTTTGTGTTTTGCTTTACGCTCGGGTCAGACCGAGTGATACAGCATTTGAGAATCACCTTTGGAGTTTAGAGTTTGGAGCTTCCTTTGGAGATCCAACTATCCCCTCAGCTTTCAGCTCTTCTAGTTGATTTGTTCAGAGAAGTCATCTGTTGTACTGGAGACTTCACTGCATTTGAGATATTCTGTTGTATTTTATTCTTAACTCTGATGTTTATATAGTAGCTTCATGAACTACTATTTTATCTATTCCGCTGCGTATTATTGTATTACTCTGTGTCTATGATTCTGTGATTGATTTATTTACTGTATATTCTGAGTTTTGCCAAATTTTTAGTACAATCCGTTATTTTGAATTATTCAAGTCAGACATGTGTGGATTTATTGTCGATTTGAATGGTCCAAAATAGCGGGTCGTTACAGTTGGTATCAGAGCTTTGGCTCTAGGCGAAACTTAGCATATATTGTAAATTTATTTACAGAATCACTTTCGTTTGAGTTTAATCTCTTCCTTTTGACTCGATTTCCTTTGAACTTTGGAACGTTCCCTACGGTTCCAAAATTCATTCTTGTCTCTCTCTATTGGTATTCTTTAATTCTGGAGTATCCCATAACTCCACTTTGAATAATCTCTATAAGAATAGGCGATCCCGCCGATCTTTGAATGTTTTGTAAAGGGGTGAAACTCCTTTACAATTGGCATTGATTCACCGGAGATTTATATACCCCTCGGTTTTGCTGTTGCCATCTCTTGTTATGCCGAATTCTATCTCTGGTGATCGAAAGTCGATTTGCCTTTGATTTCCACATCGATTTTATTCTTGAAGTCACGGTTGACCCGGTTAAGGTCGCCCGCGGTTTATATAAGTAAATCCATATTCTATTTTGAAATTTAATTATCTCGTCTTCGTTCGATCCTATCTTCGAATCAGAATTTTATTTGATTAAAGTTCCTCTAAATTGAATCTCTATCTTTGTTTGAAATCCATTCTTGAATCACCTTTTGAAAAATCGGGCTTGTTTGTATTTTTAGAAAGTGTTTTATATATCGAAATTATTATTTTGATAAGTATGACTATATTCTATATATAAAAGTGAAATGTTTTCAATAAAGATTATATACCTTTTAAAAATAAGAATTTGAATTTTTGAAAGGATATGAAGTTTTGAAGTTATATAAGAAATTGATTTATAAAAAAAATGATTTATAACTAAAGGATTTTAAAATTGAGATTCGAGAATTGAACTCCGGTATTTTGAAATTGGTTTTAAGATTTTGAAATATATAATAATAATATGATTTAAAAGTATTTTCCGAATAAGAAATGTTTCCAATGATTTTAATGAGTTTCGAATGATTTCAAAGAAATTTCAAAAGAAGTTTGAGAAAATTGAAGTCCAGAACTCACTTATGTCGCTGGAAAATAATTTCGGTGATGAGTGCACGCATCATCGACATTGATTTTCGAGTTTCATAGTGGGGGAGAGGCCACTTTAGTAGCATTGCTACGCGAGTGATTTGATATTCGAAAGATATATCTATATATATGTATGTATATTTGAAATGATTTGAAGTAAGCCGGTGTTCAGTCCTTGAGTTTCGGATTTGGTATAACCCTATCTTTTGAAATTGATTTACTGATTGGTTGATTTCCAACTCTTGATTTGAAAATGATTTCTTCAACTATTTCGAAGGTTCGAGCACTTCCAAATCAAGGTTAACTTTTCAAAGCTAAAATTTTTGAAAGTATGAATTATTTGATAAAGTATATAAATTTGTTTTGAATGTTTAAGTATGAAGTAATATGATTTAAATAAGTTGAACTATTTTGTTAAGTATATGAATAAGGCAAATTTTAAAATTTTCTAATATGAAAATTTAGATTTGAAAAGAATTTGGTCTTCAATATATTTTGAATAAAATTTAGTTTAAATGTTTTAATTTAGTAACATCTTTATGAAACTATATATTTAACAAGTTGGAATAAATATATAAGTTGTACGTAGGTTGTTTTATTCGCATAATTAATTTGATCCAAGTTTGAGTACACAAGTTCGAGGTGGATTACACCATTTCGTGTTAGGATTTTTCATTCGATTCTCGATGGCGAATATTTGATATGGATTTTTGGCTCGATTCTAGAATTCTCTATCATAGTATATGGCTATGCAAGGAGACTGATGGCTTCTAGTCGAGAAACCATATCAAAATCTGCATTAGGGAAGTCGAATGGACAATACTAGTTCGAAAGCGAACTTGTGTGATCGAGCGAGCGATCAAATGAAATTTTGCGAAATGATGACGTATGTACATCTTATATCCTAATATCATTGATATAATTTGACGCTGAAATTGAAAGCTGTCGAGTTAGAATATCTTTGCTTACTAAAAGAAAATTTCCAATTTAAATTACAAAGATATATAACCCATAAAAGCAAAGATATTCAATCCCATATGGCTCTTCATACAGCGAAATTTATTTTGAAGAATTTGAACCTTATATAAGATGGACCTTACGTAAGTATAAGATGATTTTGAAAACATTTGATTTTGGAAATGAATTGGTTGACTTAAATTATTGATTTGGAAATTTGGATTTATTTTATAAATCTATTATTTTGGAAACTTTGAAACTAAAGATATCTAATTTGAGAAGAAATAATTTGGTGAAATTGTATACGATTTTGAAATTGAACTGATATTGAAACAAATTGAAATTTGAGGACCTTGTGTTACTAAATACTTGATTTGGGAGTTGTCGAACTTATATAAAATTGATTTGTATGAGTATGAAATTGATTCGAAAACTATAGATTTGAAAAGGTACTCAATTTGAAAGTGAAAACTTATAAAATTGAAGTCGATATAAGTATGATTTGATATACTATTGATTTTGGAAAGTATTTGATTTGAAATTTAAATCTTATATATAATGGATTTTATATAAGTACGATATTTGAAAGTGATTTGAAAAGGTACTATATGATACATATTTTCGAAGTAAAGATATGGAAAGTGCCTTCTGCTTGATATCTGATTTGTGGCCACATCTTGGACGAAGTAAAGATATGGAAAGTGCCTTCTGCTTGATATCTGATTTGTCGTTCACGACTCAGGACTTAGCCATTTTCGCCTAAAATCTGAAATGGCTCAAAAACTCTAAAATTCCAGATTTCGACAAACTTGTCGATCCGTAAAAATACGGGTCGTTACATTCTCTCCCCCTTAGCAATTTCGCCCCCGAAATTCCAATCAAACAAAGCAATCAAAGACTATTCTGCACGCCTACCATCCATAGCAATCAACAAACCATGCATCCAATTCTAGCCTAGCATGCAGAATTCTAAAACTTAGAACAAGTTACAATATCGTGAGATGAGACGACACCTTAGGGCCATACCTTGAAGAGTTCAGGATGAGCTGCCTTCATCCTCTCTTCCACCTCCCACGTACAGTCGTTATCATCATCACTCCATTGTATCTTGAGCAACTTAACTATCTTCCTCTTAAGCTGTTTTGTGTCGGTTTCCACAACACGAAGCGGCTTACGAGCTCTTCTATCAACTGGATCAACTTCGAAGTCTTCACAGCTATCAGCAGAAACCACTGTATTCGAGTCGTGCACATACTTCCGTAGATATGATACGTGAAAAACATTGTGCACACCCGACATCTTTTCAGGTAACTCCAATCTATAGGCGAGCTTTCCAATTCGCTCGATGATCGGGAATGGTCCAACAAATCTCGGAGTCAATTTTCCTTTCTTTCCGAATCGGATAACATTCTTTAGTGGAGAAATCTTCACAAAAACCATATCACCAACGTCGAATTCCAAATCCTTTCGACGCTTATCAGCATAACTCTTCTGACGGTCTTGGGCTGCCTTCATTTGTTGCCGAATGATCTCTATGCAATCCGAAGTCTGTCGAATCATCTCTGGCCCAAGCATCAGCTTTTCTCCAGTTTCTAACCAACACGTCGGAGAGTTACACGGTCTTCCATACAATGCCTCATACGGTGCCATACCAATGCTTGACTGGTAACTGTTGTTGTACGCAAACTCCACCAAATGAAGGTGATCTTCCCATGATCCTCCGAAATCCAAAACACAAGCTCTGAGGAGATCTTCCAAAACTCGGTTGACTCTCTCAGTCTGACCATCTGTTTGAGGGTGATAAGCTGTACTCAAACACAACTCGGTTCCCAAAACTTCCTGGAAGCTCTTCCAAAATCCACTAGTGAACAATGGGTCTCGATCGCTCACTATACTCTTCGGAATACCATGGAATCGAACTATCCACTTAACATACAACTCAGCCAAATTTGATGCAGTCCTAGTCGATCGAACAGGAATGAATCGTGCACTCTTAGTCAGACGATCAACAATGACCCAAATCCCCTCATTTCCCGTTCTGGTTCTAGGCAATCCATCGATAAAATCCATCGACACTTGTTCCCACTTCCATGTAGGAACTTCTAATGGCTGAAGCAATCCACTTGGCTTCTTCTGTTCGGCTTTCACCAACTGGCAGTTCATACACTTGGAAATAAAATTTCCAACATCCTTCTTCATACCTTCCCAGTAGTAGGTTCTCTTCATATCCCGATACATCTTATTTCCACCTGGATGAATTGTCAGCTTCGAGTGATGACTTTCCTTCAGAACTTCACTCCTCAATTCATCTATATCGGGAACAACTAGTCGTCCTTGTTTCCGAAGCCAACCGTCTCGATCGACCTCGAATCATTTATCCTTTTCTGGATCCAATCCAGATTCCAAATCACGGATAATCTTGACAAGCTTATCATCTCGCTTCTGACTCTCGCCAATTCTCTCCACAAGAGTCGGTCTTATCGATAAGTTTGCCAACATCTCAGGTTCCAATTCACATCTAGGCCTGAAGTCAAATCCGGCTAATACTCGAGACTCTTCCATTCTGAAAACATGGCTCCCAATCCTGCATGTCTTCGACTTAACGCATCTGCCACTGCGTTACCTTTTCCCGGAGTATAAGCTATACCAAAATCATATGATGCCAAAAACTCTAGCCAACGTTGCTGCCGAAGATTCAGATCCTTTTGGGAGAAAAGATACTTCAACGACTTATGATCTGTAAACAACTCGAATCGAACTCCCAACAGATAATGTCTCCACATCTTCAGAGCAAATACAATCGCCGCTAACTCCAAATCATGAGTCGGGTAATTCCTTTCATGCGGCTTCAGTTGTCGACTTGCATACGCAACAACTTTATCCCTCTGCATCAGCACTACTCCAAGTCCAGTACCACATGCATCGGTGTAAACCACCATCTCATCATTCCCACTAGGAATAGTCAAAATAGGAGCACTCGTCAATCGCTCTTTCAGGATTCCAAAAGCTTGCTCACACCAAGCATCCCAACTGAACACTTGGTTCTTCTTCGTCAATCCTGTTAACGGTGCAGCTATCTTGGAGAAGTCTTTGATAAACCGTCGATAATAACCTGCTAATCCAAGAAAACTCCTCACATCAGATGCATTCTTAGGTCTAACCCAATCCTGGATTGCTGCCACCTTAGCGGGATCAACCGCTATTCCACTTCCAGAAATCACATGGCCTAAGAACCTCACTTCACTCTTCCAGAAGTGACACTTCGAAAACTTAGCCTTCAGCTGATGTTTCCGCAAGATTTCTAAAACAATACGCAAGTGCGTCTTGTGCTCTTCTTTAGTTATGGAATATATCAGAATATCATCCACGAACACAAGTACGAACTTGTTCAACTGATCCCTGAACACTCTATTCATAAGATCCACAAAATATGCTGGTGCGTTAGTCAATCCAAACGGCATTACCAGCCACTCAAAGAAACCGGATGGTGTCCGAAAAGCAGTCTTCGGCACACTATCCTTAGCTACTCTCAACTGGTGAAATCCCGTTGCCAAATCCATCTGAGAAAACACCTTAGCTTCGTGAAGCTGATCAAACAAGTCATCTATTCTCGGCAATGGATACTTGTTCTTCTTAGTCACCTTATTCAGCTCACGATAATCGACACACAATCTCAATGACCCATCTGCCTTGGTTGCAAACACAACTGGTGCACCCCACTCGGAAACACTACGCCGAATGAATCCTTTCTTCAAAAGATCATCAACTTGCACCTTCAGCTCATGCTGTTCCCTAGGCGCCATCCGCCTAAGAGGCATCACAACAGGTCTGGCTCCTTCAACTAGATCTATACGAAACAAGATCTCTCTATGCGGCGGCAACCCTTTGACTTCGTCAAAGACATCCTCGAATCCATTCGCGATTGGCACAGATGACAGTCCATCCCGTGGAACAACTAGCGAATACATGAAGCTCATGAAGACGCCTTCCTCATGCTTACATCGTATTACAACCTTTCGCCCCTCCACATTCTCGACTGTCACTTCCAACCTCTCGCAATCAACCTTCGCCACATACCTCATAAGCCAGTCCATACCCAAAATAATTCCGAACCCCGCAAAGTTCAGAACAAAGCAATCACAAACAAAAGAGCAACCATGACTCGATACAACTAGACCACGGCATAACATACACAAACAAGACGAACCCCCAACTGGGTTGGTCACTACCAATGGCCTATCAACAATATCCGGTTCCAAACCTAACCGGCCTACGAGTTCATTACAAACAAACGAATGCGACGCTCCAGTATCAAACAGAACTCTAACTGGAACACCACATAGGAAAAGAGTACCTTGTACCACCACACTCTTTCCCTTCTCTTCAGCGGTAGGAGCTTTTGAAGACGAAGGAACAGCTCCCAAAGCATAAGCTTGCACAATCTGCTTGTCCTTCATCGGTTCTGGACAATTCTTCCTGATGTGCCCTGGCTTGTCACAGTTGTGACACTTCATCGGTGCCTTCGGATTCTTACAATCCTTAAAGAAATGGCCCTTCTGCTGACAGTTGTAGCAAATCACCTCGCCTTTTGGCTTCTTCTGGCCACCCTTACCCTTCTGCTGCTGCTGCTTCCTCTTCTTGTTTCCACCTTGCTGGGGTTTAGACTCTTCCCTGGTCACAGCAACAACAGATCCTTCCTTAGGAAACAGACACTCATGCCTGAGAGCTTTCTCCACAAGCTTCTCAAATGAATCATCCAAATGATCCACCAATTGTCTCCCAAGATAACTGTCCAAGCCTGTCACAAACTTCTTATTCTTCTGGTACGCAGACTCCATATAAGACCGGGCATATTTGGACAACGCTTCAAACTCAGAAACATACTCAAGAACTGGTCTCCCACCTTGCTTGAGCTCCACAAACTTCTTGAACAGAACAGACTTCTGAGCTGTAGAAATGAACTTAGCTTCAAATCTGACTTGGAAATGCTCCCAAGTAATCTCTTCCTCCGCAGTATTGATGGTAATAGAGTTCCACCAATCAGAGGCTCTCCCTTGAAGCTGCCTTGATGCCAACTTCCTCTTAGTTGCATCATCAATTCCCAAATCACCAAAGATCCTTCCACAAGCATCTATCCACCTCTGGACCTCAATAGTTGATTCTGTTCCCAGGAAAACCTTCCCTCCAAGAGCAGTATAATCCTTGCACAACTTAGCAAAATCCACTGGTTTCGGAGTCTGGACCTGAACTCCAACATCAACTGCCGCCCCCGGAACTGGTATCCTTCTCATGATCGAAGTCATCATAGCTTCGAACATGGCTGCATAATCAGCAGTCTCTTCAGTAGCACAGCCTTCCCTAGCAGCTGGTCTCCCTCTTCGACTCATTCTCAATATCTATAAAAAGGAATGATTAGAACATATAGAGAAGCAACTGCATAAAGGACTCAAACTCTACTAAGCTACTATATTATATATAGTAGTCATCCATCAAAATTACAATTACGTCTCTCATACGTAGTTACGACAGCGAGCGTTGGGTAAAATCGATTAACCAATGCTCTGATACCAAATGTGACGACCGCCCATGAGCCCTGCACCGAATCTAGAGATAGTGCGTTGTAAAGTGTGCCCGGCGACCATAGACGATTGTCAGGGTAAAATAAAACAACAGAATCTATCGTATTACTCACAGCGCATGGACAAAATACAATAGAACATATGTATAGTGAAGCTTTACAGAACAAAATGACATCATATAAAACTCCATAATAGTTGAATACAAGCATCCAAATAGTCAATACATCAAGCCTCACTACATATCTCTCAGAGAATACAAAACATCGGAATATCCAGTACATATAATAAGGAGATAATATGCAACCCTCCATCTCGTCTTCGATATCAGCATCGTGAGAAGAGAACAGCACCTGTCACCTGCTACCTAGTCTGCCCGTCCCAAAATGGACGAACAGCCCAAGGCAATAAGAATTAAAACATAAAGCCTTGAGTCAGACAACAGTCTTAGTGAGCAGTAAATTAACTAACAACATACCAAAAGAGCATAAAGGAAAAAGGAATAGGAATACAACCCTCCCACTCCAACCTCATTCTACAGTGATAGCCCCCAGACACACACTAAGCAGAAGCAACACAACAGAGCATACAATTTAAAGTAAAGTAATAATCATTCGAGTCAAGGGCGATGTTTTCCAAGTACCAAGGCCTAAATCAGATAAGCACCTAGAAAATACCGCTCTTGAGTCCGAATGACGATGCAACCAAACATCCATGACTCTGGCTATCACTGTTATCATTGCTTCGATATCACCGTTAATTGAATGACCGGCACATTCTTTCAGCCGTCCGTCAAGGGCTAATGGAAACCCCGGTTCTAGACATAACTCTCGCACGTCATCATGACCCGTGCCTAGGACTATCTAATCTTCCCAGAGTACTTGACTATCAAACATTAGCCTTCAGTGACTATCTAATTTGCCCAACATACTCTTGCTTTGAGCATGCTAGAACCTTCAACAACGATGCTATCCAAGCCTCCTAGTCATCCTCCTCGACGACTATTTCCATACTAGCTCAAGCACCTCTCAAGCATCCATTATCCTTAACTCGAATCATATCACTGAGTTACCAACGTGCTTTGAATGATCCCGTCTGGATTAGACCAAGTCTTCATCACATGATGCCTCGCTTCATTACATCCTCGCAAAGCCTCATCTCAACATCTCATCATCAAATCTATGCATAAGAGCTTCATCATCCCGCTACATATGCCACGAGCAGCTTTCCCAATTCAAGAGCCTTTCCCTTAGCTTTTGAATCATCTTCGATCTAAATCTAATCATCAATCATCTAGTTCATAACAATCAATCAAATCAAACATCAATCCAAGCAATCAAGCATTCAAATATGCTCTAAGTAGACAATTATAACAATAATGGCATTTTCGTAATTAAAGAGTTGAAAGTCCAATAATCATGAAAACATGGATTATATCTCTACATACTTGATGAATGAACTTGCATAGGTTAACATATGATAAAATGGATGTAACATCATCATGAACAATGGATCTATATGGATCTACACTTAGGATGAAGAAAATGCATGGAAATCCCTATTTTAACACCAATTCGAGCCAACAATCCGATATACTCCTTTGGATCCGTGTGAGAGATAATCACCACTCACCAAATCACCAAAACAAACCCAAATCAACACACTTCAGATCTGGACAGCGAAGGATCAATCTTGATCTATCACGAATCCGCTTCAAACGAAGAAATCTCTCTTGAAAGATGAAGATCTTCAATCTAAGCTCTTGAATCTTCAATCTTGATCTTCGATTTGGATGGAAGGAAGCACTAGATTAGAGTGGAGAAAAGAAGTGAAGAAGTGTAGAAGTCGAGCTCTCAAAATGGCAGCACTTCGTCGCTTCAAAATCCGGATCCCAAAAATGAAGAGAAACTCTCCTATTTATTGTTGAAATCCCTAACTCGTCTGCCTTCATGAGTCGTTCATGACTTACGACTCAAACCCTACGACTTAACTTCTAGCTTCTACGACCTAACTCTCACCTGCCTACGACTCGTGACATAACGGCTATCTCCTAAGTCGTCTCCAACTTATAGCATGCGCCTACGACTTAACCAAGCTACGAGTTAACACGCACCTACGACTTACCAGACCCCCTGTCTACGACTTAAATGCGCACGCGCCTTACTTGGTTAGACGACTCAACTACTAACCCGTCTACGACTTAACACAAAGGCTACGACTCATCCACTTGCGCGAGTTAACACCTACGCACGACTCAACAGCTTACTGGGATACGACTCATCAAACATACGACCTACTAACTTAGCCTAGCTTTGACTTATCTCCTTAGGTCGCTATCCTACCTAAGTCGTCCAAACGACCTATCTCCAAACCCTTAACTCGCCATTCCTCTGGGTAACTCCTATCCCCTAAGTCGTATACGACTTACGACTTATACTAAGTCGTTCACGACTTAGGACTTAGCCATTTTCGCCTAAAATCTGAAATGGCTCAAAAACTCTAAAATTCCAGATTTCGACAAACTTGTCGATCCGTAAAAATACGGGTCATTACATTGGGTATTGCCTCATGTGCCTTGTCATACTTGTATCCCTATACGCGACCACTACGATTTGTTTTGTACCTTTAGTATATGGATTGCCCTCTGGTGACTTCCGGTTTTGGGGAAACTACGGTCTTGTATATGCTCTTGGGAATAAAAATGTGTTAAGGGTGGAATGGGCCATGACTTAACACTATTTTGATACTTTATATTACTGATAGACATTATCTACTTATCGTACACTACTACATAGTAGATAGTTTAACGGATCCTTAAAGGATGGTTATTCCAAACATCCTTTGAGTTACTTGTATTTCAATTGCTATTTCACTTGAGTTTGATTTATTAATATAAGAATGTTAATCCTTACTCGAGTGTTTTGTGTTTTGCTATACGCTCGGGTCAGACCGAGTGTACCAGTATTCGTGACTCACCTTTGGAGTTGGAGCTTTGCTTGAAGATCCAGCCATCTATTCTGCTTTCAGTATTCGATGATTCCAGTGATGTATTCTGATTTGTATCTGATGTATCGTATTACTCTTCCGTTGTATCTGGTTTAACTCTGATGTAACTTATACATTTATATAGTAGCTTCATGAACTACTATCTCTTTTATTTCCGCTCTTTTATTTCCGCTGCATTTATTACTCTGTGTCTGTGATCTGTGATTATGTATTTACTGTATATGTTCAGTTTTGCCAAATTTAAATTAACAACGCGGTATTTTGAGCAATTTAACTCCGGCATGAGTGTCTACCTATACACTTATAATGGATGCGAATGGTCCAAAATATCGGGTCGTTACACCGACTATAGCCGAGGCAGCTCATTACGGCGTTCGGCTCGCCAGCAACTGTGAACCGACTATAAGCCCCAACATAAGGTGTGGCCAGCCAAGGGCAGTTCACGGTTGACGATCGGCACCCACGCTAGCCGGCCACAGTAAATCGAATAATACCCACGATTACGGGCCATAATGGCCTGGGTAGTTACTGTGCGCGATCTCGGCTCCGATGTGTCTTAAGTGCGGCTGTGGTAAAAAAGAATTAACTCCCCGCGGAGGCGTAAGATGGGTGACAAATGTCTCCAAGACCCACAGCTAGGGAAAGTGACTACAAAGCCAGTTTGCCACGAACTTAAGCACATCGAAGGCCTTCCGTGATTGGAAGTTTTACTATTTCACATATTTCGATTTTATTTAAGAAACTTTTTTCCTATCCTCTGTAACAATCCCTGAGGTACAAGACACAGAACAAGAGACATTCGCTAATGGAAGCGGATACTCACAGCAAGATACTGGACCGCATTCCATACTCGGTCACACAAGACATTCAAAGCTGCCATCTACAAGCAAAATATAAAGGGTGGTATTTCCTTCTTTCATGTGTAAACACGTGACTATAATCTTTTCACACCTCACGCTAACATTGCAAGTCATGAAGTTATATTTTAAATAAGAACTTGACGTCAAACACAATTTAATTACAAGAATATGCATAGCTATATTTCTCATACAAACATGTCAAAATAGCAAAAACATTCAAAAGACGACAGAATCAGCTTAAGTTAAAGAATTACACGTCAAGAATAGCGTTGTTTATTACAAGTAGCATAATTACAACCTAAGAGTTACGTTACTGTTTTGAGACTAACATATACAACAATGTCGAGTCCACAAAAAGATATCCAGGTCCAATCAAGGAGCCGGCTGTGTCGGAGTCTTATCCTTGTCCTGTTGCCCACCTGTCCGGTCAGAGAAAGAATTCATTAGTGATAAGCAACCAAGTTAACAGAAAGAATAGAAAGGAAGACTTACCAGCATCTGCTCCTTGATCATCTTGATCATCATCCTCTACTTGCACACCTGCCTCCTCAGCTGGAAGCAACCGCATGCCCTCCTTCACCGCCACCTTCTCCTCCTTCATAAACTGGGCGGTAACCACATCCATCCTGAAGGCCACACCACCCTCCTTATCCGCCTTAGCCTTGGCCTCCTCTAGAGCCCTGAGATAGATCCTAGCCATAACCTGGGGGTAATCATCCATCCAGGACAAGTTACCCTGCGTCCAAGTACGGAAGTACATATCCTGGAGCATCCCATCCATCATCCCCTCGTTCTCTTCAAACTCCCTCATTCAGACCTCAGAAGCCCGCAGCTTTGCAACAACAGCATCCCTCTCCGATCGATACCGTAAACGGTCAGCCTGAAGGGACCTCCTCATCACCTCCATCTCCTCCTTGGACTTGGCCTGAGCAAGCTCCGCGGCCTCAAGTCTCCCCGATAGTTCCTCTACCCGCTCGAGGTCCGCTTGCCGAACCTCATCCACCGTGGCAATGGCCATGTCAATCTGCTCCTTACAAACGGCCTCCATCCTCTGCAGCTCCGCCCTACTGGCCTCTTCAATAGTCTTCCTCAATTGTCTGGATGCGGCCTCATGCTGGGAGATTTGGATGGCTTGGTCGGCGAGTTGTTTAGCCTGGTCGGAAACCATCAACCGTAGCCGAATGTCGGCGCTTCCTATCTCTTCCCCAGCCTTGACCAGTCGGGTGTGGTGCCCCATCAATTTCTTGGTCTCCTCAGCAACCCGGTCAATGTTTGCCTTAGCCTCATCCCCCAAAGTTACGACCCAGGTAGTAAGCAGATCAAGATCCAGGGACTTAGCTTCGTCAAGCACCCGTACCATAGGATTACGAGGGAGGAGATTCTCACCAGTAACCTCATCGAAGGAGATGTCATGAGATGCCGGGTCCAGGTCCGGATGACCCGCAAACGGATTGCGAACTAAGCCAGGATGATCTATCGGGTTGACGGTCGGATTCTCAAACGGATGTGGGGAAGGTATAAGCTCGGTGTCCTCCTCCTCAATATCATGAATATGCTGGAGTGGGGCCGGAGGACCAGGAAGATATCCAAACGTAGATCGACTCCCCTTCCTCTTCTGTATATCTTCTTCAATAACTCCAAGAAGATGACGATAGCCGACTACATCGCCAGGGCGGTTAGTAGGAGTCTTCGGCTTGGCAGAAGTTTTAAGGAGTCTGTATTGTTCAAGCCTATGACGAAAATCTGAGGTCTTGGCCATTTTGCCCGCTCCTGGAATAAGAATCAAGCATCACCATCATGCATTGAGACATCATTCGAGAATTAAAAAGAGTAGAAAGAAATTCACCTTGAACCGCAAAAGTTTCCTCAGTAGAAGCGCTCCCGGAAGATAAATCGACACCGGTCCCAACTTTATCAGCTTTCTTGGATTTCTCCGTTTCCTCCGAACCTTCGAAGGCTTGGCGGAAAGCGTCATCCGTCCACTCTTGCATCTCTCCTACTTGCCCAGAAGACAAAGCCCCGGTGCCATCGCCACCACCTTCACCTCCTCCTTTCCTTCTGCTCTCACCTCCTTCATCCTCACCTTTTTTCCCCTCCACTTTATCCTCCTCCTGAACATCTGGATGTGTGCTAGGAGAGGGGCCATCAGACTTCTTGAGTTTCTTCCCCCCAGCGACTGGATGCGCAGAGAAGGGTCTCCTTTTGCCGCTATTCGCCGTGGCCCCTTCTGTGGTTTTGGCAGCCCTCTCCTCCGCCGTGGCTCTCTGCTTAACCACAGACTGATGTGGTAGGATCAGGTTGTGCCCTAGAAGTGTAGCGTTCCTAATCAAATAAGAGGCCGACCTATCCCTTCCCGTGATGGCTTCTATTTCCGCAGCCATTTGAACCAGGCGGTCACTCTCTACGACCGCAAAGCCACCTGTCGCTAGCAAGAAACAAAAACACATAAGAAGAGGTATTGCAGTCAGAATGGAGATTATAAATAAGCTTAGGACTTACAGTCAGAAGTGAAGCGACAGATGGAAATAGAGTCATCCTTGATAAAAAACCATTCTTTCTTAAACATGCTGAATTACGAGTATAAGTCCAGGACCGGCTTGAAAGATACGGCTGATTCCAAGCTAATGTATGGAGACCCCTTCTTATAGCCCTTCAAATTGTACAAATACCGGATCTCCCGGTTGGAAGGAGGACGCCCGTATCTCCTTTGGAAGATAACGAAAAGGCTAACCAGAATGGCATAGGAGTTAGGCTGAAGCTGGAATGGAGCCACCTTCAGATATGTGACAAAGCTGGCTATCCAGGCATTGAGAGGCGGGATGGCACCACACATACAGTGATACCTGCTGTAAGCGAAATATCCTTCGGGAGGATTATATGGCATCACTCCTTCCCCCGGCAACAGCATACGCGCTTTGTCAATCCCAAAAGAACGAGAAATGACATCAAGCTGCTCGTCTTTGAGGGAGCTAGGGAAGCAATCAGGAGGTGAGTTCAAAAGCTCTTGAGGACCGTACCCATCCACTAGCGATCTCGGGGTGGGCCCATGTCGTTCTGGATTCGGCTGGACTGGGGGCACGACAGGAGGCTCTCTTCTGTCCGTAGATTTCTTCTTGTCGGAACAGGTTTCAACTTTATGAGACATTATCTGCAACACGAGAAAGCACATTGTTAGAACAAAGGATGTAGAGATATAAACAAGTAAGTGAGTACAATCTAGAATTTCATTTGTAATTCGAAACATAAAAGGTTCAAGATTCGTCCGGCATTCGAACTCGACCGATAATTCAAGCATGAAGCGCCATTCAGTTATCCAAAGACTTCGAATTCATTCGGTTGACCAAAGACGTCGAGTTCATCCGGTTAACCAAAGACATCGAATTCATTCGGTTGACCAAAGACGTCGAGTTCATTCGGTCATTCGAAGACATCGAAGCTCATTCGATAGTCCAAAGGCTTCGAGTTCATTCGGTGCTTAAAGCGCCCTGAGTTCATTCAGTAAGACAAGTCTTCATTCGGTACTCGAACTACACGAGTTCGTCCGGTAGTTCGAAACACGAAAGTAATTCAGCAATCACCTGATTCGGTAGTTAAGCGTGATCCGCCAAATCTGATTCGGCTATCTCGCTTGGTAGGGAATAATGAGAGACATGAAGCCCACATTTATAGACAAACAAAGATAACCGAACCAACTGGTTCGGCGCGTAGGACCGAATGGAAACGTCCAAACTGAAACAAAGCACGACATATCTTGCATATGCCCCACTTTGGGGGGCAAGTGTTGGGTGTGTTTCCACCACTACCGAACCAAATTCACAGCCATGGAAGATCAAACCAATTCATTTCCAAAGCCTACCGGACCAGCTACCTCCCAGGAGCTACCGGACCAACCCAGCTCCACACTACCGAACCAACTACCTCCCAGGAGCTACCGGACCAACCCAGCTCCACACTACCGAACCAGCTACCTCCCAGGAGCTACTGGACCAACCCAGCTCCACACTACCGAACCAGCTACCTCCCAAGTGCCACCGGACCAGAACCACCGGACCACTCCTGACAATTAAATCACCGGACCAGAACCACCGGACCAATCACAACTCCACTCTACGCTCCAACTATCACCGAACCAGGGAGTATGAACCAACATTGCCAGGCCAGATTACGTCAGCCCAGGCCCACCAGCAGCTTTATACATCCAAGACCCCTACCCCCAGCCTCACTCTATAAATAGAGGAGCAGGGGTACAACAATGGGGGACAAGTTTGAGAGCTCAAGCTCGGAGAGAACATTCAAACAACTTTCAGATATTTGTATCAAAGCTTTGTACTTGTAATCTAAACAAGAAAAGAGAAATAATATATGAAGTGGACGTAGGCACATTCTGGCTGAACCACTATAAATCTGCGTGTCTTTAACAGTTTAGTCCATGCTTTTCATATATTTGCATAAATCACTCAAATCACTAAGAATAGCATAAAATCAATTAAATAATACGACTTTGAGGTGTTTGTCTATTTTTTGTGCAAACAGTATTTATATACATATAAATAAGGTGTGCATATTTGGTATAAGCTATGTTTCAGGTTACAGGCTTCACAAATAAGTTCAAATTCTGTTAGACTTAAGCATGTAAACAAGATCTGTTAGAAATAACAAGACATTGATTTAATAAAAAAAATTTAAGTTAAAATAAAGGAAGATTTGTCTGGGAAGAAGAATATACAGTAAATTCAAATATGTGTCAAAATTTAAATATCTTAATTTCTTGATTCATTTACATAATATGATTTGCTTTCAGAAAATATGATTTTTAAAAGTAAAATCGTGAATTTTAGTTTATTCAATCATGAGAAATGCGAGTTGTACGGGATTGTCAATTTCGTCAATTTCTGGTGATCGGGGAACTCGGGGTGGTCGAGGCCTTTGATGGAAGTAGAGTGAAGCTTGGTGGTCTAAGCAAAAATTGTTCGTGATTTTTCAGATGATCGGAATCGCTTGGTGAAGCCAAACTAGGGTTTGAAGTCCGGTTTGGAACGACGAGGTATTTGGGTCTCGTGTGTCATCATGGGATCATCGGAAATGGTCGCGAGGGTGGGAATCGTTGCGAGGATGAGTAAAGCAGCTCTGGAAAATGTGTCGTGGTTTCTGGTCGACGGAGTCGACGTCGGCGGGTAGATTTGGTTGATCAAATTTTTGTTCCTGTTGGTCGATATTGTTTGATTTCGAGTGGGTTGTAATTTCGAGTTTCTAGGTTGTCAGGGTGGATGACGGTGAAGTTGCAGATGGGATGAGAGTCGTGACGTCGGTCGAAGATGACCAGAACGTTCGTGCACGTGCACCAGATTTTTCCTGTGCACTGGATTTGGAAACGAGGAAGTTTCCTCGGGTTGAAGCACGGGAAAGAGGGAGATGAGCTCGGGGTTTGTTTCGTGCAAGCACGAGTATTTTCAAGTACACCAGTATTTAAAATCTAACTAAGTAAAAAAAAGCTCGGGAAAGTTGAAGCAACTCGGGTTTTGATGGAAAATACTCGGGTTGTTCTCAAGTTATAAATTTGATGTTAAGTTTTAAAATTTAACATAGCCAAGATAAATTAATTATCTTAAAACTATTTTTAGTAATAAATTGAATTTTTATGTTTTGTTAATTTAAGTTGAGAAAAGTATTTTAAGATATTAATTAAGTAAATCCTTAATTTGTTTAAAAGCCTAATTAATCAGATAATTAAATAGCTTAATTAAAAGATTAAGAGTTTTAAACTTTAATTTAACTTAAAGCTTTTGATTCCAAGGTTATAGGGTAAGATATTGAGATGATTAAGAAGATTGATTAAGATAATGATTATCATCTAAATTTATTAATTGATTGATAATTAAAGATTAATTAATAGGAAATTAAAGATTAATTATTGATTAATAAATTAGTAATTAAAGAAAAATTAATTGTTAGAAAAGAATAATTAATGGGTGTGATTAATTAGGGTTAATTAATCAATATAACCAACCAATGTAATTAATTAACCAAAGGGATAATTACTTGTTGAAAGTAATTAAGGCTTAATTACTTAGTGTAATTGATTAAAGGATTGATTAATTACAGAAATTAATTAAGGGTTAGTTAATTAATGAGTATGATTAATTAAGGGTTAAAGTAATCAATATAAGTGATTATAAGATAATAAATATGAGTAATTAATTAAGGATCAATGCTATTAATTGGTTTGTAATTAATTAATGTTAAGTAAAGGTAATCTAAGTAATTAAAGATCAGTAATTAATTTAATTAGAGATAAATTAAATTAATTTTGGAAGTGATCAATCTTGCTTATGAATGATTGAATGATATTGTATGCCTTGGATAGATAATATCTCTAATATGTGATGCTATGTGATATGATATGTTTGGTTTAAACTGTGATAATATGGGTATCTATCGATGATGAATTACTGTATAAAGGTGACACCGGTATTTAAAGTTTGAATTGTATTTCATTGAATAACTTTGGTTAAGATGACATTGGATTCGAAGAGACAGGAGTCGGGTATTAGTTAATACCCGAAACCACTTCGATTTGAAATCTTCTATAAATCTTTATAGATTGATATGTGAAATCAAATAGGCCGGTTTGGGATAATTTGGACCATTTGAACTAAGTTGGATACTTAGATATTGTTTTGTGAAAATAAGTGTTGGCTATATAAGTTGTTTACTTATAGAAAAGTACGAGTTACCCGGGTTTAAATAAGTTCTATGGATTGAATTTCATGTTAGATGAGTTTACTCACGCTGGTTTCCAGCCTGACCCGGGTGTTACTTTGATGTAATGCTCGGGTCAGACCGAGTATTACAGATTTTCAGGTTAGGACGTTCTGGAGCTCAGGTGGCGAGCTGGATGGCAGGAACGTATGGAGTGTATTCCGCTGAGCATATTACTGTTGTTTATCTGAGACATGTTAATTCTAACTATCTAGTATATTTGTAAATGGGTGTAACTCTGATGTAGTGAATGTAAAATAACAATTACAGCTTCCTTTGTGTAAAGAATATTATTTGATATTATATTTTATCCGCTGCGAATGTGAGAATATGTGATTCTGAGTTTTGTTTTCTATTCTTTTTCTACCTCTTTCTTTTTCTTTTCCTTAACAATTCGGGATTTTCGGAGTCGAAAAGCCCGGGTCATTACATTTGGTATCAGAGTAGAAGGTTAAGCGAGAACCTTGGTTCTGGTGGGATTTACTCATTAAGGATAGGGTCAATGGTACCCTAAGATGAGTTGAGTGTATATATATATATATGAGAGCGTACTTGTTATTTTCTTATATAAAGGTTTTAAAATGGTTTTAAAAATAAATGATTTTTATATAAATTTAACTTTTGATATATAAAGAAATAATTTTCTAATTATTAAATATATTAAAGAAATTGGTTGTTGAATCATTGGAATTAAATAAAATAATGAGAATTAAGTGGCAATAGTAATACAACCAAATTAAAATTGAATAAAGATAAGTTTGAAATGGATCCAAACTGAAATTAAAATCTTGAATTTGTAGAAGTGTCATCAGAATAAAGATAATAATGAATTGGTTTCTAGATATGATAATCTTGGTTATTATCATAAATGATTGTTGTGTTTAATAATGAAATGTTGTTAATGATTAAGTAAAATGAAATGTTTTAAAAAAGTAAACTTTTAGGTGAGTATGATTTATAAATTGGAATTGAAGATAATTTAAAATTGTGAAATTTTAAATCTAAATCCATAAAACTTGAAATTGTTTTAAAGAAGTTTGTTTTGAATTAAAACCAAAGGTGGTTTAAAAATTTAAGGTATAACTTGGTGTGTAAAGGTAATAAATATGTATAAATGGGATATACATAAGGTCAAAGTTGATTGGAAGTAAACACTATGTAACGACCCATAAAAGTTTAGCAATTTTTAATTGGTTTATAACGTATTGAATTGGATTTTTGAGAAATTATTAATAATAAAATTTTGAAAAAAAATTTATTTGGATTACATATAATTAAATATAGCAAATGGTAAATTTTCAATTAATTATATGAAAGTTTATTTATTATATAATTCTATTAAATTCAAATCAGTTAAGAATTGTTGAAAATAAATTTGCATGAAATCAAGGGAATCGACTATTACCATAAATTTTATTTCTTCCCTGTCCATTCAAGTTTTACATCAGTTACAATCCAATCAATACCATACCTTTATTACTCCCCGTATTCATGCTGTAGCTCTTTAATTTTCTATCCGTTGCTATTTCATTTCGGGTTTGTTCCTTCCCTATTTATTCCATTTCAAACATTTTCTCTTCTCTCTGGTAGAAACATAATATTTTACATCATTTATATATATATATCTGTAGCTTGCATTCATTCGTTTGTTCACTTTTACGTTTCTCATACTTTCTACTTTATTGTCCTTAATTCCCGTGCTTGACGTTATCATTTCAGTTTCTTTCCATTGAATGTGGCACGTTTCATTGTTAACGTTTTATTCCATTTATATGTGTGGCTTTCCTTTTGCAACCTGTTCCATTTCTATTTTCTTCGTTTTCAAAATTTGAAACGTACAGGCTGGACCACAGTATTAATTGCTTTCCAATTCACGTTCAAACGTTGCTATTCCTAGCTACTAATAAATTTAGAAATCAGTGTCTGTTACTTAATTTATGGCATACGTTCAAAGCATTGGCTTTTATTATTCAGCTCAATTAAGGGTGACCGTTGCCATCACATAACCGGTAAAAGATTTGTATACGTTTTATTTGTTTATGTGGCAACGATTCACATTTACACTATTATTGCCTTTTTAACTTCACTGGTAATCATTTATTTGTGTACGTTTTCATTTCAATTATTGTACACATCATGGTTCCTTTTATAAATTCATCGCCCATAAATAGTTTATTTCTTTTCCCCTTCATCTTCATTTGTACCATATTCATTTATTTGTGTATATTTTCATTTCAATTATTGTACACATCATGGTTCCTTTTATAAATTCATCGCCCATAAATAGTTTATTTCTTCCCCTCTTCATTTTCATTTATTCTATATTTATTGCCAACGTTATAAATTTGAAAGATCACTTGCTTCCCTTGTCTCCCTGATTTCACATCTCTGTGCCTATCCTTTTGAGTTTCTTACTTTTATATTCTATTATTAGCCTAAATGTGCATTTTGACTGTTGCCATCCCCGTATTTATTTCTTTCCTTTTTGAAATTAAAACGTATACGTTTTACATTTTATTTATTTCTAAACCATTCATTGCCTTTCCTTTAAATCAATCCATTCTCTTCTTATTTGCTTTAACTTCTCTGCTGAATCAACGCATGAACGTTGATTTTCATTTATTATTACCTTTTATATTATATTTTTCTCTGTAGCTTTCCACTACCTCTCTCTTCATATATTTCATTGTTGCCTGCTCCTTCTTCATTTTCAAGATCCACTCCCCACCATTGCTTACTTTTCCTCCTCCCAAATTTTTCCATGGCCTACGCCAGATTAAAAAAAAAAAAAAAATTTGCGCGACGTATATACCCATCGCCTGAAGCTATCTCCGCCCCTCTTCCCTTTCCACCGCCTACAACCCTCAACCTCCACTCACGTTTCTCCTACAAGTGCATGCTTACTTCCTTTCCTAAATAAGAAGGTATATTTATTGTTTAAAATTTTTCTTATAAACGTTCAAAAGGATTTGAGAAAAATTTGCATTCTTTTGTACAGATCTTGTTATATGTGAAAGTAAATAAGTTATGAAGCTATAAAGGTTTACTTATACAAGATTTATATATATATAAGAATGTTATATAAATGAATTTTATACTATGCATTAACTAAATACATTGTTATTTATATGATCCAGTTTTTGAATATATGTTTGAAACGTGTTGATTTTTTATATATACAAATATTTTATTTTATACATATATTTTGTTATATATAAAGGTTTAATAAAAAAAAGAGAAAAAAAAGGAGTAAGTTAACAATGTATTATAAAGAATATTGTTTATCTGCACATATATGTGCATAAGTTGTTTGATTTCCTGCTAGATATTTTGAAAAGGAAAGTAATAAACTATAATAATTATATATATACATAAGTATTCATTTCAAAAGATATTATATATATGTGTGTTGATCTTTAATATATGTGTTTTATGTTAGAACATTGATTTTTTTAACTATACATATATATTATTTTAATATTGGTTTAAAATGAATATTTATTACATGGAAACGACAACCATAAAATGAATATACTATATATGTGACATTTTGAATAATTATATATTTGTTATTTAACATTAATATGAAATGGAAGTGTTTTAAAGTTATATGGTTTTCATGGGTGTGCATATATATATATATTTCATTTTTTAAAATGCGTGTTTTGATTTAACCTTCATTTTGAAAGAAAGTAATAAATTAATCATATAATCTTCGTTTCAATTTTATCAAGCTAATTTGATCCGTTCTCATCAATTTCTATCTATCAGCTTTTCCGTCGAAATTGTACCATCTAACTTTGCTTTGGAAGTCGTGCTTGCATTTCATAACTCAACTTCATTGTCTATCTCTCTAACCTCGAAAGGTGAGCAATCACTCACGATTAACGTTCTTGTATTTATTAAATTTGATTTCAATTGAAACGACAATTGAAATATGATGCTGTAGTTATTTAAATTGTTATATATGCTATTATCTGTATATGTCCACCTATAACATCTGACACCAGTATCTAGTATTTATATGCCTATTATTACCATTATCTGTATATGTTCACCTATGACATCTGACACCAATATCTGTTATTTATATTGATGATATATGCCTGTTGTTATATTTTTTATTATCTGTTATCACTTTGCAAGTTCCTTGTTAGTATAGAATTCACTATGGGTTGAAATGATACATACCCGAACGGACTTTAGAATAGGAGAATTTCGTTATGGGTTGAAATGATAAACCCAAGCGATTTTCATTTGAATTGAAATTGGGATTACGGGTCGAAATGATATCTACCCGTATATATTTAAATTTCGGATTGAAATGATAAATATCTGTATCACTTAACCATATGATAAATATATATACAGACACCGTTGGTCCATATATATAAATATTTTAAAAATGAATTCTATGGTTTTGGAAAGAAATATATGGTTTTAATAAATGTTGAGCCTTAAATTATTATATATAAATGGGAATGATTGATTTAAATACATATAATATGTTGAGTGTTTAAAATATATTTCAAAATAGATTTTGGTAATAATTTGAATAAGTTAAGGTTAGAAAGATAATTTGAATTTAGTTGAAATTGTATTCAATAAAGAATTTTATTTAATTAAACCGATTTGAAACTTATTGAAACTGAGATGTAAGATATGATTTATAACTTGAGTTTGATTTATAAGTAATCTAATGAATATTTTTTTTTGTTTAACTAAAGTTTAAGGAAATATTTAGTAAAAATGTAATTTAAGGCTAGTTAAATGATATTGAATTTATTAAGTGAATATTCCCTGATTAAATAATAATGAAGTTAAATAAAGAGCTATATGAAACTGTTAAATTTAACTTTGAAAATGTTGAATATTAAAGCTTTGAAATATATTGAAAATTTAAATGATCTGTTTAGAAATGAATTAAATTGATGAATTGAGCTTTGAATAAATTTGAATTTGGAATTTGAAGTTGATTTGAATCGATTTGCTAGACTTGAGGAAATTAAATACTTTACTTTTTAAATCATTTAATATATATATATATATATACTATTTTGGAAAATGGATATATTTGAAATGAAATGATATTTGGGTTTTGAAGTATAAATTTAATTGAAATGACCACGGTGTTAAAATGTATATTTCCACCTTGTAGATAGTTCGGAAGATCCTTAGAGGATGGTTATCCCAACATCCTTTAAGTTACTCGTATTTCAATTGATATTTCACTTGAGTTGGATTTATTTATATAAGAATGTTAATCCTGACTCGAGTGTTTTGTGTTTTGCTTTACGCTCGGGTCAGACCGAGTGATACAGCATTTGAGACTCACCCTTGGAGTTTGGAGCTTCCTTTGGAGATCCAACTATCGCCTCAGCTTTCAGCTCTTCTAGTTGATTTGTTCAGAGAAGTCATCTGTTGTACTGGAGACTTCACTGCATTTGAGATATTCTGTTGTATTTTATTTCTAACTCTGATGTTTATATAGTAGCTTCATGAACTACTATTTTATCTATTCCGCTGCGTATTATTGTATTACTCTGTGTCTGTGATTATGTGATTGATTTATTTACTGCATATGCTGAGTTTTGCCAAATTTTTATTACAATCTGTTATTTTGAATTATTCAAGTCGACATGTGTGTCTGCCTATGTACTTGGCGGGTGCAGCATGATAGGGGGTTCTCGCATTTTGTTTGGTAGCGAGCGGATGACTCTTACTCCTACATGTCCCTGCGGGGTTGGTGCAGTCGAGAGGCTAGTTGTAAAGGCAGAACACAGGTACTGCTGTATGCTACGATGGGCGTTACCCCACTGACGTGGTCCGTTACAGTTGGTATCAGAGCTTTGGCTCTAGGCAAAACATAGCATATATAGTAAATTTATTTACAGAATCACTTTCGTTTGAGTTTGAATCTCTTCCGTTTGACTCGATTTCCTTTGAACTTTGGAACGTTTCTTGCGGTTCCAAAATTCATTCTTGTCTCTCCCTATTTGTACTCTTTTGATTCTGGAGTATCCAATAACTCCACTTCGAATGATCTTAATAAGAATAGGATCCCACCAATCTCTGAATGATTTGTGAAGGGGTGAACACTCCTTCACAATTGGCATTGATTCACCGGAGATTTCTATATCTTTGGTTTAGATGCCGCTATCTCTTGCGATCGAATGTTGATTTTTCTTGGAATTCTTTATCGATCTTGTTCCTGAAGTCACGGTTGATCCTAGGGTCATCCGCGATTTATATAAGTATATTCATCTTCTATTTTGAAATTTAATTATCTCATCTTCGTTCGAGCTTATCTTCGAATCATAATTCTATTTGATTAAGAGTTCCTCTAATTTGAATCTCTATCTTGTTTGAAATCCATTCTTAAATCATCCTTCGAAAATCGGGTTTGTCTGTATTCTAGAAATTGTTTCTAAACCGAAATTATTATTTTGATAAGTATGATTATATTCTATATATAAAAGTGAAATGTTTTCGATAAAGATTATAAACCCTTTTAAAATAAGAATTTGAGGTTTCGAAAGGATTTGTAATTTTGAAAAAACTATATAAGAAATTTGATTTATCTATAAATGATTTATAACTGAAGGATTTTAAATTTGAAATTCGAGAATTGAACTCCGGTATTTTGAAATTGGTTTTAAGACTTTGAAATATATAATAATAATATGATTTAAAAATATTTTCCGAATAAGAAATGTTTCAAATGATTTTAATGAGTTTCGAAGAAATCTCAAAAGAAGTTTGAGAAAATAGAAGTCCAGAACTCACTTATGTCGCTGGAAAAGAATTTCGGTGATGAGTGCACGCATCATCGACATTGATTTTCGAGTTTCAGAGTGAGGGAAAGGCCACTTTAGTAGCATTGCTACGCGAGTGATTTTACGAAACCAATTTTGATTTCAAATTCCAAAGTATGATTTGATATTCGAAAGATATATGTATATATATACTTGAAATGATTTGAAGTAAGCCGGTGTTCAGTCCTCGAGTTTCGGATTTGATATAACCCTATCCGTTTAAAATTGATTTACTGATTTGTTGCTGATTTCCAACTCTTGAATTTAAAATGATTTCTTCAACTATTTTGAAGGTTCGAGCACTTCCAAATCAAGGTTAACTTTTCAAAGCTAAGAAATTTTGGAAGGTATAAAATATATAAGTTTGGTATGTATGTTAAAATATGTAGTAATATGGTTTAAATAAGTTGAAACTGTTTTGTTAAGTAAATGAATAAGAAAAATTTTAAATTCTTCTAATATGAAATTTAGATTTGAAATGTTTTGAAAAGAATTTGGGCTTCAATATATTTTGAATAAAATTTAGTTTAATGTTTTAACTTAATAACATCTTTATGAAACTATATATTCAACAAGTTGGAATAAATATATAAGTTGTACGTATGCTATTTTATTCACATAATTAATTTGATCCAAGTTTGAGTACACAAGTTCGAGGTGGATTACACCATTTCGTGTTAGGATTTTTCATTCGATTCTAGATGGCGAATATTTGATATGGATTTTGGGCTAAATTCTAGAATTCTCTATCATAGTATATGGCTATGCAAGGAGACTGATGGCTTCTAGTCGAGAAACCATATCGAAATCCGCATTAGGGAAGTCAAATGGACAATACTAGTTCGAAAGCGAACTTGTGTGATCGAGCGAGCGATCAAATGTGATTTTGCGAATGATGACGTATGTACGTCTTATATTCTAATATCATCGATATATTTTGACGCTGAAATGGAAAGCTGTCATGTTAGAATATCTTTGCTTACTAAAAGAAAATCTCCAATTTAAATTACAAAGATATATAACCCATAAAAGCAAAGATATTCAATCCCATATGGCTCTTCATACAGCGAAATTTATTTTGAAAAATTTGAACCTTATATAAAATTGACCTTATGTAAGTATAAGATGATTTTGAAAACATTTGATTTTGGAAATGAATTGGTTGACTTAAATTATATTGATTTGGAAATTTGGATTTATTTTCTAAATCTATTATTTTGAAAACTTTGAAACTAAAGATAATTAATTTGAGAAGAAATAATTTGGTGAAATTGTATATGATTTTGAAATTGAACTGATATTGAAACAAATTAAAATTTGAGAACCTTATGTTACTAAACACTTGATTTGGGAGTTGTCGAACTTATATAAAATTGATTTGTATGAGTATGAAATTGATTCGAAAACTATAGATTTGAAAAGGTACTCAATTTGAAAGTGAAATCTTATATAATTGAAGTCTATATAAGTATGATTTGATATACTATTGATTTTGGAAAGTATTTGATTTGAAAATTAAATCTTATATATAATGGATTTTATATAAGTACGATATTTGAAAGTGATTTGAAAAGGTACTATATGACACATATTTTCGAAGTAAAGATATGGAAAGTGCCTTCTGCTTGATATCTGATTTGTGGCCACATCTTGGATTCATTCTATCGATATTATTCTCTCTGATTTTGGTTTTCCGGATATGATACTCGAGTGTCCTTTGAATTCCATGGCGTTACCCATGGTCTTATCGTTCTCTCGTGACTGCATAGCGCAACTTCCTGGCTGAGTCTTGCCTAGGGGTACGGATTGTTTCCTGGGGGATCCAGGCGTAACCATTGTGTATCCTGCATTCTACTAGTCATCATGGCGTAACTCGCAGGGCTGAGAATGCTTACGGATATGGATTGTTTCCTGGGGGAACGAGGCGTAACCATTGTGTATCTGCGAACCATGGTTAGACAAAGGTTTTGTTTGTTTTTGTTTGGATTGTACTTTCCATATCTGTTTTTAAAAAAAGTTTTTCCAGTATTTTCACTAGGTGTTAAAACAAGTCTACTAAGTACCTGGAGAATTCTAGTTTTGCGCCTGATCAACGCACTACCAGAGTCTACAGGAACAAGGATAAACTTGTTGAAACATCGAGTTATAAAAGTATTTATTTATAAAAGTATTTTCAACAAAGGAATTCTGTATTAATATTTGAAATTGAAATTCTTATGGTTCTAAATTAATTATTCGTGCCCGATACTATTCTCTTGAATCTACCTTATCTGCCCTGCTTTATTTATTCACCTATATTCTCTTTTTCGAATCTATCTTCTTTCCTTCTTTTGAATATATCCTTTAAAATATTGTTTATTTATATACTACATGGTATAATAGAAAATTTTTAGTGTTTCAGAAGTTATTAATTAATTATAACATATTTAAAGTGAATGATTATTAATTTATTATAATGTTGGAAGTATCTTGAGATAAATAAAAAAGTTTTTTTTTATAAATTTTGGGTTTAAAATTTTCAATAGCTTCTTTGTAAATATAAGTAATAATGTAAACAATCGTTTTCAAAGGAGTTTTGAAAAGTATTAAAGTATTAAAGAAAATTAAATTTCAAATGATGTTTTTAAATGAATATTTCAAGTAAAATTTGTATAGTTTTAAATTTATTGTTTATCTTGTCTTTCAATCTATTTTCTTTCTGGTTGCTTTAATTCTCCTACTTTTTTCCTTTTCGGGGATGAAAAGTTTTGAGTGGGGGAGAGTGTATGTAATACCCCAAGATTTTGAGGAAAATTCTTTTAATAAATGATTAAAATTCTGGGGGAAAATCAGAATTATTATATAGGTGGGATTTTCAGTGGTGCAAGGTTGTGTGCATGTGTGCACGTGCACACTAGTTATGGCACTAAGAGAAAATCCAGAATTCCTGAATAATAAAACAAGGAAGGAAAACATTTAGATAAAATGTTTTAAATAAAGAAAATATAGACCTAGACATGGGTATTAAAAATTCCTGAGGATGTGTGTATATAAATATATCTATATATATATATGCCTATGTATGACTTGTCTGAAAATTGAGGCAGAAGAGAACATTGACTTATAATGAATAAGTGAAATTTTTATTTGAATAATAGGTGTAGAAATGCACATAAGTATGCACATGTTTTCTGCAAATAAAAGGTTAAAAGTTAAATTAACACCCATAGTTGTATAAATGTATATTTATATCCAGATGTTATTTGAGCAGAAAATAAATAAAGGAAGCACTAAAACAGTAAGAACCAAAGTGCAAGAAAGAAAATGTACATAGGCAGAAAATAGAAAGTCACACCATTATCATGTTTGAAGTAAATATAATAAAAATACTTAAAGTTATCACTTTCTGAAAAGAAAGGAAAATAGGCACAATTTAGTCTTGTTTTAAAATATTGGCCGGGATATTAAGGGATTAGGAAGGAGGGAATATGCAATGCCAAATGCATGATTCTGATCTGGGCTAAAATAGGGATTTTGCATCACTCAAAACCCTAGACAGAACCCTTATTTATACCAAGAGCCCAATCAGAAAACTGCTCTCTCACTAATTAATTAACCTAAGGAAGAAGAGGAAGATAAGGCTAAAGATTGAAGGGTTTTCTGGTTTAAGTTTGTGTAAGCACTTAGGTGAGTATCCTCACTCATATACATGGCATTAAGACCTGGGATTAGGCAGCCAAGCTTTTATATGTTATATTTTGCATGTTTTGATTTACAAACTATGTTGGCTGCTGATGGTTTCATGAATGTTTGATGAGATATGATCTGCTATGCTGGATGTATAACTTTGTTGTTCTATTTTCATCTCTGTATATTATACCAAAACCTTAAGGAACATATATCAAAGTATTTGTAACTAGTTTGAATAATGGCTTAAGACAAAGAATGAAAAGATAAAGAAAACTATGAGCTGCATATACATTGGTATGGTGCTGAGGCTTGAAATAATTGGTTAAGGGTGCAATGGAGTTTTTCTCTATAAGTGCTGAGCCCTAAACTAAACAGAAACTTACAAGCCTAAAAACTATGTTTAAACAAGATTGAAAATCTGGCTAAATATAGTTTCTTGAAAAATCAAAATAAACTCAATAGAGCCATGTATTTATTCTCAGTTGCAAACATTCTGGTATATGCTTGAATAGGGTGTTTCTATGATAAATAATGTGAGATGGAATGACTGGGGTGTTATATCTCTAGAAAGTAACCTTTAATTTGCTTGCAATATCATGGCTGCAAGGTAACTAGTATGTTTCATGAGTACAGGTGGTATGTACACCTAGCTATCATTGATAGAATGAACATAAATACACTTAGTGATATAACTAAGGATTTTGTGCCAAGAAGGCTGCTGGAATGCTTGTCCTATTTGAAGTAGACAAGTTGGCACATGGCTTGTTTAAGTCCTGAGATCTTTGTGCCATAATGTTAATTAGTTCATGGCAATGTGTCCCTTTGATTCCTTATAGCAGATGAGGCCAGGAATTTATAAGAAAAAGAAAAGGCAACCTAGTAGTTCCAGATAAAAGTTGTTTTGTTGCATATGTTTGCTCTTATGTATTGTACATGATAATACCTGTCAAGTATGCAAAGTATATCTATGCTGTATCCTAGCTTAATATCATGGATATGTTAGAAATGCTCACACCAGATCATAGATCTGACCCTTATTGCTCATGGCACATGGGGGTGTCTCATTTATAATGAGGCAGCCACTAATGCTTTTGCAGGTTATGATGGAGCTAAGTAAGCAAGATTAAAAAGATATGGAATAGAGGATGCTAAGATAATTAGAAATAAAAGCTAAAATGTGTTAATTCATGCATGTATTCCCTGATTAATATGGCTATCTAAATGTATTAAGTAGGAAGAACTTGTAAGAGACATGTGCTATGTTGTTTCTGGTTATTTCTGATTTGGTATGTACTAAGGATATTGATGTTGAACTGATTTGAAAACCTATTTGCTAAAGTTGTTTTGATTTAGAGGTAAAACCTGGATTTTATAAGCATAATCATTTTAAGATGATTTCAGTAATCATGAGTTCTTTCGAAAAGAATATAGATATACAGAAAATAATATTGGGAAAACCAGAAAAGAATTAAACTGCTATGTCTTCAATTTATGATATTGACATAAGTCCAGATGCAAGAAAAAGTGTTTATACTTTAAAGATGTATTTTTAAAAGAGAAGTATGATTAGGAAGAATGATATATATCTGATCACAAAATGTCTGATTCATACAAATATATATACATGCTTTTGGAAAGAAAAGGTAACAATGTTTTGTGTATAATCTGGGTTGTAATAATGCAAGCAAAAGAATGGCCAGAGTAACCACAGGGTTAGGCCATAGGTCAGGCCAAATGTTTCACTTCAGATCAATGAAGCAAGGGAACATTTGAGCTCAGTTTTCTGGAAAATGAACAAAGACCCTGACATGTACATGTATATCTGTGTACATGTAGATATTGGGCAAAAATATAGATGTAAATTCTTAAAACAGTTGAAAGAATGGATTTCAAAAATAGTTATGCAAGAAGAATTGTTTTGTATGATAGGTTATAGGCAAAAATTAAATATATATGTACAATTATAGGTAGGTATCAGATTTCAGCCATACAGGAGAAAATAAAAAGAAAAACCAAAAATTGTGTTTGAACCGACCAGCATGGTACTCAAACTCGTGACCTTGAATGTATAAGTTAGGCGCGTTTCCATTACGCCTAGATGTTGCTTGCGTTCACTTAGGATCCGCTTTCTTTTAACCTGAGTTTGATAATATTCAGACTTTAAGATAATCATCCATATTATAAGCTTGCTTTCCACTGATCATTGCTTGGTTATTTCTTAATTATAATAACAGTCTAAGGTACATATTTCCAGGGGACACTATAGTCAAAAATCTGGATACAATAAGTTTTAATTTAAAAAGGGAATTTATCACATTTTTGCAAATTTAAAAAGGATTTCTACTTATTATCATGCTCTGATTCAAGTAGAATATAACATAGATATCTTCATATATGTATGTTAAAAATGATTTAGAATTAAAACAATATTTCTATATTGTGAAAGATCCTGGATATATTTTTGTTTATTAGAGAGAGAAATGACCCTGGGAAATATATTTGTAATAGATGATATATCTATATATCATCTCTATTGCAAAAAAAAAAAAATCACCAATAAAATTAGTGTGTAAATAGGAGGGTCATTTCATTTGGTATCAGAGCGAGGTTTTAATTAACATAGCAAAATGTTTGTATGCTTATGTTTATACTAGGATTGTTTGTATATTTGACTGTTTATAAGTATTCCCTGAATGTATGTATGTGTGTGCATGTGACATACACAATGATTAAATAGGAAAAGATACAATCAATGTAAAATAAAAGCTAGTGTTATAAACTAATAAGATGAAATACATATACTTTTAGAAATATGGTAGGAAGAGGGTCTCATCATCAAGGAGGATCTAGCACACCACAAATGCTTGACATGCAGGAATTTGTGAGAGTTTTGAGAGATGGAATTGGGCACAGACCTGAGAACCCACATGAGGAGCTCTCCAAGTTAGTGAAGACTTATACCAACTTGGGAGGCAAGAGCTTTGAAGGAACTGAAAGTGTAATGGAGATTCAAGCATGGCTGAGGACATTAGAGAGGATCTTCACTGATATGCAACTAGATGACCAAAGGAAGAGGCAAGTGGCCTCAAGGCAATTAAAAGGTGCAGCTTTGAGTTGGTGGGAGGTGATCATAGCTGGCCGGAATGAAAATGATATTAATTGGAATCAATTTAAGGAGATGTTAGAGGCAAGGTTTGTTCCAGCCTCAGCAAAAACCACTTTACTTGAGGAGTTCATCAAACTTAGACAGGGGACTATGAATGTCACAGAATATACCCAGAAGTTTGAGGGATTGTCTACCTATAGGGCAATGTTAGTGGCTGATGAAGCATCCAAAAATGATAGATACATCAAGGGATTGAACCCAGGACTTAGCAGGGCTATACTACCTTATGCTGACAGAACTTTTGATCAAGTGATAGATTTGGCTCTGAAGATTGAGCAGCATGACAAGGAAAGAGATAAGTTCAGGAATTTCAAAAACAATAGTAACAAGAAGAACAAAGGGAAGTACCATCCTTATGATAAGAAGAAAGGAGAGGCAGATGGTAAGAAGGCAGTAGATGCAAAGCCCAATGAAGCCAAAAGAAAAATAGTTTGCAACCATTGTGGGAAAGAAGGCCATATTAAGCCAAGATGCCCAGAGCTTAAAGGGGGAGCTTTCAAATGCTATCTATGTGGGAAGGAAGGGCATATGAAAAGAAATTGCCCAGAAAACAAGCAACAAGGGAAAGTGGCAAACCTGGAAGGTAGGGGCAAGGCCATAATTGAGGCTAATGCTGAAAACCATGGTCAAGTGGAAGGTACACTATTTATTTGTACCATACCTTTAGCTGTAATATATGATACCGGGGCAACCCACTCACTCATTTCCCATGAAATAGTTAAAAGGTTGAAAATGAACTGCAAATTGGCTGAAATACCTCTGTTAATACAAAGCCCTTTAGGAAGTTCTAGTGTATTAGATATGATCTGTGTGGATGTGAATTTGAACATAGGAGGAAACACATTTGTTTCCAATTTATATGTTCTAAATTTCCCAAATATAGGAGTTATATTAGGGGCAGATTGGCTAAGACAATTCAAAGCCATAATTGACTTGGATGCATCCACCATTTCACTACAAAATTCTAAAGGCCAAAGGGTTACAATTCTATGTGAACCTATCAAAGAAAACAGTCTAAATCATTTAATTGAATTAGAAAATAATCCCAAGGAAATAGCTATTAATGAAATCCCCATAGTTAAAGAATACTTGGATGTATTTGGGGAAGTAAAAGGTGTTCCACACCATAGACCTGTTGAATTCCAGATTAACCTTATGCCTGGGGCTAGCCCAGTTATCAAAAAGCCTACAAGGATGGGGCCAAGTGAATTAAAAGAGCTAAAGAACCAGCTGGAAGAATTAGAAGCCAAGGGGTTTATAAGGCCAAGTAATTCATGCTGGGGTGCTCCTGTAGTATTTGTTAAAAAGCATGATGGTACTTTAAGAATGTGTATAGATTATAGAGAATTAAACAAAGTAACCATCAAAAACAAATACCCATTACCCAGGATAGATGATCTCTTTGATCAACTCAGTGGAGCTAAAGTGTTTTCTAGGCTAGACTTGGCATCTGGGTTTCATCAGATGAAAGTTGAGGAATCAAGTATTAAATATACAGCATTCAACACAAGATATGGTTTGTATGAGTTTCTGGTTATGCCATTTGGGCTAACAAATGCCCCTTCTTACTTTGTAGACCTAATGAATAGGATATTCAGAGATTACTTAGAAAAGTTTGTTCTGATTTTTATAGATGATATTCTAATCTACTCTAGAACAATAGAGGAACATGAGAACCACTTACATTTGGTCTTATCTAGATTAAGAGAAAAAGATTTGAAAGCAAAATTTTCTAAGTGTGTGTTCTGGCAAGAGGAAGTACACTTTCTTGGACATGTTGTCTCTGCTAGGGGAATTTCTGTAAACCCCAATAAGATAGTAGCAATCCAAGCATGGAAGAAGCCTAACAATGTTAGTGAAGTAAGGTCATTCATGGGGATGGCAGGATACTATAGGAGGTTCATACAAGGATTTTCTAAAATAGCAATGCCACTCACTAACCTGACTAGGAAGAACCAAAAGTTTATATGGACTGATAAGTGTGAACAAGCTTTCACCCAGATCAAGGAGGCTTTGGTAAAATCACCAGTGTTGAGAGTACCAGAAGGCAATGAGGGATTGGTTGTATATACAGATGCATGTGGGTCAGGGCTAGGGGCTGTGTTGATGCAGCAAGATCAGGTCATAGCCTATGCATCTAGACAACTAAAACCCCATGAAACTAGATATGCAACTCATGATCTTGAGTTGGCAGCAGTAGTTTATGCCTTGAAGCTTTGGAGGCATTACTTATTAGGTGCAAAGTTCATTTTATACACTGATCACAAGGCCTTAAAATATCTCTTTTCACAAAAAGATTTAAATATGAGACAACACAGATGGGTTGAATTTCTTGCTGCTTATGACTTAGATATACTTATACACCAGGCAAGGCTAACAAAGTGGCAGATGCATTGAGTAGGCAGCATGCAAAAATGGCCATGTTAATGATGGAGGAGTTTAGAGATTTGACCATGCTCACTGATTTGGAAATAGATGAGAGCAGTGGGATAAGTATGGAGATAATTGAGGAAGAAAAGAGTAAAGGAAGGTTAAGTTTAATTACTTTACAATCAAATTTGGCCTTGAAGGTGGCAAAAATGCAAGAAGAAGATCAAGACTTAGCAGAAAAGAGGTCTCTCCTATTAAAGAAGGAAGAAGTGTAGGATTATCACATAGATGTAAAAGGATACTTAAGGTACAAGGGAAGGATATGTGTCCCAAACATCATAGAATTGAAAGAAGAAATCCTTAATGAGTACCATAGGAGCAAATATTCAATACATCCAGGCAGCACCAAAATGTACCAAAACTTAAAAAGAGACTATTGGTGGAAGGGAATGAAGTCTGATGTAGCCAGATATGTTGCTAAGTGCATGGTTTGTCAACAAATAAAAGCTGAGACCCAAAGACCTTCAGGGTTATTGCAGCCACTTAGCATACCACAGTGGAAGTGGGAAGACATATCTATGGATTTCATAGATGGCCTTCCTAGATCCAAGAAGGGAAATACAAGTATTTGGGTGATTGTAGATAGGCTGACTAAAGTAGCCCACTTCATACCAGTGAAAGCAGACAGAAATGCACCTAGGTTAGCCCAAATTTTTATGAGAGAAGTGGTAAAACTGCATGGTGTTCCTAAAACTATAGTGAGTGATAGGGATACAATCTTCACTTCAAGGTTCTGGAGGAGCTTCCAAGAAGCTATGGGGAGTGAATTGTGCCTAAGCACTGCTTATCACCCCCAATCAGATGGGCAAACAGAAGTGGTAAACAAGATTTTAGAGGATTTGCTTAGGGCATGTGTGTTAGATTTTGGAGGAAATTGGGAGGACCACCTCCATTTGGCTGAGTTCACATACAATAATAGCCACCAAAGCACAATTGGAATGGCACCCTTTGAAGCCCTATATGGAAAGCCATGTCTATCACCTATGTGTTGGGCTGAGGCAGGAGAGAAAGCTATCCTAGGGCCAGAATATGTCAAAGACATCACAGAGAAAATAGGACTGGTGAGAAAGAGGATGGCAGTAGCTCAAGATAGGCAAAAGAAGTATGCTGATGCAAAGAGGAAGTCAGTGGAATTCAAAGTAGGTGATTATGTCTTCATTAAGGTTTCACCAATGAAGAAAGTCTTGAGATTTGGCAAGCAGGGGAAACTCAGACCCAGATATGTTGGACCATACAAGATTTTGGAAAGGATAGGCTCACTAGCCTATAAGCTGGAGCTTCCCGAGAAGATGAGTGCAATGCACAATGTGTTTCATGTGTCACAACTAAGGAGATGGGTACATGACAAGGAGGAAATCTTAGAAAAGCCTACTGAAGTTCAGATTAATCCAGATCTAATCTATGAGAAAGAGCCAGTGGGAATTGTGGCAAGGGAAGAAAAGAAATTAAGAAACAAGACATTGAAGCTTGTAAAGATTCAATGGAGTATAGATCCTAGTGATTGTACTTGGGAGCTAGAGGATAAAATCAGGATGGATTACCCTAGGCTCTTTGCAAATTTAAAAGGTAAATTCTTAGATTACTAAGAAAATTTGATATGTATGATAGACAGTGACTATTTAAATTGCTCATGCATATTTGAATAATTTTCCTAAGAAAGTAGGAGTACTCAAAGAATATGTTGTAAATTGTGAGGGCACAATTCCTAAAAGGAGGGGTGATTGTAATACCCCAAGATTTTGAGGAAAATTCTTTTAATAAATGATTAAAATTCTGGGGGAAAATCAGAATTATTATATAGGTGGGATTTTCAGTGGTGCAAGGTTGTGTGCATGTGTGCACGTGCACACTAGTTATGGCACTAAGAGAAAATCCAGAATTCCTGAATAATAAAACAAGGAAGGAAAACATTTAGATAAAATGTTTTAAATAAAGAAAATATAGACCTAGACATGGGTATTAAAAATTCCTGAGGATGTGTGTATATAAATATATCTATATATATATATGCCTATGTATGACTTGTCTGAAAATTGAGGCAGAAGAGAACATTGACTTATAATGAATAAGTGAAATTTTTATTTGAATAATAGGTGTAGAAATGCACATAAGTATGCACATGTTTTCTGCAAATAAAAGGTTAAAAGTTAAATTAACACCCATAGTTGTATAAATGTATATTTATATCCAGATGTTATTTGAGCAGAAAATAAATAAAGGAAGCACTAAAACAGTAAGAACCAAAGTGCAAGAAAGAAAATGTACATAGGCAGAAAATAGAAAGTCACACCATTATCATGTTTGAAGTAAATATAATAAAAATACTTAAAGTTATCACTTTCTGAAAAGAAAGGAAAATAGGCACAATTTAGTCTTGTTTTAAAATATTGGCCGGGATATTAAGGGATTAGGAAGGAGGGAATATGCAATGCCAAATGCATGATTCTGATCTGGGCTAAAATAGGGATTTTGCATCACTCAAAACCCTAGACAGAACCCTTATTTATACCAAGAGCCCAATCAGAAAACTGCTCTCTCACTAATTAATTAACCTAAGGAAGAAGAGGAAGATAAGGCTAAAGATTGAAGGGTTTTCTGGTTTAAGTTTGTGTAAGCACTTAGGTGAGTATCCTCACTCATATACATGGCATTAAGACCTGGGATTAGGCAGCCAAGCTTTTATATGTTATATTTTGCATGTTTTGATTTACAAACTATGTTGGCTGCTGATGGTTTCATGAATGTTTGATGAGATATGATCTGCTATGCTGGATGTATAACTTTGTTGTTCTATTTTCATCTCTGTATATTATACCAAAACCTTAAGGAACATATATCAAAGTATTTGTAACTAGTTTGAATAATGGCTTAAGACAAAGAATGAAAAGATAAAGAAAACTATGAGCTGCATATACATTGGTATGGTGCTGAGGCTTGAAATAATTGGTTAAGGGTGCAATGGAGTTTTTCTCTATAAGTGCTGAGCCCTAAACTAAACAGAAACTTACAAGCCTAAAAACTATGTTTAAACAAGATTGAAAATCTGGCTAAATATAGTTGCTTGAAAAATCAAAATAAACTCAATAGAGCCATGTATTTATTCTCAGTTGCAAACATTCTGGTATATGCTTGAATAGGGTGTTTCTATGATAAATAATGTGAGATGGAATGACTGGGGTGTTATATCTCTAGAAAGTAACCTTTAATTTGCTTGCAATATCATGGCTGCAAGGTAACTAGTATGTTTCATGAGTACAGGTGGTATGTACACCTAGCTATCATTGATAGAATGAACATAAATACACTTAGTGATATAACTAAGGATTTTGTGCCAAGAAGGCTGCTGGAATGCTTGTCCTATTTGAAGTAGACAAGTTGGCACATGGCTTGTTTAAGTCCTGAGATCTTTGTGCCATAATGTTAATTAGTTCATGGCAATGTGTCCCTTTGATTCCTTATAGCAGATGAGGCCAGGAATTTATAAGAAAAAGAAAAGGCAACCTAGTAGTTCCAGATAAAAGTTGTTTTGTTGCATATGTTTGCTCTTATGTATTGTACATGATAATACCTGTCAAGTATGCAAAGTATATCTATGCTGTATCCTAGCTTAATATCATGGATATGTTAGAAATGCTCACACCAGATCATAGATCTGACCCTTATTGCTCATGGCACATGGGGGTGTCTCATTTATAATGAGGCAGCCACTAATGCTTTTGCAGGTTATGATGGAGCTAAGTAAGCAAGATTAAAAAGATATGGAATAGAGGATGCTAAGATAATTAGAAATAAAAGCTAAAATGTGTTAATTCATGCATGTATTCCCTGATTAATATGGCTATCTAAATGTATTAAGTAGGAAGAACTTGTAAGAGACATGTGCTATGTTGTTTCTGGTTATTTCTGATTTGGTATGTACTAAGGATATTGATGTTGAACTGATTTGAAAACCTATTTGCTAAAGTTGTTTTGATTTAGAGGTAAAACCTGGATTTTATAAGCATAATCATTTTAAGATGATTTCAGTAATCATGAGTTCTTTCGAAAAGAATATAGATATACAGAAAATAATATTGGGAAAACCAGAAAAGAATTAAACTGCTATGTCTTCAATTTATGATATTGACATAAGTCCAGATGCAAGAAAAAGTGTTTATACTTTAAAGATGTATTTTTAAAAGAGAAGTATGATTAGGAAGAATGATATATATCTGATCACAAAATGTCTGATTCATACAAATATATATACATGCTTTTGGAAAGAAAAGGTAACAATGTTTTGTGTATAATCTGGGTTGTAATAATGCAAGCAAAAGAATGGCCAGAGTAACCACAGGGTTAGGCCATAGGTCAGGCCAAATGTTTCACTTCAGATCAATGAAGCAAGGGAACATTTGAGCTCAGTTTTCTGGAAAATGAACAAAGACCCTGACATGTACATGTATATCTGTGTACATGTAGATATTGGGCAAAAATATAGATGTAAATTCTTAAAACAGTTGAAAGAATGGATTTCAAAAATAGTTATGCAAGAAGAATTGTTTTGTATGATAGGTTATAGGCAAAAATTAAATATATATGTACAATTATAGGTAGGTATCAGATTTCAGCCATACAGGAGAAAATAAAAAGAAAAACCAAAAATTGTGTTTGAACCGACCAGCATGGTACTCGAACTCGTGACCTTGAATGTATAAGTTAGGCGCGTTTCCATTACGCCTAGATGTTGCTTGCGTTCACTTAGGATCCGCTTTCTTTTAACCTGAGTTTGATAATATTCAGACTTTAAGATAATCATCCATATTATAAGCTTGCTTTCCACTGATCATTGCTTGGTTATTTCTTAATTATAATAACAGTCTAAGGTACATATTTCCAGGGGACACTATAGTCAAAAATCTGGATACAATAAGTTTTAATTTAAAAAGGGAATTTATCACATTTTTGCAAATTTAAAAAGGATTTCTACTTATTATCATGCTCTGATTCAAGTAGAATATAACATAGATATCTTCATATATGTATGTTAAAAATGATTTAGAATTAAAACAATATTTCTATATTGTGAAAGATCCTGGATATATTTTTGTTTATTAGAGAGAGAAATGACCCTGGGAAATATATTTGTAATAGATGATATATCTATATATCATCTCTATTGCAAAAAAAAAAAAAAAAATCACCAATAAAATTGGTGTGTAAATAGGAGGGTCATTTCAGTGTAACGACCCATAAAAGTTTAGCAATTTTTAATTGGTTTATAACGTATTGAATTGGATTTTTGAGAAATTATTAATAATAAAATTTTGAAAAAAAATTTATTTGGATTACATATAATTAAATATAGAAAATGGTAAATTTTCAATTAATTATATGAAAGTTTATTTATTATGTAATTCTATTAAATTCAAATCAGTTAAGAATTGTTGAAAATAAATTTGCATGAAATCAAGGGAATCGACTGTTACCATAAATTTTATTTCTTCCCTGTCCATTCAAGTTTTACATCAGTTACAATCCAATCAATACCATACCTTTATTACTCCCCGTATTCATGCTGTAGCTCTTTAATTTTCTATCCGTTGCTATTTCATTTCGGGTTTGTTCCTTCCCTATTTATTCCATTTCAAACATTTTCTCTTCTCTCTGGTAGAAACATAATATTTTACATCATTTATATATATATATATATATATATTTGTAGCTTGCATTCATTCGTTTGTTCACTTTTACGTTTCTCATACTTTCTACTTTATTGTCCTTAATTCCCGTGCTTGACGTTATCATTTCAGTTTCTTTCCATTGAATGTGGCACGTTTCATTGTTAACGTTTTATTCCATTTATATGTGTGGCTTTCCTTTTGCAACCTGTTCCATTTCTATTTTCTTTGTTTTCAAAATTTGAAACGTACAGGCTGGACCACAGTATTAATTGCTTTCCAATTCACGTTCAAACGTTGCTATTCCTAGCTACTAATAAATTTAGAAATCAGTGTCTGTTACTTAATTTATGGCATACGTTCAATGCATTGGCTTTTATTATTCAGCTCAATTAAGGGTGACCGTTGCCATCACATAACCGGTAAAAGATTTGTATACGTTTTATTTGTTTATGTGGCAACGATTCACATTTACACTATTATTGCCTTTTTAACTTCACTGGTAATCATTTATTTGTGTACGTTTTCATTTCAATTATTGTACACATCATGGTTCCTTTTATAAATTCATCGCCCATAAATAGTTTATTTCTTTTCCCCTTCATCTTCATTTGTACCATATTCATTTATTTGTGTATATTTTCATTTCAATTATTATACACATCATGGTTCCTTTTATAAATTCATCGCCCATAAATAGTTTATTTCTTCCCCTCTTCATTTTCATTTATTCTATATTTATTGCCAACGTTATAAATTTGAAAGATCACTTGCTTCCCTTGTCTCCCTGATTTCACATCTCTGTTCCTATCCTTTTGAGTTTCTTACTTTTATATTCTATTATTAGCCTAAATGTGCATTTTGACTGTTGCCATCCCCGTATTTATTTCTTTCCTTTTTGAAATTAAAACGTATATGTTTTACATTTTATTTATTTCTAAACCATTCATTGCCTTTCCTTTAAATCAATCCATTCTCTTCTTATTTGCTTTAACTTCTCTGCTGAATCAACGCATGAACGTTGATTTTCATTTATTATTACCTTTTATATTATATTTTTCTCTGTAGCTTTCCACTACCTCTCTCTTCATATATTTCATTGTTGCCTGTTCCTTCTTCATTTTCGAGATCCACTCCCCACCATTGCTTACTTTTCCTCCTCCCAAATTTTTCCATGGCCTACGCCAGATTAAAAATAAAAAATAAAAATTTGCGCGACGTATATACCCATCGCCTGAAGCTATCTCCGCCCCTCTTCCCTTTCCACCGCCTACAACCCTCAACCTCCACTCACGTTTCTCCTACAAGTGCATGCTTACTTCCTTTCCTAAATAAGAAGGTATATTTATTGTTTAAAATTTTTCTTATAAACGTTCAAAAGGATTTGAGAAAAATTTGCATTCTTTTGTACAGATCTTGTTATATGTGAAAGTAAATAAGTTATGAAGCTATAAAGGTTTACTTATACAAGATTTATATATATATAAGAGTGTTATATAAATGAATTTTATACTATGCGTTAACTAAATACATTGTTATTTATATGATCCAGTTTTTGAATATATGTTTGAAACGTTTTGATTTTTTATATATACAAATATTTTATTTTATACATATATTTTGTTATATATAAAGGTTTAATAAAAAAAAAGAGAAAAAAAAAGGAGTAAGTTAACAATGTATTATAAAGAATATTGTTTATCTGCACATATATGTGCATAAGTTGTTTGATTTCCTGCTAGATATTTTGAAAAGGAAAGTAATAAACTATAATAATTATATATATACATAAGTATTCATTTCAAAAGATATTATATATATGTGTGTTGATCTTTAATATATGTGTTTTATGTTAGAACATTGATTTTTTAACTATACATATATATTATTTTAATATTGGTTTAAAATGAATATTTATTACATGGAAACGACAACCATAAAATGAATATACTATATATGTGACATTTTGAATAATTATATATTTGTTATTTAACATTCATATGAAATGGAAGTGTTTTAAAGTTATATGGTTTTCATGGGTGTGCATATATATATATATATATATATATATATATATATATTTCATTTTTTAAAATGCGTGTTTTGATTTAACCTTCATTTTGAAAGAAAGTAATAAATTAATCATATAATCTTCGTTTCAATTTTATAAAGCTAATTTGATCCGTTCTCATCAATTTCTATCTATCAGCTTTTCCGTCGAAATTGTACCATCTAACTTTGCTTTGGAAGTCGTGCTTGCATTTCATAACTCAACTTCATTGTCTATCTCTCTAACCTCGAAAGGTGAGCAATCACTCACGATTAACGTTCTTGTATTTATTAAATTTGATTTCAATTGAAACGACAATTGAAATATGATGCTGTAGTTATTTAAATTGTTATATATGCTATTATCTGTATATGTCCACCTATGACATCTGACACCAGTATCTAGTATTTATATGCCTGTTATTACCATTATCTGTATATGTTCACCTATGACATCTCACACCAATATCTGTTATTTATATTGATGATATATGCCTGTTGTTATATTTTTATTATCTGTTATCACTTTGCAAGTTCCTTGTTAGTATAGAATTCACTATGGGTTGAAATGATACATACCCGAACAGACTTTAGAATAGGAGAATTTCGTTATGGGTTGAAATGATAAACCCAAGCGATTTTCATTTGAATTGAAATTCGGATTACGGGTCGAAATGATATCTACCCGTATATATTTAAATTTCGGATTGAAATGATAAATATCTGTATCACTTAACCATATGATAAATATATATACAGACACCGTTGGTCCATATATATAAATATTTTAAAAATGAATTCTATGGTTTTGGAAAGAAATATATGGTTTTAATAAATGTTGAGCCTTAAATTATTATATATAAATGGGAATGATTGATTTAAATACATATAATATGTTGAGTGTTTAAAATATATTTCAAAATAGATTTTGGTAATAATTTGAATAAGTTAAGGTTAGAAAGATAATTTGAATTTAGTTGAAATTGTATTCAATAAAGAATTTTATTTAATTAAACCGATTTGAAACTTATTGAAACTGAGATGTAAGATATGATTTATAACTTGAGTTTGATTTATAAGTAATCTAATGAATATTTTTTTTTGTTTAACTAAAGTTTAAGGAAATATTTAGTAAAAATGTAATTTAAGGCTAGTTAAATGATATTGAATTTATTAAGTGAATATTCCCTGATTAAATAATAATGAAGTTAAATAAAGAGCTATATGAAACTGTTAAATTTAACTTTGAAAATGTTGAATATTAAAGCTTTGAAATATATTGAAAATTTAAATGATCTGTTTAGAAATGAATTAAATTGATGAATTGAGCTTTGAATAAATTTGAATTTGGAATTTGAAGTTGATTTGAATCGATTTGCTAGACTTGAGGAAATTAAATACTTTACTTTTTAAATCATTTAATATATATATATATATACTATTTTGGAAAATGGATATATTTGAAATGAAATGATATTTGGGTTTTGAAGTATAAATTTAATTGAAATGACCACGGTGTTAAAATGTATATTTCCACCTTGTAGATAGTTCGGAAGATCCTTAGAGGATGGTTATCCCAACATCCTTTAAGTTACTCGTATTTCAATTGATATTTCACTTGAGTTGGATTTATTTATATAAGAATGTTAATCCTGACTCGAGTGTTTTGTGTTTTGCTTTACGCTCGGGTCAGACCGAGTGATACAGCATTTGAGACTCACCCTTGGAGTTTGGAGCTTCCTTTGGAGATCCAACTATGGCCTCAGCTTTCAGCTCTTCTAGTTGATTTGTTCAGAGAAGTCATCTGTTGTACTGGAGACTTCACTTCATTTGAGATATTCTGTTGTATTTTATTTCTAACTGTAACGTCCCGACTTTCCAGACCCGGAAAATCGAACCATTTTACTTAAAGAAGAAGAGGTAGAAGAAGAAAGTAGGAAGACAACATCAGAATCTAACCATCGCAGCGGAATAAAATATAATATATATTAACAGATCTTTACACAAATCAAAACTATATCAGTTTTATACAATATATCATCAGAGTATACATCAGAGAACACATAACATACAACTAGACAATAACCATATCATGTCCTCAATACAACAGAGTACAACAATCAACACAGCGGAATATATATAAACAAGTACGAGAGATATGTCTCGCCATCCAGCTCGTCTCCTGAGCTCCACAGCATCATATCCTGTAACCTATAATACTCGGTCTGACCCGAGCATCATATAAAACAATACCCGAGTCAGTCTGGAATACCAGCGTGAGAAAATCACACTCAATTTGATTATTAAAGTTTCAAAATCTTTTGAAAACAAAAGCATCTCGTAAGACCACGCCACAAATAAACATGTCGGGTTTTTACCTTACGATAGCTAAAACACTTTTTATAAAAATCCTCTGATATTATAATAGTGTCTATTCACAAATACTTATTAAAATAGCTGAAATTGTTACATGATTAAATTCCAGCATACTAGGTATACAAACAAATACCGTACAAGGCACGTAGGGAGAATGGATTTCCAACGAATGACTAGGCACTGGGGTACCACCTGTCACAGTACGTGGCCTAGATCACAGTACCGAGGAGTACGCCCGCTCCCCTGCAACACAAGACCGGAATCACCTATGGGCAATTCCGAATATGATCACCCCGCGGTTGGGATAAGCAACCGCTCCACTAAGCCGAAATAAAAAGGGACATCTAGACAGGGATGACCATACTCTCCAGTGGGGGCTACCCACGAAGCCTTGCTGCATAACCCCTGATTTTCAGTCATTCTCGGTTGATGAGGCTTGAGGCTAAACGATACCTTTTCAGAACATATCCCTTAGAATGCCCATCGTCCCCCTGACAATGTCACGAAAGCATTCGTCCATACAAGTCCGTCCCGGGTCCGAACGGAACCGAAGGCACTATTCCTACTACATCCATTTTGGAAATATCCTCAGGATTAGTAGCGACTAGCCCTTGCACTTCACTGCTCCATCTTCGCCTCCGAAATCGTTACACGAAACGTACAAACCGGATCGAAGTGGTATTCGAGTCTCCAGACCTAGAATCCCGGTATACGGAAACTCGATCCCGGTCTCTTCGAAACGATCAGCGCATTTGGCCAATATTGATAGTCGGTTATTTAACTATCAATTAACATCCACAAGCAACCATCACACAATAAATAATTTCCCACATTATTCATTTGCCCAAATATCTTTCCAAGATATATTTCCGAATTTTCAAAACTCATTTGAAAACAATTTCAAACAGTTTCCGCTTACGGAATACATTTCCAAATATTTATTTCCACTGAATCACCAAGTACAAAATACTTTTAATTTTTAAAATAATTTAAAAACACTTTATTATAAATATACTTTATAATATTGAAATTTAAAAACTACTTTAATACCTTAACAAAATATATTTTAAGAATATTTAAAATAAAACCACTTTATAAATATAAGCTAACTTCCTCTTTAAAACATAATACCAAATCACTTTTATATACTTACTACAATAATAGATTTTTGGAAATACTTACTTTGGAAATTTACCTTTAGAAATAATCAATTTCCCTAAACATGCCCTTTTAAACAAATTAGAACTTTTAACTTATATTTAAAATTTCTTTGAAAAAACGTACTTGGCAATCCAAGGAAATACACTTCTCTTCACATCCTTTAAAAATAAATCAACACTTATTTTTAAACCAATTCATATCCCTTTATAAATTCCCACCTTGAATTTATATTCTCAAATATCCCCTGATATTTTATTTTACTTTATAAACCCAGTTTATATCTCCAAAATCTCATTTCTCCTTTAAAAATCCAAGTTTTTAAACACTTAAATCAATTTCCAATTGATTTCCATTTTACTTCACTTTGAAATAAATTTCCCCATTTACTTTAATTATTTCAAATACATTAACTTTTATCTTTTATTTCTTTATTATGCGTTAAAACCTTTTTAACTAAAATACCAATTTCGGATTTCCAAACTTCTTCAATTAATATTTTAATTAAATTAAATCTTTAAATTTCAATAAAATCAATTCTTTTATATTTTTAAATAATATCACTTTAGTTAAAGATTTATTTCTTCACTGTTAAATCCAAAATCCTCTTTTCCCATATTTGTTCGAATTAAGAAATTTCTTTATTTCCTTTACAATTCCTTATTTAATTTATTCGAATTCACTAGAATTATTTAACTTGAATTTTACTCTTTTATTTCTTTCCAAAAATCCAATTCAATTTCTTTTGATAACTCATTATACTGGGAAATTCAATCCAACCAGATTATCCAATATAAATCATCACAGGATATCAACAATCATATCACAAAATATTTAAACAAAATTAAATATTTTGAGGAATCCAGTCGGATCCCTCCAACCTGTTTCCCTGCATCCACAGATGTTAGCACAATACCAATTCCACTTCGAGGTGGAATATCGCGGTATATGGGTTTTATAAAATATCATCCGCTATTATGCGGCGCATAGGGTCTCATCCACTATATACTGTGGGAATATCAACAATTCCAATATATACATATGCCAATATGTATATATTGCTATACTACTATATATATCACATCCATCAAATCAACCATTCAATAAATTATTTAAATTTAACCATTTAAATTTAAATTTAACTGAGTGAGATTAACTCACCTTTTGCCCCTTCTATTTTGCAATTCGACCCAAATCAATAGTCCTCTTCACGATGCCCGACCTTGAATACATATTATATGATTTCATTAATATTCAAACAATTTGGACAAATCAATTTCTCTCTAATAGATTTTATTTTACTTAATAAGGTAATTTTCCCGTTATCAAATAATTATATATAAGTTAACTAAATAAATTTATTTCCACGATTTCTCAAATCTTGTTTGACCATTTATAGTTTATTAATATTCCAAATAAATCAGGAAATAAATTCCTATCTATTTCTCTAAGTTAAACTAAAATTTAATTTATCTAAAGACTAAATTTTAAACTGACTTTATATAGATACTTCAACGTCTAAACCCTTATATCTTTTTCTCTGACTTACATAGGTTTAACCCGACAACCTTATTTTATATAAATTCATTTCCTATTAAATTTAAAAATACAAATTCAAATTAGTTTAACAAAGTATAAGGGAACCTCGTATAATATTATACTATTTATTAACATCCATCTAATAATTAATTTCTCTTAAATAAATCATTTCCAGTAACTATCTAGACTAAACAGGTTAATAGACTAATAGCTTACTAGATCCATTATTTTAAAACTAAACTGGCCAGTTAAACATATAAATGTATATTTATATTATTATTATCTATATATATAAATCCCTAAATAAATTTCTAGTTTACTGGAAAAAATTCAAATACAGATTATATGTATAATTTCAAAATTTTAAAATTAGATTTATTTACCTTATAGTTAAATCCAACACAGCCTCCCCTAAATCTGAACCCACAGCTCGAACGAAACTCGAGACCCCTCCCTAAATCGAAGAGCGCGCCTCCCTCAAGAAATCGCGATGCCCACGCGAAAACAAACTGCAGCCCTTCCACGCATCGGCGAGCTCGCCTCACATCACCATCACGTCGCTGACCACGTCCAAGGCTCTCGAGCCACCCTGAGTAGCCACGGCAATTCACCACCAAGAGATTCGATCCAGCCCTTCAACTCGGATGCAACATCGACCTCATCACTTCCCCGACTTCGACCGTGCTTCCCAGACTCGACGTCGACGAAGACCTCGACTGAATCGAACTCGAGTCGACGTCAGAACCTAGGCGACTGACCAGATGAACGCGAAGATAGGGAGTGCCGCGATGAACACAAGCTCCCTTGCCAAGCCTCTATCGCGAAATCACGAGCTCGTGAGGGTTTTTACGTGATTTCAATTTCGAATTTTTAGGAGTTGGGTAATTTCGTTCTGCCTTTATTTGAGAGGAAGGGCACGATTCGTTTTTTAACAAGGAGTGGCCATTTTATTCTTTCGAATCGAATTGTAAATTTTTGATTTTGAATAGCAGCCATGATTTTCTTACATATTAAGGAACGAACGAGATTTTGGATTCTCGCAGAAGCTTCATTTTGTTTTCTGAACGAAGAAAAATATCTACCCCTTTTTAAATTATTAAACGAAGAAGCGTATTGGAGAAGGATCAGGAAGGCTCTAATGTGAAGAAATCTGGACCAGTCAACAATATAGATTATATTTTGAATTCTCGAAATAAATTCCAACGCGTTTATCCGTTGTACGACCATACGACAACTCCGAATGCTACGAAACTTGAAATCCGGTAATAAAACACTATTACGGATCCAATGGAACTGGTTTCGTCGATTTCCGAGACTGTGCTCCGGAAGGCTATTTAAATATCGATTTAAACGATATATTTTTAAATCTGAACCAAACATCTTTAAACTCAATTTTAAAAGTTCTATCATCTTCAATATTATTAATATGAATTTTACGAGCCTTCAAAATATTTTTAATTAGCTTAGAATACCAGATTTACTATTTTATCCAACTTCAAATAAATTTAATTTAATTATTAAATTACTCAATAAACAGCGATATTTGAAATTTAAGTTTATAATTAATCTCTGAATATTTAAAATTAATTAAATATTGCAATTTCAAATATACAAAAATTCCGGGTCGTCACATTCCTCCCACCTTAAAAGAATTTCGTCCCCGAAATTACCAGTTAGGAAGAATGATTCGATTCCCGTTAACTATTCACTCAACCCAAATAGTTTTTAACAATTAATCCAACAAATATTTTATTAATGATACACTAATCATCTTTTAACTTTCCAACTTATCCATAAGTTTCAACCCATATCACCTACTTATCAATTCAAATTTAAATTTGAATTCAAATTATAAATTATCAAAAATTTCTCAAAATTTTTCTAACTCTCTAAATTTTCGAAAAATTTCGCCAGCGTCTCCTTTGCGCGGCTAGCTCGGTACAACTACAAAATGGCTCTACGGCCTCCCAATCTCAAAAAGAAAACAAAAAGCCAAGTGGCTGGATCAAAAACCCAATCAAATTTCATATAGAATTTCAAATACATACCTTTTTGTCGGGCCATTAAATTTTATCTTCTAAAATCAAAATCCCAATTTATCCATTGCTTTTATACACCTGTATATCCTTCTAAGCAATAATATTCAATCACAATCCCAAAGTCATTTTATACTTTTCTTTACAAATTTTCAATATTTGTTTTACTTAAGCCCGTACGATGTATATATATCACCCGTACGCAGTATCACATTTGATCGCTCAATCGATCACACAATTTGACTTCCGAACTAGTATCGTCCACCCGACTTCCTAGTGCGGACTCAGATCTGGTTTCTTGATCAGAAACCGTCATTCTCCTTGCATAGCCACAAACTATGATAGAGAATTTCCAGAATCAATCAACAATCCATATCCAGGTTCGCCGTCGAAAATCGAGTGAAAAATCCTAATTCGGATCGATAAAACTATCTCGAAATTCTGTGTTCAACATCTGGACCAAATAGCTATGCGAATAAAATAATATACGTACATCTTACGTATAAATTCCAATTGTTTATCAATTTCATCAATTCTCTTTTATTCACATTCCCTTTTGATTGTTATCCACTTATTCACAACTATCCCATTTCACAACTTCAGTTTTAGTCTTCATTCAACTATTCACTTAGTATATATATATTTCCATTCCAAAATTACTAAGTATATTTCCAATACCAGTTTTCTTATGAATTTCATTCTTCAATTCTTAAGTTCAATATAAATTTTCTTATATTTATTTACTACTTCACCATTGAAGTGTATATATTCAAATTGAACTCCCATTTCATATGAATTCCAACTTACTTCAATTTACTACTTCATTTCCAATTTTTTTCCTTAAATTCAATTCATCTCCAACTTCCAAAAATTTAATTTTATTTAGCTCGAAAATAATCCAAGTTAATTCATTCAATAACTATTTCTCAACTTATTTAAACCACTCCTCTGTTTGAGTTCAGTTTCCATTCAACATTTACTTAAGTCAATAACTTAAGTTTATTTTCCATTTAACCAACCCTTTAAAGTTTTGTTTCCATCTTTCATTTGATTCATATTTAATCAAATTCCATCCTTTTTTTTAATATAATTGGTTCATTCACTCAATCATTATGAATTTTAATTTCCATACTTCATTCATCTGGAATTATTTTATTAATAACCAGGTCATTTCCAATTTATTTTCACTTATTTGGATTTCATTCGCAATTCAAGCCATCACTATTTTAATCCAGTTTCATTAACTCACAATTCAATTTCATTAACTAATTTATTATCTAATTAGTTCCTCCGTTGGTTAAAATTAAATACTTGCTTTTTAAATCCCAAATATCACTTCACTTAATCATCTTAAGTTCAATTTATTTTATAATTCAAGTTTGGATTTATTTAAAAATTAAGATTGCTCATCTTAGCCGTTTCCATTTGATAATTACAATTTCAAATTATAACTCTTAATGGTTCAAAGAAATGAATTCCCATTTATGACTTACAATTTCATTTCTATTCATAAGTTTTAACTTACTTACTTAAGATCTGGGACTATTCATTTAAGTCCATTTTCATCTTTACAATCAAATCTCAAATTATTACACTTAAGAACTTAAGAATATGAATTTCTTTACACAATTATAAGCATTTTACATTACCTTTATATCCAATTCAATTCGACTTCAACTTACTTACATTTAATTCAATTCCAATTCTAAATTTTATTTAACTTATCTTAAGTTAAATTCAAATATATTTTATTTACTTTCATATACTCGAATTAAATTTTAATTCTAGGATACAATTTTATACAAGTTTTACAATTCATTCACCTTCAAGTTCTCTAACTCTTTTATCTACCAACTTATATTACTCATTGAGTTATTTCCATCTCATAATTATAATCCCAGAATTTAACTTTCATTCCCTTCTTATTTCAATCAACTTCATTCTATACTTTATGTTGTTGATTCATTTAAATTTCCACATTTATATTTTAAATAGAATTCCCAGAATTCAATTGCCCGGTTTTATTTCAAAACCATTTTGAATCCATAAATAACTCATACATATCTGGTATATCACCTCAAATCCCAATTTCCAAAATAATCTGCTTTTACCAAACAATATTCCCTTTGAATTTCAAAACCAACCCAGTTCACAATCATTTTCAATTTAAAACAGTTTGGTAGCAAGTTCTCTTTGGAAACTCGAAAATAGACATCGATGATGCTGCAGTCATCACCGAAATTATTTTCCAGCGACCGTAAGAGAATTTAATGCTTTTATCACTTTAAACATTTCAAACTTTTTTTTTTTAAATCCCAAATCCTACCAGATTTCAATTCAATTCCAAAAATATTCATGAAATACTATCACCATTATTTTCCCAAAACCTTTAAACTATTTTTAAATCCAAAGGAATTTAAACCTTTTCCAAAACTTCAAATTTAAAATCCATTCAATTTTATATCCAAACATTACTCTGGAATTCTATCACATTTTATTTCAAGTTATAAGTCACATTTACAATTTACATTTACAAATTTCATTTGTTTATGAATTTATCTCATTTGATTATAAATCACATTTGTAATTCACATTTGTATATGAAGTTTTATTTCAACTTATAAATTACATTTATAATTTATATTCTCAAATTCCATTTGTTATATAAATTTATTCTTCAACTTAGGTTATAAGTTTTCAATTTCTACTCAATAATGAGACTAACTCATTATTGTCATTTTCTAACAACCAAGCATCCAAATATATAACTATAATAAATTTCAAAAAAATTATTTCTTTTATATACAAAATAATTTGGGCAAAATTATTTCATTCACCCTATTTAAAACAATATTGTGTCGAACTGTTCTATTCAAGTGTTTAGAAACCCCTTCGATACAGTTGTCCAGACTGTGCCGACGGAGGTTCATATGCCACTCAATAAATCAACCAACACAATATAAAACCATTTTATATTCACTAACAAATACGCGCTCATATCTATTAATACTCTCAAAATTCCCACCAGAGCCAAGGTTATCGCCAACCTTCGCTCTGATACCAACTGTAACGTCCCGACTTTCCAGACCCGAAAAATCGAACCATTTTACTTAAAGAAGAAGAGGTAGAAGAAGAAAGTAGGAAGACAACATCAGAATCTAACCATCGCAGCGGAATAAAATATAATATATATTAACAGATCTTTACACAAATCAAAACTATATCAATTTTATACAATATATCATCAGAGTATACATCAGAGAACACATAACATACAACTGGACAATAACCATATCATGTCCTCAATACAACAGAGTACAACAATCAACATAGCGGAATATATATAAACAAGTACGAGAGATACGTCTCGCCATCCAGCTCGTCTCCTGAGCTCCACAGCATCATATCCTGTAACCTATAATACTCGGTCTGACCCGAGCATCATATAAAACAATACCCGAGTCAGTCTGGAATACCAGCGTGAGAAAATCACACTCAATTTGATTATTAAAGTTTCAAAATCTTTTGAAAACAAAAGCATCTTGTAAGACCACGCCACAAATAAACATGTCGGGTTTTTACCTTACGATAGCTAAAACACTTTTTATAAAAATCCTCTGATATTATAATAGTGTCTATTCACAAATACTTATTAAAATAGCTGAAATTGTTACATGATTAAATTCCAGCATACTAGGTATACAAACAAATACCGCACAAGGCACGTAGGGAGAATGGATTTCCAACGAATGACTAGGCACTGGGGTACCACCTGTCACAGTACGTGGCCTAGATCACAGTACCGAGGAGTACGCCCGCTCCCCTGCAACACAAGACCGGAATCACCTATGGGCAATTCCGAATATGATCACCCCGCGGTTGGGATCAGCAACCGCTCCACTAAGCCGAAATAAAAAGGGACATCTAGATAGGGATGACCATACTCTCCAGTGGGGGCTACCCACGAAGCCTTGCTGCATAACCCCTGATTTTCAGTCATTCCCGGTTGATGAGGCTCGAGGCTAAACGATACCTTTTCAGAACATATCCCTTAGAATGCCCATCGTCCCCCTGACGATGTCACGAAAGCATTCGTCCATACAAGTCCGTCCCGGGTCCGAACGGAACCGAAGGCACTATTCCTACTACATCCATTTTGGAAATATCCTCAGGATTAGTAGCGACTAGCCCTTGCACTTCACTGCTCCATCTTCGCCTCCGAAATCGTTACACGAAACGTACAAACCGGATCGAAGTGGTATTCGAGTCTCCAGACCTAGAATCCCGGTATACGGAAACTCGATCCCGGTCTCTTCGAAACGATCAGCGCATTTGGCCAATATTGATAGTCGGTTATTTAACTATCAATTAACATCCACAAGCAACCATCACACAATAAATAATTTCCCACATTATTCATTTGCCCAAATATCTTTCCAAGATATATTTCCGAATTTTCAAAACTCATTTGAAAACAATTTCAAACAGTTTCCGCTTACGGAATACATTTCCAAATATTTATTTCCACTGAATCACCAAGTACAAAATACTTTTAATTTTTAAAATAATTTAAAAACACTTTATTATAAATATACTTTATAATATTGAAATTTAAAAACTACTTTAATACATTAACAAAATATATTTTAAGAATATTTAAAATAAAACCACTTTATAAATATAAGCTAACTTCCTCTTTAAAACATAATACCAAATCACTTTTATATACTTACTACAATAATAGATTTTTGGAAATACTTACTTTGGAAATTTACCTTTAGAAATAATCAATTTCCCTAAACATGCCCTTTTAAACAAATTAGAACTTTTAACTTATATTTAAAATTTCTTTGAAAAAACGTACTTGGCAATCCAAGGAAATACACTTCTCTTCACATCCTTTAAAAATAAAACAACACTTATTTTTAAACCAATTCATATCCCTTTATAAATTCCCACCTTGAATTTATATTCTCAAATATCCCCTGATATTTTATTTTACTTTATAAACCCAGTTTATATCTCCAAAATCTCATTTCTCCTTTAAAAATCCAAGTTTTTAAACACTTAAATCAATTTCCAATTGATTTCCATTTTACTTCACTTTGAAATAAATTTCCCCATTTACTTTAATTATTTCAAATACATTAACTTTTATCTTTTATTTCTTTATTATGCGTTAAAACCTTTTTAACTAAAATACCAATTTCGGATTTCCAAACTTCTTCAATTAATATTTTAATTAAATTAAATCTTTAAATTTCAATAAAATCAATTCTTTTATATTTTTAAATAATATCACTTTAGTTAAAGATTTATTTCATCACTGTTAAATCCAAAATCCTCTTTTCCCATATTTGTTCGAATTAAGAAATTTCTTTATTTCCTTTACAATTCCTTATTTAATTTATTCGAATTCACTAGAATTATTTAACTTGAATTTTACTCTTTTATTTCTTTCCAAAAATCCAATTCAATTTCTTTTGATAACTCATTATACTGGGAAATTCAATCCAACCAGATTATCCAATATAAATCATCACAGGATATCAACAATCATATCACGGAATATTTAAACAAAATTAAATATTTTGAGGAATCCAGTCGGATCCCTCCAACCTGTTTCCCTGCATCCACAGATGTTAGCATAATACCAATTCCACTTCGAGGTGGAATATCGCGGTATATGGGTTTTATAAAATATCATCCGCTATTATGCAACGCATAGGGTCTCATCCACTATATACTGTGGGAATATCAACAATTCCAATATATACATATGCCAATATGTATATATTGCTATACTACTATATATATCACATCCATCAAATCAACCATTCAATAAATTATTTAAATTTAACCATTTAAATTTAAATTTAACTGAGTGAGATTAACTCACCTTTTGCCCCTTCTATTTTGCAATTCGACCCAAATCAATAGTCCTCTTCACGATGCCAGACCTTGAATACATATTATATGATTTCATTAATATTCAAACAATTTGGACAAATCAATTTCTCTCTAATAGATTTTATTTTACTTAATAAGGTAATTTTCCCGTTATCAAATAATTATATATAAGTTAACTAAATAAATTTATTTCCACGATTTCTCAAATCTTGTTTGACCATTTACAGTTTATTAATATTCCAAATAAATCAGGAAATAAATTCCTATCTATTTCTCTAAGTTAAACTAAAATTTAATTTATCTAAAGACTAAATTTTAAACTGACTTTATATAGATACTTCAACGTCTAAACCCTTATATCTTTTTCTCTGACTTACATAGGTTTAACCCGACAACCTTATTTTATATAAATTCATTTCCTATTAAATTTAAAAATACAAATTCAAATTAGTTTAACAAAGTATAGGGGAACCTCGTATAATATTATACTATTTATTAACATCCATCTAATAATTAATTTCTCTTAAATAAATCATTTCCAGTAACTATCTAGACTAAACAGGTTAATAGACTAATAGCTTACTAGATCCATTATTTTAAAACTAAACTGGCCAGTTAAACATATAAATGTATATTTATATTATTATTATCTATATATATAAATCCCTAAATAAATTTCTAGTTTACTGGAAAAAATTCAAATACAGATTATATGTATAATTTCAAAATTTTAAAATTAGATTTATTTACCTTATAGTTAAATCCAACACACCCTCCCCTAAATCTGAACCCACAGCTCGAACGAAACTCGAGACCCCTCCCTAAATCGAAGAGCGCGCCTCCCTCAAGAAATCGCGATGCCCACGTGAAAACAAACTGCAGCCCTTCCACGCATCGGCGAGCTCGCCTCACATCACCATCACGTCGCTGACCACGTCCAAGGCTCTCGAGCCACCCTGAGTAGCCACGGCAATTCACCACCAAGAGATTCGATCCAGCCCTTCAACCCGGATGCAACATCGACCTCATCACTTCCCCGACTTCGACCGTGCTTCCCAGACTCGATGTCGATGAAGACCTCGACTGAATCGAACTCGAGTCGACGTCATAACCCAGGCGACTGACCAGATGAACGCGAAGATAGGGAGTGCCGCGACGAACACAAGCTCCCTTGCCAAGCCTCTATCGCGAAATCACGAGCTCGTGAGGGTTTTTACGTGATTTCAATTTCGAATTTTTAGGAGTTGGGTAATTTCGTTCTGCCTTTATTTGAGAGGAAGGGCACGATTCATTTTTGAACAAGGAGTGGCCATTTTATTCTTTCGAATCGAACTGTAAATTTTTGATTTTGAATAGCAGCCATGATTTTCTTACATATTAAGGAACGAACGAGATTTTGGATTCTCGCAGAAGCTTCGTTTTGTTTTCTGAACGAAGAAAAATATCTACCCCTTTTTAAATTATTAAACGAAGAAGCGTATTGGAGAAGGATCAGGAAGGCTCTAATGTGAAGAAATCTGGACCAGTCAACAATATAGATTATATTTTGAATTCTCGAAATAAATTCCAACGCGTTTATCCGTTGTACGACCATACGACAACTCCGAATGCTACGAAACTTGAAATCCGGTAATAAAACACTATTACGGATCCAATGGAACTGGTTTCGTCGAATTCCGAGACTGTGCTCCGGAAGGCTATTTAAATATCGATTTAAACGATATATTTTTAAATCTGAACCAATCATCTTTAAACTCAATTTTAAAAGTTCTATCATCTTCAATATTATTAATATGAATTTTACGAGCCTTCAAAATATTTTTAATTAGCTTAGAATACCAGATTTACTATTTTATCCAACTTTAAATAAATTTAATTTAATTATTAAATTACTCAATAAATAGCGATATTTGAAATTTAAGTTTATAATTAATCTCTGAATATTTAAAATTAATTAAATATTGCAATTTCAAATATACAAAAATTCCGGGTCGTCACACTAACTCTGATGTTTATATAGTAGCTTCATGAACTACTATTTTATCTATTCCGCTGCGTATTATTGTATTACTCTGTGTCTGTGATTGTGTGATTGATTTATTTACTGCATATGCTGAGTTTTGCCAAATTTTTATTACAGTCTGTTATTTTGAATTATTCAAGTCAAACATGTGTGGATTTATTGTCGATTTGAATGGTCCAAAATACCGGGTCGTTACAGTCTAAGTGTTGAGTTTTGAATTTTCCCCGAAATGTGATAAGTTTTTAAACTTAAGTGGGAAGTTTATTAATAAGAAGTTTAAAATTTGAAATGGAGAATTCAAATTTGAGTAAGGTTGATTGGATTCTGAAGATTTAATCTTTTAAAAAGTTTTGAACTCTAATTTGAACTTTGAAATAAGTTAAGTAAAGATAATTTAAAATGAAATTTTGAGAATTAGACTCAGAATTAAATTATTTAAAGATTTGGATTATTGATTTAAAAATAAAGGTTAATTTGATTTAAGGGGTTAAATCAACATTTGAAAATTTAACTCGAATTTATATAATTCGAGATGATTTTAAGTTGAGAATTGAATAAAATTTGTTCAAATTGGATTTGGTTTGAATTAATTAGAATTGTGATTAAAGTTGAATAAGTTTAAAAATCAAATGGAATTTGATTTGAATTTGGAAAGGAATTAAGGTTAATTCAACTTGAATTGGGATTAAATCAATTTCAATGGAAATTGAAGTATTGAGTCAATTTAAATGGAAGTGGAAATTTAAATTGAATTGATGGGGAATTAATTGGAAATGGAGATTGGGAAATTAAACAGTTTGGCTCTAGATTATTTTCAAAATAAATTGTTTTAATACAAATATATTTTTTCCAAATTATTTACTATACAATCTTTCTTCTTAAACCCCAAACTATCTTATACTTATTTTACAATTATTTTGGAACTATTTAACTATTTTGAAACTGTCTTACAAACTAATTACTATTTTTCAGTTACTTATATCTAATCACTATTTTAAACTATTTTGCAATTATCTAACTATTTTATACCTACTTAACTATTTTACAACTATTTTACAAACTAATAACTATTTTTCAACTACTTACCTATTTTAAACTTTTTCAAGCTATTTTTAAATTTAAATAAGTCAGAGTTCAAACTGTTTGTATTTGAAATAATAACTCAATTGGAAATGGAAGCAATTGAGAATAAGTGAATGGAATTAAAGGAAATTTGAATAGAAAAGAAAATTGATTTGGCTAATAACCAATAAAGATAAATATGTAAGATATACGTATATTATTCTATTCGCATAGTGATTGATCCAGATTCGAACACAGAATTTCAAGATAATATTATCGATCCGAGTTGGGATTTTTCGCTCGATTTTCGACGGCGGACCTGGATATGGATTATTGATTGGTTCTGGATATTCTCTATCATAGTTGTGACTACGCAAGGAGAATGACGGTTTCTGATCAAGAAATCAGATCTGAGTCCGCACTAGAAAGCCGGGTGGACGATACTAGTTCGGAAGTGAAATTGTGTGATCGATTGAGCGATCAGATTGATATAGCGTACGGATGATATGTGTACATCGTACGGATTTTGAATGAAATTGATATTGAAAATTTGTGGATAAAAACTGTAAAATGGTTTTGAAATAGAAGGGTATATTCTGAGAAATAAATGATAAAATAAAATGTGAGTTGAATATTTCTATGATTAAAACTCATTTTATAAAAAAAAAGTGATATGGTTAATAACTTTATAAAAGAGTAATCAAATTTGAATATTTGATTTGGAATAAAATAAAGTTATATATCTTTGTTATATAAGATAAATCTTCCCTTGTTAAATCTATTACCAGAAGAAAAGGGTTTTGAAATATTAGAAGTATAAAAGAGGTTTTATACAAGTTTGAAGTAATCCAAAGATTTTTAAAAGTTATATATCTCTATATATATAAGGGATTTTATGGAAATGATTTTGGAAATGGTTTTGGGAACCTATGGATTTCTAAAAAGGCTTTTTGATTTTTGGAAAAATCTATTTTAGGAATTTGGAAAGCCTAGTTTGAGAATTATCGATTTTGGTAATCGATTTTGTGTAAAGGAGATTTTGATATAAATCATAAAGGGTATGATTTGAAGATACTATAAGTGTATAGTATAAAGTGTTTTGAGAATAGCTCTGGGAAAAAGGCGCTTCCTTGAAATGAACTTCTCAAGAGTACCACAGGGTGGTACTGCCTTGAACCCTAAGGGGGGTTTCTAAAGTTGATCCTGTGAGGAGTCCGGACAAAACTAGTTCCTGAGGATTATTTGTGTAGCGAATGTCGAGGGGCTGGTGCCCACAGAGGCATTTGGGTTATGTTTTGACGATAGTGTAACTCGATGTCACTGCGATCTACTGCAGACCATAGTGAAAGTCGTGTGTGCCATTGAGAGCCAACAGTCTGCGTTTGATTTTATATTGGTAGACTGTGACACTATGGTAACATAGCGAAAGTCATGTGTGCCACTGAGAGCCAAAAGTCTGCGTTTGATTTTATATCGGTAGTCTGAGACCTATGTAGGAGGAGAAGTTTCATTTTGACAGCGAAAATCGTTTGTGCCGCTGAGAGCCAACAGTCACATGGACTTTTGCTGCGACGGCGACGTAACCCTGGAATGTAACTGCGATATGTTGTGGGTTCCATGGTGAAATCAGTTACATGGACTTTTGCTGTGATGGCAACGTAACCCGTGATGTAACTGTGACCATGGATGGGGGTGATGATTTCCAGAGCATTTTTACCAAAGATATTTCCTCTATTTTCAAAACTATTTTCTATATTTTCATAAATTATTTTCCAAGTATTTTCGCTGGTGTTGAAAACGGGTTTACCAAGTATTTATAGATTTTCTGTCCTATGTCTGATCAACGTATGACCGAATTTCTGTGAGAACAAGGATAAACTTGTTAAGACATTAAGTTATAAAAGCATTTTATAAAAAAAAACTATTTTTGTAATATTATATAGATTTTAAAGTATTTTAAAAATTTAATACAAAGGGAGTTTATAGTTTAAAATGTTTAACAAGAAATTTATCTGATAATAAGTAAATAATAAATTTTGGCTGCGTTCCTTTTCGAGGACGAAAAGATTCTAAGGGGGGAGGAATGTGATTGTGACATCCCGGAATTTTGGCAGTATTATTTTAATAAATATTTAATTGAATTAATTAAAATACAGCTTATTATTTTAAAAACAAATATATATATATATACGTGTTGTGAAGGGAATTTAATAACATTTGATATAATTGTAGTTTAAGTAATAATGTTTGAAACAAATAATTCTATTAATAATAAATAATAGATATAAATAGAAATATATAAATACAGGCATATAACCATAAGTAGACTATAATAATAAAATAAGTAGAAAATTAAATATAAACTTATTATCTCTAAAACAAATATTTATATGTAGTTAATGTAAATAAAACTATACTTTATCAATCGCTAAGAATAAAAGTAAATATAACATATATGGGTAAACAAATAACATCGCCAATAATTTGGTGTTAAGTGAAATATAAGGTAAATCATCTCATATCAATAGATTAAACCGTAAGTATAAATCAAACTGTAGTTATAAAATAAATGTAAAATTCATATTATCACTAGGAATATTTAAGTAATACAAGTATTAAGTAAATACAACAAGGTCAGGCTACACAAGAGAAATAAAATAAAAGAAGAGAAGTTGCATATGCTTAAGCTTACAATACAAGCCAGTTGCAACTATTTTATAAAAGTATATGTATAGTACAAGGGGTGATAATATATACAAGACAAACATAATAAATGAAGCCACAATTTTTATCTTCTCAGCCACCGTTTTGTATAAAAATCTCTGAACATATTTTTAGTACGCAAGAAAAATCTTGCTCTACATCTCAGCCTGAATACCTTCTTATATATCATATCATTTCATATCTTCCATTTTTCGTTCATCACTTAAAAACTGAGAAAAGAAAACAAGACTTAGTCTTGCAACAAAAATAGTAATAAAACAAAACAGCCACCATTAAAATAAAAATAAAATGTATTTATAATAATGAAATTAAAACATAACATGCTGAAAGTATACAAAGAAACCATGCTTGCATTAAATGCATTTACTCCTCAGCCATAAACAAGATCTGCCATAGCAAACTTGTACTTAAAAAAAAAGGATTATACAGAAGATTTTAAACAAAGTTGTGAACCAGGTAACAAGGCAGGTAGATAAACAATTACAAAACAAACAAAATTAGTACTTACTAGGAAATTAAATAAGATGCATGTAAACTTAGATGGGAACAAGAGCATTTAATGTCATCATCTCAGCAAGCAATATATCATATCAGCCCGAACTTCAGATCAAAGAAAATGTAAAATATATGTATATATGTACAACCTTGGCTTGTCCAGTAAGTTTCATCTTCCCTCAATATACATCTATCCTGTCTTCATTTATTTCAATTCGAACAAAACTAAGTAAAACAGAAAACTATTACTTCCATTCTGCTACTTAAAGCAAACAAAATACAATTCAACAAAAACAGACAGGATTCAAAGGGAAGATCAAAAACTGTAGATTTCAAAAAAACAGGAGGTGTTCTCTGTTCACAAACCTTGCAGGTGAGTAAACATGGGTTTTAAAATTTAAGTACATTTGAAACTGAACAGTTGATTCTTTGATAATATGGTGTTTTGTCTTGAAATATAGTTTATGTTTATATATGAGTTGTCCTGTGAAATATTGGATAAACTGTATGTCTCTGTTTATTGATACAGAGCTGAATATTATTCAAACTCAAAATTTATTTTCTTCTAATCATTGTTAAGCTTTAAGTTTCAACTGAAACAAGATGTTTAAACTTAAATTAAGATTTAAAAAAAAAAACTGGTTAAACTATGTTGAAGAATATACCACTTTAACTTGTTCTACAGGAAATCGAATAATAACTTGATAAATGTGATTGTTATAAAAGCTAATACAAGTTTATAACTTGGATTCTTACTGCAAGTTATGGTTTTTAAAACTAAAATGGAGATTTTTAGTTCAGTATTCCAAGGGCAGTTTGAAATTGAACAAAAATTGTATTTTTACAAATTTCTAATGATTGAATCAATAAAAAATGTTGGATTTTGTTTTGAAGCTAGAATGAACATCTGTGATGTTGGGAAAATTGTTGAATAATTTTTCGAATGCAAAAATTGGTCGAACGAATCTAACTTAGGGTTTAATGTCGGTTTGTACTATGTTTTGAAAATGTGACGAGTTAATCTTCTATGCGTGATCGAGTTGCACGAATGTCTGGAGAATGGCTGCTTGGTGGGTTGTCGTGGGATGGACGGAGTTCGAGTGTCTCTGGTGGTCTGAGCAGCCGGTGCGAAGTGGTTTTGAGGTGTGGGTCAAACTTCAGGGTTCGAGCAGTATGCTAAATTTCGATTCGAAATTTTTGGAGGCGAATCGCGTTTTGATTTCGAGTTTATGGGAGTTTTGTGACTTACTGATGGTCGTGGGGTTCGCCGGAGTTGAGCCAAGTTGCCGTGCACGTGTACGGCATGGGTTTGGGTGTCAGCAGCGCCGATTTGTCTTGTGACTCGAGTCGTGCTCGAGTAAAAGAGGTGGTAGCTTCGAGTATTTCTTTATCGTGTGCGTGAATAGGTTCTCTGATGCTAAAATCTATATCTAAGTTCAACTAAACTTAAAACTTACTGGAAAAGAAAAAAAAGAGAAAACAGAGAAGAAGAAGAGTACGAGGAAGGGTAAGGGGAAACCCGAGTTATACTCGAGTAAACGCAGTGTTTACTTCGGGACCATATTTTTGCGGCTAAGCCTAAATACCTTTAAGTATTCGGTTAACAAAGTTAGTACTAATTAAATAAGAAATGTTAGTAAGATTTAAGCTAAGAGTTGATTTAAAATTATCAAGTAAGGGTTACAAAATGTAAGATGATTTATTTAATTTAGGGTGTAAGTAATTAAGAATGTAAATTAATTTATACTGGTAATTAATGAATAATTTAAGATTTAAATAAATTTGTAATTAAAGATTGATATTAATAATTTTGTGTTTAAATCAACTTGAGCTTAAGAATTTAATTTACTATGTAAAGTTTACTAATAAATAGTGGCTAACAAAATTATTTAGTTCAATTTATTAACTAAAGATAACTTATGGAATGTGGTTAAGTAGGATTACTTAATGAAAGTAATTAGTTAATGATGTAATTAAGGAATAATTAGTCAAGGAGGATTAATTAAGATGAATGGTTATGGGATGGTTAATCGATTGGGTTGAAATTAATTAATAAGCAGGACTTAAAGGTGATTGATTTAATTAAATTAGGGCTAATTAGATTTATTCGAGACGGTGTGATTGATTTGTCTTGCTTACGTATGATTGATTTATGATTAAATGCCATGAATTGATTGATACATCTGATATGAAATGATTCGTGATATGTTGTGTTGGGTAGGCGCTGGTAATATGGTTATGTATTAATAATGGATTGCTGAGTAAAGGTGACGTCTTTATTTAAAGTTGAATTGCATTTCACTTGAATAACATGTGTTATGATGAATTGAATTCGAAGAGACCGGAGTCGGGTACTAGTTAATACCCGAAACCACTTCGATTCCTTATAAAGTGATAAGTGAAATAAATAGACTGGATGGAATGATTTAAGTAAATGAGACCTTTTAATCTAAGTTTTTGGTACTTAGAAATTGAGATGTGAAATAAGTGATATCTATAATAACTTGTGATGTTGTAAATTGATACGAGTTACCCGGGTTATATAAGCTGTATGCTTTTGCATTCCATGTTAGTTGAGTTTACTCACGCTGGTTTCCAGCCTGACCCGGGTGTTACTTCGATGTAATGCTCGGGTCAGACCGAGTATTACAGATTTTCAGGGTGAGGACGTTTTGGAGCTCAGGTGGCTAGCTGGATGGCAGGACGTATGGAGTGTTTTCCGCTGTGACTTTATTTCTAGCCATGTGATTGTATATGTCCTGTGTATGTGTATATGTAACTCTGATGTATTAAATTGAAAATTTACTGATATGCTATTCTTTTGTAAACTGCTATTATTTGATATTATATTTTATCCGCTGCGAATGTGAGGATCTGTGTTGTGTTTCTGTTTCTTCTCTTCTATCTTTTTCTTCTTTTTCATAACTATCTGGAATTTTCGGGTTCGAAAATTCCGGGTCGTTACAGTTGGTATCAGAGCAAAGGTTAAGCGAAAACCTTGGCTTTGGTGGGGGATACTCATTAAGTATAGGGTCGATGGTACCCTAGAATGTGTTGAGTGTATATATATATATATATGAGAGCGTACTTGTTATTTTCTTATATAAAGATTTTAAATGATTTCATATAAGAATATATTTTGATATATATATAAAGTAATATTTCTATCAAATGAATACAAAGGTAATTGGCTGTTAAATTATTGGGATTGAATTAAGTGATAATAGAAATATAACAAAATTTAAAGTAAAATAAGGATTGGTTTGGAATGAATTCAAACTAAAATTTTAATCTTGAATTTAAGGAGAATTTCAGAATAAGATAGTGATGAATTGGTTTTCAGATACAATAACCTTGGTTATTATCAGAAATGATTAATAAGGCGAGTATAAATCAGTAAACAATAATAAAATATTTGGGATGTAACACATTTAGGCAAGTCTGACTTATAAGTTGGAACTAAAGTTGATCTGAATTGTGGAGTTTTAAATCTGGGTGCAGAATTTGATTTGAATTTAAAACCAAGGGTAGTTTAAAATTTAAAGATGGACTAGTGTGTGAAGGAAATAAATATGAAATAAACTCTAAGGTAGAGTTTTGAATTTTCCTTGGAATGTGATGTGAAACCCAAAGTGAAGCGAGTTTTAAACTTAAGTGGGAAGGTTATTAATCTGATGTTTAAAATTTGAATGGGAATTCAAATTGTGTAAATTGACTGGATTATGTAAATTAAATTTAACTTTGGGAAAGTTAAAAATAATTTAAAAGGCAACATGAATTGGAAATTTCAATATGAAATTGAGATTTAACTTGGGAAAGTTAAATGATTGGTTTAAATGGGAAGTTATAAGTGATCTCAAATGGGTTTGAGACTTGAAAATTGAAAATGGATGGATGATTTAGAATAATTGGATAATATCATCCTATTATTATTAATAATCTTTGAATTGTGAATTGGATTTGAAGCGTGGTAATATATCCAGTATTGAAATTAAATGGAAATTAAATTTAATTTGAATTAAGGATATGAGATCATTTTGAACTGAAATGTTAATAATTGAATTTAAAAATTAAAATTGTTTAAGAACCAATTTCAAAACTGGAAGATAAAATTTGGTAATAAATGAACTTTTTATGATAAAATTGTTTTGAACTCTTATTTGGACTTCGAAATAAGTTAAGTAAGGATAATATGAAATGGAATTTTGAGAATTGAACTCGGAGTTAATGGTTTAAAAATATAAGTTGATTTGATTTAAGGGGTTAAATCAACATTTGAAAATTTAACTCGAATTTATATAATTCGATGTAACGACCCGGGATTTTCGAACCCGAAAATTCCAGATAGTTATGAAAAAGAAGAAAGAGATAGAAGAAGAAGAAGAAGATCAGAAACATCAACATCTCACATTCGCAGCGGATAAAATATAATAATAAATAATAACAGTTTATAAAACAATATTATATCTGTCGATTACATTTTTATACATCAGAGTTACACATTTACACAGACACTGGATATACACAATTATCAAGTCTCAGATATACAATAATATAACACAGTAGAAACACTCCATACGTTCCTGCCGTCCAGCTCGACTCCTGAGCTCCAGAACGTCCTTTCCTGAAAATCTGTAATACTCGGTCTGACCCGAGCATTACATCAAAGTAACACCCGGGTCAGGCTGGAAACCAGCGTGAGTAAACCCATACAATTTTATACTAAGTGAAAATCATAAAGAAAAACCCGGGGTAACTCATATTTTACTACGAGTTCATTACTTGTTATGCTCAATACTTACTTCAAATATCGATCTATAAAGAATCGAAGTGGTTTCGGGTATTAACTAATACCCGACTCCGGTCTCTTCGAATTTAATGTCATCTCTAATCCAAGATGTTAAGTTTAAAAAATACAATTCATATCTAGGATATCATATCACATAACACTTCAACCCAGAAAGGTAACCTACATTATCACAGTTCAACCCATTCATATCACAGCACATCTCAATTGAATATAAGAGATGTCATTAATCTGAGTCATCCAATATCATTCAACCATCCATAAACAAGATTTATTATATATAATTCCTAATTAATTTAATTAATCTCCAATTAAATTAATTACCAATTTTAATCACTTGGATTACCTTAATCCTGCTCACTTAACATTTTTTTTTATCCATCTTAATTAATCATCCTTGATTAATTGTCTTTTAATTACATTAAGTAATTAACCTTTAATTAATCATCTTAATTAATTAATTACATTATTTAATGATCCTCTAATCACTTCCCTTAATTAATTATCCTTTTAATTAATTATTTTTGACAAATAATCTTTAATTAATTATCCTTGATTAATCATATTCATTTATTAACTATTTCTTGATTTTTCAATAATCAATTGGTTATACTTAATTAATTAATCTTAATCACTTAAATATCCTTAATTAATTACCTTGATTAATTAATCCTCTAATTATCCTTTGGTTATTAATTAATCAACCCTTAATAATTAATTAATTTATCTTTAATTACCTATAATAATTAATCTCTATTTAATTAATAAATTTAACTACCCAAACCTTAGTTAATTAAAAGATAAGTTATTTATCTTGATTTACCTCCTAATTATTTTTAAAAAATCTTATCAAATAGACCTTGAAACAAATTATCATTAATCCATAATTTAACTTAAGACCCTTAAGTTAATTAATGATAAAACATTTATTCCTTAATTAAATTACATTATAAATTAAATCTTAAATAAATTTCAAGGATTACTAAGTTAAAATAAATTTTACAACTAAATAAATCAACTTTTAGATATAAAACACTTATTGTTTTAATACAAAAAGAAAGGTTAAGACCTGTTTTAACTTAAATTCAGACTTCGATATTTCCTTACTATACTGACCCGAGTAATCCCCAAGCAAACTCATATTTCCCCCGAGCCAGTTCTTCCCATTCTATTTTTTTTTCCTTGTTTAAACTTTTTTAAAACAGTTTATTCAAATACTCTCGCACCTTAAACATAACCCGAGCCAATAGCTGGCTTACTTCGAGTTTGTCACGAAGAATCATCATCTTCCCAAAACCGATTCCATCACAGACACGCTGGTGCACGCAAACGTGCTCGTGCACGTGCACGAGTTCTCTGATCGACGACGATCCCTACTCCGACCTCCGACAAGTCATCTTCATCCACGGCAACCCATTCGATCGACCAAAAATTTCGATTCGAACGAGAATCGAAAACAAGGTATTGAACCCATCTGCTCAACAACGAACATCACCAGAAATCGACATCACCGATGATCCCTGCTTCGAGACACCACGCCACCTTCACCGTAGCTCCGTCACGTCTACCAGCAACCATCAAACACCTCGCGAACCACTCCGACCTTCCCACGGTGATGAAACCACCTCGAACGCAATCTCGATCAAAACTGCCTCCAAAACCCTACTCCATCCAAATTCCAACGCCACGACGCTCGATCACCACCTGCGCCATTTTTCCTGACCTTCCCAGTCGACAACTAAGCTTCGACAAAAACCCCAACGTCTAAGTGTTCGTCGATCGCCAGAAATTGGTCAAAACCTATTCCCAGTTCAACTACGATCTGCTCCTAAAATACTAATCTAAAAATTATAATTTTTGTTTTAAAAAATCCTAATTTGCTTAGAGGATTCAGAATAAATACCTGAATTTACAAATCGTTGAGTTTGATTTTTACCTGTTTTAGAATTTGCTACTCTATTTCTTGATTCTAGAAGAATTTCAAACATAAAATTTATGAATAAAATTTTATACCTTAATTTATGTTTAAACAATCCTATTTTGTTTGAAAACTACAATACACCATAGAATGGTTTAAGAAATTTTGAATTTCTTATTTATTTCAACTCTGTAACTATGGAAACAGAGATGTATATATGTAACAGACTACAATACATCCATATATACAGGAATTTCACTTATATATATACACATGCAAAACAATCTTCATCACAGAAATACACATGCAACAATATTTATTTACTTGAACTTTTAAATAAATATTTACTCACCTGTTAGAGATGTTTTGAACAGAGCTTTTGAAATTTGAGAGGTTTGAAAACTTAAACTTGAACAGCTTGGATCTGGAACTTGAATTCTTAGTTTAGATTTGAGTTGCTGATTCTTGAAAAACTTGAATCTTGTAGAAGACTTTGAAACTGATTTGCTAAGTGTTTGATTTTCTTGAATTCTAGATTTTGTTTTGGAAATGTTTTCAGGTTTGGTATTATTTTTTTCTTCTCTGTTTTGAAACGTGGCTGCAGTTTGATTTTTAAGAAAAATGTGATAGAAAAAGTGAATGAAGAATAAGAAGTGGTGCTTTATAGATTTAAATTTTGATTTATTAAAATTAAAGAAATAAAATAAAAATGTGACACTTGTCACTAAACTCATTTAATAACTTAACACATGTTATTTAGAGGTGTTTATATGTTAACACATATATCTTTCATGCAAAATTAAATTTTTTATTTATTAAATAAAGCTTTTATAATTTATTTTCCTAATAACTAAATACATATTTTAATTATATAAATGAAAATCTTTTTAAAGAAATAGAATAAGACAAACTATATTTATACAAAAATCATTTATACATACCTTTAAATCCAAAATATATATTAAGATATATATATATATCATCTTTTTGAAATCCAAATATAAGTTCAAACCAATTTTTAAATAAAACTTTAAAATCAATCTTAAAATTAATTTGATATATATATTTAAACAAACCCTAATTCAATTTGTAATAATTATTCTATTTAATATATATATATACACAACACATTATTATTATTAGTTTGAAATTAACAATTTTTCCAAATTTTAAATAATTTATACCGGAGATTATCACATTTAAATTTGTTAAATTTATAAATCAGTATTTTTTTAAAGTTAAATCAGATAACTATCCAATTATCTGATGCCCGAAAATCCGGGATATCACATTCCTCCCCCCTTTAAATCTTTTCGTCCTCGAAAAGGAATGAAGCAAGAATTTTATTACACTTAAATTATTCTTTGAGTATTTTCATCTATAAACTCTTTAATTAAGAAATTTTAAAATACTTCAAAAATAAATATAATATCACCAAAATAGTTTTATAAAAATACTTTTTATAACTCGATGTCTCAACCAGTCCATCCTCATTCTCATAGTAATTCGGTCATACGTTGATCAGGCGTAAGACTGAAAATCTATAAGTACTTAGCAGACCCGGTTTCAACACCCAGTGAAAATATTTGGAAAATAATTTATTGAAAATATAGAAAACAGTTTTGAAAATAGAGAAAATATCTTTGGTGAGAATGCTCTGGAAATCATCACCCCCATCCAAGGTCACAGTTACATCACGGGTTACGTTGCCATCGCAGAAAAAGTCCATGTAACTGATTACACCATGGAACCCACAACAGATCGCAGTTACATCCAGGGTTACGTTGCCGTCGCAGCAAAAGTCCATGTAACTGTTGGCTCTCAGCGGCACACACGATTTCGCTGTCAAAATGAAACTTCTCCCACATAGGTCGCAGTCTACCGATATAAAATCAAACGCAGACTGTTGGCTCTCAGCGGCACAAACGACTTTCGCTATGTTACCATAGTGTCACAGTCTACCGATATAAAATCAAACGTAGACAGTTGGCTCTCAGCGGCACACATGACTTCCGCTATGGTCTGCAGTAGATCGCAGTGACATTGAGTTAAATTGTTGTCACAGCATAACTCAAATGCCTCTGTGGGCACCAGCCCCTCGACTTTCGCTACACAAATAATCCTCAGGAACTAGTTTTGTCCGGACTCCTCACAGGATCAACTTTAAAATCCCCCCTTGGGGTTCAAGGCAGTACCACCCAGTGGCACTCCTGAGAAGTTCATTTCAAGGAAGCGCTTTTTTCCCCAGAGCTATACTCAAAACATTTTATACTATACATTTATAGTATCTTCAAATCATACCCTTTATGATTTATCAAAATCTCCTTTACACAAAATCGATTACCAAAATCGATAATTCCCAAATTAGGCTTTCCAAATTCCCAAAATTGATTTTCCCAAAAATCAAAAGCCTTTTCCAAATTCATAGGTTCCCAAAAACCTTTTTCAAAATCATTCTCATAAGATCCTTTATATATATATATAGATATAGATATATATAACTTTGAAAATCTTTGGATCATTTCAAACTTGTATAAAACCTCTTTTATACTTCAAATATTTCAAAACCCTTTTTATTCTGGCTAGATTCAATAAGGGAAGTTTATCATATTATAAAATATAACTTTATTTATTGCCAAATCAAATATTCAAGTTTGATTTCTTTATAAAGTTATTTACCATTTACTTACTTCCCTATAGTAAATTTCAACCAAAGAAATATCCAATTCCATTATATTTCACAAATATACTTTTCATTTCAAAGATCATTTTACAATCCTTATCCACAAACTTCAATATCAATTTCATTCAAACTCGTACGATGTACACATATCATCCGTACGCTATATCAATCTAATCGCTCAATCGATCACACAATTTTACTTCCGAACTAGTATTGTCCACCCGGCTTCCTAGTGCGGACTCAGATCTGGTTTCCTGATCAGAAACCGTCATTCTCCTTGCATAGTCACAACTATGATAGAGAATATCCAGAACCAATCAACAATCCATATCCAGGTTCGCCGTCGAAAATCGAGCGAAAAATCCCAACTCGGATCGATAATACTATCTCGAAATTCTGTGTTCGAATCTGGATCAAATCACTATGCGAATAGAATAATATACGTATATCCTACGTATTTATCTTTGTTGGTTATTAGCCAAATCAATTCTCTTTTCTATTCACATTTCCTTTAATTCTATTCTCTTATTCTCAATTGCTTCCATTTACAATTGAGTTAATACTTCAATTATAAACAGTTTGAACTCTGACCCATTTAAATTTAAAATAGCTTGAAAAAGTTTTAAAATAGATAAGTAGTTGAAAAATAGTTATTAGTTTATAAGATGGTTTCAAATAGTTAAATAGTTCCAAAATAATTGTAAAATAAGTATAAGATAGTTTGGGGTTTAAGAAGAAAGATTGTATAGTAAATAGTTTGGAAAAATATATTTGTATTAAAACAATTTATTTTGAAAATAATCCAGAGCCAAACTGTTTAATTTCCCAATCTCCATTTCCAATTAATTTCCCATCAATTCAATTTAAATTTCACTTCCATTTAAATTGACTCAATTCCAATTTAAATAACTTCAATTTCCATTGAAATTGATTTAACCCCAATTCAAGTTGAATTAATCTTAATTCCTTTCCAAATTTCAAATCAAATTCCATTTGATTTTAAACATATTCATTTTAATTACAATTTCAAATTATTCAAATCAAATTCAGTTTGAACTAATTCAATTTAAATCTCAATTTTTAAACTATCTCGAATTATATAAATTCGAGTTAATTTTTTTTTTTTTTTAAATATTGATTTAATTCCTTAAATCACAATTCCTTCACTTTTAAATTAATTTAACCCCTTTTTTTTTTTTTAACAAATTAAATCTTTAAACCTTTTAATTCTGAATTCAAATTTCAAAATTCCATTTTAAAATTATCTTTACTTAACTTATTACAAAGTTCAAATAAGAATTCAAAAACAATTTAATCTTCAGATTCTAATTTATTATCCATTTTCAATTTCCAGATCTCAAACCCATTTTGAGATCACTCATAACTCCCATTTAAATTAACCATTTAACTACCCAAGTTAAATTTAAATTTCATCTTGAAATTTCCAATTCAAGTTATTTATTCAACTTATTTAACTTCCTTCAAGTTAAATTTACTTAATCCGGTCAACTTTTCACAATTTGAATTCCCATTCAAATTTTAAACTTCAGATTAATAGTCTTTCCCCTTTTAAGTTTAAAAACTTACTTTACTTTGGGTTTTACATCACATTCCAATTTAGAACTCAACACTAAGTGTTTATTTCAAATCATCATTGGTATTATATATATTCCTCATATATACATTTTCTTTACACACCAAGTTATACTTTAAATTTTTAAACCACCTTTGTTTTAAATTCAAAACAACTCCTTTAAAACAATTTCAAGTTTTCTGGACTTAGATTTAAAATTTCACAATTTTAAATTCTCTTCAATTCCAATTTATAAGTTATACTCACTTAAATGTTTACTTCCCTAAACATTTCATTTTGCTAAATCATTAACAACATTCATTATTAAACACAATTACCATTTATGATAATAACCAAGATTATCATATCTGGAAACCAATTCATTATTACCTTTATTCTTGATAACATTTCTACAAATTCAAGATTTTAATTTTAGTTTGAATTCATTTCAAACTTATCTTCATTCAATTTTAATTTGGCTTTATTTCTATTACCACTTAATTTAATTCCAATATTTTAACAACCAATTACCTTAATATTTATTAGAAAGAAATATCATTTTATATATCAAAATATATTCTTATATAAAATCATTTAAAATCCTTATATAAGAAAATAACAATTACGCTCTCATATATATATATATATATATATATATACACACTCAACTCGTTCTAGGGTACCATTGACCCTATCCTTAACGAGTAATCCCAACAGAGCCAAGGTTCTCGCTTAACCATCAGTTCTGATACCAAATGTAACGACCCGGGATTTTCGAACCCGAAAATTCCAGATAGTTATGAAAAAGAAGAAAGAGATAGAAGAAGAAGAAGAAGATCAGAAACATCAACATCTCACATTCGCAGCGGATAAAATATAATAATAAATAATAACAGTTTATAAAACAATATTATATCTGTCGATTACATTTTTATACATCAGAGTTACACATTTACACAGACACTGGATATACACAATTATCAAGTCTCAGATATACAATAATATAACACAGTAGAAACACTCCATACGTTCCTGCCGTCCAGCTCGACTCCTGAGCTCCAGAACGTCCTTTCCTGAAAATCTGTAATACTCGGTCTGACCCGAGCATTACATCAAAGTAACACCCGGGTCAGGCTGGAAACCAGCGTGAGTAAACCCATACAATTTTATACTAAGTGAAAATCATAAAGAAAAACCCGGGGTAACTCATATTTTACTACGAGTTCATTACTTGTTATGCTCAATACTTACTTCAAATATCGATCTATAAAGAATCGAAGTGGTTTCGGGTATTAACTAATACCCGACTCCGGTCTCTTCGAATTTAATGTCATCTCTAATCCAAGATGTTAAGTTTAAAAAATACAATTCATATCTAGGATATCATATCACATAACACTTCAACCCAGAAAGGTAACCTACATTATCACAGTTCAACCCATTCATATCACAGCACATCTCAATTGAATATAAGAGATGTCATTAATCTGAGTCATCCAATATCATTCAACCATCCATAAACAAGATTTATTATATATAATTCCTAATTAATTTAATTAATCTCCAATTAAATTAATTACCAATTTTAATCACTTGGATTACCTTAATCCTGCTCACTTAACATTTTTTTTTATCCATCTTAATTAATCATCCTTGATTAATTGTCTTTTAATTACATTAAGTAATTAACCTTTAATTAATCATCTTAATTAATTAATTACATTATTTAATGATCCTCTAATCACTTCCCTTAATTAATTATCCTTTTAATTAATTATTTTTGACAAATAATCTTTAATTAATTATCCTTGATTAATCATATTCATTTATTAACTATTTCTTGATTTTTCAATAATCAATTGGTTATACTTAATTAATTAATCTTAATCACTTAAATATCCTTAATTAATTACCTTGATTAATTAATCCTCTAATTATCCTTTGGTTATTAATTAATCAACCCTTAATAATTAATTAATTTATCTTTAATTACCTATAATAATTAATCTCTATTTAATTAATAAATTTAACTACCCAAACCTTAGTTAATTAAAAGATAAGTTATTTATCTTGATTTACCTCCTAATTATTTTTAAAAAATCTTATCAAATAGACCTTGAAACAAATTATCATTAATCCATAATTTAACTTAAGACCCTTAAGTTAATTAATGATAAAACATTTATTCCTTAATTAAATTACATTATAAATTAAATCTTAAATAAATTTCAAGGATTACTAAGTTAAAATAAATTTTACAACTAAATAAATCAACTTTTAGATATAAAACACTTATTGTTTTAATACAAAAAGAAAGGTTAAGACCTGTTTTAACTTAAATTCAGACTTCGATATTTCCTTACTATACTGACCCGAGTAATCCCCAAGCAAACTCATATTTCCCCCGAGCCAGTTCTTCCCATTCTATTTTTTTTTCCTTGTTTAAACTTTTTTAAAACAGTTTATTCAAATACTCTCGCACCTTAAACATAACCCGAGCCAATAGCTGGCTTACTTCGAGTTTGTCACGAAGAATCATCATCTTCCCAAAACCGATTCCATCACAGACACGCTGGTGCACGCAAACGTGCTCGTGCACGTGCACGAGTTCTCTGATCGACGACGATCCCTACTCCGACCTCCGACAAGTCATCTTCATCCACGGCAACCCATTCGATCGACCAAAAATTTCGATTCGAACGAGAATCGAAAACAAGGTATTGAACCCATCTGCTCAACAACGAACATCACCAGAAATCGACATCACCGATGATCCCTGCTTCGAGACACCACGCCACCTTCACCGTAGCTCCGTCACGTCTACCAGCAACCATCAAACACCTCGCGAACCACTCCGACCTTCCCACGGTGATGAAACCACCTCGAACGCAATCTCGATCAAAACTGCCTCCAAAACCCTACTCCATCCAAATTCCAACGCCACGACGCTCGATCACCACCTGCGCCATTTTTCCTGACCTTCCCAGTCGACAACTAAGCTCCGACAAAAACCCCAACGTCTAAGTGTTCGTCGATCGCCAGAAATTGGTCAAAACCTATTCCCAGTTCAACTACGATCTGCTCCTAAAATACTAATCTAAAAATTACAATTTTTGTTTTAAAAAATCCTAATTTGCTTAGAGGATTCAGAATAAATACCTGAATTTACAAATCGTTGAGTTTGATTTTTACCTGTTTTAGAATTTGCTACTCTATTTCTTGATTCTAGAAGAATTTCAAACATAAAATTTATGAATAAAATTTTATACCTTAATTTATGTTTAAACAATCCTATTTTGTTTGAAAACTACAATACACCATAGAATGGTTTAAGAAATTTTGAATTTCTTATTTATTTCAACTCTGTAACTATGGAAACAGAGATGTATATATGTAACAGACTACAATACATCCATATATACAGGAATTTCACTTATATATATACACATGCAAAACAATCTTCATCACAGAAATACACATGCAACAATATTTATTTACTTGAACTTTTAAATAAATATTTACTCACCTGTTAGAGATGTTTTGAACAGAGCTTTTGAAATTTGAGAGGTTTGAAAACTTAAACTTGAACAGCTTGGATCTGGAACTTGAATTCTTAGTTTAGATTTGAGTTGCTGATTCTTGAAAAACTTGAATCTTGTAGAAGACTTTGAAACTGATTTGCTAAGTGTTTGATTTTCTTGAATTCTAGATTTTGTTTTGGAAATGTTTTCAGGTTTGGTATTATTTTTTTCTTCTCTGTTTTGAAACGTGGCTGCAGTTTGATTTTTAAGAAAAATGTGATAGAAAAAGTGAATGAAGAATAAGAAGTGGTGCTTTATAGATTTAAATTTTGATTTATTAAAATTAAAGAAATAAAATAAAAATGTGACACTTGTCACTAAACTCATTTAATAACTTAACACATGTTATTTAGAGGTGTTTATATGTTAACACATATATCTTTCATGCAAAATTAAATTTTTTATTTATTAAATAAAGCTTTTATAATTTATTTTCCTAATAACTAAATACATATTTTAATTATATAAATGAAAATCTTTTTAAAGAAATAGAATAAGACAAACTATATTTATACAAAAATCATTTATACATACCTTTAAATCCAAAATATATATTAAGATATATATATATATCATCTTTTTGAAATCCAAATATAAGTTCAAACCAATTTTTAAATAAAACTTTAAAATCAATCTTAAAATTAATTTGATATATATATTTAAACAAACCCTAATTCAATTTGTAATAATTATTCTATTTAATATATATATATACACAACACATTATTATTATTAGTTTGAAATTAACAATTTTTCCAAATTTTAAATAATTTATACCGGAGATTATCACATTTAAATTTGTTAAATTTATAAATCAGTATTTTTTTAAAGTTAAATCAGATAACTATCCAATTATCTGATGCCCGAAAATCCGGGATATCACATTCGAGATGGTTTAAAGTTGAAATATAGGTTTCATTAGTTCAAATTGAATTTAGTCTGAATAAACTAAAATTGAAGATGGATAAGTATAAATTTCAAATGGGAATTTGGATTAATCCATATAGAAATTGAAATAATTTGAAATTGAAGTGGATTCCATTTGAAATTAGTTTAAATTGATTTGAATAATTTGGAATTGTAATTTAAGTGAATATGTTTAAAATCAAATGGAATTTGATTTGAAATTGGAAAGAAATTGTGGATAATTCAACTTGAATTGAGACAGGATCAATTGAATGAGAAATTGATTAAAATGGAGTTTGGGAAGTTGAACAGTTTGGCTCTGGACTATTTTTAAAATAAATTGTTTTAATACAAATCTGTTTTTACAAACTATTTACTATATAATCTTTCTTTTAAAACCCCAAACTATCTTATATTTATTTTACGATTACTTTTGGAACTATTTGACAATTTTCCAACTGTTTTATAAACTAATTACCAGTTACTATTTTACGACTATTTAGCAATTATTTTATTATTTTTCAACTATTTACAATTTCTTAACTATTTTACAGTTATTTTACAAACTAATAATTATTTTTCATCTACTTATCTATTTTCTAGCTATTTTGTAAATATAAACTGGTCGGAGATCAAACTGTTAGTGATCAAATACCCAACTGAGATAAGAAGTGAAGTGATAATCCAAGTGGGGATTAAAGCAAATGTGAATAAGTAAATGAAAATTAAAGTGAATATGAATAGAAAGGAAATTGATTTGGTTTGTAATCAATGAAGTTAAATACGTAGGATGTACGTATATTATTCTATTCGCATAGTGATTTGATCCAGATTCGAGCACAGAATTTCGAGATAGTATTATCGATCCGAGTTGGGATTTTTCGCTCGATTTTCAACGGCGAACCTGGATATGGATTTTTGATTGGTTCTGGATATTCTCTATCATAGGTGTGACTATGCAAGGAGAATGACGGTTTCTGATCAAGAAACCAGATCTGAGTCCGCACTAGAAAGTCGGGTGGACGATACTAGTTCGGAAGTGAAATTGTGTGATCGAGTGAGCGATCAGATTAGTATTGCGTACGAATGATATGGGGACATCGTACGGGTTTGAATGAAATTGGCATTGAAAATTTGTGGATAAAAACTGTAATATGGTTTTTGAAATGGAAGTAAATTTTGAGAAATTGACAATGAATAAAGGTGGAAATTTGATTTTGAAGTTGTAGATAAAAGGTTATAAGATGATTTTTGAAATGGGAAATATATTTATGAATATATGAGGAACTAAAATAAAATAAATTTAAAATTTATATTTCTATGGTAGAAATTAACTTTATGGAAATAAAGTGGAAATTGAATATTTTTCTGAGTTAAAGTTTACTTTATAAAAGTAAGTAATTTGGCAAGTGACTTTATAAGTAATTTAATTTGAATATTTGATTTGGGATAAATAAAAATTATATATCTTTGTTATATATGATAAAACCCCCCTTATTGAATCCATTGCTAGAAGAAAAAGGTTTTTGGAAGTTTTGAAGTATACAAAGGAAACTTATACAAGTATAAAGTGATTTAAAGATTTCCCAAGAAAATTATATATATGAATATATATATATATATATAAAAGATTTTATGGAAATGGTTTTGAGAAAAAGGTTTTGGGAACCTTTGGATTTGGAAAAGGCTTTTGATTTTTGGATAAAATCAATATTGGGATTTGGAAAAGCCTAATTTGAGAATTATCGATTTTGGGAATCGATTTTGTGTAAAGGAGCTTATATGGAATTCATACTAGGTGTATGATTTGGAAAATACTATATGTGTATAGTATAAAGTGTTTTGAGATTGGCTCTAGGGAAAAAGGCGCTCCCTTAAAATGAACTTCTCAGGAGTGCCACAGGGTGGTACTGCCTTGAGCCTCAAAGGGGGAGGTTCTAAAGTTGATCCTGTGAGGAGTCCGGACAAAACTAGTTCCTGAGGATTATTTGTAGCGAAAGTCGAGGGGCTGGTACCCACAGAGGCATTTGGGTTATGCTGTGACGACAGTGTAACTCAATGTCACTACGATCTACTGCAGACCATAGCGAAAGTCGCGTGAGCCGTTGAGAGCCAACAGTCTGCGTTTGATTTTATATCGGTAGACTGCGACACTATGGTAACATAGCGAAAGTCTTGTGTGCCGCTGAGAGCCAACAGTCTGCGTTTGATTTTATATCGGTAGACTGAGACCTATGTGGGAGTGGAGAAGTTTCATTTTGACAGCGAAAATCGTGTGTGCCGCTGAGAGCCAAAGTTACATGGACTTTTGCTGCGACGGCAACGTAACCCTGGATGTAACTGCGATCTGTCGTGGGTTCTATGGTGTAATCAGTTACATGGACTTTTGCTGCGACGACAACGTAACCCAGGATGTAACTGTGACCATGGATGGGTGTGATGATTTCCAGAGCATTCTCACCAAAGATATTCCTCTATTTTCAAAAACTGTTTTCGATATTTTCAATAAAATTATTTTCTAAGTATTTTCACTGGGTGTTGGAAACTGGTTTACCAAGTACTTACAGATTTTCAGTCCTACGCCTGATCAACGTATGACCGAATTTCTGTGAGAACAAGGATGGACTTGTTGAAACATCGAGTTATAAAAGTATTTTTATAAAACCTATTTTAGAAATATTATATAGATTTTTAAAGTAGTTTAAAAATGATCAAAGGAATTTATCTGATTTTAAGCATTTTAATAAATCTGGCTTCATTTCTTTTCGAGGACGAAAAGTTTTAAAAGGGGGAGGGATGTGACATCCCGGAATTTTGGCAGTATTATTTTAATAAATATTTAATTGAATTAATTAAAATACAGCTTATTATTTTAAAAACAAATATATATATATACGTGTTGTGAAGGGAATTTAATAACATTTGATATAATTGTAGTTTAAGTAATAATGTTTGAAACAAATAATTCTATTAATAATAAATAATAGATATAAATAGAAATATATAAATACAGGCATATAACCATAAGTAGACTATAATAATAAAATAAGTAGAAAATTAAATATAAACTTATTATCTCTAAAACAAATATTTATATGTAGTTAATGTAAATAAAACTATACTTTATCAATCGCTAAGAATAAAAGTAAATATAACATATATGGGTAAACAAATAACATCGCCAATAATTTGGTGTTAAGTGAAATATAAGGTAAATCATCTCATATCAATAGATTAAACCGTAAGTATAAATCAAACTGTAGTTATAAAATAAATGTAAAATTCATATTATCACTAGGAATATTTAAGTAATACAAGTATTAAGTAAATACAACAAGGTCAGGCTACACAAGAGAAATAAAATAAAAGAAGAGAAGTTGCATATGCTTAAGCTTACAATACAAGCCAGCTGCAACTATTTTATAAAAGTATATGTATAGTACAAGGGGTGATAATATATACAAGAAAAACATAATAAATGAAGCCACAATTTTTATCTTCTCAGCCACCGTTTTGTATAAAAATCTCTGAACATATTTTTAGTACGCAAGAAAAATCTTGCTCTACATCTCAGCCTGAATACCTTCTTATATATCATATCATTTCATATCTTCCATTTTTCGTTCATCACTTAAAAACTGAGAAAAGAAAACAAGACTTAGTCTTGCAACAAAAATAGTAATAAAACAAAACAGCCACCATTAAAATAAAAATAAAATGTATTTATAATAATGAAATTAAAACATAACATGCTGAAAGTATACAAAGAAACCATGCTTGCATTAAATGCATTTACTCCTCAGCCATAAACAAGATCTGCCATAGCAAACTTGTACTTAAAAAAAAAAGGATTATACAGAAGATTTTAAACAAAGTTGTGAACCAGGTAACAAGGCAGGTAGATAAACAATTACAAAACAAACAAAATTAGTACTTACTAGGAAATTAAATAAGATGCATGTAAACTTAGATGGGAACAAGAGCATTTAATGTCATCATCTCAGCAAGCAATATATCATATCAGCCCGAACTTCAGATCAAAGAAAATGTAAAATATATGTATATATGTACAACCTTGGCTTGTCCAGTAAGTTTCATCTTCCCTCAATATACATCTATCCTGTCTTCATTTATTTCAATTCGAACAAAACTAAGTAAAACAGAAAACTATTACTTCCATTCTGCTACTTAAAGCAAACAAAATACAATTCAACAAAAACAGACAGGATTCAAAGGGAAGATCAAAAACTGTAGATTTCAAAAAAACAGGAGGTGTTCTCTGTTCACAAACCTTGCAGGTGAGTAAACATGGGTTTTAAAATTTAAGTACATTTGAAACTGAACAGTTGATTCTTTGATAATATGGTGTTTTGTCTTGAAATATAGTTTATGTTTATATATGAGTTGTCCTGTGAAATATTGGATAAACTGTATGTCTCTGTTTATTGATACAGAGCTGAATATTATTCAAACTCAAAATTTATTTTCTTCTAATCATTGTTAAGCTTTAAGTTTCAACTGAAACAAGATGTTTAAACTTAAATTAAGATTTTAAAAAAAAAACTGGTTAAACTATGTTGAAGAATATACCACTTTAACTTGTTCTACAGGAAATCGAATAATAACTTGATAAATGTGATTGTTATAAAAGCTAATACAAGTTTATAACTTGGATTCTTACTGCAAGTTATGGTTTTTAAAACTAAAATGGAGATTTTTAGTTCAGTATTCCAAGGGCAGTTTGAAATTGAACAAAAATTGTATTTTTACAAATTTCTAATGATTGAATCAATAAAAAATGTTGGATTTTGTTTTGAAGCTAGAATGAACATCTGTGATGTTGGGAAAATTGTTGAATAATTTTTCGAATGCAAAAATTGGTCGAACGAATCTAACTTAGGGTTTAATGTCGGTTTGTACTATGTTTTGAAAATGTGACGAGTTAATCTTCTATGCGTGATCGAGTTGCACGAATGTCTGGAGAATGGCTGCTTGGTGGGTTGTCGTGGGATGGACGGAGTTCGAGTGTCTCTGGTGGTCTGAGCAGCCGGTGCGAAGTGGTTTTGAGGTGTGGGTCAAACTTCAGGGTTCGAGCAGTATGCTAAATTTCGATTTGAAATTTTTGGAGGCGAATCGCGTTTTGATTTCGAGTTTATGGGAGTTTTGTGACTTGCTGATGGTCGTGGGGTTCGCCGGAGTTGAGCCAAGTTGCCGTGCACGTGTACGGCATGGGTTTGGGTGTCAGCAGCGCCGATTTGTCTTGTGACTCGAGTCGTGCTCGAGTAAAAGAGGTGGTAGCTTCGAGTATTTCTTTATCGTGTGCGTGAATAGGTTCTCTGATGCTAAAATCTATATCTAAGTTCAACTAAACTTAAAACTTACTGGAAAAGAAAAAAAAGAGAAAACAGAGAAGAAGAAGAGTACGAGGAAGGGTAAGGGGAAACCCGAGTTATACTCGAGTAAACGCAGTGTTTACTTCGGGACCATATTTTTGCGGCTAAGCCTAAATACCTTTAAGTATTCGGTTAACAAAGTTAGTACTAATTAAATAAGAAATGTTAGTAAGATTTAAGCTAAGAGTTGATTTAAAATTATCAAGTAAGGGTTACAAAATGTAAGATGATTTATTTAATTTAGGGTGTAAGTAATTAAGAATGTAAATTAATTTATACTGGTAATTAATGAATAATTTAAGATTTAAATAAATTTGTAATTAAAGATTGATATTAATAATTTTGTGTTTAAATCAACTTGAGCTTAAGAATTTAATTTACTATGTAAAGTTTACTAATAAATAGTGGCTAACAAAATTATTTAGTTCAATTTATTAACTAAAGATAACTTATGGAATGTGGTTAAGTAGGATTACTTAATGAAAGTAATTAGTTAATGATGTAATTAAGGAATAATTAGTCAAGGAGGATTAATTAAGATGAATGGTTATGGGATGGTTAATCGATTGGGTTGAAATTAATTAATAAGCAGGACTTAAAGGTGATTGATTTAATTAAATTAGGGCTAATTAGATTTATTCGAGACGGTGTGATTGATTTGTCTTGCTTACGTATGATTGAATTATGATTAAATGCCATGAATTGATTGATACATCTGATATGAAATGATTCGTGATATGTTGTGTTGGGTAGGCGCTGGTAATATGGTTATGTATTAATAATGGATTGCTGAGTAAAGGTGACGTCTTTATTTAAAGTTGAATTGCATTTCACTTGAATAACATGTGTTATGATGAATTGAATTCGAAGAGACCGGAGTCGGGTACTAGTTAATACCCGAAACCACTTCGATTCCTTATAAAGTGATAAGTGAAATAAATAGACTGGATGGAATGATTTAAGTAAATGAGACCTTTTAATCTAAGTTTTTGGTACTTAGAAATTGAGATGTGAAATAAGTGATATCTATAATAACTTGTGATGTTGTAAATTGATACGAGTTACCCGGGTTATATAAGCTGTATGCTTTTGCATTCCATGTTAGTTGAGTTTACTCACGCTGGTTTCCAGCCTGACCCGGGTGTTACTTCGATGTAATGCTCGGGTCAGACCGAGTATTACAGATTTTCAGGGTGAGGACGTTTTGGAGCTCAGGTGGCTAGCTGGATGGCAGGACGTATGGAGTGTTTTCCGCTGTGACTTTATTTCTAGCCATGTGATTGTATATGTCCTGTGTATGTGTATATGTAACTCTGATGTATTAAATTGAAAATTTACTGATATGCTATTCTTTTGTAAACTGCTATTATTTGATATTATATTTTATCCGCTGCGAATGTGAGGATCTGTGTTGTGTTTCTGTTTCTTCTCTTCTATCTTTTTCTTCTTTTTCATAACTATCTGGAATTTTCGGGTTCGAAAATTCCGGGTCGTTACAGTGATAATCCGGATTTTTGGACAACTGTTAATTTGTAATTAACAGGATTTGATTTATTAAACCACTGATTTATTAATTGAACAAATAAATCTGATAATAAATTTATAGGATATGTATATAGATGAATTAGAGCTATAATAAATGATAAATTATAAATATCGGGATAAATATTCATTGATAGTCTCCTAATATAATTATTGAAATTTGATGATATTTGTTTAATGATTTTCTTTTGTAATCATTTATTTTAGAAAAATTCATCTTTTATTAATAGATATATGCAAAACTTATCATATGATAGCTATTTTATTTTCATACATATATTTATGGTTTATAAGTGAAACGTGGATTTAAAAATTCAAAATAATATCTTGAGAATGTGATAATTTATTAATGTATAAATTAGTATCAAATTTTTTTTTCTTAAAGGTTATATAAGTGCAAATTAAGGAGAAGTATAAATATAAATTTATTATATATATATATATGAAAAACATAAAACACTAATGATAAAATTAAGTTCATAGCTTAAGTATATAAAGGATTTAACAAAGATTAATAATTTCTTTAAATAAATATACAAGTTGTATATGTATAAAGGTATTAGGAAAAAAAAATAAGGACATAAATATAATATGAAAAAAATATATAAATTTATACAAAATTTACAAGTGTAAACATTTAAAATAGGCATTTAAACATGTGTAAGCTTAGAGAAACGTGCATTAACAAGTGGTAAATACTCTTTCTTTTAATTTGGAAAATTATAAACAATATAGTATTAGAGAAACCAGGCTAATGAAAATTTCATCAAATTTTTCATCTTCATTTTCCAAAACAAAAATCTGGTAACAAAGAAAACAAATCAGATTAAAAGAAAAAGAAAAAGAAAAGAAAATCAAACAAAAAAAACTAGCAACAACTTCAACCTGATTCAAGGGAAAAGTAAGATCAGATTCAACTCAAAACATCAAGCAAAGATTCTACTAAAACAAATCAAGTAGAAAGTTGAACTCAGTTTAAGTCAAAGCAGATCATCCATATAAGAAGATCTGTTCAAAAACAAGTTCAGTTTCAAAGCTTATTCTCTGTCTTTCAAAAGCTAGGTGAGCAAACTACATTATTAAGGCTTAAAAATCTGTTGAATCTGGTTTTCATATGATGTTAATATTGTAAAAAGTATTTATATACATATAAATAAGGGTTCATGTTTGGTATAAGCTCTGTTTCAGGTTACAGGCTTCACAAATAAGTTCAAAAATCGATTCCTCTTCTTCTAATTCTTGTTAGACTTAAGCATGTAAACAAGATCTGTTAGAAATAACAAGACATCGATTTAATAAAAAAAATTAAGTTAAAATAAAGGAAGATTTGTCTGGGAAGAAGAATATACAGTAAATTCAAATATGTGTCAAAATTTAAATATCTTAATTTCTTGATTCATTTACATAATATGATTTGCTTTCAGAAAATATGATTTTTAAAAGTAAAATCATAAATTTTAGTTTATTCAATCATGAGAAATGCGAGTTGAACGGGATTGTCAATTTCGTCAATTTCTGGTGATCGGGGAACTCGGGGTGGTTGAGGCCTTTGATGGAAGTAGAGTGAAGCTTGGTGGTCTCAGCAAAAATTGTTCATGATTTTTCAGATGATCGGAATCGCTTGGCGAAGCCAAACTAGGGTTTGAAGTCCGGTTTGGAACGACGAGGTATTTGGGTCTCGTGTGTCATCATGGGATCATCGGAAATGGTCGCGAGGGTGGGAATCGTTGCGAGGATCAGTAAAGCAGCTCTGGAAAAAGTGCCGTGGTTTCTGGTCGATGGAGTCGACGCCGGCGGGTAGATTTGGTTGATCAAATTTTTGTTCCTGTTGGTCGATATTGATCGATTTCGAGTGGGTTGTAATTTCAAGTTTCTGGGTTGTCAGGGTGGATGACGGTGAAGTTGCCGATGGGATGAGAGTTGTGACGCCGGTCGAAGATGACCAGAACGTTCATGCACGTGCACCAGATTTTTCCTGTGCACTGGATTTGGAAACGAGGAAGTTTCCTCGGGTTGAAGCACGGGAAGGAGGAAGATGAGCTCGGGGTTTGTTTCGTGCAAGCACGAGTATTTTCAAGTACACCAGTATTTAAAATCTAACTAAGTAAAAAAAAAGCTCGGGAAAGTTGAAGTAACTCGGGTTTTGATGGAAAATACTCGGGTTGTTCTCAGGTTATAAATTTGATGTTAAGTTTTAAAATTTAACATAGCCAAGATAAATTAATTATCTTAAAACTATTTTTAGTAATAAATTGAATTTTTATGTTTTGTTAATTTAAGTTGAGAAAAGTATTTTAAGATATTAATTAAGTAAATCCTTAATTTGTTTAAAAGCCTAATTAATCAGATAATTAAATAGCTTAATTAAAAGATTAAGAGTTTTAAACTTTAATTTAACTTAAAGCTTTTGATTCCAAGGTTATAGGGTAAGATATTGAGATGATTAAGAAGATTGATTAAGATAATGATTATCATCTAAATTTATTAATTGATTGATAATTAAAGATTAATTAATAGGAAATTAAAGATTAATTATTGATTAATAAATTAGTAATTAAAGAAAAATTAATTGTTAGCAAAAGAATAATTAATGGGTGTGATTAATTAGGGTTAATTAATCAATGTAACTAACCAATGTAATTAATTAACCAAAGGGATAATTACTTGTTGAAAGTAATTAAGGCTTAATTACTTAGTGTAATTAATTAAAGGATTGATTAACTAAAGAAATTAATTAAGGGTTAGTTAATTAATGAGTATGATTAATTAAGGGTTAAATTAATCAATATAAGTGATTATAAGATAATAAATATGAGTAATTTATTAAGGATCAATGCAATTAATTGGATTGTAATTAATTAATGTTAAGTAAAGGTAATCTAAGTAATTAAAGATCAGTAATTAATTTAATTAGAGATAAATTAAATTAATTTTGGAAGTGATCAATCTTGCTTATGAATGATTGAATGATATTGTATGCCTTAGATAGATAATATCTCTAATATGTGATGCTATGTGATATGATATGTTTGGTTTAAACTGTGATAATATGGGTATCTATCGATGATGAATTACTGTATAAAGGTGACACCGGTATTTAAAGTTTGAATTGTATTTCATTGAATAACTTTGGTTAAGATGACATTGGATTCGAATAGACAGGAGTCGGGTATTAGTTAATACCCGAAACCACTTCGATTTGAAATCTTCTATAAATCTTTATAGATTGATATGTGAAATCAAATAGGCCGGTTTGGGATAATATGGACCATTTGAACTAAGTAGGATACTTAGATATTGTTTTGTGAAAATAAGTGTTGACTATATAAGTTGTTTACTTATAGAAAAGTACGAGTTACTCGGGTTTAAATAAGTTCTATGGATTGAATTTCATGTTAGATGAGTTTACTCACGCTGGTTTCCAGCCTGACCCGGGTGTTACTTTGATGTAATGCTCGGGTCAGACCGAGTATTACAGATTTTCAGGTTAGGACGTTCTGGAGCTCAGGTGGCAAGCTGGATGGCAGGAACGTATGGAGTGTATTCTGCTGAGCATATTAATGTTGTTTATCTGAGACATGTTAATTCTAATTGTCTAATATATTTGTAAATGGGTGTAACTCTGATGTAGTGAATGTAAAATAACAATTACAGCTTTCTTTGTGTAAAGAATATTATTTGATATTATATTTTATCCGCTGCGAATGTGAGAATATGTGATTCTGATTTTGTTTTCTATTCTTCTTCTACCTCTTTCTTTTTCTTTTCGTTAACAATTCGGGATTTTCGGAGTCGAAAAGTCTGGGTCGTTACATAAAGGATGTTTGGGATAACCATCCTCTAAGGATCTGTGGAACTATCTACAAGGTGGGAATATACACTGTAACACCGTGGTCATTCCAAATTAATTTATACTTCAAAACCGAAATATCATTTCATTTCAAATATATCTATTTTCCAAAATAGTATATATAGATTAAATAATTTATAATGTAAAGTATTTATAATTTCCTCAAGTCTCACAAATCGATTCAAATCAACTCAAATTCTAAATTCAAATTTATTCAAAGTTCAATTCATCAATTCAATTCAGTTCTCAATAGACCATTTAAATTTTCAATATATTTCAAAGCTTTAATATTCACATTTTCAAAGTTAAATTTAACAGTTTCATATAGCTCTTGATTTAACTTTATTATTATTTAATCAGGGAATATTCACTTAATAAATTCAATATCATCCAACTAGCTTTAAGTTTCATTTTTACGAAATATTTCTTTAAATTTATTTAAACAAGAAATATTAATTAAATTATTTAAATCAAACCCGAGTTATAAATCATATCTTAAATCTCAATTTCAATAAGTTTCAAATCGGTTTAATTTAATAAAATTCTTTAATGAATACAATTTCAACTAAATTCAAATTATCTTTCCAACCTTAACTTATTCAAATTATTACCAAAATCTTTTTTTTTTGAAATATAAATTTTATACTTAACATATTATATGTATTAAATCCATCTTAATTAAATTAAATATCATTATTAAATCTATATATATCATTACCATTTATATATAATATTTTATGAATCAACATTTATTAAAACCATATATTTCTTCCAAACTCCATAGAATTTATTTTCAAAATATTTATGTGACGACCGCCCATGACCCCTGCACTGAACATAGAGATAGTGCGCTGTAAAGTGTGCCAGGCAGCCATGGACGGTTGCCAAGGTTAAATTAAAACAGCAGAATCTATCGTATTACTCACAGCGCATGGATAAAATACAATAGAGAATATATATAGTGAAGCATCTCAAAATAGAATCTCATCAATTAAGCTTCCTAATAGCTGAATACAAACATCTGAATAGTCAATACATCAAGCCTCACTACATATCACTCAGAGAATTATACAAAGCAGCGGAACATCCAGTACATTTAGTAAGAAAATAATATGCAAGCCTCCAGCTCGTCTTCGTCATCAGCATCGTCGGAAACTAAGAACAGCACCTATCACCTGCTACCTAGTCTGCCCATCCCAAAGCAGATGAACAACCCAAGGCAATAAGAGTAAAACATAAAGCCTTGATTCAGACAACAGTCTTAGTGAGCGGTAAATTAACTAACAACATACCAAAAGAGCGTAAAGGAAAAAGGAATAGGAATCCAACCCTCCCACTCCACCTCTTTCTACAGTGATAGCCCCCAGACACACTAAGCAGAAGTAAACATAGCAAAGCAGACATTTAAAGTAAAGCAATTATCACTCGAGTCAAGGTCAACATTTTCCAAGTACAAACACCCAAGGCCTAAACCAAGATCAGATAAGCACCCAAAAAACATTGCTCTTGAGACCGAATGACGATACAACCAAACATCCATGACTCTGGCTATCACTGTTATCTTTGCTTCGATACCACCGTTAATTGAATGACCGTCACATTCTTTCAGCCGTCCATCAAGGGTTAATGGCAACCCCGGTTCTAGACAGAACTCCGCACGTCGTCGCAGCCCGTGCCTAGGACTATCAAATCTGCCCAGAGTACTCGACTACCAACTATAGTCTTTTGGGACTATCGAATCTGCCCAGCGTACTCTTGCTTTGAGCCTGCTAGAACCTTCAACAACGATGAAATCTCAGCCTTCTAGTCATCCTCCTCGACGACTATTCTCATACTAGCTCAAGCGCCTCTCGAGCAAACCATTATCCTCAAACTCGAACCATTTCACCGAGTTATCAACATGCTTGGAATGATCCCGTCTGGATTAAATCAAGGCTATCTCATACCATGCCTCGCTTCATCTCATCATAGCAAAGCCTCATCTCAACATCAACATCATCAAATCTATCCATATGAGCTTCATCATCCGCCACATATGCCACGAGCAGCTTTTCCAATTCAAGAGCCTTTCCCTTAGCTTTTGAATCATCTTCGACCATCTTGTCCAAATCAAATCATCAATCAACTAATTTATAACAATCAATCAAGTCAATCATTAATCTAAGTAATCAAGCATTCAGACATGATCTAATAAACAATTATAACAATAATGGCAATCTTGTAAATAAAGAGTCCAAATCTAACAAGCATGAATTATGAGCAATATCTCTACAACTTAATGAATGAACTTACATAGGTTAACATGTAGTAAAATGGATGTCAAACCATCATGAACAATAGATCTACACTTAAGTTTATGAAAATGCATGGAAATCACTATTTTAACACCAAACCAAGCCAACAATCCGATATACTCCTTTGGATCCGTGTGAGAGATAACCACCACTCACCGAATCACCTAAACACCTCAAAAGCAACACACTCCAGATCTGGACAGTGAAGTATCTAACTCGATCTATCAAAATTCCACTTCAAACGATGAAATCTCTCTTCGATGGTTGAAGATCTTCAATCTAAGCTCTTGGATCTTCGATTTGGATGGAAGGAATCACAAGATTCAAGTGGAGAAAAGAAGTGAAGAAGTGTAGAACTCGAGCTCTCAAAATGGCAGCACTTCGTCGCTTCAAAATCCGAATCCCAAAAAGTGAGGAAATGGACATGTATTTATAGGCTGAAATCCCTAAGTCGTCCGCCCCCTTAAGTCGTCCACGACTTAAGAAACCCCACGACTTAAGACCTACGACCTACCAGATCCCATGACTTACGACTTAACCATCCCCTTCGACCTACGACTTAACGAAAATGCGGCCTAACGACTTAACAACAATCGCGACCTAACACTTGTGCGACCTAACGACTCAATACCTTTGCAACTTAGCTGGGTTACGACTTAACACCTCACGACCTAACTACACATGCCATAGCGACTTAACGACTTATCTTAACTCGTACACGACCTAAGAAAACCCTACGACTTAACTGCCTCCGACCTAAGACTTAACGGTACAACATCCTAAGCCATAACACACGACCTAACCTTAGCTCGCTCCTAAGTCGCTCACGACCTATCTCCTTAAGTCGTTAGCTCGCCCAGTTTCCTAGGTCGCTATCCCTATGCCGCTAACTCTTAAGTCGCCGTTTTTCTTAAGTCGCCTTCTTTCTTAAGTCGCCTATTCCTTAAGTCTCCTATTCCTTATGTCGCCAACTTCCTTAGGTTGCTTCAATCCCTTAAGTCGTCTACTCCTTAAGTCGCCCCACGACCTAACCTCCTTCACGACCTAAGCTCCAACACGAGCAAACTCCTTAGGTCTCTCCTATCTCTTAAGTCGTTCCACGACCTAAGCTACCACCCGACTTAAGCTACCAATCGACTCAACTTCTACACGACTTAAGCTACAACACGGCTTATCTCCAGACAACCTAACTCTGGACGACTTAACAACACTAACAATCTAATAACAACTGTTTTACGATGTTTCGATCCGTAAAAATACGGGTCATTACATTCTCTCCCCCTTAGGAATTTCGCCCCCGAAATTCCAAACAAACAAGAGAAATCAAAACTATTCTGCATGCCTACCATCCATAGCAATCAACAAACCATGTGTCCAATTCTAGCCTAGCATGCAGAATTCTAAAACTAGAACAAGTTACAATGTCGTGAGATGACACAACACCTTATGGCCATACCTCGAAGAGTTCAGGATGAGCTGCCTTCATCCTCTCTTCCACCTCCCATGTACAGTCGTTATCATCATCACTCCATTGTATCTTTAGCAACCTAACTACCTTCCTCCTAAGCTGTTTCGTGTCAGTTTCCACAACACGAAGAGGCTTACGAGGTCTCTTCTCGACTAGATAAATCTCAAAATCTTCACAGCTATCAGCAGAAACCACTGTATTCGAGTCGTGCACATACTTCCGTCGATACGATACATGAAAAACATTGTGCACACTCGACATTTTTTTGGTAACTCCAATTTGTAGGCGAGCTTTCCAATTCGCTCGATGATCTGGAATGGTCCAACAAATCTCGGAGTCAATTTTCCTTTCCTCCCGAATCGAATAACATTCTTCAGTGGAGAAATCTTCACAAAACCATATCACCTACGTCGAATTCCAAATCCTTACGACGCTTATCGGCATAACTTTTCTGTCGGTCTTGGGCTGCCTTCATTCGTTGCCGAATGATCTCTATGCAATTTGAAGTCTGTCGAATCATTTCTGGCCCAAGTATCAGCTTTTCTCCTGTTTCTAACCAACATGCCGGAGAGTTACACAGTCTTCCATACAATGCCTCATACGGTGCCATACCAATGCTTGACTAGTAACTGTTATTATACAAAAATTCTACGAAATGAAGGTGATCTTCCAATGATCCTCCAAAATCCAAAACACAAGCTCTAAGGAGATATTCCAAAACTCGATTGACTCTCTCAGTTTGACCATCTGTTTGGGGGTGATAAGCTGTACTCAAACACAACTCGGTTCCCAAAACTTCCTGGAAGCTCTTCCAAAATCCACTAGTGAACAATGGGTCTCGATCGCTCACTATACTCTTCGGAATACCATGGAATCAGACTATCCACTTAACGTACAGCTCAGCCAACTTTGATGCAGTCCTAGTTGATCGAACAGGAATGAATCTTGCACTCTTAGTCAAACGATCTACAATGACCCAAATCCCTTCATTTCCCGTTCTTGTTCTAGGTAACCCATCGATAAAATCCATCGATATTTGCTCCCACTTCCATGTAGGAACTTCTAATGGTTGAAGCAATCCACTTGGCTTCTTTTGTTCGGTTTTTACCAACTGGCAGTTCATGCACTTGGAAGTAAAATTTCCAACATCCTTCTTCATACCTTCCTAGTAATAGGTTCTCTGTATATCCCGATACATCTTATTTCCTCCTGGATGAATTGTCAACTTCGAGTGATGACTTTCCTTCAGAACTTCATTTCTCAATTCATCTATATCGGGAACAACTAGTCGTCCTTGCTTCCGAAGCCAACCCCCTCGATCGACCTCGAACCCTTTATCCTTTTCTGGATCCAATCCAGATTCCAAATCACGGATAATCTTGATAAGCTTATCGTCTCGCTTTTGGCTCTCGCCAATTCTTTCCACAAGAGTCGGTCTTATCGATAAGTTTGCCAACATCTCAGGTTCCAATTCACATCTAGGCCTGAAGTCAAATCCAGCTAAATACTGGAGACTCTTTGATGCAGCGCGATCTGCCAATTTAGGTCATTCACGACCTAGTGGGTTTTTAGGTCGCTCACGACCTATGTATGGTCGGCTACGAGTTAACGGAATCTACGCTCAGGCATGCAAACGACCTAACTTGTTTTTAGGTCGCATACGACCTAACTGGTTACTACGAACTAACGAGCAGATAGGTCGCGTGGAGGAGGTACGACCTAAAGTGAAACAGGATGTAACGCTTGGGTTATGCCATAGGTCACTAACGAGTTACGACCTAACGGAGCCGCGACCTAGCGAGGTAACAAAGCTACACAGTGAAAAAGCGGAAGCAACAGAAGTGTTAGGTCGCGTACGACCTAACGAGGCTTTTAAGTCGCTCCAGCGACCTAGTGGAGAATCGCGAGCTATCGAGTTAAGACCAACTTTAGGTCGCAGAGATATGTTACAACCTAAGTTAGGTCGTGAGAAGATGAGGAGAGATAGGTCGTTCGTTATAGGTCGCAAAGCATTAAGTCGCGAGGACTTAGGTCGCAAAGACTTAGGTCGTGCAGTTTCTGAAGCCGCTTCATTTTTAGGTCGCCGATGAAGGGATGCCGTTCATTCTTAGGTCGCTCAAGCCAGATGCCGTCAATTTTAGGTCGTAAGTCGTGAATCAAGATGATGTGTTGTAATATGTTGTATTTTCTTGAGTCGCATGTATTTTAGGTCGAGTTGTTTAGGTCGTTTCCGACCTATGGTTGTAAAGTGTTGTGTTGTATTTTCTTATGTTGAAATCTTTTAAGTCGTTGTTTTAGGTCGTTCATTTTAGGTCGCGTATGTTTTAGGTCGCACCATTTTGTAGGTCGTAGGTCGTTCACGACCTAAGTGTTGTTGAAATTTTGTTCTGTTTTTGGCGTATTGAGTTGTAGCCTATAAATAGGCATGTTGGGTCATTTGTAAAAGTTGAGTTGATTTGAAAAAAAACTCTTGTTTTGTTAGCTTTGTGTTTTCACCAAATTAGTAGTCGAGTGTAATCTCCTATCTCCTCTTTCGGTTAATTGAGTGCGCTCGATTCAACGACTTCAGAAGCCGATTCACGGAATCTAGTGCGCTAGATCAACGTGCAAAGAATCGCAGATCTTTGAACCCGGTATCGTGCGCGATCAACGAGTTCGGGATAGCTAGAATTCGGTATCTTCGGATCAACGAATTTGGGAATTTCAGTATTCATCAATCCATCGATTGCTACTTTCATCGATCTACATTGTTTTGATTAATCCTCTGCGTTAGTTTGGTATTAGAGCTTGTTTTAGCCAATCATAGCTAAATCGAGTCCTTGGAGCCAATTATTTTGAAGAAGTTTGAAGAGTTCAAGTCGAGCCGTGCTATATCATTCACGGCTGAGAGTTTGTTGTTCATCGTGTTCGTCACAATTTGCAACAAGTGTGAAGATTTCGATCCATTTTGTTTTGGATCAAAATTCGAAAGGTGTTTGAGTTTTGGCCGAGAGGAGTTAAGTCGCGAACCACCATTTCCGAGCTAGAGTTGAAGCATTTGTGAAGTTTTGACAATGCCACCAAGGAGAGCAAATAGACATCAAAACGTTGAAGCATCGTATCGAAGAGAAGAAGCAGATGAGATGGAGCAAAGAATTAATGAAAACTTTAGTGAAAAGCTTAATGAAGGGATTGGACGATTAGAGAAGATGATGTTAGAGATGAATCAAAATCGGAGAAGGGCATCACCTGAATCTAATCATGGAAGAAGTAGAGTTTCGCCACATTCCAATCGAGAGAGAAGTAATGATAATGACCATAGAAGTTTGAGCCGAGAAAGTAGAAGAAATGTTGGTGGAAGACGTGATGGTAGTAGAGATGTTTGTGGTCAGGATCGACATCGATATACATCTGATTTTGAAGAAGAGTATGACGGTGGTAGTGTTCGAGGACAAGGGCGAGGTCAAGGAAGAAATTACTCTAAGTATGATCACAAGTGGGAATCTGGTATGAAGACTGAAATTCCAGAATTCAAAGGTGGTGTGCAAGCTGAGGAGTTTTTAGATTGGATGTCTAATGTGGAAGAGATTTTTGACTTCAAAGAAGTTCCAGAACATCGTAGAGTGAAGTTGGTTACTACAAGGTTGAGGGGTCGAGCTTTGGCGTGGTGGCAGCAGACCAAACTTACACGTGAACGAATGGGAAAGTCAAAAATTGAATCTTGGGAGAAGATGAAGAAATTGATGAAAGCAACGTTCTTACCTTACAATTACCAATCTCTGATGTATCAACGTTTGCAGAATTTGAGGCAGGGCACAAAGACTGTTAATGATTATGCGGATGAGTTTTATCAGCTTATTGCGAGGAATGATATTATGGAAATGGAAGAGCAGCTGACATCTAGATTCATTGGGGGATTGCGAATGCATATTCAGGATATGGTTAATATGTTCGATCCAAGATCTGTGGCAGAAGCACCTCAAAAAGCGTTGGCTTGGGAGAAACAGGGACGCCGATGAGGTGGTGTGTTTACTAATTCCAACAATCAAGTGAAGGGTGTTAGTGGAAGTTCTAATGTTTCTAAACCTATCAATAAACCAGTGGTGAAGGAGGCTGAGAAGGCAAAAGTTAACAACGGTTTCAAATGTTACAATTGCTAGGAATTGGGTCATAAAAGCAATGAGTGTCCAAAGCCAAAGAAGAGAACCATGGTCGCAGAAGTTGAGGATGTTGATGGAGATTATTCTAGTCCAGTTGAGGAGGATGAACAGGATATTGCATCAGGAGATGAAGGTTGCAATCTAATGCCGAGGAGATCATGTTTGACACCGAAACAGGAAGAAGCTAGTTGGTTGAGGAGTAATATCTTTCAGTCGACATGCACTATACTGGGAAAGGTGTGTAAATTTGTGATTGACGCAGGAAGCTGTGACAATATCGTTTCAACCGAGGCTGTAACAAAGTTTAAATTGAAGACAAAGAAACATCCGAATCCATATAAGTTAGCATGGTTGAGAAAAGGAGGAGAAGTGAAAGTGGATAGACGAGTTCATGTTCCATTCTCTATTGGGAAGAAATACAAAGACGAGATCTGGTGTGATGTAGTAGAGATGGATGTTTGCCACTTACTTTTGGGAAGACCATGGCAGTATGATCGAGCAGTACAGCATGACGGTCGGACCAATAGCTACAGTTTTATGTTTGAAGGTACGAAGATTATCATAGTACCAAAGAAGAGACAACAAGGAGAAAGTAAGTCAAAAGAGATTGAAGAGCTGAAAACTTTATTATCCTTGAAGGAGTTTGTTAAGGAGATTGAAGAGGAGCCTGAGGTATTCTTGTTGATTGGGCGTGAGAGCAGTGAAGAGGTTGAAATTCCAGAAGAAGTGAAACCAGTTTTGAAAGAATTTGATGATGTATTTCCAGATGAGTTACCGAAGGAGTTACCGCCACTAAGAGACATTCAACATCAAATTGATCTGGTTCCGGGAGCAATGTTGCCACATAGACCACATTATCGAATGAGTCCGAAGGAACATGAAGAGTTGCGGAGGCAGGTAGAGGAATTGCTTGAACAGGGGCGTGTGCAGGAGAGTTTAAGTCCTTGTGCTGTACCAGCCTTATTGGTACCCAAAAGGGATGGAACATGGAGGATGTGCACAGATAGTAGAGCATTGAATAAGATCACAGTCAGATACAGATTTCCAATGCCGAGGCTTGATGATTTATTGGATCAAATCAGTGGGTCCATAATCTTTTCTAAGATTGACTTGAAGAGCGGTTATCATCAGATTCGCATTAGACCTGGGGACGAATGGAAGACAGCATTCAAGACGAGGGAAGGGTTGTATGAATGGCTGGTAATGCCGTTTGGTCTATCGAATGCACCAAGTACATTCATGAGGGTGATGAACCAGATTTTCAGGCCATACATTGGGAAATTTGTGGTGGTTTACTTTGATGATATTCTAATCTACAGTGCTAGTACAGAAGAGCATGTTCAGCATTTGAAGAAAGTGTTAATTATTCTTCGTGAAGAACAATTCTATGCTGCTACAAAGAAGTGTGTTTTTATGGAGAGGAGTGTTTTATTTCTGGGGTATGTTGTGTCGAAAGAAGGAATACAGATTGACCAAAGTAAAGTCGAAGCAATTAGAGATTGGCCGCAACCCAAGACGATAACGGAAGTTCGGAGTTTTCATGGGTTGGCTTCATTTTATCGGAGGTTTATTCCACACTTTAGTAGTGTGATGGCGCCTGTGACTGATTGTATGAAGGGTAAACAGTTTGCATGGTCAAAGGAAGCAGGGAATGCTTTTGGGAAGATCAAGGAGTTGCTGACGTCTGCACCAATTCTAGTGTTGCCAGATTTTCAGTTGGTGTTTTAATTACACACTGATGCGTCAAAGGTTGGGATTGGAGGAGTATTGAGTCAGAGGGGACGTTCGATTGCATATTTCAGTGAGAAGTTGTCAGGAGCAAAGATGAGATACATCACATATGATGTGGAATTCTATGCTGTTGTGCAAGCTATTAAACACTGGAGACATTATCTATTTCAGAAAGAGTTTGTTCTATACACTGATCATGAAGCATTGAAGCATTTACAAGGGCAAGACATGATTTCAGCGAGACATGCATCGTGGATTGCATATCTGCAACAGTTTACTTTTGTTGTTAAACACAAGTCAGGGGTGACGAATCGTGTGGCCGATGCTTTGAGTAGGAGGAGTCATTTGTTGACTACACTGAAAGTTGAAGTGACAGGGTTTGATGTGCTACCAGAATTATTTGTAGAAGATCCTTATTTTACGAAATTTGTAGATAAAGTCAAGAATGGGGAAACAGATGAGTTTATGCTGGTGGATGGTTTTCTGTTCAAAGGAAATCGATTATGCATACCTGATTGTAGTTTGAGAATGAAGATTGTAAAAGAGCTACATGAAGAAGGACATGTTGGGAGAGATCGTACATTGCAGTTGATTTCACAGTCTTACTTTTGGCCATCAATTAGGAAAGAAGTGGAAAGATTTGTAGAGCGATGTCATATCTGTCAGGTTCGAAAGGAACTTCGACTAATGCTGGATTATATATGCTGTTACCTGTACCAACTAAACCATGGGTTGATGTGAGTATGGACTTTGTGTTGGGGTTGCCAAGAACACAGCGTGGAAACGATTCCATTTATGTGGTGGTTGGCCGATTTTCGAAAATGGCACATTTTATTGCTTGTAAGAAGACGGCGGATGCTGTTCATGTTGCTCAGTTGTTTTTCAAAGAAATATATCGACTTCACGGATTGCCAGAATCGATTGTGTCGGATAGGGATACTCGTTTTCTATGTCATTTTTGGCTAAGTTTGTGGAAGATGGTGGGAACCAAGTTGAACTTTAGCAGTGCTTATCATCCGCAAACGTATGGACAGACCGAGGTTGTGAACAGATCGCTGGGAAATTTATTGCGGTGTCTAGTTCAGGATAATCTGAAGAGTTGGGACTTAAAGTTGTGTCAGGCGGAGTTTGCTCATAATCATGCTGTTAACCGAAGCACTAGTTACAGTCCATTTTAGATTGTATATTCAAGTTTGCCAAAGGGGCCGTTGGAGTTAACGATCATACCACAACCAAAGAAGGGGATAGCTAAGAAAGCTGCTGATTTTGTTGATGGATTGGCGGAATGTCATAAAATCGTTCAAGAACAATTGGAAAAGGCAAATGAGAAGTACAAACGTTCTGCAGATCTGAAGCGAAGGAGTGTTGAATTTAATGAAGGTGATTTGGTTTATGCGGTGTTAACGAAAGATCGTTTTCCGGTGGGAATGTACAATAAATTGAAGGCGTGGAAGATTGGTCCAGTGGAAATTTTGAAGAAAATCAATGAAAATGCATATCGATGGAAATTACCAGATAATGTTCATACTTCCGATGTTTTCAATGTCAAGTATTTGATTCCATATCATGGAGAGGAGCTTGTAATGCAAAGAGAAGGTGCAAATTCGAGGTCGAATTTTCATCAACCAGGGGAGGATGATGCAGCGCGATCTGCCAATTTAGGTCGTTCACGACCTAGTGGGTTTTTAGGTCGCTCACGACCTATGGAAGGTCGGCTACGAGTTAACGGAATCAACGCTCTGGCATGCAAACGACCTAACTTATTTTTAGGTCGCATACGACCTAACTGGTTACTACGACCTAACGAGCAGATAGGTCGCGTGGAGGAGGTACGACCTAAAGTGAAACAGGATGTAGCGCTTGGGTTATGCCATAGGTCGCTAACGAGTTACGACCTAACGGAGCCGCGACCTAGCGAGGTAACAAAGCTACACAGTGAAAAAGCGGAAGCAACGGAAGTGTTAGGTCGCGTACGACCTAACGAGGGTTTTAAGTCGCTCCAGCGACCTAGTGGAGAATCGCGAGCTATCGAGTTAAGACCAACTTTAGGTCGCAGAGATATGTTACGACCTAAGTTAGGTCGCGAGAAGATGAGGAGAGATAGGTCGTTCGTTATAGGTCGCAAAGCATTAAGTCGCGAGGACTTAGGTCGCAAAGACTTAGGTCGCGCAGTTTTTGAAGCCGCTTCATTTTTAGGTCGTCGATGAAGGGATGCCGTTCATTCTTAGGTCGCTCAAGCCAGATGCCGTCCATTTTAGGTCGTAAGTCGTGAATCAAGATGATGTGTTGTAATATGTTGTATTTTCTTGAGTCGCATGTATTTTAAGTCGAGTTGTTTAGGTTGTTTCCGACCTATGGTTGTAAAGTGTTGTGTTGTATTTTCTTATGTTGAAATCTTTTAAGTCGTTGTTTTAGGTCATTCATTTTAGGTCGCGTCTGTTTTAGGTCGCACCATTTTTTAGGTCGTAGGTCGTTCACGACCTAAGTGTTGTTGAAATTTTGTTCTGTTTTTGGCGTATTGAGTTGTAGCCTATAAATAGGCATGTTGGGTCATTTGTAAAAGTTGAGTTGATTTGAAAAAAAACTCTTGTTTTGTTAGCTTTGTGCTTTCACCAAATTGGTAGTCGAGTGTAATCTCCTATCTCCTCTTTTGGTTAATCGAGTGCGCTCGATTCAACGACTGCAGAAGCCGATTCACGGAATCTAGTGCGCTAGATCAACGTGCGAAGAATCGCAGATCTTTGAACCCGGTATCGTGCGCGATCAACGAGTTCGGGATAGCTAGAATTCGGTATCTTCGGATCAACGAATTTGGGCATTTCAGTATTCATCAATCCATCGATTGCTACTTTCATCGATCTACATTGTTTTGATTAATCCGCTGCGTCACTCTTCCATTCTGAAAACATGGCTCCCAATCCTGCATGTCTTTGACTTAACGCATCCGCCACTGCGTTACCTTTTCCCGGAGTATAGGCTATAATAAAATCATATGATGCCAAAAACTCTAGCCATCGTTGCTGCCGAAGATTCAAATCCTTTTGGGAGAAAAAATACTTCAACGACTTATGATCTGTAAACAACTCGAATCGAACTCCCAATAGATAATGTCTCCACATCTTCGGAGCAAAAACAATCGCCGCTAGCTCCAAATCATGAGTCGGATAATTCCTTTCATGCGGCTTCAGTTGTCGACTTGCATACGCAACAACTTTACCCTTCTGCATCAGCACTGCTCCAAGTCCAGTACCACATGCGTCGCTGTAAACCACCATCTCTTCATTTCCACTTGGAATAGTCAAAACAGGAGCACTTGTCAATTGCTCTTTCAGGATTCCGAAAGCTTGCTCACACTTAACATCCCATCTGAATACTTGATTCTTTTTCGTCAATCCTGTCAATGGTGCAGCCACCTTGGAAAAGTCTTTGATAAATCGACGATAGTATCCTGCTAATCCAAGAAAACTTCTCACATCAGATGCATTCTTAGGTCTAACCCAATCCTGGATTGCTGCCACCTTAGCGGGATCAACCGCTATTCCATTTCCAGAGATAATATGGCCTAAGAACCTCACTTCGCTCTTCCAGAAGTGACACTTCGAAAACTTAGCCTTCAGCTGATGTTTCCGTAAGATTTCCAAAACAATACGCAAGTGCGTCTTGTGCTCTTCTTCAGTTCTGGAATAAATCAAAATATCATCCACGAACACTAGTACGAACTTGTTCAACTGATCTCTGAACACTCTATTCATAAGATCCACAAAATATGCTGGTGCATTGGTCAATCCAAATGGCATTACCAGCCACTCAAGGAAACCGAATGGTGTCCTGAAAGCAGTCTTCGGCACACTATCCTTAGCCACTCTTAACTGGTGAAATCCCGTTGCCAAATCCATCTGAGAAAACACCTAAGCTTCGTGAAGCTGATCAAACAAGTCATCTATTCTCGGCAATGGATACTTGTTCTTCTTAGTCACTTTATTCAGCTCACGATAATCCACACACAACCTCAATGATCCATCCGCTTTGGTTACAAACACAACTGGTGCACCCCATTCGGACACACTACGCCGAATGATTCCTTTCTATAAAAGATCATCAACCTGCACCTTCAACTCCTGCTGTTCCCTAGGCGCCATCCGCCTAAGAGGCATCACAACAGGTCTGGCTCCTTCAACTAGATCGATAAGAATCTCGATCTCTCTATGCGGCGGTAACCCTTTGACCTCATCAAAGACATCCTCAAATCCATTAGCGATTGGCACCGATGATAGTCCATCCCGTGGAACAACCAGCGAATACATGAAGCTCATGAAGACGCCTTCCTCATGCTTACATCGTATCACAACCTTTCGCCCATCCACATTCTCGACTGTCACCTCCAACCTTTCACAATCAACCTTTGTCGCATACTTCCTAAGCCAGTCCATACCCAAAATAATTCCGAACCCCGCAAAGTTCAGAACAAAACAATCACAAACAAAAGAGCAATCATGACTCAATACAATCAGACCACGGCATAGCATACACAAACAAGACGAACCACCAACTGGATTAGTCACAACCAATGGCCTATCAACAATATCCAGTTCTAAGCCCAACCGGCCTACAAGTTCATTACAAACAAAAGAATGCGACGCCCCAGTATCAAATAACACTCTAACTGGAACACCACAAATCGAAAGAGTACCCTGAACCACCACACTCTTTCCTTTCTCTTCAGCGGTAGAGGCTTTCAAAGATGATGGAACAGCCCCCAAAGCATAAGCTTGCATAATCTGCTTGTCCTTCCGCGGTTCTGGACAATTCTTCTTAAAATGCCCCGGCTTGTCACAGTTGTGGCACTTCACCGACACCTTTGGATTCTTGCAATCTTTGGAGAAATGGCCCTTCTGCTGACAATTATAGCAGGTCACTTCGCCCTTTGGCTTCTTCTGGCCATCCTTACCCTTTTGCTGCTGCTTCCTCTTCTTGTTTCCACCCTCCTGTGGTTTAAACTCTTCCTTGGTTACAGCAACAATAGATCCCTCTTTAGGAAACAGATTCTCGTGCCTGAGAGCTTTCTCCACAAGCTTCTCAAATGAATCATCTAGATGATCCACCAACTGCCTCCCAAGATAACTGTCCAAGCCTGTCACAAACTTCTCGTTCTTCTGATATGAAGATTCAATATACGACCGGGCATACTTGGACAAGGCTTCAAACTCAGAAACATATTCAAGAACTGGTCTTCCACCTTGCTTGAGCTCCACAAACTTCTTGAACAGAACAGACTTTTGAGATGTAGAAATGAACTTAGCTTCAAATCTGGCTTGGAATTGCACCCAAGTAATTTCTTCCTCCGGAGTATCAATGGTGATAGAGTTCCACCAATCAGAAGCTCTTCCTTGAAGCTGTCTTGATGCGAGCTTCCTTTTAGTTGCATCATCGATTCCCAAACCACCAAAGATCCTTCTACAAGCATCTATCCATCTCTGGACTTCAATGGTTGACTCTGTTCCCAAGAAAACATTCCCTCCAAGAGCAGTATAATCTTTACACAGCTTAGCAAAATCCACTGGTCTTGGAGTTTGAACTTGAACTCCCACATCTACTGATGGCCCCGAATCTGGCATCCTTCTCATGATCGAAGTCATCATAGCCTCGAACATAGCAGCATAATCAGCAGCCCCCTCAACAGCACAGCCTTCCCTAGAAGCTGGTCTCCCTCTTCGACTCATTCTCAATATCTATAAAAGAAATGATTAATGCACCTTGAGAAACAACTGCATAAGGAATTCTAATCCTTCTAAGCTACTATATTATATATAGTAATCATCCATCAAAATACAATTACGTCTCTTATACGTAGTTACGTCAGTGAGCGTTGGGTAAAATCGATTAACCAAAGCTCTGATACCAAATGTGACGACCGCCCATGACCCCTGCACTGAACATAGAGATAGTGCGCTGTAAAGTGTGCTAGGCAGCCATGGACGGTGGCCAAGGTTAAATTAAAATAGCAGAATCTATCGTATTACTCACAGCGCATGGATAAAATACAATAGAGAATATATATAGTGAAGCATCTCAAAATAGAATCTCATCAATTAAGCTTCATAATAGCTGAATACAAACATCTGAATAGTCAATACATCAAGCCTCACTACATATCACTCAGAGAATTATACAAAGCAGCGGAACATCCATTACATATAGTAAGAAAATAATATGCAAGCCTCCAGCTCGTCTTCGTCATCAGCATCGTCGGAAACTAAGAACAGCACCTGTCACCTGCTACCTAGTCTGCCCATCCCAAAGCGGATGAACAACCCAAGGCAATAAGAGTTAAACATAAAGCCTTGAGTCAGACAACAGTCTTAGTGAGCGGTAAATTAACTAACAACATACCAAAAGTGCATAAAGGAAAAAGGAATAGGAATCCAACCCTCTCACTCCACCTCTTTCTACAGTGATAGCCCCCAGACACACTAAGCAGAAGTAAACATAGCAAAGCAGACATTTAAAGTAAAGCAATTATCACTCGAGTCAAGGTCAACATTTTCCAAGTACAAACCCCCAAGGCCTAAACCAAGATCAGATAAGCACCCAGAAAACATTGCTCTTGAGACCGAATGACGATACAACCAAACATCCATGACACTGGCTATCACTGTTATCTTTGCTTCGATACCACCGTTAATTGAATGACCGACACATTCTTTCAGCCGTCAGTCAAGGGTTAATGGCAACCCCGGTTCTAGACAGAACTCCGCACGTCGTCGCAGCCCATGCCTAGGACTATCGAATCTGTCCAGAGTACTCGACTATCAACTATAGTCTTTTGGGACTATCGAATCTGCCCAGCGTACTCTTGCTTTGAGCCTGCTAGAACCTTCAACAACGATGAAATCTCAGCCTTCTAGTCATCCTCCTCGACGACTATTCTCATACTAGCTCAAGCGCCTCTCGAGCAAACCATTATCCTCAAACTCGAACCATTTCACCGAGTTATCAACATGCTTGGAATGATCCCGTCTGGATTAAACCAAGGCTATCTCATACCATGCCTCGCTTCATCTCGTCATAGCAAAGCCTCATCTCAACATCAACATCATCAAATCTATCCATATGAGCTTCATCATCCACGTCATATGCCACGAGCAGCTTTCCAATTCAAGAGCCTTTCCCTTAGCTTTTGAATCATCTTCGACCATCTTGTCCAAATCAAATCATCAATCAACTAATTTATAACAATCAATCAAGTCAATCATTAATCCAAGTAATCAAGCATTCAAACATGATATAATAAACAATTATAACAATAATGGCAATCTTGTAAATAAAGAGTCCAAATCTAACAAGCATGAATTATGAGCAATATCTCTACAACTTGATGAATGAACTTACATAGGTTAACATGTAGTAAAATGGATGTCAAACCATCATGGACAATAGATCTACACTTAATTTTATGAAAATGCATGGAAATCGCTATTTTAACACCAAACCAAGCCAACAATCCGATATACTCCTTTGGATCCGTGTGAGAGATAACCACCACTCACCGAATCACCTAAACACCTCAAAAGCAACACACTCCAGATCTGGACAGCGAAGGATCTAACTCGATCTATCAAAATTCCGCTTCAAACGATGAAATCTCTCTTCGATGGTTGAAGATCTTCAATCTAAGCTCTTGGATCTTCAATTTGATCTTCGATTTGGATGGAAGGAATCACAAGATTCAAGTGGAGAAAAGAAGTGAAGAAGTGTAGAACTCGAGCTCTCAAAATGGCAGCACTTGGTCGCTTCAAAATCCGGATCCCAAAAAGTGAGGAAATGGACGTGTATTTATAGGCTGAAATCCCTAAGTCGTCCGCCCCCTTAAGTCGTCCACGACTTAAGAAACCCCACGACTTAAGACCTACGACCTACCAGATCCCACGACTTATGACTTAACCATCCCCTTCGACCTACGACTTAACGAAAATGCGGCCTAACGACTTAACAACAATCACGACCTAACACTTACGCGACCTAACGACTCAATAACTTTGCGACTTAGCTGGGTTACGACTTAACACCTCACGACCTAACTACGCATGCCATAGCGACTTAACGACTTATCTTAACTCGTACACGACCTAAGAAAACCCAACGACTTAACTGCCTCCGACCTAAGACTTAACGGTACAACATCCTAAGCCATAACACACGACCTAACCTTAGCGCGCTCCTAAGTTGCTCACGACCTATCTCCTTAAGTCGTTAGCTCGCCCAGTTTCCTAGGTCGCTATCCCTATGCCGCTAACTCTTAAGTCGCCGTTTTTCTTAAGACGCCCTCTTTCTTAAGTCACCTATTCCTTAAGTCGCCTATTCCTTAAGTCGCCAACTTCCTTAGGTTGCTTCAATTCCTTAAGTCGTCTACTCCTTAAGTTGCCCCACGACCTAACCTCCTTCACGACCTAAGCTCTAACACGAGCAAACTCCTTAGGTCTCTCCTATCTCTTAAGTCGTTCCACGACCTAAGCTACCACCTGACTTAAGATGCCAATCGACTCAACTTCTACACGACTTAAGCTACAACACGGCTTATCTCCAGACGACCTAACTCTGCACGACTTAACAACACTAACAATCTAATAACAACTGTTTTACGATGTTTCGATCCGTAAAAATACGGGTCGTTACAATTTATATATATGGACCAACGGTGTTTGTATATATATTTATCATATTGTTAAGTGATACAGATATTTATCATTTCTATTCGTAATTTAAATATATACGGGTAGATATCATTTCAACCCGTAATCCCAATTTCAATTCAAATGAAAATCGCTTGGGTTTATGTTTTCAACCCATAACGATTTTCTCCTATTCTAAAGTCCGTTCGGGTATGTATCATTTCAACCCATAGTGAATTCTATACTAATAGGGAACTTGCAGAGTGATAACAGATATGATAATAATATAATAATGGTAACAGACATATATCATCAGTATAAATAACAGATAATGGTGTCAGATGTCATAGGTGAACAGATATAGATAATAGCATATATAACAATGTAAATAACTAACAGCAGCATATTTCAATTGACGTTTCAATTGAAATAAAATTTAATAAATATAAGAATATCAATCGTGAGTGATTGCTCACCTTTCGAGGCTAGAGAGAAGTTAGACAATGAAATTGTGTTACGACATTCAAGCACGACTTCCAAAGTATAGCTGGATGGACACGATTCGACGAACAAAGCTGGTAGATAAGGAATTGACGAAATCAAATCAGGACGGGATCGATGAAGATAAATGAAATAAATGGACTTATATATATATATATAACCATACATAACTATAAATCATATTAGAATTTGAATATAATTTAAATTATATATATGGTTTCCAGAATCATTATTTCAAATTAAATTTCATACATTAAAGTCCAACATATATATAAAACAAAATTTAAATCAATACATTAAACATAAAGTTTCTTTTTTATCTATAATTTAATATGATATAAATATATTTTACTTCACCTGAAAAATCATAAACGGTTAATAAAACTTTCATTTACAAAATAAGGCTTATATATCGATTTGAACAAACCTAAAACTGTTATAGTTTTACAAACATATCACGTTATCAAAAATCAAAAAATAAATAAACAAACATATATATGCATGACTCACGAACAACTGTACTTCATATAATATGCTTTATATAATATAAATAGCTCTGCATCTACACACATTCCCAACATATAAATGTAACTAACCCTGTTCGAAAATATAACTTACTGAATAAACATTATATGCTTTGTATATATATATGAAAATATCCATGTATATACATTAACAGACTATAGACAGGCTAAAATTTTATAACTTTATAACTATGCATACATAACTAAAGAAAAATCAATATATATCACTATGCAGACCATAACAAATATGCATGCCTTTTCAAATGCAACAAAAATAAATATCTGGCTAACATATGTGCAGACCGACCCATATATGCTTTATATAAACTATATACGCTGTATAACTTATATATTCTAAAATGAGTATCATATTCGAAAGTCCAAATCTATGCAAACCTATATAACTGTTCATGTAAACAAATATGTAATATGCAACTAGACAACAGACGTATGTAAATATATACGAAAGTTATGAATCTAATACCTTTTATATATATAAATAATCTATACAAAATATTATACTTATATATATACTTTTATAACCTATATACTATCATATATAAACTCAACGGCCAAAGACTAAACAAAATTCATTTTTAATCTGTAAACATTTATATGTTACCGATCCATATATAAACAAAACAAAAGAATATGGTAATATAATATGTAACAACCCTTTATATATATCTTCATAATATAATATATCTCTAAAAACAAGTATACAAAAGAACAAGAAGAATGACAGGCTTCAAAGCAACAGGGATGGCAAAGCAAGGAAGGAAAAATACAAAGGGAGAGTATGTTCCTTTGAGAAGTTTAAGCATAGAACTATATATAGCATAAATAACTTAAACCCCAGAACTGATAACTTATGCGTACAACAACTTGTATAAATACTAATGATTTACCTTACCAAATATACGCATGATACTCTGCAAGCAAGAGGAGGGGGTTGCTGACTTGATGAGGTGGTCTCGGCGAAGAAACGCACGACCAGAGAATGGAGGTCGACTACAAGGTGATGGGGCGGAGTCTAGGATGGCTGTCACTGAGGTGAAGGCCGGCGTGGGTTGCGGACGGTGGTAGGCGGTTTTAGGTCTCGGCTAATGGTAGGCGTGGGGTGGCTCACGCAGTGAAGGTTCCGACGTTTGGTGGAGAGGAAGGTCGAGCAATTTCGACAATGGATGAGGTGGGTTGTCGCGGCAAATGGAGGGGAGGTGGAGAGCTGCAGTCGGTTTGACGCGAGGGAAGGATGTAGGACAAGGAAGAAAATGTGGGAGAAGAAGAAAAGGAAAAGGTAGGAGAAAAGAAAAAATGGGAGAGATCTGAGAAATAGAATGTGAACAGTACCCATATATTTATTTTTATCTCATTTTTTTGTAATAAAGAATGGTAGAAACGTGTTTCTGTGAGCATGGCAACAGTCATGCCTACGAAATGGAAAAAATAAATGCAAACAGATGGAAAGGCAATTAATGCTTGTTTGGGCAGCCCGTTTCATTTTGAATTCGAAGGAACGTGCAAAGTCAAAATTTACGGTTACCGTTACGCGAACAGTTTATTATTTCCGTCGCGTACCGGACCTCAATATACAGAATTGAATATACCGTAGAGATCAGCACGACGAGACGATCAAAACGGTATACAGATATTAGCGATACGATTGAATTATAAAAATTCGAATTTCTGCTAGCGGAAAATGCAGCTAAAACGCAGAAAATAAGATCAACGGAGCTATAGAAGTCCGAATTTGATGAAACGAAATTTTGCGTCTCACTAAGAAGATGATTTACAAATTTTCTATATAAAAATATTCAGATTTGGAATTATTTTATTACTATCAATTTTTAACTGATTTAAATTGAAATAGAATTTCACAATAAAATAAACATCAATATTATCAGATAAAAATTTACCAGTTCCTATGTTTAAATAGACGTATCCCAAATAATAAATTTTTATTTCCAAATTTTATTGTTTAAAATTTCACAAAATTTCAATTAATTATCTTATTAAAACCATCAAAAAATTTCGGGTCGTTACAAAGTGTGACTTTAATATGAGGTTCAAAGGAATTTAAATTATTTTTATTCCTGTTAAAGTTAAATTTGTATTCATTTTAAATCTAAAATTTGAAATAATATGAAAAAATAAATTTGGAAGTAAAATATTTTCAATGTTTTGTTAATTAGTCATACATAAGGAAATGTTTTAAATTAATGATTTGTGATTCATTTAACAAATAAGAATTTAAGGTTTTAAGAAATGATCAGGAAGTAATTAATCAAGTTATTAAGGATAAATTAAGTTACAGGTTAAGCGTTTATTTATTTAAATAATTAGGGATTAGTTATTGGTTATTAAAAATTAATTTATAAAGGTTTAGTTAATCACTTAAGGATTACTTGATTGCAAACTAAGCATTCCATTAATTAAGAAATAAGATTAATTTATAATTTGACTTTCATTAATTAGGCAACTACTTGATGAAGTAATTAGGAATTAATTACTTGATGTAATGAATTAATAAAAGGGATGATTAATTAATCGGTTTAAAATTAATGTTAAGTAAAGGCAATCTATATGATTAAAGAACTAGTAATCAATAATTTTGGAAGTAATCAATCTTGCTTATGAATGATTTAAATGATAAAATACCTTAAATGGGTTGATAACTCTGATATGAAATGTTTTATGATATGATAGATTGGATAGACCGTGATAGGATGGTTGTCTATCATTGATGAATTGCTATGCATAAAAGTATCATCTTGCATTTAAAATTAAATTGTATTTCATTTAAATAACTTGGGTTAAGACGATATTGAACTCAAGGAGACCGGAGTCGGATATTTGTAAATACCCGAAACCACTTCGATTTAAAATTTGCAATAATTCTTTATAGGAGATTTAAATAGGCTGAAATGGAATTATGTGAACCCTTGAAACTAAGTAAAGAAACTTAGGTATTGATTTGTGGTATTGGTATCGATTATAACTAGTAATGAACTTGTAGTAAAGTACGAGTTACCCGGGTTTCTTTAAAAGTTCGAACTTAGTATTTCAAATTATGGATTTACTCACGCTGGTTTCCAGCCTGACCCGGGTGTTACTTTGATGTAATGCTCAGGTCAGACCGAGTATTACAGATTTTCAGGTAAGGACGTTCAGGAGCTCAGGACACGAGCTGGATGGTAGGAACGTATGGAGTGTATTCCGCTGTGATATATTGTAGTTGTTTGGGACATGTTAGTTGTATCTGTCCAGTGATTTGTGTATATGTTGTAACTCTGATGTATTATAAATGTATTTGACTGATACAGTATTCTTTGTAAACTGATTGTTAACGCTAAAAAATGAACGCTAACACCTGGTGTGTGTAGTAGAATTGTGAAAGCACCACCCGTGTGACGGGAACAAGAAGTAAGTAGTAAAATAGCGAAAAAGCGGTAAAAGACAGCAGTTTATAGTGGTTCGGCTTGAGATCGAGCCTACGTCCACTTTGAATCTCTTTATTACTGAATCCGATTACAAGACAATACAATACACTTATCAAAACAATACAATTTGATCACAAAGACAATCTCGACTACTAGCTCAAACTTCGATGACCAAACCCAATTAATCCGTGTTGGATGTAGGAAATTCCTCTCGAAGCTTGTTGTAGTGTCTCGAATGTTTGAAGATCTTCAATTGTCGAATGAGTTGAGAGTTCGGCAGAGTAACGATGCTTTGAGAAATGATTGGCCAAAAGTCCTCTACTCGTTGGAGATGGTGGTGTATTTATAGGGAAATCTGGACAGGAGTTTCTGCCAAGTCATGAGTCATGGCCGACTTAGGATAAGTCGTGACTCGTGGTTGACTTAAAGTAGCATGTGGACGACTTGCTGAATTCAGCTCATAACTTGGTCGAAGGCAAGTCCTCAGTCGTAGTCGACTTATAATAAGTCGTAGGTCGTGGACGACTTTGCAGGTAAAAGCAGCATAGGTGCAGGCATTGGATTTTAGCTCGACAACTTTTAAGTCGTAGACGACTTAATCTAAGTCGTGAGTCCCAAATAACCCTAAGTCGTAAGTCTTTTTAGCTCCTCAGGTCGTTAAGTCGTCTGGTTCTTTAAGTCGGTATCCTCCTATCAGTAGTTAGGTCGGCATCCATTGAGCCGGTATGCTTTTTTAGGTCGGCAACTATTGAGTCGGCAGCTTATTTAGGTCAGCAGCTATTGAGTCGGCAGCTTATTTAGGTCGTTAACCACCTTTAGATCGTGACTTTTTTAACCCGTTAGGTCGTCCAGACACTTAAGTCGTAGACTTCTTTTAAGTCGGTGAGCTTCTAGGTCGGTACGAAGTTAACTCGTTACTCCTTAGGTCGTTGAGCTGCCATCTTCTTAAGTCGGTAGCCTCTTAGGTCGGCACATATCTTAAGTCGTTAAGTCATAGCTCCTAAGTCGCAAACAAAAGAGGATTAACATTTGCCCCTCGAAGTATACGCCTAAATCGTAGGTCGTGTGCTTCGATTTTCTTAACTCATTTTGGTTAGGTCGGAAGCGACTTAATATAATTCTTAGGTCGTACATCGTGTATGTCGACCCGCCTTCCAGCATATAAGTAGTTGAACCATTCTTCCTCGTCCTCATTTGTTCTTCTATTCGAATCAGCCATTGACGCAATTCCGAGCTTTCAGAGAGAAATTCCAACCATCCAATCGCCGATCATCTTCCTGTTATACTTCGTAAGTCGATCCGATCTTCGTTCACCCATGTCCATTGTCGAATTGATAACTCCCCATTTTTCGACTTCCATTTGTTTTTTGGTGCCGCGATTCATTATGAATAACTCTTCGATTGACCTGCAATTGCCATCGACCATGTTGAAGTTGTGATACAGCAGTAATATATCCGATTCACAGCAAATCTGAGGCGATTCGAATTGGTTTTTTGGGTGATCCAATGGTGTGATGGAACGAGGACGTCATTGACTGTGAGGCTATTGGGTTAACGGGTTAAGAGTTAGGGAGGAAAGCTGGTTGAGATACTGGCTCGTTCACGACTTAGCAATTTCGTGTGACCTATTGACTTCCACGACTTAAGTCGGAACCGACTTAGCAGTTTCATGTGACCTAATTTGAGTTGTTTCCGAGTTAGGACTTGGAGAATTCCTTGTTGCCTCGAATTAGAGCTTTTGCTTCTTTATCCGACCTACGACTTAGGGACTGCTGAATTGAAATGCCAACGACTTGTAGTATAAACGACTTAACCTAGCTCGCCTCATAACCTTTAAGTCGTGGATGAGTTAGCAGATGTGTTGTTTTGAACCGAAGCTTCATATCTCTATAAGTGTTATGGCTGATGACCCAAATAATCAGAGAACCAACGACTTATCTTAACCCATAGGAAATCTTTCTTAAGTCGTCACCGAGTTAGCACTTGAGTCATCGGCGACTTAGCACTTGACACTTTTAAGCTTTGTCTGGACCTTGAACTGTTGAACTTTGGTGCATTCTTTTGCAGATTATCTATAATTCTAATTACCTGTTATAACATTTATAGAAAACCGGGACGAATACACTACCACTGACTGCCCACATCAATGACAGATTAGTAGATAAAGAAAAAATCAAATTAAATGAACTGTATGAGTGAAATGCTATACAATAACCAATTCAAGTGAAGTATTAAAGCAAAATCGTAATATTCAACTGAAACTGATTTGTTTGCATTAACACTGCACTTGAGCATTAACAAGTTCTGAAATCTTGTAATCGACTGATTGTCAGCTAGTTTAATTCCAGTTATGTTTGCTTTTTTATTTTCATTAGTTTTGCACAACACTTCACACTTTTTAAGAAACATGCACCTTCACATTTGAACATTCAGTTGATTGTGTAGAATGTCTTCTCCACAAGAAGAAATAGAGCAAGTTGAAGAGATTTTTCCAGTTGCTGTTCCGTTGAATGATCCTCCAGAAAGGGTCTTGACCACTTTGAACTACAGAACCTTTAACCAGTTGTGTATTCAATTCAGAATTGCTGAAGCAGACGCACAACTACATGGGAAGCATGATACTGCTGATAGACCTCCCCATGGTTTTGTTGCGGTAAATCGACAAATGTGCCAGAATGGAGCTATCCCTCCTTTTAATGACTTCTTGCGAACACTTCTTCTACGATTGACCATCTCCCCTTTTCAGCTGCATCCCAATGGATATGCTATCCTGATGGGACTTTGTGTGCTATTTAGGAGAACGTTGGATCGTCTCCCAAGTTTTGATGAGATTTGTTATCTGTGTTCTTTTGCCAAAAATAAAGAACATCCTTCTATCATAGTCGTGAGAAGTGCTAGAAACCGTAAGTTGATCATCGGTCTCCCTGACAGTGTTCACAGTTTTCTAAGCCAGTTTTTCTATGTTCGCTGCCCACCGGGATTTTACACTATCTGGAGAGTAGGAAGTAAGATCACTTGTCTCTGTTTCTTATGTTTTCTCAAACTTTCCGAAGTCCGAGTTGTCAAGTGTTAACTTTGCCCTTTTCTTTTCAGCACTTCCTCCTCCTTCTAGAGATCCCGGTCACAAACCGACTCTTGAGAGGCTTATGGCGGTGCCAGTTGAGGAGAGGAGTATTCAATTTTTATTGACAGACGAATTTTTACATCACTTCAGGCTTTTAAACTCTTCCCGCTTTACTCAGCCCCGTGAAGCTTCTAATTCTCCAGCACAGACAGCAGATGCCCCAGCTTCAACGGAAGAGATGGCTCTAAAGGAGCCAACTGCAGACACTGCATTAGTAAAGTGTTCTACTCCTATCGATGTTGCGGGGTCGTCCAACAAGTTAACGCTCTCTCCAGTTATCGAAGAGGAGGAGAATCCTCACATTTCTGAGAAGACGGCCGACGTGGAAGTCGAAAAAGATAGTTCTGCTGGCCATCACGGCGATGATATTTTTGATAATTTGAGTGATATAATGATAACTTCTCAGGAGCTTTTTAAAGATAATATCTCAAAAGCGATCTCTCCCGTTGTTGAAGCGACTTCCTCTTTGAAACAAGCTTTGATACCTTCTACACCAACCGTCTCTGTTTCCACATTAAAGCGTGGTTTGTAGTTTGACGCACGTAGTTTGCACGCCGCACACACTTAGGATTTTCTCAGCAATTATACGCACTTATCTTCCTTTTCTGGAAATTTCTAAACTTCATTTCTTTTCCATTTTCAGATTCTCCGATGGGGCGCACCAGCTCATATTACGACAAGTTTCAGCGCTATGGAGGTCGCGGAGCTTATGACGTTAGGCAATACCTTGATACCCCAAGGGAAACGGACGAAGAAAGAGCTATTAGGAAAGCTCGAGAAAGGCGGGACTATGAACGTCAGCACGGGAGGAGGGATGAACGGTACGACTCTTCTTACAGAGGCGAAGACTCTCACAAGCGAAAGTCTTACGACGATAAGGGGAAGACTCATATTGTTGACGAATCAAGCAAGCGGTCCAAGCCAAGTGACGCATCTGCAATTTCTGAGAAGACAGATGCTCCCATCTCTCCTAATGTTCCATCCAGCTCTCCTGCTTTAAAGAAATCTAACATCCAGTCGATCATCAACAGACCTGAGTATCAGGTCAAAGATGCCCCTCCTATTCTTCAAAGCCGATTTCCGAATTGGTGCTTAAAAGGGGTGCGTTTTGACCTTGATTTGGTTCCGATCGATAAATCGGATATGTTGCGTAGCATAGATGCCGTCAAACTTAATATTGAAAGGGTGTCCGGATGGCAAAAGCTTGTCGATGAGCTGCAACGAGTCAATCGTGCGAACCGTGAAGCGATGCTGACCATGGAAAACGATAAGGCGGAGTGGGATAAAATTGCTGATGATTATGCGAGACTTGAGTCCGAGGTTAAAAAACTCAAGGAAGATCTCGCCGCTTCTTCCGCTTTGCATTCTCAGAAAGAAGAAGTGTTTCAAAAACAAGTGCGGGATGCGCACGCTGCTCAAAGAGATGCTGAGATGAAATTTGCGGCTGAGCAGTTCGTTGTTGAAGAATACCACAAAAATAACACTCAGTTGCAGGAAACAGTTAACTCTCAGAACGTGGAGATCGAATTGCTATAGTCTCGACTTGTTAAAGCTGAGAAAGAGCGTGATGAGGCTGTTGCTGGTCGAGTTGAAGCCGTTGCCGAAAAAGAAGCGGCCGGGCAATCGCACGAGGCAACAAAAGCTAACGTCAGCTCTACCTTATTCGACTTTTATTTACACGGCGTTCTGGGTCATGGAAGTCTCTCTTTTCTGGGCCCTGAATATGAGATTACCCTGGCTGAAGTGTGGGAAGCCGCAGTTGATATGCTTGGCGGTGCCGGCTATGATGAAGCAGAGCTCGAGGCACGTTATCTTGACGACGAAGCTCGTGTCGCTCTTGCTAAAGGAAAAGAGCAACTTGCCAGAGCGCGAGCTGAGTCTACAGGAGATGAACACCTGACAGAGGAAGCTCCTTCAACTGCCCCTACTCATATTTCAACTTCAGCTGATACAAACATTATAGATTCCAGTGCCCATTCTTCGCTTCCTGTCAAAGTTGTCACTGAAATTGTGACTACTCCTACTGAAGATGAAGCCTTGGAAGATATTGAGGCTGAGAAATTCGAGATTAATTTTACAAAACCGACTTCTCCAGGTAACTTTGGCGTCGACTCGGGTCCAGTGAATCACTAGTTCGATTTAACCGAGTTTGATGAACTAATTACTTCTCTTTTCTCAGAGAATACCGATTTTAACTTCTTTTCTTCTGCAGCGGAGGCACCTGGCGCTGCGCACATTTCCTATCTTCCAGCTATTCCTCCTCCATCACTTCAAGTCACCCCTGCTTCTCAACCAGGGTCGCAGGAAGAACAGATAGAAGCTCTCCAAGGCTTGGAGGATCCACTCGCTTCTCAAGAACAAAAAGCGGAGGGGACGGAGGATAGTGAGAAGACTCCGGAGCAGTCATTTGATGACGATACAACACTTTCCAAACTGCTATCTTCGGGAAGCGAATCTTCTTCAAAGAGGAAAGGAAAGCGTGTACTAAAGAAGAAGAAGAGAAGTGCTTCAGCTGGAGAAGACAAAATAGAAGACGATCCAACCATTCCTCCTTCTCCGTCACGCCCACGCCGGATTCCGAAATTAACCATCAAGCTAGGCAAAGGCTCCAAAGGTAGCGGGAAGAAGGAATGACAGGCTGGATTTTCTACTTCTTATTTTTCTTTTTTGCATGTATTGACCGGAGATTGTGCAGGCACCGGTCCCTGCTTTTGCTTTTTTGAGATATATGCACATGTAAAGAATTTTCATAGTACTGAATAAAATAGTTATTTTACTTGTACAAATTCTTGTGTATGTGAGAACGCATCTGTTTCTCATTTTTAGTGTAGAATAAACGATTCTTTTTACTTGTACAAACTTTTTTGTCTGTGTTTGTGAATGCATTTATTCCACATCTACTCTTCGTGATATTGCAATGAACTTGCGGTATGTTGCTTGCACATTACTTTTATTAATGCAACCGAATTGTATAGTGTTGCCCCCATACCACAAGTGCATTGCAACATTTCTAGCTTTTACAAGACTGATATTCCTATTTCAGAGAATAACTATTCCGCTTTTAAGGGAAGAATCATTCTGCTTTTAATAGATTATATCTCATTTTTGGAGAAATTTTCACTTTCTCTTTCTTCCTTGAAGAACACTTCAACTTTCAGAGATGATCGCTCTTATTTGTTAAAAAGTGGATTTTCCTATGCAGTGAAGTGAACTTTCTAAAGAATTTTTTGATTTGTTTAGTGCTTCCGAAGAAGGCTTTATTTTTGTGCCTCTGAAGAGGGCTTATGTCTGGTACTTCAAGCATGGTGAAGTGTGCCTCCGAAGAGGTTTTTTTTTTGGTCTCCGAAGAGAAGCGATTTTGGTCTCCGAAGAGAAGCAATTTTGGTCTCCGAAGAGAAACAATTTGGCATTTCAGCTCTGGTGAAATGGGCCTACGAAGAGGAGCATTTTGCACTTCTACACTGGTGAAATGTGCCTCCGAAGAGGGCTTTTTAGCATTTCAGCTCTGGTGAAGTGGGCCTTCGAAGAGGAGCATTTTGCACTTCTACACTGGTGAAATGTGCCTCCGAAGAGGGCTTTTTAGCATTTCAGCTCTGGTGAAGTGGGCCTCCGAAGAGGAGCATTTTGCACTTCTACACTGGTGAAATGTGCCTCCGAAGAGGGCTTTTGCCTCCGAAGAGGTCTTGTGATTGCCTGGAAGTTAATTTCTCATGGTTGAATGGATCCACGGGGCGGACGCAAGTTGCTTGATTGGATGTACGTTTGCACAAACAATCGCAATTAACTAACAAGGACCATGTTCCTTCAGCTTGGGAAGGTGCCCCTCCGGTGGTTCCACCAATCTTTTTTGATTGAGGAAAGCACTTACATTTTTTGGCGTGCCACATTAGAGGGCTTTATTGGCTTCCGGAGAGGAGCCTTGGTGGATTGGTGTGCCAGGAGGGTTGCGTCTCAAAGGCGATTGGATCCACGAGACGGACGCAAGCTGTCTGATCGGATGCATCACGACCAGTTAGCAAGGGTCATGTTCCTTCTGCTTGGGAAGGTGTCCCTTTTGTGGATCTACCGGCCTTCTTATTGAGAGGCATACCTCCTTTTGGCTGCTTCTATGTTTGCCGGCCCATCTTTCCTCATCATCTGCCAATCTACGATCCTTTATTATTGTTTCCAAGCGCGTCTTCCTTTCTTTTGCAAGTAAATTGCTTTATCCGAAGAAGTAGACTTCACTGTTAAGTGACTCCACACGGTAAACGCAAGTTACTTGGTTGGATGTATTTTTATATTGACGACCGCAACCAGTTAACGAGTGCTTGTCAAAGTGGCGTCGCCAACTTTTATGTGAAGTTCCTCTTGTATGGGATTTAAGTCTGGAATTTTTTGTTGCTTGGTATTTGCTTAATAAGTGATTTGTAGGGCTCACTTGGCTTTGCGATGGGTGAGCTTCGCTTTAATGACCTGCAATATTAGATCGACATTTTAGCAATACATTTAGAGTATTTACATATCGAAATATAACAGGCATTTTTTAACAGAAAACACAGAATTCATAGTTTTTCATTATTCAATCATACTGATTTCTCAGCGGTTTACAATGCAAAAGTTACACATCCATTATCATTTTACAAATTTAAGCAATGCTGTTAAGTAAAAAATGGATGCTAGTGATTGTTGTTTCAGAATCTCCGGGCTGACTTTCCATTTGCACTAGATTCATAGCTTCGGATTTATATGCCAGAGAAAGTGAAAGATGCCCCAGTCGCAGTTTTGTGGACAATTAGCAGTCGTCCCAAATTCTACCTGCTGGGTGTGGACCTCCTGTGACAACATTAATGACAAGCTTTTCTGAATCTTGCACTGCAGTGTTGTTGTGAGAATCAGATTGATGGGTAGGACGTTGTTGACCCCGAGTGGATGAGGTTGGATCGACTCCGCTTCTCTTAACGTATTGTTGCAGTTTACCCTGCTTCAGCAATTCTTCAATCACATTTTTTAACTAGCGACATTGTTCAGTGTCATGGCAAGGTTGATTGTGAAATTGGCAGAATTTTCCATTATGCACTGCACCACTCTTCATCTCAGGTGGCTTAGGATACCTGACAACATCCTTTGTTGTGAAAAAGATATTTCTTGGTGTATTAGTTAAAGGAGTAAAATCTAAAAGATCGAAGCGGTGGAGTTTATTCTCATTCCCCTGATTCTTTCCTCCGTCGTTTTCCCTTTTCTGATTCTCAGAATTTCTTCTGTTAGAAGCAAGATCATTATTGTTGTCCTTAGCAACTAATACTTTTGCTGAGGTGGAAAGGTTTTCCAGGCACATGAATTCATCGGCCTTTTTATAAAACTTCTCAAGGGAATTTGGTTCCTTCATTTTTAGCCATTTTCCAAATTCACTCGATTTATTGATGGCTCGCACCAAGTAGGTCAGGATCATACGCGGTTCTACATTATCCACTTCGGCTACAGCTATATTGAAACGGCTTAAGAAAGATTTGATTGATTCTCCGGGAGCTTGTTCAAGACTAGACAGTGACATTATATTCTTAGCTTTTGAAGCATACAATCTGAACTGTTCTTTAAACTTTTGCGTGAAGTCGGAGAATCGATCTATTGACCGAATTAGAAGCTTTGTGAACCAAAGTAAGGCCACACCTTCCAAGTACACTGGAAAGTATAGACACTTAATCTCGTCTGACGTTCTTGCACCTGCCATATGCCAATCGTACTTGTATAGGAAATGATTAGGGTCACTCGTTCCCCTATAGGCTTGGATAGTAGGAGGTGCAAATTTCCTTGGAAATTCCGCTTTCAGGATCCTTTCAGTAAACGGGGTTCTGCTTGGTGCAAATCCCCAGTCACTCTCATTCTCTTCCCTCTGCATGCTCTCTCTCATGATGCGGCCAACCATTTCGGACAGGTACTCTTTATTGTTCAAAGACATCTCCGGGCAGGCATCAGTCCATCTCTCGGAAGCTTGTCTGGGCACATGTTCACGATAAGTTGGCTGCGGCATAGAACCTTCAGCTTGGAAAGGTGGCATTTCAGGAAAGGTTGTTTGATGGTTTTCTGGTTGACGATTTGCCCCGAGCAGAGCAGTTAATCTATCCATCATCAAAGCGTTTTGAGCTTCAATTTGTTGGTATAATCCAGAAACTATGTCATCCTATTCAGCCCTGGTGACTCCAATGGTAGGAGTTGCCTGGTCTGCTGTTGGGGAAGCGGAAGTCCTTTCATGAGCATTTTTGGATCTGATAGGTCTACCTCTTCTTCCAGGAGCCATTATTTCAGATCAACTTCTGGTTTTTAAGAGAGGTTCTTTTTACGGTGAAAATCTTCCTGAGTTCAATTCTCAGTGAAAGCACCAAAATGTTAACGCTAAAAAATGAACGCTAACACCCGGTGTGTGTAGTAGAATTGTGAAAGCACCACCCGTGTGACGGGAACAAGAAGTAAGCAGTAAAATAGCGAAAAAGCGGTAAAAGACAGCAGTTTATAGTGGTTCGGCTTGAGATCGAGCCTACGTCCACTTTGAATCTCTTTATTACTGAATCTGATTACAAGACAATACAATACACTTATCAAAACAATAAAATTTGATCACAAAGACAATCTCGACTACTAGCTCAAACTTCGATGACCAAACCCGATGAATCCGTGTTGGATGTAGTAATTCCTCTCGAAGCTTGTTGTAGTGTCTCGAATGTTTGAAGATCTTCAATTGTCGAATGAGTTGAGAGTTCGGCAGAGTAACGATGCTTTGAGAAATGATCGGCCAAAAGTCCTCTACTCGTTGGAGATGGTGGTGTATTTATAGGGAAATCTGGACAGGAGTTTCTGCCAAGTCATGAGTCGTGGCCGACTTAGGATAAGTCGTGACTCGTGGTTGACTTAAAGTAGCATGTGGACGACTTGCTGAATTCAACACGTAACTTGGTCGAAGGCAAGTCCTAAGTCGTAGTCGACTTATAATAAGTCGTAGGTCATGGACGACTTTGTAGGTAAAAGCAGCATAGGTGCAGGCATTGGTTTTTAGCTCGGCAACTTTTAAGTCGTAGACGACTTAATCTAAGTCGTGAGTCCCAAATAACCCTAAGTCGTAAGTCTTTTTAGCTCCTCAGGTCGTTAAGTCGTCTGGTTCTTTAAGTCGGTATCCTCCTTTCAGTAGTTAGGTCGTCATCCATTGAGCCGGTATGCTTTTTTAGGTCGGCAACTATTGAGTCAGCAGCTTATTTAGGTCGTTAACCACCTTTAGATCATGACTTTTTTAACCCGTTAGGTCGTCCAGACACTTAGGTCGTAGACTTCTTTTAAGTCGCTGAGCTTCTAGGTCGGTACGAAGTTAACTCGTTACTCCTTAGGTCGTTGAGCTTCCATCTTCTTAAGTCGGTAGCCTCTTAGGTCGGCACATATCCTAAGTCGTTAAGTCATAGCTCCTAAGTCGCAAACAAAAGATGATTAACACTGATATTATTTGATATTGTAAAGACCCAAAAGTCGACCTTCGAAAATCGGCATCCGTACTTCAATTGTACTCAAAATGCCGTAGATTCAAACGTCGAATCTGGTTCTCCGGAGCTTATAACACCATTAAATATAACAACACAGCGGAATAAAAATAGGTGATATCATATACAATCCAATGAATACAATATCCAGTATGATATACAACATTGATATCAATATGATACAACAGAATGATACAACATATATCAATATACATTAGAGATATGATACAAGAAATAGCAGCGGAAAGAAAATAGATAACACCAGCAGTGGATAGAATATCTCCAATAGAATGCTCCAATACATAGATAGCGGAAAGCAAGGTCAGTCGTCCAAGGACTGACTAGCTCCAGATAATCTACTGAACCTGAATATCTGAAAACCCCAACTCTAGACTGCCCATGTGGAAAATTGTGGGCACCCAGAGTTTAGGAAGGGAACAATAAACTCCGAGTCAGTCATGGGACTGGTTCGAGCAACAAAAACAGTTTATCTTTAAACAAGCCACAAAAGAATTTTAAACATTGAAATCCGCAATGCTTTTGGAAAATGAAACTACCATAAGACCTCCCGCCACACACACAATGCAAACGCAGAATTGTAGGAGATTTCTTCTTATGATAGTCAAACATGCTTACTATGCAAATAAAATTCTTTTGATATTATTACTAGTGCATAGTGCAGAAAATCCTTTCGAAAATACAATATTAATCTTAGCCAACATACAACCATTATTGTATGCCTACTATAGCTACTATGTTCAATAGCAGGTTACCGCCACATTCCATAGCAGGTTATACAACTAAAACCGTACTGGGTTCGTATTGTTTCTTTGGATTTTCCAACAAATGGTCAGGCTAAGGAACTTCCTATGCCACATGGGAACGCCTCTAGCAGGACGCCCTGAGAGACAAACTGCTCTCTGCTAACACAAGGCCAGGTTACCCCAATAACAGTTAACTCACGAATATGCCACCCCCCAGTCCTTTGGGACCTTTATCCGAGGCGCCTCGATAAACACACAATCACATAATAAATGAGATCGGAGTATCCACATAGGTTAAATAACAGGGCTCCATACCTGATACCACCCTTTTCCAGAAGGAAATGACATACCCTAAAGGGCGCGACCCTCATAACCTTGCCGCATATTCCTGTTTCGACCATTTCTGGGTTGTGAGGTCCGACGAGGTCTCGTCCACAAAGCTACGCTTTGTCACAAAGCCATGCTTTGGGTCAACATATGATCAAAGTAATGATCACAATGATAAATGATCAAACAAATGATCATATCACAAATGATCAAACGATGATCATCACACAGCAACACTCAGCATGTCACATTACCAAATAGGGAATATATCGCTGATAACCTTCAACTACATAACCTCTGAGCTCATACGTCTCAGAGAAGGGTGTTAAGCTAAGAGAATAAATTCTCCGCCACCAACAGAAATGTATTTGAAAGAAATCAGCTTTATATCTCAAAGTGTAATGTCAGACATGTAACCATACAAGTCTGTTCCAGGTTCGAACCAAACCGAAGGCACTTCTTACGAAGCCCTTGCAATTCCGGGTATTCACAATCCCATCCGGACTTCCCAACACAAAGGGTGATAAAATCTCTATATCGGGGCCAGTCGATGTAAAGACATTCGACGAGTTGTCCTTTCGTTTTCGAAAATATCCGGTCTTCACCACCGATCTTCAAATGCTATCCATATACGACGTATCACTATTTGGAATGGGTTATATGACACAAATGTCTTTTCCCGGCTAACCCGAATAGTGAGCGCAATATTTAAAAACATATGGATATGTGATTTCAATTAAGTCACAACTTAATAATTCAACTTCTTTTTAAATGGTTTCAATCAATTACCATTTCAAATCTTTTAAACAAAAATATTTATTTTACAAAGTTCACCCAGTTTTCAACAAAAATCCATTCACAGATTTCAAAACAATTTCCATTTCAATTGGATTAACTCGTTAAATCTTTAAAACAAAGATTCAACTTATAGCTTTCAAAACAATTTCATTTCGGATGGTTTAAATAAATCATCATTTTAAATCTGTTGAAAATAAACAGATTCGATTCATAGCTTTCAAAAAGAATTCATTCATAACTTGGAAAACCATTTTTCAATTCAATCATGAATTTCCTTTAATTAAACTGGAATTTCATTTCTTATCTGAAAGCTTTTATTCTTTTAAAACAAACAGTTTCATTTCAGGAAATCTGATTCATTTATACGAGTTGAAATCCTTGGGTTAAATTCAAATTCTCAAACCGATATCTTTAAAATGGTTTAAATTCATATAACTTGTACAACATCTTAAATCCCTAGTTTCGAATCATAGTGTAACGACCCGTATTTTTACGGATCGAAAGATTGTAAAACAGTTGTCATTAGGTCGTAGTGTTGTTAAGTCCTCCAGAGTTTTAGTCATTCGAAGCTTAAGTCGTGTAGTAGTTAGGCCGGTTGAGCGACTTAAGAGATTGGAGCGACCTAAGGAGTTTGGTCGTGTTGGGACTTAGGTTATGAAGAAGGTTAGGTCGTGGAGCGACTTAAGGGGTAGACGACTTAAGGGGTTTAGCAACCTATAGGATTTGACCGACCTAAGGAAGTTGGCAACTTAAGAGTTAATGGCTTAAGTTAGTAAGCGACTTAAGGAGGGTAGCGACTTAAGAATTAGCGGCAACGACCTAGTAGTTAGCGACTTAGGGACTGGACGAGGTAAGGCTTAAGTCGTTATAGTTAGGTCGTGAGACCTTGTGTTGAAGTTAGGTCAGAAGCGACCTAAGGAGGAGTGTTGTGTATAATTAGGTCGTAAGTAGCGTATTAGTGATAAGGCTTAAGTCGCAGGGTCGTTAAGTCGTTGAGTTGTTGAGTCGTTGAGTTGTTAAGTCGCAGGGTCTTTAAGTCGTTGAGTTGTTGAGTCGTTGAGTTGTTGAGTCGTTAAGTCGTATCTTAGTTAAGTCGTGTAAGGACTTATGCTAGTAAATCGTTAAGTCGTGCCTATGTTAGGTCGTTAAGTTGCCCAAATGACTTAGGTAGAAATGCGGCAGTGGTTAAGTCGTAGGATCTGCTAAGTCGTAGGTCGAAGGGGATGGTTAAGTCGTAGGATCTGCTAAGTCGTAGGTTGAAGGGGATGGTTAAGTCTTAGGATCTGCTATGTCGTAAGTCATAGGTCATGGGGTTTTCATAAGTCGTGGACGACTTAAGAGGGCGGACGACCTAAGGATTTCCAGCCTATAAATACACGTCCTTGCCTCACATTTTGGTGATCTGGATTTTGAAGCGACGAAGTGCTACCATTTTGAGAGCTCGAGTTCTACACTTCTTCACTTCTTTTCTCCACTCTAATCTTGTGATTCCTTCCATCCAAATCGAAGAACTAAGAGCTTAGATTGAAGATCTACAACCATCGAAGAGAGATTTCATCGTTTGAAGCGGAATTTTCGAGAATCAAGTTAGATCCTTCGCTGTCCAGATTTGAAGTGTGTTGCTTTTGAGGTGTTTAGGTGATTCGGTGAGTGGTGGTTATCTCTCACACGGATCCAAAGGAGTATATCAGATTGGTGGCTTGATTTTGTGTTAAAATAGTGATTTCCATGCATTTTCTTAAACTTAAGTATAGATCTATTGTTCATGATGATTTAACACCCATTTTACTACATGTTAATCTATGCAAGTTCATTCATCAAGTTGTAGAGATATTGCTCTTGTTTCATGCTTGTTAGATTTGGACTCTTTATTTACAAAATTGCCATTTTAGTTATAATTGCTTTTAGATCTTGTTTGCATGATTGGTTACTTGGATTAATGATTGATTTGATTGATTGTTATAAACTAGTTGATTAGTTGTTGGATTTAGACAAGATGGTCGAAGATGATTCAAAAGCTAAGGGAAAGGCTCTTGAATAAGAAAAGCTGCTCGTGGCATATGACGTGGATGATAAAGCTCATATGGATAGATTTGATGATGATGTTGAGATGAGGCTTTGCTATGATGAGATGAAGCGAGGCATGATGTGAGGTAGCCTTGGTTAAATCTAGACAGGATCATTCCAAGCATGTTGATGACTCGGTGAAATGGTTCGAGTTTGAGGATAATGGTTGGCTCGAGAGGCACTTGAGCTAGTATGAGAATAGTCGTCGAGGAGGATGACTAGAAGGCTAAGATTTCATCGTTGTTGAAGGTTCTAGTAGGCTCAAAGCAAGAGTACGTTGGGCATATTCGATAGTCCCAAAAGACTACAGTTGGTGGTCGAGTACTCTGGGCAGATTCGATAGTCCTAGGCATGGGCTGCGACGACGTGCGGAGTTCTGTCTAGAACCGGGGTTACCATTGGCCCTTGACGGACGACTGAAAGAATGTGCCGGTCATTCAATTAACGATGGTATCGAAGCAATGATAACAGTGATAGCCAGAGTCATGGATGTTTGGTTGTATCGTCATTTGGTCTCAAGAGCAATATTTTCTGAGTGCTTATCTGATCTTTGTTTAGGCCTTGGGGGTTTGTACTTGGAAACCATTGACCTTGACTCAAGTGATAATTGCTTTACTTTAAATGTTTTCTTTGCTATGTTTACTTCTGCTTAGTGTTTCTGGGGGCTATCACTGTAGAAAGAGGTGGAGTGGGAGGGTTGGATTCCTATTCCTTTTACCTTTATACTCTTTTGGTATGTTGTTAGTTAATTTACTGCTCACTAAGACTGTTGTCTGACTCAAGGTTTTATGTTCAACTCTTATTACCTTGGGCTGTTCATCCATTTTGGGATGGGCAGACTAGGTAGCAGGTGACAGGTGCTGTTCTTAGTAACCGACGATGCTGATGACGAAGACGAGCTAGAGGTTTACATATTATTTTCTTACTATATGTACTGGATGTTCCGCTGCTTGTATAATTCTCTGAGTGATATGTAGTGAGGCTTGATGTATTGACTATTCAGATGTTTGTATTCAACTATTATGAAGCTTAATTGATGAGATTCTATTTTGTGAAGCTTCACTATATATATTTTCTATTGTATTTTATCCATGCGCTGTGAGTAATATGATAGATTCTGCTGTTTTAATTTACCTTGGTGATCGTCCATGGCTGCCTGGCACACCTTTCAGCGCACTATTTTCCTTGTTCAGTGCAGGGGTCATGGGCGGTCGTCACATTTGGTATCAGAGCTTTGGTTAATCGATTTTACCCAAAGCTCGCTGACGTAACTACGTATGAGAGACGTAATTGTATTTTGATGGATGATTACTATATATAATATAGTAGCTTAGAAGTATGTGAGTCCTTTATGCAGTTGTTTCTCAAGGTGTGCTGATCATTTCTTTTATAAATATTAAGAATTAGTCGAAGAGGGAGACCAGCTGCTAGGGAAGGCCATGCTGCTGAGGGGGCTGTTGATTATGCAGCTATGTTCGAAGCTATGATGACTTCGATCATGAGGAGGATGCCAGCTCTGTGGCCAGCAGTTGATGTTGGAATTCAAGTTCAAGCTCCAAGACCGGTGGATTTTGCTAAGCTGTGTAAAGATTATACCGCTCTTGGAGGAAAGGTTTGCTTGGGAACAGAGTCAACTATTGAAGTCCAGAGGTGGATAGATGCTTGTAGAAGAATCTTTGGGGATTTGGGAATCGAGGATGCAACTAAAAGGAAGCTCGCATCAAGATAGCTTCAAGGAAGAGCTTCTGACTGGTGGAACTCTATCACCATTGATACTCTGGAGGAAGAAATTACTTGGGAGCAATTCCAAGCCAGATTTGAAGCTAAGTTCATTTCTACAGCTCAGAAATCTGTTTTGTTTAAGAAGTTTGTGGAGCTCAAGCAAGGTGGAAGACCAGTTCTTGAGTCTGTTTCTGAGTTTGAAGCCTTGTCCAAGTATGCCCGGTCGTATATTGAATCTTCATATCAGAAGAATGAGAATTTTGTGACAGGCTTGGACAATTATCTTGGGAGGCAGTTGGTGGATCATTTGGACGATCCATTTGAGAAGCTTGTGGAGAAAGCTCTCAGGCACAAGAATCTGTTTCCTAAAGAGGGAACTGTTGTTGCTGTAACCAAGGAAGAGTCTAAACCACAGTAGGTTGGAAACAAGAAGAGGAAGCAGCAGCAAAAGGGTAAGGATGGCCAGAAGAAGCCGAAGGGCGAAGTGACCTGCTACAATTGTCAGCAGAAGGGTCATTTCTTTAGGGATTGCAAGAACCCAAAGGTGCCGGTGAAATGCTACAACTGTGACAAGCCAGGGCATATCAAGAGGAATTGTCCAGAACCGTAGAAGGACAAGCAGATTGTGCAAGCTTATGCTTTGGGGGCTGTTCCATCATCTTCAAAAGCTCCTACCGCTGAAGAGAAAGGAAAGAGTGTGGTGGTTCAAGGTACTCTTTCCATATGTGGTGTTCTAGTTAGAGTGTTATTCGATACTGGGGCGTCGCATTCTTTTGTTTGTAATGAACTTGTAGGCCGGTTGGGTTTAGAACCGGATATTGTTTATAGGCCTTTGGTTGTGACTAATCCAGTTGGGGGTTCGTCTTGTCTGTGTATGCTATGTCGTGGTCTGATTGTATCGAGTCATGATTGCTCTTTTGTTTGTGATTGTTTTGTTCTGAACTTTGCGGGGTTCGGAATTATTTTGGGTATGGACTGGCTTAGGAAGTATGCGACAAGGTGATTGTGAAAGGTTGGAGGTGACAGTCGAGAACGTGGAAGGGCGAAAGGTTGTTATACGATGTAAGCATGAGGAAGGCGTCTTCATGAGCTTCATGTATTCGTTGGTTGTTCCACGGGATGGACTGCCATCGGTGCCAATCGCTAATGGATTTGAGGATGTCTTTGATGAGGTCAAAGGGTTACCGCCGCATAGAGAGATCGAGGTTCATATCGACCTAGTTGAAGGAGCCAGACCTGTTGTGATGCCTCTTAGGCGGATGGCGCCTAGGGAACAGCAGGAGTTGAAGGTGCAGGTTGATGATCTATTACAGAAAGGATTCATTCGGCATAGTGTGTCCGAATGGGGTGCACCAGTTGTGTTTGTTACCAAAGCGGATGGATCGTTGAGGTTGTGTGTGGATTATCGTAAGCTGAATAAAGTGACTAAGAAGAACAAGTATTCATTGCCGAGAATAGATGACTTGTTTGATCAGCTTCACGAAGCTAAGGTGTTCTCTCAGATGGATTTGGCAACGGGATTTCACCAGTTAAGAGTGGCAAAGGATAATGTGCAGAAGACTGCTTTCATGACACCATCCGGTTTCTTTGAGTTGCTGGTAATGCCGTTTGGATTGACCAATGCACCATCATATTTTGTGTATCTTATGAATAAAGGGTTCAGAGATCAGTTAAACAAGTTCGTACTAGTGTTCGTGGGTGATATTTTAATTTATTCCAGAACTGAAGAAGAGCACAAGGCGCACTTGCGTATTGTTTTGGAAATCTTATGGAAACATCAGCTGAAGGCTAAGTTTTCGAAGTGTCACTTCTGGAAGAGCAAAGTGAGGTTCTTAGGCCATATTATCTATGGAAGCGGAATAGCGGTTGATCCCGCCAAGATAGCAGCAATCCAGGATTGGGGTAGACCTAAGAATGCATCTGATGTGAGAAGTTTTCTTGGATTAGCAGGATACTATCGTCGATTTATCAAAGACTTTTCCAAGGTGGCTGCACCATTGACAGGATTGACGAAAAAGAATCAAGTATTCAGATGGGATGCTAAGTGTGAGCAAGCTTTCGGAATCCTGAAAGAGCGACTGACAAGTACTCCTGTTTTGACTATTCCAAGTGGAAATGATGAGATGGTGGTTTACACCGACGCATGTGGTACTGGACTTGGAGCAGTGTTGATGCAAAAGGGTAAAGTTGTTGCGTATGCAAGTCGACAACTGAAGCCACATGAAAGGAATTATCCGACTCATGATTTGGAGTTAGCGGCGATTTTTTTTGCTCTGAAGTTGTGGAGACATTACCTATTGGGAGTTCGATTCGAGCTGTTTAAAGATCATAAGTCGTTGAAGTATCTTTTCTCCCAAAAGGATTTGAATCTTAGGCAGCAACAATGGCTAGAGTTTTTGGCATCATATGATTTGGGTATAGCCTATACTCCGGGAAAGGGTAACGCAGTGGCAGATGCGTTAAGTCGAAGACATGTAGGATTGGGAGCCATGTTTTCAGAATGGAAGAGTCTCGAGTATTTAGCTGGATTTGACTTCAGGTCCAGATGTGAATTGGAACCTGAGATGTTGGCAAACTTATCGATAAGACCTACTCTTGTGTAAAGGATTGGCGAGAGCCAAAAGCGAGACGATAAGCTTGTCAAGATTATCCGTGATTTGGAATCAGGATTGGACCCAGAAAAGGATAAAGGATTCGAGGTCGATCGAGAGGGTTGGCTTCGGAAGCAAGGACGACTAGTTGTTCCTCATATAGATGAATTGAGTAATGAAGTTCTGAAGGAAAGTCATCACTCGAAGCTGACAATTCATCCAAGTGGAAATAAGATGTATCGGGATATGAAGAGAACCTATTACTGGGAAGGTATGAAGAAGGATGTTGGAAATTTTATTTCCAAGTGCTTGAACTGCCAGATGGTAAAAGCCGAACAGAAGAAGCCAAGTGGATTGCTTCAGCCATTAGAAGTTCCTACATGGAAGTGGGAGCAAATATCGATGGATTTTATTGATGGGCTACCTAGAACAAGAAAGGGAAATGAAGGGATTTGGATCATCGTGGATCGTCTGACTAAGAGTGCAAGATTCATTCCTGTTCGATCAACTAGGACTGCATCGAAATTGGCTGAGCTAAATGTTAAGTGGATAGTTCGATTCCATGGTATTCCGAAAAGTATAGTGAGTGATCGAGACCCATCGTTCACTAGTAGATTTTGGAAGAGCTTCCAGGAAGTTTTGGGAACCGAGTTGTGTTTGAGTACAGCTTATCACCCCCAAACAGATGGTCAGACCGAGAGAGTCAACCGAGTTTTGGAAGATCTCCTCAGAGCATGTGTTTTAGATTTCGGAGGATCATGGGAAGATCACCTTCATTTGGTAGAATTTTCATATAATAACAGTTACCAGTCAAGCATTGGTATGGCACCGTATGAATCATTGTATGGAAGACCATGTAACTCTCCGACATGTTGGTTGGAAACAGGAGAAAAGTTGATACTTGGGCCAGAAATGATTCGACAGACATCGGATTTCATAGAGATCATTCGGCAACGAATGAGGGCAGCCCAAGACCGTCAGAAAAGTTATGCTGATAAGCGTCGTAAGGATTTGGAATTCGACGTAGGTGATATGGTTTTTGTGAAGATTTCTCAATTGAAGAATGTTATTCGATTCGGGAGGAAAGGAAAATTGACTCCGAGATTTGTTGGACCATTTCCGATCATCGAGCGAATTGGAAAGCTCGCCTACAAATTGGAGTTACCAGAAAAGATGGCGGGTGTGCACAATGTTTTTCATGTATCGTATCTACGGAAGTATGTGCACGACTCGAACACAGTGGTTTCTACTGATAGCTGTGAAGATTTTAAAGTTGACCTAGTTGATAAGAGACCTCGTAAGCCGCTTCGTGTTGTGGAAACTGACACGAAACAGCTTAGGAGGAAGATAGTTAGGTTGCTCAAGATACAATGGAGTGATGATGTTAACGACTGTACAAGGGAGGTGGAAGAGAGGATGAAGGCAGCTCATCCTGAACTCTTCGAGGTATGGCCATAAGGTGTCGTGTCATCTCACGACATTGTAACTTGTTCTAGTTTTAGAATTCTGCATGCTAGGCTAGAATTGGACGCATGGTTTTTTGATTGCTATGGATGGTAGGCATGCAGAATAGTTTTTGATTGCTCTTGTTTGTTTGGAATTTCGGGGGCGAAATTCATAAAGGGGGAGAGAATGTAATGACCCGTATTTTTACGGATCGAAAGATTGTAAAACAGTTATCATTAGGTCGTAGTGTTGTTAAGTCGTCCGGAGTTTAAGTCGTTCGAAGCTTAAATCGTGTAGTAGTTAGGCCGGTTGAGCGACTTAAGAGATTGGAGCGACCTAAGGAGTTTGGTCGTGTTAGGACTTAGGTCGTGAAGAAGGTTAGGTCGTGGAGCGACTTAAGGGGTAGACGACTTAAGGGGTTTAGCGACCTATAGGATTTGACCGACCTAAGGAAGTTGGCGACTTAAGAGTTAACGGCTTAAGTTAGTAAGCGACTTAAGGTGGGTAGCGACTTAAGAATTAGCGGCAACGACCTAGTAGTTAGCGACTTAGGGACTGGACGAGGTAAGGCTTAAGTCGTTATAGTTAGGTCATGAGACCTTGTGTTGAAGTTAGGTCGGAAGCGACCTAAGGAGGAGTGTTGTGTATAATTAGGTCTTAATTCGCGTATTAGTGATAAGGCTTAAGTCGCAGGGTCGTTAAGTCGTTGAGTTTTTGAGTCGTTGAGTTGTTGAGTCGTTGAGTTGTTGAGTCGTTGAGTTGTTGAGTCGTCAAGTCGTATCTTAGTTAAGTCGCGTAAGGACTTATGCTAGTAAATCGTTAAGTCGCACCTATGTTAGGTCGTTAAGTCGCCCAAACGACTTAGGTAGAAATGCGGCAGTGGTTAAGTCGTAGGATCTGCTAAGTCGTAGGTCGAAGGGGATGGTTAAGTCGTAGGACCTGCTAAGTCGTAGGTCGAAGGGGATGGTTAAGTCTTAGGATCTGCTATGTCGTAAGTCGTAGGTCGTGGGGTTTTCATAAGTCGTGGATGACTTAAGAGGGCGGACGACCTAAGGATTTCCAGCCTATAAATACACGTTCTTGCCTCACTTTTTGGGGATCCGGATTTTGAAGCGACAAAGTGCTGCCATTTTGAGAGCTCGAGTTCTACACTTCTTCACTTCTTTTCTCCACTCTAATCTTGTGATTCCTTCCATCCAAATCGAAGATCCAAGAGCTTAGATTGAAGATCTACAACCATCGAAGAGAGATTTCATCGTTTGAAGCGGAATTTTGGAGAATCGAGTTAGATCCTTCGCTATCTAGATTTGAAGTGTGTTGCTTTTGAGGTGTTTAGGTGATTCGGTGAGTGGTGGTTATCTCTCACACGGGTCCAAAGGAGTATATCGGATTGGTGGCTTGATTTTGTGTTAAAATAGTGATTTCCATGCATTTTCTTAAACTTAAGTATAGATCTATTGTTCATGATGATTTGACACCCATTTTACTACATGTTAATCTATGCAAGTTCATTCATCAAGGTAGAGATATTGCTCATGTTTCATGCTTGTTAGATTTGGACTCTTTATTTACAAAATTGCCATTTTAGTTATAATTGCTTTTAGATCTTGTTTGCATGATTGGTTACTTGGATTAATGATTTATTTGATTGATTGTTATAAACTAGTTGATTAGTTGTTGGATTTAGACAAGATGGTCGAAGATGATTCAAAAGCTAAGGGAAAGGCTATTGAATAAGAAAAGCTGCTCGTGGCATATGACGTGGATGATAAAGCTCATATGGATAGATTTGATGATGATGTTGAGATGAGGCTTTGCTATGATGAGATGAAGCGAGGCATGATGTGAGGTAGCCTTGGTTAAATCCAGACGGGATCATTCCAAGCATGTTGATGACTCGGTGAAATGGTTCGAGTTTGAGGACAATGGTTGGCTCGAGAGGCGCTTGAGCTAGTATGAGAATAGTCGTCGAGGAGGATGACTAGAAGGCTAAGATTTCATCGTTGTTGAAGGTTCTAGCTGGCTCAAAGCAAGAGTACACTGGGCAGATTCGATAGTCCCAAAAGACTACAGTTGGTGGTCGAGTACTCTGGGCAGATTCGATAGTCCTAGGCACGGGCTGCGACGACGTGCGGAGTTCTGTCTAGAACCGGGGTTACCATTGGCCCTTGACGGACGGCTGAAAGAATGTGTCGGTCATTCAATTAACGATGGTATCGAAGCAATGATAACAGTGATAGCCAGAGTCATGGATGTTTGGTTGTATCGTCATTCGGTCTCAAGAGCAATATTTTCTGAGTGCTTATCTGATCTTGGTTTAGGCATTGGGGGTTTATACTTGGAAAACATTGACCTTGACTCGAGTGATAATTGCTTTACTTTAAATGATTTCTTTGCTATGTTTACTTCTGCTTAGTGTTTCTGGGGGCTATCACTGTAGAAAGAGGTGGAGTGGGAGGGTTGGATTCCTATTCCTTTTACCTTTATACTCTTTTGGTATGTTGTTAGTTAATTTACTGTTCACTAAGACTGTTGTCTGACTCAAGGTTTTATGTTCAACTCTTATTACCTTGGGCTGTTCATCCATTTTGGGATGGGCAGACTAGGTAGCAGGTGACAGGTGCTGTTCTTAGTAACCGACGATGCTGATGACGAAGACGAGCTGGAGGTTTACATATTATTTTCTTACTATATGTACTGGATGTTCCAGTGCTTGTATAATTTTCTGAGTGATATGTAGTGAGGCTTGATGTATTGACTATTCAGATGTTTGTATTCAACTATTATGAAGCTTAATTGATGAGATTCTATTTTCTGAAGCTTCACTATATATATTTTCTATTGTATTTTATCCATGTGCTGTGAGTAATACGATAGATTCTGCTGTTTTAATTTACCTTGGTGATCGTCCATGGCTGCCTGGCACACCTTTCAACGCACTATTTTCCTTGTTCAGTGCAGGGGTCATGGGCGGTCGTCACACATAGAATTCAATTTCAAACTTGAATTCAATCAAATTATTTAAATTTTCAAAACTCGATTAATTTATTCAAAATAACTTTTATATTTGAAATTCCATTTCAAAAGCTTTTCACTTTAAACCCAAAATTTCCAATTTCAAAATCAATTGAAATTAAAATTTCAATTTCAAAAACATCAAATTTAAATTATCTATGACTTAACCGATTTCCACGTGAAATCCATATTTGTGTGTGTATGGTGTAGTCTAGGGCTTTTACACACAATAGTGCAACATCAATCATCACAGATATATGGATAAGCGGTATAATCAATAACGCCTATCTTCATTCATAGATTCATAGATAAAATAAATTTATCGGTCACAAAGATTCACAATTATAATTCGATGTGGGTTTCGGATAACCAACCGGAATCCGACTACTTATCGCATCGAAATTCAAGTGCCGTTTTACGGGCCAAGGGTTTCATATTCACATAGTAATATATCACAGAAATAGAAATCACAGCTCAGCACAAAGTAATTCATATCACAAAGCATCACAATCATAAACAGGGATATTAGACTGCTCAAAACATTTCAACAATAATCAATCATCTAACAATTAGATGAACTAAATCAGTTACTTTAATTTCCTTTAAATTCTGCTTGTTAATTAATTATATATCAAATAAATTTATCATACAATAATCATCTATCTTAATTAATTCTTCTCGATAAATTATTTTTAAATTTCATTAAGCCATTAACAACTTAATTAATTAAGTAATTAAACCTTTAATTATTCATAAATAAATTTACTCAAATTTCAAATTTATCGTTCAATTTATTACATTCAGTAATTATCCATAAAATACTTCACTAAATAATTATATTTTCCAAATTCATCAAGTGATTATTCTGAATTAAACTTAAGAAATTAAACTTTGAACAGATTCGATTATCTCAATTAATTACATTGAATGATAAATTCCATGGTTATAAATTGATTAACCTTTTTACTTAATGATTAATTTTTTTTTAAAAATTATTCTTTAATTATTAAGTAATTATAAATCATTAATTATCTAATGATCATTAACAAAATAAATTAACTTAACTTTTAAGTTAAAACTTGAAAACATTTAATTAAAACTGTAAATCACCAAACCCGAGACTTTCCCCAGCCTTCCACGAGCCAAAATTCCATCTGCTTCGAGTTCTTCCCCAGATCAACCCGAGACACTTTAAACTTTGTTTTAAAATTTGTTTAAGTTATTTTTACCCGGTACACCATCATTCTACTCGAGTTCGACTTCAAGTCGAATGCCTACTCCCTCGTGCTTGAACCTGAGTCGTCTTCTTCTTTCACCATCTTTTGGAAACAGCTGATACAAGTGATCCCACGTGCACGTGCACTGGTCACTGGCGATGCTCTGGCGAACATCGCGACCACCAGCAAGTCGCGATTCATCCCTTTATTCGAAATCGACACTCGACTCGGCACCAAAATTTCTAAATCAAAAATGAGCCTCGCGTTTGAAACTACAACCCAATCCCTCCTCAGCAAATTGCCTCGCCATCATCACGCCGACCACCAGAGACACCCGCACTTTGTCCACACCACGATAACACGACAAGCTTCCTTCCTCTTGAATTTCGTGAAACTCGATCACGTGTAGATGACGAACTCGTCACGTTTACTGGCATGACCAAATCCTTAAGCAAAACCCTAAAATGATCTAGTTTCTTAAATTTACTCAATAGGAAATTTTTCTGATAATTTTTACGAAATCACAGGTACTTAAACTTGCTCCAATTCAAATTTCAACCTTTTACATTAATTCAATTTCCTGGAATTGGTGGAAATGCAGTTTTATTTCAAATTCGAACTGCACTTAAACCCTTTATCTAAAAATCATAATTTTTACTTTAAAAATCATATTTTTGTATAAGAGTTCAGTTTGTAACCCTGAATTAAAAAATTAAGAAGTTCTAAATTTGACCAATTTAAAGTCTTGGTCCGTTCTTTTAAATTTACAGAGATAATACTAAATTGTTTTAGCTCAAATAAAATTTTGAACTAAAGCTTATAATAAAACAACCAAGTTTTATTTAAAGCTTGTATTCAAATTATGCTTAGATCAAGAGATTTGGATTTGTTTATAAATCTGGCCTAAAAAGAACAAAAACAAGAACAAAGATACAGGCATGAACAGAGTTACATATTCACACTTACATATACTCAGGAACAACAACATACATATTTTCCAGATATGAACTTGAAACTAATTTTAGATATTTAGGTTTTCAAAGGTGAAGGTTACTCACCCAATCTCCAGGAAAAGAACAGAGCATTTTATTGTTCTGAAAAGCTTTTATTTTGAAACAGGGTGTTGAAAGTTGTAAACTGGAACCACTTTTATCTTCATATTTGTGTTAAGATGAATTAAAGCTTCAGTTTGTAAATGTATTTACTAGAATGCTAAGTTTCTTTGCAACGAAAATGAGATACAGAAGATTGATAAACATGTATACAAATATATAGGGTTGTTTATTTTCTTTTGGTACAAACAGGTCAGAGATTTTTATCTCCTTTGGAGGCTGAAATGATCTTACTTTGTGTACTTAGAGATGTTCACATTAAATGCTTTAAGTCCTTATGTCTACACATATCTTTTATTTCAAATTTCGTATGTACTTGTCTTTTTATATATTTTATTTTTATATGTACATAGTTGTTTACCTGTTCAACATGAAGATATGTATTCTTCTTTTATACTTTCTTTCTTGCCTTTCATAATACTTACAGCCTTGCATTATGGGCTGACATGATATGTTATGGTGGCTGATATTAAAAATGAGTCTACATTTGTTATTCGATCTTATCCAATGTATTTACTTTATATTTTAACATCTTATATATTTTCATTTCTTAAACCATTTACTTATATTTTAAATTCAAATCAAAATATATGTATATATAAAATTTCAAATTTACTCATATATGCTCGAATACATATATATTCACATATATACAATATTTACAATATTTTTAAATTTAAATGATTTGTACTAGCTTCGGGGAAACTCGCATCCCTTTAATCGATTAATTTTACAAATTGTCTTCAAAATTTAAATAAATTATCAATTTAAATTTATATAAAATTCGGGGTCGTTACAGACTTCCCCCCTTAAAAGAATTTCGTCCTCGAAATTGCCAAGGAGACACGAAGATAGATGAAGAATATTTCATCAAATCAAATTGAATATCTATTCTGCATTTGTCTTACCAAATCAGAATATCAATAACAGATATAAGAACGAATCTGTTTAACACTTCACAAGATACTCGAGTTATCCAGATGTACGAAATACACAGTGGCATCGGTTAGTTCGAAATGATAACTAACCATTCGTAGAATATATCCGGACACAAAAAAATAGATAGACATATGGATACAATTTCAAAAATTTCAACTTTTAATTTAGAAACTAAATTATACCTATCAACCACAGCAACCAATTCATTCAAACAAACAATTTTGGCTTATTTGGAGTTTATGTCCCATTTTAATATATCGAATTTATTCCGGGTTCTACAAGAAATTATCGAAGAATTGAGAAAAGATGACGAACAAAAGAGATAGATAGAGAAAAGATGACTTCCTTGTTGTTATAGAGTATTGACCATTTATAGCCGTATTCCCTTGTTCCCTATCTCATCCTCTTCTTGCACTTACACTTACTATCAGTGGATAGCAAGAGAATTTACTGAGGCATACGGACGGATATTTGAGAATTACTCATTCTAGTGTATACATCACCTTATCTCTAATGAGCTACTTAATGTGTTATACTCCTAAGATAAAGTTCAACCTTAGCTCGGATACCATGTTGTAAAAGCCCAAAAGTCGACCTTCAAAAATCGGCATCCGTACTTCACTTGTACTCAAAATGCCGTAGATTCAAACGTCGAATCTGGTTCTCCGGAGCTTATAACACCATTAAATATAACACCACAGCGGAATAAAAATAGGTGATATCATATACAATCCAATGAATACAATATCCAGTATGATATACAACAATGATATCAATATGATACAACAGAATGATACAACAGATATCAATATACATCAGAGATATGATAAAAGAAATAGCAGTGGAAAGAAAATAGATAACACCAGTAGTGGATAGAATATCTCCAATAGAATGCTCCAATCCATAGCTAGCGGAAAGCAAGGTCAGTCGTCCAAGGACCGACTAGCTCCAGATAATCTACTGAACTTGAATATCTGAAAACCCCAACTCTAGACTGGCCGTGTGGAAAATTGTGGGCACCTAGATTTTAGGAATGGAACAATAAACTCCGAGTCAGTCATGGGACTGGTTTGAGCAACAAAAACAGTTTATCTTTAAACAAGCCACAAAAGAATTTTAAACGTTGAAATCCGCAATGCTTTTGGAAAATGAAACTACCATAAGACCTCCCGCCACACACACAATGCAAACGCAGAATTGGAGGAGATTTCTTCTTATGATAGTCAAACATGCTTACTACGCAAATACAATTCTTTTGATATTATTACTAGTGCATAGTGCAGAAAATCCTTTCGAAAATACAATATTAATCTTAGCCAACATACAACCATTATTGTATGCCTACTATAGCTACTATGTTCAATAGCAGGTTACCGCCACATTCCATAGCAGGTTATACAACTAAAACCGTACTGGGTTCGTATTGTTTCTTTGGATTTTCCAACAAATGGTCAGGCTAAGGAACTTCCTATGCCACATGGGAACGCCTCTGGCGGGACGCTTCGAGAGACAAACTGCTCTCTGCCCACACAAGGTCGGGTTACCCCTATAACAGGTAACTCACGAATATGCCACCCCCGGTCCTTTGGGACCTTTATCCGAGGCGCCTCGATAAACACACAATCACATAATAAATGAGATCAGAGTATCCACATAGGTTAAATACCAGGGCTCCATACCTGATACCACCCTTTTCCAGAAGGAAATGACATACCCTAAAGGGCGCGACGCTCATAACCTTGCCGCATATTCCTGTTTCGACCATTTCCGGGTTGTGAGGTCCGATGAGGTCTCGTCCACAAAGCTACGCTTTGTCACAAAGCCATGCTTTGGGTCAACAGATGATCAAAGTAATGATCACAAAGATAAATGATCAAACAAATGATCATATCACAAATGATCAAACGATGATCATCTCACAGCAACACTCAGCATGTCACATTACCAAATTGGGAATATATCGCTGATAACCTTCAACTACATAACCTCTGAGCTCATACGTCTCAGAGAAGGGTGTTAAGCTAAGAGAATAAATTCTTCGCCACCAACAGAAATGTATTTGAAAGAAATCAGCTTTATATCTCAAAGTGTAATGTTAGACATGTAACCATACAAGTCTGTTCCGGGTTCAAACAGAACTGAAGGCACTTCTTACGAAGCCCTTGCAATTCCGGGTATTCACAATCCCATCCGGACTTCCCATCAAAAAGGGTGATAAAATCTCTATATCGGGGCCAGTCGATGCAAAGACATTCGACGAGTTGTCCTTTCGTTTTCGAAAATATCCGGTCTTCACCACCGATCTTCAAATGCTATCCATATACGGCGTATCACTATTCGGAATGGGTTATATGACACAAATGTCTTTTCCCGGCTAACCCGAATAGTGAGAGCAATATTTAAAACCATATGGATATGTGATTTCAATTAAGTCACAACTTAATAATTCAACTTCTTTTTAAATGGTTTCAATCAATTACCATTTCAAATCTTTTAAACAAAAACTTTTATTTCACAAAGTTCACCCAGTTTTCAACAAAAATCCATTTACAGATTTCAAAACAATTTCCGTTTCAATTAGATTAACTCGTTAAATCTTTAAAACAAAGATTCAACTTATAGCTTTCAAAACAATTTCATTTCGGATGGTTTAAACAAATCATCATTTTATATCTGTTAAAAATAAACAGATTCAATTCATATCTTTCAAAAAGAATTCATTCATAACTTGGAAAACCATTTTTCAATTCAATCTTGAATTTCCTTTAATTAAACTGGAATTTCATTTCTTATCTGAAAGCTTTTATTCTTTTAAAACAAACAGTTTCATTTCAGGAAATCTGATTCATTTATACGAGTTGAAATCCTTGGGTTAAATTCAAATTCTCAAACCGATATCTTTAAAATGGTTTAAATTCATATAACTTGTACAACATCTTAAATCCCTAGTTTCGAATCATAGAATTCAATTTCAAACTTGAATTCAATCAAATTATTTAAATTTTCAAAACTTGATTAAGTTATTCAAAATAACTTTTATATTTGAAATTCCATTTCAAAAGCTTTTCAATTTAAACCCAAATTTCCAATTTCAAAATCAATTGAAATTAAAATTTCAATTTCAAAAACATCAAATTTAAATTATCTATGACTTAACCGATTTCAACGTGAAATCCATATTTGTGTGTGTATGGTGTAGTCTAGGGGTTTTACATACAATAGTGCAACATCAATCATCACAGATATATCGATAAGCGGTATAATCAATAACGCTTATCTTCATTCACAGATTCATAGATAAAATAAATTTATCGGTCATAAAGATTCACTATTATAATTCGATGTGGGTTTCGGATAACCAACCGGAATCCGAATCCCTATCGCATCGAAATTCAAGTGCCATTTTACGGACCAAAGGTTTCATATTCACATAGTAATATATCACAGAAATAGAAATCACAACTAAGCACAAAGTAATTCATATCACAAAGCATCACAATCACAAATAGGGATACCAGACTGCTCAAAACATTTCAACAATAATCAATCATCTAACAATTAGATGAATTAAATCAGTTACTTTAATTTCCTTTAAATCCTACTTCTTAATTAATTATATATCAAATAAATTTATCATACAATAATCATCTATCTTAATTAATTCTTCTCGATAAATTATTTTTAAATTTCATTAAGCCATTAACAACTTAATTAATTACGTAATTAATCCTTTAATTATTCACAAATAAATTTACTCAAATTTCAAATTTATCGTTCATTTTATTACATTCAGTAATTATCCATAAATTACTTCACTAAATAATTATATTTTCCAAATTCATCAAGTGATTATTCTGAATTAAACTTAAGAAATTAAACTTTGAAAAGATTCGATTATCTTAATTAATTACATTGAATGATAAATTCCATGATTATAAATTGATTAACCTTTTTACTTAATGATTAATTTATTTTAAAAAATTATTCTTTAATTATTAAGTAAATATAAATCATTAATTATCTAATGATCATTAACAAAATAAATTAACTTAAATTTTAAGTTAAAACTTGAAAACATTTAATTAAAACTGTAAATCACCAAACCCGAGACTTTCCCGAGCCTTCCACGAGCCAAAATTCCATCTGCTTCGAGTTCTCCCCCAGGTCAACCCGAGACACTTTAAATTTTGTTTTAAAATTTGTTTAAGTTATTTTTACCCGGTACTCCTTCATTCTACTCGAGTTCAACTTCAAGACGAATGCCTGCTCCCTCGTGCTTTAACCCGAGCCGTCTTCTTCCACCATCTTTTGGAAACAGCTGATACAAGTGATCCCACGTGCACTGGTCACTGGCGATGCTCTGGCAAACATCGCGACCACCAGCAAGTCGCGATTCATCCCTTTATTCGAAATCAACACTCGACTCATCACCAAAATTTCTAAATCGAAAATGAGCCTCGCGTTCGAAACTACAACCCAATCCCACCTCAGCAAATTGCCTCGCCATCATCACGCCGACCACCAAAGACACCCGCACTTTGTCCACACCACGATAACACGACAAGCTTCCTTCCTCTTGAATTTCGTGAAACTCGATCACGCGTAGATGACGAACTCGTCACGTTTACTGGCATGACCAAATCCTTAAGCAAATCCCTAAAATGATCTAGTTTCTTAAATTTAATAAATAGGAAATTTTTTTGATAATTTTTACGAAATCACAGGTACTTAAACTTGCTCCAATTCAAATTTCAACCTTTTACATTGATTCAATTTCCTGGAATTGGTGGAAATGCAGTTTTATTTCAAATTCGAACTGCACTTAAACCCTTTATCTAAAAATCATAATTTTTACTTTAAAAATCATATTTTTGTATAAGAGTTCAGTTTGTAACCCTGAATTAAAAAATTAAGAAGTTCTAAATTTGACCAATTTAAAGTCTTGGTCTGTTCTTTTAAATTTACAGAGATAATACTAAATTGTTTTAGCTCAAATAAAATTTTAAACTAAAGCTTATAATAAAACAACCAAGTTTTATTTAAAGCTTGTATTCAAATTATGCTTAGATCAAGAGATTTGGATTTGTTTGTAAATCTGGCCTAAAAAGAACCAAAACAAGAACAAAGATACAGGCATGGACAGAGTTACATATTCACACTTACATATACTCAGGAACAACAACATACATATTTTCCAGATATGAACTTGAAACTAATTTTAGATACTTAGGTTTTCAAAGGTGAAGGTTACTCACCCAATCTCCAAGAAAAGAACAGAGCATTTTATTGTTCTGAAAAGCTTTTATTTTGAAACAGGGTGTTGAAAGTTGTAAACTGGAACCACTTTGATCTTCATATTTGTGTTAAGATGAATTGAAGCTTCAGTTTGTAAATGTATTTACTAGAATGCTAAGTTTCTTTACAACGAAAATGAGATACAGAAGATTGATAAACATGTATACAAATATACAGGGTTGTTTATTTTCTTTTGGTACAAACAGGTCAGAGATTTTTATCTCCTTTGGAGGCTGAAATGATCTTACTTTGTGTACTTAGAGATGTTCACATTAAATTCTTTGTTTCCTTATGTCTACACATATCTTTTATTTCAAATTTCGTATGTACTTGTCTTTTTATATATTTTCTTTTTATATGTACATAGTTGTTTACCTATTCAACATGAAGATATGTATTCTTCTTTTATACTTTCTTTCTTGCCTTTCATAATACTTACAGCCTTGCATTATGGGCTGACATGATATGTTATGGTGGCTGATATTAAAAATGAGTCTACATTTGTTATTCGATCTTATCCAATGTATTTACTTTATATTTTAACATCTTATATATTTTCATTTCTTAAACCATTTACTTATATTTTAAATTCAAATCAAAATATATGTATATATAAAATTTCAAATTTACTCATATATGCTCGAATACATATATATTCACATATATACAATATTTACAATATTTTTAAATTTAAATGATTTGTACTGGCTTCGGTGAAACTCGCATCACTTTAATCGATTAATTTTACAAATTGTCTTCAAAATTTAAATAAATTATCAATTTAAATTTATATAAAATTCAGGGTCGTTACAGATATTATATTTTGATCCGCTGCGATTTGTGAGAATCAATGCTGTGTTTCTGTTCCTTCTTCTTCTATCTCTTTCTTCTTTTCCTAACTATCTGGAATTTTCGTGACCGAAAATTCTGGGTCGTTACAGTTGGTATCAGAGTGATGGTTAAGCGAGAAATTTGGCTCTGGTGGGTATACTCATAAGGATAGGGTCAATGGTACCCTAGGATGAGTTGAGTGTAGTATAGATGAGAGCGTACTTGTTATTTTCATATATAAAGATTTTAAATGATTTTATATAAGAATATATTTTGATATGTATATAAAGCAATATTTATTTCTAATAATATTAAGGTAATTGGTTGTTAAACTATTGGAATTAAATTAAGAAGTAATAGAAATACAACCAAATTGAAATTAAATAAAGATAAATTTAAAATAGATTCAAACTGAAATTAAAATCTTGATTTTGAGAAAAGTTTTAGAATAAGATGAAAATGAATTGGTATCCAGATATGATAATTTTGGTATCATCATAAATTGTGAAATGTTAAAACCTAATTCTAGAAACATTTGAATTGTTTCAAATGTTAAGAGAAATTTGTTTGAACTAAAAACCAAAGGGTGGTTCAACATTTAAGGATAACTTGGTGTGTAAAGGAAATAATATGTATATATGAGAAATATACATAATATTAAAAATGGTTTGAAATAAACTCTAAATGTTGAGCAATGTGATACCCAAAGTGACAAGTCTTTGAACTTATAAGAATTTTGGATGTGAAATTTCAAATTTGAAATGGAAATTCAAGTCGGGTAAGATTGGCTGGATTACGTAAATTGAATTTAACTTTGGGAAAGTTAAATAGGTTAACAAACAACCTGAATTGGAAATTTCAAGATGAAATTGGAAGTTAACTTGGAAAGTTAAATGGTTAAGTCAATGGGGAGATTGTGTGATCTCAAAATGGGTTTGAGATCTGAAAATTTAAAATGGATGGATGTTTTAAAATAAATTTAATGATATCATCCTATTGTTAATAATAATCTTTAAATTGTGAAATTGGATTTGTTTAAATGAATGAGAAAGGAAGTGTTGTAATATATGCATTATTGAGATAAAAGGGAAATTAGACTTTAATTTGAAATTAAGAATATAGAATTACTTTGAACTTTGAAATACGTTAAGTAAAGATAATTTAAAATGTAATTTTGAGAATTGGACTCAGAATTAAATTGTTTAAAGATTTGGGTTATTGATTTAAAAATAAAGGTTAATTTGATTTAAGGGGTTAAATCAACATTTGAAAATTTAACTCGAATTTATATAATTCAAGATGATTTAAAATTGAGATTTAGATTTCATTAGTGTTAACCCTCTTTCGATTCGCGACTTAACGAGTTGGAAAATAAACGACTTAAGACAAGGACCGACTTAAAGAGGTCTCCGACTCAACAGGCTCCGACCTAAGGAATGGTCCGACTTAACGGTTTACGAGTTAAGGAAAGCTCCGACTTAAGCTGCAGGTCCGACTTAACGGGTTACGACTTAAGGGATGTTATGACTTAAGGGAAGCTCCAACCTAAGGAATTAAAAGGACTTACGACTTAAGGTTATTTGCAACTCACGACTCAGCTTAAGTCGACCATGACCTAAAAACTACTGAGTTAAAATCCAATGCCTATACCTATATCGCTTTTATCTGCTAAGACGGCCATGACTTACGACTTATTATAAGTCGGCCATGACTTAGGACTTGTCTTCTACCAAATCACGAGCTAGACTCAGCAAGTCATCCACAAGCTACCCTAAGCCAACCACGAGTCACGACTTATCTTAAGTCGGCTACGACTTAGGACTTGGCAGAATTTCCTGTCCAGATTCCCCTATAAATACATCACTACCTTCAACATGGAGGGGACTTTTGGTCGATCATTTCTTAAAGCGTCATTACTCTGCCGAATTCTCAACTCATCCAACATTTGAGGAACTCCAATCACTCAAGACATTACAACAAGCTTTGAGAGAAATCTACCGCATTCAACACGAATTCGAAGAGATCTTCGACATCGAAGTTTGAGCTAATAGTCGAAAGTGTTTAGGAATTGAAATATATCGTATTTCACAAGTGTATTGTATCATTTTGTAACCAGATTCAGTAATAAAGAGATTCAAAGTGGACGTAGGCTCGACCTCAAGCCGAACCACTATAAACTACTGTCTGTTACTGCTTTTTCGCTATTTTACTGCTTAATTCCTGTTCCCGTCATGCGAGTGGTGCTTTCACAACTCTATTACAGACACCGGGTGTTAGCGTTCAATTTTTAGCGTTAACATTTTGGTGCTTTCACTGAGAATTGAACTCAGGACTGTATTCGCCATAGCTTCACGAAAGTTTGTTGAAAAAGTTTCCTTCAAGACCAGAAGTCTGTCAGACATAATGGCTCTTGGAAGAAAACGCAAGTCTATTAGATCTGAAGATGCTCGTGATAATACAGCCACTTCTCCCTCTCCAAGTCAAGCAGCTCCGAGTGTCGGAGTGATGCGAGAATAATTAGATGCTGCTGTATCCGGGTTGTACTAGCAATTTGAGACTCAGAATACTCTAATGATGGAGAAATTGAATGCTCTGCTCGGGGCTAATCAAAGACCAGTAAACAATGAAGAAAACTATGCTGATGTTGTTCATAACTCCGAAGGGAGAAATATTCCTTAAGGGTGATCAGGTGCTCCTGAGGGGTGACGCAGCGGATATTTCAAAATGATGTAGATTGGTTAAAGTAGCAGTCGATGGATTGATGAATGCTGAATTGCCCAAATTCGTTGATCCGAAGATACCGAATTCTAGCTATCCTGAACTCGTCGATCGCCCACGATACCGGGTTCAAAGATCTTCAATTCTTCAAGCGTTGATCAAGCGCACTTGATTCCGCGAATCGGCTTCTACAATCGTTGAATCGAGCGCACTCGATTAACTGAAAGAGGAGATAGGAGATTACACTCAACTACCAATTTGAATGAAAGCACAAAGCAATCAAAAGAGAATTTTATTCAATATTCAACAACCTTTACAAAATGACCATACACGCCTATTTATAGGCACATTACAATTTACACTAAAGAAACAACAAAATTACACTAAGTCCTAACTCGGTTCCGAGTTATAGCTGCCGACCTATGACTTACCAGAACAAGATGTAAGACTTAACAAAGACTCCGACTCAACAGTTACAACTCTTTACAACCATCAGTGACTTAACAAACTCAGACAAAATACCAACAGACGACATACGACTTATAAAAGTTGCGACTTACGACCTAATATAGGTTGGTTACGACTTATCAATAGCTCCAGCTTCCATCAGCGGCAGAGATTAACTCGGCAGCAGAAATCAACGGCAACAAGTCTTCGGCGACTAAGTCGTAACTCGGTTCCGACTTATCGTTGGACTCGTTAAGTCGGTTCCGACCTATTACTTCAACTGTTTGCTTTGTTTTCTCTCTGAGTAACTCGGTAACCCGTACCTCTGTACAAGTTAGGTCGTCCACTCTTCTAAGTCGGTCACGACTTATGTCTTTACTCCTGTTAAGTCGGTAACGACTTAAGTCTCCCATCTGGTTAACTCGGTCACGACTTATAACTTTGGTCCTGTTATCTCGCAAGCATCCACTAATTCGTTGCCGAGTCATACTAAGTCGGTGGTACGAATCATAACCTTTGTTAGGTCGGTTGCGACCTAAAATTTCAATATTCCGCCATTTCTCACCAAATCTTAACTTGTTAGCTTCGTTCTTAGGTCGGTCTCGACCTACCATCATGTTAGGTCGTACACGACCTACGACTTCTTCTCTCTGGCCTGCATCATCCTCCCCTGGTTGAGAGAAATTCGTCCTCGAATTTGCACTCTCTTCTTCCACAACAAATTCATCCCCATGATACGGTACGAGATGTTTGACATTGAATACGTCAGACGTATGTACATCATCTGGCAGTTTCAATTTGTAAGCATTTTCATTAATTCGCTTCACAACTTCTACTGGACCAATTTTTCTGGCTTTCAACTTATTATAAGCGCCTACTGGAAAACGATCTTTTGTTAACACTGCATAAACCATATCTCCTTCATTAAACTCAACATTTCGTCGTTTCAAATCTGCAGCTCGTTTATATTTCTCATTTGCTTTCTCCAGTCGTTCCTGAACGATCTTATGACATTCCGTCAACCCTTCAACAAAATCAGCAGCTTTCTTAACTGTCTTCTTTGATTGTGGCACTACAGTTAGATCCAATGGTCCCTTCGGTAAACTGGAATACACTATCTGGAATGGACTAAACCCAGTACTTCGATTTACAGCATGATTATGGGCAAACTCTGCTTGGCATAACTTCACGTCCCAACTCTTCAGATTATCTTGAACAAGACACCTCAACAAGTTTCCCAATGATCTGTTAACCACCTCAGTTTGTCCATCCGTTTGTGGGTGATAAGCACTACTAAATTTCAGCTTCGTTCCCACCATTTTCCACAAACTCAACCAAAAATGACTCAGAAATCGAGTATCTCTATCCGACACAATAGATTCTGGCAATCCATGAAGTCGATAGATCTCCCTGAAAAACAACTGAGCAACATGAACAGCATCCGCCGTCTTCTTACAAGCAATAAAATGTGCCATTTTCGAAAATCGATCAACCACCACATAAATGGAATCATTACCACGCTGCGTTCTCGGCAAACCTAACACAAAATCCATACTGATATCCACCCATGGTTTTACAGGTACAGGTAACGGCATATATAAACCAGCATTAGTCGCAGTTCCTTTCGAAACCTGACAAATATGACAACGCTCCACAAACCTTTCCACCTCTTTCCTCATCGATGGCCAAAAGTAGGATTGTGAAATCAACTGTAAGGTACGGTCTCTCCCAACATGTCCTTCTTCGTGTAACTCTTTGATAATCTTCATTCTCAGACTACCCTCCGGTATGCACAATCTATTTCCCTTGAAAAGAAAACCATCAATCATCATAAACTCATCAGTCTTCCCTTCATTGTCCCTTTCAACAAATTTCTTAAAATAGGAGTCTTCTGCAGTCTGCTCCGGCAATAATTCAAAACCAGTCACCTCAACTTTCACTGTTGTCAACAAATGACTCCTTCTACTTAAAGCATCAGCCACGCGATTTGTCACTCCTGACTTGTGTTTAACAACAAAAGTAAACTGTTGCAGATATGCAATCCACGATGCATGTCTTGCTGAAATCTTGTCTTGCCCTTGTAAATGCTTCAATGCTTCATGATCAGTATACAGAACAAACTCTTTCTGAAATAGATAATGTCTCCAGTGTTTAATAGATTGTACAACAGCATAGAACTCCACATCATATGTACTGTATCGCATCTTCGCTCCTGACAACTTCTCACTGAAATAGGCAATAGGACGCCCCTTCTGACTCAACACCCCTCCAATCCCAACCTTGGATGCATCAGTATGTAGTTCAAACACCAACTGAAAATCAGGTAATACTAGAATTGGTGCAGTCGTCAGCAATTCCTTGATCTTCCCAAAAGCACTCCCTGCTTCCTCTGTCCATGCAAACTGTTTACCTTTCATGCAATCTGTAACAGGCGCCATCACACTACTAAAGTGTGGAATAAACCTTCGATAAAATGAAGCCAACCCATGGAAACTACGTACTTCCGTTATCGTCTTGGGCTGCGGCCAATTTCTGATTGCCTCAACTTTACTTTGGTCAACCTGTATTCCTTTCTCTGAAACAACATACCCTAGGAATAAAACACTATGCGTCATGAACACGCATTTCTTCGTTGCAGCATAGAATTGTTCTTGTCGCAATACCATCAGCACTTCTCTAAGATGATTCAAATGTTCCTCTGGACTCCCACTGTAAATAAGAATATCATCGAAATACACCACCACGAATTTTCCAATGAACGGTCGAAAAATCTGATTCATCACCCTCATGAACGTACTTGGTGCATTGGATAAACCAAATGGCATAACCAACCATTCGTATAGACCCTCCCTGGTTTTAAAAGCAGTCTTCCATTCATCTCCTGGTCTGATACGAATTTGATGATATCCGCTCTTCAAATCGATCTTAGAAAAGATAGTAGCTCCGCTTATTTGATCCAACAAGTCATCCAACCTCGGCATTGGAAATCTATATCTCACGGTAATCTTATTCAATGCTCGACTGTCAGTGCACATTCTCCATGTCCCATCCTTCTTGGGTACCAATAAAGCTGGTACAGCACAAGGACTCAGACTCTCCTGCACACGCCCCTGTTCAAGCAATTCCTCTACCTGCCTCCGCAATTCTTCATGTTCCTTCGGACTCATTCGATAATGTGGTCTGTGTGGCAATACAGCACCTGGAACAAGATCTATCTGATGTTGTATGTCCCTCAACGGTGGCAACTCCGTTGGTAATTCCTCTGGAAATACATCGTCAAATTCTTTCAAAACTGGTTTAACTTCTTCAGGAATTTCAACTTCTTCACTGCGCTCACGCCCAATCAACAAGAATACTTCCGGCTCTTCTTCAACTTCTTTAACAAACTCCTTTAAAGTCAATAAAGTTTTCAGCTCTTCAATTTCTTCTGACTTACTTTCTTCTTGTGATCTCTTCTTCGGAACTAAGATAATCTTCGTGCCTTTAAACATAAAACTGTAGCTATTGGTCCGACCGTCATGTTGTACTGCTCGATCATACTGCCATGGTCTTCCCAATAATAAGTGGCAAACATCCATCTCTACGACATCACACCATATTTCATCTTTGTATTTCTTCCCAATAGAGAATGGAACACGAACTCGTCTATCCACTTTCACTTCTCCTCCTTTTCTCAACCATGCTAACTTGTATGGACTCGGATGTTTCTCTGTCTTCAATTTTAACTTTGTCACAGCTTCGGTTGAAATAATATTATCACAGCTTCCTGCGTCAATCACAAACTTACACACCTTCCCCAGAATAGTACACGTTGACTGAAAGATGTTACTCCTCAACCAACTAGCTTCTTCCTGTTTCGGTGTTAAACACGATCTCCTCAGCATTAGGTTACAACCTTCATCTCCTGACGCAATATCCTGCTTATCCTCCTCAACTGGACTAGAACAATCCTCATCAACATCCTCATCGTCAACTTCTGCAATTATGGTTCTCTTCTTTGGCTTTGGACACTCACTGCTTTTATGACCCAATTCCTGACAATTGTAACATTTGAAACCATTGTTAACTCTTGTCTTCTCAACCTCCTTCACCACTGGTCTACTGATAGGTTTAGAAACATTAGAACTTCCTCCAACACCCTTCGCTTGATTGTTAGAATTAGTAAACACACCATTTCCTCGTCTCCCTTGTTTTTCCCAAGCCAACGCTTTCTGATGTGCTTCTGCCACAGATCTTGGATCGAACATATTAACCATATCCTGAATCTGCATTCTCAATCCCCCAATGAACCTAGATGTCAGCTGTTCTTCTGTTTCCATAATATCATTCCTTGCAATGAGTTGATAGAATTCATCAGCATAGTCATTCACAGTTTTCGTCCCTTGTCTCAAGTTTTGCAAACGTTGATACATCAAAGATTGATAATTGTAAGGTAAGAACGTTGCTTTCATCAATTTCTTCATCTTCTCCCAAGATTCAACTTTTGACTTCCCCATACGTTCACGTGTAAGCTTGGTTTGCTGCCACCATGCCAAAGCTCTACCCCTCAGCCTCGTAGCAACCAACTTCACTCTACGATGTTCTGGTACTTCTTTGAAGTCAAAAATCTCCTCAACATTAGCCATCCAATCTAGAAACTCCTCTGCTTGCATACCACCCTTGAATTCAGGAATTTCTGTTTTCATCCCCGACTCCCATTTGTGATCATACTCAGAATAGTTTCTTCCTTGACCTCTTCCTTGAACACTACCACCATCACACTCCTCTTCAAAATCAGATGTATAACGATGTCGATTCTGACCATCAACATCTCTACTACCATTACGCCTTCCACCTTCATCCCTTCTATCAACATTCCTCCGTTCACGATCATTCACGTTCCTCCCACGTCCTTGGTCATTTTCAACACTTCGGTCTCGATTGGAATGTGGTGAGACTCAACTACCTCCATGATTAGATTCAGGTGAAACCCTTCTCCGATTTTGATTCATCTCCGTCATAAGCCTCTCTAACCGGCCAATTCCTTCATTAAGCTTCTCACTAAAATTCTCATTGATTCTTTGCTCCATCTCATCAGCTTCTTCTCTTCGATATAAAGCTTCTACGTTTTGGTGGCGATTAGCTCTTCTTGGCGGCATACTCGAAAATTTCACAAATTCTTCAACACTTCAAATTCAAACACTTTCCGGATTTTTATCCAAAATGAAACAGATCGAAAACTTCCACTTTGTAGCAAATCGCGATGAACACGATGGACAAAGTTTCGGCCTCCAATGTAAATCCGATCAAACAATCTTCGAAAAAAAATGATGACTCTTCTTCTTCTCGGCCACGGCTCAACTCTTCAAGCACTCGGCTTCTCTTCAAACTTCAAATGATTAGGCTCCAAGTCTCGATCTAGCTATGATTGGCTAGATCAGGCTCTGATACCAAAACTGACGCATCGGATATTTCAAAATGATGTAGATCGGTGAAAGTAGCAGTCGATGGATTGATGAATGCTGAATTGCCCAAATTCGTTGATCCGAAGATACCGAATTCTAGCTATCCTAAACTCGTTGATAGCGCACGATACCGGGTTCAAAGATCTTCAATTCTTCAAGGGTTGATCAAGCGCACTTGATTCCATGAATCGGCTTCTACAATCGTTGAATCGAGCGCACTCGATTAACCGAAAGAGGAGATAGGAGATTACACTCAACTACCAATTTGAATGAAAGCACAAAGCAATCAAAAGAGAATTTTATTCAATATTCAACAACCTTTACAAAATGACCATACACGCCTATTTATAGGCACATTACAATTTACACCAAAGAAACAACAAAATTACACTAAGTCCTAACTCGGTTCCGAGTTATAGCTGCCGACCTATGACTTACCAGAACAAGATGTAAGACTTAACAAAGACTCCGACTCAACAGTTACAACTCTTTACAACCATCAGTGACTTAACAAACTCAGACAAAATACCAACAGACGACATACGACTTATAAAAGTTGCGACTTACGACCTAATATAGGTTGGTTACGACTTATCAATAGCTCCAGCTTCCATCAGCGGCAGAGATTAACTCGGCAGCAGAAATCAACGGCAACAAGTCTTCGACGACTAAGTCGTAACTCGGTTCCGACTTATCGTTGGACTCGTTAAGTCGGTTCCGACCTATTACTTCAACTGTTTGCTTTGTTTTCTCTCTGAGTAACTCGGTAACCCGTACCTCTGTACAAGTTAGGTCGTCCACTCTTCTAAGTCGGTCACGACTTATGTCTTTACTCCTGTTAAGTCGGTAACGACTTAAGTCTCCCATCTGGTTAACTCGGTCACGACTTATAACTTTGGTCCTGTTATCTCGCAAGCATCCACTAATTCGTTGCCAAGTCATACTAAGTCAGTGGTACGACTCATAACCTTTGTTAGGTCGGTTGCGACCTAAAATTTCAATATTCCGCCATTTCTCACCAAATCTTAACTTGCTAGCTTCGTTCTTAGGTCGGTCTCGACCTACCATCATGTTAGGTCGTACACGACCTACGACTTCTTCTCTCTGGCCTGCATCAAGGGGCACCCCTCCAAGCTTAAGGATCCAAGCCATCACCAGTTCTCCGCGAACATCTACCCGGGCAAACCTCCGAGAAAATGGCCGAAGTCTAATCCGCAAAGTCGTTAAACAATGAGGAATATCTCTCCGGCATGATTCGGCAAATAATGAAAGAAAGCATGCAGAGAAACGAAGATGAGAATGATTGGGGATTTGCTCCGAGTAAAACTCCATTTACTGAGAGGATTCTAAAGGCTGAGTTTCCCAGAAAATTCGTTCCTCCTACCATTCCTGCTTATCGAGGAACAAGTGATCTGAATCAATTCTTGTATAAATATGATTGGCACATGACTGGCGCCAGGGCAACTGATGAAATTAAATGCCGATATTTCCCGATATATTTGGAAGGTGTGGCGCTACTTTGGTTTACCAAACTTCCAGTACGATCTGTTGATCAATTTTCCGATCTAACTCGGAAATTCAAGGAACAATTCATGTTTCCTGGAGATTTGACTAGGCAACTAGTGCTCGGCATCAGGTAGCACTCGGCGTCAGAGAGTGCTCGGCATCTAGGAGTGTTCGGCGAAGTACCCGGCTTCCTAGTGGAACTCAGCGTCATAGAATGTCCGGCATCTAGGAGTACTCGGCGAAGTACTCGGCATCCATAGCGTTAGGCATCCGTAGTGCTCGGCATCCAGAAGACTCGGCGTCAACTAGTGCTCGGCATCCAGAAAGACTCGGCGTCAAGTAGTGTTCGGCGTTCGGCGTAGTACTCGGCATCAGTAGTACTCGACATACAAAACTACTCGGCTTCGACTGGCACTCAGCGTCGACCAATGCCCAGCGTCAGCTAGCGTTCGGCATCAATAGAACTCGGCGATAGGAGTGCTCGGCAACAAGAGCACTCGGCATCAAGTAGAACCTGGCAACAAGAGTACTCGGCATCCCATGGTACTCGGGGTAGTACTCGGCAACGGGAGTACTCGACATTCTGAAGACATTCGGTACGCATAGCTACTCGAGGTAACAATATCGTTCGGCCTGCACGCATTGTACGGTCGAGAGCTTCGGACAGAAGTACGTTCGGTCTTCATTCCAACCATCCTGCAATTCCCACACATCAGACGGACCGTTCGGCATGGAAAGGACCGTTCGGCACTATAGCGTTCGGCATGCTTGGTTCGGCGAGCAGCAACCACCGTACTCGGGCTAGAGTGTTCGGCCACCAAGCCCACTTAGGAAGTCCAGCCTATGTTTGCCTATAAATAGAGGGGCAGGGTCACAGTGAAGAGGATCCTTTTTTGGGAGAGAGAACACCGGGGAGACTCTGCCATTTTTGAGACTCATCTTCTCTACTTAAGAACTTCATTCAAGTATTTGATTCACGAATTGTATTTGTAATCAACAAGAAGAAAGATCAATAAAGTTTAATCTCAAAGTGGACGTAGGCAATTACGCTGAACCACTATAAATTTGGTGTTCTTACTTTCTACATTTAAATTAGCATTATCTTCTCTGTTTAATTTACCTTCATCACTTATATCTCTACACAATTTTTCTCTACGACGTTAGTGACCAATTTTGGTGCTAACACTTTGGTGCTTTCACTGAGAATTGAATTCTCAGACCTCAAGGATCTGCTTTGAAGCTACTGGATTGAACAAATCCCCCAAGGAAGATCCGACTCACTGATAGGACATCCATTGATTCTACTCAGAGTTCATACCGATAACTCTACAATGGCAGGACCACGTACCAGGTCAGCTTCTCATAATGTGGATGCCCACGAGACTGCTAGCGTGCAACAAGCAGGACCTAGTAATCAACCAGCGATTCCGAGTGCAGGGATTGCCGCTCAAGAACAGACTCCAGTTGTCACCAGAGTAGAGTTCAATTACTTGATGAGAGAACTTAGGGAAAGCAGGAGACAACTAGGAGAGCAGATGCAAGCTAATGCCAACCTAATGGCACAACTCACTCAACAGCAGCAACAGACTGCTGGGGGCAGTCCCGCTCCTTATTCCTCCTCTGACAGCTCAACTTCCTCTGATGAACCTCCCAGGCGCAGGCGACGTAAGACTGAAGCTGCACGAGTAGAAGCTGATGTTCAAACAGCTGGAGACCGTAACCAAGCAAGAGCTGGGAACTTCAGGACCGAAGTGCAAACGGAGGATGGAGGCCCAGGCCATCAAAACGCTAACGATGTCGAACCTCAAGAAGCACGAGTGGCAGATCGCCAGGGGAAGAGGCATCAACATGGACAGGCGCGTAGAACAGACTCTAACCTCCCACCTCCCATACAGACACCAGATCTAACAGCCATGATCAGGCAATTGATGAAAGAAATTCAGGGCTTATCAAATGATGATTGGGGAGTGTCAAGAAGTCATACTCCATTCACAGATGTTGTGTTGCAAGCGTCGTACCCCATGAAGTTTAGTATGCCTACTATCCCCACGTATGAAGGGAAGACTGACCCCAGGCAGCATGTCATGAGGTATGAATGGATGATGGATTCAGCAAGAGCAAATGATGCCACCAAGTGTAGATGCTTTCCGATTACTCTCTCTGGGATCACTACAATGTGGTTCACCCGACTTCCTCCGCGGTCCGTATCAAATTTCGAAGAGTTGGCAAGGAAGTTTATTGAGCAGTTCAGAATACACACTACATGCCCAAAAGACGTAATGTCTCTGTCAAGTGTAATCCCAAATCCCGGGGAACCATTGAAGGAATATTTACAAAGACTCCACGTTGTGGCAACTGAAGTCAGTAACCCCAATGACCATGCAATTTTGATGGCTGTAATGAGAGGTGTGGATCCAGATTCTGAGTTTGGAGACTGGTTGGCAGGAAAGCGTTCGGCTACGCTAGAGCGCTTCTACTCAAAGGCACACCAATTCATAAGAAGAGAGGAGGCTAGGTGGGTACGACGAGATAAGGCACCAGGACCTATCCAACAGTCTATGAAGAGCAACATTGCTGTGAAGCAGTCCGGAGACAGCTCGGGAAAGGTCCAAGTCAATGTCCAAAACAAGCCCGGACAGCCTAAGGAGTCTGGAGGAAGAAATCAAGGGATGAAGAGAGAAGCGGGGAAGTGGAAGTCGAGAATTCCAAGCTACAACGAATATACTCCGCTGAACGCGCCGCTCGAGAACATCTACCTATCCACCTGCAAAGCCTTTCAGTACAGAAAGCCACATCCAAAAGAATCAACCGAGGAACAGAAGCGGACCGGGAAATACTGTCGCTTCCATGAGACTTATGGGCACAATACGGAGGAATGCAGACACCTGCACGACGCTATCGAGAAGTTGATTAGGCAAAAGAAGTTGCAAGAATTTGTGAAGGATCCATAGGAAGGAGGACAGGGAACGTCCAACCCAGGTCGTGCACCAGCTCCGCGTCATCCCGAGGAGCCTGCCCGAACCGTAGGTAGACTAGTCATAAATACCATCATCGGTGGGCCTCACCCCGCAGACAAGAATTGGCAAGAAATGGAGCGATATGCAAGTTCCTTTAAGCATGCGGATTTTGAGTGCTGTTTGAACGTGGAGGATGGGACCCCTGCTAAGCAGCAGCGCATAATGACAGACGATATAGTGTTCAGAAACAGAGACGCTGATCAAGTAGAGGCTCCGACCATCGACCCGATGGTCATATCTGCGACGATCGGACCAGCATATGTGAAAAGAATTCTGATTGATTGCGGAAGTTCAGTCAACATCATCTTCAAGAAGGCTTATGACCAAATGAAACTGGAAACAAAGGACTTGAAACCGTCCAAGGCTCGTATACACGGCTTTAACGGCGCAACGACCGATGCCGTAGGGTATGTTGAGTTACCAGTTGAACTGGGACAAGGCGAGCGTCAGAGGGTGCGAATTCTACCTATTGTAGTTTTGGATGTGGATTCTCCATATAACGTTTTCTTGGGCCGGCCAGCCCTGGCTGAGTTTAGGGCAGCATTAGCCCCGTGGTGTTTAACTTTGAAGTTCGCGACCGACAAAGGAGTAGGTATTGTTCATGGCGACCAAGCAGCTGGTCGTTCCTGTTATGTGGCTGAGCTCCGAGAGGCCCATCGGAGGGAGAAGGGAAAGGTTGCGGACAATCACGTCTGCATCCTTAATGCGGATAATTGACAAGTAGTGCCCGAGCCCTAGCTCGGGCATAGTTCTCGGATCTTCGAAGATATAGATCAGAGAGACGACGATGAGAAACCCAGGGAAGAGAAGCCGGCACCGGCTGAATTAACGATTGACATTTCAGTTAGCCGTGACGACCATTCGCGAATACTAAAGATCGGATCACAACTTGGCCCCGCGATGACTGAAGACCTTAGAGACTTCCTCCGGGCGAATCTTGATGTTTTCTCCTGGACGCATTCTTATATGTGTGGGATTTCCCCTGCCATCACGAGTCATATGTTGAACATAGACACGAAATACGTTCCAGTTAAACAAAAAAGGAGAGGAATGGATCCGGAGTGGTCCGCCGCTCTTGGAGAGGAGGTGGACAAACTCAAAGCAAATGGGTTGGTCCGCGACGCCCTCTACCCTAAATGGGTATCGAATCCCGTGCTGGTAAAAAAGGCGAATGGGAAATGGAGGACTTGTGTAGATTATTCCGACTTGAACAAAGCATGCTAAGGACAGTTTCCCGTTGCCTAGGATCGATCAGTTTGTCGATTCCACCGCAGGACACGAGCTGTTATCATTCATGGATGCATACTTCGGGTACAACCAAATCCCGATGCATATTCCACACCAAGAACACACCATTTTTGTTATGAATGTCGGGCTTTATTGCTATGTAGTGATGCCCTTCGGATTGAAGAATGCGAGAGCAACTTACCAGCGTTTAGTGAATCGAATGTTCAAGGACCAGCTGGGTAGAACGATGGAAGTCTATGTGGATGACATGCTCGTGAAGTCACGACGGTCAAACGACCACATTCGAGACTTGGCTGAAATGTTCGACATACTCAGGTTTTATGGGATGAAGATCAACCCTCTGAAGTGTTCCTTCGGCGTTGAATCGGGGAAGTTTTTGGGATTCATCGTCAATGCAAGGGGAATTGAAGCCAACCCAGAAAAGATCCAAGCTATTCGAGATGTGCAAGCGCCCAGGACTATAAAGCAAGTACAGAGCTTAAATGGAAAAGTAGCTGCGCTAAGTCGGTTTATATCCAGGGCTACTGACAAGTGCATCCCATTCTTTGATATAATAAAGAAAGGGAAAAGAAATTTTGAATGGACGTCTAGTTGTGAGGAAGCATTCCAGAATCTGGTGAGGCATCTGGAGAGTCGACCAATGCTATCAAAACCAGTTGACCACGAAATGTTATATGTATACTTGGCTGTATCCCCACATGCGATAAGTGCGGCTCTGGTTCATGAGGAGGATCGAGTCCAAAAGCCGGTGTATTATGTTAGCAAGCGTTTAACCGGGGCAGAGAGGAATTACCCTAAAATCGAGAAATTGGCTTATTGCTTGGTGATTGCATCACGCAAGCTGCGCCCATACTTTCAAGAGCATTCAATCGGCGTTTATACCGATCAACCCCTGAAGCAGGTACTCCAACGGCCGGAAACTTCTGGAAGATTGCTAAAGTGGAAAATCGAGTTGAGCCAATTCGATATCGCCTACTTACCACGAAGAGCCATCAGAGGACAAGCATTAGCAGATTTCATTGCTGAGTTTACTATACCCGTCAAACCGGATGATCACGACATCCTTCCCCTCGTTCGATGGAAATTATACACTGATGGTGCAACAAACGACCGTTGCTCCGACGCGGGCATAGTTCTTATAACTCCGGAAAACCGATCAATCTGTTATGCCTTGAAGCTCGATTTCCCGGCTACAAATAACGAAGCAGAATATGAAGCACTGATCGCTGGCTTAAGGCTCTTCAGGGAACTCGGGATCAAATCAGTCGAAATCTTTTATGACTCACAGTTGGTGGTTTACCAAGTACACGGAGACTACCAAGCAAAGGGACGAAAGCTCGCTCCGTGCCTTGTTCAGGTCCAAGAACTGCTCTCGAATCTCGAGCGTTATGACATTTCACATGTCCCACGCGAACAGAACAAAGAAGCTGACTTGTTGGCTAAGTTTGCGAGTACAGGCGATGCACAACAAATGGGATTGTATCCCGTAGAAGCCTTGCATGCCCCGAGCATAGACGAGATGAGAGTCGATTGTGTGTTGGAAACGGAGATCGAGGGGGAATCGTGGATAACCCCATTCAAACTGTACCTAACGATCGGAGCCTTACCAGAAAAAAGAAGCGAAAGACGGCAAATCCTTCGAAAGGCCGTGCGGTACGTAATGTAGGATGGGTCAATGTATCGAAAAGGATTCTCAGTCCCATTATTACGATGCATCACTCATAATGAGACAAAGCGGATCTTAAGAGAAGTTCATGAAGGGGAATGTGGTGACCATACTGGGGGGCAAACACTAGCAACGAAGATCCTCCGCTATGGATATTACTGGCCAACCGTAAACCGGGATGCCGCAAACTACACGAGAAAGTGTGACAAGTGTCAAAGATACGCGAAAATCCCGAGGACTCCATCAACAGAACTCACGCAAATGGTTAGTCCCTGGCCATTTGCAATCTGGGGAATCGACATAATCGGCTCTTTGCCTATATCCAAAGGTGGCGCGAAATACGCGATAGTTGCAGTTGACTATTTCACAAAATGGGCTGAGGCAGAACCTTTGGCCACAATCACCTCTAAGAAGGTCATTAACTTCGTTGTACGAAACATTATATTCCGCTTTGGCCTTCCCCGCACCATCATTACGGACAACGGGACACAATTTGAAAGTAGAGAGTTCAAAGAGTTCTGTTTAAAGTACGGCATCGAGAAAAAGTTCGCCGCCGTTGCACACCCAAAAGCTAACGGACAAGTCGAGGCCGTTAACAAAATAATCAAGTCCATACTGAAGAAGCGTCTGGAGAAGGTTGGAGGCAAGTGGGTAGATGAACTCCCGACAACGTTATGGGCATATAGGATAACCCACAAGTCCACGACCGGCCACACTCCATTCGCCTTGGTATACGGCTCCGAAGCCGTTATACCCATGGAGCTTGAAGTTCCATCGCACCGGGTGACATACTATGATTTCAAGACAAATCAGAATCTCTTGTTGGAATCCCTGGACTGCATCGATGAAAAGCGTGAAGAAGCTGAATTAAGGGCGGCAGCGCATAGACACCGAGTCAAGCGTTACTCCGACGGCAGAGTCCGCCCAAGGATTTTTGATGTGGGTGATCTCGTTCTGAAATGAGTTTTCCCGGTACCATCACGAATGAATCCCAGCTGGGAAGGTCCGTACGCCATTGAACGGAAGCTTGGAGAGGGAACATTCAAGCTAGCGACCGTTGATGGCACGACACTCCCCCGAGCATGGAACAGTGAACATCTGCGGTGCTATTACATTTAGCATGTTTCCTTTCTTATTTTAGGCACTGTTATTTCCTGCATGTTTCCGTTCATTCATAACGTGGTTTCTTTTTAAAGTTGTAATCAAGCAGTTTAGTTGATTTTCATTAATAAAGGCTTGAAGCCGTATTTTCCATGAATCACTAACGTTTCTGTATCTCATAGTTGAATGACGAACTACATTATCTTGTACGACGTACGGACTCGTATAAACAATTTCAAATCTCTGAATCCCCAAAACGCGGATCGGAGTACTCTAAGTCCCCGGAGCGCGGACTAGAGTATAAAAGATTCCAAACCTCCGAATCCCCAGAGAGCAGAGCGGAGTACTCTAAGTCCCCAGAGCGCGGACTAGAGTATAAACGATTTCAAATCTCCGAATCCCCAGAGTGCGGAGCGGAGTACTCTAAGTCCTCGGAGCGTGGACTAGAGTATAAACGATTCCAAATCTCCGAATCCCCAGAGCGCGGAGCGGAGTACTCTAAGTCCCCGGAGCACGGACTAGAGTATAAACGATTCCAAATCTCCGAATCCCCACAGTGCGGAGCGGAGTACTCTAAGTCCCCAGAGCGCGGACTAGAGTATAAACGATTCCAAATCTCCGAATCCCCAGAGCGCGGATCGGAGTACTCTAAGTCCCCGGAGCGCGGACTAGAGTACAAACGATTCCAAATCTCCGAATCCCCAGAGCGCGGATCGGAGTACTCTAAGTCCCCGGAGCGCGGATTAGAGTATAAACGATTCCAAACCTCCGAATCCCCAGAGCGCGGATCGGAGTACTCTAAGTCCCCATAGCGCGGACTAGAGTATAAACGATTTCGAACCTCCAAATCCCCTGAACGCGGATCAACTTACTCTAAATCCCCGGAGCGCAGATTTAGAATAAAGGTCCAAGTACTCGAGAAATGTGGAATATGGAATATACCACATCCGGAGATGTTTGAACAACATGAAAATGGACTGGGAGATAAGGCAACTCATAAGAACTTGAGTTATGGCTACAATTAGTCATCAAACCAAAGAAAAGCAAGAGAATCATTCGAACGAAAAAGAAACTAAAAACTTTATTCGATCAGTCCAAAATGGGGTTACATGATCACTCCTACAAAATTCAGACCTGTCTATACAAACTACAAGCTACGGAAGATAAAAGCAATTACAAGACTTAAGCAAGAAGCTCGTTGAACGAGTTTATCAATTATTTCTTCGATTTCTTCTTCTTGTCTTCCTTTGTCTTTTACGATGACTCCTCTCCCTCACGCTTTTTCTTGGGCTTCTTGCTTGCTACGGAAGCGGAGTCAGGAGTAGGAGACGGAACATCTAGTGGTTTGGACCTGCCCGGGAGGATGATTTTCAAAGGTCTGTTCCGCGGGTCGGTAAGTTCCAGGATTCCAGGTTCAACTTTGACCTTGGCCTTTTTATTCTCCTCTTCGGCAAGGCGGTCCTTCATGCTCATCTGCGAGGTATGCTCAGAGGCGCCGGTGATTTCAATTTCATCATTCCCTTCGGCAGGAGATGAAGTGTCAAGCTTATCATCATCCAGCACCCCGATCACCTGAGCATCGGGACCAGGGAGTGCTCCCGCGTGGACAGCATCCCTTGTTTTCCCTGCCTCCTCCCTGTCATCTTCGCTCCTCGGAGTGGGCTCGGCGTCAGAACAACATGCACGAAAACATAAAGAATGAGCGTTAGAACGAGTAGCCACTGCTGAAAAAAGATGGGATCTTTCAACTTCTAGAGAAAGAAGAATTTCCTACCAGGTTCTGGTTGGCTATCGGTGGCGCGTGGGGTTTCACCCTCCAGGATAGGGGATAGCACATGAGCACCAAGCCCGGGATCTTCGGGGTCATAACCAGCATGCTGCTCGAATGGATCAAGTGTCGGCCGACCGACCGATTGAGCAGCGGGAGGAGCAGCAATATGAGGAGCAGAAGTATTGACCCCGAACGGGCCGGCTTCATCATTTTTCTCTTGTGGAAGGGGAGAGCCTTTGCTGTAAAGTGCCAATGCTGCGGATAAATCCGATGGCTCACTCCCCCTAAGGAACTCCTTCACCAAGGCCTCCTCATCAACCTCTTCGGAGCCCGACTCGATCTTCCTGATCCTTATCAAAGTTTCCCATGCCTCAGCTAGGGATTCGAGATAGCCGTCGCCCAAGAACGTTAAGTCGCGATGCATGAGGACGCGGGCTCCGTATTCAGCAATCAACGGGTCAAACATGCATTTGACCTCTTCCCTGCCGGCTTCTGCGACCGCCTCGAGGTGAGAATCAATCTCCTCCGCAGCCACTCTTTTGCCCTCCTCTCGGGCCTCATCCTTCATTTTCTCAACCGCGGCAAGTTCGTCATCGAGCTTCGTTTTCAGGAGACGAGTAGCGACGATTTAATCATAGTATCGCTGCGATTCTTCTTGAGCAGCTACCTTGTCCTCCTTCTCCTTGGAGAGTAATTCTTTCAGCTCTCTGACTTGCACGACGAGCGCATCCCTCTCTTTTTGGACAGAGTCTTTCTCTAGGGCAAGGGCACCGTTGCGCTGGACTGCTTCGTCAAGCTCTTTTTTGTGAGCCGCCTCTAAACGAGTAACTGCCTCAGCAGTATCTTTTGCGCTTTGTTCAGCGGCTTCCAGCTTCGACTTATACGAAGCGAGCCCTACGTCTTGGTGCTCGATGATGTTTTTGTCGCAGCCAGCCTCCAGTTTCAGGCAATCAATCTCATGTTGGCGCTCAACGGATACCTCTGAGATCTTCTCCACCAAGTGCACAAACGCGTCATGTTGAACATAGACGTCGTTATTGCAGGCAATGGCACTCTACTTCACATGCCCGGGAATATGATGAATGGCTGGGAGGAACTTCAGACCGTCGAAGCAAATTTTTGGAAACTTGGCCTTAAGATCGACCATCTTTTCCGCAACAGTCGGGTACACCGTAGGAGTAGGAGGAGGAGGCTTTGAAAGTTCCACTCTTTTTCGTTGCTCCCGAACTTGCCTCGTACTCGATGAACCAGAGTGTTGTTCTCGAGGAGCATCAGAGTGGTAACCCTTCTGTGAAGTTTTATCTTTATCCGGCACAGTTGGAGGAAGGGGATCACGAGACTACGAAGATTGAGAATATGCCTTCTTTCGGTGAGACGACTCACGTGGACGGTTGTCTCTATCTTCATAATCGTCTCTTCCCCTGCGTCTGCCTGAACCAGAGTCTTGTCCAGAGTGATGAAATATGGAAGAGCCATGAAGGCGATCGAGTCCGTGAGAATGCCCCATATCACCTGCAAAGAATGGAGATAACAACGAGTTAAGAAAAATCCGTAAGATAAGAAAAAACTTGAAGTGTATGATGGAATGCGTATGTGCGTGTGTGTCCTAGTGTTCCCCCCAACGGACCAGTTCGTTTATCATTACTAATCGAAGTGTTGTCTTCTTGGACCGGGAGTTGAACTCCCGCATGGCCTCTAGCGGGTGAAGAAAATTTGAGGGCGTCAGGATCATCAAACCCGTAATTAAGTATATCTTCGGGAATAGAAAGGTTGGATAGACCCCACAAGGAACTTTCCAGGTGTTGCGAGGAAGCCTCTTTCTCAGGCGGGATAGGCGTGACTTTTGAAGTGCCACCGACTTTCTCCTTCTGCACTTTATATTTTAACTTCTTCTTTCCCTTCGAAGGGGAGGATGACGTCTCAATATCTTGAACTTCGATTGCCGGATTCCAAGCGGGACCCACATTCTCGCCCTGAGTCTTAGGAGCTTCGTCTTCTTTGCGCTCACTGTCTTCATGCATATCGGGAATGCGGCACGACGACGACCCGACCTGTTTTTTCCCTTTACCAGATGGAGGTTTGGGAATGGTGACACCTTCTGGAAGGCTGATCCGATGACCAGGGGCTAGCAAGCCAAACCCCGACAGTGATTCATTTGAAATGATAGCTCGGATGTCTCGATCCTCGGTAGGAAGAGCTCTAATGGCTTCGACAGCCTCAGAATATCCTCGGCCTTCCGGACGTGGGTTGATACCTGAAAAGATGAAAATAGAGAGTTAGGAAAAACATGACTGCGGTTAAATGCGAATGGTGACTCAGCAGAGAAACTTACCGCCTTCAACCCATCTCCTCGCAAAACCGGGAGGGCAGCGCACATAGAACCATTCCTGTTTGTACAGGGCGAATTTACTGCATGCCCCTGTCAAGATCTGGCATTTGTGGTATGGCTCGAGGAACATAAATGAAGGACTGTCTTTCCATCTCTTGATCATATAGATGTATCTGATATCACCGGCGGTTGGAGGTCTGGAGAAGACGGCCATGAAAAGTAAGTAAGTCCCATATAGAAATGCATGGCCGTTCGGGTGCAGCTGCGACGGAGCTATGTCGATATACTGCAATACATCCCGGAGAAATAAATTGAATGGAGGCACGCTGCCCATCCAACACATGAACTTGTTACAGGTAGTATACCCGACTGGGGGCAGATGAGGACGATCGTGTCGCGAAGGAACTAACACGTCAGCAAAAGGGATGCCATGAATGGAGCATATCCATCGAAGAGCGGCTTCGTTGACCTTCGAAGCTTGTGAATCGATCGGATTGTCTAGTAGGATTGTCGCCTCCAGGGCATCAGGTGCTAGGTTATGAACAGGAGAAGTCGACGGATTAGAAGTATCAGCGGCTACTTGCCTTGATGACGGCCCAGGCCTGTCGGATATAGTGGCGGAGCTAGACTTTCTCGACATTCCCGATAAATAACGAACCTGGCTAAGTGCTTGAGAGAACTATACTTAAAAAACGTTGAACGTTAGAATTAGCAACACGAGTTATCCCCCCACGTGGTGTGTGAACTAGTGCAAGCATTCGTGTACAAGCAATAAGAATCTAAAGATTTCAAAGATATAAGAATGAGTTTTGAATCGTCGCCTTCGAAGACTGTCATCGCTGACCGTCTCAAAGAGCCCGCCTGGTGGTGAGTACAGTTCCAGATTCAGAAAACATATGATTTATAGAGTGACCGGCCTAAGTGTAGTTTCACATTTATACTGTTCGGCATTTAAATGGTGTTCGACAATTGTATTGTTCGGCCTAAGTATAGGTCAGCATGTATGTTCGTTCGGCCTAGGTATAGTGTTCGGCTTTGTTTGGCTCGGTCTAAGTTCTGTTCGGCAATTGTATTGTTCGGCCTAAGTATAGGTCAGCGTGTATGTTCGTTCGGCGTGTCAAGTGTTCGGTTAGGTCATGTTCGGCATTCAGACTGTTCGGCCTAGGTATAGTGTTCGGCTTTATTTGGCTCGGTCTAAGTTCTGTTCGACAATCGTATTGTTCGGCCTTGATACTGTTCGGCATCTAAGAGTGTTCGGCTTGGGTTTTGTTCAGCTAAGTTATTGTTCGACATTTTAATGAGTGTTCGGCTTGGGTTTTGTTCGGCATTCTAGCGTATGTTCGGCCTTATTGTTCGGCAGCCTCCACCATTCGGCGCATGGCAACATATGCCGAACCAGAGCTGTGCCATCCAACACCCTTAACACCTCCAACGTTTTCCTTTTCCTTTTTTAACTTTGGTTTGGCGAGATGAAGCTAAATACAATAGCCTTGTGTGCAAACACCCCAAATCCTTCCTCCTCGCCTCGCATTATCGTTCGGCAATAAGGATGACCTACTCGAAAGCTTTCTACATGACACACTTGATCATCTCGCTTGAAACCTATTCGAGTTATACGAGGAACGGTGCCTAGTTTGCAGTTAGGAGATTAAGAAGGAATGGTCAAGTTGTAAATCTGCTCGGCTAGCGAGAATTGCAAATCTTTGAAGAGTGCAGAAGTGAAAAGGTAAAAGAGAGGAGATCAGAAGGACCTGGTTATATATGGGGAAGGTAGAAGTTGAAAAGGCTATACCCGGTAGAACCGGTCAATGCCACAGTGTTCGGCCTCAGAGCAAAGTGACGTTCGGCACATGAGGATTGTTCGGCTTCGAACGTATAGTTCGGCATCCAGGCCACGCTCGTCACACACCTCCGTCACAAGCATTCTCGAGAAAGCATTACCAAGGAAAGTTGAACTAGATTCAAAGCGCATCATGTTCGGCCACGCGATATACATTGGGGGGCAAGTGTTTCCTGGAGATTTGACCAGGCAACTAGTGATCGGCATCAGGTAGCACTCGGCGTCAGAGAGTGATCGGTATCTAGGAGTGTTCGGCGAAGTACTCGGCTTCCTAGTGGAACTCAGCGTCATAGAATGTCCGGCATCTAGGAGTACTCGGCGAAGTACTCGACATCCATAGCGTTCGGCATCCGTAGTGCTCGGCATCCAGAAGACTCGGCGTCAACTAGTGCTCGGCATACAGAAAGACTCGGCGTCAAGTAGTGTTCGGCGTTCGGCGTAGTACTCGGCATCAGTAGTACTCGGCATACAAAAATACTCGGCTTCGACTAGCACTCGGCGTCGACCAATTCCCAGCGTCAACTAGCGTTCGGCATCAATAGAACTCGGCGATAGGAGTGCTCGGCAACAAGAGCACTCGGCATCAAGTAGAACCTGGCAACAAGATTACTCGGCATCCCATGGTACTCGGGGTATTACTCGGCAACGGGAGTACTCGACATTCTGAAGACATTCGGTACGCACAGCTACTCGAGGTAACAATATCGTTCGGCATGCACGCATTGTTCGGTCGAGAGCTTCAGACAGAAGTACGTTCGGTCTTCATTGCAACCATCCTGCACTTCCCACACATCAGACGGACCGTTCGGCATGGAAAGGACCGTTCGGCACTATAGCGTTCGGCATGCTTGGTTCGGCGAGCAGCAACCACCGTACTCGGGCTAGAGTGTTCGGCCACCAAGCCCACTTGGGAAGTCCAGCCCATGTTTGCCTATAAATAGAGGGGCAGGGTCACAGTGAAGAGGATCCTTTTTTGGGAGAGAGAACACCGGGGAGACTCTGCCATTTTTGAGACTCATCTTCTCTACTTAAGAACTTCATTCAAGTATTTGATTCACGAATTGTATTTGTAATCAACAAGAAGAAAGATCAATAAAGTTTAATCTCAAAGTGGACGTAGGCAATTACGCTGAACCACTATAAATTTGGTGTTCTTAATTTCTGCATTTAAATTAGCATTATCTTCTCTGTTTAATTTATCTTCATCACTTATATCTCTACACAATCTTTCTCTACGAGGTTAGTGTCCAATTTTGGTGCTAACAATCCAGATTGTACATTTCAAGAGCAAAGGATATAATGTCTCTCTCAATTCTTGAACAAAACCCTGGAGAGCCCATCAAATCCTTCCTGAATCACTTTAATTTAGCCCTAGCCGAAGTTGATAACGCAGAACCACGAATGATTTTAACCTACTTAATGCGGGCTATTGACAAGTCAAGCGAATTTGAAAAATGGTTGAAGATGAAGGAACCAAACTCGCTCGAAAAGTTCTACAAAAAGGCTGATGAGTTCATGCGCCTAGAAAATCTCTCTGCGTCAGCTAAAGTTGTGACTACAATGGTGGAAAATAATGCTCCGGCTCAGAACAAAAAAGAATCTATAAATCAGAAAAGGGAGAGTAATGGTGGAAAGAAGTAGAAGGATCTCAAAAGGCCCCGCTTTCTCAAGCCTTCGGATTTTACCCCTCTAACTGATACACCGGAGAATATTTTCATCGCCACTCAGGATGCTGTTGAATTTCCAAAACCACCGGCAGTAAAAGTTGGGAAAAATGCTGCTCAAAGCGGAAGATTTTGTAAATTTCATAACCAACCAGGCTATGATACCAACGAGTGTCGCCACTTGAAAAGCCTGATTGAAGAATTGTTGAGAGAAAATAAGTTGCAGTAGTATGTTAAAAGGAATAGAAAAAACCCTTCTTCATCTAACCAGGGGCAACTACCCCCAGCTCATTCATCTGGTTCAGGAGAGAGGCTTGCTGAAAAGGAAAGACCCGTTATCAATGTGATCACAGGAGGACCTCATCCGGCTGGCAGGAGTTAGGGTGAGATGGAAAGGTATGCTAGAGCCTTGAAGTATGCCCCAGCTGAAGAAAGTGTCTTAATCTTGGAAGATGTTGCACCTCTGAAGCAGCAAAAGACTTTTCATGATGATATCATGTTCAGAACCAGGGATTCTATTGATGTGGAAGCTCCTACCGAGGACCCTTTAGTTGTCTCTGTCGGTATTGGGCCGGCTATTGTCAGAAGAGTGCTGGTTGATAGTGGCGCCTCGTGCAACATACTCTTTAAAAAGACATTCGACCAAATGAAAATTCCAATGACAGACGTACAAGCTTCTTCACACAAGATTACCGGGTTTACAGGAGAGCTGAAACAGCCAATTGGAACGGTGGACTTGTTTGTTGAAATGGGCGAAGGGCATAAGAAGGTGGTTCGGAAGCAAACTTTTGTAATTGTTGATGGATTCTCCACCTATAATGCTTTCTTAGGTTGGCCTATTCTTGCTGCTTTCAGGGCCATCCTCGCTCCGTGGTGCTTAACAATGAAATTTCCCACTGATAATGGGATTGCTGTCATTAAGGGAGATCAGAGCGCGGGGCGAGATTGTTATCTTGTAGAACTCCGAGAGGCCAGGAAAAAAGAGATGGGAAAAGATGCGGCAGCTCCGCTCCGCATCAAAGAACCAACCTTGTAGCAGCTACGGGGTGGTCCCTGTACTGGCGAACACAGCAATGCAAGGAAAAATTGGATCCCAGGAAAGCCAGTACAGGGGAGAATAGAGTGGTACCCGTGGAAGTAACGGTACCAATATCTGTTGACTCGAAAGACCCAAACAAAGTACTCAATATGGGTTCACAACTGAGCATAGCAGTTCAAAACACGCTGATATCATTCTTAAAAGCCAATCTGGATGTGTTCGCTTGGTGTCATGCTGATATGTGTGGGATCTCCACGGAAATTGTTGTACATACTCTGAATATTGATCCAAAATTCACACCAGTGAAATAGAAAAGAAGAACCCAAGGCCTAGAAAGGTCGACCGCGCTAAAGGAAGAAGTCGATCGGCTCATGGAGAACGACTTCATCAGAAACTCCACTTATCCAAATTGGGTTTCAAATCCAGTACTGGTTAAGAAGGCAAATGGAAAGTGGAGAGTATGCATCGATTTTTCGGACCTAAACAGAGCATGCCCCAAAGATTGCTTCTCGCTGCCCAGAATCGATCAATTGGTGGACGGAACAGCTGGGCATGAGTTGTTATCATTTATGGACGCTTACTCCGGGTACAATCAGATTATGATGCATGAGCCGGATCAGGAAGACACAAGCTTTATCACAGATGTGGGTCTCTACTGCTACAAAGTTATGCCTTTCGGATTGAAGAATGCTGGGGCAACCTACCAAAGGCTCGTCAATGCGATGTTCAAACCTCAGATTAGCAGAACCATAGAAGTCTATGTTGACGATATGTTGGTAAAGTCAAAGAAAGCTGTAGACCACATGGGTCACTTGGAGGAAATGTTTGCAATTCTTCAAAAGTACGGAATGAAGCTCAATCCATTGAAGTGTTCGTTCGGAGTAGAGTCCGGGAAATTCTTGGGTTTCATTGTGAGCGCTAGGGGCATCGAAGCCAATCCCACTCAAATCACAGTTCTAAGGGAGGTCAAAGCCCCTAAAACAAAGAAAGAAATGCAAAGCCTCAATGAAAAAGTCGCTGCTCTGAGTCGTTTCATTTCCAAGGCCACAGATAAATGCATTCCCTTCTTTGACGCTCTAAAGAAAGGAAAGAAAATTTTTGAATGGACTCCCGAGTGCCAGAATGCTTTCGATGAACTAATTCATCATATGGAAACGCCTCCAGTTCTTTCCAAGCCTACTGATGGTGAAGACCTTTTCATCTACTTAGCAATTTCATCTCATGCCCTCAGTGCAGCACTTGTACGAGAAGATATGAAGATACAACGTCCAGTCTATTACATCAGCAAACGGTTCACTGGGGCAGAGATGAATTATTCGAAGACAGAAAAGCTCGCCTATTGTTTGCTAATTGCTTCTAGGAAGTTGAGGCCATACTTTCAAGCTCATCCTATCAAGGTCCTTACCGATCAACCTCTAAAGCAAGTCATGTTTCGTCCTGAAACTTCGGGTCGTCTTTTGAAATGAAACATTGAACTCAGCCAATATGATATCACTTACCATCCCCGGAGAGCAATCAACGGACAAGCTTTAGCAGATTTCATCGCAGAGTCTACTGACAAAGGTGATAGTGAGAGTGAAATAACTGATGGCATTCCAATCCAGTGGAAGTTGTGTGTTGACGGTTCGAGAAATGATTACTGTTCTGGGGCAGGGGTTGTGCTCGAAACCCCCGATGGGCGGTCGTTGTGTTATGCATTAAGACTGGAATTCCCTTCAACAAACAATGAAGCAGAGTATGAAGCTCTTATTGCCGGTTTGAAAATTGCCAAGGAACTGAATATCAAAGTGTTACAGATCTTCAGCGATTCCCAACTTATTGTTTGCCAGGTGAAAAAAGAATTTCAAGCTAAAGGTGGAAATCTACCCGCATACTTGTCAAAGGAATGTGACTTCTCGAAGATTTTGATCATTACACGATAAGTCACATTCCTCGAATAGAAAACATGAAGGTGGATTCCCTAGCAAAGTACTCAAGTTCCGGAGAGGCTCAATTATTGGGATTAATCCCTATGGAAGTTCTGTCATCTCCAAGCATCAATGAGATGGATATTGATTGGATCATGGCTGCGTCTCAAGAGCATGAATCATGGATGACTCCAATCAAAGAATATTTGCTCAATGATTCACTACCAGAAAGTTCGAAAGAACGCCGAAAACTGTTACGTAAAGCGTCAAGATATATAATTCAAAACGGCCGATTATACAGACGGGGATTCTCAATGCCATTGCTTCGATGTGTAACTAAGGAAGAAGCCAAGACAATTCTAGCTGAGGTACACGGAGGAGAATGTGGAGATCATTCAGGTGGTCAAACCCTAGCCAAGAAAGTTCTCCGATATGGATATTTTGGCCGGATATTAATCGAGATGCTGCTATTTACTCCAGGAAGTGCAACAAATGTCAAAGATTCGCAAAAATACCAAAAGCGCCTTCCACCGAGCTCCCACAAATGGTCAGCCCATGGCTGTTCGCCATTTGGGGAATAGACTTGATTGGACCGTTACCGATCGCTAAATCGGGAATCAAATATGCTATTGTTGTTGTTGATTATTTCACTATGTGGGCTGAAGCAGAACCCTTGGCCACCATTACCTCTAAAAAGATGATAAATTTCGTAACTAAAAATATCATTTGTAGGTATGGTGTGCCGCAGAAGATAATCACAATCAACGACACTCAGTTTGAAAGTGAAGAATTCCAGGATTTTTGCAAACGGTTTAGAATTCGAAAAAGTTTCTCAGTAGTGGCTCATCCGTAGGCAAATGGGCAAGTGGAAGCAGTAAACAAAATTATCAAGTCAACCATCAAAAAGCAACTTGAAAAAGCAAAAGGTGGTTGGGTCGATAAACTGCCACTAGCACTATGGGCATACAAAACTACTCACAAAACTGCAACTGGGCACACTCCATTTTCACTGGCATATGGATCAGAGGCAATGATTCCAGTGGAAATAGAAGTTCCTTCACACAGAATAATTCATTTCAACGAGGTTGAAAATGAGAAACTACAACTTGAAGCCCAGGATTTTCTTGATGAAAAAAGAGAAGAAGCTAGACTCAGAGTTTCAACTTATCAACAAAGGATAGCCAGGCATTTCAACTCTAAAGTTCGCCAACACAGCTTTGAGGTCGGAGATTCAGTCTTGAAAAGGATCATGACAGCCACTGGAGTGTTTGGGCCAAACTGGGAAGGGCCATATGTCATAGGCAGTAAACTTCTTGATGGCACTTTCAAACTCATAACTGTTGAAGGAGATCCAATTCCAAGAGCCTGGAATAGCAACCACTTACGTCCATATTTTACTTTAAAAAGCTTTGCTCAAAATTGTAAAATAGTGATGAATGTATCAGTTGTATTGAAAGACATTGTAAATCAGTGCAATTGAATAAAAGCTATAAAGTGGATGTAAGCCCGATTCTCGGCCGAACCACTATAAATCTTGTGTCTTTACTATTTTATAATGCCTGTTTTATTTCGATATGTAAATACTTTAAATGTATTGCTAAAATGTCGATTCAAAATTGCAGGACATTAGAACAAGGCTTACTCGTCTCAAAACCAAGCGACCCTATAAGTCACTTATTAAGCAAATACCAAGCAAAAAAAAATTCCAGATTCAAATCCCATACGAGAAGAACTTCACATAAAAAGTTGGCGACTCCACTGTGTCAAGCCCTTGTTAACTGGTTGTGATCGTCAGTATAAACAGACATCCAACTAAGTAACTTGCGTTTGTCCCATGAAGTCGTTCAATAGTGAAGTCCACTTCTTTGGATAAAGCAATTTACTTGCAAAGGAGAAGGAAGACACGATTGGGAAAACGATGATAAAGGATCGCTGATAAGCAAATGATGAGGAAACATGGGCCGACAAACATGGAAGCAACCTTCCTGGCACACCAACCAACCAAAGCTCCTCTCTGGAAGCCAATAAAGCTCTCTAACGAGGCATGCCAAAAATGAAAGTGCTTTCCTCAATCAAAAAAGATTGGTGGAACCACCGGAGGGGCACCTTCCCAAGCTGAAGGAACAGGGCCCTTGTTAATTGATTGCGATCGTTTGTACAAACGAACATCCAATCAAGCGACTTGTGTCCGCCCCATGGATCCATTCAACCATGAGAAAGTAACTTCTAGGCAATCAACAAGCCCTATTCGGAGGCATAAGCCCTTTTCGGAGGCACAAGCCCTCTTCGGAGGCACATGCCTTCTTCGGAAGCAAAAGCCCTCTCCCGAGGCACCGCAAGCCCTCTTCGAAGGCACATGCCCTCTTTGGAGGCAAAAGCCCTCTCCCGAGGCACCGCAAGCCCTCTTCGGAGGCACATGCCCTCTTCGGAGGCAAAAGCCCTCTCCCGAGGCACCACAAGCCCTCTTCGGAGGCACAACTCTTTAGAGAAGCCCTCTTCGGAGGCATGTCCCAAAATAGAATGTTCAAACAAAAAAGCCTTCTCCGGAAGCAGATTTCAACTCTCAAAGGAAGGTTAACTTATTCATCTCAGAAAGTTCTTCCTAAAAAGTTGAAATTCTACATAAAGCCCTCTTCAGAGGCATACTTTACTACATAAAAATTGCACTTCTCAGAAATATGAAGTGGCTATCTCCGAAAGTTGAAACATGAAACCTCTTCCAAAAAACGAGACACGCTCCATTTAAGTAGGATAATTGTTTCCTCAAAAACGGAATGGTTATTCTTCAAAAATAAGAGTACAAGTCTCGCCAAAGCAAAAAGGTATTGCAATGCACTTGTGGTATATGGGCAATATCATACAATACAACTACAACAATAGAGGTAGTATTCAAGCAACATACCACAAGCACATTACAATATCATGCAAAAAAATTGTGAAATAAAAGCATTCTGAAACACAGACAGAAAGTTTGTACAAGTAAAAAGAATCGCTTATTTTACCGAAAAAATGTGAAATAAAAGCATTCTCAAACACAGACAAAAAGTTTGTACAAGTAAAAAGAACCGCTTATTTTACAGTAAAAATGAGAAATAGATGCATTCTTACATACACAAGAGTTTGTACAAGTAAAAGAATTATTATATTCAATACTATGAAAATTTTTATATGTGCAGATCGCAAAAAGAAGCGGGGACCGGTGCCAGCACAATCTCCGGTCAATACATCCAAAAAAGCAAAACATAAAGTCTAGCTTATCATTCCTTCTTCTGACCACCCTTGGAACTCTTTCCCGGCCTGATAATCAGTTTTGAAAGCCGTTGTGGATGAGTTGGGAAAGGAGGAGAAGGAGGGGCAGCTGGATCTTCTTCAATATTCTTCTCATCAGCGGAAGCGCTCTTCTTCTTCTTCTTCATCGCGCGCTTCCCTTTCCTCTTGGAAGAAGACTCGCTTCCCGGACTAAGAAACTCAGAAAGTTTTGTATCGTCATCATGAGTTTACTTCGAGGACCTTTCGCCTTCTTCAAGTCCCCCAATCTTTTGCTCTTGCGAAACAACCGGATCATCCAAGTCTTTGAGGGCTTCTATTTTCTCTTCTTGTGATCCTGGTTGAGAAGCAGAAAGAGGAGTAACTTGGGAAGGAGGAGGAACAGCAGCCGGAGAAGGAGAAGTTGGTGCAGCTTTCGGAACTTCCACTGCAGAAGAAAAGAAGTTAAAATCGGTATTCTCCGAGAAAAGAGAAGTTATTAGTTCATCAAACTCGGTTAAATCGAATAGGTGATTCACTGGATCCGAGTCGACGCCAAAGTTACCTGGAGAAGTTGGTTTTGTAAAATTAATCTTGAATTTCTCAGCCTCGATATCTTCCAGGGCCTCGTCCTCAGTAGGAGTAGTCACAATTTCAGTGTCAACTTTAGCAGGAAGCGAAGAATGGGCACTGGAATCTATAATGTTGGCATCAGCTGAAGTTGAAGTATGAGCAGGGGCAGTTGAAGGAGCTTCCTTTTTCGGGTGTTCATCTCCTGTAGACTCAGCTCGCGCTCTGGCAAGTTGCTCTTTTCCTCTAGCAAGAGCGACACGAGCTTCATCGTCAAGATAGCGCGCCTCAAGTCCTGCCTCATCATAGCCGGCGCCGCCAAGCATATCAACTGCGGCTTCCCCCACTTCAGCCAGGGTAATCTCATATTCAGGGCCCAAAAAAGAAAGGCTCCCATGACCCAGAACGCTGTGCAGATAAAAGTCAAAAAGAGTAGAGTTGATGTTGGCTTTAGTAGCCACATGAGACTCTACTGCTGCAACTTTCCCAGCGATGGCTTCATCACGCTCTTTTTCAGTTTTCAGTAACTGAGCTTGCAGTTTAATGATTTCCAAATCTCGAGAGCTAATTTTCTCCTGAAATTGAACGATATCTTCACGATATTTTCCAGTAATACGCTGCTCTGCTTCAAGTTTGGCTTCAGCATCTCGCTGAGCAGCGTGAGCGTCTCGGACTTGCTTTAGAAGCATCTCCTCTTTTTGCGAGTAAGAGGTGGAGGAAGTGGCAAGATCGTTCTTTAGTTTTTCAACTTCAGCCTCAAGCTTCTCATAACCATCGGAGATGCTCTTCATTTCAGCTTAGTGTTGCTTGCAAATTTTATCCCACTCGGATTTATCATTCTCCATGGTTAGCATGGCTTCAAGATTTGCACGGTTGACCCTTTGCAGCTCATCAACGAGCTTTTTCCATCCAGACACCCTTTCGATATTCATATTGACGGCATCAAGGCTGCGCAGCATATTCGATTTATCAATCGAGACCAAGTCAAAGTCAAAGCGTACCCCTTTTAAACACCACTGCGGGAACCGACTTTGAAGAATTGGTGGACCTTGCCCAACTTGATACTGAGGTCTGTTAATGATTGATTGGATATCAGACTTCTCAAGAGCAGTAGAGTTAGTGGGGATATCAAGAGGAATTGAGGAAGGGGTCTTTTTAGAAATTGTAGATGCGTCCTTTTCGCTAGGCTTGACCCGCTTGCTTGGATCGTCAACAATATGAGTCTTCCCTTTATCGTCATAAGACTTTCGCTTATGAGAACTATCGCTTCTGTGGGAAGAGTCGTATCGTTCGTCTCTGCTCCCGTATTGATTCTCGTAGTCTCGCTTCTCTTGCTCATAATCCCGTCTTTCTTGAGCTTTCCTAATAGCTCTTTCTTCATCCATCTCCCTCGGGGCATCGAGGTATCGCCTAAAGTCATAAGTTCCGCGGCCCCCATAGCGCTAAAATTTGTCATAATGTGAGCCAGAGTGCCCCATCGGAGAATCTAAAAATGAAAAAGAAGTGAAGTTTAGAAATCTCCAGAAAAAGAGGATAAGTGCGTATAAGTACCAAAAAATCCTAAGTGTGTGCGGCGTGCAAACTACGCGCGTCAAACTACAAACCACGCTTTAATGTGGAAACAGAGACAACTGGTGTAGAAGGTGTTGAGGCTTGTTTAAAAGAAGAAGTCGCTTCAACAACAGGAGAGATCGCTTTCGAAATATCATCTTTAAAAAGCTCCTGAGAAGTTATCATTATATCGCTCAAATTATCAAAAGTATCATCGCCGTGATGCCCAACAGAACCCTCTTTTTCGACTTCCACGTCAACCGTCTTCTCAGAAATGTGAGGATTTTCCTCCTCTTCAATAACTGGAGAAACTGTTAACTTGCTAGATGACACCGCAACATTAATAGAAGCGGAACACTTCACCAGTGAAGTCTCACTCGTGGGTTCTTTCAGTGGAAGTTCTTCGATAAGGGCTGGGTCATCTGATATCTCTGCTTGAGAATCGGAAACTTCATGAGGCAAGGTAAAGCGAGAAGGGTGAAGAAGTCCAAACTGATGAAGAAATTCGTCTTTCAATAAAAATTTCACGTCCCGCTCTTCAGCTGGAATGGCCATGAGCCTCTCCAGAGTTGTCTTATGAATGAGATCTCTAGAAGGAGGGGGGAGCGCTGAAATGAAAAAGCAAAATTAACAGTTGGCAATTTGGACTTCACAAAACTCAGAGAATAGAAGAAGTAAAGATAGATAATCTTACTTCCTTCCCTCCACACAGCATAAAACCCAGGGGCACAGCGAACGTAAAAGTACTGAGTTAAGAACCCGTGGGCACTGTCAGGAAGGCCGATAATTAATTTACGATTTCTGGCGCTTCTCACTACAATGATTGAAGGATGATCTTTAGTTCTGATAAAAGAGCATAAGTAATAGATCTCGTCAAAACTAGGAAGACGGTCAAGCGTTCTACTAAAAAATACACACTGCCCCATTAGAACGGCATAGCTATTAGGATGTAGTTGAAATGCGGAGATGGCCAGTTGACAAAGAAGATGTTGAAGAAAGTTGTTGAAAGGAGGAATGGCCCCGCTCAGGCACATTTGTCAATTGACCGCTACAAAGCCAGGAGGCGCTAAATCAGCAGTGTTACTTTTCTCAGGAAGAATGGCGTCAGCTTCAGCAATGCCAAACTGAGCGCACAACTGTCGGAAAACTCTGTACGATAGGGTGGTAGAGGCTCATTCTGGAGGATTGACTAAAGGAGCTGGAATAAGAGTGGACTCTCCAGTTTGGACTGTTACATCTCCTTGCTGAGAAGTCATTCTACACAAACAACTAGATATTCAAATATGAAGGTGCACATTTCCTAAAAAGTGTGAAGTGTTCTGTGAAACTATTAAAAATAACGAGTAAGTATAACTGAAGTTAAACTAGTCGACAATCGGTCGGTTACGAAATTCCAGGACTCGTTAGTTTAAAACTCAAGTGTAGTGTTACTGCAAATAAATCAGCTTTAGTTGATTAGTTTAACTTTGCTTTAATACTCTACTTGAATTTGATATCTCACAGCATTTTGTTCACACAATTCATTCAAGTTAATTTTTTCTTTATCGACTAATCTGTCATTCGATGTGGGCAGTCAATGGCAGTATATTCGTCCCAGTTTTCTGCAAATGTTATGTCTAACAGGTTGCTAGCTTGCAAATTAATGTGATCTGTGGAAGAGTTCAAACAGTTCAAAAAATTAGGCAGTTTTATTCCGGCAATTCGAGTCAGGAAGTTCATGTCAAAAGTATGCTCCAAGTTAAAAATTCAAGTTTAAGCAGTTCACTAAGTATTAATTCGCCCACGACCTAAGGACTAGGCTACGATTTAAGTTAAGTCATCAGTTCCTTAAGTCGCACTGCAAGGAAAGGTCTCAGGTCAGAATGAAGAAAAATCAAAGTCCTAGGTCGTTGCCGACTTACGGCCTACTTTAGGTCGTACACGATTCATCTTTCTCAATACATCAGAATTGCCCAACTCCTAACCCGTTAACCCATTAACCCGTTAGCCTCTCCATCAACAAAAATTTTCATCTTCCCATGCCATTGAATCACCCCGAAATCACCACAAATCTGATGCAATGTCGTTCCATCGCAAACCACGAATCAGTCGAACTGGAGTGTCGTAGTACATCGTTTTGTTCTTACCAATTGTCCAAAGTTAGGACAAATCATCTCGAATCCATCAGCAATCATTTGAAACGAGAGTTGCAGTGGAGCATGGCATAAGAAAAGTGGGATTCATAATTCAGTGACAGTCGAGGATTGAATGAGAAAAACGAGTTCACTTACGCAATATAACGATGAGTATAACTGGTGATCGAGTAATTGATTTCGTCTTCGAAGAATTTGAATGCTTGCTAATGGCGGAATGAAATGATAAGAGCAGGTGAAGGAAAAGAAGGAACGACTTAAGCTATTTATACACTGGGGCAGTGAAATGTGAATCGACACAAATAACCAACGACTTAACTTAAGTCGTTCACGATCTAATAAACTCATTGAAGAGAGGACTAAGGAAATCGAAGCACACGACCTACGACTTAGGCGCGTACTTCGATGGGCAAATGTTAACCCTCTTTCGATTCGCGACTTAACAAGTTGGAAAATAAACGACTTAAGACAAGGACCGACTTAAAGAGGTCTCCGACTCAACAGGCTCCGACCTAAGGAATGGTCCGACTTAACGGTTTACGAGTTAAGGAAATCTCCGACTTAAGCTGCAGGTCCAACTTAACGGGTTACGACTTAAGGGATGTTACGACTTAAGGGATGTTACGACTTAAGGGAAGCTCCAACCTAAGGAATTAAAAGGACTTACGACTTAAGGTTATTTGCAACTCACGACTCAGCTTAAGTCGACCACGACCTAAAAACTACTGAGTTAAAATCCAATGCCTGTACTATGCCGCTTTTATCTGCTAAGACGGCCACGGCTTACGACTTATTATAAGTCGGCCACGACTTAGGACTTGTCTTCTACCAAATCACGAGCTAGACTCAGCAAGTCGTCCACAAGCTACCCTAAGCCAACCACGAGTCACGACTTATCTTAAGTCGGCTACGACTCAGGACTTGGCAGAATTTCCTGTCCAGATTCCCCTATAAATACATCACTACCTTCAACATGGAGGGGACTTTTGGCCGATCATTTCTTGAAGCGTCATTACTCTGCCGAATTCTCAACTCATCCAACATTTGAAGAACTCCAATCACTCAAGACATTACAACAAGCTTTGAGAGAAATCTACCGCATTCAACACGAATTCGAAGAGATCTTCGACATCGAAGTTTGAGCTAATAGTCGAAAGTGTTTAGGAATTGAAATATATCGTATTTCACAAGTGTATTGTATCATTTTGTAACCAGATTCAGTAATAAAGAGATTCAAAGTGGACGTAGGCTCGACCTCAAGCCGAACCACTATAAACTACTGTTTGTTACTTCTTTTTTGCTATTTTACTACTTAATTCATGTTCCTGTCATGCGGGTGGTGCTTTCATAACTCTATTACACACATCGGGTGTTAGCGTTCAATTTTTAGCGTTAACAATTAGTTCAAATGGAATTTAGTTTGAATCAACTAGAATTGAAGATGGATAAGTATAAAATTGAAATGGAAAATTTGAATTGGATTAATTTAAATAAAATTGAAGATTGAATGGGTTCAAATTCAAATGGGAATTGGGATTAATTCATATAGAAATAATGTGAAATTGAAGTGGATTGTTTGGAATTAGTCTAAATTAATTTGAATAATTTGGAAATGAGATTAAAGTTGAATAGGTTTAAGATTCAACTGGAATTTGATTTGAAATTGGAAAGAAATTAATTCAACTTGAATTGGGGATAAATCAATTTCAATGGAAATTGAAGTTACTCATAATTAGAATTGGGTCAATTTAAATGGAAGTGGAAATTTAAATTGAATTGATGGAGAACTGAACAGTTTGGCTCTGGACTATTAAATAAGTCATTTGAATATAAACGGATTTAAATCTATTTTCTTAACTATTTACTGTACAACTTTTCTTTTAAGATTCCAAAGCTATCTTATATATATTTAACAGCTACCTTTGGAACTATTTAACTATTTTACAACTATTTTATAAACTAATTACTATTTTCCAACTATTTTATACCTAGTTACTATCTTACAATTATTTGCAATTATTTTACTATTTTTCAACTATTTTACAGCTATTTTGCAAATTAATAATTATTTTTCAACTACTTATCCATTTTAAATTTATTCAAGCTATTTTCTAAATTTAAGCTAGTCAGAGTTCAAACTGTTAATGATTAGATACCCAATTAAGATAAGAATTAAAGTAGTAATCCAAAAGAGGATTGAGGTAAATGTGAATAAGTGAATAGAATCATAAATGAATGTGAATTGAAAAGAAATTGATTTAAGTGATAATCAATAAAGATAAATACGTAGGATGTACGTATATTACTCTATTCGCATGGTGATTTGATCCAGATTCGAGCACAGAATTTCGATATAGTATTATCGACCCGAGTTGAAATTTTTTGCTCGATTTTCGACGGCGAACATGGATATTGATTTTTGATTTGTTATGGATATTATCTATCATAGTTGTGACTATGCAAGGAGAATGACGGTTTCTGATCAAGGAACCAAATCTGAGTCCGCACTAGGAAGTCGGGTGGAAGATATTAGTTCGGAAGAGAAATTGTGTGATCGAAGAGCGATCAGATTTATGTGGCGTACGAACGATATGTGTACACCGTACGGGTTTGAATAAAATTGATATTTAAAATTTGTGGATTAGAACTGGAAATGATTTTTGAAATTGAAAGTATATTTAGTGAAATATACGATGAAGTAAAGTGGGAATTGGATATTTCTATGGTAAAAATTTACTTTATGGAAGTAAGTAATTTGGTAAGTGACTTTATAGAGTAATCAAATTTGAATATTTGATTTGGAATAAACAAAGTTACGTATCTTTGTTATATATATATGATAAAACTCCCCTTATTGAATCTATTGCCAGAAGAAAAAGATTTTCGAAAGTATTTGAAGTATGAAAAGGAAATTTATACAAGTATGAATTGAATCAAAGATTTTCCAAGATTATTATATATATGTATATATAAAAAGAATTTTGTTAAAGTAATTTTGAGGAAAGGTTTTGGGAACCTTTGGATTTGGAAAAGGTCTTTTGATTTTTGGATAAAATCAATATTGGGATTTGGAAAAGCCTGATTTGTGAATTATCGATTTTGGGAATCGATTTTGTAAAGGAGATTTATATGAGATTCATACTAGATGTATGATTTGGGAAATACTATATGCGTATAGTATAAAGTGTTTTTGAGATTGGCTCTGGGGAAAAAGGCGCTCCCATGAAATGAACTTCTCAGGAGTGCCACAAGATGGTACTGCCTTGAGCCTCTAAGGGGGAGTTTCAAAAGTTGATCCTGTGAGGAGTCCGGACAAAACTAGTTCCTGAGGATTTTGTGTAGTGGAAGTCGTGGGGCGCTGTTGCCTAAAGAGGCATTTGGGTTATGTTGTGATGACAGTGTAACTCAATGTCACCGCGATCTACTGCAGACCATAGCGAAAGACGTGTGTGCCGCTGAGAGCCAACAGTCTACGTTTGATTTTATATCGGTAGACTGCGACACTATGGTAACATAGCGAAAGTCGTGTGTGCCGCTGAGAGCCAAAAGTCTACGTTTGATTTTATATCGGTAGATTGCGACCTATGTTAGAGTGGAGATGTTTCATTTTTGACAGCGAAAATCGAGGGCGCTGATGCCTACAGTTACATGGACTTTTGTAACGACCCGATATTTTCAACCATTCGCATCCGCACATGTCGGACTTGAATTTCTCAAAATACCGCGTTGTAAATAAAATTTGGCAAATCTCAGAATATACAGTAAATAAAATCACAGATCTCAGACACAGAGTAATAATAATGCAGCGGAAGTAAAAGAGATAGTAGTTCATGAAGCTACTATATAAATATATCAGAGTTACATAAGATACAACTGGAGAAAATAAAGTACAACAGAAGTCTCAGGATGACAACCAAGTACAAGCTGGAAAGAACAACAGAACTGGAATAGGTAAGACTAGATAAGCAGATAATCTCCAGCGATTCAAATCTCCAGAAAGTGGAATCCAAATCTGTGAATAACTCAGGCTGACCCGAGCGTAAAGCAAAACACAAAACACTCGAGTCAGGACATACATACTTATACAATGTAAACCAACTCAAGTGAACTATAGTAAAAGTACAAGTAACTTAAAGGATGCTTGGGACTGCCCATCCTCTAAGGATCCGTTAAACTATTTACTATATAGTAATATACACTATATACAGTAGTGTCTAATCAGTAAAGTATAATCATATAGAAAATAGCGTTAAGGGGATGGTGAACCTTAACGCGGTCGGATCTTTAAACCAAAATCGTAGTGGGCTCGATATGGTAGGTGACACGGCACACAAGGCAATGCCAGGGTAGATATACCAATTACGCATCCGGACTGGGGGTGATGCATAGCAGCCACTACCGCCCACCTCGAACAACACTCCCAAATCAAGGGTGGCCACCAAATCAATCACAAGTAATAGAATGGTATCGAAGAAGTGTGCCCGATCAGAGGTGCTACCTCCTTGGTTCGTCAATCGCTCCTGTTTTAGCCACCTTATGCCAACTCACGGGAGTTGGGTCCACGTATTTACCTTTAGGATCGTCGCCACCATCCTACATCATTCTGGAAACTCCATCGCGTACACAGTTGTCAAAGTGGTTTTCGGTATCGACAGAGAGTATGTCCATATCCGATCCCGTTCTCTTTAACAACCAATCGTTATTATAACCCGTGGTTATAAATTTTAAAAATAGTTCATACTTCAAAATAGAATATCATTTCAAATCCAAATCTTTATCAAAATAAAGAGTAAATAATTCCAAACCATTTCAATATATTTAAAATATCATATCATTTCAAAACTTCATTTCAAATCATTTCAATATATCAAAATATCATATCTTTCCAAAACTTCATTTCAAATCATTTTAATATATCAAAATATCAACCTTTCCAAAACTTCATTTCAAATCATTTTAATATATCAAAATATCAATCTTTCCAAAACTTCATTTCAAATCATTTTAATATATCAAAATATCATATCCTTTCAAACTTCATTTCAAATCATTTTAATATACCAAAATATCATTTGAGTTCAAATCTAAATATTCAACTTTAAATACCTTTAAATTTAAAGATATAATTCATTTATTATCATTTCAAGTCACCTTTTAAATAGTTTATATTTCAATCAAAATAATTCATTTAAACCATTTAAAAGTGTAATTATTATACTTTCAAATCAAGTATTAAAATTTCCAAAGTTTCAATTCAATTCAATCATTTATTTCAATTAAATTTCCATAGACCATTTCAAATTTTATAAATTTCAAATATAGATATAATCCACAAAATAACTATTCAAATTATAAAATAAATTCCAAAGCTTTATTATCCTATAAATAATAAGTCCAATATCTTTTAAATAGATTCAAATTACAAGTAAACCAAATATTTTTCATACTAATATACAAGGTTTTAAATATCGGATTTCGGTCACGTTTCGTCTCGTAATTTTTACACAAGTTATCTCGTATCGGGAGAGATCTCGGACGAGATGAGTACGTATCGGGTGTACATCTCGGATTGACATCTCGGGTCTTATAATGCATCTCGGGAATATCTCGGATGTATTTATGTGTTTAAAATTGATGTGTCAAAAATTTATTTAACGATTATAACTTTCTTAGTAAAAATAAAAATGGTAACATACTTGATTTACATGGAAAAAGAAATATTTTTAGAAGAGAAGTAGCTTGATTAGCTTAATCGATTTGGTAATGATTGAATAATATCCTTTTATTTGAACGTAATAAAGATGTGAAACCTTTCGCTATGACTCAATAAGATAAAAAGTAAAGAATATGTTCAAGAAGTTGGTAAATTATAACTGGATTGAGTAGTTTCTTTTGAATAAATATGAAAATAAAAATTATTATGGAAAATAAGAAAAATGTATAACTTCGGGTGAGATCTCGGATTGAGATTTTGATCCATATATCGGGTGAGATATGAATATCTTGGACGAGATGAGCGTCGAGGGATATATGGAGGAGATTTGATGTCTCGTCTCGTTTAAGTGTGAAAATGAGATCTCGAGCGAGATCTCGGGCGAGATATAGGAGATTTAAAACCATGCTAATATAAAGTTCAATTAATTATTCCAAGATTTAATATCATTTTAAATTCATTTCAAAATGTCAAAATATCATTTCAAACATCATCTATTGAATTTAAATTTAAATACCATTTAATCATATTTCAAAATAGTTGTATTTCCCAAATCTACTATTCCATTTAAATCATTTAAAGTCAATTCATTATATTTGATAATTAAATATTTAATTTCCAAAATTTAATATTTTTCAAAGATCATTTATTCATTTGTATTTATTAAACAAAGAAAATTCAACTTTCGCAGCACTTAGAAAATGCTATGAAATGTTATGCTTAAAAACAGTTCATTAACAAAAGACGTCATTTAAAATGCTGTAATTTCTTAATTTAGTTTCAATTAAAATTTTAGTTAAATTTAACAACTATAGCACTAACAAAGTGCTATAATAACCCTTATTCAAATTTGCTATTTGGTTCATTTAAAACAACTACAGCAATTTCCAATGCTGTAATATCTTTATATTACATTTCAAAATGCTGTCAAATCAAATTCAGAGTTTTATTACAATTTCACACATAATTAACTTTTAACATAAATCATTTTAACTTATAAAATCATATATTTTCACATTTTAAAAACAATCATTTAAATACCTTTATTTCTATGATTTTATAAAGTCAAATTTCCATACAAAAAATCAAGTTAAATAACAATTAAATTTTCATTTCTTTAATTAAATTCTTAACTTAACAACTAAGTTTAAATTTCCAAAATATAACTTATTTCCATTTATTTTAGTTAATTAAAATTTCACCTTTAAACAAATTTCACAAAAATTCAATTTAAGTTATACTTCCAAATTCAGCTTAAATATTCATTTATTTCATATTTTAAGTTATACAAAATCATTAACACTTTATAAAATCATTATTTCTTAATAAAATCATTAAATTCATCTTTTAAATCAAATTTGTCATATATTCATACTTTACATAAATTCCATTTATAAACAAAATCATAAATTCCAAAATTAACTTATATTTCAAATTCTACTTCACTATCTACTTAATTCACTTATTTAATTTGTAGAAAATCACAAATATTTTATAGAAATCATTTTAATAAAATTTAAATCAAAATATCATAATATTTACATTTTTAAATATTTTAAAATTTTCAGAAAAAAATATATATAAACCACGGGTCTGTATAAAATTTTCTAGCCTAGGTCAAGTGATACGATATGTATCATTTCAATCCGCAGTTTACAAAGAAAACCAGGTTTTATCATTTCAAACCCGCAATCCCAAGTTAAATAAAATAAATAAAAAGTCGCTCAGACTTATCATTTCAGCCTATAACGATCTTTCCCTATTCTGAAGTCCGTTCGGGTATGTATCATTTCAACCCATAGTGAACCTAATCTACAGGGAACTTGCAGTGTGATAAACTGTTAAAATGAACAGAATAACATCATATAACAGTAATGGATGATATAACATATATAATAACAGGAGTAAACATTATATGATCATAATATAACAGTTATAAAAGGATGAAATAATTTTATAGATTCAAATGGTGTCAGTTTACTAGTTATACAAGTACACATCATCTGGTGAGAATTACTCACCTCTAGATGCTGGAGTTTTGATACAAAATAAAGAATATCTACACCAGAATGCATACAGAAGGCACGATCAATTTCAGCGGATGTGACATCCCGATTCAAAACATGAAAAATAAATAAACTAAGTATGAATTTCACATTCGAACATATCAAAATTTGATAAAGCCCTGGAACAAAATCAAATAAGATGATATGAAACAAAGTGGGTAGATAAATGGAAATAAAAGAAAGAGAAAAAAAATTAAAGAAAGAAGAAGATAAAAGCTCATCCATTACCTTATGTTGATGCCCACGCGCAAAGAGAATGAAGGCAACATATGAGGTAAGAAATTGGAACGTTGGTTTTAATTTATAAGGATGATTTGCGTAAATTTTGTGGGAGAAAACTGTCAAGAGTAGTTGAATTTTTTTTTAAAAAAAACGTATGAAGCAATTGGAAGATTTTATTCCATATATATAGGAGAGTCAAATGTAGAAAGTTGCGCGTGAATGACAATGCAACAAATGAATTTGAACGGCAGGGAAATTAATATTTTATACCAATTATATCAATTTAAGCAAAAGGAAAGTGTGTAAAGTTTACACGTAAATTTTAAAGCAAGGAAGTAAACGTGTTCGTGACTGGTATATTTATAAATAAGCGTTACGTGATTCAAGTGATAAAATGGCAAGAGATATTTTGTTTTGAACGTATCATAGAGGAGGCTTTGATTTTAGATGAGAAGTTATAGGCAAGAAAAATATAAATATTGATATTTATAAAGGCCATGAGTTGATTTAGCATAGATTTATTACTTGTTATACACTGCCATTTAGTTCTATTCCTATTATAAGCAATAGGTAGGAAATCTTGTTATGATTGAATTATGACATGGGTTTCATAATTAAGGAGAACATAAAATGGCAAGCAATCAATTTGCTTCAAAACGGAAATGGAAAATTAACCAAAAGAATAATTTGTGCGAACGGGTAAATATTCAAAATAATATCTTGCGTTGATTTAGGTGCGAGAATCTAGGCAAGAAAGATTTGAGCGAATATTTACAGTGTTATTAATTACGTGAATTTAGCAAAAGGAAATGACAAGAAATCTTTGGCAAACATTTTGTACACATTTAAAATTTATTAGGAAGTAAATGCGTTGATTTAAAAACGCAAGAAATATTTATAAAATGGTAAGATGGTGAAAATTATTTGCGTACAAGGTTGAGTATTTAAATAAAAACTAGAATTTATTGCTTGGAGAAACGACAGGAATTTATTTAGCACGCATTTGCACTCGTTTGAAAATATTAAGAAGAGAATGCGTTGATAAATAAAAACGGAATGGCAAGAATGATTGGAGCAATTAATTGCAACGGGTATGAATTTATTAGCGAGAGAAACGACAAGCCATTATATTTTTGCTTTGAGCGGTAAATGGAAATTTAAAGATTTTATACTTATCAAAACAAATGGAAGTAAAGGAAGGTGAAATATCTTTAAACGTAATGGCAAGGCACGGTTGAATTTTCCTCCTTTAAAAGTGCAAAGCAATTGATTTAGTAACAAGGCAAAAATTTGAGTGTGAACGGTTATAAATTTGAGGATAACGTTTCTATTAAATCAGAAGGAAAGTGAATATATTTAAAAGTGCGTACAACAGACGCAATAGTTTATGCCAAAAATATAACAAAACAACGGTTTTAAATTTTATACGTTTTCCTATTTATACGTTATATATTCCATCAAATAACGCGCCTTTTTAAACGCGTAATTAACAATTTAATTATACATAAATTTTGCAATCTATTACTTAATAAAACATGATTTGTTTACATTTGGTTTTTATTCATTTACCATGTACTAAGAACCTATTACTAAACGTAACAAAGAAAAATATAAATGATTAAATTTAAAAGTATATAATCCATTTTTAAAGAACAAAAGTGAAATAAAACTTTGTTATGAATATATTTAACTAAACTAAAAGATTGGAAAATTAGAAATTTAAAGATTTATAACTTCAATAAATGTTGAGTTTTAACCAAAATAAGAATTATAGAATTTACTTATATAAAAAAAATCTTAGGTGATTATTTATAATTAAATTTAGAAATTCATCTTCCATAAAATAAAACCCCAGAGTTAAAATTAAAGAATAAAATATTGCTAAAAATTTTGGGCTGTTACAACTTTTGCTGTGATGGAAACATAAACCTGGAATGTAACTGCGATCTATTGTGGGTTCCATGGCGTAACTGAGGGGCGCAGAGTGCCTACAGTTACATAGACTTTTGCTGCGATGGCAACGTAACCCAGGATGTAACTGCGACCATGGATGGGGGTGATGATTTCCAGAGCAATTTCACTAAATATATTTCCTCTATTTTCAAAACTCTTCCCTATATTTTTAATAAAATTATTTTCCAAGTATTTTCACTGGGTGTTGAAAGCGGGTTTACTAAGTACTTATAGATTTTCAGTCATACGCCTGATCAACGTATGACCGAATTTCTATGAGAACAAGGATGGACTTGTTGAAACATCGAATTATAAAAGTAATTTTTATAAAAACTATTTTGAATAATATTATAGAGATATTAAAAAGTGTTTTAAAAATGATTAAAGAATATTTATCTGATTGTAAATATTTTCATAAATTCTGGCTTCGATCCTTTTCGAGGATGAAAAGTTTTAAGGGGGGAGGAATGTGACAACCCAAAATTTTTGGGCAGTATTATTTTAGTGAATATTTAATTTAAATACAACTTATATGACATCCTGGAAATTTAGCAATATTATTTTAACGAGTATTTAATCAGATAAAATGAATATAGACTTATTATCTCTAAAACAAATATTTATATGTATTTAATGTAAATAAAATATACCTTGTCAATATATAATATAAGAGTGAAATAAAATATGAATTGGAATATTAATTAATATAATAAATAAGTAAATTATATGTTGGGTAGTTAACCTTTATAAGAAATAAAAATAAGTGGTTTTATTAGAAATAAATAATATCACAAATAAATTTTGAGTAAGTATGAAAACAAATAATAAATAGTAAGTTATATATTGATAGTTTTAACTTTAAAAAGAAGTAAAATGAATACAGATTGGAAAGAAAAATTAATAATATGATAAGTATAGGACTGGTGAAACAAGACAAAGTAATATATATATATATATATGCTCACCAAAACTTAAACCAGGTTGTACAAACCTAAGAAAGAAAGAAAACATGATGAATAAGCTTTTAAAATAAAACCAAAAGAAAAGGATATGAGTTAGCTTCTAAAACCAGAACAAAACTATATACACACACATAAATATATCACCCAAATCAAGTCAGGCTACACTTTTTTAAAAATAATAATAATAAGTACAAGATGATAAATTACACAAGACAAATTCAATAAATGTTAGCCACCATGAATTCTTTTCAGCCTACAATTGGAAATAAAAATCTCTGGTACAAGATAAACAAATTATTTTAGTACAAGTAAAAATCTTGCATCAATATCACTTCAGCTGCATACTCTTTGATATATCATCTACATATTTCTAGTTCGTTCACAATCAACCTAAGTTTTTAAAAAAAAATAGGAACCTGAAAACCAAATTCAGCAACTAGAATCAAACAAAACAAGAAGATCAAAAACACTAGAAAGATCAGGCTGATTGTTTGCAAAACCGGGAAGTGGTTCTCTGTTCGAAATTGTTTTCAGGTGAGTAAATAGTTTTAAAACCGTGATATGCTTAAATATTTGTGATTGATTTCGTAGAAATATAGCTGACATTTGATATGAATGTGTATGCAAGGTTGCGTATATGTATGTATATGTTTGTATTAAAATGTTTGAGCATGACAGGGATCAGGCATAACTATCTCTATTTGGAAACAATTTTCCAAGATCTATTGAATTCAAAATCCTTCTTCTCTAACACTACTACAAAACAGGCCATTTGCATCGGTTGTTTACCGCCCCTTTTGCATCAGTTCAACAACCAATGTATATGCAACCGATGCAACAGGCTTAACACTTTTGCATCAGTTCTGAAACTGATGCAAAACGGTCCTTTTTACATCGGTTGTTACTAATAACTGATGTAAAATATCATGGTTGGTTGCTTGGACACAGCCCCCATGTTGCATCGGTTGTAATGAAAACCGATGCAACTAATCCCTCTATTGTATCAGTTTTTTATAACAACCGATGCAAACTAATCCCTCTATTGCATCAGCTATATATACCTGATGCAAAAAAGCCATTCTCAGAAACCATTATTACAGTACTCAAATAGACTATATATATATATTATTGATTATAACAAACAATTATTGCATGCAATATTACTATCATTCAAAATTAAATTTGATGGCAAATACATAATCAGATTTAATAATTCTACAAAATAATGAAAAACATAAATAAAATCTAAAGAAAAATAAAATTAGAGGGATGAAACAGAAAAGTTACAACTGATATACTTGTCTGGAATCAATCAACCAAAGTTGACTGAACTGTATGAAGGTAGTATCAATGTTGGCCAAGGAATTAGCAAGCATTGTAGATGAGGGTATTCCACAAGCTGTTTCTTGTATTGTTGTCTATAAATGAACGAACTGATGGCTCCCTTCCAAGATAATCTCTTATAATTTCATTTGGGTCTTTAGCTCCTCCTGGTGCTAGTACCTGCATATGTATAGTTTAGCTGTTAGCCACTCCCAAAGAACTGAATGAAGAAGAAAACTGCCAATACATTACAAATCAAAATGTGCATACATGTGTATGAATGTGTACAAGTTCTTTACATACCAGCAGAGATAAAATACAAGCACTTATTTTAAAGAGAAGTGCTACAATATTGGTTCTTGGAAACTGCAGTTCCAAGGCATATCACTAAACATCGTAACTTTATAAATGTTCCCTATCTTTGAGTTGTTTCAAACCTTTCAATGCATTCTACCCCCAACAAATACAAATATGATGCAACTGATTACATATACATAACCTTGAAGTGATAGGGAAGGACATTACCTTATTCCTAAACTGCAAGCCATCATTCTGATTTAGCAAAAAATCTTCAAACTTTGAAGCATAAACATCGGCAGCAAGAACCTGTAAGATTCTCTGAAGAATGAGCTCTGCTAAACATTAAATATAAAATACCTTACATGAAAAAACATACTTCACTATAAATGTTAGTATAGCAAACGGCTTCATAGCCAACTACGTTGTGAGGAAAACACAAAGTTGGGTTGGTTCCTTCTAATAAAGGTATCCCCAACATCACCTAAAAAATTAACCAAGATCAAAAGTTAAATCAAACAAAACAAAAACCCAAAAAATGAAATGAAAAATGTGCAAGAAAGGATATAAGGATTTAATAATGCTACGTATATTTTCTATTCTAAACACTAAATTTATTATCCATACATGCATTAAAGTGAACACTATATTCTAATGCAAACCATGCAAAAGAAAAGATTTTCAAAATGTTTACTATTATATTAAATAAGAACATGTAAAATAAGCACACCTGAAGGAAGTCTTTCCTATCAGTTGAGCCAATGAGTTAAATTCAATTTGGATTCAGCTTCCAACATCTGAAGGAAGTCTTTCCACTATAGTCTGGCCTCTAGTCTTCTTTTTCGAAATCTGATTTACATCAATGTCTTCAGATTTCCTTTGCTGTTTGAAGATTTCCATCGATTTGCAATAGTAGTGCCTGCAATTGAGTTGCTTGCATTACCAACATAAGGGTTTTCCAAAGGTGGCTCAATATGCTCTCCCATTGCATTAGACCCATTGAATGCATATGTGGATTCTTCGAGTCTTTTTTGATTGAGTGAAATCTTCTTGTTCATTGTCTTCTTTATACTTTTGATCATTTTCTGTAGGTAAAACAGAATTTTGAGCATGTCGAGAACTATTATCAACAACTGAATTTCAAGCTATAAGAAAAACTACCATTATAAACAATCAGTTCGATTAGTCATTGAATTCCATAATGGATTAAGTAGACTATCTTATGAAAATAGAATTGTGGTGACTATGAATAAAAGTTCCCGAAACTATATTCCCAAATTAAAGGAGCACTATTACTCCTAGATATAACCTCCCGCGTTAATTTTGGACCAAATCTAAGAAAAAATGATATAACGCAGAACTTTGTTATTGATAACAAAGGAACTGATACACTACACGGATACAATAGTGCAATTTTTGAACCACCAAAAAACTACACTAGCATAAATGATATCGCCTAACACACATTTACCTTTTGTTAGCTAAACATCACGGAACTGAATACAAGCATCTTTTATTGCATTTAGCAGTGTGATTTTATTTCATGTTTTTGCCTTGAGAAGGATAGAGGAATATGGAGCAACATTGTACACATCATCCCCAAATGGTATGCCTTCACGAACAATATCCTCAGGCGCTCCAAGATTTGTATCCACCTGCAATGATATAATGATATTTCCATATCAGCTCCATGCATGTGACATAGAACTATGAAGGCTAATAGTAGACAATATTTCAGTATACACATGACATTTCAGTTGGGCAATTGAAAATTCAATAACACGAAATAGTTGACCATATATTTTATTTCTAATCTTTGTGAAGCTTACTTTAATTTATTCTGAATTTGCTGCTATATTAATAGGGTGAGCATGAATGATCACCTGAAGTATTTATCAACTGAGAGTTGCAGTTGCACTCTTTGTACAAGCTTCTGCACTCATAGCATGAGATCCTACAAAACTCAAGCTTCCATGTGGTCCAACTCTATCAAACAGAAGAGTTCATTAAATTAAACTAAACTACTACAAGTACAAATTCAAAAGAGATCAAAAATGATTATCATAGAAAAGGAAATGTGCAGTTTAGTTATTCATCAACTAATTGTCAATCATGTAAACAGGATCAAAGGCACATAAATCGTAAATATTTCTTACGAAGATCAAAGGCACATAAAGGGTATTTGGAAAAATTGGGAATCAGGTTTCTCACCGCCCAATCCTTAACTGATTGGGACTTCCTGAAGATCGACTCATATATGCTCTGGTCTACGCCATGTCACTTTGCTGGTTCCCGGTCATATTTGTTCCTCTCTCGTATTTTTCTTTGCATTATGATAACATGCTTGCAGGTGTAACTAGATCTGGATGTGGAATATCAGTTAGCCTTCTGCTCATAGAGATAATTTCACGATCAAAGATGAATTCAAGTACTTATCTGAAGTTTAACGTCTTTAAGCACCTAAGAGTCTTGTTGGTAGTGTATCTTCACTCTTCGAACTCACCTGAGAACTTTGCTCGCTTCTCAAATTACATGTCTGAGTTTAATTTACATACAATCAAAGAATAATTACAATCAAGTTCATAACGAGCAAGCTCTAGGTGATAATTTGTCTACTTCTCCGTCTAGGAGCTCGAAGCTGCATAAGAAATACACTCAAATTACTTTCTAGCACGTATCTCTGCATTTAGAAGGAAGATTGGAGGAATAAATTGAACTCGGCTGAAGCTTCTGCTTTGTGTTGGATTTTTAGTAGCCCCGCCATTTGATTTCTTAGCAAGTAACCCTAAATTGGGCTTCATTGAATGCTCTATTCGGTTTAGATACAAGATGTTTATGGATGGTTTCTGATAGTGGTTCCAAATCATGTAAACAACGATTTCCAAATCGCGAGTTCCTAATTCACTGAGATCAACTACACGTGACCAACCCACTAGCGACTGAAATCCCCAAATCAAATTCAACGCATCGAATCCCCTAGAATCCGCAACTGAATTTGAGAATTGCTTACGAGAGCCGATTTTGATTTGGCTTTGAGATTTGCTTTTGAATTCGAATCGACACATGAGTTTATAAATTGACATTAGATTTCATTTGATTTGAAGTCGTTCAATTTGATTTGAAGTCATTCAATATAAAGTTCCTTTTGTTTTCTTCTTAACGGGTTACGGGGGAAGTGGAGGGATAAATGAAAGCTAAGTGGGAAATGAAAAGTTAAGGGGAGGGAAAATGAAAGTTGGAGTAGCAAACCGATGGATAATGAATGCAAACTAATGTAGTTGCATCGGTTGAATTTAAAACCGATGCGACTAAAACTATTTGCACGTACAAATTGCATCGGTTGTTGGTGACAACCGATGAAAATTTGATTTTTTATTACCTATTGCTTTTCACGTACCAATTGAATCGATTATTAAGATGGAACTGATGCAAATAGTTCTATTTGTGTAAGTTTTTACTTCAACTGATGCAAATGAGGCGAAGCAATATGCACTTTTTGTACTAGTGTAATTTTTCTTGTTAAGGCTTAGAATTTAAACAAAAATGGTTTGTTTAAACATGATTTGAGTTTTAGAAACAGATTGTTTTAAACTAAATCGAGGATTCTCAGAAATCTTAAATATATAGGCAAGTTCAAACTAAGTCAAAATTTAATCATAAAGTTATCTTATTTAAATAATACCATCGTAAACGTTATCGAAAAATATGATTTTTAAAACTTAAATCAGGATTTTTAAGCATGTGTTTATGGAAAATTCGAATGATGAACGGAATTGGGTTTCGAGTGATTTCTGATGATCGAGGAATTTTGGGATCGAGAGCTCATAGGTGAAGTAAGTTGTGTGATCGTCGATGTTGGCAAAAAAATATCAGGAGGATGACCGAGACACGGTGGCGACGGCGGAGGGTCGAGATTGATTTTTACCTAATTTTGGTGGATGTCGAAAATCGCTCCAGTAATTCATCCTCTGGTGGATCGAGTGTTGCCAAGCGTTGGGTAATGATAGACTGGACCTAGGCGAAGCTGTGGCTGGAGCCTCTGAGGTTCTGGTGATCGGAAATTGAAGGACGAGGAGGTTTTCCAGGATAGTGTTGTTCCAGGCTGGAGCTTGTAAGCTCGATTTTCGATTTCGAATTGTAGACGAAGTTCGGGTGATCGAGTTTTGGTATGACGATGATCATCGACTTGGGAGGATCATCGCTGATGATCGGAAGTGGGTGTATCATGGGTACATGTGCACGGTGCACATTTTGATATATGGAGAGTTGGGTTGTTGGATTCGATGTTCTCGAGTAAATGTCGGGTGAAGCTCGAAGATGCGGGGAGTTCGACTCGAAGTATTTTGGGGTGGCTTGGGTACATGGTTGTTGAACAGTGAGGAATATTTAGAGATTTAGGCTGAGTGAATTCAAATTTTAACTATGGACTCAAATCTAAGTTGTATTCTAGTTTTGAGATAAGTGAAGTTTTATCAAATTTAAATGTTTTAACAACTTTAAAATGTTAATGGATATTTTGCAAAATAATTTGAATTTAAAATGAATTGATTCTTAAACATTGTAAATTTCACTTATAAATAAGTGTGACTTTAATATGATGTTCAAAGGAATTTAAATTATTTTTATTCCTGTTAAAGTTAAATTTGTATTCATTTTAAATCTAAAAATTTGAAATAATATGTAAAAATAATTTTAGAAGTAAAATATTTTCAATGTTTTGTTAATTAGTCATAAATAAGGAAATGTTTTAAATTAATGATTTGTGATTCATTTAACAAATAAGAAATTTAAGGTTTTAAGAAATGACCAGGAAGTAATTAATCAAGTAATTAAGGATAAATTAAGTTACAGGTTAAGCGTTTATTTATTTAAATAATTAGGGATTAGTTATTGGTTATTAAAAATTAATTTATAAAGGTTTAGTTAATCACTTAAGGATTACTTGATTGCAAACTAAGCATTCCATTAATTAAGAAATAAGATTAATTGATAATTTGACTTTCATTAATTAGGTAAGTACTTAATGAAGTAATTAGGAATTAATTACTTTATGTAATGAATTAATTAAAGGGATGATTAATTAATCGGTTTAAAATTAATGTTAAGTAAAGGCAATCTATATGATTTAAGAACTAGTAATTAATAATTTTGGAAGTAATCAATCTTGCTTATGAATGATTTAAATGATAAAATACCTTAAATGGGTTGATAACTCTGATATGAAATGTTTTATGAAATGATAGATTGGATAGACCGTGATAGGATGGTTGTCTATCATTGATGAATTGCTATGCATAAAAGTATCATCTTGCATTTAAAATTAAATTGTATTTCATTTAAATAACTTGGGTTAAGATGATATTGAACTCGAAGAGACCGGAGTCGGGTATTTGTAAATATCCGAAACCACTTTGATTAAAAATTTGCAATAATTCTTTATAGGAGATTTAAATAGGCTGAAATGGAATTATGTGAACCCTTGAAACTAAGTAAAGAAACTTAGGGATTGATTTGTGGTATTGGTATCGATTATAACTAGTAATGAACTCGTAGTAAAGTACGAGTTACCCGGGTTTCTTTAAAAGTTCGAACTTAGTATTTCAAATTATGGATTTACTCACGCTGGTTTCCAGCCTGACCCGGGTGTTACTTTGATGTAATGCTCGGGTCAGACCGAGTATTATAGATTTTCAGGTAAGGACGTTCAGGAGCTCAGGAGACGAGCTGGATGGCAGGAACGTATTGAGTGTATTCCACTGTGATATATCGTATTTTTTTGGAACATGTTAGTTGTATCTGTCCAGTGATTTGTGTATATGTTGTAACTCTGATGTATTATAAATGTATTTGACTGATACAGTATTCTTTGTAAACTGATATTATTTGATAATATATTTTGATCCGTTACGATTTGTCAGAATCAATGTTGTGTTTATGTTCCTTCTTCTTCTATCTCTTTCTTCTTTTCCTAACTATTTGGAATTTTCATGACCAAAAATTCCGGGTCGCTACACATATATATGTGTCAGACATAAGTTCCTTTATGATTTTGCTGGGTTGTATTTTGTGATAGATTTTAGATCTTAAGGTTATAAAGGTTTAAATAGTACATACTATTGTTATTTTATAAAATAGTATATTTAGTACAACACTTTTCTTTGTGAATACATATATGTTATTGTTAGTCTGCTGTTTGTATATAGGTGACAGTACTTGTTTAAAACAATATAAGTTGTCTCTGTTACAAAATATATAGTATTTGTTGACAAGACTTGTATTATTAGATTTAGTCCATATGCATGATTTTATCATTTTGTATACAAATATGATTTTCATAGCTTTACTGTATGATTTTGTAAATACATATAGAGTTATATTTAACATATTATAAAGTTATACTGTATATATTATAAAGTGTAGGTCAGTAGTTGAAAGTTGTATGTAAACAGTTGTTGTATATGTTGTATACCAGGTTTCTATATGTATGTCAAGCTTAAATATGGTTTATAAATATAAAGCAAGTTGTATGGTTATAGTATATGTATATATATATATATATGGTACAATATCTGATTTGGGAAGAAGATTTCATATGTTCACCATATATAGAATACTGTATGATTATAAAGTTCTTATCTGATATAAAGTACACATATATAATATGTTTACTTGTACGTGAATTTATAACTATGTTTATACATTGGTTTATGTAGATAGGTATATTTGACTTTGGTTTCCTTACATATATATATATATATATTTATAATGTTCTGTCGTATTTTGGAATGTGTACATGCATCTATAATATGTTTTGTTAACTATAGGTCTTAATTGGTTTTAAATATAATGGGTTTGAATCAAATCATATATATATTGTATTCTGATATTTGATAATAATAATATAATATTCATTTCGTTTCTGTTATATCAAACCGATTTTGATTCGTTCTCATCAATTCAAATTATCAGCTTTGTTCGTTGAATCGTGTCCATCTAACTTCGCTTTGGAAGTCGTGCTTGCATTTCGTAACTCAACTTCATTGTCTACCTCTCTAGCCTCGAAAGGTGAGCAATCACTCACGATTAACATTCTTATATTTATTAAATTTAATTTCAATTGAACGGACAATTGAAATATGCTGTTGTTAGTTATTTACATTGCTATATCTATGCTATTATCTATAACTGTTCACCTGTGACATCTAACACCATTATCTGTTATTTATATTGATCATATATGCATGTTATGTTATTATCCTATCTGTTATCACGCTGCAAGTTCCCTGTTAGTATAGAATTCACTATGGGTTGAAATGATACATACCCGAACGGACTTTAGAATTGGAGAAAATCGTTATGCGTTGAAATGATAGACCCAAGTGATTTTCATTGGAATTTAATTTGGGATTGCAGGTTGAAATGATATATACCCGTATATATATTTTAAATTGCGGATTTAAATGATAAATATCCGTATCACTTGACCATAGGATAGAAAATTATATACAGACATCGTTGGTCTATATATAATTTTTTTTTGAAAATGATTTCTATGGTTTTGAAAAGAAATATATGGTTTTTATAAATATTGATTTTTAAAGATTCATTAAAGTTGATTTAATAAAGTTGATAAATAATATGTTTAAGTATTTATTTAATATCTATATTTTCAAATATAGAGTTTATAATGATTTGAAATTTATTTGAAATTATATTTATTTAAGAATTATATTTAAATAAGTTTGATTTGAAATTTTATTAAAATTGAGATTTTAAAGATATGTATATAACTTGAATGTGATTAAAAGTGACTTAAATGAATATTTCAAAACTTATATAAATTTAAATGGGATAATTTATTTATTTAATTTTGTAAATTTAAAAGTTGCATTTAGATGATTATTGAAATGATTAAGTAAATATTTCAAAACTAAATAATAGTAAAGTGAATTTGATATATATATGAAGTTATCGAATTTAGTTTTGAAAATGTTGAATATATTGACTTTGAAATATATTGAAATTTAAATGGTTTATTTTGGGTTTCAAATCTATATTTGAAATCGATATAATTTGAAATGATTTATTGAGCAACTGAATCGAATTGAAATTGATGATTTGAGATTCGATTAAATTTGAGTTGAATCGATTTGTGTAATTTGAGGAAACTATTTTATTTTATAAAGTAAATTAAGATTGTATTTAAAACTATCGATATTTTACTTTATAAAGTTATTTTAATATAAGTCATTTTTAATATAAATTATTTTATAAACTATTTTAACTTATAACTATTTATATAAACTAATTATTTTATAAACTATTTTAACTTATAACTATTTTATATAAATTATTTTATTTTATAAACTATTTTATTTTATATACTATTATTAATATCTAAACTGTTTGAAAGATGGTGTTATGATTTTAAAGTATTATGATTTCCAAATTATCATTATTTCAAATTGTTGGTTTCAAAAGTATTATAAATTTGAAAGTGATATGATTTTTGGAAATGGATATATTTGAAATGAAAATGATATCGTATTGATTTGGGTTTTGAAATGGAAATGATATTTTGGTTTTGAACTATAAACTATTTTGAAATGACCACGGTGTTATAATAACGATTGGTTGTTAAAGAGACCGGGATCAGATATGGACATACTCTCTATCGATACCGAAACCACTTTGACAACTGTGTACATGATGGAGTTTCCAGAATGAAGTAGGATGGTGGTAACGATCCTAAGGTATATACGTGGACCCAACTGACCCAACTCCCGTGAGTTGGCATAAAGTGGCTAAAACAGGAGCGATTAACGGGCCAAGGAGGTAGCACCTCTGATCGGACAGACTTCTTCGATACCATTCTATTACTTTGTGATTGATTGGGTGCACCCCTTGATTTGGGAGCGTTGTTAGAGGTGGGCGGTAGTGGCTGCTTTGCATCACCACCAGCCTGGATGCGTAATTGGTATATCTACCCTGGCATTGCATAGTTGTGCCGTGTCACTTACCATATCGAGCTTTACTACGATTTGTGTAACGACCCTGAATTTCGAACAAATTAAATTGAGAATATTTAATTAATTTTAAATATTTGAACGATGATTTAATTTGAATCCCCGATATAACTTTGAATGTGGCGATTAAATTATAAAATTTAATCTATTGAAGTTGAATAAAAAGTTTAAATCTTCAATTTTTAAATGAAGAAAAATATTTCAAAAGCTTTTAAAATTCGAATTGAAAATACTGAAGATAATTGAAACTTCAAAATCGAATTTGAAATTGATTTGATCAGTTTTGAAATCATATCGTTCGTATCGATATTTAAAAATAGAGTTCCGAGGCGCAGTCTCGGAATTCAACGAAACTAGTTCCATTGGGTCCGTAATATTGTATTATTACCGGATTTTAAATTTCGTATTGATCGGAGTTGATATATAACCGTACGGAGAGTAAACGCGTTGAAATGAAATTAAATTCAAGTTTAATTTTAAAATTTAAAATTTATAAATATCAGCCACCTTTCTCCCCTAAAATCACGCCTAAGATCCCGAACAACAAATCGTGCAACCCATCACGTAACCCATGCCTCGTTTGATTTTAAGCATCTCGTTCTCACCCTCATTTCAATTATTCGAATTCGTTTTGCCTCAAAGAAAAATGGCAGAACGAAGGCTTTCAAAATCGAAATGAAATTTAAATATTTCGTCCCCTCCCTCTTTAAAATCAAAACCCAACTGCTCGTTCAAAATCGAGTATTGGGCGAATAAAATTCCCAATATTGATTCGCGAGTCAAGCTCGAGTCACGCGGCAATCTAGAATCGAACGTATCGCGTTCGATGATGGGAGCGGCAGGAGAAGGATTGCGAGCATGAAATAGGGTTCGCAGGTTAGGGTTGAGTTGAGGCTCTCGGCGATGGGTCGCGACTTCGAAGTGCACGCGTAGGTTTCATGATAAAGCGCGCGAGATTGTGGGTCGCGAGCACGAGGTCGAGGCTGGGTTCACTGGGAAGGTAGTCGCGATTCTCGTAGGGGACCTAGGATCGTCGTGGGCGAGGCAACTCGTTCAATTTGATGGCTTGGAGGGGTTTGTCGCTGGTTTCAAAGCAGGCGCGTTCGAGCTCACGGCGATGGTTTTCGAAGTCGAGCTGGTGGAGGGCTGTCGCGACTGGAACGGAGTTGAGGTGATGTTCGATCTGGGTTCGTTTTGGTTCAACGAGGTATTTGAATTTGTTTCTTAAAATTTAGTTTTGATTCGATAAATACGTATTTACATTTGAGATTTACAGTTTAAAATACGGTGAAGTATTTAAAATGCAGCTATACATGTATATGTATATTAGGGAAATTTTATAGTAAAGTAGGTGGTTTCAAATTTATATATATATAAACATTTTTCAGAAAAGAAAAATGAATAGTTGAATATAGACAGAGGGTATTTTACAATGCTATTTAAATTAATTTAAATAAATAATAATATATTTGGATTTTGAGTTTAAATAAGTTATTTTATATATAAGTAAGGTTTCAAAGGAAAAGGAAATATTCTTGTTTCGAATCAAATTTTAATTTTAAAAATTTAAATCATCGGCTAATTAAATTTATCAAATAAAGGAGGATTATTCGATTGATTCAAATATTGATAAATCGTATAAATGTTTATGCAAGGTTAATATAACGAAGAAATGATCAAAATGGAAATGGATTGCAAATTAAAAGCTAACGTGAGATTTTCTCACTCGAAGGAAAAATTTATTTTGCAGTTATTTATTGACTGATATGATTGCTATTTGGATGTGATATTAGATATAGTAGGATATATCTATATATATATAGCAATATATACATATTGGCATATGTATATATTGGATTGATTGATTTCCCGCCTCGTATAGCGGATGAGACCCTATTACGCCGTTAGTAAGCGGATTATTTTATAAAACCCATATACCGTGATATTCCACCTCGAAGTGGAATTGGTATTGTGCTAACGTCTTTGGATGCAGGAAAACAGGTTGGAGGGATCCAACTGGATTCCTCAACAGTATTTATTTATTAACAGATATTGATGTATATTCTGTTATCATATGTTGATATATGATGTTGTTGTTGTGATTGACTAATTGGTGCTGTTGCATCATTGGATTCAAGTTTTGAAATTTTAAAATAACGATTTTAACTTTAAAAGATATTTTTAAAGAGATTATCTGTAAGTATACGTTATTAAATTTTTGAATTTATTTACAAACGTTAAAATTATTAAAGTTATAAAGGTAATTTCTCTTGAAATAATAGTTAAGAAATTTATAAAACGGTTTAAATTGAGATTTCTAAATTATTAAAAACGATATATGTAAAAGATGTACAAGATTGATATTTATAACTTTAAAATGTTGGTATTATAAAACGAGTTTTTATAAGCGTTAAAATGAATTTTTTAGAATTTATAAATAAATGAAATTTATAAATCGTGAACTTATAAATGGAAACGATTTTGTAAAATAAAGGAATTATAAGTATTTAACTTATAATATGGATTGTTGGTATAAGATTTGAGTTATGAATCGAATTGTTAATAAAGGAGATTTATTAAATTGAAGTTGTTAGAAAATAGAAATAGAATTTATAAACGTTGTTATATAAATTCGAAATCAATTGGATTTGATAAATTAAATATAGAAGGTTGTCAAAGGAGATATATTCGCGATTTTGGATAGCGAATTATTTTTGAAATAAAATGTGTAGAAAATAGTGAAATGTAATGAGTGAAGTATATTCACGATTTTGGATAGTGAATATATCGCTAAGTAAAATGGATAGTTTTGGAAAAGGGACATTGAAAATGAAGTTAAACATTTTAAAGATGTTTTTAAAATGTATTATGAATCGAATACATAGATTTCAACAGTTCTTGTTGAAATAGACGTTTTTGAGAAATTTAAGGAAATGGTGGACTATAACACTGTTGTTATAGTAAATGGTTTCCGAAAGGAAATGTTTTATATAGTATTGGGATCTACATATCTATCTTAATTTTCGAATCCCTATACTAGTGATTTTGGGTCGTCGTAACGATGTTTTACGTAACATTCGTTTTGACCCAAATAAATGTGTTAAAAGAATATTTTCCTTAAAGGATGAATATATACTTAATTTGATTTAAGTATATCGAATATTTTCAAACGTTGAAAATTAATGGATTTGTGAATTGCTGACTTATTTTTAAATAAGTATGGAAATGTTTTCCAAAACGAAATGAAACGTTTTTGAGATTTATCTTTGTAAAGATAAATTGAAAGTGAATATTGAAATCGATTGAAAATCGTATATCAGTAGATATTTTGAAAGATATAAATTCAATATGGAATTTATAAAAGAAATGGAAATTCGTTTTAAAGAATAAACGTTGGTTTATTTTTGAAGTGTGGAAATTTTATATCTAGTAAAGATATTTTGGAAGATAAATAATTTGGGAAAATTATTTGGAATCTGATGATGTTGCGCATCTTTATTGATAGTTAAATAACCGACTATCAATAATTACCCTGAATGGTATTTGTTGTGAATTGGATGAATTTGAATGCCACACTTATTTTTGAATAAACGCTCACTATTCGGGTTAGCCGGGAAAGGACCATGGGGTCGTATAACCCATTCCGAATATGTGATACGTCGTTATGAATCGCATTTGAAGACCGGTGTTGAAGACCGGATATTTTTGAAAACGGAAGGATTACCGTCGAGTTACTCTACATCGGCTGATCTCCGATTTAGAGGTTTTATCACCCTTAGTGACGGGAAGTCCGAACGTGATTAGAAATTTATCCGGATATGCAAGGGCTTCGTGAGAAGTGCCTTCAATTCTGTTCGATCCCGGAACAGACTTGTATGGATTGTGTGTCTGACGTTACATTTTGAGATATAAAGCCGATTTCTTTCAAATACATATCTGTTGGTGGCGGAGAATTTATTCTCTTAGCTTAACACCCTTCTCTAAGACGTACGAGCTCAGAGGTTATGTAGTTGAAATTTATCAGCGATATATCCCAATTTGGTAACGTGGCATACTGAGTGTTGCTGTGAAATGATCAGTGTTTGATCATTTGTGATATGATCATTTGTTTGATCTTATATCTTTGTGATCATAGGTTGATCATTTTGTTTGACCCGAAGCATGGCTTTGTAGAAAGCGTAGCTTTGTGGACGAGACTTCGTCGAGCCTCACACCCCGGAAATGGTCGAAACAGGAAGGATGCGGCAAGGTTCTAGGGATTAGCGCCCCTTAGTGTATGTCATTCCTTCTGGATAAAGGTGGTATCATGGTATGGAGCCCAGATACTTAACCTCTGTGGTTGCTGCAAATTTATTACTTTGTGGTTGTTGCGAATCGGGGATCCTCGGGAAGATCGGTGACGATCGGGGGATGGCATACGCGTGTCAGTAGTTACCTACTTTTGCAGAGGTAACCCGGCCTTGTGTTGGCAGAGATCTAACCGTAATGTTAGGTTATTTCTCGGGTCGTCTATTCCAGGGACGTACCCATCGTGGAAAAGGAAGTTCCTTAGCCTGACCATTTGTTGGAAATCCAAAGAAACAATACGTGACTTGTACGGTTTTAGTTGTAGAACCTATCATTCACTTATGGTGGCGCCCCACTGTTTGGATGGTAGCTATAGTAGGCATAGTTCGAAATGTCTATGCTGGCTAAGATTTATATTATACTTTCGAAATGTTTTCTACACTATGCACTAATAATAATATCAAAAAGAATTTGATTTTGCGTAGTAAGCATCTTTGACTATCATAAGAAGAAATCTCCTCCAATTCTGCGTTTGCATTGTGTGTGTGGTGGGAGGTCTTATGGTAGTTTCATTTTCCAAAAGCATTGCGAATTTGTTTTATTTTCTTTGTGAAAAATAACTGTTTTACGATCTCACACCAGTCACCATGACTGACTCGGAGTTTATTGTTCCCTTCTAAACTCTGGGTGCCCACCAATTTCCACACGGGCAGCCTAGAGTTATGTAATCAGGATATTCTGGATATTCTGGAGCTTTGGAGATAAGCTGGATGACGAGACGTAGTATTTGTATCTGATAGTATTTATTCCACTGTGTATTCTGTATGAGGACAAGTTTATATAACTGTCCATTGTTGTATATTGACTCTGATTGATGTATGTATAAACTGATATAGTTCTTTGTTTTAAAAGACTAGTGTTATCTATTATATATTGTTCCGCTGCGATGTGTAAGATTCTGATACTGTTCTGTTTCTGTTCTGTGTGTTCTGTTGTTCTTCTTTCTTCTTCTTCTCTTTATTTTCTTCTTCTTCTACCTTTTTCTTCTTCTTAAACCATCATAGTTCGTATTCCCGTTCATCTTGAGTTAATCAATGGAGATTAGTGGTTAATCAAGAGGTACGGATTTGCGGGCCATGACATTTGGTATCAGAGCATATGGTTAAGCGACAACCCTGCTCTGTTGGGTGTTACTCATTAGAGATAGAGTCAGTAGTACTCTAGAATGAGTTGAGTGTAATAATATATACGAGCGCGTATTTGTTAGTGAATATAAAAATGTTTTATATTGTGTTTGCTTATCCGTTGAGATGTTTATGAATTTTGGTCGGTATGTGGGACGCCATATTATCGATAGGGATTTCTAAACACTTAAACGAGGCAAGACGACATAGTATTGTTTTAAAATAGGGTGAATGAAATAATTTTGCCCAAAATTATTTTTGTATATAAAAGAAATGATTTTCTGTAAATTATTACAGTATATGGTTGCATGGTTGTTAGGAAAATAATAACATATCATTATTATATGAAATTGAATAAGAAATTGAAATCATAACTCCAAAGTTAAGAAATAAATTCACATATAAATGAAATGTGAGAATGTAAATTATAAAAGTGATTTGTAATTTAGAACGGAATTCCAGAGAAGTATTTGGAAATGTTTTGAAAAGAATTTGAAAATTTTGGAGATTTGGAAAGTTTAAATCTTTTTGGAGTTGAAAATAAATTTCAAAGGATTTTGGAAAAATGTTTTGAAGGAATGAGAGCTCTAAACTCTGTTAGGTCGCTGGAAAATAATCCTGATGATGATGGCCACATCATTAGAATTCATTTTCGGGTTTCCAAAAGAGAAATTGCTGCCAAATTGTTTTAAATGAAAGTTGTTTGGAAAATTGAGTTTTGTTTTGGAAATTCAAAAGATAAATTTGAATTGTTTTCCAAATGGTTTTTGAAAAGTTGAAAAGACTCTGGAATCCTATTTAAATTATTTATGAAATATTATGAAATTGATAACTTATACAATTTGTATTTTGATTGAATAAATTTAACTTAAGAAATTTTAAGTTGAATTAAAGTAAGTATAAGTTATGTAACTTATAAAATGAGAAATAAAATAATAACCAAAGATTTGAAAATAAATTCATTTAACAAATGAGAATTATTAATGTGAATTAAGAATATAAAGAGATGAATTCATATATGAATAAAATTGTAAATATAAATTGTAAGTGAATTTATAATTGGAAAATGGAATTCCAGAAAAGATAATTGAAATTAAAATTCATTAGTAGAATGAAATTGTAAGTAAATGTATAAATGATTTGATGAATCGAGATGTAAATAAGTTAATGACTTATAAAATATTTGAAAATTTGATTGGGATGAGATTCAAATTGAAAATGAATGAATTAGTGAATGAACAGATAGATTTGCAATTGCAAGTGCAAGAAAATGAAATGGAATGTTAAAATTCATTTTGAATTTGTAAGTAAATGAGACTGAATTGAATTTGATTTGTAATAAACAAAGTGAAGTATTGAAATAAGAAAATTAGTAAGCGAAACTAAGTGAAAAATATAGTGATATGAATCAGCTATAATTGAAAGATAAAATTCAATATTTCAAAATTGAAGATAAAATTGAATTCAAATAGAATTGAAATTGTAAACTGAATCCAAATTAGATTGAAATTGTAAATTGAATTTAAATGAGAACGTGAAATGCAAAATTGAAAGAAACTGAATATGTAACTTCATTAGTGAATTTAAAAATGATATAAGAAGTAAGCATCGAAATTTGGTAACAGAATTGGCAGATTGGATTGAATATGTAACTAGATATTATGGCTAGTAGGATATACAGGTGTTATGAAGGAATTGGGATTTTGAATTGCAAAGATAAATTTGAATTGCTCGACAAAAGGTAAGTATTTGAATTATAATATGAGTTTTTGCTGATTTCTTCTCTAGCCGCTTGGCATTTTTCTTTTCTTTTTGGAATCTGAGAGTCCGTAGGGACGTTTTGTAGTCGTGCCGTATTAGCCGCGCAAAGGAGACGCTGGCGAAATTTTTCGGAAATTTAGAGTGTTAGAAAATTTTTGAGAAAATTTTGAAAGTTAAAATTTGAATTTGAATTTAAATTTGAATGGTTAAGTAAAACAATGTTGTTTTGAAACTTATAATTTGAGTTGGAAAATTTAGTTGAAATGATAACGAATCTTTAGTAGAAAAATTTGTTTTGATGAATTGATAAAACTATTAGATGTTGAAAAATAGTAGACGAGTTAAGGATTTTTTTTTCCTGACTTGTAATTTCGAGGACGAAATTCTTTTATGGGGGGAAGTCTGTAACGACCCTGAATTTCGAACAAATTAAATTGAGAATATTTAATTAATTTTAAATATTTGAACGATGATTTAATTTGAATCCCCGATATAACTTTGAATGTGGCGATTAAATTATAAAATTTAATCTATTGAAGTTGAATAAAAAGTTTAAATCTTCAATTTTTAAATGAAGAAAAATATTTCAAAAGCTTTTAAAATTCGAATTGACAATACTCAAGATAATTGAAACTTCAAAATCGAATTTGAAATTGATTTGATCAGTTTTGAAATCATATCGTTCGTATCGATATTTAAAAATAGAGTTCCGAGGCGCAGTCTCGGAATTCAACGAAACTAGTTCCATTGGGTCCGTAATATTCTATTATTACCGGATTTTAAATTTCGTATTGATCGGAGTTGATATATAACCGTACGGAGAGTAAACGCGTTGAAATTAAATTAAATTCTAGTTTAATTTTAAAATTTAAAATTTATAAATATCAGCCACCTTTCTCCCCTAAAATCACGCCTAAGATCCCGAACAACAAATCGTGCAACCCATCACGTAACCCATGCCTCGTTTGATTTTAAGCATCTCGTTCTCACCCTCGTTTCAATTATTCGAATTCATTTTGCCTCAAAGAAAAATGGCAGAACGAAGGCTTTCAAAATCGAAATGAAATTTAAGTATTTCGTCCCCTCCCTCTTTAAAATCAAAACCCAACTGCTCGTTCAAAATCGAGTATTGGGCGAATAAAATTCCCAATATTGATTCGCGAGTCAAGCTCGAGTCACGCGGCAATCTAGAATCGAACGTATCGCGTTCGATGATGGGAGCGGCAGGAGAAGGATTGCGAGCACGAAATAGGGTTCGCAGGTGTAACGACCCGACTTTCCAGACCCGGAAAATCGAACCATTTTGGTTAAGAAGAAGAGGTAGAAGAAGAAAAATAGAAAAAAACAAACATCAGAATCTAACCATCGCAGCGGAATAAAATATAATATATTAACAGATCTTTACACAAATCAAAACTATATCTGTTTTATACAATATATCATCAGAGTATACATCAGAGTACATCAACAGCCATAACATACAACTGAATACACAGCGGAAAATAATAGCAAGTACGGAAGTACGTATCGTCATCCAGCTCTTCTCCTGAGCTCCACAGCATCATACCCTGAACCTGTTTATCTCGGTCTGACCCGAGCATCATATAAAACAATACCCGAGTCAGTCTGGAAAACCAGCGTGAGAAAATCACACTCAAATTGATTATTAAAGTTTCAAAATCCTTTGAAAACAAAAGCATCTCGTAAGACCACGCCACAAATAAACATGTCGGGTTTTTACCTTACGATAGCTAAAACACTTTTATCAAAATCCTCTGATATTATAATAGTGTCTATTTACAAATACTTATAAAATAGCCGAAATTGTTACATGATTAAATTCCAGCATACTAGCCACAAAGTGGGTAATACAAACAAATACCGTACAAGGCACGTAGGAAGAATGGATTTCCAACGAATGACTAGGCACTAGGGTACCACCTATCACAGTACGTGGCCTAGATCACAGTACCGAGGAGTACGCCCGCTCCTCTGCAACACAAGGCCGGAATCATCCCTTACTGGATAATTCCAAATAAAATCACCCCACGGTTGGGATCAGCAACCGCAACACTAAGCCGAAATAAAAGGGACATCTAGACAGGGATGACTTTACTCTCAAGTGGGGGCTACCCACGAAGCCTTGCTGCATAACCCCTGATTTTCAGTCATTCCCGGTTGATGAGGCTTGAGGCTAAATGATACCTTTATAGCACATATCCCTTAGAATGCCCATCGTCCACCTGACGATGTCACGAAAGCATTCGTCCATACAAGTCCGTCCCGGGTCCGAACGGAACCGAAGGCACTATTCCTACTACATCCATTTTGGAAATATCCTCAGGATTAGTAGCGACTAGCCCTTGCACTTCACAGCTCCATCTTCGACTTCGAACACGTTACACGAAACGTACAAACCGAATCGAAGTGGTATTCGGGTCTCCAGACCTAGAATCCTGGTATACGGAAACCCGATCCCGGTCTCTTCGAAACGATCAACGCATTTGGCCAATATTGATAGTCGGTTATTTAACTATCAATTCACATTCACAAGCAACCATCACACAATAAATAATTTCCCACATTATTTATTAATCTCAAATATCTTCGTAAGATATATTTCTATTTTCAAACTCCTTTTGAAAACAATTTCAAACAGTTTCCGCTTACGGAATACATTTCCCAAATATTTATTTCCACTGAATCACCAAGTACAAAATACTTTTAATTTTAAAATAATTTAAAAACACTTTATTTAAATATACTTTATAACATTGAAATCAAACTACTTTAATACTTTATTAAAAATATATACTTTAAAATAAACCACTTTATAAATATAAACTAAATTTCCTCTTTAAAACATAATACCAAATCACTTTTATATAAATACTACAATAATAGATTTTTGAAAATACTTACTTTGGAAATTAACCTTTAGAAATAATCAATTTTCTAAAACATGCTTTTAAAACACAATTAGAACTTTTAACTTATATTAAAATTTGCTTTGAAAACGTACTTGGCTATCCAGAGAAATACACTTCTCATTTCCATCTTTTAACAATAATCAACATTTATTTTTAAACCAATTCATATCCCTTTATAAATTCCCACCTTGAATTTATATTCTCAAATATCCCCTGATATTTTATTTTACTTTATAAACCCAGTTTATAGATTTCAAAATCTCACTTCTCTTTTAAATTCCAAATCCCAAAGTATTTAAATCAAATTTATAATTGATTTCCCAATTTATTTTACTTTGAAATAAATTTCCTTACTTAATCCATTTATTTCCAAATTCATTAACTTCCAGATTTTATTTCTCATTATGATTTAAAATCTTTAAACCGACACAAGTTTCAGATTTCCCAAATTCTTTCTTTCTTTTTAATTACATTTAAACATTGAATTAAAATAAATTATTTATCCCCTTTAAATAACATCACATAAGTTTTCTTTAGATTCAATATTCTCTGTTTATTTAAAATTCTTCTTTTCCATATTTAATTTATTCGAATTCACTAGAATTACTTAACTTAAATTTTACTCTTTTATTTCTTTCCAAAAATCCAATTCAATTGCTTTTGATAACTCATTATACTGGAAAATTCAATCCAACCAGATTATCCAATATAAATCATCACAGGATATCAACAATCATATCACAGAATATTTAAACAAAATTAAATATTTTGAGGAATCCAGTTGGATCCCTCCAACCTGTTTCCCTGCATCCACAGACGTTAGCACAATACCAATTCCACTTCGAGGTGGAATATCGCGGTATATGGGTTTTATAAAATCATCCGCTATTATGCGGCGCATAGGGTCTCATCCACTATATAATGTGGGAATATCAACAACTCCAATATATACATATGCCAATATATATATATATTGGTATATACTACTATATACCATATCAATCAAATCAATCAATTCAATCATCCATCAATATTTAAATTTAACCAATTAAATTTAAATTATAATTTAACTGAGTGAGATTAACTCACCTTTGCTTTTCATTTGCAATCCAATCCATCTCGCTTGTTTTCTCCACAATTTAAGACCTTGTAAGATCATTATAAAATTTTATTAGCATTTGAATTAATCCACTATTTATTTGTTTAATTTAAACTAACAATTTGGTTTTAAACTGTTAATTAATTTAAATAATTTATTTTTATAATAATAACATTTAGTACTAATTTTTTAAATAAATAAACTCCTCTTTAATAAACTTAATTAACTATTTACCGTTTAATTAGTTTAATTTAATTTAAACCAATAATTTGGTTTCGAACTAATAAATTTAATTTAACTAACTTCTTTTTTCTTCTTTTTTTTTTCCAAGTATAGGTATTAAATTAAATAAGAGATAAAACTTTAATACCTTACAATTCCTAAATGCCTGCTTCGCTCCCTCCCCTCGGCGATTCGATCCTCCATTGACATCCCACCATTGCCGCCGCTATCTCCACAATCGAATACCCTTCCAAATCCCCTAACTGATATGCGAGTTTCCCCACTCGTAGCCACGAATTTGATCGCGCTCCCACTCACGAAATCTGTAACAACCCGAGTTTTTCTAACACGAAAAACCGGACCATTTGGGTTAAAGAAGAAGAGGTAGAAGAAGAAAATAAAAGAAAAACAACATCAGAATCTAACCATCGCAGCGGAATAAAATATAATATATCAACAGATCTTTACACAAATCAAAAACTATATCTGTTTATACAATACATCAGAATACATCATCAGAGTACATCAACATCCATAACATACAACTGAATACACAGCGGAAAAATAATAACAAGTACGGGAGTACGTATCGACATCCAGCTCGTCTCCTGAGCTCCACAGCATCATATCCTGAACCTGTTTATCTCGGTCTGACCCGAGCATCATATAAAACAATACCCGAGTCAGTCTGGAAAACCAGCGTGAGAAAATCACACTCAATTGATTATTAAAGTTTCAAAATCCTTTGAAAACAAAAGCATCTCTTAAGACCACGCCACAAATAAACATGTCGGGTTTTAACCTTACGATAGCTAAAACACTTTATATCAAATCCTCTGATATTATAATAGTGTCTACAGAAAGTAATTAGAATCTAGCTGAAATGCTTGCATCTCACATTTCAACAATAGTTGGGCACAATCAAAACCGTACAGGCACGTAGGGAGAATGGATTTCCAACGAATGACTAGGCACTGGGGTACCACCTATCACAGTACGTGGCCTAGATCACAGTACCGAGGAGTACGCCCGCTCCCCTGCAACACAAGGCCGGAACCATCCCTTACTGGATGATCCCGAATAAAATCACCCCACGGTTGGGATCAGCAACCGCACCACTAAGCCGAAATAAAAAGGGACATCTTGACAGGGATGACCTTACCCTCCAGTGGGAGCTACCCACGAAGCCTTGCTGCATAACCCCTGATTTTCAGTCATTCCCGGTTGATGAGGTTCGAGGCTAAACGATACCTTTTAGAGAACATATCCCTTAAAATGCCCATCGTCCGCTGACGATGTTTCGCAAGCTTTCGTCCATACAAGTCCGTCCTGGGTTTGAACGGAACCGAAGGCACTACTCCTACTACATCCATTTTGGAAATATCCTTAGGAGTAGTAGCGACTAGCCCTTGCACTTCACTGCTCCATCTTCGACTCCGAAATCGTTTACACGAAACGTACAAACCGGATCGAAGTGGTATTCGAGTCTCCAGACCTAGAATCCCGGTATACGGAAACTCGATCCCAGTCTCTTCGAAACGATCAGCGCATTTGGCCAATATTGATAGTCGGTTATTTAACTATCAATTAACATCCACAAGCAACCATCACACAATAAATAATTTCCCACATTATTTATTTGCCCAAATATCTTTCCAAGATATATTTCCAAATTTTCAAACTCCTTTTGAAAACAATTTCAAACAGTTTCCGCTTACGGAATACATTTCCAAATATTTATTTCTCTGAAACACTAAGTACAAAACACTTTTAGATTTTAAAATAATTTAAAAACACTTTATTTTAAATATATCTTATAACATTGAAATTAAACGACTTTAATACTTTATTAAAAATATATACTTTAAAATAAACCACTTTATAAATATAAACTAAATTTCTCCTTTTTAAAACATAATAGCAAATCACTTTTATATAATTACTACAATAATATATTTTTGAAAATACTTACTGTCACATCCTGGAATTTTCGACTTTCGAAAATTCGACATCGATACTCACTTTATCGAGTGCCGAGAAATCGAGTGCCGGAAACTCCAATAGTGAGGGTTTTAGAAAGAAAAAAAAAATAGAAGAAAAAGAGGTAGAAGAAAAGATAGAAGAAGAAGAGAACAACATCAGAACAGAAACAATATCAGAATCTTACACATCGCAGCGGAACAACATATAATAGATAAATCAGTAATCTTTAAAACAAATAACTATATCATTTTATACATACATCAATCATCAGAGTCAATATACAACTCAGTACAACAATGGACAGTTTTATACTTGTCCTCATACAGAATACACAGCGGAATAAATATATCAGATACAAATACTACGTCTCGTCATCCAGCTTATCTCCAAGCTCCAGAATATCCATAATATCCTGATAATATAACTCTAGGCTGCCCGTGTGGAAATTGGTGGGCACCCAGAGTTTAGAAGGGAACAATAAACTCCGAGTCAGTCATGGTGACTGGTGTGAGATCGTAAAACAGTTATTTATCTTTAAAATGAACAACAAAAAAATTTTAAAGTCAATTCGCAATGCTTTTGGAAAATGAAACTACCATAAGACCTCCCGCCACACACACAATGCAAACGCAGACTTGGAGGAGATTTCTTCTTATGATAGTCAAAGATGCTTACTACGCGAAAATCAAATTCTTTTTGATATTATTATTAGTGCATAGTGTAGAAAACATTTCGAAAGTAGAATATAAATCTTAGCCAGCATAGACATTTCGAACTATGCCTACTATAGCTACCATCCAAACAGTGGGGCGCCACCATAAGTGAATGATAGGTTCTACAACTAAAACCGTACAAGTGTCGTATTGTTTCTTTGGATTTCCAACAAATGGTCAGGCTAAGGAACTTCCTATCCACGATGGGTACGTCCCTGGAATAGACGACCCGAGAACCTAACCGGATCTCTGCCAACACAAGGCCGGGTTACCTCTGCAAAAATAGGTAACTACTGACACGCGTATGCCATCCCCCGATCGTAACCGATCTTCCCGAGGATCCCCGATTCGCAACAAACCACATAGATAATAATAATGCAGTAACCACAGAGGTTAAGTATCTGGGCTCCATACCATGATACCACCTTTATCCAGAAGGAATGACATACACTAAGGGGCGCTACTCCCTAGAACCTTGCTGCATTCTTCCTGTTTCGACCATTTCCGGGGTGTGGGGCTCGACGAAGTCTCGTCCACAAAGCTACGCTTTCTCAAAAAGCCCTGCTTCGGGTCAAACAAAATGATCAACCTATGATCACAAAGATATAAGATCAAACAAATGATCATATCACAAATGATCAAACACTGATCATTTCACAGCAACACTCAGTATGCCACGTTACCAAATTGGGATATATCGCTGATAAATTTCAACTACATAACCTCTGAGCTCGTACGTCTCAGAGAAGGGTGTTAAGCTAAGAGAATAAATTCTCCGCCACCAACAGAAATGTATTTGAAAGAAATCAGCTTTATATCTCAAATTGTAACGTCAGACACACAATCCATACAAGTCTGTTCCGGGATCGAACAGAACCGAAGGCACTTCTCACGAAGCCCTTGCATTTCCGGATAATTTTCTAATCACGTCAGGACTTCCCGTCACTAAGGGTGATAAAACCTCTAAATCGGAGATCAGCCGATGTAGAGTAACTCGACGGTAATCCTTTCGTTTTCAAAAATATCCGGTCTTCAACACCGGTCTTCAAATGCGATTCATAACGACGTATCACATATTCGGAATGGGTTATACGACCCCATGGTCCTTTCCCGGCTAACCCGAATAGTGAGCGTTTATTTTAAAAAAATAAGTGTGGCATTCAAATTCATCCAATTCACAACAAATACCATATTCAAGATAATTATTGATAGTCGGTTATTTAATTATCAATAAAGATGCGCAACATCATCAGATTCCAAAAAAATTTCCAAATTATTTCATCTTCAAAAATATCTTTACTAGATATATTATTTTCCACACCTAACCATTTGAAAACAATTTCAAATCAATTTCCACATTTCATTTTATCTTTGAAGATAAAATCTCAAAACATTTCATTTCATATTGGAAAAGCATTTCCATACTTATTAAATAATAAGTATTTCACAAATCTATTTATTTTCAAATTTAAAAATATTCAATATACTTAAATCAAATTAAGTATATATTTCATTCTTTTAAGGAAAATATTCTTTTAACACCTTTATTTGAGTCAAAACGAATGTTACGTAAAACATCGTTACGACAACTCAAAAAATCACTAGTATCGGGATTCGGATTTTAAGATAGGTATATAAATCCCAATACTACATCAAAACATTTCCTTTCGGAAATCATTTACTATAACAACAGTGTTATAGTCCACCATTTCCTTAAATTTCTCGAAAACGTCTATTTCAACAATAAATGTTGAAATCTATGCTTTCGATTCATAACACATTTTAAAACACCTTTAAAATGTTTAACTTCATTTTTAAAAATATTCCTTCTTCAAAAATGAATCCATTTTACTTAACCATATATTCACTGTCCAAAATCGTGAAAAAAATTTACTTAACCCCATTTCAATCATTTCTACACATTTTTATTTCAATAAAAATTCGCTATTCAAAATCGTGAATATATCTTCTTAAATAATCTTCTATATTAGATTTATCACATTCAGTCTATTTCGAATTTATAAGCACGTTTATAAATTCTATTTCTCTTTTTAATAACAACTTCGGCTTATAAATCTTCTTTAATCAACTTCTATATTTAACTTATCAAAATAAGTGACTTTGGGTTTATAAACAACTTTTATAAATTTTGATTCTATTTATAAAAGCTTCAATACCAAATCAATTTCAATATTGATTTCAAATTTATTTTCAACTTCAAATAAAAGATTCCATACTGATTTCTCAAAGTTCTTCTCCAAATACTAAATCAATTACAGATTGATTTCTAATTTTATTTATCACTACTAAATAAATTCCTTATTTTTTTTCTCAAATTACTCAACATCCTGTTTTTAAATGGATTCTTTAAATTGAAATCGTTTTACATTGATTTCCCAAATCGTTTCAACTTACCAATTAAATTTCTAATTTGATTTCCAACTTATCTCCTTTTAAATAGATTCCTTTCAAAGAAAATATATTTCAATTGTTTCTTTCAGTCTATTTAAAAATCCAAATTATTAAATTAAATTCTTCAATTTATACTCACGATTATACGAAATTCATTTGTTTAACATTTTCACTTGATCCTGGAATTAATTCGATAAGATTATAAAAATTAACTTTTTATACTTTAAAAGTTTCTTTCTTCAAAATATATTCAATTTCAAAAATTGATTCACTTAGAAATTTCTACTTTGATTTCAAAAATTCAATTTCGTTTATTTTTTTTGGAATCCAATGATGTCAAAACATCCATTCAGCTAAATTTTAGCTTTTCAAACAATTTCCAGATATCAATTCAATAACAACAATAATCATTCACAGATTATCACATCACAGTAGAAATAAATTCAATCAATGTGAGGGGTCCAGTTGGATCCCTCCAACCTGTTTCCCTGCATCCAAAGATGTTAGCATAATACCAATTCCGCTCCAGTACGGAATTATCGCAGTATATAGGTTTTTATAAATTCGCTTACTAACGGCGCAATAGGGTCTCATCCGTTATACGAGGCGGGAAAATCATCAATCCAATATATACATATGCCAATATGTATATACTGCTATATATATATAGATATATCCTATCATATCTAATAGCACATTCAAACAACAATCAAATCAATCACTAACTGCAAATTTAAATTTTCCTTCGAGTGAGAAAAATCTCACCTTAGCTTTTTAAATTTGCCATCCATTTCCATTCTCGGCTTGTTTACTTTGCGATTTCAAACTGTATAAACATTCATACGATGTATTAATATTCGAAATGAATCGAACAATAGATTTTCGTTTTTGATAGTTTTAAATCTTAACTAATTTCTTCTTTTAAAATTTTATTTAACTACAATTTAAATTTAAAACTAAATTTTCTTTTATTAGATTATTTTTTTTAGTGACAAAGATTTTCTTTAGATTCAATTAAACAAAACAAAAAAAACAAAAAATCAAAATTTTAAACTGTCTTTACAATTCAAAACATTTATTTTATTTTCCCACAGTAAATAACTTTTACTGTAAAATCCTCTAACTTATATATATATACAAAATTTTCTGTATGCATATATTTAAAAACTGTATATATATACCCTTAATAACTTCCTATATATATAAAATTTTATTGAACCAAATTGTTATCAAATTAAAATTTTAAATTCTTTGATAAACGAAAAGGAAATTAACAGTTTGATAAATACAAACGTTTAAACCCAATTTTTTTACCTCACTGCGATCGATACCCAGATTTGCTCCTCCTTTCTTCGCAAGCGTTCGAACTGCCGCCACCCCAAATGGAAACCGCGACCAACATCTCAAGCTCAGGCAGCCTCACAACCATCATCCACGCGACCTACAGAGCGCCGCCGCCAAACCCTAAGTCGAGATCGAACTCGACGAGCCTCCCCAGACGTGCACCCATCGGCATCGCTGCCGCACCTCGCGCGCGTGCTCCTCCTCTTACGTGCGAACGCGTTGCTCCCAACCTGCTGTGCCCACAACGTCGTCGCCTTGCTCGCGAGCTTGTAACGATTTGAACAGGCTCGACTTGATTTCCTTTGTTCTGATCGATTTAATGAATTGGAACAAAATCTCGTTCGTTCGAACGAGAGTGAAAGGGGGGTGCCGTTAATTTTATTTCGAACGAGCTCGACTCCCCTTTTTTTTCTTGATTTGAGATACTTGGCCATGAATTAGAACGAGTGCAAACAGATTCGTTTTGAACTGAGTTGAAGAGAGGGGAGACGAGATTTATCAGAGAGGAGTATGGTTTTGCACGATTTCGTATCTCGTGATTCCAGGCGCGATTTTAGGCAGAGACAACGGGGCGTGATTAAAGGAGCTACAGTGTAAAGATTTTGACCAGTTTAAATTTTTAAATCTCAATCGAATTTACCTTAATTTTCAACGCGTTTAAACGTCGTACGCTCATATAACAATCCCGAAAAATACGAAATTGGAAATCCAGTAATAACACAATATTACGGACCCAATGGAACTGGTTTCGTTGAATTCCGAGACTGTGTGAAAATTTACTATTTTCAAATATCGACTCGAACGATAAAAATTCAAAACCGATCAAATCACTTCTGAATTCATTTCTGAAGCTTCTATTATCTTCAGTATCATCAATACGAATTTTAAAAGCTTTTGAAATATTTTTCTCCAGCTTAAAATTGAAGATCCAAATTTTTATTCAACTTCAATCGATTAAATTTCATAATTTAATCGTCAAATTCAAAGTTATAATCGGGATTCAAATTAAATTATCGTTCAAATATTTAAAATAAATTAAATATTTCCAATTTAATTTGTTCGAAATTCGGGGTCGTTACAGACTTCCCCCCTTAAAAGAATTTCGTCCTCGAAATTACAAGTTAGGGAAAAAAGTCCTTAACTCGTCTACTATCTTTCACATTCAATAATTTTATCTAATCATCAAAACAAATCTTTCTACTAAAGATTCGCTATTAATTCCATTAAATTTCTAAACCTTTCATTGTTTCCAAACAACATTGTTTACTTCAAAATTTAAATTCAAATTCAAATTTAAACTTTCAAAATTTTCTCAAAAATTTTCTAACGCCCTAAATTTCCGAAAAATTTCGCCAGCGTCTCCTTTGCGCGGCTAATACGGCACTACTACAAAACGTCCCTACGGACTCTCAGATTTCAAAAAGAAAAGAAAAAGCCAAGCGGCTAGACCAGAAATCATCAAAAACTCATATTATAATTCAAATACGTACCTTTTGTCGAGCAATTCAAATTGTCTGTGAAATCAAATTCAATTCCCTTTATACCTGTATATCTACTAGCCATAATATCTAGTTATAACATCCAACTATTTTGCAAATTTTATTACAAACTTCTAATATCAACTTCTTATACCATTTCTAGTTTACTATAGAAGTTATACCCATTATCATTCAATTTCACATTCCACATTCATTTGAATTTAATCTACACTTTCAATCTAATTTAGATTCAGTTTACTTCTGAATATTGCATTTCATCAATTATCTTTAGTTCACTTCAAACTAATCTTAAAGCTTCATTTTATTTCACACAATTCAAATTTGTTTCAACATTCAGTTTCAATTTTATTCACTTACAATTGTAAATTCCATTCATTTGAAATTTATTTCTTCTTACTTGAATTTATTTGCAATTCCGAACCATTTTTTTTTATTTAGTTCACAATTCAAGTTTCAATTTAACTAATTCAACTTCCATTTCTGTATTTCGTGAATTAACAAATTATCAAAGTAGCTTATTCGGATTCAAGTCTCATTTCATTTTCAATTTCAATTCTATCGCTTACAGATTCGCAATGAATCTCAACTTTCAATTTTACTTTCATTACATTGATTCACTTATACTTACATTTCTTTAACTCATTCTTTTAAGTTAAGTTTATTCTATTAACCAAACAACTTTCATTTCCAATTTGAATCTCATTCCATCAAATTTCAAATATTTTATAAGCCTTTGACTTATTTACATATCAATTTATCAAATCATTATACAATCACATTTACAATTTCATTTCATTAATGAATTTTATTTTCAATTATCTTCTTGGAATTCTATTTCCAATCATAAATTTACATTACAATTTATATCCACAACTTTATTCATATATAAATTTATCTCTTCAAGTTAGATTTTTATTTAAACTTTACAAGTTATCAACTTCATAATATTTCATAATATTCCAGGGTCTTAGCAACATTTCAAAATCATTTTGAAAACAATTCAATTATTCTTTGAATTTTTCCTAAACCAAACCCAAATTTTCAAAACAACCTCCATTTAAAACCATTTGGCAGCAATTCCTCTTTTGGAAACCCGAAAATGAACATTGATAATGCTGCAGTCATTACCGAAGTTATTTTCCAGCGACCGAAAAGAGTTTAGAGCTTTCATCTCTCCAAAATACTTTTCAAAACCTTTGAAATCCATTTTCAAATCAAAAAGATTTAACTTTCCAAATCTCAAAAATTTCAAATTCTTCTCAAAACATTTCCAAAAACTTTTCTGGAATTCCGTTTTAAATTACAATTCACATTTATAATTTATATTCTCAAATTTCATTTGTTTGTGAATTTTACTCCTTAACTTTGGAGTTACGATTTCAGTTTCTTATTTAGTTTCAATAGTAATGATAACATTTCAATATCATCACCTTCCTAACAACCAAACATCCATATACTATGGTAATTCATAGAAAAACATTTTATTTTTCTATACAAAAATAGTTTTGGGCAAAATTATTTCATTTACCCCATTTTAAAACAATACTGTGCCGAACTGTTCTATTTGAGCGTTTAGAAACCCCTTCGATCCAGTTGCGCAGACTGTGCCGACGAAGGTTCATATACCACTCAATAAACCAATCATCACAATACAAACAATTTTTTTTTTATTCAAATAACAAATACGCGCTCATATCTATTATTACACTCAAACTCATTCTAGAGTACTACTGACTCTATCTCTAATGAGTAACACCCAACAGAGCAGGGTTGTCGCTTAACCATATGCTCTGATACCACTTGTCACATCCTGGAATTTTCGACTTTCGAAAATTCGACATCGATACTCACTTTATCGACTGCCGAGAAAATCGAGTGCCGGAAACTCCAATAGTGAGGGTTTTAGAAAGAAAAAAAAATAGAAGAAAAAGAGGTAGAAGAAAAGATAGAAGAAGAAGAGAACAACATCAGAACAGAAACAATATCAGAATCTTACACATCGCAGCGGAACAACATATAATAGATAAATCAGTAATCTTTAAAACAAATAACTATATCATTTTATACATACATCAATCATCAGAGTCAATATACAACTCAGTACAACAATGGACAGTTTTATACTTGTCCTCATACAGAATACACAGCGGAATAAATATATCAGATACAAATACTACGTCTCGTCATCCAGCTTATCTCCAAGCTCCAGAATATCCAGAATATCCTGACAATATAACTCTAGGCTGCCCGTGTGGAAATTGGTGGGCACCCAGAGTTTAGAAGGGAACAATAAACTCCGAGTCATTCATGGTGACTGGTGTGAGATCGTAAAACAGTTATTTATCTTTAAAATGAACAACAAAAAAATTTTAAAGTCAATTCGCAATGCTTTTGGAAAATGAAACTACCATAAGACCTCCCGCCACACACACAATGCAAACGCAGACTTGGAGGAGATTTCTTCTTATGATAGTCAAAGATGCTTACTACGCGAAAATCAAATTCTTTTTGATATTATTATTAGTGCATAGTGTAGAAAACATTTCGAAAGTAGAATATAAATCTTAGCCAGCATAGACATTTCGAACTATGCCTACTATAGCTACTATCCAAACAGTGGGGCGCCACCATAAGTGAATGATAGGTTCTACAACTAAAACCGTACAAGTGTCGTATTGTTTCTTTGGATTTCCAACAAATGGTCAGGCTAAGGAACTTCCTATCCACGATGGGTACGACCCTGGAATAGACGACCCGAGAACCTAACCGGATCTCTGCCAACACAAGGCCGGGTTACCTCTGCAAAAATAGGTAACTACTGACACGCGTATGCCATCCCCCGATCGTAACCGATCTTCCCGAGGATCCCCGATTCGCAACAAACCACATAGATAATAATAATGCAGTAACCACAGAGGTTAAGTATCTGGGCTCCATACCATGATACCACCTTTATCCAGAAGGAATGACATACACTAAGGGGCGCTACTCCCTAGAACCTTGCTGCATTCTTCCTGTTTCGACCATTTCCGGGGTGTGAGGCTCGACGAAGTCTCGTCCACAAAGCTACGCTTTCTCAAAAAGCCCTGCTTCGGGTCAAACAAAATGATCAACCTATGATCACAAAGATATAAGATCAAACAAATGATCATATCACAAATGATCAAACACTGATCATTTCACAGCAACACTCAGTATGCCACGTTACCAAATTGGGATATATCGCTGATAAATTTCAACTACATAACCTCTGAGCTCGTACGTCTCAGAGAAGGGTGTTAAGCTAAGAGAATAAATTCTCCGCCACCAACAGAAATGTATTTGAAAGAAATCAGCTTTATATCTCAAATTGTAACGTCAGACACACAATCCATACAAGTCTGTTCCGGGATCGAACAGAACCGAAGGCACTTCTCACGAAGCCCTTGCATTTCCGGATAATTTTCTAATCACGTCAGGACTTCCCGTCACTAAGGGTGATAAAACCTCTAAATCGGAGATCAGCTGATGTAGAGTAACTCGACGGTAATCCTTTCGTTTTCAAAAATATCCGGTCTTCAACACCGGTCTTCAAATGCGATTCATAACGACGTATCACATATTCGGAATGGGTTATACGACCCCATGGTCCTTTCCCGGCTAACCCGAATAGTGAGCGTTTATTTTAAAAAAAATAAGTGTGGCATTCAAATTCATCCAATTCACAACAAATACCATATTCAAGATAATTATTGATAGTCGGTTATTTAATTATCAATAAAGATGCGCAACATCATCAGATTCCAAAAAAATTTCCAAATTATTTCATCTTCAAAAATATCTTTACTAGATATATTATTTTCCACACTTAACCATTTGAAAACAATTTCAAATCAATTTCCACATTTCATTTTATCTTTGAAGATAAAATCTCAAAACATTTCATTTCATATTGGAAAAGCATTTCCATACTTATTAAATAATAAGTATTTCACAAATCTATTTATTTTCAACATTTAAAAATATTCAATATACTTAAATCAAATTAAGTATATATTTCATTCTTTTAAGGAAAATATTCTTTTAACACCTTTATTTGAGTCAAAACGAATGTTACGTAAAACATCGTTACGACAACTCAAAAAATCACTAGTATCGGGATTCGGATTTTAAGATAGGTATATAAATCCCAATACTACATCAAAACATTTCCTTTCGGAAATCATTTACTATAACAACAGTGTTATAGTCCACCATTTCCTTAAATTTCTCGAAAACGTCTATTTCAACAATAAATGTTGAAATCTATGCTTTCGATTCATAACACATTTTAAAACACCTTTAAAATGTTTAACTTCATTTTTAAAAATATTCCTTCTTCAAAAATGAATCCATTTTACTTAACCATATATTCACTGTCCAAAATCGTGAAAAAAATTTACTTAACCCCATTTCAATCATTTCTACACATTTTTATTTCAATAAAAATTCGCTATTCAAAATCGTGAATATATCTTCTTAAATAATCTTCTATATTAGATTTATCACATTCAGTCTATTTCGAATTTATAAGCACGTTTATAAATTCTATTTCTCTTTTTAATAACAACTTCGGCTTATAAATCTTCTTTAATCAACTTCTATATTTAACTTATCAAAATAAGTGACTTTGGGTTTATAAACAACTTTTATAAATTTTGATTCTATTTATAAAAGCTTCAATACCAAATCAATTTCAATATTGATTTCAAATTTATTTTCAACTTCAAATAAAAGATTCCATACTGATTTCTCAAAGTTCTTCTCCAAATACTAAATCAATTACAGATTGATTTCTAATTTTATTTATCACTACTAAATAAATTCCTTATTTTTTTTCTCAAATTACTCAACATCCTGTTTTTAAATGGATTCTTTAAATTGAAATCGTTTTACATTGATTTCCCAAATCGTTTCAACTTACCAATTAAATTTCTAATTTGATTTCCAACTTATCTCCTTTTAAATAGATTCCTTTCAAAGAAAATATATTTCAATTGTTTCTTTCAGTCTATTTAAAAATCCAAATTCTTAAATTAAATTCTTCAATTTATACTCACGATTATACGAAATTCATTTGTTTAACATTTTCACTTGATCCTGGAATTAATTCGATAAGATTATAAAAATTAACTTTTTATACTTTAAAAGTTTCTTTCTTCAAAATATATTCAATTTCAAAAATTGATTCACTTAGAAATTTCTACTTTGATTTCAAAAATTCAATTTCGTTTATTTTTTTTGGAATCCAATGATGTCAAAACATCCATTCAGCTAAATTTTAGCTTTTCAAACAATTTCCAGATATCAATTCAATAACAACAATAATCATTCACAGATTATCACATCACAGTAGAAATAAATTCAATCAATGTGAGGGGTCCAGTTGGATCCCTCCAACCTGTTTCCCTGCATCCAAAGATGTTAGCACAATACCAATTCCGCTCCAGTACGGAATTATCGCGGTATATAGGTTTTTATAAATCCGCTTACTAACGGCGCAATAGGGTCTCATCCGCTATACGAGGCGGGAAAATCATCAATCCAATATATACATATGCCAATATGTATATACTGTTATATATATGTGACGACCCGCCACTCATTCCACAGAATGACGTATCGCTGATAAGAAAGAAAGGGATAGAAAGAGAAAAGAAGAGAAGAAAGACAGAAACAACAACAGAATCTAAACAGCGGAACGAATAAATTATATTAATAACATAAACTATTACATAGTTTCATATACAACAACTATCAGAGTTATATAATATATACAACACATACTAGACAGTTATAAACACCTGTCTAGTTTTTACAATACAAGATACAACACAGATAATAAATGACTCAGAGATCAACACAGCGGAATACTATATCTACGAACGCCGAAGCCTCCTGCTCCATTGCTCCTCCAGAATATTCGTCAAAGCAAACCTGACTCCCTTGGCTACTCGTAAAAATTTGAGTACCCAAGAGTTTATATAAAACAGAAATAAACACTTGGGTCAGACATGGGTCTGGTGTGAGTAAACGGTTTAAACTTGCTTAACTTCAAAACCTTTGAAATCAAAAGGTATCACGTAAGACTTCCCACACATAAACATGGGTAAGTTTTTACCTTACGCTAACCAAAACATTTGATAGGAAATTCGATTGTATTATAATAGGTTTAGGATTTTCAAGTAAAATACAGAAATAGCTGGAATGCTTACATCTCACGTTCCAACATAGTTGGGCACAACTAACACGTACGGCACTTATTGGAAGTTGGATTTCCATACAATGGCAGGGCTACTGGGGTACCGCCCGTCACAGTACGTGGCCTAGATCACCGTACCGAGGAGTACGCCCGCTCCCCTGCAACACAAAGCCGGAACCATCCCTTACTGGATAATTCCGAATAAAATCACCCCACGGTTGTGTACTGCAACCGTACCACTAAGTCGAAATAGAAAGGGACATCTAGACAGGGATGACCTTACTCTCAGTGGGCGCTACCCACGAAGCCTTGCTGCACCTCCCCTGTTTTAGCCATTCCCGGTTTGTGAGGCTTGAGGTCACGATTACCTTTAATCAGAACACTTCACTTAGAATGCTCATCGTCCACCTGACGATGTTCTGAAAGCATTCAATCCATACAAGTTCGTTCCGGGTTCGAACGAAACCGAAGGCATTATCTCGTTACACTCGTTTTGGAATCACCCTCAGAGTTAACGACAATAACCCTTGCACTCTGAATCTTCATCTTCACTTGAGATTCACGACCTATCGTTAATTTGGATCGATGTGGTATTCGGGTCTCCAGACCTGGAAATCCGGTATACGGAAACCCGATCCCGGTCTCATCGAAATCCAAAACGTATCTTTTAAGGCCAAGTTGTTTAATGGTTTAAACAATTCAATTCAATTCAATACTTGAATTCACACAGCATTAACATAGATAAATATCACACATTTATCACAGATATATCATAGTATATCATATCACAGAATATCATAGTATATCATCCAATAGATATCAACCAAATCAGACATTCTACTCAACCATCATTCATAAGCAACCATTTATTAATCTCTATTATAATTAATTTAATCAACTTAAATTAAATTAATTACTTAAGAATTAATTCCTATTCTTGCTTAATCAACATTAATTAATTACAATCCATTTAATTAATTAATCATTAAATATTAATCACTCTTGATCAATTATTAATTACATAAAGTAATTATCCTTTAATTAATTTTACAAATTAATTATCCTTAATCATTTATAGTAATTAACCTTTAATTACTCTCATTAATTATAATAATTAATGATCCTTAATTAATTACATTAATTAATTAGTTAACTATAATTAATTACATTATTCTTTAATTAATTACATTAATTAATCATGCATTAATTAATTACTTCCATTAATCAACCTTAAATAATCATTAACAGTAATTAACTATTCTTAATTACTTTAATTTCTTTTATAAATCCTTTTTGATTAAATTCACCAATTACATATAGTAATTCATTTATTAATTACTTACACTAAGTAATTATACTTAACCAATCTTATTAAGTAACTACACTTAATCAATTACCAAGTGACTATCCTTAATTAATTAACAAATTAATTAACTTAAATAAATCACATTCCTTCCTAAATTATAACTGAGTAACTCATCCTTAATTACCCTTTTAAACAAATTAATTAATCCTTGATTAATTATTCTTTAACTATTAATTAATAAACCTTAATTATTAATCAATATCCTTTAATACAAAGAATCAATCCTTAATTAATTAAACTTAATTAACTAATTAATTATTCTTAGTTATTAATTAATAAAAGTTAATTATTAATTATCAACCTTAATTACCAATTTAATTAATCCATAATTATCTATTAATCAATCTTTAATGATAATTAACTAACCTTAATAACAGTTAATTAATCCTTAATTAACTTTAATTATAATTTAATAATTTCTTAATTATTAATTAAGAAAACTTAATTATTATTTAATAAAACTTTATTAAGTACTTCTTAATTACTAGTTTAATTAACCTTTAATCATTTAATTAATCCTTATCAATAATTAATTAAATAAATTAATTAATCTTAATTTCTTAATTAAATTAATTAATTTCAACTCATTTAAAAATCTTAATTAATCTTAAGATAAAACATTATCATTAAAACATTTGATCTTAGTAATTTAACTTACTTAATTAAATGTTATTAATTAAGTTTTAAAATAAATAATTAATTACTTATCTTTAATTATAAATTAACAATCCTTAATTACAAGTAAATAAAACTCTTGAAAACTTAATTGTTAATTCACTTATCCTTAATCATTTACCAATTTAATTTAATAAATCATTCTTTATTCATCCCATTATTATTAAATTTAAATTAAGTTTTAAGATAAACCATTTTCTTATTAATTACCTTATTCTCAAATTTAGTTTGAAAATAACTTAAGATTTTAACTTAATATAATTAAGTTAATAAATTCATACAACTTAAATTTATTTAAAACTTTTATTACAAAGAAATGGATTTCCAAGACAATTTGATTTAACTTGCCTATTTTTAAAATTTAAAATCTTACCTTTTATTTAAATTTTTAAAAAAAAGATTTAACAATAACTTTGGGTTTAACCATCTGTACTTTAAACAAAGCAAATACCTCTGCATTTTCTTTATTTAAAACAAAGGTTAGCTTTAAGTTTTAAACTGTTTTGAACTTAACAGTTTACCTAATCTAGCAACCGACCTGAAGACAACCAGAGCCCAAGCCTTATCTTCCCTATGTCCTCCCCGAGAAAATAAAAAGAAAACTGTTCGCTTTAAAATTTAGACTGTTAAAAACTTAACAGTTATCACACAAAAATACTCGCGTATCACCCTTGAACACACCCGAGCCAAAATCTGATTTCTACGAGTCCTTCCCGAGAATTTTCTCAAATGAACTGCTTCTTCCCAACTCAACTCACTGACACACACCCTTGCTCGTATACGTGCACACACGTTGCCACCATCTTCGATCATCACTCCGGCCATCGACGAGTCACCCATCTTCTTCTCAACCATCACGACCACTCCGATCCTCAAATCCAACTCGAAAACGTAATCGAGCACTCGAGCTCAAAAACTGGAACCAAAACCCAGCCACCTAAGCCCTTCGCACCGCCACCACAGCTCGTTTCTTGCCACCGAAAATCACCCAGAGGTGCATCGTCAACTCTTCCATCGATCCCCCTTGGACCGCACGTTCGAATCGTCACCATGACGCTGCTAGGACCCAAGAACCTATCATGACCACAACTGGCCTCAAAACCCTATCTTGCCGTCGATCCACTTCCACGTCCACCTGAAAAATCTTCGACTATTTTTCCTTTAATCCCCGACCTTCATACTACCTCTACCTGAAATCCCGATCTCCAGAAATCTCGTGATCATACATTATCACCACAAATCCCAATTCCAGAAAATTCTCAAATTCTCATTCCTTACTTCATTTAAAATCCTGATTTTGATTCTAAAAATCTTAATCTTTCAAATGGATTCAAGACATGAACTTGAATTAATCAACTTCATCATTTGATTTTACATGTTTTAAAAGATCTTTACTGTTGTTTCACAAATGCAAGTATATTTCAAAACATATATACTTCTTTATATTTTTATTACTTAGATCATGCTAAAATTAAACTAATTTATCTTTAATTAAAATCCTAACAGTGGATAAATAAAAATATATGGAATTTTGATTATATGGTTGACACTAAAACCTGGAAACAGAGACATACTTAACATGCACAGTTCAATTTACTCATACAAACAATGTACAGCCATAAATATAAACATGCAAAGATTTTCACATTTTATAAACAGCCAAACATCTTAATCTATCCATACAAACAGTTTACAATATTGCATCTACAATTTATCACAGGCATCAAATATAAGCATAGATCAAACTGTTTTTAAATTTAGGTTCACTTACTTGTTTAAAGAAGATAAACAGAGCAATTAATACTTTAATCATACATGCATACTTCAATTCTCATATACATACAGAATACACACATATAAATGAACATGCAAATGTACTTCATTCAGAAATCATTCGAAAGCAATTTAAATTCATTTTAACTTTTGAAAAAGATGTTTACTCACAGATTAAAGTTGAACAGAGCTTTGAAAAGCTGGAAGCTTTGAACTGAATTTGCTTTGATTCTTTTTTTTTTTAAATTTGAAAAGCTCTTGAAACATTGCTTCCACCTCAGATTATATTGCATGCATCCTTGGAATGGTTACAGACTTAAATTTTGAAACAGGAACATGGTTACAGGCTTGAAGGATGATTGTCACAGGTCTTAAAAACATTGCAGGTTTGTTTTGAACTTGTACAATGTTTAACAGGGCCTTGATTTGGTTTGAAATAAGATTTCAGGTCTGAGAACAATGGCTTCAGGTTGTATATTTTTGGTTTGAGAAATGAATTTAGCTTTGGTTGTGAGATGATTTTGGTTTGAATAATTATCTGGTTTTGGTTTTGAAGATGATCATTTCAGTTTGTAGATTTTCTGATTTTGGTTTGTGGAGATGATTTCGGTTGGAATATTTCTGGTTTGAGATGATTTCAGTTTTTGATCATTTTCTGGTTTTAGTTTTTCTTTGTTTTGAAAATGAGATTAGAAAAAGAAAGGAAATGGAGATGTAGGCTTTTATATAACTTAATTTATGGTTTATTAAAAATCAAAGAAAAAGGATAAGAAAATGACACATGTCTCTACATTGTTTAATGATCTTACACATATTACTAACATGTTTTAGAAATTTAACACTTGTCCTTAATCTTATATTATTTTTAAAAAGAGTTTTAAAAAGGCTTTTATATTAATTTCTTACTTAATAAATACATTTCTTAATTATAAATGCTTTTCTAAATTATAAATAAATGAAACCTTTGAAAGAAAAATAAAATAAAAACCCATTTATATTCTAAAATCATATACAATGTATTTCATTCATTTTTAAGTGTAATCATATCTTTTGTATTTATTTACTATTTAAATAAACACTTTATTTAGTTTGAAATTGATATAAAACAACTCAAAACAATATATATATATATATTTAAACAATACTTATTAATTTTGGAAATGATAAATCTATTTAAAATCAAATTTATAATCACAACTTAAATAATTATTTTTATTAAAATCAATCTATACCATAATTAAAACACCATATTATTATTATTTGGTTATTTATATTTGAAATAACAATATTATCAATTTAAAATAATTTAAATTAAAAGATTATCACATTTTAAACTTCTCGAAATCCCGGGATATCACATTCCTTCCCCCTTAAAAGAATTTCGTCCTCGAAATTTAAAACAAAAGATAATCCAAATTTTTATATTTATTTCAACCAATTTTAAAACAATTCAATTATACTTATCAGCCATACACTATCAAACAAACAACCATTCATCCAAACAAACAATTTCATCCAAGCAACAATTCATACAAACAAACAACTCTAGTTATCCGAACATAGATCCGGATAAACTACCTAAAATTATCCCGAGTTTCCCTGATACAGATACTGGGTTACTTGCTCTACTAAATCCAAACTGGTAATTCAATACCGAAGCCAAAACACATATCCTCACAAAAACTCAGAAAGATCTAATATACTCGGAGCTATCTTCCTAGTCTTACCCAATCTTATTTTCTCCATTCACCGAAGAAATAACAACGAAGTCTCCAACTTCGAATTCCAAAATTCTCCATCTCTAATCCACAGAACTCTTCTGACGATTCTGGGCTGCCTTCACCTTTCCTGATCAGCTCAATCTTCGCTGATGCTTCTCAAAACAAACAGGACCAAAAACAATCCAATAAATGGATCCTCTCAAGATCTACTGAAATCCAGAACTCAAACTCTACTCTTCAATCATCAGTAGATTCCAAATATTTCTTTTATCTGGACAAGACAAAACAGATTCTCTCACCAATCTGACCTTCAAATCTTGAAAAGCTTCCTGTAGGAACCCTCTAATCCAAACTCTGCAACTTCCGGTTGCTTCTACTCTAGAACAACTACTACCAAGCTTTCGCTGCTCAACTCTGATCTAGATGTCGTCTATGAACTCGAACACAAACTAGATTAACACTTCCCATAAAATCTCTGACAACTCTATAACTCCTACATCTTCTAGAGATGCCTCAAACTCAAGCAAAAGATTTCCCAAGAGAATACTCAATTATCGCAAGTCACTTTTGCGATTCTATCCAGTCCAATATCCAAAAATTACTGTTCTTTCTTAATCCATCAGAACAGTCTAGTGCTTGACCAATCCATTTGAAAAATGAATTTACTCCGCAGCTTCTGAACTCCACTTCTAAGAAAACTAAGCCAAAAGATCTTCCAGCAGGAACACAGAACACTCGAGCTGCACTGCTGACACAGATGCCTAAGACTCCTTATCCAAAGCTTCTAGAGAAACTCGGACCTCAAACCAATTACAAACATCCTGCTGAACTCAGCCGCATCACCGAATGCAGATATACTTCCTTAAACTTTCTCCAAACAGAAACATCGTCGGAGATATCCATAGTTACTGCATCTCATCACACAGTTACTACTTTCCTGAGTTACCCAAAATACCATCACTCGCTTCTGTTCAACCAACAGATCCAAACTCTCAAAAATCCGCCCACACGAGCGCGATTAAACTTATACTTCAATGGTCGACTCCGAACCTTAACAGGTTTCCTTCAGAGATCAGAGAAATCTTTACACCACTATCAAGGTTCACTCGAGACGGTATTAGGTCTATAGTCTTGACAAATATACTTCCAACCTCAAACATCCAAACTCCAACCATTTGTAGTCGTGTTTCACACACCACCACCCTATCTACCTTTATAACTTATTTGGAAAACCCGAACAGATAATCCAACAAATAGGTAGAATAGATATATATATATATATAGTAAAAATTACAAATACGCTCTCTCAAGATAGACACCACTCCAGAGCCTAGGTATTCACTCAACCTACTGCTCTGATACCAAATGTGACGACCCGCCACTCATTCCACAGAATGACGTATCGCTGATAAGAAAGAAAGGGATAGAAAGAGAAAAGAAGAGAAGAAAGACAGAAACAACAACAGAATCTAAACAGCGGAACGAATAAATTATATTAATAACATAAACTATTACATAGTTTCATATACAACAACTATCAGAGTTATATAATATATACAACACATACTAGACAGTTATAAACACCTGTCTAGTTTTTACAATACAAGATACAACACAGATAATAAATGACTCAGAGATCAACACAGCGGAATACTATATCTACGAACGCCGAAGCCTCCTGCTCCATTGCTCCTCCAGAATATTCGTCAAAGCAAACCTGACTCCCTTGGCTACTCGTAAAAATTTGAGTACCCAAGAGTTTATATAAAACAGAAATAAACACTTGGGTCAGACATGGGTCTGGTGTGAGTAAACGGTTTAAACTTGCTTAACTTCAAAACCTTTGAAATCAAAAGGTATCACGTAAGACTTCCCACACATAAACATGGGTAAGTTTTTACCTTACGCTAACCAAAACATTTGATAGGAAATTCGATTGTATTATAATAGGTTTAGGATTTTCAAGTAAAATACAGAAATAGCTGGAATGCTTACATCTCACGTTCCAACATAGTTGGGCACAACTAACACGTACGGCACTTATTGGAAGTTGGATTTCCATACAATGGCAGGGCTACTGGGGTACCGCCCGTCACAGTACGTGGCCTAGATCACCGTACCGAGGAGTACGCCCGCTCCCCTGCAACACAAAGCCGGAACCATCCCTTACTGGATAATTCCGAATAAAATCACCCCACGGTTGTGTACTGCAACCGTACCACTAAGTCGAAATAGAAAGGGACATCTAGACAGGGATGACCTTACTCTCAGTGGGCGCTACCCACGAAGCCTTGCTGCACCTCCCCTGTTTTAGCCATTCCCGGTTTGTGAGGCTTGAGGTCACGATTACCTTTAATCAGAACACTTCACTTAGAATGCTCATCGTCCACCTGACGATGTTCTGAAAGCATTCAATCCATACAAGTTCGTTCCGGGTTCGAACGAAACCGAAGGCATTATCTCGTTACACTCGTTTTGGAATCACCCTCAGAGTTAACGACAATAACCCTTGCACTCTGAATCTTCATCTTCACTTGAGATTCACGACCTATCGTTAATTTGGATCGATGTGGTATTCGGGTCTCCAGACCTGGAAATCCGGTATACGGAAACCCGATCCCGGTCTCATCGAAATCCAAAACGTATCTTTTAAGGCCAAGTTGTTTAATGGTTTAAACAATTCAATTCAATTCAATACTTGAATTCACACAGCATTAACATAGATAAATATCACACATTTATCACAGATATATCATAGTATATCATATCACAGAATATCATAGTATATCATCCAATAGATATCAACCAAATCAGACATTCTACTCAACCATCATTCATAAGCAACCATTTATTAATCTCTATTATAATTAATTTAATCAACTTAAATTAAATTAATTACTTAGGAATTAATTCCTATTCTTGCTTAATCAACATTAATTAATTACAATCCATTTAATTAATTAATCATTAAATATTAATCACTCTTGATCAATTATTAATTACATAAAGTAATTATCCTTTAATTAATTTTACAAATTAATTATCCTTAATCATTTATAGTAATTAACCTTTAATTACTCTCATTAATTATAATAATTAATGATCCTTAATTAATTACATTAATTAATTAGTTAACTATAATTAATTACATTATTCCTTAATTAATTACATTAATTAATCATGCATTAATTAATTACTTCCATTAATCAACCTTAAATAATCATTAACAGTAATTAACTATTCTTAATTACTTTAATTTCTTTTATAAATCCTTTTTGATTAAATTCACCAATTACATATAGTAATTCATTTATTAATTACTTACACTAAGTAATTATACTTAACCAATCTTATTAAGTAACTACACTTAATCAATTACCAAGTGACTATCCTTAATTAATTAACAAATTAATTAACTTAAATAAATCACATTCCTTCCTAAATTATAACTGAGTAACTCATCCTTAATTACCCTTTTAAACAAATTAATTAATCCTTGATTAATTATTCTTTAACTATTAATTAATAAACCTTAATTATTAATCAATATCCTTTAATACAAAGAATCAATCCTTAATTAATTAAACTTAATTAACTAATTAATTATTCTTAGTTATTAATTAATAAAAGTTAATTATTAATTATCAACCTTAATTACCAATTTAATTAATCCATAATTATCTATTAATCAATCTTTAATGATAATTAACTAACCTTAATAACAGTTAATTAATCCTTAATTAACTTTAATTATAATTTAATAATTTCTTAATTATTAATTAAGAAAACTTAATTATTATTTAATAAAACTTTATTAAGTACTTCTTAATTACTAGTTTAATTAACCTTTAATCATTTAATTAATCCTTATCAATAATTAATTAAATAAATTAATTAATCTTAATTTCTTAATTAAATTAATTAATTTCAACTCATTTAAAAATCTTAATTAATCTTAAGATAAAACATTATCATTAAAACATTTGATCTTAGTAATTTAACTTACTTAATTAAATGTTATTAATTAAGTTTTAAAATAAATAATTAATTACTTATCTTTAATTATAAATTAACAATCCTTAATTACAAGTAAATAAAACTCTTGAAAACTTAATTGTTAATTCACTTATCCTTAATCATTTACCAATTTAATTTAATAAATCATTCTTTATTCATCCCATTATTATTAAATTTAAATTAAGTTTTAAGATAAACCATTTTCTTATTAATTACCTTATTCTCAAATTTAGTTTGAAAATAACTTAAGATTTTAACTTAATATAATTAAGTTAATAAATTCATACAACTTAAATTTATTTAAAACTTTTATTACAAAGAAATGGATTTCCAAGACAATTTGATTTAACTTGCCTATTTTTAAAATTTAAAATCTTACCTTTTATTTAAATTTTTAAAAAAAAGATTTAACAATAACTTTGGGTTTAACCATCTGTACTTTAAACAAAGCAAATACCTCTGCATTTTCTTTATTTAAAACAAAGGTTAGCTTTAAGTTTTAAACTGTTTTGAACTTAACAGTTTACCTAATCTAGCAACCGACCTGAAGACAACCCGAGCCCAAGCCTTATCTTCCCTATGTCCTCCCCGAGAAAATAAAAAGAAAACTGTTCGCTTTAAAATTTAGACTGTTAAAAACTTAACAGTTATCACACAAAAATACTCGCGTATCACCCTTGAACACACCCGAGCCAAAATCTGATTTCTACGAGTCCTTCCCGAGAATTTTCTCAAATGAACTGCTTCTTCCCAACTCAACTCACTGACACACACCCTTGCTCGTATACGTGCACACACGTTGCCACCATCTTCGATCATCACTCCGGCCATCGACGAGTCACCCATCTTCTTCTCAACCATCACGACCACTCCGATCCTCAAATCCAACTCGAAAACGTAATCGAGCACTCGAGCTCAAAAACTGGAACCAAAACCCAGCCACCTAAGCCCTTCGCACCGCCACCACAGCTCGTTTCTTGCCACCGAAAATCACCCAGAGGTGCATCGTCAACTCTTCCATCGATCCCCCTTGGACCGCACGTTCGAATCGTCACCATGACGCTGCTAGGACCCAAGAACCTATCACGACCACAACTGGCCTCAAAACCCTATCTTGCCGTCGATCCACTTCCACGTCCACCTGAAAAATCTTCGACTATTTTTCCTTTAATCCCCGACCTTCATACTACCTCTACCTGAAATCCCGATCTCCAGAAATCTCGTGATCATACATTATCACCACAAATCCCAATTCCAGAAAATTCTCAAATTCTCATTCCTTACTTCATTTAAAATCCTGATTTTGATTCTAAAAATCTTAATCTTTCAAATGGATTCAAGACATGAACTTGAATTAATCAACTTCATCATTTGATTTTACATGTTTTAAAAGATCTTTACTGTTGTTTCACAAATGCAAGTATATTTCAAAACATATATACTTCTTTATATTTTTATTACTTAGATCATGCTAAAATTAAACTAATTTATCTTTAATTAAAATCCTAACAGTGGATAAATAAAAATATATGGAATTTTGATTATATGGTTGACACTAAAACCTGGAAACAGAGACATACTTAACATGCACAGTTCAATTTACTCATACAAACAATGTACAGCCATAAATATAAACATGCAAAGATTTTCACATTTTATAAACAGCCAAACATCTTAATCTATCCATACAAACAGTTTACAATATTGCATCTACAATTTATCACAGGCATCAAATATAAGCATAGATCAAACTGTTTTTAAATTTAGGTTCACTTACTTGTTTAAAGAAGATAAACAGAGCAATTAATACTTTAATCATACATGCATACTTCAATTCTCATATACATACAGAATACACACATATAAATGAACATGCAAATGTACTTCATTCAGAAATCATTCGAAAGCAATTTAAATTCATTTTAACTTTTGAAAAAGATGTTTACTCACAGATTAAAGTTGAACAGAGCTTTGAAAAGCTGGAAGCTTTGAACTGAATTTGCTTTGATTCTTTTTTTTTTTAAATTTGAAAAGCTCTTGAAACATTGCTTCCACCTCAGATTATATTGCATGCATCCTTGGAATGGTTACAGACTTAAATTTTGAAACAGGAACATGGTTACAGGCTTGAAGGATGATTGTCACAGGTCTTAAAAACATTGCAGGTTTGTTTTGAACTTGTACAATGTTTAACAGGGCCTTGATTTTGTTTGAAATAAGATTTCAGGTCTGAGAACAATGGCTTCAGGTTGTATATTTTTGGTTTGAGAAATGAATTTAGCTTTGGTTGTGAGATGATTTTGGTTTGAATAATTATCTGGTTTTGGTTTTGAAGATGATCATTTCAGTTTGTAGATTTTCTGATTTTGGTTTGTGGAGATGATTTCGGTTGGAATATTTCTGGTTTGAGATGATTTCAGTTTTTGATCATTTTCTGGTTTTAGTTTTTCTTTGTTTTGAAAATGAGATTAGAAAAAGAAAGGAAATGGAGATGTAGGCTTTTATATAACTTAATTTATGGTTTATTAAAAATCAAAGAAAAAGGATAAGAAAATGACACATGTCTCTACATTGTTTAATGATCTTACACATATTACTAACATGTTTTAGAAATTTAACACTTGTCCTTAATCTTATATTATTTTTAAAAAGAGTTTTAAAAAGGCTTTTATATTAATTTCTTACTTAATAAATACATTTCTTAATTATAAATGCTTTTCTAAATTATAAATAAATGAAACCTTTGAAAGAAAAATAAAATAAAAACCCATTTATATTCTAAAATCATATACAATGTATTTCATTCATTTTTAAGTGTAATCATATCTTTTGTATTTATTTACTATTTAAATAAACACTTTATTTAGTTTGAAATTGATATAAAACAACTCAAAACAATATATATATATATATTTAAACAATACTTATTAATTTTGGAAATGATAAATCTATTTAAAATCAAATTTATAATCACAACTTAAATAATTATTTTTATTAAAATCAATCTATACCATAATTAAAACACCATATTATTATTATTTGGTTATTTATATTTGAAATAACAATATTATCAATTTAAAATAATTTAAATTAAAAGATTATCACATTTTAAACTTCTCGAAATCCCGGGATATCACAATATATATAGATATATCCTATCATATCTAATAGCACATTCAAACAACAATCAAATCAATCACTAACTACAAATTTAAATTTTCCTTCGAGTGAGAAAAATCTCACCTTAGCTTTTTAAATTTGCCATCCATTTCCATTCTCGGCTTGTTTACTTTGCGATTTCAAACTGTATAAACATTCATACGATGTATTAATATTCGAAATGAATCGAACAATAGATTTTCGTTTTTGATAGTTTTAAATCTTAACTAATTTCTTCTTTTAAAATTTTATTTAACTACAATTTAAATTTAAAACTAAATTTTCTTTTATTAGATTATTTTTTTTAGTGACAAAGATTTTCTTTAGATTCAATTAAACAAAACAAAAAAAACAAAAAATCAAAATTTTAAACTGTCTTTACAATTCAAAACATTTATTTTATTTTCCCACAGTAAATAACTTTTACTGTAAAATCCTCTAACTTATATATATATACAAAATTTTCTGTATGCATATATTTAAAAACTGTATATATATACCCTTAATAACTTCCTATATATATAAAATTTTATTGAACCAAATTGTTATCAAATTAAAATTTTAAATTCTTTGATAAACGAAAAGGAAATTAACAGTTTGATAAATACAAACGTTTAAACCCAATTTTTTTACCTCACTACGATCGATACCCAGATTTGCTCCTCCTTTCTTCGCAAGCGTTCGAACTGCCGCCACCCCAAATGGAAACCGCGACCAACATCTCGAGCTCAGGCAGCCTCACAACCATCATCCACGCGACCTACAGAGCGCCGCCGCCAAACCCTAAGTCGAGATCGAACTCGACGAGCCTCCCCAGACGTGCACCCATCGGCATCGCTGCCGCACCTCGCGCGCGTGCTCCTCCTCTTACGTGCGAACGCGTTGCTCCCAACCTGCTGTGCCCACAACGTCGTCGCCTTGCTCGCGAGCTTGTAATGATTTGAACAGGCTCGACTTGATTTCCTTTGTTCTGATCGATTTAATGAATTGGAACAAAATCTCGTTCGTTCGAACGAGAGTGAAAGGGGGGTGCCGTTAATTTTATTTCGAACGAGCTCGACTCCCCATTTTTTTCTTGATTTGAGATACTTGGCCATGAATTAGAACGAGTGCAAACAGATTCGTTTTGAACTGAGTTGAAGAGAGGGGAGACGAGATTTATCAAAGAGGAGTATGGTTTTGCACGATTTCGTATCTCGTGATTCCAGGCGCGATTTTAGGCAGAGACAACGGGGCGTGATTAAAGGAGCTACAGTGTAAAGATTTTGACCAGTTTAAATTTTTAAATCTCAATCGAATTTACCTTAATTTTCAACGCGTTTAAACGTCGTACGCTCATATAACAATCCCGAAAAATACGAAATTGGAAATCCAGTAATAACACAATATTACGGACCCAATGGAACTGGTTTCGTTGAATTCCGAGACTGTGTGAAAATTTACTATTTTCAAATATCGACTCGAACGATAAAAATTCAAAACCGATCAAATCACTTCTGAATTCATTTCTGAAGCTTCTATTATCTTCAGTATCATCAATACGAATTTTAAAAGCTTTTGAAATATTTTTCTCCAGCTTAAAATTGAAGATCCAAATTTTTATTCAACTTCAATCGATTAAATTTCATAATTTAATCGTCAAATTCAAAGTTATAATCGGGATTCAAATTAAATTATCGTTCAAATATTTAAAATAAATTAAATATTTCCAATTTAATTTGTTCGAAATTCGGGGTCGTTACACTTACTTTGGAAATTAATCTTTAGAAATAATCAATTTTCTAAAACATGCTTTTAAAAACACAATTAGAACTTTTAACTTATATTAAAAATTACTTTGAAAACGTACTTGGCTATCCAGAGAAATACACTTCTCTTCACATCCCTTTAAAAATAAATCAACACTTATTTTTAAACCAATTCATATCCCTTTATAAATTCCCACCTTGAATTTATATTTCAAATATCCTCTTATATTCCATTTCACTTTATAAACCCAGTTTATATCTCCAAAATCTCATTTCTCTTTAAATTTCAAATCCCAAAATATTTAAATCAATTTACAACTGATTTTCCAATTTATTTTACTTTGAAATAAATTTCCTCACTTAATCCATTTATTCCCAAATTCATTAACTTTCAGATTTTATTTCTCATTATGATTTAAAATCTTTAAACTGAACACAAGTCTCAGATTTACCAAATTCTTTCTCTTCTTTTAATTTCATTTAAACATTGAATTAAAATAAATTATTTATTCTTTTAAATAATATCACATAAGTTTTTAATTTCAATATTTCTCGGTTTATTCAAAATTCCACTTTTCCATATTTATTAGAATTTTGGGAGTCACTTTTATTCTTAATCAGATTTATTCTCAAATTTATTCCAAACTCTTTATACTTATTTTACTTAAAAATTTACTTTTTAATTTCTTTTCAAAATTTCCATACTAGAGATTTTGATAACTCAGCATATCCAAATCGATCCAACCAAACCATAACATCCAATTATCCATATAATTCATCACAGGATATCAAAATCATATCACAGAATATTTAAACAAAATTAAATATTTTGAGGAATCCAGTTGGATCCCTCCAACCTGTTTCCCTGCATCCACAGACGTTAGCACAATACCAATTCCACTTCGAGGTGGAATATCGCGGTATATGGGTTTTATAAAATATCATCTGCTATTATGCGGCGCATAGGGTCTCATCCGCTATATAATGCGGGAATATCAACTCCAATATATACATATGCCAATATATATATTGGTATATACTACTATATATATATCATATCAACCAAATCAACCATTCAATCAATTATTTAAATTTAACCAATTAAATTTAAATCTAACCGAGTGAGATTAACTCACTTTTGATTTTTGCAATCCATCCCACCTCAATTTGTTTTTCCTCGATTCAGACCTTCAATAATTATTAAATGATTTTATCAATATCCGAACAATTTGAATAATTAATTTCCATTTGTTAAATATTAATTTTACCTAATAAGTTAATTTTAAACAAATTTTCCTTTTATAACATATTTTGTACTTATCAAATAATTACATAAGTTAACTAAATCTTTATTTAAACAAATAACTAAATTTTCCTAAACTAATTCTCCCATTTCTTTTAAAATCCTTTATAACTAAAACAATTTAATAAGTTTAATAACAGATTTATCATCTAAGACTTTACTTAAAATAACTAGTAAATGAAATATATGTATATATTTGTAAAAATAATCTATATATAGATTTTAAAACCCAATATCTCATTTAAATCCTTATATTTCCAAATCTGTAATAATTCCATCTTATCTGTATATATTCTATAAATCTAAAGAAAATAATTTATTCCATAACCTGCTGTTATATTATTTTCTTTAAAACAATTTAAATCCTAAAATTAATAGTAGTTTAAATCAATGAACTAAAACAAAAACAAAACTCACCAGATCGACTCACCATCGCCGATCTGAACAACTCCGCTCCACCCCTTTGAGGCTGCTCGTCGAACCCACCCACGCTGAGAAAAGCCACCATCACTAGAAGCCCAAAAATCGTGATGCAATCTCCCCAGCTCAGCCACGCTCACACATGCTTTCCCGAGTTTGCCACTGCTAATCGATCGCGCGCACCGCCAACAGCCACGAACTCGCCGCCCTATCCAAACGTGAGCAGCTTGCGACTCGACTTCGCCTCGAGTCTCGCCGATTCCCAAACCTTAGGCCCTGCGACATCATCTCGCGATGCTCTGCCCTTGCTCGCGACTTCCGCCTCCTTCCACGTGTACAAATTTCGAATCCGACACCCCCAAAACCCCCAACCGCTTCGGCCGAATCCAACTGTACTCGCGTCGCCTCCCCTCCCCTTCGAGATGCTGTGGGGTTTGAAGAAGTCGAGGAACTCGAGGGATTGAGAATGATTCCAGATATGCCTAATTTTATTATTATACTTAGAACGAGGCTGTCGTTTTTGCTTTGGGAAAGAACTGTCGATTAGAAGGAAGAAGAGGAAAGGAATGCGATCCTCTTTCTTTTTTTTTTCTCTTCTGGCTTTGCTTCGTTCGATCTGCTATGAATAATTGAAAAGGGGACGCGTGTTCTATCAGTTGAACACGTGTTTAATTTATATACGTATTTACATCTAATTACTTAGGCAAGAAGAGAACGTTGCCAGGAAAGACACATGCTCTGAATTTCTATATGTTTATATACCGTATGCTTACACAACAACTCCAAACGCTCCGAAATTTAAAATCCGATAATAATACAATATTACGGATCCAAAGAAACTGGTTTCGCTGAATTCTGAGACTGTGCCTCGGACGGCTATTTTTAAATTCAATTTCAACGATATATTTTTAAAACTGAACAAAACTCTTTAAAATTCCATTTTAAAAGTTCTATCATCTTCAGTATTAACAATATAAATTTTCTGAACCTTTGAACTATTTTTAACAGGCTTAAAATCAAGATTCCATATTTTACCCAATCCCGATAATTAAATTTAATAATTAATTATCCAAATAAATACTGTATATTTGAAATTAAAGTTAAAATTTAACCTTCGGATATTTAAAATAAATTAAATATTCACATTTCAAATATACAAAAATTCCGGGTCGTCACATTCCTCCCCCCTTAAAAGAATTTCGTCCCCGAAATTACCAGTTAGGAAGAATGATCCAATACCCATTACTATTTTCTAAAACCAAACAGTTTTAACAACACCGAAACAATCTTTTATTAATGATACACTAATCATCTTTTAACTTCCTAAACTTATTCATAAATTCAACCCATATCACCTACTCATCAATTCAAATTTAAATTTGAATTCAAAATTTGAATTATCAAAATTTTCCAAAATTTTTCTAACTCCCTAAATTTCCGAAAAATTTCGCCAGCGTCTCCTTTGCGCGGCTAGCTCGGTACTACTACAAAATGGCTCTACGGCCTCCCAATCTCAAAAGAAAACAAAAAGCCAAGTGGCTGGATCCAAAACCCAATCAAATTTCATAGAGAAATTCAAATACATACCTTTTTGTCGGGCCATTAAATTTTATCTTCTAAAATCAAAAATCCAAATTATCCATTGCTTTTATACACCTGTATATCCTATTAAGCAATAATATCCAATCACAATTCCAAAGTCATTTATACTTTTCTTTACAAATTTCCAATATTTGTTTTACTTAAGTCCGTACGATGCACATATATCATTCGTACGCAATATCACATTCGATCGCTCAATCGATCACACAATCTCACTTCCGAACTAGTATCGTCCACCCGACTTCCTAGTGCGGACTCAGATCTGGTTTCTTGATCAGAAACCGTCATTCTCCTTGCATAGCCACAAACTATGATAGAGAATATCCAGAATCAATCAACAATCCATATCCAGGCTCGCCGTTGAAAATCGAGTGAAAAACCCTGATTCGGATCGATAAAACTATCTCGAAATTCTGTGTTCGACATCTGGACCAAATAGCTATGCGAATAAAATAATATACGTACATCTTACGTATAAATTCCAATTGATTACCAATTATATCAATTCTCTTTTATTTCGCATTCCTTTTTTATTGTTATCCCTTTATTCATAACTATCCCATTTCACAACTTCAGTTTTAGTCTTCATTCAACTATTCACTTAGTATATTTCCAATACCAATTACTAAGTATATTTCCAATACCAATTTTCTTAAGAATTTCATTCTTCAATTCTTAAGTTCAATATAAATTTTCTTATATTTATTTACTACTTCACCACCGAAGTGTATATATTCAAATTGAACTCCCATTTCATATGAATTCCAACTTACTTCAATTTACTACTTCATTTCCAATTTTTTCCTTAAATTCAATTCACCTCCAACTTCCAAAAATTGAATTTTATTTAGCTCGAAAACAATTCAAGTTAATTCATTCAATAACTATTTCTCAACTTATTTAAACCACTCCTCTGTTTGAGTTCAGTTTCCATTTCAACATTTACTTAAGTCAATAACTTAAGTTTATTTTCCATTTAACCAACCCTTTAAAGTTTTATTTCCATCTTTCATTTGATTCTTATTTAATCAAATTCCATCCATTTATTTATTTAATATAATTGGTTCATTCACTCAGTCATTATGAATTTTAATTTCCATATTCAATTCATTTGGAATTATTTTATTAATAACCAGGCCCTTTCCAATTTATTTTCACTTATTTGGATTTCATTCGCAATCCAAACCATCATTATTTTAATCCAATTCCATTAACTCCCAATTCAATTTCATTAACTAATTTATTATCTAATTAGTTCCTCCACTGGTTAAAATTAAATACTTGCCTTTTAATTCCAAATATCACTTCACTTAATTTTCTTAAGTTCACTTTATTTTATAATTCAAGTTTGGATTTATTTAAAAATTAAGATTGCTCATCTTAGTCATTTCCAATTTAATAATTACAATTTAAATTATAACTCTTAATGGTTCAAAGAAATGAATTCCCATTTATGACTTACAATTTCATCTCTATTCATAAGTTTTAACTTACTTGCTGAAGACCTGGGACTATTCATTTAAGTCCATTTTCATCTTTATAATCAAATTTCAAATTATTACACTTAAGAACTTAAGAATATGAATTTCTTTACACAATTATAAGCATTTTACATTACCTTTATATCCAATTCAATTCGACTTCAACTTACTTACATTTAATTCAATTCCAATTCTCAATTTTATTTAACTCATCTTAAGTTAAATTCAAATATATTTTATTCACCTTCATATACTCGAATTAAATTTTAATTCCAGGATACAATTTTATACAAGTTTTACAATTCATTCACCTTCAAGTTCTCTAACTCTTTTATCTACCAACTTATATTACTCATTGAGTTAATTTCATCTCATAATTATAATCCCAGAATTTAACTTTCATTCCTTTCTTATTTCAATCAACTTAATTCTATACTTTATATTGTTGATTCATTTTAAATTTCCACATTTAAATTTTAAATAGAATTCCCAGAATTCAATTGCCCGGTTTTATTTCAAAACCATTTTGAATCCATAAATAACTCACACATCTGATATATCACATCAAATCCCAATTTCCAAAACAATCTGCCTTTACCAAACAATTTTCCCTTTGAATTTCAAAACCAACCCAATTCACAATCATTTCCAATTTAAAACAGTTTGGTAGCAATTTCTCTTTGGAAACTCGAAAATAGACATCGATGATGCTGCAGTCATCACCGAAATTATTTTCCAGCGACCGAAAGAGAATTTAATGCTTTTATCACTTTAAACATTTCAAACATTTTTAAATCCCAAATCCCACCAGATTTCAATTCAATTTCAAAAATATTCATGAAATAATATCACTATTATTTCCCCAAAACCTTTAAAAACTATTTTTAAATCCAAAGGAATTTAAATCTTTCCCAAAACTTCAAATTCAAAATCCATCCAATTTTTATATCCAAACATTACTCTGGAATTCTATCACATTTTATTTCAAGTTATAAGTCACTTTTACCATTTACATTTACAAATTTCATTTGTTTATGAATTTATCTCATTTGATTATAAATCACATTCATAATTCACATTTGTATATAAAGTTTATCTCAATTTATAAATTTCATTTATAGTCTATATTCTCAAATTCCATTTGTTATATAAATTTATTCTTCAACTTAGGTTATAAGTTTTCAATTTCTACTCAATAATGAGACTAACTCATTATTGTCATTTTCTAACAACCAAGCATCCAAATATATAACTATAATAAATTTCAAATAATTATTTCTTTTATATACAAAATAATTTGGGCAAAATTATTTCATTCACCCTATTTAAAACAATATTGTGTCGAACTGTTCTATTCAAGTGTTTAGAAACCCCTTCGATACAGTTGTCCAGACTGTGCCGACGAAGGTTCATATGCCACTTAATAAATCAACCAACACAATATAAAACAATTTTTATATCCACTAACAAATACGTGCTCATATCTATTAGTACTCTCAAAATTCCCAACAGAGCCAAGGTTATCGCTAGCCTAAGCTCTGATACCACTGTAACAACCCGAGTTTTTCTAACACGAAAAACCGGACCATTTGGGTTAAAGAAGAAGAGGTAGAAGAAGAAAATAAAAGAAAAACAACATCAGAATCTAACCATCGCAGCGGAATAAAATATAATATATCAACAGATCTTTACACAAATCAAAAACTATATCTGTTTATACAATACATCAGAATACATCATCAGAGTACATCAACATCCATAACATACAACTGAATACACAGCGGAAAAATAATAACAAGTACGGGAGTACGTATCGACATCCAGCTCGTCTCCTGAGCTCCACAGCATCATATCCTGAACCTGTTTATCTCGGTCTGACCCGAGCATCATATAAAACAATACCCGAGTCAGTCTGGAAAACCAGCGTGAGAAAATCACACTCAATTGATTATTAAAGTTTCAAAATCCTTTGAAAACAAAAGCATCTCTTAAGACCACGCCACAAATAAACATGTCGGGTTTTTACCTTACGATAGCTAAAACACTTTATATCAAATCCTCTGATATTATAATAGTGTCTACAGAAAGTAATTAGAATCTAGCTGAAATGCTTGCATCTCACATTTCAACAATAGTTGGGCACAATCAAAACCGTACAGGCACGTAGGGAGAATGGATTTCCAACGAATGACTAGGCACTGGGGTACCACCTATCACAGTACGTGGCCTAGATCACAGTACCGAGGAGTACGCCCGCTCCCCTGCAACACAAGGCCGGAACCATCCCTTACTGGATGATCCCGAATAAAATCACCCCACGGTTGGGATCAGCAACCGCACCACTAAGCCGAAATAAAAAGGGACATCTAGACAGGGATGACCTTACCCTCCAGTGGGAGCTACCCACGAAGCCTTGCTGCATAACCCCTGATTTTCAGTCATTCCCGGTTGATGAGGTTCGAGGCTAAACGTTACCTTTTAGAGAATATATCCCTTAGAATGCCCATCGTCCGCTGACGATGTTTCGCAAGCATTCGTCCATACAAGTCCGTCCTGGGTTTGAACGGAACCGAAGGCACTACTCCTACTACATCCATTTTGGAAATATCCTTAGGTTTAGTAGCGACTAGCCCTTGCAATTCACTGCTCCATCTTCGACTCCGAAATAGTTTACACGAAACGTACAAACCGGATCGAAGTGGTATTCGAGTCTCCAGACCTAGAATCCCGGTATACGGAAACTCGATCCCGGTCTCTTCGAAACGATCAGCGCATTTGGCCAATATTGATAGTCGGTTATTTAACTATCAATTAACATCCACAAGCAACCATCACACAATAAATAATTTCCCACATTATTTATTTGCCCAAATATCTTTCCAAGATATATTTCCAAATTTTCAAACTCCTTTTGAAAACAATTTCAAACAGTTTCCGCTTACGGAATACATTTCCAAATATTTATTTCTCTGAAACACTAAGTACAAAACACTTTTAGATTTTAAAATAATTTAAAAACACTTTATTTTAAATATATCTTATAACATTGAAATTAAACTACTTTAATACTTTATTAAAAATATATACTTTAAAATAAACCACTTTATAAATATAAACTAAATTTCTCCTTTTTAAAACATAATAGCAAATCACTTTTATATAATTACTACAATAATATATTTTTGAAAATACTTACTTTGGAAATTAATCTTTAGAAATATTCAATTTTCTAAAACATGCTTTTAAAAACACAATTAGAACTTTTAACTTATATTAAAAATTACTTTGAAAACGTACTTGGCTATCCAGAGAAATACACTTCTCTTCACATCCCTTTAAAAATAAATCAACACTTATTTTTAAACCAATTCATATCCCTTTATAAATTCCCACCTTGAATTTATATTTCAAATATCCTCTTATATTCCATTTCACTTTATAAACCCAGTTTATATCTCCAAAATCTCATTTCTCTTTAAATTTCGAATCCCAAAATATTTAAATCAATTTACAACTGATTTTCCAATTTATTTTACTTTGAAATAAATTTCCTCACTTAATCCATTTATTCCCAAATTCATTAACTTTCAGATTTTATTTCTCATTATGATTTAAAATCTTTAAACTGAACACAAGTCTCAGATTTACCAAATTCTTTCTCTTCTTTTAATTTCATTTAAACATTGAATTAAAATAAATTATTTATTCTTTTAAATAATATCACATAAGTTTTTAATTTCAATATTTCTCGGTTTATTCAAAATTCCTCTTTTCCATATTTATTAGAATTTTGGGAATCACTTTTATTCTTAATCAGATTTATTCTCAAATTTATTCCAAACTCTTTATACTTATTTTACTTAAAAATTTACTTTTTAATTTCTTTTCAAAATTTCCATACTAGAGATTTTGATAACTCAGCATATCCAAATCGATCCAACCAAACCATAACATCCAATTATCCATATAATTCATCACAGGATATCAAAATCATATCACAGAATATTTAAACAAAATTAAATATTTTGAGGAATCCAGTTGGATCCCTCCAACCTGTTTCCCTGCATCCACAGACGTTAGCACAATACCAATTCCACTTCGAGGTGGAATATCGCGGTATATGGGTTTTATAAAATATCATCCGCTATTATGCGACGCATAGGGTCTCATCCGCTATATAATGCGGGAATATCAACTCCAATATATACATATGCCAATATATATATATATTGGTATATACTACTATATATATATCATATCAACCAAATCAACCATTCAATCAATTATTTAAATTTAACCAATTAAATTTAAATCTAACTGAGTGAGATTAACTCACTTTTGATTTTTGCAATCCATCCCACCTCAATTTGTTTTTCCTCGATTCAGACCTTCAATAATTATTAAATGATTTTATCAATATCCGAACAATTTGAATAATTAATTTCCATTTGATAAATATTAATTTTACCTAATAAGTTAATTTTAAACAAATTTTCCTTTTATAACATATTTTGTACTTATCAAATAATTACATAAGTTAACTAAATCTTTATTTAAACAAATAACTAAATTTTCCTAAACTAATTCTCCCATTTCTTTTAAAATCCTTTATAACTAAAACAATTTAATAAGTTTAATAACAGATTAATCATCTAAGACTTTACTTAAAATAACTAGTAAATGAAATATATGTATATATTTGTAAAAATAATATATATATAGATTTTAAAACCCAATATCTCATTTAAATCCTTATATTTCCAAATCTGTAATAATTCCATCTTATCTGTATATATTCTATAAATCTAAAGAAAATAATTTATTCCATAACCTGCTGTTATATTATTTTCTTTAAAACAATTTAAATCCTAAAATTAATAGTAGTTTAAATCAATGAACTAAAACAAAAACAAAACTCACCAGATCGACTCACCATCGCCGATCTGAACAACTCCGCTCCACCCCTTTGAGGCTGCTCGTCGAACCCACCCACGCTGAGAAAAGCCACCATCACTAGAAGCCCAAAAATCACGATGCAATCTCCCCAGCTCAGCCACGCTCACACATGCTTTCCCGAGTTTGCCACTGCTAATCGATCGCGCGCACCGCCAACAGCCACGAACTCGCCGCCCTATCCAAACGTGAGCAGCTTGCGACTCGACTTCGCCTCGAGTCTCGCCGATTCCGAAACCTTAGGCCCTGCGACATCATCTCGCGATGCTCTGCCCTTGCTCGCGACTTCCGCCTCCTTCCACGTGTACAAATTTCGAATCCGACACCCCCAAAACCCCCAACCGCTTCGGCCGAATCCAACTGTACTCGCGTCGCCTCCCCTCCCCTTCGAGATGCTGTGGGGTTTGAAGAAGTCAAGGAACTCGAGGGATTGAGAATGATTCCAGATATGCCTAATTTTATTATTATACTTAGAACGAGGCTGTCGTTTTTGCTTTGGGAAAGAACTGTCGATTAGAAGGAAGAAGAGGAAAGGAATGCGATCCTCTTTCTTTTTTTTTCTCTTCTGGCTTTGCTTCATTCGATCTGCTATGAATAATTGAAAAGGGGACGCGTGTTCTATCAGTTGAACACGTGTTTAATTTATATACGTATTTACATCTAATTACTTAGGCAAGAAGAGAACGTTGCCAGGAAAGACACATGCTCTGAATTTCTATACGTTTATATACCGTATGCTTACACAACAACTCCAAACGCTCCGAAATTTAAAATCCGATAATAATACAATATTACGGATCCAAAGAAACTGGTTTCGCTGAATTCTGAGACTGTGCCTCGGATGGCTATTTTTAAATTCAATTTCAACGATATATTTTTAAAACTGAACAAACTCTTTAAAATTCCATTTTAAAAGTTCTATCATCTTCAGTATTAACAATATAAATTTTCTGAACCTTTGAACTATTTTTAACAGGCTTAAAATCAAGATTCCATATTTTACCCAATCCCGATAATTAAATTTAATAATTAATTATCCAAATAAATACTGTATATTTGAAATTAAAGTTAAAATTTAACCTTCGGATATTTAAAATAAATTAAATATTCACATTTCAAATATACAAAAATTCCGGGTCGTCACAAAATCGAGTCACGACGTTGACAGCACTCCTATTAATGCCACCATTGTCGCGTACCAGCCCTCCTCTCGGTGTTCCTTTGCAACCCCAAATCGATCGAGCGCTTCACCTCGAGACTGCGTTCAAACCCAGCTTCTATCGATTCGACTCCCCCTCTCAAACCACTGCAGTATCGACGACGAACCCTAATCATCGATATCCTGGTACCCAAATTTCAGTTTTGACTCGAACGCGATTTTGATTTTATTGATTGAAGGCAGAAAGAAATTTAAAAATGAGATACGCAGTTTTAATTATGGAGGAGGAACATTGATTTGCCACTTTTAAATCGCCCTCCACTCTCGTCTTGATTTTCAGAAAAAATATCAACCTGCTTGTATTTTAAAAGAGAAAGGGGGACACGATTTGATGTATGCGTGAGTTAATAAAACAAGGACAAGGGGATAGGATGAAATGTTGCGTACGAAGGAAGGCTTCAGTGGTGTGAAAAGAAAGTAAAAGATCTGATGTTGATATAGTTTTGACTGGAAAATGAATAAATTATACTTTATCTTCAAATTGTCTCGAATAATTATTTCAAGACGTTTATATACCGTACGCTCACACAACAACCCCGATCAATACGAAATTCGAAATCCGATAATAATTCAATACTACGGACCAAATGGAACTGATTTCGTCGAATTCCGAGACTGTGCTTCGGAAGGCTATTTTTAAATTTAATTTAAACAATAAGATTTTAAAACTGAACAAAACACTTAAATTTAATTTTAAAAGTTTCATCACTTTCAATATTAACAATATAAATTTTCTGAACCTTTAAACTATTTTAAATAGGCTCAAAACTCAGGATTCTCTATTTTACTCTCTTTCCGATTGTTTAATTCAATAATTAATCGTCCAATAAATACTGTATATTTGAAATTAAAGTTAAAATTTAACCTTCGAATATTTAAAATAAATTAAATATTCTCATTTCAAATATACCAAAATTCCGGGTCGTCACATTCCTCCCCCCTTAAAAGAATTTCGTCCCCGAAATTACCAGTTAAGAAGAATGTCCCATATCCCGTTAGCTATTTCCCTCAACCCAAATAGTTTTTAACAATTTACCCAACAAATCTTTTGTCAATGATACACTAATCATCTTTTAACTTCCAAAACTTATTCATAAGCCCCAAACCATATCACTTACTTAACAATTCAAATTTAAAATTTGAATTCAAATTATAAATTATCAAAAATTTCTCAAAATTTTTCTAACTCTCTAAATTTCCGAAAAATTTTGCCAGCGTCTCCTTTGCGCGGCTAGCTCGGTACTACTACAAAATGGCTCTACGGCCTCCCAATCTCAAAAAGAAAACAAAAAGCCAAGTGGCTGGATCAAAAACCCAATCAAATTTCATATAGAAATTCAAATACATACCTTTTGTCGGGCCATTAAATTTTATCTTCTAAAATCAAAAATCCCAATTTATCCATTGCTTTTATACACCTGTATATCCTACTAAGCAATAATATTCAATCACAATTCCAAAGTCATTTTATACTTTTCTTTACAAATTTCCAATATTTGTTTTACTTAAGCCCGTACGATGCACATATATCATCCGTACGCAATATCACATTCGATCGCTCAATCGATCACACAATTTCACTTCCGAACTAGTATCGTACACTCGACTTCCTAGTGCGGACTCAGATCTGGTTTCTTGATCAGAAACCGTCATTCTCCTTGCATAGTCACCAACTATGATAGAGAATTTCAGAATCAATCAACAATCCATATCCAGGCTCGCCGTCAAAAATCGAGTGAAAAATTCCAACTCGGATCGATATATCTATCTCGAAATTCTGTGTTCGACATCTAAACCAAATAGCTATGCGAATAAAATAATATATGTACATCTTACGTATAAATTCCAATTGATTATCAGTTATATCAATTCTCTTTTATTCACATTCCTTTTTGATTGTTATCCCCTTATTCACAACTATCCCATTTCACAACTTCAGTTTTAGTCTTCATTCAACTATTCACTTAGTATATATATTTTTTCCAAAATTACTAAGTATATTTCCAATACAAATTTTCTTAAGAATTTCATTCTTCAATTCTTAAGTCCAATATAATTTTTCTTATATTTATTTACTACTTCACCTCCGAAGTGTATATATTCAAATTGAACTCCCATTTCATATGAATTTCAACTTACTTCAATTTACTACTTCATTTCCAATTTTTTCCTTAAATTCAATTCATCTCCAACTTCCAAAAATTGAATTTTATTTAGCTCGAAAACAATCCAAGTTAATTCATTCAATAACTATTTCTCAACTTATTTAAACCACTCCTCTGTTTGAGTTCAGTTTCCATTCAACATTTACTTAAGTCAATAACTTAAGTTTATTTTCCATTTAACCAACCCTTTAAAGTTTTATTTCCATCTTTCATTTGATTATTATTTAATCAAATTCCATCCATTTATTTATTTAATATAAGTGGTTCATTCACTCAATCATTATGAATTTTATTTTCCCTACTCAATTCATCTGGAATTATTTTATTAATAACCAGGCCATTTCCAATTTATTTTCACTTATTTGGATTCCATTCGCAATCCAAACCATCTCTATTTTAATCCAATTCCATTAACTCACAATTCAATTTCATTAACTAATTTATTATCAAATTAGTTCCTCCGCTGGTTAAAATTAAATACTTGCTTTTTAATTCCAAATATCACTTCACTTAATTATCTTAAGTTCAATTTATTCTATAATTCAAGTTTGGATTTATTTAAAAATTAAGATTGCTCATCTTAGTCGTTTCCATTTGATAATTAAAATTTCAACTTATAACTCTTAATGGTTCAAAGTAATGGATTCCCATTTATGACTTACAATTTCATTTCTATTCATAAGTTTTAACTTACTTACTTAAGATCTGGGACTATTCATTTAAGTCCATTTCCATCTTTATAATCAAATTTCAAATTATTACACTTAAGAACTTAAGAATATGAATTTCTTTACACAATTATAAGCATTTTACATTACCTTTATATCCAATTCAATTCGACTTCAACTTATTTACATTTAATTCAATTCCAATTCTCAATTTTATTTAACTTATCTTAAGTTAAATTCAAATATATTTTATTCACCTTCATATACTCGAATTAAATTTTAATTCTAGGATACAATTTTATACAAGTTTTACAATTCATTCACCATCAAGTTCTCTAACTCTTTTATCTACCAACTTATATTACTCATTTAGTTAATTTCATCTCATAATTATAATCCCAGAATTAAACTTTCATTCCCTTCTTATTTCAATCAACTTCATTCTATACTTTATATTGTTGATTCAATTAAATTTCCACATTTATATTTTAAATAGAATTCCCAGAATTCAATTGCCCGGTTTTATTTCAAAACCATTTTGAATCCATAAATAACTCATACATATCTGGTATATCACATCAAATCCCAATTTCCAAAACAATCTGCTTTTACCAAACAATTTTCCCTTTGAATCTCAAAACCAACCCAGTTCACAATCACTTCCAATTTTAAAACAGTTTGGTAGCAATTTCTCTTTGGAAACTCGAAAATAGACATCGATGATGCTGCAGTCATCACCTAAATTATTTTCCAGCGACCGTAAGAGAATTTAATGCTTTTATCACTTTGAAACTTTTCAAACATTTTTAAATCCCAAATCCCACCAGATTTCAATTCAATTTCAAATCTATTCATGAAATAATATCACCATTATTTCCCAAAACCTTAAAACTATTTTAAATCCAAAGGAATTTAAAACTTTCCCAAAACTTCAAATTCAAAACCCATTCAATTTTATATCCAACATTACTCTGGAATTCTATCACATTTTATTTCAAGTTATAAGTCACATTTACAATTTACATTTACAAATTTCATTTGTTTATGAATTTATCTCGTTTGATTATAAATCACATTTGTAATTCACATTTGTATATAAAGTTTATCTCAAATTATAAATTTCATTTATAGTCTATATTTCAAATTCCATTTTGTTATATAAATGTATTCTTCAACTTAGGTTATAAGTTTTCAGTTTCTACTTAATAATGAGACTAACTCATTATGGTCATTTTCAAACAACCAAGCATCCAAATATATAACTATAATAAATTTCAAATAATTATTTCTTTTATATACAAAATAATTTGGGCAAAATTATTTCATTCACCCTATTTAAAACAATACTGTGTCGAACTGTTCTATTCAAGTGTTTAGAAACCCCTTCGATACAGTTGTCCAGACTGTGCCGACGAAGGTTCATATGCCACTCAATAAATCAACCAACACAATATAAAACCATTTTATATTCACTAACAAATACGCGCTCATATCTATTAATACTCTCAAAATTCCCACCAGAGCCAAGGTTGTCGCCAGCCTAAGCTCTGATACCACTGCAACGTCCTAGGCTTTTCAACCATCAGCAACGGCTCACGACCGGTAGGCTTTTCAACCATCCCAGCCCCGCTGTGGCTCACAGTGATACCTCGGGTTTGCTTTTACGGCCACCCTCTCGAGTCGCAACCAACCCCGCAAGGCCTTATACTACCCCCGGGGGCATGTAGGGGTAAGAGTCTCCCGTTCACCACCAAACGCGAAGCGAGAACCCCCTATCATGCTGTAATATAGCAATTTCGATCCCGGTCTCTTCGAAACGATCAACGCATTTGGCCAATATTGATAGTCGGTTATTTAACTATCAATTCACATTCACAAGCAACCATCACACAATAAATAATTTCCCACATTATTTATTAATCTCAAATATCTTCGCAAGATATATTTCTATTTTCAAACTCCTTTTGAAAACAATTTCAAACAGTTTCCGCTTACGGAATACATTTCCCAAATATTTATTTCCACTGAATCACCAAGTACAAAATACTTTTAATTTTAAAATAATTTAAAAACACTTTATTTAAATATACTTTATAACATTGAAATCAAACTACTTTAATACTTTATTAAAAATATATACTTTAAAATAAACCACTTTATAAATATAAACTAAATTTCCTCTTTAAAACATAATACCAAATCACTTTTTGTGACGACCGCCCATGACCCCTGCACAGAATCTTGAGATATAGTGCTGTAAAGTGTGCCAGGCGACCATGGACGATTGTCAAGGTAAGATTTAAAACAAAAGAATCTATCGTAATACTCACAGCGCATGGACAAAATACAATAGAACATATGTATAGTGAAGCTTTACAGAACAAAATGACATCATATAAAACTCCATAATAGTTGAATACAAGCATCCACATAGTCAATACATCAAGCCTCACTACATATCTCTCAGAGAATACAAAACAGCGGAATATCCAGTACATATAATAAGAAGATAATATGCAACCCTCCAGCTCGTCTTCGATATCAGCATCGTGAGAGGAGAACAGCACCTGTCACCTGCTACCTAGTCTGCCCGTCCCAAAATGGACGAACAGCCCAAGGCAATAAGAATTAAAACATAAAGCCTTGAGTCAGACAACAGTCTTAGTGAGCAGTAAATTAACTAACAACATACCAAAAGAGCATAAAGGAAAAGGAATAGGAATACAACCCTCCCACTCCAACCTCATTCTACAGTGATAGCCCCCAGACACACACTAAGCAGAAGCAAACATAGCAGAGCATGCAATTTAAAGTAAAGCTACTATCACTCGAGTCAAGGGCGATGTTTTCCAAGTACCAAGGCCTAAATCAGATAAGCACCCAGAAAATACCGCTCTTGAGTCCGAATGACGATACAACCAAACATCCATGACTCTGGCTATCACTGTTATCATTGCTTCGATATCACCGTTAATTGAATGACCGGCACATTCTTTCAGCCGTCCGTCAAGGGCTAATGGAAACCCCGGTTCTAGACATAACTCCCGCACGTCGTCGCAGCCCGTGCTTAGGACTATCGAATCTGCCCAGAGTACTCGACCATCAACAGTTGGCCGTTGGGACTATCGAATCTACCCAAACGTACTCTTGCTTAGAGCATGCTAGAACCTTCAACAACGATGCTATCCAAGCCTCCTAGTCATCCTCCTCGACGACTATTCTCATATCCATTCATTATCTTCAACTCGAATCATATCACCGAGTTATCAACATGCTTGGAATGATCCCGTCTGGATTAGACCAAGTCTTCACCACATGATTGCCTCGCTTCATTACATCCTCGCAAAGCCTCATCTCATCATTACATCATCAAATCTATGCATAAGAGCTTCATCATCCCGCTACATATGCCACGAGCAGCTTTTCCATTTCAAGAGCCTTTCCCTTAGCTTTTGAATCATCTTCGATCTAAATCTAATCATCAATCATCTAGTTCATAACAAGCAATCAAATCAAACATCAATCCAAACAATCAAGCATTCAAATATGATCTAAGTAGACAATTATAACAATAATGGCATTTTCGTAATTAAAGAGTTGAAAGTCCAATAAGCATGAAAACATGGATTATATCTCTACAAACTTGATGAATGAACTTGCATAGGTTAACACATGATAAAATGGATGTAACATCATCATGAACAATGGATCTATAGGGATCTATACATAGGATGAAGAAAATGCATGGAAATCTCTATTTTAACACCAAATCGAGCCAACAATCCGATATACTCCTTTGGATCCGTGTGAGAGATAATCACCACTCACCAAATCACCTAAACAACCTCAAATCAACACACTCCAGATCTGGACAGCGAAGGATGAAGCTAGATCTACCACAAATCCGCTTCAAATGAAGAAATCTCTCTTGAAAAGATGAAGATCTTCAATCTAAGCTCTTGAATCTTCAATCTTGATCTTCGATTTGGATGGATGGAAGCACTAGATTAGAGTGGAGAAAAGAAGTGAAGAAGTGTAGAAGTCGAGCTCTCAAAATGGCAGCACTTCGTCGCTTCAAAATCCGGATCCCAAAAAGTGAGAACAACCCCTCCTATTTATAGCTGAAAACTGCTCTAAGTCGTAACTCGGCTATCTCCTTAAGTCGGTGCCGACTTAACACTTAAGCTTCTGCCGACCTAGCAACCTCCGACTCAACACTTGCGCATATACGAACCCTGTCTACGACTTAATGCGCACGCGCCTTAACTAGTTAGACGACTTACGACTTACTGCTATGCCGAGTTAACCAGCCTATACGACCTAACGACTTAACTGCCTCGCCGACCTACGACTTAACCATATGACCGACCCAACGAAGCAGACTCATCATACTGCCGCAAAACCCAAGTCCTAAGTCGGTTGACGACTCAACAACTTAACACAGGAGACGACCTACCGACTCATAACTCAACACACACTGCCGACCTAACACTTAACACCCAAACTCTTAGGTCGCTCACAACATGTCCTTAGGTCGTTGCCGACCTAACTCTACTCCAGAATACTTAGGCTGCCTACTATTCTTCCTTAGGTCGCCCTAACCTCTTAAGTCGGTCAACCCCACTTCCTTAACTCGGCAACGACTTAACAAATAACTTGTCAGACATGCTAACTACTAAGTCGTCCAGGTCTTAAGTCGACCACTATCTTAACTCGTTAGCCGACTTAACACTTAACCCACCACTATCCTTAAGTCGGTTAATACTATAAGTCGGTCAACTTCTTAGATAGGCTACTCCCTTAAGTCGGTCACTCGACCTAAGCCACCCTATGACTTAACTTCCTTAACCCGGTCAATCCCTTAGGTCGTCCTAAACTATCAACCGACTTAAACCACTCCCCTATCTTCCTTAGGTCGTCGCCGACCTACCACTTAGTCATTAACCCGTCCAGACCTATTTCTTAACTCGTCCAAACTTCCTAAGTCGGCTACGACTTAAGACTTAAGAAAAATTCTGCTAAAACCTGAAATGACTTAACAACAATACAACCAAAGGTCAATCATTTTAGAATGTTTTGATCCGTAAAAATACGGGTCGTTACATTCTCTCCCCCTTAGGAATTTCGCCCCCGAAATTCCAAACAAACAAGGCAATCAAAGCTATTCTGTACGCCTATCATCCATAACAATCAATAGACCATGCATCCAATTCTAGCTTAGCGTACAGAATTCTAAGACTTAGAACAAGTTACAATTTCGTTAGATGACACGACACCTTAGGGCCATACCTTGAAGAGTTCAGGATGAGCTGCCTTCATCCTCTCTTCCACCTCCCACGTACAGTCGTTATCATCGTCACTCCATTGTATCTTGAGCAACTTAACTATCTTCCTCCTAAGCTGTTTCGTGTCGGTTTCAACAACACGAAGCGACTTACGAGGTCTTCTATCGACTGGATCAACTTCTAAGTCTTCACAGCTATCAGCAGAAACCACCGTACTCGAGTCGTGCACATACTTCCGTAGATATGATACATGAAAAACATTGTGCACACTCGACATCTTCTCTGGTAACTCCAATCTGTAGGCGAGCTTTCCAATTCGCTCGATGACCGGGAATGGTCCAACAAATCTCGGAGTCAACTTTCCTTTCTTCCCGAATCGGATAACATTCTTCAGTGGAGAAATCTTCACAAAAACCATTTTACCTACGTCGAACTCCAAATCCTTACGACGTTTATCAGCATAACTCTTCTGACGATCTTGGGCTGCCTTCATTCGTTGCCGAATGATCTCTATACAATCTGAAGTCTGACGAATCATCTCTGGCCCAAGCATCAACTTTTCCCCAGTTTCCAACCAACATGTCGGAGAGTTACACGGTCTTCCATACAATGCCTCATATGGTGCCATACCAATACTTGACTGGTAACTGTTGTTGTACGCAAACTCCACCAAATGAAGGTGATCTTCCCATGATCCTCCGAAGTCCAAAACACATGCTCTGAGAAGATCTTCCAAAACTCGGTTGACTCTCTCGGTCTGACCATCTGTTTGGGGATGATAAGCTGTACTCAAACACAACTCGGTTCCCAAGACTTCCTGGAAGCTCTTCCAAAATCCACTAGTGAACAATGGGTCTCGATCGCTCACTATACTCTTCGGAATACCATGGAATCGAACTATCCACTTAACATACAACTCAGCCAACTTTGATGCAGTCCTAGTCGATCGGACAGGAATGAATCGTGCACTCTTAGTCAGACGATCCACAATGACCCAAATTCCTTCATTTCCCGTTCTGGTTCTAGGCAATCCATCAATAAAATCCATCGACACTTGTTCCCACTTCCATGTAGGAACTTCTAAGGGCTGAAGCAATCCACTTGGCTTCTTCTGTTCGGCTTTAACCAACTGGCAATTCATACACTTGGAAATGAAATCTCCAACATCCTTCTTCATGCCTTCCCAATAGTAGGTTCTCTTCATATCCCGATACATCTTATTTCCACCTGGATGAATTGTCAACCTCGAGTGATGACTTTCCTTCAGAACTTCACTCCTCAACTCATCTATATCGGGAACAACTAGTCGTCCTTGCTTCCGAAGCCAACCCTCTCGATCGACCTCGAATCCTTTATCCTTTTCTGGATCCAATCCAGATTCCAACTCACGGATAATCTTGACAAGCTTATCATCTCGCTTTTGGCTCTCACCAATCCTTTCCACAAGAGCGGGTCTTATTGATAAGTTCGCCAGCATCTCAGGTTCCAATTCGCATCTAGGCCTGAAGTCAAATCCAGCTAGATACTCGAGACTCTTCCATTCAGAAAACATGGCTCCCAATCCTGCATGTCTTCGACTTAACGCATCAGCCACTGCGTTACCTTTTCCCGGAGTATAAGCTATACCAAAATCATATGATGCCAAAAACTCTAGCCAACGTTGCTGCCGAAGATTCAAATCCTTTTGGGAGAAAAGGTACTTCAACGACTTGTGATCCGTAAACAACTCGAATCGAACTCCCAACAGATAATGTCTCCACATCTTCAGAGCAAATACAATCGCCGCTAACTCCAAATCATGAGTTGGGTAATTCCTTTCATGTGGCTTCAGTTGTCGACTGGCATACGCAACAACTTTATCCTTCTGCATCAGAACTGCTCCAAGTCCCGTACCACATGCGTCGGTGTAAACCACCATCTCATCATTTCCACTTGGAATAGTCAAAACAGGAGCACTCGTCAATCTCTCTTTCAGGATTCCGAAGGCTTGCTCACACTTAGCATTCCAACTGAACACTTGGTTCTTCTTCGTCAATCCTGTTAACGGTGCAGCTATCTTGGAGAAGTCTTTGATAAACCGTCGATAATATCCCGCTAATCCAAGAAAACTTCTCACATCGGATGCATTCTTAGGTATAACCCAATCCTGGATTGCTGCCACCTTAGCGGGATCAACCGCTATTCCATTTCCAGAAATCACATGGCCTAAGAACCTCACTTCACTCTTCCAGAAGTGACACTTCGAAAACTTAGCCTTCAGCTGATGTTTCCGTAAGATCTCCAAAACAATATGCAAGTGCGTCTTGTGCTCTTCCTCCGTTCTGGAATAAATCAGAATATCATCCACGAACACAAGTACGAACTTGTTCAACTGATCTCTGAACACCCTATTCATAAGATCCACAAAATATGCTGGCGCGTTAGTCAATCCAAACGGCATTACCAGCCACTCAAAGAACCCGGATGGTGTCCTAAAAGCAGTCTTCGGCACACTATCCTTAGCCACCCTCAACTGGTGAAATCCCGTTGCCAAATCCATTTGAGAAAACACCTTAGCCTCGTGAAGCTGATCAAACAAGTCATCTATTCTCGGCAATGGATACCTGTTCTTCTTAGTCACCTTATTCAGCTCACGATAATCCACACACAATCTCAACGACCCATCTGCCTTGGTTGCAAACACAACTGGTGCACCCCACTCGGACACACTACGCCGAATGAATCCTTTCTGTAAAAGGTCATCAACTTGCACCCTCAACTCCTGCTGTTCCCTAGGCGCCATCCGCCTAAGAGGCATCACAACAGGTCTGGCTCCTTCAACTAGATCTATCCGAAACTCGATCTCTCTATGCGGCGGCAACCCTTTGACTTCGTCAAAGACATCCTCGAATCCATTAGCGATCGGCACTGATGACAGTCCATCCCGTGGAACAACTAGCGAGTACATGAAGCTCATGAAGACGCCTTCTTCATGCTTACATCGTATCACAATCTTTCGCCCCTCCACATTCTCGACTGTCACTTCCAACCTTTCGCAATCAACCTTAGCCGCATACTTCCTAAGCCAGTCCATACCCAAAATAATTCCGAACCCCGCAAAGTTCAGAAACCAGCAATCACAAACAAAAGAGCAACCATGACTCGACACAACTAGACCACGGCATAACATACACAAACAAGACGAACCCCCAACTGGATTAGTCACAACCAATGGCCTATCAACAATATCCGGTGCCAAACCTAACCGGCCTACGAGTTCATTACAAACAAACGAATGCGACGCTCCAGTATCAAACAAAACTCTAACCGGAACACCACATAGGAAAAGAGTACCTTGAACAACCACACTCTTTCCCTTCTCTTCAGCAGTAGGAGCTTTTGAAGACGACGGAACAGCTCCTAAAGCATAGGCTTGCACAATCTGCCTGTCCTTCCTTGGTTCTGGACAATTCTTCCTGAAATGCCCCGGCTTGTCACAGTTGTGACACTTCATCGGTGCCTTCGGATTCTTACAATCCTTAGAGAAATGGCCCTTCTGCTGACAATTGTAGCAAGTCACCTCGCCTTTCGGCTTCTTCTGGCCATCCTTACCCTTCTGTTGCTGCTGCTTCCTCTTCTGGTTTCCACCCTGCTGTGGTTTAGATTCTCCCTTGGTAACAGCAACAACAAGTCCTTCCTTAGGAAACAGACTCTCATGCCTAAGAGCTTTTTCCACAAGCTTCTCAAATGAATCGTCCAAATGATCCACCAACTGTCTCCCAAGATAACTATCCAAGCCGGTCACAAACTTCTCGTTCTTCTGATAAGCAGACTCAATATATGACCGGGCATACTTGGACAAAGCTTCAAACTCAGAAACATACTCAAGAACAGATCTTCCACCCTGCTTGAGCTCCACAAACTTCTTGAACAGAACAGACTTCTGAGCTGTAGAAATGAACTTAGCTTCAAATCTAGCTTGGAATTGCTCCCAAGTAATCTCTTCCTCCGCAGTATTGATGGTAATAGAGTTCCACCAATCCGAAGCTCTCCCTTGAAGCTGCCTTGATGCCAACTTCCTCTTAGTTGCATCATCAATTCCCAAATCACCAAAGATCCTTCTACAAGCATCTATCCACCTCTGGACCTCAATGGTAGATTCTGTTCCCAAGAAAACCTTCCCTCCAAGAGCAGTATAATCCTTGCACAGCTTAGCAAAATCCACTGGTTTCGGAGTTTGAACTTGAACTCCAACATCGACTGCTGCCCCCGGAACTGGTATCCTTCTCATGATCGAAGTCATCATAGCTTCGAACATGGCTGCATAATCAGCAGTCTCTTCAGTAGCACGGCCTTCCCTAGCAGCTGGTCTCCCTCTTCGACTCATTCTCAATATCTATAAAAAGGAATGATTAGAACTTCTAGAGAAACAACTGCATAAAGGACTCAAACTCTACTAAGCTACTATATTATTTATAGTATTCATCCATCAAAATACAATTACGTCTCTCATACGTAGTTACTTCAGCGAGCGTTGGGTAAAATCGATTAACCAATGCTCTGATACCAAATGTGACGACCGCCCATGACCCCTGCACAGAATCTTGAGATATAGTGCTGTAAAGTGTTCCAGGCGACCATGGACGATTGTCAAGGTAAGATTTAAAACAAAAGAATCTATCGTAATACTCACAGCGCATGGACAAAATACAATAGAACATATGTATAGTGAAGCTTTACAGAACAAAATGACATCATATAAAACTCCATAATAGTTGAATACAAGCATCCACATAGTCAATACATCAAGCCTCACTACATATCTCTCAGAGAATACAAAACAGCGGAATATCCAGTACATATAATAAGAAGATAATATGCAACCCTCCAGCTCGTCTTCGATATCAGCATCGTGAGAGGAGAACAGCACCTGTCACCTGCTACCTAGTCTGCCCGTCCCAAAATGGACGAACAGCCCAAGGCAATAAGAATTAAAACATAAAGCCTTGAGTCAGACAACAGTCTTAGTGAGCAGTAAATTAACTAACAACATACCAAAAGAGCATAAAGGAAAAGGAATAGGAATACAACCCTCCCACTCCAACCTCATTCTACAGTGATAGCCCCCAGACACACACTAAGCAGAAGCAAACATAGCAGAGCATGCAATTTAAAGTAAAGCTACTATCACTCGAGTCAAGGGCGATGTTTTCCAAGTACCAAGGCCTAAATCAGATAAGCACCCAGAAAATACCGCTCTTGAGTCCGAATGACGATACAACCAAACATCCATGACTCTGGCTATCACTGTTATCATTGCTTCGATATCACCGTTAATTGAATGACCGGCACATTCTTCCAGCCGTCCGTCAAGGGCTAATGGAAACCCCGGTTCTAGACATAACTCCCGCACGTCGTCGCAGCCCGTGCCTAGGACTATCGAATCTGCCCAGAGTACTCGACCATCAACAGTTGGCCGTTGGGACTATCGAATCTGCCCAAACGTACTCTTGCTTAGAGCATGCTAGAACCTTCAACAACGATGCTATCCAAGCCTCCTAGTCATCCTCCTCGACGACTATTCTCATATCCATTCATTATCTTCAACTCGAATCATATCACCGAGTTATCAACATGCTTGGAATGATCCCGTCTGGATTAGACCAAGTCTTCACCACATGATTGCCTCGCTTCATTACATCCTCGCAAAGCCTCATCTCATCATTACATCATCAAATCTATGCATAAGAGCTTCATCATCCCGCTACATATGCCACGAGCAGCTTTTCCATTTCAAGAGCCTTTCCCTTAGCTTTTGAATCATCTTCGATCTAAATCTAATCATCAATCATCTAGTTCATAACAAGCAATCAAATCAAACATCAATCCAAACAATCAAGCATTCAAATATGATCTAAGTAGACAATTATAACAATAATGGCATTTTCGTAATTAAAGAGTTGAAAGTCCAATAAGCATGAAAACATGGATTATATCTCTACAAACTTGATGAATGAACTTGCATAGGTTAACACATGATAAAATGGATGTAACATCATCATGAACAATGGATCTATAGGGATCTATACATAGGATGAAGAAAATGCATGGAAATCTCTATTTTAACACCAAATCGAGCCAACAATCCGATATACTCCTTTGGATCCGTGTGAGAGATAATCACCACTCACCAAATCACCTAAACAACCTCAAATCAACACACTCCAGATCTGGACAGCGAAGGATGAAGCTAGATCTACCACAAATCCGCTTCAAATGAAGAAATCTCTCTTGAAAAGATGAAGATCTTCAATCTAAGCTCTTGAATCTTCAATCTTGATCTTCGATTTGGATGGATGGAAGCACTAGATTAGAGTGGAGAAAAGAAGTGAAGAAGTGTAGAAGTCGAGCTCTCAAAATGGCAGCACTTCGTCGCTTCAAAATCCGGATCCCAAAAAGTGAGAACAACCCCTCCTATTTATAGCTGAAAACTGCTCTAAGTCGTAACTCGGCTATCTCCTTAAGTCGGTGCCGACTTAACACTTAAGCTTCTGCCGACCTAGCAACCTCCGACTCAACACTTGCACATATACGAACCCTGTCTACGACTTAATGCGCACGCGCCTTAACTAGTTAGACGACTTACGACTTACTGCTATGCCGAGTTAACCAGCCTATACGACCTAACGACTTAACTGCCTCGCCGACCTACGACTTAACCATATGACCGACCCAACGAAGCAGACTCATCATACTGCCGCAAAACCCAAGTCCTAAGTCGGTTGACGACTCAACAACTTAACACAGGAGACGACCTACCGACTCATAACTCAACACACACTGCCGACCTAACACTTAACACCCAAACTCTTAGGTCGCTCACAACATGTCCTTAGGTCGTTGCCGACCTAACTCTACTCCAGAATACTTAGGCTGCCTACTATTCTTCCTTAGGTCGCCCTAACCTCTTAAGTCGGTCAACCCCACTTCCTTAACTCGGCAACGACTTAACAAATAACTTGTCAGACATGCTAACTACTAAGTCGTCCAGGTCTTAAGTCGACCACTATCTTAACTCGTTAGCCGACTTAACACTTAACCCACCACTATCCTTAAGTCGGTTAATACTATAAGTCGGTCAACTTCTTAGATAGGCTACTCCCTTAAGTCGGTCACTCGACCTAAGCCACCCTATGACTTAACTTCCTTAACCCGGTCAATCCCTTAGGTCGTCCTAAACTATCAACCGACTTAAACCACTCCCCTATCTTCCTTAGGTCGTCGCCGACCTACCACTTAGTCATTAACCCGTCCAGACCTATTTCTTAACTCGTCCAAACTTCCTAAGTCGGCTACGACTTAAGACTTAAGAAAAATTCTGCTAAAACCTGAAATGACTTAACAACAATACAACCAAAGGTCAATCATTTTAGAATGTTTTGATCCGTAAAAATACGGGTCGTTACACTTTTATATAAATACTACAATAATAGATTTTTGAAAATACTTACTTTGGAAATTAACCTTTAGAAATAATCAATTTTCTAAAACATGCTTTTAAAACACAATTAGAACTTTTAACTTATATTAAAATTTGCTTTGAAAATGTACTTGGCTATGCAGAGAAATACACTTCTCATTTCCATCTTTTAACAATAATCAACATTTATTTTTAAACCAATTCATATCCCTTTATAAATTCTCACCTTGAATTTATATTCTCAAATATCCCCTGATATTTTATTTTACTTTATAAACCCAGTTTATAGATTTCAAAATCTCACTTCTCTTTTAAATTCCAAATCCCAAAGTATTTAAATCAAATTTATAATTGATTTCCCAATTTATTTTACTTTGAAATAAATTTCCTTACTTAATCCATTTATTTCCAAATTCATTAACTTCCAGATTTTATTTCTCATTATGATTTAAAATCTTTAAACCGACACAAGTTTCAGATTTCCCAAATTCTTTCTTTCTTTTTAATTACATTTAAACATTGAATTAAAATAAATTATTTATCCCCTTTAAATAACATCACATAAGTTTTCTTTAGATTCAATATTCTCTGTTTATTTAAAATTCTTCTTTTCCATATTTAATTTATTCGAATTCACTAGAATTACTTAACTTAAATTTTACTCTTTTATTTCTTTCCAAAAATCCAATTCAATTGCTTTTGATAACTCATTATACTGGAAAATTCAATCCAACCAGATTATCCAATATAAATCATCACAGGATATCAACAATCATATCACAGAATATTTAAACAAAATTAAATATTTTGAGGAATCCAGTTGGATCCCTCCAACCTGTTTCCCTGCATCCACAGACGTTAGCACAATACCAATTCCACTTCGAGGTGGAATATCGCGGTATATGGGTTTTATAAAATCATCCGCTATTATGCGGCGCATAGGGTCTCATCCACTATATAATGTGGGAATATCAACAACTCCAATATATACATATGCCAATATATATATATTGGTATATACTACTATATACCATATCAATCAAATCAATCAATTCAATCATCCATCAATATTTAAATTTAACCAATTAAATTTAAATTATAATTTAACTGAGTGAGATTAACTCACCTTTGCTTTTCATTTGCAATCCAATCCATCTCGCTTGTTTTCTCCACAATTTAAGACCTTGTAAGATCATTATAAAATTTTATTAGCATTTGAATTAATCCACTATTTATTTGTTTAATTTAAACTAACAATTTGGTTTTAAACTGTTAATTAATTTAAATAATTTATTTTTATAATAATAACATTTAGTACTAATTTTTTAAATAAATAAACTCCTCTTTAATAAACTTAATTAACTATTTACCGTTTAATTAGTTTAATTTAATTTAAACCAATAATTTGGTTTCGAACTAATAAATTTAATTTAACTAACTTCTTTTTTCTTCTTTTTTTTTTCCAAGTATAGGTATTAAATTAAATAAGAGATAAAACTTTAATACCTTACAATTCCTAAATGCCTGCTTCGCTCCCTCCCCTCGGCGATTCGATCCTCCATTGACATCCCACCATTGCCGCCGCTAGCTCCACAATCGAATACCCTTCCAAATCCCCTAACTGATATGCGAGTTTCCCCACTCGTAGCCACGAATTTGATCGCGCTCCCACTCACGAAATCGAGTCACGACGTTGACAGCACTCCTATTAATGCCACCATTGTCGCGTACCAGCCCTCCTCTCGGTGTTCCTTTGCAACCCCAAATCGATCGAGCGCTTCACCTCGAGACTGCGTTCAAACCCAGCTTCTATCGATTCGACTCCCCCTCTCAAACCACTGCAGTATCGACGACGAACCCTAATCATCGATATCCTGGTACCCAAATTTCAGTTTTGACTCGAACGCGATTTTGATTTTATTGATTGAAGGCAGAAAGAAATTTAAAAATGAGATACGCAGTTTTAATTATGGAGGAGGAACATTGATTTGCCACTTTTAAATCGCCCTCCACTCTCGTCTTGTTTTTCAGAAAAAATATCAACCTGCATGTATTTTAAAAGAGAAAGGGGGACACGATTTGATGTATGCGTGAGTTAATAAAACAAGGACAAGGGGATAGGATGAAATGTTGCGTACGAAGGAAGGCTTCAGTGGTGTGAAAAGAAAGTAAAAGATCTGATGTTGATATAGTTTTGACTGGAAAATGAATAAATTATACTTTATCTTCAAATTGTCTCGAATAATTATTTCAAGACGTTTATATACCGTACGCTCACACAACAACCCCGATCAATACGAAATTCGAAATCCGATAATAATTCAATACTACGGACCAAATGGAACTGATTTCGTCGAATTCCGAGACTGTGCTTCGGAAGGCTATTTTTAAATTTAATTTAAACAATAAGATTTTAAAACTGAACAAAACACTTAAATTTAATTTTAAAAGTTTCATCACTTTCAATATTAACAATATAAATTTTCTGAACCTTTAAACTATTTTAAATAGGCTCAAAACTCAGGATTCTCTATTTTACTCTTTTTCCGATTGTTTAATTCAATAATTAATCGTCCAATAAATACTGTATATTTGAAATTAAAGTTAAAATTTAACCTTCGAATATTTAAAATAAATTAAATATTCTCATTTCAAATATACCAAAATTCCGGGTCGTCACAGCAGGTTAGGGTTGAGTTGAGGCTCTCGGCGATGGGTCGCGACTTCGAAGTGCATGCGTAGGTTTCATGATAAAGCGCGCGAGATTGTGGGTCGCGAGCACGAGGTCGAGGCTGGGTTCACTGGGAAGGTAGTCGCGATTCTCGTAGGGGACCTAGGATCGTCGTGGGCGAGGCAACTCGTTCAATTTGATGGCTTGGAGGGGTTTGTCGCTGGTTTCAAAGCAGGCGCGTTCGAGCTCACGGCGATGGTTTTCGAAGTCGAGCTGGTGGAGGGCTGTCGCGACTGGAACGGAGTTGAGGTGATGTTCGATCTGGGTTCGTTTTGGTTCAACGAGGTATTTGAATTTGTTTCTTAAATTTTAGTTTTGATTCGATAAATACGTATTTACATTTGAGATTTACAGTTTAAAATACGGTGAAGTATTTAAAATGCAGCTATACATGTATATGTATATTAGGGAAATTTTATAGTAAAGTAGGTGGTTTCAAATTTATATATATATAAACATTTTTCAGAAAAGAAAAATGAATAGTTGAATATAGACAGAGGGTATTTTACAATGCTATTTAAATTAATTTAAATAAATAATAATATATTTTGATTTTGAGTTTAAATAAGTTATTTTATATATAAGTAAGGTTTCAAAGGAAAAGGAAATATTCTTGTTTCGAATCAAATTTTAATTTTAAAAATTTAAATCATCGGCTAATTAAATTTATCAAATAAAGAAGGATTATTCGATTGATTCAAATATTGATAAATCGTATAAATGTTTATGCAAGGTTAATATAACGAAGAAATGATCAAAATGGAAATGGATTGCAAATTAAAAGCTAAGGTGAGATTTTCTCACTCAAAGGAAAAATTTATTTTGCAGTTATTTATTGACTGATATGATTGCTATTTGGATGTGATATTAGATATAGTAGGATATATCTATATATATATAGCAATATATACATATTGGCATATGTATATATTGGATTGATTGATTTCCCGCCTCGTATAGCGGATGAGACCCTATTACGCCGTTAGTAAGCGGATTATTTTATAAAACCCATATACCACGATATTCCACCTCGAAGTGGAATTGGTATTGTGCTAACGTCTTTGGATGCAGGAAAACAGGTTGGAGGGATCCAACTGGATTCCTCAATAGTATTTATTTATTTACAGATATTGATGTATATTCTGTTATCATATGTTGATATATGATGTTGTTGTTGTGATTGACTAATTGGTGCTGTTGCATCATTGGATTCAAGTTTTGAAATTTTAAAATAACGATTTTAACTTTAAAAGAGATTTTTAAAGAGATTATCTGTAAGTATACGTTATTAAATTTTTGAATTTATTTACAAACGTTAAAATTATTAAAGTTATAAAGGTAATTTCTCTTGAAATAATAGTTAAGAAATTTATAAAACGGTTTAAATTGAGATTTCTAAATTATTAAAAACGATATATGTAAAAGATGTACAAGATTGATATTTATAACTTTAAAATGTTGGTATTATAAAACGAGTTTTTATAAGCGTTAAAATGAATTTTTTAGAATTTATAAATAAATGAAATTTATAAATCGTGAACTTATAAATGGAAACGATTTTGTAAAATAAAGGAATTATAAGTATTTAACTTATAATATGGATTGTTGGTATAAGATTTGAGTTATGAATCGAATTGTTAATAAAGGAGATTTATTAAATTGAAGTTGTTAGAAAATAGAAATAGAATTTATAAACGTTGTTTTATAAATTCGAAATCAATTGGATTTGATAAATTAAATATAGAAGGTTGTCAAAGGAGATATATTCACGATTTTGGATAGCGAATTATTTTTGAAATAAAATGTGTAGAAAATAGTGAAATGTAATGAGTGAAGTATATTCATGATTTTGGATAGTGAATATATCGTTAAGTAAAATGGATAGTTTTGGAAAAGGGACATTGAAAATGAAGTTAAACATTTTAAAGATGTTTTTAAAATGTATTATGAATCGAATACATAGATTTCAACGGTTCTTGTTGAAATAGATGTTTTTGAGAAATTTAAGGAAATGGTGGACTATAACACTGTTGTTATAGTAAATGGTTTCCGAAAGGAAATGTTTTATATAGTATTGGGATCTACATATCTATCTTAATTTTCGAATCTCTATACTAGTGATTTTGGGTCGTCGTAACGATGTTTTACGTAACATTCGTTTTGACCCAAATAAATGTGTTAAAAGAATAATTTCCTTAAAGGATGAATATATACTTAATTTGATTTAAGTATATCGAATATTTTCAAACGTTGAAAATTAATGGATTTGTGAATCGCTGACTTATTTTTAAATAAGTATGGAAATGTTTTCCAAAACGAAATGAAACGTTTTTGAGATTTATCTTTGTAAAGATAAATTGAAAGTGAATATTGAAATCGATTGAAAATCGTTTATCAGTAGATATTTTGAAAGATATAAATTCAATATGGAATTTATAAAAGAAATGGAAATTCGTTTTAAAGAATAAACGTTGGTTTATTTTTGAAGTGTGGAAATTTTATATCTAGTAAAGATATTTTAGAAGATAAATAATTTGGGAAAATTATTTGGAATCTGATGATGTTGCGCATCTTTATTGATAGTTAAATAACCGACTATCAATAATTACCCTGAATGGTATTTGTTGTGAATTGGATGAATTTGAATGCCACACTTATTTTTGAATAAACGCTCACTATTCGGGTTAGCCGGGAAAGGACCATGGGGTCGTATAACCCATTCCGAATATGTGATACGTCGTTATGAATCGCATTTGAAGACCGGTGTTGAAGACCGGATATTTTTGAAAACGGAAGGATTACCGTCGAGTTACTCTACATCGGCTGATCTCCGATTTAGAGGTTTTATCACCCTTAGTGACGGGAAGTCCGAACGTGATTAGAAATTTATCCGGATATGCAAGGGCTTCGTGAGAAGTGCCTTCGGTTCTGTTCGATCCCGGAACAGACTTGTATGGATTGTGTGTCTGACGTTACAATTTGAGATATAAAGCTGATTTCTTTCAAATACATATCTGTTGGTGGCGGAGAATTTATTCTCTTAGCTTAACACCCTTCTCTGAGACGTACGAGCTCAGAGGTTATGTAGTTGAAATTTATCAGCGATATATCCCAATTTGGTAACGTGGCATACTGAGTGTTGCTGTGAAATGATCAGTGTTTGATCATTTGTGATATGATCATTTGTTTGATCTTATATCTTTGTGATCATAGGTTGATCATTTTGTTTGACCCGAAGCATGGCTTTGTAGAAAGCGTAGTGTGATAACCCAGATTTTTGAACATCTGTTAATTGGATAATTAACTGTTTTAATCAATTAAACAGATAAAATCCTGATAATAAAAGATATCCGGATATGTAAATGAATTTGGAAATATAATAAAAATTAAATTATAAATATCTGGATAAATATTTTATAATCTACTAATATAATTATTTAAAATTGGCAAATTATTCTTTTAAAATAAATAATAATGTGTTGTTATATGTATATATATACATATGAGTAGATTTTACATAGAATTGGATTGGAAAATTCAAGAATAAATATATATGATTATTATTAGTATAAAATTAAGATTTTAAAATCATTCTCTTTTAAAAGTTATAAATACTAGAAAATGTATGAATATAAATATAAAATTAAATAGAAAATACAATATATAAACATATAAAAAGATTTAATGTACTTCCTTTTAAAAAAAATACACATGAGATAAATTGAATTTATATATAAACCTTTAAAAACATAAGAGATAAATTAATTCACAAATTATAAAATGAAAAGGTTTAAACCATAAATTATAAACAAGGGTTTAAAACATAAATTTAAATATTCTTAACAAGTGTAAGATAATTAACAAATGCAAATGACAAATGTTAGGTTATTAGACAAGTGTCACCTTCTAAATTTTATTTTTCTTTTATTTTAAAATCATAAAATCAAGTTAGGAATATATCTCTATTTTCTTTTCATATTCTCATTTCAAGAACAGAGAAAAATTTGAAACATACTAACCTGAGAAAAACCCAAAAACCAAAGCCTGAGATTTAAATGAAATGGAAATTTAAAAACCAAGTTCAAATCTGAAAGCAAAGCAAATCTGGGAAGCAAGATCAGTTTCAAATCAAAGAAACAAAATGCAGATCATCTCAAAACATCAAGCAATTTAAAATCAAAATCAAGTGCAGATCAAAATTCAAGTCACAGTTTCAAAATTTTCAGGCTCCTCTGTTCAAATCCAAGCAGGTGAATAAACAAAATGTTTGAAAAACAATAATATGGTTGTTTGTTTTATTGCATGTTACAGTCCTATATGAAAAGTTGTTTGGATGATTGAATTTATCTTGTTATATATGAATTACTATGATCCTAGGAGAATATACCTGTATATGTATAAAATCTACCTCTGTTCAAATGTTCCAGTAAGCAAAACAAACCTTAGATCTACCATGATATCTTATGACTATATAAGTGTTGTTGTATGAATGTAAATAGGCCTGCATGTATATATTTATTAGTGTAGATCTGTTTATTGTTTTGTTTGAAATATGCATGTCTGTTTCGAGTTACAGAGTTAAAATATAAATCAAGAAATCAAATTTCTCCTTATCTATTATTTGTTAATCTTTTGTTTTCAAATAAGATAGGATCGTTTAAACATAATTTAACTTTTAAAACCATAGTTAAGTATTCAGGTTTGAATTTGCCTGGAAATAAGAAATATACAGTATGAATCTTGGAAAATTGTTGAAACCAAGTATCGTTATATGTTGAGTAAATTATATAACGTGAATCCACTCAAGAAAATAAGATTTTCAAAACAAATCTGGGAATTTTTAATTAAGTAAATTAAGAGTAGTTTCAAGTTGAATTGGAAATGGGTTTCACCAATTTCTAGCAATCCTCAAACAATTGATACTCAAAGTTCTTGTCGTAGCTTGGTTGATGGTCAGAGATGTCGAGAAAAATGCCTGATGATTTTATCATCCTTTGTGGCATTGGCGATTGAACGAAATAGGGTTTAGGCACTTTGGTGGGTCGTGGTTGAAATCGTGACGACTGGAGCATCTATGATGGATCGAGCTTCATGGGAGTGATGGGGATGGATGCGTGAAGGGCTTGGGAAGTTATTGCCGAAGTTTCAGATGAAACGATTGTCAGAGGCGTGGTGGCGAGACAAATTCTCCCAAGCGATGTCGAACTGCTGTTCGAAGTGAATGTCTCGATTTCGTTTTAGGCCTAATGATTTCGATCTGAAGTTCGAAATCGAATGTCGAGTTGATTTATGACTCGCCGGAGGTAGTCGAGTTCATCAGAGGTGGTCGGAGCATCTGTGCACGTGCACAACGTTGATGGTGTGTCAGGGGAGATGATGCGTGAGCGACTCGAAGAAGTCTCGGAAATTAAGGGCCAGACTCGAAGTTACTATCGTGTTCGTGTAGTGTAAATTGCAGTTTAGTTTTATATAAGAAAACTAGGAAGGAGAAGAAGCTGCGAGGGAGACTCGTGGAGATCTCGAGTAAAAGCATGGATGACTCGAAGCAAGGATAAGAGAAAGTGTTAAGCAAATTTAAAAGTTTTATAAAATAACAGTTTAAAATTTTAAGGATGATTCTATGTTAAAACTTTTATAAACCTCTTTTTAAATAATCTTAAACTTTATTTTAATGGCATGTTTGATTTAATTTAAGTTGTTAAAATTTAAATAAAATGTTTTAAAACTAAATCATTTTATAGTTATAATTAAATGTTAATTAAAAGTTAAGTTTAATAATGTGATTAAGTAATTAAGAAAGGAAAATGATTTGTTAAGGATAATTAAGGTTTGATAATTTAATAAAGAGTAATTAATTATTTTAATTATAAATTAAGTAATAAATACTTAAAGATTATAATTAATTAAATTAGAGTTTAATTAATTTGTAATTAAGAATTATTAATTAGATAATTAAAGTTAATTAATTAATAATGAGTAGTTAATTAATTAAGTAATTAATTGGTGATTAGTAATTAATTAATTGATAATTAAGGGTTAATAAATCAAGTATTAAGAATTTATTTAAATTATAATTGATTAATTAAGATGGGTAATTAAGGGATGATTGATAAATGGGTTTTAAGTAATTAATGATTAAGTAAGCAGGATTTTAAAAGGTGATTTAAGTAATAAATTTAATTTGTTTAATTTAGTTAGAAATGGTGTAACTAATTTATCTTGCTTATGATTGAATAATATTGCATGCCTTAGATTGATTGATATCTCGGATATGTGATTGTTGATGCTATATGTTATGAAATGTTGGGTTTAAATTGAGATAATGTGGTTATCTATTGATATGAGTTAAAGAGCATAGGTGACACTCTGTATTTGAAGTTTGAATTGTGTTTCATTTGAATTCTTTGAGATAAAAGGGTATTGAATTCGAAGAGACTGGAGTCGGGTATTAGTAAATACCCGAAACCACTTCGATTTGAAATCTTCTATAATTCCTTTTAGATTGATATGTGAAATCCATAGGCCGGTTTTGAATAATATGGACCATTTAAACTAAGTTGGATACTTAGATATTGTTTTGTGAAAATAAGTGTTGATATATAAGTTGTTCACTTATAGTAAAGTACGAGTTACCCCGGGTTTAAATAAGTTCTATGGATTGAAATTTCATATTAGATGAGTTTACTCACGCTGGTTTCCAGCCTGACCCGGGTGTTACTTTGATGTAATGCTCGGGTCAGACCGAGTATTACAGATTTCCAGGTAAGGATGTTCTGGAGCTCAGGAGGCGAGCTGGATGGCAGGAACGTATGGAGTGTGATATATTGTTATTTATTGGGACGAGTTATTATAACTGTCCAGTCTATTGTAATGATTGTAACTCTGATGAATTGTATGTAAAGTAACCATTACATCTTTCTTTTATAAAATGCTATTATTTGTTATTATATTTAATTCGCTGCGAATGTGAGATGTTGTGTTCTCTATTCTTCTTTCTTCTTTCTGTTTCTTTCTTCTATCTCTTTCTTTTTCTTCTAACTATCTGGAATTTTCGGGTTCGAAAATCCCGGGTCGTTACATTTGGTATCAGAGCTGAAGGTTAAGCGAGAACCTTGGCTCTGTTGAGATTACTCGTTAAGGATAGGGTCAATGGTACCCTAGAACGAGTTGAGTGTATATATATATGAGAGCGTATTTGTTATTTTCATATATAAAGATTTCAAATGATTTTTATATAAGATTATATTTGATATATAAAGCAATATTTCTTTTAATATATTAAAGAAATTGGTGTTGAATCATTGGAATTAAATAAGATAATAAGAATTAAGTGGTAATAGAAATACAACGAAATTGAAATTAAATGAAGATAAGTTTGAAATAGAATTCAAACTGAAATTAAAATCTTGGATTTGTAGAAGTGTTATCAAGAATAAAGATAATAATGAATTGTTTTCCAGATATGATAATCTTGATTATTATCATAAATGGTAGTTGTGTTTAATAATGAATGTTGTTAATGACTAAGCAAAATGAAATATTTTAGGGAAGTAAACTTTTAGGTGAATATGACTTATAATTTGTAAATTAAATTGGATTTAAATTGTGAAGTTTTGAATCCTAAGTTTGAAAACATTTGAAATTGTTTTCAAAATATTAAAAGAAAAGGAATAAATATTTTTCAGGTTGTTTTTGAATATGATCTTATTTTAAAATAAGAGTTGTTTGGAAAATTAAAAAAAAAATTGTTTTTGAATTAAACCAAGAATGGTTTAAAATTTAAAGTATAACTTGGTGTGTAAAGAAAATGTATATATGAGGAATATACATAATACCAATGATGATTTGAAATGAACACTTAGTGTTGAGTTTTAAATTGGAATGTGATGTAAAACCCAAAGTAAAGTAAGTTTTTAAACTTAAAAGGGGAAAGATTATTAATCTGAAGTTTAAAATTTGAATGGGAATTCAAATTGTGTAAAGTTGACCGGATTAAGTAAATATAATTTAACTTAAGGAAGTTAAATAAGTTTAGATTGAACAACTTGAATTGGAAATTTCAAGATGAAATTTAAATTTAACTTGGGTAGTTAAATGATTAATTTAAATAGGAGCTATGAGTGATCTCAAAATGGGTTTGAGATCTGGAAATGGAAAATGGATAATAAATTAGAATCTGAAATTTAATTGTTTTTGAATTCTTATTTGAACTTTATAATAAGTTAAGTAAAGATAATTTTAAAATGGAATTTGGAATTTGGATTCAGAATTTAATGGTTTAAAGATATAAGTTAATTTGATTTAAGAAATTAAATCAACATTTAGAAATTTAACTCGAATTTATATAAATTTGAGATAGCTTAAAATTGAGTTTTAAATTGAAATTTTCAAATGGGATTTGGTTTGAATTAATTAGAATTGTGATTGAAGATGTATAAGTTTAAAAATCAAATGGAATTTGATTTGAATTTGGAAAGGAATTAAGGTTAATTCAACCTGAATTGGGATTAAATCAATTTCAATGGAAATTGAAGTTATTTAAATTGCAATTGAGTTAATTTAAATGGAGATGGAAATTTAAATTGAATTGATGAGAATTGAACAGTTTGGCTCTGGATTATTTTCAAAATAAATTGTTTTAATACAAATATATTTTTCCAAACTATTTACTATATAATCTTTCTTCTTAAACCCCAAACTATCTCATACTTATTTTACAATTATTTTGGAACTATTTAACTATTTTGAAACTGTCTTATAAACTAATTACTATTTTTCAGTTACCTACATCTAATCACTATTTTAAATCTATTTTGCAATTATCTAACTATTTTTATATCTACTTAACTATTTTACAGATATTTTACAAACTAATAACTATTTTTCAACTACTTATCCATTTTAATTTTTTTTAAGTTATTTTTAAATTTAAATAGGTCAGAGTTCAGACTGTTTGTAATTGAAGTAATAACTCAATTGGAAATGGAAGCAATTGAGATTAAGTGAATAAAATTAAAGGAAATATGAATAGAAAAGGAAACTGATTTGGCTAATAACCAATAAAGATAAATACGTAGGATATACGTATATTATTCTATTCACATAGTGATTTGATCCAGATTCGAGCACAGAATTTCGAGATAGTATTATCGATCCGAGTTGGGATTTTTTGCTCGATTTTCGACGGCGAACCTGGATATGGATTGTTGATTGGTTCTGGATATTCTCTATCATGGCTACGACTATGCAAGGAGAATGACGGTTTCTGATCAAGAAACCAGATCTGAGTCCGCACTAGGAAGTCGGGTGGACGATACTAGTTCGGAAGTGAAATTGTGTGATCGATTGAGTGATCAGATTGATATTGTGTACGGATGATATGTGTGCATCATACGGATTTGAATGAAATTGATATTGAAGATTGGGGATAAGAACTGTAAAATGGTTTTTGAAAAGAAATATGGTTAATAACTTTATAAAAGATTTATCAAATGTGAATATTTGATTTAGAATAAAATAAAGTTATATATCCTTGTTATATAAGGTAAATCTTCCCTTGTTGAATCTATTGCTAAAAGAAAAGGGTTTTGAAATATTTGAAGTATAAAAGAGGTTTTATACAAAGTTTGAAATGATCCAAAGTTTTCAAAGTTATATATATCTATATCTATATATATAAAGGATCTTATGAGAATGATTTTGGAAAAGGTTTTGGGAACCTATGGATTTTGGAAAGGGCTTTTGATTTTTGAGAAATCAATTTTGGATTTTGGAAAGCCTAGTTTGAGAATTATCGATTTTTGGTAATCGATTTTGTGTAAAGGAGATTTTGATAAATCATAAAGGGTATGATTTGAAGATACTATAAGTATATAGTATAAAATGTTTTGAGTATAGCTCTGGGGAAAAAGGTGCTCCCTTGAAATGAACTTCTCAGGAGTGCCACTGGGTGGTACTGCCTTGAACCCCAAGGGGGGATTCTAAAGTTGATCCTGTGAGGAGTCCGGACAAAACTAGTTCCTGAGGATTATTTGTGTAGCGAAAGTCGAGGGGCTGGTGCCCACAGAGGCATTTGGGTTATTCTGTGACGACAATGTAACTCGATGTCACTGCGATCTACTACAGACCATAGCGAAAGTCATGTGTGCCGCTGAGAGCCAACTGTCTACGTTTGATTTTATATCGGTAGACTGTGACACTATGGTAACATAGCGAAAGTCGTGTGTGCCGCTGAGAGCCAACTGTCTACGTTTGATTTTATATCGGTAGACTGCGACCTATGTGGGAGAAGTTTCATTATTTGGCAGCGAAATTCGGTGGCGCTGATGCCTACAGTTATATGGGTTTGTGCTGTGATAGCAACGTAAGGCCCGGGTATAACTGCGATCTGTAGCGGGTTCCATGGCGTAATCGAGGAGCGCGGAGACCTACAGTTATCTGTGGATTTTGCCGGGACGGCAACGTAACCATCGGGTTAACTGCGACAATGGATGGGGGTGATGATTTCCAGAGAATTCTCACCAAAGATATTTCCTCTATTTCAAAAATGTTTTCTATATTTTCAATAAATTATTTTCCAAGTATTTTCACTGGGTGTTGAAAACGGGTCTGCTAAGTACTTATAGATTTTCAGTCTTACGCCTGATCAACGGATGACCGAATTTCTGTGAGAACGATGATGGATTTGTTGAAACATCGAGTTATAAAAAGTATTTTTATAAAAACTATTTTATAACATATATAAATTTTAAAAGTGTTTTAAAAATGTTTCAAAGAAAATTTTTCTGATAAATAAGCATTTAATAAATTCTGGCTTCGTTCCTTTTCGAGGACGAAAAGATTTAAAGGGGGGAGGAATGTGATAACCCAGATTTTTGAACATCTGTTAATTGGATAATTAACTATTTTAATCAATTAAACAGATAAAATCCTGATAATAAAAGATATCCGGATATGTAAATGAATTTGGAAATATAATAAAAATTAAATTATAAATATCTGGATAAATATTTTATAATCTACTAATATAATTATTTAAAATTGGCAAATTATTCTTTTAAAATAAATAATAATGTGTTGTTATATGTATATATATACATATGAGTAGATTTTACATAGAATTGGATTGGAAAATTCAAGAATAAATATATATGATTATTATTAGTATAAAATTAAGATTTTAAAATCATTCTCTTTTAAAAGTTATAAATACTAGAAAATGTATGAATATAAATATAAAATTAAATAGAAAATACAATATATAAACATATAAAAAGATTTAATGTACTTCCTTTTAAAAAAAATACACATGAGATAAATTGAATTTATATATAAACCTTTAAAAACATAAGAGATAAATTAATTCACAAATTATAAAATGAAAAGGTTTAAACCATAAATTATAAACAAGGGTTTAAAACATAAATTTAAATATTCTTAACAAGTGTAAGATAATTAACAAATGCAAATGACAAATGTTAGGTTATTAGACAAGTGTCACCTTCTAAATTTTATTTTTCTTTTATTTTAAAATCATAAAATCAAGTTAGGAATATATCTCTATTTTCTTTTCATATTCTCATTTCTAGAACAGAGAAAAATCTGAAACATACTAACCTGAGAAAAACCCAAAAACCAAAGCCTGAGATTTAAATGAAATGGAAATTTAAAAACCAAGTTCAAATCTGAAAGCAAAGCAAATCTGGGAAGCAAGATCAGTTTCAAATCAAAGAAACAAAATTCAGATCATCTCAAAACATCAAGCAATTTAAAATCAAAATCAAGTGCAGATCAAAATTCAAGTCCCAGTTTCAAAATTTTCAGGCTCCTCTGTTCAAATCCAAGCAGGTGAGTAAACAAAATGTTTGAAAAACAGTAATATGGTTGTTTGTTTTATTGCATGTTACAGTCCTATATGAAAAGTTGTTTGGATGATTGAATTTATCTTGTTATATATGAATTACTATGATCCTAGGAGAATATACATGTATATGTATAAAATCTACCTCTGTTCAAATGTTCCAGTAAGCAAAACAAACCTTAGATCTACCATGATATCTGTGATGACCCGGAATTTTTGCAATATTATTTTAATAAGTATTTAATCCATTCAAAATAAAATACAAGCTTTCATATTATAAATAAATAAGATTTTTGGACATTTACCGGTTATATGTGTATTGCAAAGGAAATTTTGATTTGAAATTTAAAATAAAATCTTTCAAAAATATTTGAAATGAAATCTATCCTATTTAACTTTATTAATTTGTGATTAAATATATATACATGATATAATCTGGATATTAATGGTTCAAGTAAAATAAATCTTATCAATATTAAATTTAAGTATAAACAAATATATTATTTGGAAATAAAATAAGGGTTGATGTTAAATAAATATCTCAAATAAATTTATAGTTAAGTAAAATATGAACTATTGAAATAAATAAAATATAAATATATATGTGGAAGTACAAGACAATGGATATTTAAGTTAGAAATTAGTATTAAGTTAGAAATAGAAAATAAACATATATAAGCTTTATGATGCGAATATATATACAATGGAAATGTATATAAAAGCAATGTGTATGAAAAGGGGATATGTATATGTTAACAATACACAAATAAATGTATATATATATATATTATACGAAATAGTGGCAAGGATAAAAGTAAAATATATATATAGTCATGCCTAAGTAAATGGAATAGGTATGAACACAAACACATGTGCAGGATAATACAAGCAAGAATGAAAAGATAAAATGTGTAACTATGTACTTGCACATATCAATTCATATATGTGTACATAAGAAATTAGATAAGTATGTAAACATTGTGGGGAACATAGCATTAAATGCGAGCATACAACATCTCTATTCAAACGTACTACATATTTAAATCAACATGATAAATAAAATGTTAAGATAGAAATCAAATCAGCAAAACAAAATAAAAATCTCAGCCTGTACAAAATGTTTCAACTCAATGGCTTATGCTGCAAGCTTACTTTCCCTTATATATTTATATATCCTATAACATACTCACACACAATAGAGAAGAAAAAAAATATAAAAATAAAACAACTCTTGCATTTCAAAACTGAAGTAAAGATCAAGTTGTAGGTTCAAAATTCAGCTAAAATTTAATTTTATCCAAACTCAACAAAGATCAACCTGAAGAAAACTAGCAGTTTCCAGTTTTCAAAACTTCAAACCCCTGGTTCTCTGATTCTCTGTTCAAATTTTGATACCTGAAAGCCTAAAGCAGAGGGAAAAGGGCAAGCAGAGTTCCTCCTTTTAAATAGTGAGTATTCCAACCTGGTTATTCTGTTTATTTTGAAATGCTAGTGAGTAAACATTTAGAGATAAATCTTTGGTGCTAATTTATCTGTGAAATAAATGCTAAAGACATGTTGTTGCTTAGATATTTCATCTAGAATCTAAATTGTAGTGTAGAAATTTGAAAGCCTGCCTGTATATATATGTTTTATGCTCTCTGTGAATGTCAGGTTCAAGAACAATTTTAGGAAATTCATATCTTCCAGATTTAATCATTTCTACACCTTGACCATTGAAAGGGAAATGATAATAACAATGTAATATTGTCTCCAAAAATAAATTTAGGTGTATAAATTTTGGTAAATACTCTAGAAATTTAAGGATTATAGTAAAGGTCAAGATTTTGTTGAAAATCAATATCCTCGATTTCATCTGTAGGTTATATAATCTGATTCATATATAAGAATCATGAATTTTGGTATAAGTTGGTGATTTTTAACTAAGTATCGGATGAGAATTCGTGGGTTAATCGATTTTGAGATTTTGGTAAATTGCCGTTGGTCGGCGACGACTGGGAGTTCGGGGTTTGGCATGGAGTTGGCCGAGATGTCAGGAATCACTGGAAAAATAGTTCGAGATTTTTCTGTTCACCGGAGCAACCTGGCGACGATGATTTAGGGTTTTGAACCCTGTCTGAGTTGATGTCGTTTCCGAAGTCAATAAGGCCCCGCAAAGCGAATCGAACTCAATCGGAGGTAGGGGGATGGTATCGTGGGTCTTTGATGAGGATCTGGACGTGGTGTCAGGAATTCAGATGGTCGGAGGAGATGGTGTTTGGCGAATCTATGGAATGAGATGGGTTCCGATGGTTCTCGTTACTGCTCGATTTCATACTAGAGATCATTACGATGTCTGGAGGCTAAATTTTGTAAGTGAGTGTTGTCGTCGACTTACCGGAGGTGATGGCGATGGTCGGAGATGCTCCGACCATCTGTACATGTGCACGCGTGTGCACCTGAGTCTGGAACATTTAAGTTCGCGATGATGATGTGAGTCTCGGGTTCTCCCTCGCGTAGACTCTTGTGGAACTCGAAGTAAATGTAGGAGGTGAGGTCCTCGTGTTGTACTAGGGGGAAAACGAGGATGTGCACGGGTCAAAATTTGTTACAGGTTGCGAAAACTGTCAGTGTTTTTGATTTGGAGAGTAAACTGAATTTAAAAATGAAATGGCTGTAACAACTTTAATTTGTTAAAGTATCTTATAAAATGATTGTAAATCTGAAACCGAAGATTTAAACAGAGTTTAAATAAGCTTAAATCTGGATTCAAGTTAAGTTTGAATCCTAGTTATGAAATAAATAAAGTTTTATCTCAAAGATAATTAAAATTTAATGTGTTTTTTTTTTCCATTAAGGGTAATCATTTGATGTTGGGTTGAGTATAATTAATTAGGACAATTAATGAGGTAAATTTACTTAACAGAGGAATTAATGGATAATTACTGGATGAAATTAATATAAGGAAAATTAGTTAATAAAAGTAATTAAGGGTTAATCACTTAAGGGAAGTAATCAAGAAAATTACTTAGTATAATTAATTAAAAGAATTGATTAATTAAGGAAATTTATTAAGGATTGGTTAATTAGCAAGTGAGAATTAATTAAAGAATAAGTAATCAATGTGATGGTTAGATAATTAATTTGGGAAATTAATCAAGACGGCAAATTTAAGGTTAAGTAATGTGATGGTTTGAGAATGATTAATTTGTGCAATTAATTTAAAGGCAAATTACTTAATTAAAGAATGAGTAGTCAAGGATGATTAATCAAGATGAATAATCAAGGGATGATTAATAAATTGAATAAAATTAATGAGTGTTAAATAAGCAAGATTTATAAGTAATAAAGTAATTAATTTAATTCGTTGGTAGTTAATTAAATTAATGAGAAAGGGTATGACTAACTTGTCTTGCTTATGAATGATATTTGAATACCTTGAATTATTTGTTGTCCCTGATATAGGATTGTGATGCTTTGTGAAATGAAATGTTTAGTTGGGTTGAATAGAGATAATGTGGTTACCTATGATGGATCGCTGTGTAAAGGCAGTAATTAAAATCTAATCACATAAATACCTTGAATTAAGACGACAATGGATTCGAAGAGACCGGGTCGGGTACCAGTAAATACCCGAAACCACTTTGATTCTATATAAATTGATATGTGATGTCAATTGGCTGAAATGGAATAACATGAACCTTTGAACTGAGTTAGAATACTTAGTATTTGAGTCGTGAAATAAGTATAACAGGTAATGAACTCGTAGTGAAGTTTGAGTTACCCGGGTTTCCTTTTATGGTTTGAACTGAGTATTTTAAACTACATGGATTTACTCACGCTGGTTTCCAGCCTGACCCGGGTGTTACTTTGATGTAATGCTCGGGTCAGACCGAGTATTACAGATTTTCAGGTAAGGACGTTCTGGAGCTCAGGAGACGAGCTGGATGGCAGGAACGTATGGAATGTTTCCGCTGTGATATATTTTGTTTATCTGGAATATAATGATTTTTATATATCCAGTGATTGTGTATATGTATAACTCTGATGTATTAAAATGTAAATTTACAGTTACAGTATTCTTTTGTAAACTATTATTATTTGATATTATATTTTGTTCCGCTGCGAATGTGAGCATTTGTGTTATGTTTTCTGTTTCTTCTCTTCTATCTCTTATTCTTTTCATAACTATCTGGAATTTTTGGGTTCGAAATTTCCGGATCGTTACAGTTGGTATCAGAGCTGAAAGGTTAAGCGAGAACCTTGGCTCTGGTGGGTGTACTCATCAGAGATAGGGTTAGTATTACCCTATGACGCAGCGGATAATTCAAAACAATGTAGATCTGTGAAAGTAGCAGTCGATGGATTGATGAATGCTGAATTGCCCGAATTCGTTGATCCGAAGATGCCGAACTCTAGCTATCTCGAACTCGTTGATCGCGCACGATACCGGGTTCAAAGATCTTCAATTCTTCAAGCGTTGATCAAGCGCACTTGATTCCGCGAATCGGCTTCTACAATCGTTGAATCGAGCGCACTCGATTAACCGAAAGAGGAGATAGGAGATTACACTCAACTACCAATTTGAATGAAAGCACAAAGCAATCAAAAGAGAATTTTATTCAAAAATCAACAACCTTTACAAAATGACCATACACGCCTATTTATAGGCTACAACTCAACACAGCAGAAAAGTTTCAAAATATTACAAGTACTTAGGTCGAAAACGACCTTCGACCTTGAATGTTGCGACCTAGTACAGACGCGTCCTAACAAACATGTTAAAAGACAAACAACTCACTTAGGTCGGTAACGACCTAATTACATTATTCCACGACTTAACAAATGAACACACAGCATTCCAGATCGGCGAGTTGGGGAAATCAATGGCCTCCAGAGCTTTGCGACCTAAGAATGAACGGCATCCCTTCGTTTGCGACCTAACAGAAGCGGCTTCAGAGATTCTTCGCGACCTAAGCCTTCGCGACCTAAGGCCTTGCGACCTAATCCTTTGCGACCTAAGGCTTTGCGACCTAGGCCTTTGCGACCTAAGACTATGCGACCTAAGCCTTTGCGACCTAAGACTTTGCGACCTAGGCCTTTGCGACCTAAGACTTTGCGACCTATCTTAAGTCGTGATTTGTTAGGTCGGAGCACCCCATTAGCTCGTTCCAGCCCCCTCTTTCCTATCTCGCTAGGTCGTACGCGACCTAAAAGCATGTTAGGTCGTTCCAGCGACCTATCTCCTTGTTTTAGTTCGCCATCCACTAACCCGTTAGGTCGTAGCTCTGTACTTGGTGTTATGTTAGATCGTTCACCATGTTGCACTGCACAGTTAGGTCGTACGCGACCTAAGAACATGTTAGGTCGTTCCAGCACCTCGTTTCTGTTAGGTCGTAGCTCCAACTTAAAAGCCTTGTTAGGTCGTATGCGACCTACCACTTCACCGAATTGGACTGTGCAACCACTCTTCTCGGCATCACTCACTCCCCCCTCTAACTCCTTAGGTCGTGAGCGACCTACACACTCCTTAGATCGTGAGCGACCTAGACCCTTAGCTTTCTGCACTGCATCATCCTCCCCTGGTTGAGAGAAATTCGACCTCGAATTCGCACACTCTTCATCCCCAACAAACTCTTCCCCATGATATGGTACAAGATGTTTAACATTGAATACGTCAGATGTATACACATCATCTGGCAGCTTCAGTTTATAAGCATTTTCATTGATTCGTTTCACAACTTCCACCGGACCAATTTTCCTGGCTTTCAACTTGTTGTACGCGCCCACTGGAAAACGATCTTTTGTTAACACTGCATAAACCATATCTCCTTCATTAAACTCAACTTTTCGTCGTTTCACATCTGCAGCTTGTTTATATTTCTCATTTGCTTTCTCTAATCGTTCTTGAACGATTTTATGACACTCCGTCAGCCCTTCAACAAAATCAGCAGCTTTCTTAATTGTCCCCTTCGAGTGTGGTATCATCGTTAAATCTAACGGTCCCTTCGGTAAACTTGAATAAACAATCTGGAACGGACTGAACCCCGTACTTCGATTCACAGCATGATTATGGGCAAATTCTGCCTGACATAACTTCACATCCCAACTCTTCAGATTATCTTGAACAAGACACCTCAACAAGTTTCCCAACGATCGATTAACCACCTCAGTCTGTCCATCCGTTTGCGGGTGATAAGCACTACTAAATTTCAGCTTCGTTCCCACCATTTTCCACAAACTCAACCAAAAATGACTCAGAAATCGAGTATCTCTATCCGACACAATAGATTCTGGCAATCCATGAAGTCTATAGATCTCCCTGAAAAACAACTGAGCAACATGAACCGCATCTGCCGTCTTCTTGCAAGCAATGAAATGTGCCATTTTTGAAAATCTGTCAACCACCACATATATGGAATCGTTACCACGCTGTGTCCTTGGTAATCCCAACACGAAGTCCATACTCACATCAACCCATGGTTTAGTTGGTACAGGTAATGGCATATATAAACCAGCATTAGTCGCAGTTCCTTTCGAAACTTGACAAATATGACAACGCTCCACAAACCTCTCCACTTCTTTCCTCATCGATGGCCAAAAGTAGGATTGTGAAATTAACTGTAAGGTACGGTCTCTTCCAACATGCCCTTCTTCGTGTAACTCCTTGATAATCTTCATTCTCAGACTACCCTCCGGTATGCACAATCGACTTCCTTTAAAAAGAAAACCATCTACCATCAAGAACTCATCCGTCTTTCCCTCCTTAACTTTATCAACAAACTTCATGAAGTAAGGATCTTTAACAAATAATTCCGGCAACATTTCAAACCCCATCACTTCAACTTTCAGTGTAGTCAACAAATGACTCCTCCTACTCAAAGCATCAGCCACTCGATTTGTCACCCCTGACTTGTGTTTCACAACAAAAGTAAACTGTTGCAGATATGCAATCCACGATGCATGTCTCGCTGAAATCTTGTCTTGCCCTTGCAAATGCTTCAATGCTTCATGATCAGTATACAGAACAAACTCTTTCTGAAACAGATAGTGTCTCCAGTGCTTAATAGATTGTACAACAGCATAGAACTCCACATCATACGTACTGTATCGCATCTTCGCTCCTGACAACTTCTCACTGAAATAGGCAATTGGACGTCCCTTCTGACTCAACACCCCTCCAATCCCAACCTTGGATGCATCAGTATGTAGTTCAAATACCAACTGAAAATCAGGTAATACTAGAATTGGTGCAGTCGTCAGCAATTCCTTGATCTTCACAAAAGCAACTCCTGCTTCTTCTGACCATGAAAACTGTTTGCCTTTCATACAATCTGTAACAGGTGCCATCACACTACTAAAGTGTGGAATGAACCTTCGATAGAATGAAGCCAACCCATGAAAACTACGAACTTCCGTTATCGTCTTGGGTTGCGGCCAATTTCTGATCGCCTCGACTTTACTTTGGTCAACCTGTATTCCTTTCTCTGAAACAACATACCCCAGAAATAAAACACTGTGCGTCATGAACACGCACTTCTTTGTAGCAGCATAAAATTGTTCTTGTCTCAGTACCATCAGTACTTCTCTAAGATGATTCAGATGTTCCTCTGAACTCCCACTGTAAATAAGAATATCATCGAAATACACCACCACGAATTTTCCAATGAATGGTCGAAAAATCTGATTCATCACCCTCATGAACGTACTTGGTGCATTGGATAAACCAAATGGCATGACCAACCACTCGTATAGACCCTCCCTGGTTTTAAAAGCAGTCTTCCATTCATCGCCTGGTCTAATACGAATTTGATGATATCCGCTCTTCAAATCAATCTTCGAAAAGATAATAGCTCCACTTATTTGATCTAACAAGTCATCCAACCTCGGCATCGGAAATCTATATCTCACAGTAATCTTGTTCAATGCTCGGCTGTCAGTGCACATCCTCCACGTCCCATCCTTCTTGGGTACCAATAAAGCTGGTACAGCACAAGGACTCAGACTCTCCTGCACACGCCCCTGCTCAAGCAATTCCTCTACCTGCCTCCGCAATTCTTCATGTTCCTTCGGACTCATTCGATAATGTGGTCTGTGTGGCAACACAGCACCTGGAACAAGATCTATCTGATGTTGTATATCCCTCAACGGTGGCAACTCCGTTGGTAACTCCTTTGGAAATACATCGTCAAATTCTTTCAAGATTGGTTTAACTTCTTCAGGAATTTCAACTTCTTCACTACTCTCACGTCCAATCAACAAGAATACTTCCGGTTCTTCTTCAACTTCTTTAACAAACTCCTTCAAAGTCAATAAAGTTTTCAGCTCTTCGATTTCTTCGGACTTACTTTCTTCTTGTGATCTCTTCTTTGGAACTAATATAATCTTCGTGCCTTTAAACATAAAACTGTAGCTATTGGTCCGACCGTCATGTTGTACTGCTCGATCATACTGCCATGGTCTTCCCAATAATAAATGACAAACATCCATCTCTACTACATCACACCATATTTCATCTTTGTATTTCTTCCCAATAGAGAATGGTACACGAACTCGTCTATCCACTTTCACTTCTCCTCCTTTTCTCAACCATGCTAACTTGTATGGACTCGGATGTTTCTCTGTCTTTAATTTCAACTTCGTCACAGCTTCGGTTGAAATAATATTATCACAGCTTCCTGCGTCAATTACAAACTTACACACCTTCCCCAGAATAGTACATGTTGACTGAAAGATATTACTCCTCAACCAACTAGCTTCTTCCTGCTTCGGTGTTAAACACGATCTCCTCAGCATTAGGTTACAACCTTCGTCTCCTGACGCAATATCCTGCTTATCCTCCTCAACTGGACTAGAACACTCCTCATCAACATCCTCATCATCAACTTCCACAATCATGGTTCTCTTCTTTGGCTTTGGACACTCACTGCTTTTATGACCCATTTCTTGACAATTGTAACATTTGAAACCATTGTTAACTTTCGCCTTCTCAGCCTCTTTCACCACTGGTCTACTGATAGTTTTAGAAACATTAGAACTTCCTCCAACACCCTTCGCTTGATTGTTAGAATTAGAAAACACACCACTTCCTCGTCTCCCTTGTTTTTCCCAAGCCAACGCTTTCTGATGTGCTTCTGCTACAGATCTTGGATCGAACATATTCACCATATCCTGAATCTGCATTCTCAATCCTCCAATGAACCTAGATGTCAGCTGCTCTTCTGTTTCCATAATATCGTTCCTTGCAATGAGTTGATAAAATTCATCAGCATATTCATTAACTGTCTTCGTGCCCTGCCTCAAGTTCTGCAAACGTTGATACATCAAAGATTGATAATTGTATGGTAAGAACGTTGCTTTCATCAATTTCTTCATCTTCTCCCAAGATTCAATCTTTGACTTCCCCATTCGTTCACGTGTAAGCTTGGTTTGCTGCCACCATGCCAAAGCTCTACCCCTCAGCCTCGTAGCAACCAACTTCACTCTACGATGTTCTGGTACTTCTTTGAAATCAAAAATCTCCTCTACATTAGCCACCCAATCTAGAAACTCCTCCGCTTGCATACCACCCTTGAATTCAGGAATTTCTGTCTTCATCCCCGACTCCCATTTGTGATCATACTCAGAATAGTTTCTTCCTTGACCCCTTCCTTGAACACTACCACCATCATACTCTTCTTCAAAATCAGATGCATAACGATGTCGATTCTGACCACCAACATCTCTACTACCATTACGCCTTCCACCATCATCCCTTCTATCAACGTTCCTCCGTTCTCGATCATTCACGTTCCTCCCACGCCCTTGGTCATTTTCAACACTTCGGTCTCGATTGGAATGTGGTGAGACTCTACTACCTCCATGATTAGATTCTGGTGAAACCCTTCTCCGATTTTGATTCATCTCCGTCATAAGCCTCTCTAACCGGCCAATTCCTTCGTTAAGCTTTTCACTAAAATTCTCATTGATTCTTTGCTCCATCTCATCAGCTTCTTCTCTTCGATACAAAGCTTCTACGTTTTGGTGGCGATTAGCTCTTCTTGGCGGCATACTTGGAAACTTCACAAATTCTAACACTTTTCGGATTTTGATCCAAAATGAAACGGATCGAAAACTTCCACTTTGTAGCAAATCGCGATGAACACGATGGACAAAGTTTCGGCCTCCAATGCAAATCCGATCAAACAATCTTCGAACAATGATGAACACTTCACTCTTGAGCACGGCCTAACACTCCAAGCTCGGCTTCTCTTCAAACTTCAAATTGAATAGGCTCCAAGTCTCGATCTAGCTATGATTGGCTAGAACAAGCTCTGATACCAAAAACTGACGCAGCGGATAATTCAAAACAATGTAGATCTGTGAAAGTAGCAGTCGATGGATTGATGAATGCTGAATTGCCCGAATTCGTTGATCCGAAGATGCCGAACTCTAGCTATCTCGAACTCGTTGATCGCGCACGATACCGGGTTCAAAGATCTTCAATTCTTCAAGCGTTGATCAAGCGCACTTGATTCCGCGAATCGGCTTCTACAATCGTTGAATCGAGCGCACTCGATTAACCGAAAGAGGAGATAGGAGATTACACTCAACTACCAATTTGAATGAAAGCACAAAGCAATCAAAAGAGAATTTTATTCAAAAATCAACAACCTTTACAAAATGACCATACACGCCTATTTATAGGCTACAACTCAACACAGCAGAAAAGTTTCAAAATATTACAAGTACTTAGGTCGAAAACGACCTTCGACCTTGAATGTTGCGACCTAGTACAGACGCGTCCTAACAAACATGTTAAAAGACAAACAACTCACTTAGGTCGGTAACGACCTAATTACATTATTCCACGACTTAACAAATGAACACACAGCATTCCAGATCGGCGAGTTGGGGAAATCAATGGCCTCCAGAGCTTTGCGACCTAAGAATGAACGGCATCCCTTCGTTTGCGACCTAACAGAAGCGGCTTCAGAGATTCTTCGCGACCTAAGCCTTCGCGACCTAAGGCCTTGCGACCTAATCCTTTGCGACCTAAGGCTTTGCGACCTAGGCCTTTGCGACCTAAGACTATGCGACCTAAGCCTTTGCGACCTAAGACTTTGCGACCTAGGCCTTTGCGACCTAAGACTTTGCGACCTATCTTAAGTCGTGATTTGTTAGGTCGGAGCACCCCATTAGCTCGTTCCAGCCCCCTCTTTCCTATCTCGCTAGGTCGTACGCGACCTAAAAGCATGTTAGGTCGTTCCAGCGACCTATCTCCTTGTTTTAGTTCGCCATCCACTAACCCGTTAGGTCGTAGCTCTGTACTTGGTGTTATGTTAGATCGTTCACCATGTTGCACTGCACAGTTAGGTCGTACGCGACCTAAGAACATGTTAGGTCGTTCCAGCACCTCGTTTCTGTTAGGTCGTAGCTCCAACTTAAAAGCCTTGTTAGGTCGTATGCGACCTACCACTTCACCGAATTGGACTGTGCAACCACTCTTCTCGGCATCACTCACTCCCCCCTCTAACTCCTTAGGTCGTGAGCGACCTACACACTCCTTAGATCGTGAGCGACCTAGACCCTTAGCTTTCTGCACTGCATCACCCTAGGATGAGTTGAGTGTGTATATATATGAGAGAACGTACTTGTTATTTTCTTATATAAAGATTTTAAATGGTTTTAAAGGTAAATGATTTTATATAAAGTTATATTTGATATATATAAAGCAATATTCCTTAACCAACAAATGTTAAGGTAACTGGTTGTTAAATTATTGAAATTAAATTAAGAAGTAATAGAAATACAACCAAACTGAAATTTGAATAAAGATAAGTTGAAATGGATTCAAACTGAAATTAAGATCTTGAATTCGAAAAAGAATTTTTAGGAATAGATAATTGGAATTGGTTTCCAGTTGTAATAACCTTGGTTATTTTCCTAAAATGATGAAATGTTTGTTAATGATTTAGCAAAAATAAAATGTTTATGGAAGTAAACATTTAGGTGAGTATGACTTATGAATTGAAATTGAAAAGGGTTTAAATAGTGAAGTATTAAATCTAAGTCCAGAAAATATGGGAATTTGTTCCAAGTGTTTGAAAGAAATAATAAATAGTATTATTTGAATAAAAGAGCTTGATTCAAACAAGAGTTGTTTGAAAATTTGTAGGAACATGTTTTGAACTTAAAACCAAAGGTGGTTTAAAATTTAAGGTAATTTGGTGTGTAAAGGAAATAAATATGTATATGGAAAAAAAAAAACCCTCTAAGATTGAGTTTTGAATAATCCTTGGAAAGTGATGTGAAACCCAAAGTGATATAAGTTTTGAACTAATGAGTAAGAATGAATACAAAAAAAAAAAAAAAAAAATTTGAAAATTTGTAGTAGAAATTCAAATTTGAGTAAGGTTGACTGAATGAATGAATGAATTGAATTTAACTTAAGGAAGTTAAATGATTGGTTTAAATGGAAATTTATGGGTGATCTCAAAATGGGTTTGAGATTTGGAATTAAGAATGGGTGTTTGGATAAATTTGGATGTTTATTTATTTATCCTAATATCATTCTATTGTTATAAATAATTTATGAAACTGAGAATTGGTTTTGAAGTTAAAAATGGATAATAAATTAGAATCTGAAGATTTATTTGTTTTGAGCTTTGAAATATGTTAAATAAAGATAATTTAAAATGGAATTTTGAGAATTGGACTCAGAATTAAAATTGTTTAAAGATTTGAATTATTTGATTTAAGGGGTTAAATCAACATTTGAAAATTTAACTCGAATTTATAAAATTTGAGATGGTTTAAAATTAAGATTTAAATTGAGTTAGTACCAAGCTGAAATTGATTTGAATTAATGGGAATTGTGATTTAGGATGGATAAGTTTAAAATTCAAATGGGAATGGGGATTAATCCACAAGGAAATTGAAATGATTTGAGATTGAAGTGGATTCAATTTGGAGTTAGTCTAAATTAGTTTAAATAATTTGGAACTGTAATTAAAGTGAATATGTTTAAAATCAAATGGGATTTGATTTGAATTTAGGAAAGAAATTGTGGATAATTCAACTTGAATTGGAATTGGATCAATTTAATGGGAAATTGGTTGAAATGGAGATTGGGAAGTTGAACAGTTTGGTTCTGGACTATTTTCAAAATAAATCTATTTTTCCAAACTATTTACTACACAACTATTCTTTTTAAACCTAAAACTATCTTAAACCTGTTTTACAATTACTTTGGAACTATTTAACTATTTTACAACTGTTTTATAAACTAATTACTATTTTTCTACTACTTTATAAACTGATTACTGTTTTTCAACTATTTTATAAGTAATTACTATTTTCCAATTATTTTACAGTTACTTAACTATTTTACAGCTATTTTACAAATTAATAATTATTTTTCAACTACTTATCTATTTTTAAAATTTATCAAGCTATATTTCTAAATATAAACTGGTCGGAGTTCAAACTGTTATGGATTAAATACCCAACTGAGATAAGAATTGGAGTGATAATCCAAATGGGATTAAGGCAAATGTGAATAAGTGAATAGAATCAAAGTGAATGTGAATAGAGAAAAGATTGATTGGATTGATAAATCAATGAAGATAAATACGTAGGATGTACGTATATTATTCTATTCGCATAATGATTTGATCCAGATTCGAGCACAGAATTTCGAGATAATATTGTCGATCTGAGTTGGGATTTTCCGCTCGATTTTCGATGGCGAACCTGGATATGGATTTTTGATTGGTTTTGGATATTCTCTATCATAGTTGTGACTATGCAAGGAGAATGACGGTTTCTGATCGAGAAATCAGATCTGAGTCCGCACTAGGAAGTCGGGTGGACAATACTAGTTCGGAAGTGAAATTGTGTAATCGAGTGAGCGATCAGATTGATAGTGCGTACGGATGATATGTGAACATCGTACGGTTTGAATAAAATTGATTTGGAAAATTTATGGATAAAGAACTGTAAATGATTTTTGAAATTGAAAGTATATTTTGCGAATATATGATGACCTTCAATAAAATAAATTAAAATTCGATATTTCTATAGTAGAACTTAACTTTATGGAAGTAAAGTGGAAATTGGGTATCTTACTAATTAAAATTTTACTTTATAATAAAAGTAAGTAATTTGGCAAGTGACATTATAAGCAGATTTAAAATTTAAATTTAATATTTGTTTTGGAAAGAAAAGGAAATTTAAAATTTGTATATCTTTGATAAATGAGATAAAAACCACCTTGTTGAAGCTATAGCCTAAAGAAAAGAGTTTTGGAAATATTTGAAGTACAAAAGTGGATTTATACAAGTATAAGATTTGATTCAAAAGGTTTCAAGATTTATTATATATATATATGGATTTTTGTGAAAATGATTTTGGAAGTGATTTTGAGGAAAGGTTTTGAGAACCTATGGATTGAGAAAGGCTTTTGATTTTTGGGAAAAATCAATATTGAGATTTGGAAAGCCTAGTTTGTGGATTATCGATTTTGAGAATCGATTTTGTGTAAAGGCTTATATTTGAAATTCATACTAGGTGTATGATTTGTAAAATACTATATGTGTATAGTATAAAGTGTTTTGAGATTGGCTCTGGGGAAAAAGGCGCTTCCTTAAAATGAACTTCTCAGGAGTGCCATAGGGTGGTACTGCCTTGAGCCTCTAAGGGGGAGGTTCTAAAGTTGATCCTGTGAGGAGTCCGGACAAAACTAGTTCCTGAGGATTATTTGTGTAGCGAAAGTCGAGGGGCTGGTGCCCACAGAGGCATTTGGGTTATGCTGTGACGACAATGTAACCCGATGTCACTGCGATCTACTGCAGACCATAGCGAAAGTCGTGTGAGCCGCTGAGAGCCAACAGTCTATGTTTGATTTTACATCGGTAGACTGCGACACTATGGTAACATAGCGAAAGTCTTGTGTGCCGCTGAGAGCCAACAGTCTGCGTTTGATTTTATATCGGTAGACTGAGACCTATGTAGGAGTGGAGAAGTTTCATTTTGACAGCGAAAATCGTGTGTGCCGCTGAGAGCCAACAGTTACATGGACTTTTGCTGTGACGGCAACGTAACCTTGGATGTAACTGCGATCTGTTGTGGGTTCCGTGGTGTAATCAGTTACATGGACTTTTGCTGCGACGGCAACGTAACCCAGGATGTAACTGTGACCATGGATGGGTGTGATGATTTCCAGAGCATTCTCACCGAGATATTTCCTCTATTTTCAAAACTGTTTTCTATATTTTCAATAAAATTATTTTCCCAAGTATTTTCACTGGATGTTGAAACGGGTCTGCCAAGCACTTATAGATTTTCAGTCGTACGCCTGATCAACGTATGACCGAATTTCTGTGAGGACAAGGATGGACTTGTCGAAACATCGAGTTATAAAAATATTTTTTTTTTTTTTATAAAAACAATTTTAGAAATATTATATAGATTTTTAAAGTAGTTTAAAAATGATCGAAGAAAATTTATTTTAAGCATTTTTAATAAATCTGGCTTCGTTCCTTTTCGAGGACGAAAAGATTCAAAGGGGGAAGGAATGTGATGACCCGGAATTTTTGCAATATTATTTTAATAAGTATTTAATCCATTCAAAATAAAATACAAGCTTTCATATTATAAATAAATAAGATTTTTGGACATTTACCGGTTATATGTGTATTGCAAAGGAAATTTTGATTTGAAATTTAAAATAAAATCTTTCAAAAATATTTGAAATGAAATCTATCCTATTTAACTTTATTAATTTCTGATTAAATATATATACATGATATAATCTGGATATTAATGGTTCAAGTAAAATAAATCTTATCAATATTAAATTTAAGTATAAACAAATATATTATTTGGAAATAAAATAAGGGTTGATGTTAAATAAATATCTCAAATAAATTTATAGTTAAGTAAAATATGAACTATTGAAATAAATAAAATATAAATATATATGTGGAAGTACAAGACAATGGATATTTAAGTTAGAAATTAGTATTAAGTTAGAAATAGAAAATAAACATATATAAGCTTTATGATGCGAATATATATACAATGGAAATGTATATAAAAGCAATGTGTATGAAAAGGGGATATGTATATGTTAACAATACACAAATAAATGTATATATATATATATTATACGAAATAGTGGCAAGGATAAAAGTAAAATATATATATAGTCATGCCTAAGTAAATGGAATAGGTATGAACACAAACACATGTGTAGGATAATACAAGCAAGAATGAAAAGATAAAATGTGTAACTATGTACTTGCACATATCAATTCATATATGTGTACATAAGAAATTAGATAAGTATGTAAACATTGTGGGGAACATAGCATTAAATGCGAGCATACAACATCTCTATTCAAACGTACTACATATTTAAATCAACATGATAAATAAAATGTTAAGATAGAAATCAAATCAGCAAAACAAAATAAAAATCTCAGCCTGTACAAAATGTTTCAACTCAATGGCTTATGCTGCAAGCTTACTTTCCCTTATATATTTATATATCCTATAACATACTCACACACAATAGAGAAGAAAAAAAAATATAAAAATAAAACAACTCTTGCATTTCAAAACTGAAGTAAAGATCAAGTTGTAGGTTCAAAATTCAGCTAAAATTTAATTTTATCCAAACTCAACAAAGATCAACCTGAAGAAAACTAGCAGTTTCCAGTTTTCAAAACTTCAAACCACTGGTTCTCTGATTCTCTGTTCAAATTTTGATACCTGAAAGCCTGAAGCAGAGGGAAAAGGGCAAGCAGAGTTCCTCCTTTTAAATAGTGAGTATTCCAACCTGGTTATTCTGTTTATTTTGAAATGCTAGTGAGTAAACATTTAGAGATAAATCTTTGGTGCTAATTTATCTGTGAAATAAATGCTAAAGACATGTTGTTGCTTAGATATTTCATCTAGAATCTAAATTGTAGTGTAGAAATTTGAAAGCCTGCCTGTATATATATGTTTTATGCTCTCTGTGAATGTCAGGTTCAAGAACAATTTTAGGAAATTCATATCTTCCAGATTTAATCATTTCTACACCTTGACCATTGAAAGGGAAATGATAATAACAATGTAATATTGTCTCCAAAAATAAATTTAGGTGTATAAATTTTGGTAAATACTCTAGAAATTTAAGGATTATAGTAAAGGTCAAGATTTTGTTGAAAATCAATATCCTCGATTTCATCTGTAGGTTATATAATCTGATTCATATATAAGAATCATGAATTTTGGTATAAGTTGGTGATTTTTAACTAAGTATCGGATGAGAATTCGTGGGTTAATCGATTTTGAGATTTTGGTAAATTGCCGTTGGTCGGCGACGACTGGGAGTTCGGGGTTTGGCATGGAGTTGGCCGAGATGTCAGGAATCACTGGAAAAATAGTTCGAGATTTTTTTGTTCACCGGAGCAACCTGGCGACGATGATTTAGGGTTTTGAACCCTGTCTGAGTTGATGTCGTTTCCGAAGTCAATAAGGCCCCGCAAAGCGAATCGAACTCAATCGGAGGTAGGGGGATGGTATCGTGGGTCTTTGATGAGGATCTGGACGTGGTGTCAGGAATTCAGATGGTCGGAGGAGATGGTGTTTGGCGAATCTATGGAATGAGATGGGTTCCGATGGTTCTCGTTACTGCTCGATTTCATACTAGAGATCATTACGATGTCTGGAGGCTAAATTTTGTAAGTGAGTGTTGTCGTCGACTTACCGGAGGTGATGGCGATGGTCGGAGATGCTCCGACCATCTGTACATGTGCACGCGTGTGCACCTGAGTCTGGAACGTTTAAGTTCGCGATGATGATGTGAGTCTCGGGTTCTCCCTCGCGTAGACTCTTGTGGAACTCGAAGTAAATGTAGGAGGTGAGGTCCTCGTGTTGTACTAGGGGGAAAACGAGGATGTGCACGGGTCAAAATTTGTTACAGGTTGCGAAAACTGTCAGTGTTTTTGATTTGGAGAGTAAACTGAATTTAAAAATGAAATGGCTGTAACAACTTTAATTTGTTAAAGTATCTTATAAAATGATTGTAAATCTGAAACCAAAGATTTAAACAGAGTTTAAATAAGCTTAAATCTGGATTCAAGTTAAGTTTGAATCCTAGTTATGAAATAAATAAAGTTTTATCTCAAAGATAATTAAAATTTAATATGTTTTTTTTTCCATTAAGGGTAATCATTTGATGTTGGGTTGAGTATAATTACTTAGGACAATTAATGAGGTAAATTTACTTAACAGAGGAATTAATGGATAATTACTGGATGAAATTAATATAAGGAAAATTAGTTAATAAAAGTAATTAAGGGTTAATCACTTAAGGGAAGTAATCAAGAAAATTACTTAGTATAATTAATTAAAAGAATTGATTAATTAAGGAAATTTATTAAGGATTGGTTAATTAGCAAGTGAGAATTAATTAAAGAATAAGTAATCAATGTGATGGTTAGATAATTAATTTGGGAAATTAATCAAGACGGCAAATTTAAGGTTAAGTAATGTGATGGTTTGAGAATGATTAATTTGTGCAATTAATTTAAAGGCAAATTACTTAATTAAAGAATGAGTAGTCAAGGATGATTAATCAAGATGAATAATCAAGGGATGATTAATAAATTGAATAAAATTAATGAGTGTTAAATAAGCAAGATTTATAAGTAATAAAGTAATTAATTTAATTCGTTGGTAGTTAATTAAATTAATGAGAAAGGGTATGACTAACTTGTCTTGCTTATGAATGATATTTGAATACCTTGAATTATTTGTTGTCCCTGATATAGGATTGTGATGCTTTGTGAAATGAAATGTTTAGTTGGGTTGAATAGAGATAATGTGGTTACCTATGATGGATCGCTGTGTAAAGGCAGTAAGTAAAATCTAATCACATAAATACCTTGAATTAAGACGACAATGGATTCGAAGAGACCGGGTCGGGTACCAGTAAATACCCGAAACCACTTTGATTCTATATAAATTGATATGTGATGTCAATTGGCTGAAATGGAATAACATGAACCTTTGAACTGAGTTAGAATACTTAGTATTTGAGTCGTGAAATAAGTATAACAGGTAATGAACTCGTAGTGAAGTTTGAGTTACCCGGGTTTCCTTTTATGGTTTGAACTGAGTATTTTAAACTACATGGATTTACTCACGCTGGTTTCCAGCCTGACCCGGGTGTTACTTTGATGTAATGCTCGGGTCAGACCGAGTATTACAGATTTTCAGGTAAGGACGTTCTGGAGCTCAGGAGACGAGCTGGATGGCAGGAACGTATGGAATGTTTCCGCTGTGATATATTTTGTTTATCTGGAATATAATGATTTTTATATATCCAGTGATTGTGTATATGTATAACTCTGATGTATTAAAATGTAAATTTACAGTTACAATATTCTTTTGTAAACTATTATTATTTGATATTATATTTTGTTCCGCTGCGAATGTGAGCATCTGTGTTATGTTTTCTGTTTCTTCTCTTCTATCTCTTCTTCTTTTCATAACTATCTGGAATTTTTGGGTTCGAAATTTCCGGATCGTTACAATATCTTATGACTATATAAGTGTTGTTGTATGAATGTAAATAGGCCTGCATGTATATATTTATTAGTGTAGATCTGTTTATTGTTTTGTTTGAAATATGCATGTCTGTTTCGAGTTACAGAGTTAAAATATAAATCAAGAAATCAAATTTCTCCTTATCTATTATTTGTTAATCTTTTGTTTTCAAATAAGATAGGATCGTTTAAACATAATTTAACTTTTAAAACCATAGTTAAGTATTCAGGTTTGAATTTGCCTGGAAATAAGAAATATACAGTATGAATCTTGGAAAATTGTTGAAACCAAGTATCGTTATATGTTGAGTAAATTATATAACGTGAATCCACTCAAGAAAATAAGATTTTCAAAACAAATCTGGGAATTTTTAATTAAGTAAATTAAGAGCAGTTTCAAGTTGAATTGGAAATGGGTTTCACCAATTTCTAGCAATCCTCAAACAATTGATACTCGAAGTTCTTGTCGTAGCTTGGTTGATGGTCAGAGATGTCGAGAAAAATGCCTGATGATTTTATCATCCTTTGTGGCATTGGCGATTGAACGAAATAGGGTTTAGGCACTTTGGTGGGTCGTGGTTGAAATCGTGACGACTGGAGCATCTATGATGGATCGAGCTTCATGGGAGTGATGGGGATGGATGCGTGAAGGGCTTGGGAAGTTATTGCCGAAGTTTCAGATGAAACGATGGTCAGAGGCGTGGTGGCGAGACAAATTCTCCCAGGCGATGTCGAACTGCTGTTCGAAGTGAATGTCTCGATTTCGTTTTAGGCCTAATGATTTCGATCTGAAGTTCGAAATCGAATGTCGAGTTGATTTATGACTCGCCGGAGGTAGTCGAGTTCATCAGAGGTGGTCGGAGCATCTGTGCACGTGCACAACGTTGATGGTGTGTCAGGGGAGATGATGCGTGAGCGACTCGAAGAAGTCTCGGAAATTAAGGGCCAGACTCGAAGTTACTATCGTGTTCGTGTAGTGTAAATTGCAGTTTAGTTTTATATAAGAAAACTAGGAAGGAGAAGAAGCTGCGAGGGAGACTCGTGGAGATCTCGAGTAAAAGCATGGATGACTCGAAGCAAGGATAAGAGAAAGTGTTAAGCAAATTTAAAAGTTTTATAAAATAACAGTTTAAAATTTTAAGGATGATTCTATGTTAAAACTTTTATAAACCTCTTTTTAAATAATCTTAAACTTTATTTTAATGGCATGTTTGATTTAATTTAAGTTGTTAAAATTTAAATAAAATGTTTTAAAACTAAATCATTTTATAGTTATAATTAAATGTTAATTAAAAGTTAAGTTTAATAATGTGATTAAGTAATTAAGAAAGGAAAATGATTTGTTAAGGATAATTAAGGTTTGATAATTTAATAAAGAGTAATTAATTATTTTAATTATAAATTAAGTAATAAATACTTAAAGATTATAATTAATTAAATTAGAGTTTAATTAATTTGTAATTAAGAATTATTAATTAGATAATTAAAGTTAATTAATTAATAATGAGTAGTTAATTAATTAAGTAATTAATTGGTGATTAGTAATTAATTAATTGATAATTAAGGGTTAATAAATCAAGTATTAAGAATTTATTTAAATTATAATTGATTAATTAAGATGGGTAATTAAGGGATGATTGATAAATGGGTTTTAAGTAATTAATGATTAAGTAAGCAGGATTTTAAAAGGTGATTTAAGTAATAAATTTAATTTGTTTAATTTAGTTAGAAATGGTGTAACTAATTTATCTTGCTTATGATTGAATAATATTGCATGCCTTAGATTGATTGATATCTCGGATATGTGATTGTTGATGCTATATGTTATGAAATGTTGGGTTTAAATTGAGATAATGTGGTTATCTATTGATATGAGTTAAAGAGCATAGGTGACACTCTGTATTTGAAGTTTGAATTGTGTTTCATTTGAATTCTTTGAGATAAAAGGGTATTGAATTCGAAGAGACTGGAGTCGGGTATTAGTAAATACCCGAAACCACTTCGATTTGAAATCTTCTATAATTCCTTTTAGATTGATATGTGAAATCCATAGGCCGGTTTTGAATAATATGGACCATTTAAACTAAGTTGGATACTTAGATATTGTTTTGTGAAAATAAGTGTTGATATATAAGTTGTTCACTTATAGTAAAGTACGAGTTACCCCGGGTTTAAATAAGTTCTATGGATTGAAATTTCATATTAGATGAGTTTACTCACGCTGGTTTCCAGCCTGACCCGGGTGTTACTTTGATGTAATGCTCGGGTCAGACCGAGTATTACAGATTTCCAGGTAAGGACGTTCTGGAGCTCAGGAGGCGAGCTGGATGGCAGGAACGTATGGAGTGTGATATATTGTTATTTATTGGGACGAGTTATTATAACTGTCCAGTCTATTGTAATGATTGTAACTCTGATGAATTGTATGTAAAGTAACCATTACATCTTTCTTTTATAAAATGCTATTATTTGTTATTATATTTAATTCGCTGCGAATGTGAGATGTTGTGTTCTCTATTCTTCTTTCTTCTTTCTGTTTCTTTCTTCTATCTCTTTCTTTTTCTTCTAACTATCTGGAATTTTCAGGTTCGAAAATCCCGGGTCGTTACACGTAGCTTTGTGGACGAGACTTCGTCGAGCCTCACACCCCGGAAATGGTCGAAACAGGAAGGATGCGGCAAGGTTCTAGGGAGTAGCGCCCCTTAGTGTATGTCATTCCTTCTAGATAAAGGTGGTATCATGGTATGGAGCCCAGATACTTAACCTCTGTGGTTGCTGCAAATTTATTACTTTGTGGTTGTTGCGAATCGGGGATCCTCGGGAAGATCGGTGACGATCGGGGGATGGCATACGCGTGTCAGTAGTTACCTACTTTTGCAGAGGTAACCCGGCCTTGTGTTGGCAGAGATCTAACCGTAATGTTAGGTTATTTCTCGGGTCGTCTATTCCAGGGACGTACCCATCGTGGAAAAGGAAGTTCCTTAGCCTAACCATTTGTTGGAAATCCAAAGAAACAATACGTGACTTGTACGGTTTTAGTTGTAGAACCTATCATTCACTTATGGTGGCGCCCCACTGTTTGGATGGTAGCTATAGTAGGCATAGTTCGAAATGTCTATGCTGGCTAAGATTTATATTATACTTTCGAAATGTTTTCTACACTATGCACTAATAATAATATCAAAAAGAATTTGATTTTGCGTAGTAATCATCTTTGACTATCATAAGAAGAAATCTCCTCCAATTCTGCGTTTGCATTGTGTGTGTGGTGGGAGGTCTTATGGTAGTTTCATTTTCCAAAAGCATTGCGAATTTGTTTTATTTTCTTTGTGAAAAATAACTGTTTTACGATCACACACCAGTCACCATGACTGACTCGGAGTTTATTGTTCCCTTCTAAACTCTGGGTGCCCACCAATTTCCACACGGGCAGCCTAGAGTTATGTAATCAGGATATTCTGGATATTCTGGAGCTTTGGAGATAAGCTGGATGACGAGACGTAGTATTTGTATCTGATAGTATTTATTCCGATGTGTATTCTGTATGAGGACAAGTTTATATAACTGTCCATTGTTGTATATTGACTCTGATTGATGTATGTATAAACTGATATAGTTCTTTGTTTTAAAAGACTAGTGTTATCTATTATATATTGTTCCGCTGCGATGTGTAAGATTCTGATACTGTTCTGTTTCTGTTCTGTGTGTTCTGTTGTTCTTCTTTCTTCTTCTTCTCTTTATTTTCTTCTTCTTCTACCTTTTTCTTCTTCTTAAACCATCATAGTTCGTATTCCCGTTCATCTTGAGTTAATCAATGGAGATTAGTGGTTAATCAAGAGGTACGGATTTGCGGGCCATGACAATTTGTGATTTCTCCCGTAGCCTGTGGAGTATCGAGGTTAGCCCCCATTTTGGGAGTATGCTAATACTGGATAGACTACTGGGACTATTACGTGTTAAGGGCTATATGGGTAACCCCTTGACACTATTAAAAAGTATGTTTATTTTATATTAGACATTATTATAATAGCGAATATTACTACATAGTATATAGTTTAACGGATCCTTAGAGGATTGTTATCCCAAACATCCTTTGAGTTACTTGTATTTCAGTTGATATTTCACTTGAGTTGGATTTATTGATATAAGAATGTTAATCCTGACTCGAGTGTTTTGTGTTTTGCTTTATGCTCGGGTCAGACTGAGTGATACAGCATTTGAGACTCACCTTTGGCGTTGGAGCTTCGCTTGGAGATCCAGCTATCTATCGATTCTGCTATCAGTTATTCAGTTGATTCCAGTGATGTATTCAATTCTTGTATTTGACTAGTGTATTGAGACATCTATGTATTCGAGATTTCTATTGTATCCTGTTTAACTCAGTTATATATATAGTAGCTTCATGAACTACTATCCTTTTGTTTCCGCTGCATTACTGTTATATTACTCTGTGTCTGTGATCTGTGATTATTTACTGTATATGCTGAGTTTTGCCAAATTTTATTTACAATCCATTGTTTTGAATTATTCAAGTCCGGCATGTGTGGATTTATTGTCGATTTGAATGGTCCAAAATACTGGGTCGTTACATGTGGTATCAGAGCTCCTTGTTTTAGGCAAAACTTAGCATATAAAGTAAAATTCAACTACGGAATCACTTTCGTTCAAGCTTGAATTCCTTCTTCTTTGACTCGGTTTCTTTGAATTTTGGAACGTTCACTTTGGTTCCAAAGTCCACTCTTGTCTCCCCTATTCGTGTCTTCTTGATTCTTGAGTATCCCATAACTCCACTTCGAATAATCTTTATAATAAATCGGCAGTCTCGCTAATCTTTGAATGATTTGTAAAGGGATGAAACTTCTTTCCAACAGCCATTGATTCACCGGAGATTTCTGTATCCTCGGTTCAGATGCTGCTCTCTTTTGCTTTACCCGAATTCTATCTCTTGTGATCTGATGTCGATTTGATTCAGAATTCTGCATCGACCATATTCTTGAAGTCACGGTTTACCCGGTTAAGGTTTCCTGCGATTTATATAAATTTATCCATCTTCCAATTTGAAATTCAACCATCTTATCTCCCTATGAGTCTATCTTTTAGTTGAATTCTATTTGATTAGAGTTCCTCTACTTTGAATCCCATCTTTTCTTTGAAATCCTTTCTTGAATTATCGAGTAAGGGAGTGTATTTGTTAATTTATATTAAAATGTTTTATATATTGTGTTGTTTGAGTTATTGATGTTGATTTGGGTTTTCAATCGATTCGTCTGAGCAACGCTATCGATAGGATTTCCAAAACACTTGAACAGAGCAAACTAACAGGATATTATTTTCAAAATTTGGTCAATGAAATAAATTTGTATGATTATATTATAAATATATAAGAAAAAAATTCTGGAATTTAATAAGTTAATTAAATTGGTTGTTGGAAATGATAATATTTGGTGATCATTGTTCTATAAATGAATTTATAAACATTGTTTATAAATTGATTTGGAATTGAAATGAATTTAAATCAGGAATCTGAGAATTTAATTTCCGGTGATTTCAAACTCTTGCTTTAAAGTTTAAAGTGTATATTATTTAAAGTAATTTCAAATTGAAATCATTTCAAAGAATTTTAAAAGTTTTAATCATTACTCTTCTCTTTGTCGCTGGAAAATAATTTCGGTAATGACTACAGCATCAACGATATTCATTTTCGAGTTTCGAAGACGAAAGGCCACTCAGTAGCTTTGCTACACTTTTGTTTTGGAATTTGAACTTGATTTGAAATTCTGGGCTATGATTTGATTTATAATCTATATATAGGTATATGTTTATAAATTTGATTTGAGAATATAATATATTTATCTCTAAATTGTTTGAAGAATAATCAAAAATTTAATTCTTAAAATTTGGTGAAAAGATTATTTCAATTTTTAAATAAAACAAAAATTTTGAATAAATATATATAATTTGAAAAAAAAATTGAATTGGGAAATTTTATTTGTATAATAGCCAATTTCATTCTAATATAACTAACCTAAATTATTTAGAAGTTGAATATCTAATTGGATAATATACAATATAAAAGGATTTTATAAATAAAAATTGAGTGATCATAATAAATGTTATACACTTAATTTTTATTATAAAGATGTTAGTGGAGATAAATTGAATAATAAGTAATTGAATAATAGATGAGACAAATAAATTTGTTTGAAGGAAGTAATAAATTGAAATTAGATCAGCTTATGGAAATACCTTGAATTTAAAATCAATTATTAAATATAAATTAATTTAAATTGAAATTTATATGGTGTAAATTAGTTTATATGGTTTAAATTAATTTATATGGTTTAAATATATGTAATAAGATATATATATTAAGTGGAATAAACTTAATAATAATTTGGAATATAAGAATTAAATTTGTTGAATGAAATATGAGTATAATAAATGATTATACAAATTGATGATTTAGAAATTGTTAATTGAGGATGACTAGATAATAAGATAATGAATTTAGAAATAGATAGATTTATTTAACTTAAGTGAATTCAAATGGATTAAAATAAAATGTTGAATATTAATTAGTTTAATTTGAAATTTATATGGTTTTAAATTTATTGTTTATTTTGGATATCAAATCTATTCTTTCTTTTTGGAAGTTCTATTCTCCTACCTCCTTCCTTTTCGGGGACGAAAAGTTTTAAGTGGGGTAGAGTGTAATGACCCGTGAATTTTGAATAAATTTATTTGTTTTAATATTATATTTAATTGGATTTTTTGTGAAATTTTAAATAATAAAATTTTGAAATATAAATTTCATATTTGGAATGCGTCTACTTTAACATGGCAACTGGTAAATTTTCATTAGATAATTTGAAAGTTTATTTTCCTCTGTAATTTTATTTTAATTCATATCAGTTAAAAAAAATTGATGGTAATAAATTTTTTTCCAAACCTAAATATTTTTACATAGAAAATTAGTAAATCATCTTCTAAGTGAGATGTCATCTTTATTTTCGTCAAATTTGGACATCTATTGCTCCGTCAATCTCATTTTCGGCAAAATAGCAGCCTTTTCGGTACCGATACCGACTTTTGATCGGATGATCGTATCGCTTATATCTATGTACCGTTTTGATCGTCTCGTCGTGGTGATCTCCGTAGCATATTTAATTGTGTATTTCGGAGTCCAGTGTGCCGTGAAATCTGTGAAAAACAATTAATCATACTAGTATTTGTTTTGTGACTTTTGGTTTCCCATCACTATTCAATTGTCCAGCGTAATTTCAAAAGACATTTGCTATTAATAATTTTTTCAGAATTCTAAGCGTACTGAATTTTGTTATTTCCGGTATCCAATTTATTAGGTGGCTCTCTTCTCTCTTTTCTCTTTGTTTTATTTATTCAGTTTGAAAGAAGATATATAACACTAAATCTAATTCATATTCTTCACCTGTAGCATATTTCTTCCTTCACTGATGCAGCCCAAAATGGTGAAGTGTTAGGTCGCGAGCGACCTAACCAATTTTGAGTCGAGAACGACCTAACGGGTCGCGAGATAAGGAGCTACGACCTATCTTCGAAGAAGCAATGCGAGTTAACAAAGTCCTAGGTCGTGTACGACCTAAGTCCAAGGCCGCTGAAGAGGGGTGCAAACGACCTAATTCACATGCCGTTTCTTAAGGTCATGAACGACCTACCACTTCTTTAGGTCGCGAACGACCTAACTCACTTGCCGCTCTTTTAGGTCGCAAACGACCTAACTCACCTGCCGTTCTTTTAGGTCGCGTACAAAGCTTACCTTTAGGTCGCGAACGACCTAAATCATCTACCGCTACTATAGGTCGCTCCTGAAGCTTGAAGCCGTGGATTCCTTATGCCGCTATGCTTTAGGTCGTTCAAGATAAGTCGCTGCCGTAAGTTTTAAGGTCGTTTGACCTTATGAGGTGTTGTACCTAGGTCGTGTGTGTTGTACTTAGGTTGCATATTGATGTTATGTGTAAAATGTTGAGTCGTTATTCAGTTGTAAATAACTGTTGAGTCGTTAACGACCTATACTAGGTCGTAAGTCGTAAGTCGTGGTGTTAGGTCGTGGCCGACCTAAGTGTTGTTCAGTTTTGTGTTGTGAATTGTAAGCCTATAAATAGGCAGGTGGTCTCATTTGTAAGAGTTAGTTGATTTTGAATAAAAACTTTTTTTGTTAGCTTTGTGCTTTCATTAAATTGGTAGTCGAGTGTAATCTCCTATCTCCTCTTTCGACATTCGAGTGCGCTCGGATCAACGATCGTAGAAGCCAATTCACGGTATCAAGTGCGCTTGATGAACGTCTGAAGAATTGCAGATCTTCTTTCACGGTATCGTGTGCGATCAACGTGACGAAGATAGCTAGAATTCGGTATCTTCGGATCAACGAATTTTGGCCATTCGGTATTCTTCATTCCATCGATTGCTACTTTCACAAAATCATCATTTTGTTATTCCGCCGCTGCATCATTTGGTATCAAAGCTAGACTTAGCCAATCATAACTAAGCCGAGTCTTGGAGGCAATTCTTATTCAAGAGTTCAAGCCGTGCATCATTTGATATCATTTTGTAAGTTCAAGCCGAGAATTGAAGTGTTAGTGACGTTTCAAATCATGCCGCCGAGAAGAGCTAATCGTCATCAAATTGTTGAAGATTTGTATAAGCGAGAGGATGCTGAACAAATGGAACAACGCAAAAGTAACAAATTCAATGAGAAGTTGGACGAAGGTATTGGGAGGTTAGAGAAGCTCATGATGGATATGAATCAAACCCGAAGAAGAACATCGCCAATTTCCAACCAAGGTGGAAATAGGGTTTCGCCATCGGTTTCGGGTGAAAGGAGAATGTCGCCACAATCTCATCAAGGAAGAAGAAGTCATCGAGAATTTGAAAATGAACCCTATAGAGATGATGAAAGACAAAGTAGAAGGGATATGCGTGATCATAGAGATATGGATGGACAGGATCGTTATCGAAGTACATATGTTGTTGATGAAGATGATGATAGAGGAAGTTTTCATTATCGAGATCATGGCCGAGGACGGGATCGAGATCGCGAATTTGAGGATGATCGTCGATGGGAGTCGGGGATGAAAACTGAAATGCCAGAATTCAAGGGAGGAATGGTGGCGGAGGAATTTTTGGATTGGGTTTCAAATGTGGAAGAAATTTTTGACTTTAAAGAGGTTGCTGAGCATCGAAGAGTTAAGTTAGTTGCTACTCATTTGAAAGGGAGGGGAATGGCACGGTGGCAACAAACTAAACTAACACGGGAGAGAATGGGGAAGTCAAAGATTGAATCATGGGATAAGATGAAGAAATTGATGAAAGCTACTTTCTTACCTTACAATTATCAATCTCTTATGTATCAACGATTGCAGAACTTGAGACAAGGAACGAAGTCAGTAAATGATTATGCAGACGAGTTCTATCAGTTGATTGCGAGGAATGATATCATGGAGACGGAGGAGCAATTGACAGCTAGATTTGTTGGAGGGTTGAGAATGCAGATACAGGATATGGTGAATATGTTTGATCCCAGATCTGTCGCTGAAGCACATCAAAAAGCTCTAGCTTGGGAGAAGCAAGGAAGGAGAGGTGGTGGTGTGTATACAAATTCTAACAATCCAATGAAAGGGGCAAGTAGCAATGTGAATGTTTCGAAGGCTGTTGCAAAATCGGTTGTTAATGAAGTTGCTAAGACCAGAATCAGTAGTGGTATCAAATGTTTCAATTGTCAGGAGATGGGTCACAAATGCAATGAATGTACGAAGCCAAAGAAGCGAACGATGATTGCTGAGGAAGAGGAAGATGAGGTAGAAGCTGATTGTTCTAATTCACTACATGATGAGGAGGAAGAGAATGTGTCGGGAGATGAAGGGTATTCATTGATGATGAAGAGGTCGTGTTTAACACCAAAACAGGAGGAGGGAACTAGCTGGTTGAGGAGTAACATCTTTCAATCAACATGTACTATCTTGGGAAGAGTGTGCAAGTTTGTCATTGATGTGGGAAGCTGTGATAATATTATCTCTACATAAGCTGTGAAGAAGTTATCATTGAAGACAGAGAAGCATCTGAAACCTTACAAGTTAGCTTGGTTGAGGAAAGGTGGGGAGGTGAAAGTTGGAAGAAGAGCTTGTGTTAATTTTTCAATTGGGAAGAAATACAAGGATGAAATTTGGTGTGATGTCGTGGACATGGATGTATGTCATCTGTTGCTGGGATGACCGTGGCAATATGATAGGGTTGTGCAACATGATGGTCGTACTAATAGTTACAGTTTCATGTTTGAAGGTACCAAGATCACTCTAGTTCCTAAGAAGCGACAACAAGAAGAAAACAAGTTGGAGGAGATTGAAGAGTTGAAAACTTTGTAATCTTTGAAGGAGTTTGTTAAGGAGGTAGAAGAGGAGCCTGAAGTGTTTTTGTTGATTGGACGTGAGAGTAACGAAGTGGTCGATATCCCTGAAGAAGTAAAGCCCGTGCTGGGAGAATTTGACGATGTATTTCCTGAGGAGCTACCAACGGAATTACCGCCATTGAGAGACATTCAACATCCAATTGATCTTGTTCCAGGAGCTGTGTTACCTCATAGACCACACTACAGAATGAGTCCAAAAGAACACGAGGAGTTGAGAAGGCAAGTGGAAGAGTTGCTTGAACAGGGGCGTGTACAAGAAAGTTTAAGTCCTTGTGCGGTGCCAGCATTGTTAATACCGAAGAAGGATGGGACGTGGAGGATGTGCACTGATAGTCGGGCACTGAACAAATTACAGTGAGATACAGATTTCCGATGCCGATACTTGATGATTTGTTGGATCAGTTGAGCGGGGCTACTATCTTTTCGAAGATTGATTTGAAAAGCGGTTATCATCAAATTCGGATCAGACCAGGTGATGAATGGAAAATAGCATTCAAGACACGTGAGGGGTTGTACGAATGGCTGGTTATGCCATTTGGCTTTTCGAATGCACCGAGTACATTTATGCGGGCGATGAATCAGATTTTTAGACCATTTATTGGGAAGTTTGTAGTGGTGTACTTTGATGATATACTGATATATAGTGGAAGTCCAGAAGAGCACTTGCAACATCTGAGAGAAGTGTTAATGGTACTGCGACAGGAACAATTTTATGCTGCAACAAAGAAATGCGTTTTCATGACGCATAGTGTTTTATTTTTGGGGTATGTTATATCGGGAGGAGGTATACAGGTGGATCAGAATAAAGTTGAAGCAATCAGAAATTGGCCACAACCCAAGACGATTACAGAAGTTCGAAGCTTTCATGGTTTGGCATCATTCTACCGAAGGTTTATTCCACACTTCAGTAGCGTGATGGCTCCAGTTACTGATTGTATGAAAGGGAAGCAATTTTCATGGTCGGAGGAAGCAGGATTTGCTTTTGAGAGAATCAAAGGACTGTTGACGACAGCACCAATTCTAGTGTTGCCGGATTTTCAGTTGTTGTTTGAATTACATACTAATGCATCGAAGGTTGGAATTGGAGGGGTGTTGAGTCAGAAAGGACGTCCTATTGCATATTTCAGTGAAATGCTATCGGGAGCAAAGATGAGATATAATACATATGATGTCGAGTTTTATGCTATCTTTCAAGCTGTGAAACATTGGAGACATTATTTGTTTCATAAAAAATTTGTTTTATATACTGATCATGAGGCATTGAAGCATATGCAGGGACAGGACAAGATTGCAGCAAGGCATGCTTCGTGGATTGCGTACTTACAACAATTTACATTTGTGGTGACGCATAAATCGGGAATTACGAATAGAGTTGCAGATGCATTGAGTCGAAGGAATCATTTGTTGACTACAATGAAGGTTGAAGTAACGGGGTTTGATGTGTTGCCAGAAATGTTTGTTGATGATCCTTACTTTGCGAAGTGTGTAGATAAAGTCAAGGAGGGACAGATAGATGAGTTTGTATTGGTGGATGGTTTTCTTTTTAAGGGAAATCGATTGTGCATACCAAAGTGCAGCTTACGTATGAAGATTGTAAAGGAATTGCATGAGGAAGGTCATGTGGGCTGAGATCGTACTTTGCAATTGATTTTGCAATCTTATTATTGGCCTTCGTTGAAACGGGAAGTTGGGAGGTTTGTGGAGAGATGTCATATTTGCCAAATTTCCAAAGGGACAGCGACAAATGCAGGATTGTATATGCCGTTACCCGTGCCGGTTAGACCATGTGTTGATAGCAGTATGGATTTTGTTTTGGGATTACCGAGAACTAAGAGGGGGGATGATTCTATATTTGTTGTGGTGGAAAGGTTTTCGAAAATGGCGCATTTCATTGCTTGTAAGAATACAGCTGATGCCGTCTGTGTTGCCGAATTATTCTTTAAAGAAGTATATCGCTTACACGGTTTACCAGAATCCATTGTTTCTGATCGGGATACTAGATTTCTAAGTCATTTTTGGCTAAGTTTGTGGAAGATAGTGGGAACAAAGCTAAATTTCAGTAGTGCTTACCATCCGCAGTCCGATGGTCAGACTGAAGTTGTAAACAGATCATTGGGAAATTTATTACGGTGCCTTGTGAAGGATAATCTGAATAGTTGGGATATGAAGTTATGTCAAGCAGAGTTTGCTCATAATCATGCTATAAACCGTAGTACGGGTTTCAGTCAATTTCAGATAGTGTATTCAAGCTTACCGAAGGGGCCGTTGGATTTGATGATAGTACCACAACCAAAGCGAACTGTTAAACGGGCTATTGATTTTGTTGATGGATTGGTAGACTGTCATAAAATCGTTCAGGAACGATTGGAGAAAGAGAATGAAAAGTATAAGCGATCTGCGGATTTGAAACGAAGAAGCGTTGAATTTAAGGAAGGAGATTTAGTATATGCTATACTAACGAAGGATCGTTTTCCAGTAGGAGCATATAATAAACTTAAAGCTCGAAAAATTGGTCCTGTGACAATTGTGAAACGGATCAATGAAAACGCTTATAAGTTGAAGCTGCCGGAGGATGTGTATACTTCTGATGTGTTTAATGTTAAACATCTTATACCATATCATGGGGATGAGCTTGTTCAGGAAGAGGAAGGCGCAAATTCGAGGACGAATTTTTTTCAACCAGGGGAGGATGATGCAGCCCAGAATGGTGAAGTGTTAGGTCGCGAGCGACCTAACCAATTTTTGAGTCGAGAACGACCTAACGGGTCACGAGATAAGGAGCTGCGACCTAACATCGATGAAGCAATGCGAGCTAACAAAGTCCTAGGTCGTGGACGACCTAAGTCCAAGGTCGCTAAAGAGGGGTGCAAACGACCTAATTCACATGCTGTTTCTTTAGGTCGCGAACGACCTACCGCTTCTTTAGGTCGCGAACGACCTAACTCACTTGCCGCTCTTTAAGGTCGCAAACGACCTAACTCACCTGCCGTTCTTTTAGGTCGCGTACAAAGCTTACCTTTAGGTCGCGAATGACCTAAATCATCTGCCGCTACTATAGGTCGCTCCTGAAGCTTGAAGCCGTGGATTCCTTATGTCGCTATGCTTTAGGTCGTTCAAGATAAGTCGCTGCCGTAAGTTTTAAGGTCGTTTGACCTTATGAGGTGTTGTACCTAGTTCGTGTGTGTTGTACTTAGGTCGCATATTGATGTTATGTGTAAACTGTTGAGTCGTTATTGAGTTGTAAATAACTGTTAAGTCGTTAACGACCTATACTAGGTCGTAAGTCGTAAGTCGTGGTGTTAGGTCGTGGCCGACCTAAGTGTTGTACAGTTTTGTGTTGTGCATTGTAAGCCTATAAATAGGCAGGTGGTCTCATTTGTAAGAGTTAGTTGATTTTGAATAAAAAGTTTGTTTGTTAGCTTTGTGCTTTCATTAAATTGGTAGTCGAGTGTAATCTCCTATCTCCTCTTTCGGCATTCGAGTGTGCTTGGATCAACGATCGTAGAAGCCAATTCACGGTATCAAGTGCGCTTGATGAACGTCTGAAGAATTGCAGATCTTCTTTCACGGTATCGTGCGTGATCAACGTGACGAAGATAGCTAGAATTCGGTATCTTCGGATCAACGAATTTTGGCCATTCAGTATTCTTCATTCCATCGATTGCTACTTTCACAGAATCATCATTTTGTTATTCCGCTGCTGCATCATTCACGCAAATCAAATCGGCCACTTACAGCCAAACCTTTTCCCTAACCCCTTTCCCTTCTCTTTGCGACTCACGCTACATGTCCCCTAGCTCCGACGCACTACCCATCTTAACCACCCCTCTCTCTCCGCCGAGCACGAAAGAAGCCCTCCTTGCGAGCACCGACACCAGCCTCCTTCTCTTTCTTTTGTTAGTTTATATATTATATTATGTAAAGGTTTGTTTATATATATAAATGGAGTATTGTATTTATATATATATATATATTTATACATATTTGTCATGTGTGTTTATATGTGAAGTGTTGTATATATATATTCATATATATATATAGTTGTTATTAAATAATTGTTTAAAGGTGTATATATGTAAGTATATATAGCTACCGTAGGGAACAAGAACCGTTTGTCCATATCAAAAACTGTATATATTTGTTTGCATATATATGTGTCAGACATAAGTTCCTATATGATTTTGCTGGGTTGTATTTTGTGATAGATTTTAGAACTTAAGGTTATAAAGGTTTAAATAGTATATACTATTTTTATTTTATAAAATAGTATATTTAGTACAACACTTTTCTTTGTGAATACATGATGCAACAGCGGATAACGAAAATTGATGAATCAGAGAAAGTAGCAATCGGGGAATTGAAGATACCAAAAGGCCCAAATCCATTGATCCAAAGATACCGGATTCTAGCTTTCTCAAACACGTTGATCGCGCACAATACCGAGTTTAAAGGTCTACGATTCTTCGACGTTGATCAAGCGCACTTGATTCCGCGAATCGGCTTCAAAAATCATTGATTCGAGCACACTCGAATGCCGAAGGTGGAGATAGGAGATCACACTCAACTACAGATTTGAGAAGTGGCACAAAGCACACAAACAAAGTTTTATTCAAAATCAACTAACTATTACAAATGACATCACCCGCCTATTTATAGGCTTACAACTCAACACTACTCAACACTGTACAACGCATAGGTCGGCAACGACCTAACACAGACAACACTTAGGTCGTGAACGACCTAACACAGACAACACTTAGGTCGTGAACGACCTAACACTTATTACAACACAACAACACTAGTTACAACACAAGTATAGGTTACAACATACAAGAACGACTTACAACCTAAGAAAATAATGCGGCATAAGTAAATCCAGCTTTAGGAACCCTTCACGCGACCTAATTAGGTCGTAGCTTCAGGAACTCTTCACGCGACCTAAGCTTGAGCGACTTAAAGAAGTGGTTTCTGGAAATCTTCGAGCGACCTAAAGTTGAGCATCTCATGCAACCTAATAGAACTCGGCAGCGACCTAACTTCTCAGCGGCATAAGAAAACTTCCTCCAGCGACTTAAGGTATCTCAGCGACCTAAGGTCTCGCGACCTATGGCTTGAGCAGAATGCGGCAGCGACCTAAGATTTGAGCGACCTAAGAAACCTTGCGACCTAATCTTTACGCGACCTTGAACATCAAAAGAAAAGTACGGCATACTGAGTGAGCTAGGTCGTTAGGTCGCTCGCGACTTATCATAGGTCGTTAGCTTGTTTGAGCGACCTAAGGAACTTGGGTGATATGAGGTTTTCTTTAACTCGCTAGGTCGTTCCAGCGACTTATCATATGGACTTAGGTCGTTAGGTCGTCCCAATGACTTATCATATTGGCTTAGGTTGTTAGGTCGTTCCAATGACTTATCATATTGGTTTTGATTGTTAGGTCGTACCACTTTAGGTCGAATCCCAGTAGGTCGCAGCTCGCAATAAGACATCCCTTGTGGACATAACTCGCCTGCATGACTCGTTAGGTCGCTTGCGCGACTTAACATCTTGTTAGGTCGTTGGCGACCTAAAATTTCATTAGGCTGGCCTGCATCATCCTCCCGCGGTTGGAAAGAATTCGTCCTCGAATTTATAAGTTCTTCTTCTTTGAAAAGTTTGTGTTTATGGTACGGAATCAAACGTTTGAACGATCTAAACCCCAACACTTTAGGTCATAGGTGCAATTCATCATCCTTCTTGTTAGGTCGTGAACGATCTAGGTCCTTTGAGCAAGATTGCGCGGTATCATCGAACTCTGATTGAAATGAATTTGTCCCGAATTCATTTTCTTTTCTTCTTCGAGACGCTGTCTTCCATTCATTATCTGGTTTGATGCGGCTCTGGTGATAACCACTCTTGTGATTAATCTTGTCTTGACTCTTTAATGATGCGGCTCGACATAAGGAACGCATTGCAATAAACAGACGCGGCATTAGACAGGCGGCATAAGGAAGTGATCTGAGGGAGATGACATATGAAAAAGTGTGAAATGAACGAAGCACTAGCCAGATCCAATTCATGTAGCACAAAACTTCATAAGAATAGTGTCGTATACCATATTGCTTTTGCCAATAGGAAGATGTGATATAGAACCAAAATGTGTCGAAAATGTGAGACGATATAAGGAAGTTTAAAATCACGGAACGACTTAGGAAATCACGACCGAAAAAGTGTGAGGACTCATGCTCAGACTCTCGTCTTTCCTTATCTCGTTAAGGTGTGTCCTCATTTAGAATCTTCCCTTGATGTGTTGCATTAATTTCCCCTGACTGAAATGAATTCCCACTCGCTTCTTCTTCAACATGTTTATTTTCATGAAACGATTCCAAGAAATTGACGTTGATAACGTCAGCAGTGTGGACTTGATCAGGCAATTCCAACTGACAATCACTCTCTTTATCATGTCTTTTCAACTCTTCCTGTTCTTTCAGATTTTGAATATCATACGATCCCTGTAGTAGAATAGAATTTGATACTAGTTCAGTGTGAAGTTGAATGTCCTGTAGTGGTGGTAACTCTTCGGGTAGTTCCTCAGGATACTCGTCTTCAGATTCATCGAATTCTGATCCAACTTCCTTAAAAACATCAAGATCTTTACTTGTTTCTTGCTCGGTCAATACAAACAATTCATTGCTATTTTTCACCTTTTCGATAGACCCTTCAAAAAATAAATTACTAGTTTCTTCAGATAGTTCCTCAGAAATCTCATCCTCCAACTCTTCAAAGACTTCAACCTCTTCAGGTGTCTCAAAATCAGTGTTTCCCCGAGATTCAATCAACATTGATAATTCGTCACTAGCTTTCATTTTATTGACGAACTCTTCCAAAGATAATAAACTATCTGATTCTGCCTTCTCTTCTATTTCACATTTACTTTGTTCGGGCTTCTCGGAGACTATGGAATTAACACTTAGCTGGCTCTCGTCCATAAGCTCAGGCGTTAAACAAGAATCTTCCATCATCAAGTTATTTTCCTCAAATCCGAACACAATTTCTTCTTCCATACTACCTACATCAATCTTTGGCGATGAAGAATAATCAACTTCTACATCCCCATACTTTGACTCAATTTCTTCATCATCATCAAAATTTGGCGGTTGATAAAAATCAAATTCAGCAGTCCTCCTCAACAAGTTACATCCTTCATCTCCTGACAAAACTCCTTCATCGTTGTCAAATTTAGGTTGTAACTCTTCAAACGATTCTGTAGGACCGACCTCTTCAAACTCTTCTAACATTGGTTTAACCTCCTCAGGAGTTTTTAGCTCTTTACTTGCCTCATACCTAACCAATGATTCAGCATTACCTTCTGCTTCTTCAACACTTTCGCTGAAAGATAATGGGCTAGTTGGTTCCTCTTCCTTTTCCGGCTCGCTTTCAGTAGAATCATCCACATCCTCGTTTTCACATTCTTCGACAACTAGTGCTTTCATCTTGGGCTCTGTACATTTAATACTTCTATGGCCAGACTCCTGATAATGATAGCGCTTAAATCGGTCATCAATATTTGTCTTTGTGATTTCATGTCCAACTGGTTTGTTGACTCTCTTAGAAACATTTATACTACAATTAACGCCTTTATTCTGATTGCTGGGGTTTGTCATCACACCCTTTCCTCGACTCCCTTGACTCAACATCTGCAATTGTTGGTTCACACAAGTTTGATAATTGTAGGGTAAGAAATTTGCCTTCATCATCCTTTTCATCTTATCCCAAGTGACAACTTTGGATTTCCCCATTCTCTCTCAGGTTGATTTAGTTTGTTGCCACCAATCCATAGCTCTTCCTCTCAGTCTTGTAGCAACTAACTTAACTTGACGATCCTCAGGTACGTTGTTGAGTTCAAGAATATTTTCAACCTTTGATAACCAATCCAAGAATTCCTCTGCTTGTAGACCACCTCAGAATTCTGGAATTTCCGTATCCTTCCTTGATTCCCGTGTATGACCATTCTCTTCAACATTCCTATATCGATTTTGCCCTTGACCTGGATATCGAAAGTGAACACGATCACCATAACTATCTTCTTCAAAATTAGATGAGCTTCGATGTCGATTCTGAACATTGACTCTTCTATGACCATGCACATCCTCTCTGCTTCTTTTCTCTACTCGACATCTTTCATAATCACAATATGGCTCATCCTCGTAACCACGATAAGCCCTTCTTGCTTCATTCTGATAATCACGATTGTCTCAAACTCCACGATCTCGATTTATCGACAAAGATGATTCTCTTCTTTCTCTATCATAACATGGTGACACTCTCCTTTGATTTCGATTCATGTCAGACTTCATTCTCTCCACTTTCTCGAAACCCTTATTGAACCTTTCATCGATACGTTGTTCCATCTGTTCAGGATCTTCACTCCCATACAAATCTGCAACACCATGATTGACGATTAACATATCTCGGAGGCATGATCAAATCTTCAACAGATCTAAACACAAACTTCACTTTGATCCAAAAAAATTTCGAATCAAACTCCCCCACTCGTCTGAAATCTCACGAACACCCCAAATAAACAAACAACTTAATTCGAACTCCAAAACTTCAAATCTCAAAATTGACGCCCAACGAACTTGGATAAATTCGTCTCCTAGCTCACGACTTGAACAAATCTCTCACAATCTTGAACAAGCTCGCTTCTAGCTCAAACACTTCAATTCGGCCTTGATCTATAAAGTGATGCACGGCTTTACTAACTCTCGGATCTACACTGATAGGTTCGATTGAAATTGAACAAACACTTCTTCTGGGTCCAACAGGCTCGTCTTAGCTATGATTGGCTAAGTCTCACACTAATACCAAATGATGCAGCAGCGGATAACGAAAATTGATGAATCGGTGAAAGTAGCAATCGGGGAATTGAAGATACCAAAAGGCCCAAATCCATTGATCCAAAGATACCGGATTCTAGCTATCTCAAACACGTTGATTGCGCACGATACCGTGTTTAAAGATCTACGATTCTTCGACGTTGATCAAGCACACTTGATTCCACGAATTGGCTTCAACAATCGTTGATTCGAGCGCACTCGAATGCCGAAGATGGAGATAGGAGATCACACTCAACTACCGATTTGAGAAGTGGCACAAAGCACACAAACAAAGTTTTATTCAAAATCAACTAACTATTACAAATGACATCACCCGCCTATTTATAGTCTTACAACTCAACACTACTCAACACTGTACAACACATAGGTCAGCAACGACCTAACACAGACAACACTTAGGTCGTGAACGACCTAACACAGACAACACTTAGGTCGTGAATGACCTAACACTTATTACAACACAGCGACACTAGTTACAACACAAGTACGGGTTACAACACATATTTACAACAGCAACATACAAGAACGACTTACAACCTAAGAAACTAGTGCGGCATAAGTAAATCCAGCTTTAGGAACCCTTTACGCGACCTAATTAGGTCGTAGCTTCAGGAACTCTTCACGCGACCTAAGCTTGAGCGACTTAAAGAAGTGGTTTCTGGAAATCTTCGAGCGACCTAAAGTTGAGCATCTCATGCGACCTAATAGAACTCGACAGCGACCTAACTTCTGAGCGGCATAAGAAAACTTCCTCCAGCGACTTAAGGTATCTCAGCGACCTAAGGTCTCGCGACCTATGGCTTGAGCAGAATGCGGCAGCGACCTAAGATTTGAGCGACCTAAGAAACCTTGTGACCTAATCTTTACACGACCTTGAACATCAAAAGAAAAGTACGGCATACTGAGTGAGCTAACTCGTTAGGTCGCTCGCGACTTATCATAGGTCGTTAGCTTGTTTGAGCGACCTAAGGAACTTGGGTGATATGAGGTTTGCTTTAACTCTCTAGGTCGTTCCAGCGACTTATCATATGGACTTAGGTCGTTAGGTCGTCCCAACGACTTATCATATTGGCGTAGGTCGTTAGGTCGTTCCAGCGACTTATCATATTGGTTTTGATTGTTAGGTCGTACCACTTTAGGTCGAATCCCAGTAGGTCGCAGCTCGCACGCAGGCATCCATTGTGGACATAACTCGCCTGCATGACTCGTTAGGTCGCTTGCGTGACTTAACATCTTGTTAGGTCGTTGGCGACCTAAAATTTCATTAGGCTGGCCTACATCAATACATATATGCTGTTGTTAGTCTGCTGCTTGTATATAGGTGATAGTACTTGTTTAAAACAATATAAGTTGTCTCTGTTACAAAATATATAGTATCTGTTGACAAGACTTGTATTATTAGATTTAGTCCATATGCATGATTTTAACATTTTGTATACAAATATGATTTGCATAGTTTAACTGTATGAGTTTGTAAATACATATAGAGTTATATTTAACATATTATAAAGCTGTACTATATATATTATAAAGTGTAGGTCAGTAGTTGAAAGTTGTATGTAAACAGTTGATGTATATGTTGTATACCAGGTATCTATATGTATGTCAAGCTTAAATATGGGTTATACATATAAAGCAATTTTTATGGTTATAGTATATATATATATGTATATATATATATATATATATATATATGTTACAATATCTGATCTGGGAAGAAGATTTCATATGTTCACCATATATAGAATACTGTATGATTATAAAGTTCTTATCTGATATAAAGTACACATATATAATATGTTTACTTGTACGTGAATTTATAACTATGTTTATACATTGGTTTATGTAGATAGGTATATTTGACTTTGGTTTCCTCACACACACACACACATATATATATATATATTTATAATGTTATGTCGTATTTTGGAATGTGTACAAGCATCTATAATATATTTTGTTAACTATGGGTCTTAATTGGTTTTAAATATAATGGGTTTGAATCAAATCATATATATATTGTATTTTGATATTTGATAATAATAATATAATATTCATTTCTTTTCTGTTATATCAAACCGATTCTGATTCGTTCTCATCAATTTAAATTATCAACTTTGTTCGTTGAATCATGTCCATCTAACTTCGCTTTGGAAGTCGTGCTTGCATTTCGTAACTCAACTTCATTGTCTACCACTCTAGCCTCGAAAGGTGAGCAATCACTCATGATTAACGTTCTTATATTTATTAAATTTGATTTCAATTGAAAGGACAATTGAAATATGCTGTTGTTAGTTACTTACATTGCTATATTTATGCTATTGTCTGCAACTGTTCACCTGTGACATCTGACATCATTATCTGTTATTTTATATTGATGATATATGCCTGTTATGTTATTATCCTATCTATTATCACGCTGCAAGTTCCCTATTAGTATAGAATTCACTATGGGTTGAAATGATACATACCCGAACGGACTTTAGAATAGGAGAAAATCGTTATGGGTTGAAATGATAGACCCAAGCGATTTTCATTTGAATTTAATTTGGGATTGCGGGTTGAAATGATATATACCCGTATATATATTTTAAATTGCGGATTGAAATGATAAATATCCGTATCACTTGACCATAGGATAGAAAATTATATACAGACACCGTTGGTCTATATATAAATGTTTTTTGAAAATGATTTCTATGGTTTTCAAAAGAAATATATGGTTTTGATAAATATTGATTTTAAAGATTCATTAAAGTTGATTTAATAAAGTTGATAAATAATATGTTTAAGTAGTTATTTAATATCTATATTTTCAAATATAGAGTTTATAATGATTTGAAATTTATTTGAAATTATATTTATTTAAGAATTATATTTAAATAAGTTTGAATTGAAATTTTATTAAAATTGAGATTTTAAAGATATGTTTATAACTTGAATGTGATTAAAAGTGACTTAAATGAATATTTCAAAACTTATATAAATTTAAATGGGATAATTTATTTATTTAATTTTGTAAATTTAAAAGTTGCATTTAGATGATTATTAAAATGATTAAGTAAATATTTCAAAACTAAATAATAGTAAAGTAAATTTGATATATATATGAAGTTATCGAATTTAGTTTTGAAAACGTTGAATATATTGACTTTGAAATATTTTTAAATTTAAATGGTTTATTTTGGGTTTCAAATCTATATTTGAAATCAATATAATTTGAAATGATTTATTGAGCAACTGAATCGAATTGAAATTGATGATTTGAGATTTCATTAAATTTGAGTTGAATCTGTAACGATACGACTTTTCGACGCTCGAAAATCGACATTAATACGTCCACTGTTTCAAATGTCGCGCAATCGAATGCCGGAAAACCGAATCATTAGGGTTAAAAAGAAGAGGTAGAAGAAGACATAAGAAAATGAAACAAGAAGCAACATAAACAATATCAGAATCTCACATTCGCAGCGGAACAACATATAATAGATAAATGAATAATCTTTAAATCAAAGAATTATATCAGTTTATACATTACATCATCATCAGAGTTTACAACAACAATACATCAATGGACAGTTATACAAACTTGTCCTCATACAGAATACACAGCGGAATAAATAATATCATATACAAGTGATACGCCTCGCCATCCAGCTCGCCACTGAGCTCCACAGCATCTCCTGAATCCAGAATGACCTGATAACCTGACTCTAGACTACCCGTGTGGAAATTGGTGGGCACCCAGAGTTTAGAAAGGAAACAATAAACTCCAGGTCAGTCATGGGACTGGTGTGAGAACTAAAACAGTATTTATCTTCACAAAGAAAATAAAACAATTTTGCAATGCTTTTGGAAAATGAAACTACCATAAGACCACCCGCCACACACACAATGCAAACCCAGAATTGGAGGAGATTTCTTCTTAGGATAGTCAAAAATGCTTACTACGCAAAATCATTCGATATTATTATCATAAGTGCATAGTGTCGAAAACCATTTCGAAAATATAATATTAATCTTAGCCGGCATACAACCATTATTGTATGCCTACTATAGCTACCATGTTCAATAGCAGGTTACCGCCACATTCCATAGCAGGTAATACAACTAAAACCGTACAAGGTTCGTATTGTTTCTTTGGATTTCCAACAAATGGTCAGGCATAGGAACTTCCTTACACCGAAATGGAAACGCCTCTGGAAAGACGCCCTAAGAACCTAACCGGATCTCTGCAAACACAAGGCCGACGCTACCTCACGCTTTAACAAAGCTATAACTAGGTAGCTAACACACGAGCTATGCCATCCCCCGGTCGTCACCGACCTTTACCCGAGGATCCTCAACCACAAAGCAACAACCACAAAGTATAATAAATTTGCAGCATCAACATAGGTAAAATATCTGGGCTCCATACCATGATATCACCTTTATATCCGGAAGGAAATGACATACCCTAGGGGCGCTACCCCTAAAAACCTTTGCCGCAACATTCTTGTTTCGACCATTACCGGGTTGTGAGGCTCGACGAAGTCTCGTCGACAAAGCTACGCTTTTTCACAAAGCCACGCTTTTTCATAAAGCCACGCTTTTTCACAAAGCCACGATTTTCCACAAAGCCACGCTTTGATCAACAAATGATCAACAGCACTCCGTATGCCGCATTACCAAATTGGGAATGTATCACTAGTAACCATCAACTACATAACCTCTGAGCTCGTACGTCTCAGAGAAGGGTGTTAAGCTAAGAGAATAAATTATCCGCCACTAACAGAAATGTATTTGATAGAAACCAGCTTTATATCTCAAAGTGTAACGTCAGACACACATCCATACAAGTCCGTTCCGGGATCGAACGGAACCGAAGGCACTTCCAAAGAAGCCCTTGCAATCCGAATATTCACTAATCACGTCCGGACTTTCCATCACAAGAAGAGTGATATAAATCTCTATACTGGAGCAACTCGGTGCAGAGACATTCGACAGGTTGTCCTTTCATTTTTGAAAATATCAGGTCTTCAACACCGGTCTTCAATACGATCCATATCGTCGTATCACTAATTCGGAATGGGTTATATGACACAAAGGTCTTTCGGCTAACCCGAATAGTGAGCGTTTGTTTTAAAAACAAATCAAGTGCCATTTCAAAGGAAAATATTGATAGTCGGTTATTTAAGTATCAAACAACATTCACAACAAACATCCAATTTAAATAATTTTTCCCAAATTATTTATTTTCAAGATATCTTCACAAGATATATATTTTTCCACACTTTAACATTTGAAAACCAATTTCAAATCACATTTTCATACTTCATCACTTTGAAAACAAATTTCAAATCACATTTTCACACTTCATCACAAAATGGTCCATTTAAACCAATTAAATAAATCCTTATCGATTTATTTCAAATTTACGTTCCAAATCTGTAAATTTATTTCCACACTTAAAAATAAATCAATGTTTATTTTTAAAACAAATTTCCCTTTCCTTTATAAATTCCATTGTGAATTTAAATTTCCAAATATTCACTTATACACGATTTTCAAGTCGTTTTCCAAATATCCACTTTCAAACACCAAATCAATTACAAATTGATTTCTAAATTTATTTCAAATCCCAAATCATTTTACAAATCGATTTCCAAATTTATTTCAACACCAAATCCATTTTAATTCAACACCAAATAAATTTTCATAACGATTTCCCAAAGATCTATTTTCAATTACCAAATCAATTATTAATTGGATTTCAAGAAATTCATAAACTCTTTAAAATAAATTCATTTATCTCTTCCAAACCATTTAAAATTCCATTTCAAATAAATTTTCCAACTTTCGAATAATACTATTCAAAATCGATTTATAAAAATCTTTTACCATATTTTAGAAATAATTCGATAAGATTTCGAAAATTAACTTTATGCTTTTAAAATTCCTTCTTTTAAATTCACCTAATTCTTTCAAAAGAATTTACTTAAAATTTCCACTTTAATTTCAAAAATCCAATTTTATTTATTTCTGGATCCAACGATACCAAAAATACATTCGGCTAAATTATAGCCTTCAACACATTCAATCACAAATATAATCATTCACAAATTATAAATAAATAATCACACAACATATGAAACAAATTCATATAACATATGAAACAAATTCATATAATTTGAGGAATCAAGTTGGATCCCTCCAACCTGTTTCCATTCATCCACAGATGTTAGCACAATACCAATTCCACTTCGAAGTGGAATATCGCAGTATATGGGATTTATAAAATACTATCCGCTATTATGTGGCGCAATAGGGTCTCATCCTCTATATAATGCGGGAAATCAACTCCAAATACATATATAATACCAATTCCACTTCACGGTGGAATTATCGCGGTATATGTTTTTAATAAATAACCTCCGCTTAATATGCGACGTATACGGTCTATTTAACACAACAGATAATAATTATCATCCAATTCACACAATCAAAACTATCAACAATTTTAAATTCAACTATTTAAAATTTAAATCAAAACAAAATATTCGATTGAGTGAGGAGTTCTCACCTTGCTTTCAATAGCAGTTGCAGCGTTTTATTTCGAATAAAATTAAACACGCGTTTAATTTTACTCAAAATTTTCACTAGCTCCAATCAATTCCAATCCAATTCCATTGCGAAGAGCTCGTCGAAATGATTCCAACGCAATTCGTTTCGTAATTTTCCAACCTCGTATGAACAAGTTATGATAGTTTAAAGTTTGAACGATTTAAAAGATAATCAATTTCCACATTCTTTATTTATTTTTAACCTAAAACAATCTGGGCCGCTTGATGCCTCCACTTCAGATCTGGCCTTACGCGCGTGTTGCTTCTCCCCTACCAGATTTTTTGAATGTGCGTGTAGAAACCCATAGCCTCCCATAATCCTCGAATTTTCGTGACCAACCCGATCGATTAGATGACGATCGGCCACCTCCATGTTGAAGAGCACAGCGCCCCCCTCCTTCGGTCGCAAGCATGCCAAGCTAGGATGCACACTTGCCTCGCTATTCGAGCACAAAGTTCGGTCATCTAAACGAAGATTGTCGTCGATCCGTCTCATATTTTTCGATCTTGACCGTTGACCTTGTAGATCTTGTTACGATCTTCAATGTTGTAGTTGAAAGTATTTGCTAAAAGCTGATGGATTAAGAGATTTGGAGGGAAGAAAATCGTGAATTGTCGGCCATTGAATATGAAACTGGCGGCCACAACCCTAGCTAGGGTTTCTGAATGCAAATGTGAAAATATGGGGCCTTATATAGAAAATTTCACAAATCACTATTCATCGAAAAAAATTCCGAACTCCAAACAAAGCGTGCCAGCTGGCGTTTCTAAGGTTTTACCCACGTTTCGAACACAATGGAACGTGTTTCGGGAGCTAATTCGATCGTATGTGAGAGTTACAGAAATAAACGATCAAATTTAAATCAAATCGATTTAAACCGATTTCGATGCGTTTTGGCTTGCCCCGGACAAACCGTAAATCCGATTGACACGAAATTTGAAACCTTACAATAATTTCACATTACGGATCCGATGAAACTTGTTTTGTCGAAATCCGAGACTATTTGAAAAATGACTATTTTTAGTCATCAATTAAATATTAAAATATTCAATTTTCAAAAATTAACTTTTAATTCAATTTTAAAAGTTTACAAACATCATTACAACTCCAATATGATTTAATATAACTTCATAAATCATTTTTATACATATTAAACCCAATTTACAATTATTTCTGCAATTTCAAATATTAAATCATCGATTTAATTATCCAATTAAATCACTATATTCGAATTTAAATTCATTCAGCTTACAAATCTTACTTGTTAATATTTAAAATAAATTAAATATCTGAATTTCAAATGACAAAAATTCTGGGTCGTTACAGAATCGATTTGTGTAATTTGAGGAAACTATTTTATTTTATAAAGTAAATTAAGATTATATTTAAAACTATCGATATTTTACTTTATAAAGTTATTTTAATATAAATCATTTTTAATATAAATTATTTTATAAACTATTTTAACTTATAACTATTTATATAAACTAATTATTTTATAAACTATTTTAACTTATAACTATTTTATATAAATTATTTTATTTTATAAACTATTTTATTTTATATACTATTATTAATATCTAAACTGTTTGAAAGATGGTGTTATGATTTCAAAGTATTATGATTTCCAAAGTATCATTATTTCAAATTGTTGGTTTCGAAAGTATTATAACTTTGAAAGTGATATGATTTTTGGAAATGGATATATTTGAAATGAAAATGATATCGTATTGATTTGGGTTTTGAAATGGAAATGATATTTTGGTTTTGAAGTATAAACTATTTTGAAATGACCACGGTGTTATAATAACGATTGGTTGTTAGAGAGACCAGGATCAGATATGGACATACTCTCTATCGATACCGCAAACCACTTTGACAACTGTGTATGCGGTGGAGTTTCCAGAATGAAGTAGGATGGTGGCAACGATCCTAAGGTATATACGTGGACCCAACTCCCGTGAGTTGGCATAAAGTGGCTGAAACAGGAGCGATTGACGGGCAAAGGAGGTAGCACCTTTGATCGGACACACTTCTTTGATACCATTCTATTACTTTGTGATTGATTGGGTGCACCACTTGATTTGGGAGTGTTGTTCGAGGTGGGCGGTAGTGGCTGCTATGCGTCACCACCAACCCGGATGCGTAATTGGTATATCTACCCTGGCATTGCCTAGTTTTGCCGTGTCACTTACCATATCGAGCTTTACTACGATTTGTGATTTCTCCAGTAGCCTGTGGAGTATCGAGGATAGCCCCCATTTTGGGAGTATGCTAATACTGGATAGACTACTGGGACTATTACGTGTTAAGGGCTATATGGGTAACCCCTTGACACTATTAAAAAGTATGTTTATTTTATATTAGACATTATTATAATAGCGAATATTACTACATAGTAGATAGTTTAACGGATCCTTAGAGGATGGTTATCCCAAACATCATTTGAGTTACTTGTATTTCAGTTGGTATTTCACTTGAGTTGGATTTATTGATATAAGAATGTTAATCCTGACTCGAGTGTTTTGTGTTTTGCTTTACGCTCGGGTCAAACCGAGTGATTTTGCATTTGAGACTCACCTTTGGGGTTGGAGCTTCGCTTGGAGATTCAGCTATCTATCGATTCTGCTATCAGTTATTCAGTTGATTCCAGTGATGTATTCAAATCTTGCATTTGACTAGTGTAACGATACGGATTTTGCCTGTTCGAAAATCGACATCCATACTTTACATCGTACTCGAATGTCGTAGATTCGAGCGTTCAAATCCGAGTCGCCGGAGCTTATAACACAGTTAAGTAAATAACACAGCGGAAGAATTGAATAATACATTGATATACAATATCTGATACAACAGAATGATACAATGAATATCAATATACATCAGAGATATGATACAACAAATAGCAGCGGAAAAGAAAATAGATAACAAATATCAGCAACGGAACAAATAACTCTAAGATAGTCTTCAAGAGAGAACTCCAACAGTAGCTCGAACTCCCAATAACGATACACCAAGATAAGCAAGTGCAGTCCATATCCAAAGACTGAACTAACTCCAGAAAATCTACTAGACCTGAATATCTGAAAACCCCAACTCTAGACTGCTCGTGTAGGAAATTATGAGCACCCAGAGTTTAGGAAAGGAACAATAAACTCCGGATCAGTCATGGGACTGGTGTGAGGAACAAAAACAGTTTATCTTTAAGCAAATAGCAGAGAATTTTAAAGTCAATTCGCAATGCTTTTGGAAAATGAAACTACCATAAGACCTCCCACCACACACACAATGCAAACGCAGAATTGGAGGAGATTTCTTCTTATGATAGTCAAAGATGCTTACTACGCAAAATCAAATCATTTTTGATATTATTATTAGTGCATAGTGTAGAAAACATTTCGAAAGTATAATATTAATCTTAGCCAGCATAGGCATTCCGCACTTATGCCTACTATAGCTACCATGTTCAATAGCAGGTTACCGCCACATTCCATGGCAGGTAATACAACTAAAACCGTACAAGTCACGTATTGTTTCTTTGGATTTCCAACAAATGGTCAGGCTAAGGAACTTCCTCTTCCACGATGGGTACGTCCCTGGAATAGACGACCCGAGAACCTAACCGGATCTCTGCCAACACAAGGCCGGGTTACCTCTGCAAAAATAGGTAACTACTGACATGCGTATGCCATCCCCCGATCGTCACCGATCTTCCCGAGGATCCCCGATTCGCAACAACCACAAAGTAATAAACTTCCAGCAACCACAGAGGTTAAGTATCTGGGCTCCATACCATGATACCACCTTTATCCAGAAGGAATGACATACACTAAGGGGCGCTACTCCCTAGAACCTTGCTGCATCCTTCCTGTTTCGACCATTTCCGGGGTGTGAGGTCCGACGAAGTCTCGTCCACAAAGCTACGCTTTCTACAAAGCCATGCTTCGGGTCAAACAAATGATCAACCTATGATCACCAAGATATAAGATCAAACAAATGAACATATCACAAATGATCAAACACTGATCATCACCCAGCAACACTCAGCATGCCACATTACCAAATTGGGATATATCGCTGATAAATTTCAACTACATAACCTCTGAGCTCGTACGTCTCAGAGAAGGGTGTTAAGCTAAGAGAATGAATTCTCCGCCACCAACAGAAATGTATTTGAAAGAAATCGGCTTTATATCTCAAAGTGTAATGTCAAACATGTATCCATACAAGTCTGTTCCGGGATCGAACAGAACCGAAGGCACTTCTCACGAAGCCCTTGCAATTCCGGATAATTTCCAATCACGTCCGGACTTCCCGTCACAAAAGAGTGATATAAATCTCTATACCGGCGCGACTCAGTGCAGAGACATTCGACAGGTTGTCCTTTCATTTTCGAAAAATATCCGGTCTTCAACACCGGTCTTCAAATGCTATCCATATACGACGTATCACTATTCGGAATGAGTTATACGACCCAAAGGTCCTTTCCTGGCTAACCCGAATAGTGAGCGAAATATTTAAAAACATACGGATATTGGGATTTCAATTAAGTCACAACTTAAACCCAAACTTTCTTTACAAATGGTTTAACAAATTACCATTTTAGTCTTTTTAAACAAAAAGATTCAATTCACAAAGTTCACTTAATTTCACAAAGATTCATTCATAGATTTTCCAAATCAATTCCCCTTTCAATTTGATTAATTCGTTAAATCAAAGATTTAACTCATAGCTTTCAAAACAATTTCATTTCGAATGGTTTAAATAAATCATCATTTTAAATCTGTTAAAAATAAACCGATTTAATTCATAGCTTTCGAAAAGAATTCATTCATAACTTGGAAAATCATTTTCAATTCAATCTTGAAATTCCTTTAACTAAATTGGAATTTCTTTTCTTATCTGAAAGCTTTTATCATTTGAAAACAACAGTTTTTATTTCATAAAATCTGATTTATCCGTACGAGTTGAAATCCTTGGTTTAAATTTCAAATTCCCAACTTATACTTTTTAAAATGGTTTAATTCATACAAACACCTTTATATCATCTTTTATCCCTAGTTTCAAATCATAGGATTCAATTTCAAACTTGAATTCAAATTTAAATCAAATTATTTAAATTTCAAAACTCGATTAAGTTATTCAAAATAACTTTTATATTTGAAATTCCATTTCAAAAGCTTTTTACTTTAAAACCCAAATTCTAATTTCAAAATCAATTGAAATTAAAATTTCAATTTCCAAAACATCAAATTTAAATTATCTGTGACTTAACCGATTTCCACGTGAAATCCATATTGGTGTGTGTATAAGTGTGGTCCAGGGTTTCAACACAATAGTGCAACATCAATCATCACAGATCAAAATACAGGATACAGTTGATAAGCGATATAAACTATAACGCTTATCGTTCATGCACAGACTACAGATATATAAATATTACAGATAATAATTACCTATCACAACATAAATCAGGTATATCACAAAGCATCATATATCAGGGATGTCAAACAATTCGACAATCAACAGAATCCAAACATTCACAAGTGAATTTATTAACCAACTAATTAATTTAAATCAGATGTTTCAATTATTAATCCGAGTTAATTATCATGATTTAATTTCAAATTATTTGAAATAAATTCCCTTTCGAATTCATTTGTTAATCTTTATTAACTCATCAATTTTAAGTAAATGAATCAATTAAACCTTTAATTATTTACAAATAATTTACTCAAATTTCAAATCATCATTTAATTGATTACATTCAGTAATTATCTATTTATTTCTTCTCTAAGTAATTTTTATTTTCCAAATCGTCAAGTGATTATTAATTTAAACTTTAGTTAATACATTTAAACTTATAATTACAAATTATCAATATAAGTTATAAATTATCATTCTAATTATTCTAATGGTTAATGAATTTAAATCTTGAAACCTCATTTACTTAGAGTAAATTCATTTCCCATTATTTATTTAAATTTTCACTTCACTATGTTGGAAACATTTATTTCACTTTTCCTCTAAACTTTCATTTTAAATTCTAGGTTTTAAAACGGGTACTAATTTAACTTTAAACCAATTTATAACTAACCTTAAAGATCTTTAAATTACAAATTAAAATAATACTTAGTTATAAAGGAATTTTAAATCAAATCCACTTAAGTTCAAAAATTGAAACTTATACGAAGTATTTAAATTTATAAACTTTCTCTTCATTTCAAAACTGAAATTTAAACATTTAAATTAGCCCAGTTTAATTTGGTTAAATTTTTTAAAAACCAACATTTAAAAACTGTTAAAACTGGTACTGTTTAACTTGAACAAGATGACCCGAGCCCTTCCCAGATTTTACTTCGAGTTACCCCGAGAAATCATGAGCCTGCTTCGAGCAGAACACATATCAACCCGTGCTCTTCCCTTCCAACCCTCCATTTCCCAGTGCACACGAAAATACTAGTGCACGTGCACCGGAGTTCCGACCATCACTGGTCGTCGCCGAAACTTCGAGCAAGTCACAAACCATCCCCAGCTTCAGTCGCAACCACCCAACACCATCAAATAACCACGAAATCGAAAACGAGTATACTACCCAACCTGGAACCAAAACTGGAATCACCACCAAAGCCTGTCACCACCTCGTTCTCGCGCCTCCCACCACCGTTACATCGGAAACTCTGGCCAAACACTCGTCAACCTCCCCTCTTCCATCCACCAGAACCTCGTCGAACTCGGTCGATCGAAGAGGACCATCGAATCGAAATTGACAGCCTCTCACAAATTAGGTTTAAAAATTTTAAACCTCCACCGCTGCCACCACCGTGCTCCAGCCACCACCGGTCCATTTTTCCTATCACCCCCGTACACTTCTCCATTATCTCAGAAGAGCTCGACCACGCCAGTGCCTCCGACCGCCTGAAATTGGTCGAAAATCATTTTCTGTTCAACCTAAAACTGCTCTCGATCCACCTGACTAGAACTCGTGATTTTTATATTAAAAATCCTAACTTTTGAAGGTGATTCAAGATATATAATTGAATTAACAATTTGTTACATTTGAATTTTCACTTACTAAATGTTTTCTCTGTTATATTTTGTTTCCAGACATTACAGTTTTTATTTTATAAAAACTTTAACTTATTTTACATAAACTATATATTGTTTGAACCTTGAACCTTAACAAGTGTTTGAACATAAAATCATGATTATGATCAGAGATAAATCCTATAATTATAGAACAAACAAGAACATGTCACCATATAAGTATGCATCCAGACAGCCATATATATTTTCAGAGCATTACATCATATACCTCCACACAAAACATGATTATCACAGGAAACAATCAAGCAACTATATTTATTTAAGTCTATTTAATATAAAATGTTACTCACTTGGTCCAGAAGAAAGAAAAGAACAGAGCTTCTTTGTTGAACCAGGTTTTGAATTTGCTTACTGAAATCCTTTAGATCTCTGGTCTATAGTTGATTGTATTGTTGTAAATGTTGAAGCTCGTTTTCTTTGAGTTGAATAATGTTTTAGTTTATTTTTTTACAAAGTGATATCTCAGTTTTTCTTTGCTAAGAATTTTCGAAACTGAAATGAAGAAGGAGTTGGAGATATAGAAATGAGTTGTACAGATAGTATTACATTGTAAAGGTTGATATAATTTTATTTGTACAATGCCAGAGATATTTTTCTTTTCTTTTACCAGATCTCTGTTGCTCTTGATGGCTGAATTGCTTTTGAAAACAATTCGAATTGACTTTGTCTTGCTGCTAAAATGAAGACATTAAATGTTTATGTACTTTAGGTATTATCCTAATCTTATTAGTACATAGATGCTTTTATTTGTTTGTACCAATTCATTTTTTTCCTTCTTTGATTTCGGCTGATGGTTTCAAAAATTTGGTGGCTAAGGATCCAAGCATTAATTGCGTTGTACAAACAAATATATATATATTTGCTTTATTTCTTCTTCGGCTGTACAATGCAAGAGATAATGTGCATGTTTTGTTCCTTCATTTTGTAGGTGTTCAAAGATATTTTACCTTTTTATTTTATACTTTCCATAGGTATATATGTTCGTTTCTTTTCCTTTGGACTTGTCTTTTATAATATTACTTTAAAATATAAGTTTCTATTTTAATCTTGTTGTTAGATTTTATCAAATGTTTACTTTGTATTATTACTTATATTTTTATAACTTGTCTTTTATTTATTTTATATTTGTGTTCAAAGCCTATATTCTATTTTTATTTTTAAATCATCTATTTAAGATTTAATTTCAAATCCAGAATATATATACATATATATATATATATATAAAAATTCAAATTTATTCATATATGCCCGTATACATTTATTCACATATATACATATTATAGATTTTAATTGATTTAACATAGAATTTATTTTAATCCGGGGAAACTCGCAATAAATAAATCGATTAATTTCACTTTAAAACATTTATTTTACTATTTTTATTCAGAATGAAATAATAATAACAATTTTAAATTCAAAAACTCAATTAATTATTAATTTAAATACTTATAAAATTTGGGGTCGTTACAAATTTCCCCCCTTAAAAGAATTTCATCCTCGAAATTCGCAGGCACGAAAATAACGCAGAGATAGACAGATTCGATCTCCTATAATCCCTCAAACACAAGTTATGAATTCCATACTCAAGTCGGAATATCACAGAATACATACCAATTCGTCAATCTTCGGACTTTGGTATTCACAAGAAATTTCAATAGAATTTTAAAATTTGGTTTTCAAACGAAATCGTTTTAATTGATTCATTTCAATTTACCCTCATATTTTATTAGTCAATTTAACTCAATTTAAAATTTTCAATTTCAAATTCATTAAGATATAAATCAAAAAGCTGATAAGGAATCGATGAAATACGAGGTAAGGATTTTCTACAACTTCTTCTTGTAGCTGGTACGAAGAAATCAAAAGAATTTGGAAACGAATCAAAGAAAATTGATAGAGAAAGATTGTTTCCTTGTTGTTACAGAGTATCGACCATTTATAGTCATATTCCCCTGTCCCCTATCTCGTCCTCTTCTTGCACTCATACTCACTATCAGTGGATAGTAAGAGAATTTACTGAGACGTTCAGACGGATATATTAGGAATTACTCATTCTAGAGTTTACTTCACTCTATCTCTAATGAGCTACTTAACGTGTTATACTCCTGAGCTAAAGTTCAACCTTAGCTCTGATACCAAATGTAACGATACGGATTTTGCCCGTTCGAAAATCGACATCCATACTTTACATCGTACTCGAATGTCGTAGATTCGAGCGTTCAAATCCGAGTCCCCGGAGCTTATAACACAGTTAAGTAAATAACACAGCGGAAGAAATGAATAATACATTGATATACAATATCTGATACAACAGAATGATACAATGAATACCAATATACATCAGAGATATGATACAACAAATAGCAGCGGAAAAGAAAATAGATAACAAATATCAGCAGCGGAACAAATAACTCTAAGATAGTCTTCAAGAGAGAACTCCAACAGTAGCTCGAACTCCCAATAACGATACACCAAGATAAGCAAGTGCAGTCCATATCCAAAGACTGAACTAACTCCAGAAAATCTACTAGACCTGAATATCTGAAAACCCCAACTCTAGACTGCTCGTGTAGGAAATTATGAGCACCCAGAGTTTAGGAAAGGAACAATAAACTCCGGATCAGTCATGGGACTGGTGTGAGCAACAAAAACAGTTTATATTTAAGCAAATAGCAGAGAATTTTAAAGTCAATTCGCAATGCTTTTGGAAAATGAAACTACCATAAGACCTCCCACCACACACACAATGCAAACGCAGAATTGGAGGAGATTTCTTCTTATGATAGTCAAAGATGCTTACTACGCAAAATCAAATCATTTTTGATATTATTATTAGTGCATAGTGTAGAAAACATTTCGAAAGTATAATATTAATCTTAGCCAGCATAGGCATTCCGCACTTATGCCTACTATAGCTACCATGTTCAATAGCAGGTTACCGCCACATTCCATGGCAGGTAATACAACTAAAACCGTACAAGTCACGTATTGTTTCTTTAGATTTCCAACAAATGGTCAGGCTAAGGAACTTCCTCTTCCACGATGGGTACGTCCCTGGAATAGACGACCCGAGAACCTAACCGGATCTCTGCCAACACAAGGCCGGGTTACCTCTGCAAAAATAGGTAACTACTGACACGCGTATGCCATCCCCCGATCGTCACCGATCTTCCCGAGGATCCCCGATTCGCAACAACCACAAAGTAATAAACTTGCAGCAACCACAGAGGTTAAGTATCTGGGCTCCATACCATGATACCACCTTTATCCAGAAGGAATGACATACACTAAGGGGCGCTACTCCCTAGAACCTTGCTGCATCCTTCCTGTTTCGACCATTTCTGGGGTGTGAGGTCCGACGAAGTCTCGTCCACAAAGCTACGCTTTCTACAAAGCCATGCTTCGGGTCAAACAAATGATCAACCTATGATCACCAAGATATAAGATCAAACAAATGATCATATCACAAATGATCAAACACTGATCATCACCCAGCAACACTCAGCATGCCACATTACCAAATTGGGATATATCGCTGATAAATTTCAACTACATAACCTCTGAGCTCGTACGTCTCAGAGAAGGGTGTTAAGCTAAGAGAATGAATTCTCCGCCACCAACAGAAATGTATTTGAAAGAAATCGGCTTTATATCTCAAAGTGTAATGTCAGACATGTATCCATACAAGTCTGTTCCGGGATCGAACAGAACCGAAGGCACTTCTCACGAAGCCCTTGCAATTCCGGATAATTTACAATCACGTCCGGACTTCCCATCACAAAAGAGTGATATAAATCTCTATACCGGCGCGACTCAGTGCAGAGACATTCGACAGGTTGTCCTTTCATTTTCGAAAAATATCCGGTCTTCAACACCGGTCTTCAAATGCTATCCATATACGACGTATCACTATTCGGAATGAGTTATACGACCCAAAGGTCCTTTCCCGGCTAACCCGAATAGTGAGCGAAATATTTAAAAACATACGGATATTGGGATTTCAATTAAGTCACAACTTAAACCCAAACTTTCTTTACAAATGGTTTAACAAATTACCATTTTAATCTTTTTAAACAAAAAGATTCAATTCACAAAGTTCACTTAATTTCACAAAGATTCATTCATAGATTTTCCAAATCAATTCCCCTTTCAATTTGATTAATTCGTTAAATCAAAGATTTAACTCATAGCTTTCAAAACAATTTCATTTCGAATGGTTTAAATAAATCATCATTTTAAATCTGTTAAAAATAAACCGATTTAATTCATAGCTTTCGAAAAGAATTCATTCATAACTTGGAAAATCATTTTCAATTCAATCTTGAAATTCCTTTAACTAAATTGGAATTTCTTTTCTTATCTGAAAGCTTTTATCATTTGAAAACAACAGTTTTTATTTCATAAAATCTGATTCATCCGTACGAGTTGAAATCCTTGGTTTAAATTTCAAATTCCCAACTTATACTTTTTAAAATGGTTTAATTCATACAAACACCTTTATATCATCTTTTATCCCTAGTTTCAAATCATAGGATTCAATTTCAAACTTGAATTCAAATTTAAATCAAATTATTTAAATTTCAAAACTCGATTAAGTTATTCAAAATAACTTTTATATTTGAAATTCCATTTCAAAAGCTTTTTACTTTAAAACCCAAATTCTAATTTCAAAATCAATTGAAATTAAAATTTCAATTTCCAAAACATCAAATTTAAATTATCTGTGACTTAACCGATTTCCACGTGAAATCCATATTGGTGTGTGTATAAGTGTGGTCCAGGGTTTCAACACAATAGTGCAACATCAATCATCACAGATCAAAATACAGGATATAGTTGATAAGCGATATAAACTATAACGCTTATCGTTCATGCACAGACTACAAATATATAAATATTACAGATAATAATTACCTATCACAACATAAATCAGGTATATCACAAAGCATCATATATCAGGGATGTCAAACAATTCGACAATCAACAGAATCCAAACATTCACAAGTGAATTTATTAACCAACTAATTAATTTAAATCAGATGTTTCAATTATTAATCCGAGTTAATTATCATGATTTAATTTCAAATTATTTGAAATAAATTCCCTTTCGAATTCATTTGTTAATCTTTATTAACTCATCAATTTTAAGTAAATGAATCAATTAAACCTTTAATTATTTACAAATAATTCACTCAAATTTCAAATCATCATTTAATTGATTACATTCAGTAATTATCTATTTATTTCTTCTCTAAGAAATTTTTATTTTCCAAATCGTCAAGTGATTATTAATTTAAACTTTAGTTAATACATTTAAACTTATAATTACAAATTATCAATATAAGTTATAAATTATCATTCTAATTATTCTAATGGTTAATGAATTTAAATCTTGAAACCTCATTTACTTAGAGTAAATTCATTTCCCATTATTTATTTAAATTTTCACTTCACTATGTTGGAAACATTTATTTCACTTTTCCTCTAAACTTTCATTTTAAATTCTAGGTTTTAAAACGGGTACTAATTTAACTTTAAACCAATTTATAACTAACCTTAAAGATCTTTAAATTACAAATTAAAATAATACTTAGTTATAAAGGAATTTTAAATCAAATCCACTTAAGTTCAAAAATTGAAACTTATACGAAGTATTTAAATTTATAAACTTTCTCTTCATTTCAAAACTGAAATTTAAACATTTAAATTAGCCCAGTTTAATTTGGTTAAATTTTTTAAAAACCAACATTTAAAAATGTTAAAACTGGTACTGTTTAACTTGAACAAGATGACCCGAGCCCTTCCCAGATTTTACTTCGAGTTACCCTGAGAAATCATGAGCCTGCTTCGAGCAGAACACATATCAACCCATGCTCTTCCCTTCCAACCCTCCATTTCCCAGTGCACACGAAAATACTCGTGCACGTGCACCGGAGTTCCGACCATCACTGGTCGTCGCCGAAACTTCGAGCAAGTCACAAACCATCCCCAGCTTCAGTCGCAACCACCCAACACCATCAGATAACCACGAAATCGAAAACGAGTATACTACCCAACCTGGAACCAAAACTGGAATCACCACTAAAACCTGTCACCACCTCGTTCTCGCGCCTCCCACCACCGTTACATCGGAAACTCTGGCCAAACACTCGTCAACCTCCCCTCTTCCATCCACCAGAACCTCGTCGAACTCGGTCGATCGAAGAGGACCATCGAATCGAAATTGACAGCCTCTCACAAATTAGGTTTAAAAATTTTAAACCTCCACCGCTGCCACCACCGTGCTCCAGCCACCACCGGTCCATTTTTCATATCACCCCCGTACACTTCTCCATTATCTCAGAAGAGCTCGACCACGCCAGTGCCTCCGACCGCCTGAAATTGGTCGAAAACCATTTTCTGTTCAACCTAAAACTGCTCTCGATCCACCTGACTAGAATTCGTGATTTTTATATTAAAAATCCTAACTTTTGAAGGTGATTCAAGATATAGAATTGAATTAACAATTTGTTACATTTGAATTTTCACTTACTAAATGTTTTCTCTGTTATATTTTGTTTCCAGACATTACCGTTTTTATTTTATAAAAACTTTAACTTATTTTACATAAACTATATATTGTTTGAACCTTGAACCTTAACAAGTGTTTGAACATAAAATCATGATTATGATCAGAGATAAATCCTATAATTATAGAACAAACAAGAACATGTCACCATATAAGTATGCATCCAGACAGCCATATATATTTTCAGAGCATTACATCATATACCTCCACACAAAACATGATTATCACAGGAAACAATCAAGCAACTATATTTATTTAAGTCTATTTAATATAAAATGTTACTCACTTGGTCCAGAAGAAAGAAAAGAACAGAGCTTCTTTGTTGAACCAGGTTTTGAATTTGCTTACTGAAATCCTTTAGATCTCTGGTCTATAGTTGATTGTATTGTTGTAAATGTTGAAGCTCGTTTTCTTTGAGTTGAATAATGTTTTAGTTTATTTGTTTACAAAGTGATATCTCAGTTTTTCTTTGCTAAGAATTTTCGAAACTGAAATGAAGAAGGAGTTGGAGATATAGAAATGAGTTGTACAGATAGTATTACATTGTAAAGGTTGATATAATTTTATTTGTACAATGCCAGAGATATTTTTCTTTTCTTTTACCAGATCTCAGTTTCTCTTGATGGCTGAATTGCTTTTGAAAACAATTCGAATTGACTTTGTCTTGCTGCTAAAATGAAGACATTAAATGTTTATGTACTTTAGGTATTATCCTAATCTTATTAGTACATAGATGCTTTTATTTGTTTGTACCAATTCATTTTTTTCCTTCTTTGATTTCGGCTGATGGTTTCAAAAATTTGGTGGCTAAGGATCCAAGCATTAATTGCGTTGTACAAACAAATATATATATATTTGCTTTATTTCTTCTTCGGCTGTACAATGCAAGAGATAATGTGCATGTTTTGTTCCTTCATTTTGTAGGTGTTCAAAGATATTTTACCTTTTTATTTTATACTTTCCATAGGTATATATGTTCGTTTCTTTTCCTTTGGACTTGTCTTTTATAATATTACTTTAAAATATAAGTTTCTATTTTAATCTTGTTGTTAGATTTTATCAAATGTTTACTTTGTATTATTACTTATATTTTTATAACTTGTCTTTTATTTATTTTATATTTGTGTTCAAAGCCTATATTCTATTTTTATTTTTAAATCATCTATTTAAGATTTAATTTCAAATCCAGAATATATATACATATATATATATATAAAAATTCAAATTTATTCATATATGCCCATATACATTTATTCACATATATACATATTATAGATTTTAATTGATTTAACATAGAATTTATTTTAATCCGGGGAAACTCGCAATAAATAAATCGATTAATTTCACTTTAAAACATTTATTTTACTATTTTTATTCAGAATGAAATAATAATAACAATTTTAAATTCAAAAACTCAATTAATTATTAATTTAAATACTTATAAAATTTGGGGTCGTTACAACTAGTGTATTGAGACATCTATGTATTCAAGATTTCTGTTGTATCCTGTTTATCTCTGTTATATATATAGTAGCTTCATGAACTACTATCCTTTTGTTTCCCGCTGCATTACTGTTATATTACTCTGTGTCTATGATCTGTGATTATTGTATTTACTATACATACTTAGTTTTGCCAAATTTTATTTACAATCCATTGTTTTGAATTATTCAAGTCCGGCATGTGTGGATTTATTGTCGATTTGAATGGTCCAAAATACTGGGTCATTACATAAACTATGAAAAAATATACATGTTTATTTGTACATGCCGTATAAAAATGGATAAGTATAAGCTTAGAAAACAAGACTAGTATGTAGGTAAAAATCAAAATGGATAAGTATGAAGATTTGTACAAAGGCAATTAATTCCATGTCTATCGGCCTCCATTTGCTAGTAAAAATCACTGGCTATTGTACCAAACGAAAATCTATCAGCCACAAGAGAAAAAAATCTCACTGATGATTTGTACAAATTTTATATCAACTTGTACTAACCAGATATCATCACTTGTAACTTGCTTTCTTTTATATATCAATTCCTCATCTCAGTTTTCGTCCATTCCAAACTGAGAAAAATCTCTGAAGTAAAAATCATTTAAACTTCAACAAAACTCAACTAAACAATAATTTAATTCAAGATAAATCAGAGAATCAAAGGAAAAGGATTTCAGCATGCAATTTTCAAAGCCTGTTTCAAGCATAAAAGGGAAACTCTGTTCTTCTTCCTAAAATAAAGGTGAGTAACTCTTTAAAAATATGGAATATCATGTGTTGTTTGTAATCACACTCAAAGTAAATTTGTAAAGTGTTTACATGTATACAATTATATGCATATATATGCAGAAATGGGTGTGCACATCTAATATACAGGCAGAGATGCCTCTGTTTGGTTCCAGGTTTCAAAAACCTGTTCAAAATTCAAATTCACTTTCTCTAGTTCTTTTTAGGTTTTAAGATTCAAACGAAATGTGTTTGTATAATCATGTTTTATCCTAAAAAAATAACCTCAAGCCTAATTGATTAAGATATTCTCTGGAAAATTAAAAATACAGGCAAGCTTCAAAATATTTGAAAATTCAAATATCATAATTTCTAATTTCAAGTATGTTAATCGAATCGTTTTTGAAAGCAATGATTTGAAAAGAAAAATCATATTTTTTAATCATGTATTCACTGATAAATTTGGGGTTGATCAAAATTGGGGTTTTTGGCGAATTCTGGTGATCGGCAAAGCATTGGGTCTCGAGATTGATGTCGTAGCTTGCTTGAAGGTAGGAGATCATCAGAAAAATGTTCGTTGAATTTATAATCTAGTGTGGATGGAAAAATTGATCGATTTAGTGTTTAATATCAGTTTTAAGTCGATTGTGTTCTTGATGCAATGGAGTAGTCATCATCGAATCGAAATCGACCAGAGTTGTTGGTATCGGAGCATTTAAGTTTGGCGATGTTCTGACAAAAATTTCATGGCCTCTGGTAGCCTGAGACGGCCAGGCAATCGAGTTTTTGGCGATCGAGTTTCTTCCAGTTTTGGGTCGGGAAGCTAACTTTCAAATTCGTCGTCGTTGGGGGTTCCTGGGTGGTCGGGTGGCTAGGGGAGATCGTCACCGACTTTTCGATCATCGCGGCATCGATCGGAGTTTGCCAGAGCCTCTGTGCACGTGCACGCATGAAGGTGTGTATCTGGGTTGCTTACGAAGTTGTGGAAGAAGGAAGTGCTCGGGTTGGTCTCGGGGATGTTATCACGTGGACTCGGAGTAACGATGCAGGATGGGTAACTCGAGATTGGGCTCGAGGAAATTGAATGTTGGCTCGGGTTTTTATATGTTAACAAGTTTTTGAGAGAAAAAGAAAATACAAGTTTAAAGGGTTTTCAAATTAAGGTGTTGATTAAGTTTTCAAAACAAGTTCAAGATATATAGATGATAACGCAAATGTTTTTGAAATTAAATTGTTTGAATAATTATATAATAGGTTAATTATTTGATTTAAATCCCTAAGTATTTCAAAGAATTTTAATGATGCAATCAAGTGAGTGTTTAAGGTAAATGTTTTAATTATTAATTTTGAAGGTTTAATTATTAAGATTTAAATGACAATTAAGTGATTTATTAAGTAAATGATTTATCCTTAATTAAAGGATACTTAATTAATGTAAGTAATTATATGTGAGAAATTACTTAAAGATAATTACTTAATTTAAAGTAATTAATTAATGATTAAAGTTGATTAATCAAGTGATTAAAGGATAATTACTCAATGTAATTAATTAGTGATTTATTAATATAAGTGATTAGGGATAATCACTTATTGTAATTAATTAAGTATAATTAATTTAATGGTTAATTAATTAATGTAATTAATTAAGGAAAATTAATTAAGGATAATTTAATAATTAAAGGTTAGTAATTTATTAATAAATGATTAAAGGAATTTCAATTGTTAACGAGGTCATTAACTAAGATTATTTAAATAATTAATTAATGTGATTAATTGTAACAATTAATTGGATTAAATTAATTAATGATAATCATTTATGAAATTGTGTAAGTATAATTACTTTGTGGAAGTAATTAAGAAATTAATTGTTCATTGAAATTAATTAAGAATAATTAATGATTAATCAAAGGGAAATTATTAAATGTTTTGTGATTAATTGATTATTAATTTACCATGACTAGCAAATTTATTCATAGAAATTAATCTGATTTAAATCAATAAGATAATTAAATTGATCCTACTTATGGATGTTTGGATTATATTAGTTGTTGAATTATTTGATATTCTCTACTGTGTGATGCTTTGTGATATATTCTGATTTGTGTGTGACCTGTAATGTAGTTATTTATCTGGGATGAATGTAATTTATTATTTGTAATATATATATATATATGATCTATGAATCTGTGAATGAACGATAAGCGTTATAGTTATACCGCTTATCAACTATATTTCTGTATTTTGATTTGTGATGATTTATTGATGTTGCACTACTGTGTGAAACCCCTGGACTACACCATACACACACAAATATGGATTTCACGAGGAAATCGGTTAAGTCACAGATTTTTGACAACTGTAAAGATTGAATTCTTGAATCCAAAATAGTTTTGGAATTGGAATTGAAAGCTTTTGAAAACGAGTTCAAATGATTTAATAAAATTTGAAATCTAAAGGATTTGATTTAAATTTGAATTCAATATTTGGAATTGAATTCAATGATTTAGAAATTATGGTCTAAAAAGACCATACTAGTTATAAATGTGTTTTATATGTATTTTTAACCATTTAAAAGTATGGTTTCGAAAATTTAAGCAAATTTAATCCAAGTTTATACTTGAATGGTTTTAACGTATGTAAATTGTAATTAGTTTTCCAGAATGGAAACTAATTGTTTCAAATGATAAAAGATTTCATATAAGAAATGAAATTCCAATTTAAATTAAAGGAATTTTAAGTTTGAATTGAAAATGGTTTCCTAAGCTATGAATAGATCTTTGTGAAACTGGTGAACTTTGTGAGATGAATCTTTTTGTGTAAAAGATTAAAATGGTAATGTGTTTAAACCATTTGAAGAAAAGTTTTGGGAAATAAGTGTGACTTAATTGAAATCCCAATATCCATATGTTTTAAAATATTCCGCTCACTATTCGGTTTAGCCGGGAGAGGACTTTGTGTCATATAACCCATTGTGAATAGTGATACAACGTAAATGGATAGCATTTGAAGACCGGGTGTTTTCGAGAACGATAGGATAACCTATCGATTGTCTCTGCAATGAGTAGCTACGGTATAGAGATTCCCTAGGTGATGGGAAATCCGATCAGGATTGTGAATACCCGGATTGCAAGGGCTTCTTTAGAAGTGCCTTCGGTTCTGTTCGAACCCGGAACAGACTTGTATGGTTGTATGTCTGACATTACACTTTGAGATATAAAGCTAATTTCTTTCAAATACATTTTTGTTTGGTGGCGGAGATTTATTCTCTTAGCTTAACACCCTTCTCTAAGACGTACGAGCTCAAAGGTTATGTAGTTGAAGGTTATCAGTGATATACTCCCAATTTGGTAGTGTGGCATGCTAAGTGTTGCTGATCATTTGTTGATCAAAGCATGGCTTTGTGAAAAAAAGAGTAGCTTTGTGGACAATACCTCATTGGACCTCACAAACCGGTAATGGTCGAAACAGGAAAGATGCGGCAAGGTTTCAGGAGTATCTCCCCTAGGGTATGTCCATTCCTTGTGGAAAAAGGTGGTATCATGGTATGGAGCCCAGATATTTACCTGTGTGGTTGCTCCAATCTCATTTACTCTGTGTGATTGTTGTTTGTGATCGAGAGCTCTCGGATAAAGGTCGTAAACGACCAGGGGTGGCATATCTCAGGTTTACTACCTGGGAAGGGGGTAACCGGCCTTGTGTTGGCAGAGAGCCAAGTGGTTCTTGGGGCATCTGTAACGACCCGGAATTTTGGACCATTCGCATCCATTATAAGTGTATAGGTAGACACTCATGCCGGAATTGAATTGCTCAAAATACCGCGTTGTTAATTTAAATTTGGCAAAACTGAACATATACAGTAAATAAAATAATCACAGATCACAGACACAGAGTAATAATTTGCAGCGGAAATAAAAGAGATAGTAGTTCATGAAGCTACTATATAAATATATGAGTTACATCAGAGTTAAAACAGATACAACGAAAGAGTAATACGATACATCAAATACAAGTCAGAATACATCACTGGAATCATAGAATGCTGAAAGCAGAATAGATGGCTGGATCTTCAAGCAAAGCTCCAACTTCAAAGGTGAGTCTCGAATACTGGTACACTCAGTCTGACCCGAGCGTAAAGCAAAACACAAATCACTCGAGTCAGGATTAACATTCTTATATTAATAAATCCAACTCAAGTGAAATAGCAATTGAAATACAAGTAACTTAAAGGATGTTTGGAATAACCATCCTTTAATGATCCGTCAAACTATCTACTAGGTAGTAATATACGCTAAGTAGATAATGTCTATCAGTAATATAAAAAGATATCAAAATAGCGTTAAGTCATGGCCCATTCCACCCTTAACATATTTTTATTCCCAAAAGCATATACAAGACCGTAGTTTCCCCAAAACCGGAAGTCACCAGATGGCAATCCATATACTAAAGGTACAAAACAAAATCGTAGTGGTCGCGCATAAATGGAATACAAGTATGACAAGGCACATGAGGCTATACCCAAGGTAGTGATACTACCGTTCGCCTGATCCGGACTGGTGAGAACGCAACGCCGCAGCGCCCGCAACACTGTGAAACAACACTCCCAAAATCAAGGGTGCACCAATCGACAACAAGTATAAGTAGTTCGAAGAAGTGTGTCCACTTGAGGTAGCTAATCCTCCATTGGCCCGGCACAGCTCCTGTTTTAGTCATTTCCAATTTGACACAAGTGTCAAGGCTATCCATTATCGTTCTCTTTCTTTAGTCATCACATTCATCATTCCAACCACTTCATTCTGGGTCATCACTCCGCGTATAGTTATTTAAGTGGTTTTCGGTTTAGATAGAGAGTATATCCATAACCGAATTCCGGTCTCTTTAATAACTTCCGTAATTATTACACCGATTGGTCGTTTATTTATTTCAAAACCAAATCAATTTCAATTTCAATTCGCAAATCAACATTTCATTTGTCTATCAAAAAAGTTTCCATACTTTACGTTTCAAAACTTCCAAATTTCCATTTCAAAATCTTATAATTCAATTTCAATCTTTATTTAAAACAATTCAAATATTGATTCAAGTTAAAATATAAATTTCATTCCGAAATCATTTAAATAAATTTAATTTAACATTCAAATCAATTTAAACTCATTTATCGATTTCATTCAATATTCGTTAAGTTACTTTATCACTCAAAACCATTTCTATTAAATTTCCAATTCATTTAAATCAATTCTTAAGTTCAACTTCATTAAATCAAAACTTACAATTTTGAATTAAATTAAATTCGTCAAATCAAATTCTTTAAATTTCAAATCTTACATTAACTTCAATAAATCACATTTTATTTCGTGTTAAAGAAATTCAATTTCACTTATTTACTTACTTAAATAATTTTCCAAACTTAATTAATAAAGAAAACTCAATTTCAATTATTTACGAAGTAAATTCACTTATTCAAAAATTCAATTTTACTTATTAAAGAATTCAATTCAATTTGATCATTAAATCATTCTATCTTATTTAATTTATTAAATATTTCAAAACTTAATTATTAAATAATTTCAAAGTTTAATAATTTCAAACTTAATTATAATTTCAAACTTAATTATTAAATCATTTCAAAGTTTAATAATTTCAAACTTAATTATAATTTCAAACTTAATCCAATCATTTCTCAAATTAAACAACATTCTTTCATCAATTACATTGTTAAGATTTTGTTTCAGATGATTAAATATTAACATTTTCCTTTCATTAAAATTTAAATTTTAACTTCATTTCAAAACCATATTATTTATTCAAATAAAATCTTCGTTTACTTTTAAATCAAATTATTGACCAATCGGGTTTTATTTAATTTTCTATCCTAGGTCAAAGTTCAATTTGGGTATTTAACATTTCAACCCGATTCCAATTTAATTCAAAATCAAAACAAAAAGGGAACTTGCAGTGTGATAACTGGGATGGTGTCAAAGTAAATAAACAAGCAATAACATCAAATAATAACGATCCAATAATCAATTCAAATAATTCCGAAATAACCGTATTAATTCGCATTGTTATTTGTACGAATTAATATAATTATTTCTAGAATCTACACTATCATTTCATGTAGATTAAAGATTATTACATTACGGTTTCACTTGTCATTTATTTACAATTTCATACATCATCAATTTAACAACATACATTCAGTGGTTCAAAATGTAATTAAACAAATCCTACGTGTCAATAAATTTAACAGTTAAAGGGGTCATATTATACAAATGTCAGTTAATCAAATTTAACATTTAATTATCCTATATCAAGTTCAATTTCATACTATTTATCATTTTAACATTAACAATTTAACGTCCAATATAAACATCAACAATCAATCAATTATCAGCCACTGTATTATCATCACATAAATAACTAATAGATAATGGTGTCCGATGTCACAGGTGAACTGATACAGGTAATAACATATAAAACAGTGTAAATAACTAACAACAGCATATTTCAATTGTCGTTTCAATTGAAATCAAATTTAATAAATAAAAGAACGTTAATCGTGAGTGAGTGCTCACCTTTTGAGGTTAGAGATGGACGATGAAGTTGAGTTACGAAATCCAGGAACGAATCTCAAAACAAGGCAAGAGTGGCACGAATCTACGAACACATCTGATAAATCAGAATTCGATGAAATATATCAAATAGCTGGATATGACCGAACAATATATGGAAAAATGGATTTTCACTAAACCAAATTTGTAAACATATATATATATATATATATATATATATATATATATATATATTTAAAAATAAAATATTCATTCACATATATATTACAACATACATAACTCTTTTTAAATTAGCATTACATAACAACGTATTACACTTATATGTATGCACAATATTTAAAAACCAATACTCAAATAGGCTTATATAGGCAAGCTACAAAATCACAATATACATATTATTTACATTTAAAAAGTTGAAATCAATTTTGCTGTGAACTAAAATATATATATTATCATAATATATTTATTTATTTCAATATTTCAATTCAAGGCAAGTATGAAAATGATATACTTTCAATTTATTGTTAAATCAATCCTATATATTTTATCACACAAACGATATAAATATGGACACAAATGCATACACACACTACAACATGCACACTGTCAACATATATGTGCAGGCAAAAATGCGGGCAACATAAATTTCAAAACCAAATGCAGACCGCCCTATATAAAGAATACAACTAAATATATCTATCTACACTCAGGCTAGTAAGCTATTATATAAAAACAACATTTTTATAAACTTGTCCAAACTTATATATAACAATAGGCGCCGACCTATGTTTAAGGTATGATATGTACATATAGGTAAAATGCTTATAAAGTTCACATAGTATAATATACATTTATACTAGTATAAAAACCAATGTATGTGGACATATATACAACAAAATCTGTTAAAAGTATACGCCTTATATACAAATGTATAAAGACTATAGATAAATGTACTTATATTCACTTTCAAAACCAATACATACATATGTAAATAACAGCAAATTCCACTTAAAACTAACCCATATTTAATCAAAATATATAAACATATAGATCAGTAAAATATGTATACTGTTATAAACTGTTTTAAAATATAATATATAGTGATACTTATATACAGGCTTCAACAGATCCAACTTGTATCTTATACTAAAGTAACATATATACTGCAAAGCATGTATAAACTTACAACTCATAATTAACCTAAATTAATATTAAAACTGATATTCACAAATACTGCTATATGGGTAAACATAGTACATATATGGTATACGACTTACAATACTTACGCAACCTATAACATATATAAGTTTATATTAACATACAAGACAAAATATCAGAGAAAGAATATACCCAGATATGTATATACACTGATGTGTGTGTATAACAGAGCAAAAGAAAAAGTTGTACGCTCTGGTCGAGGTGGAACTTTGGATTTCGAGTATGCTAGGCGAAGGTGGGATGACTGGAGCTGCGGTAGACGAGGATCGGGGAAAACAAGGTGGTGAGGAGGTGCGTGGGCGTTGGCTGTTAGGCAGCTTGGAGGGGAAGAAAGTGGTGCGTGGATGCTTTGGGTTTTGGTCGGTGGCTAAGGTAGAAGTATGGGCGGAGGTCGGTGAAGGCAGCGCAATGGAGATGGTCACGTGGGAGAAGGCGCAAGCGGCTGCAGCCGAGTGATGGTTGTTTGGCGCCAGGAAGGTGAGTCGAAGATAGCGGCGGAGGTGGTGCTCTTAGCGGCTTCAATGGGCGAAGGTGAAAACATGAAAGGGTAGGGGAGAGATCTAGTGTGTGCTTTGAGGACGTGATGGTGGATACTTTAATCTCTCTCTCAGATCCAAAATGGAAAGGAAATATATTGGGCATAGCAAAGTTTCAAATAAAAAGATAAAGCAAAGCTACAGAAAACGTTATGTATATATTTTCCTCTAATAGCACGAACTGAAACAATCAAATATTGAGCCTAGAGTAAATGTTGAAACTAGGGATTTTGAAAGTCATTCGTTGATTTCCAAAAATATAATAAAAGCTAAAGCTGTTTCAGTTCCACTGATGGGTAATTGAATAGACACTTGATTTCCAAGAGGCTAAATAGCAAACTATCGCGGTTAACCTAATTTGATTTCGCGGTGTACTGAAATTCGAAAATAGAAAGGAATATACTATTGGAATCAGCATGATGAGACGATAAAAATGGTATACGGATACCAGTGGTACGATTGAATTATAAGAATTCGAATTTTCTAATATCGGAAAATGCAAGAAAAACACTGAAAAATAAGATCGACGGAGCCAAAGATGTCCGAATTTGGAAAAACGACAAACTGACATCTTGCTCAGAAGATGATTTAGAATTTTTCTATGTAAAAATATTTTGGTTTTGAAAACATTTTATTTTCATTTCTTTTTAACTGATTAAATTGAAGTAAATTTACGCGCGAAATAAACTTCCATATTTTCGGACGAAAATTTATCAGCTGCTATGTTTAACAAAACGCATTCCAAATATCAAATTTATATTTCAAAATTTTATCGTTTAAAATTTCACAAAATTTCAACTAATTACGTTATTAAAACAGTTGAAATTTTACGGGTCGTTACAGCATCCCTCCAGGGGCATTCCCATGTGGCATAGGAAGTTCCTTAGCCTGACCATTTGTTGGAAAATCCAAAGAAACAATACGAGCCCTTTACGATTGCAGTTGTATAACCTGTCTCCTCAGGTGGGAGCTATAGCAGGCATAATATAATGGTACCTTTGCTGGCTAACATTAATATTATATTTTCGAAATGATTTTCACATTATGCACTAGTAATAATCTCAAAAGAGTTTTCTTTTGCGTAGTAAGCATGTTTGACTATCATAAGAAGAAATCTCCTCCAAGTCTGCGATTGCATTGTGTGTGTGGTGGGAGGTCTTATGGTAGTTTCATTTTCCAAAAAGCATTGCGGATTTCAATGTTTAAAATCCTTTTGTTGTTTGTTTTAAAGATAAATTGTTTTTCTTACTCACACAAGTCCCACGACTGACCTGGAGTTTATTGTTCCCTTCCTAAACTCTGGGTGCCCATAATTTTCCACACGGGTAGTCTAGAGTTGGGTTTTTCAGATAATCAGGTTTAGTAGACTAGTTGGAGCTAGTTCAGTTTTTGGAGTTCATGACTGACCGCTCTTGCTTATCTTTGTGCATCGTGATGGTGGTTCGAGCTTGATGTTGGAGTTGTTGGACTCATTCTCTTTTCAAATCATTTGGAGTCATCTCTTCTACTGATATTTTTCCGCTGTTATTATATCATATCTCTGATATTCTTGTATTATTGATATCATTTTGGATATTGTATTCGTTGGAGTTGTATATGGTATCATTCATTTCTTTCTTCCGCTGTGTTGTTATACTTACTGTGTTATAAGCTCCGGCACGAGTCGAATTTCAACGATTGAATCTGCGGCATTCGAGTACAAGTGAAGTACGAGTGTCGATTTTCGAACGATGAAATTTGGATCGTTACACACTTCCAATAACTGTGACGACTCGGATTTTCAAACATTGTTATTGGGTAATTAACTGAATTACATCATTGAAAATACTGATTTTGTAAGTCAAACAAATAAAAAATTCTGATAATTAAAAAATATCCGGACATACATAAATGATTTAAAAGATATATTAGATATTTAATTTTTAAATCCTTGGGTATGATAAATCCTATAGAAAAGAAAATAAATTTTATGTATAGATAAACTCCAACATTTGAATCACGATAAAATATCCTTAAATATATGTGTATATATGCTCATATGAAATGAAATATAGAAAAGTATATAAATGTGCATGTATGTACATATGCCCATATGAAATAAAATATAGGAAAGTTGTAAAAGTGTGGATATATACAATATCAAAATACACATAAGTAGAATATATGAAGAATATTGTATTAAAGGTATAAATATATATATGATAAATAAGAATATACAAGCTTATGATGTTTAAATTTATGAACAAGTATATAAGTAATATATATGTATATAGCTAACATATGGACTAATACCTAGAAATTGTAAAAAGGAAATTAAGTATAGCATATGCATACATGTTCATATTAAATAAGGTGTTAACTCCTCTTTTAAAGCGACCTAGAGACCTAACTTCATAAGCAACCCAGCGACCTAATGGACTCAGTGACCTAATGACTTAACGAGCTAAAGGTTCTGGAGATCATAACGGGTTAACGACCTAACGACCTAAAGCTCTAATGACTTAACGACCTAAAAGTATAAGCGACCTAACGAACTAAACAGATGACAACTTAGCAACTAGCACAAGCTAGAACAAGTTAACGACCTAAAAGATGGAACGACCTAGCGACCTAACATCACAAGCGACCTAGCGACCTAAGGTTATCACGACCTATCAATGGTCGCTCCACAAGGTATCTCAACATGGTTAAGTCGCCAACTACTCCCCTATGTCGCTCACGACCTACAACTTACCAAACCATTCAGATAGATCAAGTGCAACTCTATCAAGCCATGTCTTCTAGGTCGCTGGCGACTCACAACCTACCTTAGGTCGCTCGCGACCTACGACCTACCTTAGGTCGTTCACGACCTATGGCTTACCCCAGTTTTGCCTATATATACTGCACCTGCTCTAAATAAGAGGAGGACTTTTGGAATCATTTCTGAAACGCCGATACTCTGCTGTTTTCTCGACTCATCCAACACTTCAAGTATTCCAAACACCGAAGATGCTTCAACGAACTTTTGGAAGAGATCTAACACATTCAACATGGATTTGAAGTGCTCTTCTCCATTCAAGTTCTAGCTACTCGTCTTAAGTGTGTAGTAATCAAAGTTCATTGTAAAGAGTTGTAATCGAATCAGCAATAAAGAAGCTTAAAGTGGACGTAGGCTTGACTCTAGGCCGAACCACTATAAAACTGTTGTCTTTTTACTGCTTTTACATCATTTTTTGCTTATCTCTAGTTCCCGTATTAACGGGTGGTGCTTTCACTTTATATCTACTTACACTGGGGTGTTAGCGTTCAATTTTTACGTTAACATTTTGGTGCTTTCATTGAGAGTTGAACCCAGGAATACTTTCACCATTGCTTCGCAAAAGTTTTCTGAAAGAATCTCTCTAAAGACCAGAAATCTATCTGAAATCATGGCTCCTGGAAGAAAGAGAAGATCTACCAGATCCGGAAATGCTCATGAGGGAACCTCCGCTTCCCCAACAGCAAACCTCGCAACTCCTACCATTGGAGTCACAAGAGCTGAATTAGACGATGTAGTGTCTGGATTATACCAACAAATTGAAGCTCAAAACGCTTTGATGATGGACCGATTAAACGCTCTGCTTGGGGCAAACCGACAACCAGAAAACAATGAAACAACCTTTTCCGAAGATGCCCATAATTCCCAAGAGAAAGATATTCCTCAAAGAACAACTGGCACCGCCGAAGCGCCACCTTTCCAAGCTGAAGGTTCAAGGCCGCAGCCAACTTTTCGCGAACATTTGCCCAGGCAAACTTCAGAAAGAATAGCTGACGTCTGCCCGGCAATGCCTCTGAACAATGAGGAGTACCTATCAGGGATGGTTCGCTGAATCATGAAAGAGAGCATGCAGAGGGAAGAAAATGAGAGCGACTGGGGATTTGCTCCATGAAAAACTCCGCTTACTGAAAGGATCCTGAAAGCAGAATTTCCAAGGAAATTTGTACCTCCTACTATCCTGGCCTATAGGGGGACGAGTGACCCTAATCATTTCCTATATAAGTATGAATGGCATATGACCGGTGCAAGAGCATCAGATGAGATTAAATGCCGATACTTTCCAGTGTACTTGGAAAGAGTGTCTCTACTTTGGTTCACAAAGCTACCAGTTCGGTCCGTAGATCAATTCTCCGACTTAACTCGAAAATTCAAGGATCAGTTCAGGTTGTATGCTTCAAAAGCTAATGATATAATGTCACTATCCAGCCTTGAACATGCTCCCGGATAATCTATCAAATCTTTCTTAAACCGTTTCAATATAGCCTTGGCCGAAGTGGATAATGCAGAACCCCATATGATCCTGACTTACTTGATGTGAGCCATCGACAAATCAAGTGAATTCGGAAGATAGTTAAAAATGAAGGAACTGAATTCACTTGAGAAGTTTTATAAAAAGGCCGACGAATTCATGCGCCTAGAAAGCCTTTCTACGCCAGCGAAAGTAGTTGTTGCCGAAGTCAAGAATAACGATGTTGCTTCTAACAAAAGAGAATTTGGAAACCACAAAAGGGAAAATGATGGAGGAAAGAAACAGAGGAATTAGAAGAAACCTCGCCGCTTTAATCCTTCAGATTTTACTCCCTTAACTGATACACCGGAAAATATCTTCTTCGCAACGAAGGATGTGGTCAAGTATCCCAAACCACCTGAGATGGGGAGAGGTGCAGTGCATAATGGAAGTTTTGTCGATTTCACAATCAACCTGGCCATGACACTAACCAATGTCGCCAGTTAAAGAATTTGATTGAAGAGTTGATGAAACAGAATAAAATGCAACAATATGTGAAGAAAAACAGAGTCAACCCAACCTCATCCACTCAGGGGCAACAACTTCCTACCCATCAATCCGGCTCAGGCAACAAAACTGCAGTGCAGGAATCCGAGAGGCTTGTCATTGATGTTGTCACAGGGGGTCCTCACCCAGCAGGCAGAAGTTGGGACGAGTTGGAGAGATATGCTTACGCTTTGAGATGAAGTTAATCAAAGTGCAGCTAACAACCCACAAAACGACAACTGGGCACCTTTCATTTTATCTGGCATATGGATCCAAAACTAGGAATCCAGTGGAAATAGGAGTCTAATCCCGAGACCTGGGAATAGCAATGACGGCGTCCATATTTTACTTAAAAAGCACTGCTTAAATTTGTAAAATGATGATGGATGTATAACTCTTGTATTGTAAACCACTGAGAAATCAGTGCGAATCTATAATAAAGAACTATAAATCTTGTGTTCTTTAATGCTATAAGATGCCTGTCTCATTTCGATATGCAAATATATAAAAAATATTGCTAAAATGTCGATTTAATATTGCAGGCTATCAAAGCAAAGCTTAGTTATTCAACACATCACGAAACCAAGCGATTCCTACAAATCACTCAACAAACAAATGTCAAGCCACAAAAGTTCCAAAATTCAACTCCTAAAAAAGAAGTGTTATTCACAAATAGTTGATGGTTCCACCAAAGCGGGCAATTTCCTGACGAGAAGGTTCTAGACCCTTGCTAACCAATCGCAATCGTTTGTGCAAATGAACATCCGGTAAAGTAGCTTGTGTCTGCCCCGTGGATTCACGCAACGATAAAGTACACTTCTCTGACAAAAAGCAAACAACTTGCAAAAAGATGGGACATGTACTTGAAGTGATAACGAGAAATCACTAAGAAGCAGATGGTGGAAGGA